>CM035838.1:365161019-366642291 GCA_020510985.1 Pholidichthys leucotaenia
TGGTATGAACATGGAGTGATTTACCAGAATTCTGAGACTCCTGAACAGGAGGAGAGCCAGAACAGGATCCAGCATGGAACCTCCTGGCCTGAAAACATTTGGAGTGAAACAGCCTGACCGTGTCTTCATTTAACAGAAACTTCAGTTATGAACCTGGAAACAGCAACTGTGCGTTTGTATTTAAACATCTGGTTATAGAATAGTCATACAGTTTCTGTAACAATGGCAATAAGTGAAGAACATTGTGTTTCAAACTAGGCATTGAAAGTACTTAAATGTGAAGATAAACTCTTTAAAACATCACTACAGACACAAAACTGAAGCTTTTCATACATTACGAGGGAATGGTTATGTTCTCTGTCGAGATAAACAGACACACAGCATTTTAAGCCAGCCACAGCTGTATAACATGAGCTGGAGCACAGTGGGTTGAGGTGGAATGATAATATTCTAGACATGTATGAAAACGTGACTCTAAAAGTAAGAAACAGGATATTTTTAGCACAGTGAGTCATGGCTGTGTATTTCGGGCAAAACCTCTATAGCCTTTATTCCGCCTGCCATTCTGAATGATTCATGAAGCAGCAGAACACTTGTATCTGGTATAGTTCAGAAGATGTCTTCGCAGATCTAGACTGCAACCCACGCATCGTTCCCTTTGAGCTTTGAGTTTGTTTTATGTTTTGATGTATCTGTCTTTGTTCAGTTTGAGCACCAGTCTGTGCAGACTATTTTTAGTTCTCTGCAACTAAGAGGCTGGAGGTGCTAAGTGAGGCATCAGTCCCAGATAGCTGCAGTTAAAAAAAAAAAAAAAAAAGGAGCACATCTCTCCATGGCACAGCAGTTCACTTTCACAACAAAAAAGAAAATTGGGTCCCTGGGCTCCTCTCTTTGTGTGTGGAAAGTGGGGGGAAAACTATTAAAACTAGTGAAGAGCTGATGTTAGCAGAGAGCTTGTATACTTAGAAAAACTGTAATATGCTCTCCTTAATTTTCTACTGAAAAAACTAAGCCCACAACAGTCAAAACAAGCACACAACCCTGTCTTGCTAATTAGCTGTAGCTGGCATGAGTAGCATTGTTAGAGCTGTTGTAGTCTATCATAATTTAAGGCAAAAGTCTGGTTGAATAAAAAAGAAAAAATATGAATATGTTAAAAATGTATTATATATTAATAATCTTACTTCATGGCAAATGTGTCTGGCATTTGTGTATGAATTCCCCTTTTTTTAAACCGTAGTAAAGGCCCTGTCACTCCTTGTCACAGCGTTTGCCGACGTATCAAAATGTCTCTAAAACGCTGGCATATATGGCCAAAATTTTCAATTTTGTGCATATGCATCGCGTATCCATAATGAGTTGGACGTATAGTAGTGTGAAAAAGTGTTTGCCCCTTCCTGATTTCTCATTTTTTTGTATGTTTGTCACACTTAAATGTTTCAAATCATTCAAACAAATTTAAATATTAAACAGAGATAACACAAGTAAAGACAAAATGCAGTTTTTAAATGAAGGTGTTTATTATTAAGGGTAAATAAAAATCCAAACCTACATGGCCCTGTGTGAAAATGTGACACCCCCCCCCCCCCCCGTTAAAGCATAAAGTAACTGTGGTTTATCACATCTTTGGAAAGCTGAGTTCAATTTCTCTAGCCACACCCAGGCCTGATTACTGCCACACCTGTTCTCAATCAAGAAATCACTTCAGTAGGACCTGCCTGACAAAGTGAAGTAGACCAAAAGATCCTAAAAAGCTAGACATCATGCTACAGTCCAAAGAAATTCAGGAACAAATGAGAAACAAATTAATTGAGCTCTATCAGTCTGGAAATCCATTTCTAAAGCTTTGGGACTCCAGCGAACCACAATGAGAGCCATTATCCACAAATGGTGAAAACATGGAACCAGTGGTGAACCTTCCCAGGAGTGGCCGGCCGACCAAGATTATCACAAGAGCGCAGCAACAACTCATTCAAGAGGTCACAAAAGACCCCACAACAACCAACAAAGAACTGCAGGCCTCACTTGCCTCAGTTAAGGTCAGTGTTCATGACTCCACCATAAGAAAGAGACTGGGCAAAAATGGCCTGCATGGCAGAGTTCCAAGATGAAAACCAACTGCTAAGCAAAAAGAACATAAAGGCTTATCTCAGTTTTGTCAGAAAACATCTTGATGATCCCCAAGACTTTTGGGAAAGTACTCTGTGGACTGACAAGACAAAAGTTGAACTTTTTGGAAGGTGTGTGTCCCATTACATCCGGCGTAAAAGTAACAGCATTTCGGAAAAGGAACATGATACCAACGGTAAAATATGGTGGTGGTAGTGTGATGGTCTGCGACTGTTTTGCTGCTTCAGGACCTGGAAGACTTGCTGTGGTAAATGGAACCATGAATTCTGCTGTCTACCAAAAAATCCTGAAGGAGAATGTCCGGCCATCTGTTCATGACCTCAAGCTGAAGTGCACTTGGGTTCTGCAGCAGGACAATGATCCAAAACACACCAGCAAGTCCACCTCTGAATGGCTTAAGAGAAACAAAATGAAGACTTTGGAGTGGCCTAGTCAAAGTCCTGACCTGAATCCAATTGAGATGCTGTGGCATGACCTGAAAATGGCGGTTCATGCTCGAAAATCCTTCAGTGTCGCTGAATTACAACAATTCTGCAAAGATGAGTGGGCTAGAATTCCTCCACAGCGCTGTAAAAGACTCATTGCCAGTTATCGCAAATGCTTGATTGCAGTTGTTGCTGCTAAGGGTTGCCCAAACAGTTATTAGGTTTAGGGGGCAATCACTTTTTCACACAGGGCTATGTAGGTTTGGATTTTTGTTTACCTTAATAATAAACACCATTTAAAAGCTGCATTTTGTGTTTACTTGTGTCATCTTTGTCTAATATTTAAATTTGTTTGATGATCTGAAACATTTAAGTGTGACAAGCATACAGAAAAATTAAAAATCAGGAAGGGAGCAAACACTTTTTCACATCACTGTACACACATGATGAAGCAAGTGGTAACAGGTGTGGTTGTATGAAGCAAGTGGTAACAGGTGTGGTTCATCTGAGCAGGTAGGAAAAAACAAAAAAAAACAATCTAGACCAGCTGGGAATAATGAGAGAGGAGGGAGCGATCGGAGCTGGCAGCTGACAGGGCCACGCCCACGCAGAGCAAAACCCCAGAAAACCACTGACAGCTGTCAACCCCGACAGAGGGAACACAACAGAATACAAATATAATGAGCTTGCAGAAAATAAAGATCAGTAACCTCAAAAATGTAATTAACAAAATATAATGAACATGAACAGGAAAATAAATCATACTGAGATACAACAAAGGATATGTGGCAAAGCAACCAAGGAAAAAAATGACAGGAAGGCAACTCAAAATGACAACACAGTACAAATTTGAAAAAAAGCAAAAAGACTGAGCCCGGTGGAATCTCCCCGCGCTCAGATCATGACACAGAGTTCCAAGATGAAAACCACTGCTGAGCAAAAAGAACATAAAGGCTCATCTCAGTTTTGCCAGAAAACATCTTGATGATCCCCAAGACTTTTGTGAAAATACTCTATGGACTGACGAGACAAAAGTTGGACTTTTTGGAAGGTGTGTGTCCCATTACATCCGGTGTAAAAATAACACAGCATTTCAGAAAAGGAACTCCATACCAACAGTAAAATATGGTGGTCGTCGTGTGATGGTCTGGGACTGTTTTGCTGCTTCAGGACCTGGAAGACTTGCTGTGGTAAATGGAACCATGAATTCTATTGTCTTCCAAAAAATCCTGAAGGAAAATGTCCGGCCATCTGTTTGTGACCTCAAGCTGAAGTGCACTTGGGTTCTGCAGCAGGACAATGATCCAAAACACACCAGCAAGTCCACCTCTGAATGGCTTAAGAGAAACAAAGTGAAGACTTTGGAGTGGCCTAGTCAAAGTCCTGACCTGAATCTGATTGAGATGCTGTGGCATGACCTTAAAAAGGCGGTTCATGCTCGAAATCACTCCAATGTGGCTGAATTACAACAATTCTGCAAAGATGAGCAGGCCAGAATTCCTCCACAGCGCTGTAAAAGACTCATTGCCAGTTATCACAAATGCTTGATTGCAGTTGTTGCTGCTAAGGGTGGCCCAACCAGTTATTAGGTTTAGGGGGCAATCACTTTTTTACACAGGGCTATGTAGGTTTGGATTTTTTTCCCCCTTAATAATAAACACCTTCATTTACAAACTGCATTTTGTGTTTACTTGTGTTATCTTTGTCTAATTTTTAAATTTGTTTGATGATCTGAAACATTTAAGTGTGACAAACATACAAAAAATGAGAAATCAGGAAGGGGCAAACACTTTTTCACACCACTGTTTACAAAACGTATTAGTAACTCATATAGAATGTTTTGATAACTGATAGATAATGTATACCAGTGAATGCTTAGTGTGTTGCTGGCGTTCACATCTAATGCCCAATGATAGTCTAACTTGTGCATAGCGTGGTCATGCCAAATTGCCGTTGCCTCCTGATCCATGAATCCTAGGTGTACGATAGCATGAAGGCTCCATCATCTCTGTTCAACCGAGATGATGCCCTCCTCCAAAGACCATTGCACACCGGGGGGCGTGACCGACCTGGCAGATCTGTCAAATCTGTCAGGTCGGTCATACCTATGGAAAGGATAAAACAGCTGATGTGACACATCATGAATGTCAAATGACAGTCGAAACATGTCAAGGTATAAAACATCTCTTTACTTTGTCTGAGTAGAAGAACAACACAAGTTTGACATGGACATCTGCTCACCATGGAGTCTTGACAGTTTCCTCCTGTGAACCAGTGCCGCCAGTGCACCATTATACAGTAGCTGTAAGTTAGAAACACGTTCAGTAAGTTATACATAGGTTCAAAGCGCGTTACTCATAGGTTAGAAGTAAGTTTTGGGTACGTTAGACATTATCTCAACGTATTTCGACTTATGAGTAACTTACAAGTAACGTGTATGAATGATCGCATAACTTACATATACTGTATTTTATGGCCCGCGCATGCAAGGTGTATGAGCCATACCCTAGATACCTCGCCGTACTACAACGTATACCAGCATGCTTCATTGTGCTCTTAACCCTTAACTTATTAGGTGTATGCCAGCGTATTCACAATTTTTTTTTAAACGTCGGGATATGCTGCCTGAATCGTCAAGGTGTGATGGGGGCTTAACTGGTTCAATTTAGTCGCAAGCACTTTTTTATATGAAAAGAAAAACTATGACTGAATAACACAGTAGTTATTTAAGCATAGCCATGCTTTTTCTTAATTACTGTCCATTTTACATTAAAAAGACATATTTATGTTATTGATATGCATTGTTGATATGATTATTTCATCCATTTCCTGGTAAATGCCTCAAAATGCCATAAAATATGTATAAAATATCAAAAGGCTTTTCCACTGACTCCTAAAATTTTTAAAGAAATCACTTTCCATTAGGCATATTGCAACATGCTGTCAAATTTAAGAGCCATACCATCATATATTAAGCTCTGTAAGTAATTACACAACATAACAAAAATATTTTTTTTGTAAGTTGTCTGTGTTTTTTCAACTGATTTAAGACAGTTTTGCACCGCTGGATCCAAAAATGACATCCCTTTCTCTCGATCAGGTCAGGTTTTTATGTTAAGTTATAAGCAGTTGTACAGTTGTACTGTAAATTGAATAGTAGACATTGATAAAGGTAAATACATGTAAATTGAATGTTACATCATCATTGTTCAAAAGTCAGAGAATTTCAAGAAATAAAAAAGAATTTTGCATCATATAAAGTGAAGATACCCATGCATGTAAACAAAAACGTAAGAAAACATGTGGCCATAGTTCAAAAAGTTGACCTGATTGAGCAAAACCAATGTGATTTTTGGATTCAGCACATCAAAATTGTCCTAAATCAGCTAAAAAAACGCAGACAATAAATTTGGTGTTGACCAGTGTTATGTAAAATGATCTAGCATAATTGAGTTTGCTCAGATTTCAGAGTTAGTAGGACATACAAAATTCAAAGGAGCCAATTCAGGAAGCAGGTCACAGAGTGACATCGGCTCAAAGAGCACTAGCAGGAGCCTTAATAGCAAACTCACAGGAAACACATCTCTTCTAATCCTAGTCTACTAGTAAAGCAGCTTGGTAGTGCAGTGGTTAGCACTGTGGCAGCACAGCAAGAAGGTCGTGGGTTCAGTCCCACCCTTGGCCACTGGTGACCTTTCTGTGTGGAGTCTGCATATTCTCCTCGTGTCTGCGTGGGTTTTTGCCAGGTACTCTGGTTTCCTCCCACAGTCCAAAGACATGCATGTTAGGTTAATTGGCATCATCTCGAGATAAATTGTACTTAGGTATAAAAGTGGGAGTGAATGGTTGTCTGTTTCTCTGGGTTGGCCCTGCGATGGATTGGCGATCTGTCCAGGGTGTACCCCGCCTCTCGCCCAGTGATGCTGGGATAGGCTCCAGCACCCCCCGCAACCTGAAAAGGATTAAGCAGTTGTAGACAGATGGATGGATCTACAAGTACTTTAAAAGTCAATCTCCAGGCTCTTAACTGTTATTTTATTATCCATGATCAATGATGTAAAACACATTGCAGCAGAAAATCAGAAACTTAACTTTTTTTTTTTTTTTTAACAGATACAAGCATATATCCTGGCCTTGAATTTCTTATTGTAAATGTATTTATTTTTATCATTCCAGATTTGTGGCGACAAACGTGCTGCGATTAAAGCGTCTGGGCATCACCCACATCCTGAATGCTGCAGAGGGAAACTCCTTCATGCACGTTAATACCAACACCGAATTCTACACTGGCACGGGCATCGTCTACCACGGCATACCAGCCAGTGACACCGACCATTTTGACATCAGCATTTACTTTGAGGAAGGGGCAGACTTCATTGAGAAGGCTCTGGCATACAAAAATGGAAAAGGTCAGAGGGAAATCAGAAAGGAACTTAGATTTAACTTTTGTTTTTCAGCCTAATATAGAAGGTCAAATAAAATGGAGGGGTGTGCTCATACTGTATATGTAAAAAAAAAATACTGGCAGCAGCCAGTGGTACCCATCGGACTGCTGGCATTAAGCGCACTGGCTGGCAGAATTTTTGTGCAAAGTCAGACAAAATTAAAAGTGTCACAGATTTGTCATAGCTGCAACTATGGAATCAATATGAAAAGCCTACATCATTTCATTCCCAAGTTGTCACATGTACAAAGATTTTTGAGAGATGACCTCTGACCTTGACCTGAGATCAAAGTAGCCACAATTTTAACTCACCACAGATTTTTCAGAGCTAGAACTCTTGTATCAATGTTAAAGATGTAACATTTCCCTTGAGTCATCATATTTCATATGAAATGAAAATCAAAACTCTTATCCTTTGACCTTTTGACCCTAGGCCCATAGTTTGAGGTCCGGATCCCAAGATGAACCTGCATACCCAGTTTGGTAACCCTAGCTTTCTTTGTTTTTGAGA
This sequence comes from Pholidichthys leucotaenia, assembly GCA_020510985.1. Taxonomy (NCBI): domain Eukaryota; kingdom Metazoa; phylum Chordata; class Actinopteri; order Cichliformes; family Pholidichthyidae; genus Pholidichthys; species Pholidichthys leucotaenia. Next base: position 365,168,530 of record CM035838.1, read on the forward strand.
TATAGTTTATATGACATTTTGACCTTGACTTTTGACCTTGCAATCCCAAAACCATAGTCACAGTTCAAGGTCATGGGGTTAACCTGTGTATAAAGTTTGGTGACCCTAGTTTTACTCATTCTATAGTAATAGGGCATAGGGAATGCTACTCTTGACCCCAAACCCATAGTTGGAGGTCAGGGTCTCAGGGTGAACCAGTGTTCCAAGTTTGGTGACCCTAGATTTACTTGTTCTATAGTAATATTGCAAAGGGAATGTTAAACTTGACCTCTGACCCCAAACCCATAGTTTAAGTTGAGGATCCCAAGGTGAACTTGTGTACAAAGTTTGGTGACCCTAACTTTCTTTGTTCTTGAGATTGATATAGTTTATAAGGTATTTTGACCTTGACTTCAAGGTCAGAGGTCACCCAAACTTGAACTGTCCAAGATTTTTCTTAGATACAACTATGGAATCCATTTGAAAAGTCTACATCGTTTCTTTCTCCAGTTATTGTGTTCACAAAGTAGTTGTTGACACCGACGCCGTAGCCCATCTGCCCATTGGGGTGATGACAGTACCCCTTCACAGTACCCCTTCAACCTTGGGGTAAAAATGACATTTAAAGATACTGTTTGGAACTTCGGTGACACCTTGTGGTGACAAAGTGAGCTGCATAACCATTAATTCCGTTTCAGCAAAAGATTGTAGATTGGGTTCACTACTAAAGTAGTGTATTCACTACTATAGTGTATTGACTGTGTGACCACAAGGTGTGACCAAATCCCAAGTTTACAAAAAAGGTGTGGTACCTGAAACACCACCAAGGTATACTGATAGATTTTCTATGTAATCATATTTTTAGGCCATTTGAATGATCCCATATACTGTATATTGTCATACATATACGGTTAGGTTCATATATTTTTGGACACTGACACAAGTTTTGTTATTTTTACTGTTTACTGAAACATATTCAGGATACAGTTATATAATCAATATGGGCTTAAAGTGCAGAATCTCAGCTTTAATTTGAGGGCATTCACATCCAAATTGGAGTTACGGTTTAGGAATTGTAACTATTTATATACAAAATCTCCTTATTTCAGGGGCTCAAAAGTAATTGGACAAATTAACATTACCATAAATAAAATGTTCATTTTTAACACTTTGTTGAGAATCCTTTGCAGGCAATGACTGCCTGAAGTCTGGAACCCATGAGCTTCCCCAAACTCTGGGTTTCCTCCTTTGTAGTGCTTTGCCAGGCCTTTACTGCAGCTGTCTTCAGTTGTTGCTTGTTTGTGGGTCTTTCTGCCTTAAGTTTTGTCTTAACCAAGTCAAATGCTGCTTGATCTGGTTGGAATCTGGTGATTGACTCACCATTGCAGAATATGAATATTCTGCAATTCCAGGTGTGGATCAACTCCAGATCGTTTACCTTCTTGATTTATGATACATTAATGAGGGAATAGTCCATGCAATAGCTTTTGAGTCAACTGCCCAATTAGTTTTGAGCCCCAGAAATGATTTTTTTTTTATAAAAATGGTTGCAATTCCTAAATTGTAACTCCAATTTGCATTCAAATACCCTTAAATTAAAGCTGAGATTCTGCACTTTAAGCTCATATTGATTATATAACTGTACCTTTAATATGTTTTGATAAACAACTGAAATAAAAAAACTTGAGTCACTGTCCAAGTACAGTACATGTGACCAGCCATGGAAAAACCAGAAACAAGTCTCCCGAAGGGTATTTTGAGTTATTTACAGATTCTAAACGTGTGGAATCTAAGCTTCCCAATGATGTCTAACACATGGAAATCCTAAAAGATTTGAAGAAGATGTGGCTATTTGAATGTTAGCACCTGTCAAACTACTTCTCTGAGAAAATCAGGTTCAGAGTTTCCAAGGATTGTCACCTTCCAGGGGAGCCAGGTAGGGGGCGGTAACAAAAGCTGGTCATTTGCATGACTTAGCATTAACCCAACCCCCTTACAGTGCTTATCAAAAGGAGCTCTGCTTAAGCAGCCATGTGCTTCTACCTGAACGTGCTGCTGATTGGTCGAAATGAATAACAAAGATGTGTGAATAGCCAAACAAACCGGATATGTAAATCGGCTGTGGTTTCCACGCCCCCGTAACTAGAAAGCAGTCTCGCTGATATTTCCTTCTGAAACTATACTCTATTTCAAATGCAAAGTTTATGGTTTTAAAATCTCCCACACTGTTACCTGAAGCATGGAGTAGCTTCTTCATGATTTCATTTAGCATATTTTGCAAAAAAACGAAAATCACAAATTAAAAAAAAAAAGTGTTTCTATGTTTTTTTTAGGAATCATGTCAGGCCGACTTGTTGCTGGTTTTTCCATGGCTGGTCACATACAGTGGTGTGAAAAAGTGTTTGCCCCCTTCCTGATTTCTCATTTTTTGTATGTTTGTCACACTTAAATGTTTCAGATCATCAAACAAATTTAAATAGACAAAGATAAAACAAGTAAACACAAAATGCAGTTTTTAAATGAAGATGTTTATTATTAAGGGTAAAAAAAAAATCCAAAACTACATGGCCCTGAGTGAAAAAGTGATTGCCTCCCATAAAAACATAAATTAACTGTGGTTTATCACATCTTTGGAAAGCTGAGTTCAGTTTCTCTAGCCACACCCAGGCCTGATTACTGCCACACCTGTTCTCAATCAAGAAATCACTTCAATAGGACCTGCCTGACAAAGTGAAGTAGACTAAAAGATCCTCAAAAGCTAGACATCATGCTGCGATCCAAAGAAATTCAGGAACAAATTAGAAGCAAAGTAATTGAGATCTATCAGTCTGGAAAAGGTTATAAAGCCATTTCTGAAGCTTTGGGACTCCAGCGAACCACAGTGAGAGCCATTATCCACAAATGGCGAAAACATGGAACAGTGGTGAACCTTCCCAGGAGTGGCTGACTGACCAAAATTACCCCAAGAGCACTGTAAAAGACTCATTGCCAGTTATTGCAAATGATTGCAGTTGTTGCTGGTAAGGGTGGCCCAACCAGTTATTAGGTTTAGGGGGCAATCACTTTTTCACACAGGGCCATGTAGGTTTGGATTTTTCTTCCCTTAATAATAAACACTTTAATTTGAAAACTGCATTTTGTGTTTACTTGTGTTACCTTTGTCCAATAATTAAATTTGTTTGATGATCTGAAACATTTAAGTGTGACAAACATACAAAAAAAAAAAAAGAGAAATCAGGAAGGGAGCAAACACTTTTTCACACCACTGTATATGAAGCTAACTGGATATTGTCACCTCACAGCAAGGAGGTTCTTGACTTGAATAAGGTTAACTGGTCCTGTTAATTGGGGTTTCTAAATAGTCTGCAGTTTAGAATGTGAGAGTTGTCTGTCTCTCTGTGTTGGCTCTGCAATAAACTGGTAATACTGTTGTATTTGCAACTTTTCACTCTATCATATGTCAGACATTGCCGTGCAGATTTATGTTTCCTTTTCATTTCCTCCACAGGTAAAGTGTACGTTCACTGTCGGGAAGGCTACAGCCGCTCTCCCACCCTGGTCATTGCCTATCTGATGCTTCGCCAAAAACTAGATGTCAATAGTGCCCTGGCCATGGTGCGTTCAAAAAGAGAGATTGGGCCCAATGACGGCTTCCTTCGTCAGCTCTGTCTGCTGAACCAGACGCTGGCTGCTGAGGGAAAGCTCTGGAACAAATGAGACAGAGAAACCAAAACTGCTTAGATTGTAAGAGAGAGCAAAAGTTTGCTAAATTGCACACTGTTTCCTTTCACTTGTTGCTTGAAGGAGCCGTAGTTCTGTGAGGGGATGTTCTGGAAGCAAGAATAGTGGGGATAAAGTTGCATTTTTAAACTAGGGCTGACAGCACTGAGTGTATTTACATTGAACAGTAATATACATCTGATACATCCTTTTGACACCCAAATAAGTGTTTTAACTGTGCCATAGTTCCTGGAAAGATACACAGATAATGTGTACAATCTCTGGTGTAATATGTAAATTCAGGTATTCATAGTATTTACGTTCTTGCAAATAATCTTTACAGTATTGTGTTCAGAGCCCATTATTAAGGCTTGTGTAGTCTTTTCAAGCTGCTCAGTGTGTCACACAGCAATATTGAAAAATGTTGGCGTACATGTGCATTGTATGATGTGGTGAAAAAAAAAAAAGTCAGATATTATAACTGAGGTGATCCCATCATTGAGTGTGTTCTCACTCCTGCAACCACTGCCAAATGTCCTAGCCAAAGAGGACACTGATTTTTTTTTTTTTCGAATTCAGTCAGAGGATGATGAAGGCATTTTTCATCGAAAATATCTTGTATGCTTTGGGAGTTGCACAATATCTGACCTCACGCCTTAGAAATGTTTCTCAGTCCAAACACAGTCTTGAGGTTATTTATACAGTAGCTACTATATATGGGAATTCTACAGTATTTTGATATGTACTGTAAGTTACTGTATTTGGATAAAATGTTGTATTATTTTTCTTTAAAAAGCAAATGAAACAGCATAAAACTTTATTATTTTAGAAATGTTATAATTATGGAAAGGCAGTCATTATTCCAAAGCAGCCTTTTAGCTTAGCCTATCATACTTTTGGACAAAAACAACGTATTTAAAAACTCATTTGTGATATTTGTATATTTAATATGTTTGTACAATTAATTAACTTAAAGCATGCTATTTATTGAACCTTCAAGGTACCGGTTGTGTTTGTGCAAAGCCACATTCATGGTTCCTCATGCTTCCATTCTTTTTGCTAAACTAGACCACATTGCAAAAGTAGCTCTGAACTTATTAATAGTAATATTGCCGTAAATAGTTGGCTAACTCTCATCATCAAAGATACTGAAGGCAGAACAACTCTGCCTACTTTAGGAGATGTTTCCATAGAAACTCTATTATTGTGCACTGATTGCAATTTTAAGTACTGCCATAATGTAAGATATGTTTGCTAGTGGTTCAGCTATTACATGACGACTTCCCAGTTGAGAGATTTTTCACATACGTGTTGATGTGTGTTGTTGTGAGGCTATTTGCGGTTTTATCTTGTACAGTAGTATGCTTTGTTGTACTCTGATGTGCAAAACCCAAAGTGTTGGTTTTTTTTAGGTAACTTGTAGACTTAGCCATCTAGCTGTGTATTAGCCCAGTGTGTGATGTGTATGTACTAAGAGTGTTTATCACAATGTGCATTACTGTAAGTCATCATGTGAATTATTGAGTAGGAAGTGATGTAAAAGGTCATGTCAGTAGGCTTTCATTGAGTCTCACAGATTATGGCATCGTTCTGATGAAGTGCACTTTATACAATGACACTGGTGATTGTTGCAGCACTTTTCATATGTTTGGTAATAAATTATAAAAACTACATGGCTTATGTCTTTAATATGTACATCCAGTACATTTTGCTGAAAGAAGGTACACACAAAAAATCTGATCGTCAGTTTATACTACATTGGAATCGGTAAATAGCTTATCATTAATCAGCCTGCCTGATTGACATTTCAGCTCTTTAACTGTTATTTTTGATAAATATTAGCTCTAAATAATTTTAAATCGGGATGCAGCTTGTTTTGATCAACGTATTTATTGCACTGCATACCTTGTTTTTAACTTCCTGTCTACGATTTTAAAAAACATGCAAGGTCTTGTTATAACACAGATGTACTTGAAAGCAGCAATTAACATAAAATAATAAGGAAACGTGTTACTAGTCATTTAACACTTCTTTTGTAGAGCTGTGTTAAACTGCTGAAATGCAAAAATGTCCCCTTTTGTAGCATTTTTTTTGACACCGAGTTTATATACCCCTCCTCATGGATCGTCACCTTATCGTGGTGGGGGGGTTTGCGTGCCCCAGTGATCCCAGGAGCTATGTTGTCCGGGGGCAATTTGCCTCTGATAGGGTCTCCCAAGACAAACTGGTTCTGGGTGAAGGGCCAGACTAAGAACGATCCAACAGACTGTCATGATAAATTGTATATCAAGGATTCAGTGTACCCCGCCCGGTATGGGGTTACCGGGGCCCCACCCTGGAGCCAGGCCTGGGGGAGGGGCTCGAAGGCTAGCGTCTGGTGGCCGGGTTTCCACCCATGGGACCCAGCCGGGTTCAGCCCGGAGGAGTTACATGGGTCCGCCCTCCAGTGGGTTCACCACCTGCAGGAGGGATCATGGGGGTCCGGTGCTATGTGGATTAGGTGGCGGTCAAAGGCGGAGACCTTGGCGGACTGATCCCAAGCTTTCTAAACTGGCTTTTGGTACGTGGAATGTCACCTCTCTGGTGGGGAAGGAGCCTGAGCTGGTGTACGAGGTTGAGCGATACCGGCTAGATATAGTCGGCCTCACCTCAACACACAGCTCCGGTTCCGGAACCAGTCTCCTGGAGAGGGGCTGGAGCTTGGCCTTTTCTGGAGTTGCCCCGGGCGAGAGGCGACGAGCAGGGGTGGGTATTCTTGTTTCGCCCCACCTTGCTGCCTCTATATTGGAGTTTTCCCCGGTGGACGAAAGGGTTGCTTCCCTACGCCTTCGGGTTGGGAAACGGGTCCTGACCATCATTTGTGCCTATGCACCAAATGATGTTTCAGAGTACCCACCCTTTTTGGAGTCTGTGACTGGGGTGCTGGAGGGTACTCCTCCTGGAGACTCCATTGTCCTACTGGGGGACTTCAATGCGCATGTGGGCAACGACAGTGAAACCTGGAGAGGGGTGATTGGGAGGAACGGCCTGCCCGATCTGAACCCGAGTGGTGTTCAGTTATTGGACTTCTGTGCTAACCACAGTCTGTCCATAACGAACACCATGTTCAAGCATAAGGGTGTCCATATGTGCACCTGGCACCAGACACCCTAGGTCGCAGGTCGATGATCGATTTTGTTATCGTATCATCAGACCTGCGACCGTATGTCTTGGACACCTGAGTAAAGAGAGGTGCAGAGCTGTCAACTGATCACCACCTGGTGGTGAGCTGGATCCGATGGCAGGGAGGAAGCCATTCAGACCTGGTAGACCCAAACGTATAGTGAGGGTGTGCTGGGAGCGTCTGGCTGAGGCCCCTGTCGAGGAGGTCTTCAACTCCCACCCTCCGGAAGAACTTCAACCACATTCCGAGGGAGTCTGGAGACATGGAGTCTGAATGGGCCATGTTCTCCGCCTCTGTTGTTGAAGCGGTGGCCCAGAGCTGCGGCCGCAGGTGGTCGGTGCATCTCGTGGTGGCAACCCCCCGAACCGAGTGGTGGACACCAGTGGGTTTGAGGGGGCCATTAAGCTGAAGAAGGAGTCCTATCAAGCGTTGGTTGCTTGTGGGACTCCCGAAGCAGCTGAGGTGTACCGGCAGGCCAAGCGGAGTGCAGCTCGGGTGGTTGCTGAAGCAAAAACGCGGGTATGGGAGGGAGTTCGGTGTGAGGCCATGGAACAAGACTTTCGGTCGGCTTCCAAAGAGATTCTGGCAAAACTGTTCGGCGGCTCAGGAGGGGAAAGCTGCTCCCCGTCCACACTGTGTATGGTGCGGATGGACACTGTTGACTTCAACTGGGGATATCGTCGGGCGGTGGAAGGAATACTTCGAGGATCTCCTCAATCCCACTGATATGCCTTCCACAAGAGGGAAGCAGGGTTTGGGGACGAGGGGATGACTCGCCTATCACAGGGGCTGAGGTCACCAAGGTGGTTAAAAATCTCCTTGGTGGCCGGGCCCCGGGGGTGGACGAGATTCGCCCTGAGTACCTCAAGGCCCTGGATGTTGTAGGGTTGTCATGGTTGACACGCCTCTGCAACATTGCGTGGAGGTCGGGGGCAGTGCCTTTGGCATGGCAAACCGGGGTGGTGGTTCCTCTCTTCAAAAAAGGGGACCGGAGGGTGTGCTCCAACTTCAGAGGGATCACACTCCTCAGCCTCACTGGGAAGGTCTATGCCAAGGTACTGGAGAGGAGAGTTCGGCCGTTGGTCGAACCTCGGATTCAGGAGGAGCAATGTGGTTTTCGTCCTGGCCGTGGGACATCGGACCAGCTCTTTACCCTCTCGAGAATTCTTGAGGGTTCGTGGGAGTTTGCCCAACCAGTTTACATGTGTTTTGTGGACTTGGAGAAGGCATTTGACCGTGTCCCTCGTGGATTTTTGTGGGGGGTGCTTCGGGAGTATGGGGTATCGGGCTTGTTGTTACGAGCTATTCGGTCTCTGTACGACCGTTGTGAGAGTTTGGTTCGTATTGCCAACACTCGGTCGGAGTCATTCCCAGTGAGAGTTGGACTCCGCCAGGGCTGCCCTTTGTCACCGATCCTGTCATAATTTTTATGGACAGGATTTCTAGGCGCAGCCAGGGAATGGAGGGTGTCATGCTTGGTGGACCACAGGATCTCATCTCTGTTGTTTGCCAGATGATGTTGTCCTGTTGGCTTCATCCAGCAATGACCTACAGCTCTTGCTGGGACGGTTTGCCGCTGAGTGTGAAGCGGCTGGGATGAGAATCAGCACCTCCAAGTCCGAGTCCATGGTCCTCAGCCGGGAAAAAAGGTGGATTGTCCTCTTCGGGTTGGGGGACAGGCTCCTGCCCCAAGTGGAGGAGTTTAAGTATCTTGGGGTCTTGTTCACGAGTGAGGGGAAAATGGAGTGAGAGATCGACAGACGGATTGGAGCAGCATCTGCAGTGATGCGGACGTTGTACCGGTCTGTTGTGGTGAAGAGGGAGCTTAGTTCTAAGGCAAAGCTGTCGATTTACCAGTCAATCTACGTTCCTACTCTCACCTATGGTCACGAGCTTTGGGTAATGACCGAAAGGACGAGATCACGGATACAAGCGGCTGAAATGAGCTTTCTCCGTAGGATTGCTGGACTCACCCTCAGAGATAGGGTGAGGGGCTCAGTCATCCGGGAGAGGCTCAGAGTAGAACCGCTGCTCCTCCACATTGAAAGGAGTCAGTTGAGGTGGTATGGGCATCTGATTAGGATGCCTCCTGGACGCCTCCCACTTGGTGTGTTTCAGGTACGTCCCACTGGGAGGAGACCCCGGGGCAGACCCAGGACTCGGTGGAGAGACTATGTCTCCCAGCTGGTCTGGGAACGCCTTGGTATCCCCTCTGAAGAGCTGGAGCAGGTGGCTGGGGAGAGGGAAGTCTGGGCTTCTCTGCTTGAACTGCTGCCTCCGCGACCCGGACCTCCGGAAAAGCGGTAGAAGATGGATGGATGGATGGATGGATGGATGGAGTTTATATACCACTCAAAGTGCACTCATTCTCATGTACTATACATTTTCTTTGCAAATCAGTCAAATTTTGCATGCTGTCCGAAAGCAGATAGCTCCTACTCATAAAAATGATAGGCTGTCAGTCGGCAGTTTCTTGTAAGTGCAAGCAGTAATCCATTAAGAGCAAAGTGGGTGCAGCAAAGACAGATAATCAATGTACAGATAGTTCTGATAATTTAGGCTCAAGCAGCTCCCTCTACAATAGAACACCTAGATAGATAGATAGATAGATAGATACGTTATTTCGAACAAAAAAGTAAACAAAAACAAAAACAATGACAAATGCAATAAAGTAACAGTATACAGTGTTCGAAAGGGAGAAGGAAGAAGTGAACACTTATAATTCCATCTCCTCTTTTCCATAAAAACACCCATGTGAATTATATAACAAACCTAGGTTTGTAGGTATGAACCTAGGTTCATGATATAGTCAAGCTTTGAAAATTATGAATAAAAAGCCAATTTGTTGGCATCACTGTCATATTTGGGGAAAATAATTTGAGTTTTGAAACTTCACCGATCTCTTGAAATTTATTTTCAAAAGTATCAATAAAATCACCACTTTGTGGTTTCATCAAAAGACAGGACAGCAGCAGAGTCACCAAAACTTCTGTCAGCAATAATTGTAAAATAAGCTGCAAACACGCGTCATCGGGTTCCAAGTAGGTGTAGACTTCAAGGTCTTGTTTTGTTTAGCAACAGCATTTAAAACCTAAGGTCTGCTACACGTTAGGTTTTAAAGTAACACTATGTTACTTTTTCTTGTTCTCCTGTAGGAACACTGAAAAGGCCATAACACAGTGACCTTGAACCCAGTCCCAACAGCCAAACACATAGGCTTATCATTGTTGGTGGCTAAAGATGTATCCTGTGATTTGTCGCTGGGGACCGAGGCCACAGCTGCCACAGCTGCTGTCCCCTCAGTGATCCCACAGAAAAAGAGCTGTTGCAGGTGATGTGGTCCACTCAGGCCTATTGAAGGAAGTGACATTCACTCAATCAAAAAGCAGTGTACCATCAAAATCATTTTGCAAACATTATTTTGAGGTGAAAATCTTACAGACTGTTGCTTTAAAAATGCACATGAGAGCCATGCTGTACTTCAGTTGTTTAAAGAATTACATTTCCCTTGCAAGATTCAACCCGGGACCTCCTGCCATACACAAGCACTCACGTGAAACACAACACCACACCAACTGCTTTAGCTTGTACTCTAACTTTCTCAAATGATAAATATTTGCTTGAAAGGATTCCCCAGCAACAATACAGCATTTAAAACTCTAATGATTCCTGTCTTATCTGTCTGCCTGCCGCTCTCCTTCTTGCTGATTGCCCCCTCCCTCCCTGCAGCTGCTATCACCACCTGCAGCCAATCTGTGAGATAGTATAAGTAGGACGTTGTCCCATTGCTCTTCCTGGTCACGGCTGATTAACACACCTGCCAAGTGTCCTGCCTTGTATTGAAAACCTTATTTAACCTTTTGCTTTATCCTGCCATGAACTGACCCTTGCCTGTCTCTAGACCCTATGCCTGCCTGTTGTTTGGATTTGTCTGCCTGTTCTGACCTAGCCTACCAAGTTCTGACCCCTGCCTGCCTCTGGACTCTGGAAACTGCTTAAGGGACTGGATTTGGATAACCTCGGACTGTGCACATCATCACATCCCCACCTAAGTTGACTTACGACTGTTTATTATCTTTGTCATCATTCCCCTTTCCCCAGCTCCCAGGCCTGGCCAGCCTTTCCTCTCTGCCCCTCACCTGCACTTAAGGACACCTTTTCTGGTGTCTACCATCAGAGGATCTGCTGTCATTCCCCGCTGCTTCCTCCAGAAGAAACCTGTAAGCATAAGAAACAATATTAACCTTCTTGTCATTATTCCACAAACTTTCTGTTGTCTCTACTCTCTCCCCTGCAGAGTTTTCTCATCACCGTTTGCAATATTACAAACATTATTGTCAATAAAGATCACTGTTCACTTACCTTAAACCTTGTCTTCCGTGTCTGCTCCTGGGTCTAAATTTTACTCCACGTCAGCACGCGACCAGCATGCAGACCCAGCGAGCACAGCCATGACAACTGTCGAAGCCCGACTTGGTGTTCTGGAGCAGCGTTTAGACCAAATATCCTACCAAATTCAGATCATGCTAAATCAAATGCAAGCAAGCAAGCAAAGCAAGCAGTTTTCTTTTCCCGTGTCAGCTAATATTTGACCGAGCACCAGAATATTTTCCTACAGAACAGAGCCGCAGTAGCTTCATGGCGCGGCTCCTTGATGGGTGCATGCTCACCTGGGCTCAGGCACTAATCCTGGGGCCCGATGTTCACCTTTCCACAGTTCTTCCAGCAGTTGGCTCAGGGTTTTGATCACCCCAACCGGGAGGAAAATGCCTCTGTGCGGCTACTTAACTTCCGTCAGGGGCTAAGCTCAGCAGCATAGCACACCCTTTGTTTCCGGGTTTTAGCGGCCAAAATTGGGTGATACAATGACTGGGTGGGACAAATGCTGTACTTAGTAATTTGATGTATTTTCATCGAGAATCTTAGCTCACGCCTTTGTGATGAGCTTGCCCACTTTCTGGGTGAACCGGAGATGCTAGACGCCCTCATTTTGTTGGTCATAATGCTGGACTACAGACTTCACAAATGTGCGACAGAGCAGCAATGCGCATCTATCGCTACATCATACGTTAGCCTACCGTATTCACAACTTCCGACCTTGCTGCTAACTGCTGCCAATCGCGAATCCTTGGAGCCCACGGCCACTAGGCGGTCCAAATTGACTCCGGCGAAAAAACAGGATGACGAAGGTCTATGTCTGTACTGCGGCCAACCTAACCATGTTGCCAATCAGTGTCCAGAGAAGTTAAAAGGCTCAGCCTGTCAGTCCAAGAAGGGGGGCTGGTGGGTGGAGACAAGAATCTCCCTATTAACCGCTTTGTCCTGCCCATGTGTATTACGCTCCAGTCCACCGAGGTTATTGGCTCAGCGTTGGTAGATTCAGGGGCTGAACAAAATATTATTTCTGAGAGTCTGGCAACCCAGTTCAAAATAACCCTAGAAGCTCATAGCTCTGTCTGGCCAGATATAAGTTCATTCTACTGTACATGATTGGCTGTATGGATTGAATGTCAATAAAGTTGGCTTCTTCTATCCCATCCTCCAGAAAACACCAACAGTTTCTGGGGTTTGCCAATTTCTACCAGCACTTCATACGCAACTATAGCTCCATTGCCCAACCACTCACTGCCCTTACATCCACAAAGGTTCAGTTCAATTCAACTTTATTTATATAGCACCATTTCACAACAACAATCATCTCATAGCACTATCAACTGTAGGGAAAACCCCCACAATTGCAGAAAGACCCCAGCAATCAGGCTAGCCCCTGTGAGCAAGCACTTGCAACAGTGGAGAGGAAAAACTCTCTTTTAGCAGGAAGAAACCGCCAGCAGAACCAGGCACAAGGAGGGGCAGTCATCTGCTGCGATCGGCTGGGGGGTGAGGGGATAGAGAAGGAGAAGAAAAGAACAGACATGTAGAGAGCAAACAGCACAAAGGTCCCCTTCCGATTGACCCTGGAGGTACAGGATGCATTCACCCTCCTCAAGCTCTGCTTTTCTGAGGTCCCCATCCTTCTCCAGCCCAACCCCAAGCACCAGTTCATCATGGAGGTGGATGCTTCAGACACCCAGGTGGGGGCAGTGTTATCACAGCACTCGGAAGCCGACGGGAGGGTCCACCCATGCACGTATTTCTCTCGGTGACTGTCCACAGCCAAGAGAAATTACAATGTCGATGACCGAGAGCTGTTGGCCCTCAAACTGGCTCTGGAGGAATGGCGCCACTGGTTGAAGGGGTTGGTCTTGCCTTTCCTTGTGTGGATCGACCACAAGAACTTTGCATATATCCACTCCCCCAAATGTTTGAACCCACACCAGGCCAGATGGACCTTACTCTTTACGCGGTTCCAATTCTCCATCACCTACAGGCCAGGGTCAAAGAATACAAAACCAGATCCCCTCTCTCACCAGTTTGCCACTGTTTCTGCACGCATAATGCAGAATGCATAATGGCAGAACGCATAATGGCAGAAACCATCATCCCAGAGGGGGTCGTGGTGGGGTCCCTCACCTGGGATATTGAACAGCGGATCCGGGAGGCGGAGCGCACCGAGCCCGACCTAGTGGGGTCCCTCTGGGTTGGCTGTTTGTCCCCATGACTGTCAGGGGTGACGTTATTCACTGGCTCCAAACCACTAAATTCTCCTGCCACCCAGGGGTAGTGCACATCTTGTCATCCCTCTGACGCTCCTTTTGGTGGCCTGCCATGGAGAAAGATGTCAGAGACTATACCAAGGCTTGTCCCCAGTGCTCCACAGGGAAGACCTTTTCTTCCCCACCTGCCGGGCTCTTTCAACCCCTCCCTGTTCCCAGTCGTCCCTGGGCCAACATTGCTCTGGATTTTGTAACTGTGTTACCCCCCTCCAACAGGCACACCATCATCCTGACAATCATTGACAGGCTCTCCAAAGCAGCACACTTCATCCCTCAGAAAGAAATTACCATCAGCCTTAGACACAGCACACCTCCTGTCGGTGCACATGGTCAGGCTGCATGGTATCCCTCCGGACGTTGTTTCCCACCGTGGCCCCCAGTTTGTTTCAAAGGTCTGGTGTGCCTTCTGCAGGGCCATTGGGGCCACGGTCAACCTCTCCTCTGGCTATCATCCCCAGAGCAATGGCCAGAGTGAGAGGGCAAACCAGGAGATGGAAGCAATGCTCTAGTGTGTCAGGGCGTCCGACCCATCCTCTTGCCATTGGACTCTCCTTCTTCGAAGCATCATTAGGCTACCATCTGCCTTTTCTCCCCATCATCGAGGAGGAGGCTGCAGTTCCAATGGCGGAAGCCCACATCACCAGATGCAGGCACTTTTGGAGGGAGACTAAAGCGGTCTTGCTCCGAGCTGCAGGGGAGAACTCCAGGTGGGCCAACAGGAAGAGGCGTCCCACCCCTGAGTACCGGATCGGCCAGAAGGTCTGGCTCTCCACCTGGAACATCCCCCTTAAGGCCGAGTCCAGGAAGCTCACCCCCTGATTTGTGGGCCCATTCACCATTAAGACATTCATCAATCCTGTGTCTGTGGAGCTCAACCTACCCGCTTCTCTCAAGGTTCAGCCATCATTTCATGTGTCCTATATCAAACCAGTCTTCTCCAGTTCCCTGTGTCCCCCTTCTAAACCATCACCGCCTTCGAAGATGGTCGATGGAGGACTGGTTTATGCTGTGACCTGAATCCTGGATGCTCTCTGCAGGGGGCGTAGCATCCAGTTTTCATGGATTGGAAGGGGTATGGCCACCAGGAGAGGTCCTGTTTGACGTTTAGAATGACTAGACTTGGATGACTTGATTATTCACCCTTTTCTATTTCTTATGTTCTCTTCCTCTCTTCTTTTTTAATGTTTGTTTGTTTTGTACTTAATTTTTGTCCATCTTGGTTTATGTTGTTTAATCTACATGTCTCAGGAGCAAAAAAAGGGGAGTATTTGGAATACACTTTATGAACAATTACCATATTTGCTGATATTTAGAGACAAAATCCTCACTATATTCTCTGTACACCCACTTTGAAACAATATTACGTTTGGCAAATCTCATTTAACTTACAGACAAAATTGATTAGATTTTGGTTGGTCTAAACTGAGGAATAACAATGGCTGTTATAGGTGAAATTATTTGGCAAGCAAAGACACCAAATTATAGCAAATTTACCTTGGATAGCTGTGTATATTAAAGGCAGAATGTGTAATGTTTTCTACTTTCAATTCCTAAAATATCTAAAAATGTAATTAGAAGAGTGTAAAGAAAATTCCTTTTATCAAAAATGATAATATCTGAGAAAAATGCAGACCAAAGGACCATCAAACAGATAACTGGGTGTCTATTTTTTTTTTTTTTAGGTAAAATCCTACTGGTTGCATGAACATCGAATGAAAACTTGCTTGCTTTGCCATGTCCACTGTCAAAACATAACACTGTATCCGCAATAACACACTTTAAATAAACAGGGTTTAAAATTTAATACAGGTAAGTGGAAAGTATTTACATGAGTTCCAATTTCTACAGGAAATGAAAACAAGCAGAGTTTAACAATACAAATGTTCTTTTCTTAATCCTAATGATCTGTTATCTATTATGCACTCTGTGCTACAGTTTTTGTATGAAAAGTGCTATATAAATAAAACTTTGATTGATTAATTGGTCTGATTGGTCAACACATCTGTAAACCTGGTAAAGTTTGGAGTAAAGCCTGATTATCTGCCAAATGGGTGTGCATGTCAAAATGTATGACCTCAGCAGACTTCACTGTTTGAAGGCTGAACAGGACCAGGAGGAGATTCTTTGATGAAACAGAATAACTAAATAATGTACAGATCGATTTGTCATACATTGCATAGATGCTCAGATTATTTAAAGCCAGAAAAAAATTTGAAATGATCCTGTCTGCAACTGTGTTAATCAATTTGAAATATTATAACTGTAAGAAAAATAAAAACAAAACACCTTTTGAAATTGTGAATGTGTCGTGATTAGTTAAACTTGACAGCTCACGTGTACAATGCCACAGCACAGGAAGTAGCCACACAAAGGGGCACATTTGAAAGTTTTATTAAATTGCAAAAACACAAGCGCACAGCTGCAGAAACAGTCACTCACCAGAGGAATCGCCCTGTGGAGAGGAGACGAGAGCCGTGAGCAGAGGAATGGAGTAAGGGGAAGTGGGCGAGCCAAAATGCCACTTACTTGGGAATCCAGGGAGAACCGGCAGGGACCCAGCGAGAAATAGACGAACCAGTAGGGTGCAGGGGAGATGAGCTGATGGTGCCTGACTGGGTGGAGTAGGAAGCTGAAGGATTGTGAGATGTGGCAGGAGAGTGCACGTAGTCCTGGAGACACACCTGCACGGTGGCAGCAACCTGAGGAAAAAAGAGAAACAAGGTAAGACGATGTGTCAAAACCTGTAACTTATACTTGCTTGTCAATACTTGGACAGTATATCCAGATGAGCCAGCACTGACTGCGTGGAGAGAGCCTCCTTAAGTACGCTGGCTTATGAGCGGGCGCAGGTGTGTCTTCTGCCTCAGGTGCAGTGTTGAGTTGATGAATGTGAGGCAGGGCGGGAGGGGCGGGCTCTCGCTGCCCATGACAGGGCCCCCCCTTCTAGCAGCGCCTCCTGGCGGTCCGGAAGGCTTCTCAGGGTGAGCATCTCCTTGTCCAGCACTCGTGATGAGGGGACCCAGGACCGGTCCTCCTGGCCGTAGCCCTCCCAGTCCACCAAATACTGCAGGCCCCGGCCCCGATGGCAAACATCCAACACACGATGTACAGTGTAGGCGGGGTGGCCGTCGATGATCCGAGGCGGAGGAGGTGGCTTCCGGGGAGGGGGGGGTGCAGAGACGACTGGCTGAGAGGGGCTTTATGTGGGTGACGTGGAATGTGGGGTTCACCTGTAGGGTCGAAGGCAGCTTCAGCTGGACTGACGCGTCGTTTATCACCCGAGAGATGGTGTATGACCCAAGGAAGTGGGGGACAGCTTCTTCGACTTCTCTTTCAGAGGACTCTGACTCGCCACCAGCCAGACCTGCTGCCCGACGACATACTTGGGAGCCGAAACCCGTTTCCTATCAGCAGCCCGATTAGACCTCCAGATGCATCGGCAGCGATGAGCATGGGTCCCTACAGATGGAACCGAGACCTCCCCCTCGGCCATGGGTAGAAGAGGCGGCGTGTACCCAAACAACACCTCAAACGGAATGAGTCCAGTCGCAGAGGAGACAGCAGAGTTCATGGAGTACTCCACCCAGGTCAGATGTGTGCTCCAGGATGACGGGTTATCGGCTGCTACACACCCACAAGGGCGGCCTCCAGGGGACTGATTGGCACGCTCGCCTGGCCCGTTGCTCTGCGGATGGTTTCCAGAGGGAGAGACTCACTGTAGTTCCCAGGGTTCGGCAAAAGGGCCTTCCAGACCTGGGACATAAATTGGGGACCCCCGGTCAGACACAATATCCATGGGGATACCTTGGACCCCGGATCACGTGGTCGCTGAGGAGGACCGCCATCCTCCAAGGCCAAGGGGAGCTTCGGGGAGGGCAACCAGAAGCACCACCTTTGAGAAGCGATCCACGATGGTGAGAGTCACCATCTTGCCATGGGAGGGGGGAAGTCCAGTGACGAAGTCCAGGGTGATGTGAGACCACGGACAACCAGGGTAGGGAGGGGGTGGAGGAGACCAGACAGGGGGGAGGAGTCCGATTTCCCCTGGACGCTGGTCTGACAGGCTTTCACATACTCTTGTACATCCCACTGCAGTGTGGGCCACCAGAATGCTCGCCAGACGAAGTCCACAGTTCGAGCAATGCCAGGATGGCACACAAAGCGACTGGTGTGACCCCACTGGATGACATCACTGCGGAGGGCAGCCGAGATGTACAGATGGTTCCGGGGACACCCTGCTGGCACAGGCTCTTGGGACTGGGCCTGGCGGCCCTCCACTCGATGTCCTAAGTAAGAGCTCCAAGGACACATGAAGGCGGTATGATGGTTTGGGGGGGGGGGGGGAGCACTACCTCCCCGGAATCAAACTGGCACGATAGCATGTCCGGTTTGGTGTTCCAGGCGCCAGGCCGGTAAGTGATGGTAAAATTAAATCGCTGGAAGAAGAGCGCCCAGCGAGTCTGCCTGGCGTTCGGTCGGCGGGCCGACCGCAAGTACTCAAGGTTCTTGTGGCCGGTCCACACGACAATGGGGTGAATGGCCCCTTCTAACCAGTGCCTCCACTCCTCCAATGCCAACTTAATGGCAAGCAGCTTTCTGCCCCCCATGTCATAACTCCTCTTAGCCGGCGTAAGCCGATGAGAGAAATACGCCCACGGGCAGAGCTTCTGATCGGGGGGGGGGGGGCGTGTGCTGTAACAGTACAGCGCCAACCTGCAAATCAGATGCATCCGTCTCAAGGACAAACTGGAGCTGCGTGTCCGACCTGGGCCAAGATTGGTTGTTCTCGTGAACAGTCGCTTTAATTAAACAAATGCCTGTTCAGCTGCCTCGGTCCAGCGAAAGGGGGACCTTAACGGAGGTCAGCTGTGTCAAGGACAGTTCCAACCCACTGTAGTTCCTGATGAACCTGCGATAAAAATTTGTGAACCCGAGGGAAGCATTGAAGCTCCTTACGGGAGTGGGGAGTTGGCCAATCCAGCACTGGCCCATCACTTTGGCCGGGTCGGCAATCAGTCTCCCTTCAGCCACTATGAAGCCCAAGAAGGTGGTTGATGTTGTGGAGAACTCACACTTCTCGGGTCTTAACGTAGAGCTGGTTCTCCAAGAGGCCGTCTGACATAGGTCTCATGTTCCTCTGGCGAGTGGGAGAAAATGAGACTAATCATCCAAGTAGACAAACACGAATTGGTAGAGCATATCGTGGAGGACATCGTTTATTAACTGCTGGAAAACGGCAGGGGCGTTAGTGAGCCCAGAAGGCATCACTAAATATTCAAATTGCCCCTGGTGTGTTTTGAATGCTGTCTTCCATTCATCACCCTCTTGAATGCGGACCAGATGGTACGCGTTCCTAAGGTCTAACTTGGTGAAAACCCATGAGCACTGAAGGAGCTCGAACGCTGAATTAATCAAAGGCAGAGGGTACTTGTCTTTAATGGTAATTGCATTGAGCTCCCGGTAGTCGATGCACAAGCGCAGCGAGCCATCCTTCTTTCTAACAAAGAAGAATCCGGCTCCGAGTGGAGCCGGAGATGGCCGAATAAGGCCAGTGTTCAGCGATTCCTTTATGTATTTCTCCATCGCCTCCCTCTTCAGGCCAGAAATACTATATAACCGACTGGACAGCAGCCTCGCCCTCGGGATGAGATCTATAGCACAATCATAAGAGCGATGAGGCAGCAGCAACAATGCTCGCAATTTGCTAACGACCTCTCCCAAATCGTGATAAGCCCGGGGAACGAGGCTGAAGTTCAGTGGCTCGACCAGGGAGAGGGAGATGGACAGAGATGGGAACACTCTGCTGAACGCTTACAATGAGCCAAACAGAAAGGGCTCCAGAAGGAGATGGTATTTTTATCCCAATTAATCATTGGGTTATGCCTCCGGAGCCAAGGGTAACCAAGAACCACCGGGGAAGATGAAACAGGGAGAACTAGGAACGATAGTTCCTCCCAGTGGTTCCCAGAAAGGAGGATGGAAATCAGCATCGTGCTTTGAGTGACCACCGCGACCTCCCAGCCAGATATGGTAGTGATCCTCTGATCACGGGGCAATTTACATGTGGCGAAATATTCACCTGCTTAAGATAACTCAGCAGAAACGAATTACCCTCCGACCCTGAGTCAACCAGCGGCATAATCCTCGTCTTCACTCCCGGCAATTGCACGAGGGCCGAAATTGAAAAATTACCAGGGGGAGTAGATTTAGTCCCGCCCACCAGATCCCCCATGGTTACTGATGGGCCGCGTCTTTTAGCCACTGGTGGCATTCGTCCAGAATGTGGTTCATTAAACCACAGTATGCGCACGAACCAGCCCTTCGCCTTCACCGGCGCTCATCGTTGGTCAAGTGCCGAGGAGTAGCTCCATCGGCTCGGGCGAAAAAGCTGGGCAACCGCCAATGTCAGCAACCACGGCAGACACACATTCGGCACAGAGGGAAAAGAGGACTCACGCTCCTTCATGCACCCACAGTACCGTTTGTCCAACCAACTGCCTGATCTATGAGATCGTTGAGAGTCCTCTGGGACAGGGTAACCGCCAGATCATCACGAAGTTGAGCATTTAACCCATGGAGGAATGCACTGCGCAAGGCAATTTCATTCTCCACCCCAAATCAGCCACTACAACCCCGGAACTCCACCGAGTACTCAGCTTCTGACTGAGTGCCCTGTGGAGCATCATCAGGTGGCTCATGATATTGCCCTGATTTCTCGGTCCAGCGAACGCGCAAGAGAATGTGTCCACAAATTGATCAAACGTGTAAGGCGTGGGAATGGAGGTGTACGGGTGCACCATAGTGCGAGGAGCAGGCTGAGGGGGAAAGGCCGGAGGGGAGGTGCTGTAGACCAAAGCTTCATCATATTCGAAACCTGCGGCGTCAGCACAGCAAGCTGGTGCTCTCGGTAGGCCGGATAGGCGATCCGAGCAGACAGCTCCTGTGGTGAGGCACCAGCTGAACTACCTGTCCTGGGCTGGCTCGTTCTGTCATGATTAGTTTAGCTTGACAGCTCACATGCACGATGATGCCACAGCACTGGAAGTTACCACAGCAAAGGGGCACGTTTGAAAGTTTTATTAAATTGCAAAAACACAAGCGCACAGCTGCAGAAACAGTCACTTGCCAGAGGAATCGCCCTGTGGAGAGGAGGACGAGAGCCGTGAGCAGAGGAATGGAGTAAGGAGAAATGGGTGAGCCAAAATATCACTTACTTGGAAATCCAGGGGAGAACTGGCAGGAACCCAGCAGGAATAAACGAACCCAGTAGGGTGCAGGGAGATGAGCTGATGGTGCCTGACTGGGTGGAGTAGGAAGCTGAAGGATTGCAAGATGTTGCAGGAGAGGCAGGATGGGAGTGCACGCTCTCACTGCCCATGACAGAATGAGACTTTCCTGCTCCTTTTTTTCCTTCCTTTTCCATTTCGTCTCCTATTGCATTCTTATCTTTCTTAAATCTCAGAGTGGTGGAAGATAAGGAGGAACCCTGATTGCCATCATGGGGAACTTATGATTGTGCTGAAGGCTTTATTTCAATGAGCAATAATTCAAGCATGACTACGGCAAAGAGTAGATGACACCTGAACTGCAATATTAATCAATACAAACGTTTACACATAATGCTTATACATTCTTTGTTCTGAGATTAGAGTCAGTAAATAATAGTTTATTAGTCAATGCCAATATTTTGAAATTTTGAATCTTACCATTTCAAGGTAAGGACTGACTTTTTCGTCTTCTTTCGGCTGCTCCTTTAGGGATCGCCACGGCGGATCATCCGTCTCCATCTCACCATATCCTTGGCATCTTCCTCTGTAACACCAACCATCTCCATGTCCTCCTTCACTACAATCCATGGATTTTATCTACGGTCTTCCTCTTTTCCTCCTGCCCTGGCAGCTCCATCTCCAACATCCTTTGTCCAATATTATCCACTATCCCTCCTCTGCGCATGTCAATCCACCTCAGCCTTGCCTCCCTTACTTTGTCTCCATACCGCTCAACTTGAGCTGTCACTCTGACCATACTCATTTCTAATTTTGTCCCTCCTAGTCACTCCCAATGGAAATCTTAGCATCTTCAGCTCTGCCACCTTTTGGCTCCACCTCCTGTGTTTTTGTCAGCATCCACTGTTTCCAAACCATACATCATAGCAAGGTCTCATTAAACCGTCTTATAAATCTTCCCTTTCACTTTTGCTGCTACTCTTCTGTCACAAATCAGCCCTGACACTCCGTCTCCACCACTCCACCCTGCCTGCATGCTCTTCTTCACCTCTCTTGTGCATTTTCCATTGCTTTGGGATGTTTGATTCCAGGTATTTAAACTTATCTACTTTCACTACTGTTACTCCTTCCATCTTTACCATTGCAACCTACCTCCTCATTCACACTCATGTATTCTGTCTTGCATCAACTGATTTTCATTCCTCTTCTCTCCAGAGCATACCTCCACCTCTCCAGGGTCTCTTCCACCTGCTCCCTACTCTCACTACAGTCACAATGTTATGTGCAACATCGTGGTCCACGGAGACTCCTGCTGGTCCTCCTCTGTCAGCCTGTCGATCACCATGGCAAACAAGAAGGGGCTCATAGCTGTATCCTGATGTAATCCACCCCCATCTTGAATCCATTCATCACTCCTACAGCGCAATTCACCACCGTCTCGCTGTCCTCATAATGTCCTGCATCACCCTGACATACTTCTCTGCCACTCCTGATTTCCTCATACAGTATCACACTTCCTCTCTTGGCACCCCTATCATATGCTTTCTCTAGATCCACAAAGGACACAATGCAACTCCTTCTGACCTTCTCTATACTTCTCCATCAACACTCTTAGAGCAAACATTGCATCTGTAGCACTCTTTCTTGGGTATGAAACCATACTGCTGCTCACTGATTGTCACCTCTCACTCTTACCTGGCTTCAATCAACTCTTTCCCATATCTTCATAGTCTGGCTGATCAACTTTATGCCTCTGTAGTTAATCCAGCTCTGAGCATCACCTTTGTTCTTGAAAACTGGTACCAGAACACTTCTTCTCCACTCCTCAGGCATCCTCTCACTCTCCAAGATTGTGTTAAACAATTTGGTTAAAAAGTCCACTGCCATCTCTCCTAAACATCTCCATACCTCCACAGGTATGTCATCTGGACCAATCACCTTTCCATTCTTCATCCTCTTCAAAGCTGCCCTTACTTCCAGCTTGCTAATTCCCAGGACTTCCTTGTTCACTACCTTTCCTTAGTCCATCCTCTTCTCTCTCTCATTTTCTTTATTTGTCACCTCTTCAAAGTACTCCTTACACCTTCTAAACACACTCTTGTCATTTGTTAGTACATTACCATTTCTGTTCTTAATCAACCTAAAATGCTGTACATCCTTTCCAGCTCGATCTCTCTGTCTAGCCAGTCAATTCAAGTCCTTTTCTCCTTCCTTAGTGTCCAGCCTCTCATACAACTCACTATATGCCTTTTCCTTTGCCTTTGCCACCTCTCTCTTTGCCATATGTCTAGATTCCAAATACTCCTGTCTACTTTCTTCATCTCCCTGACTATCCCACTTTTTATTTGCTAACCTCTTCCTTTGGATTCTTTCCTGTAGCGCCTCATTCCACCACCAAGTCTCCTTGTCTTCCTTCCTCTGACCACTCGATATACCACGTACTTTTCTACCCATTTCCCTCAATTCTTTTGCTGTACTTTCCCAGTCATCTGGTAATTCTTCCCTACCACCCAGAGCCTGTATCAACTCCTTCCTGAACTCTGTGCGACCTTCTTCCTTCTGTAACTTCCCCCACTTATTGTTTGGTCCTTCCTTCACTGTTTTCCTCTTCTTGTTTTGCAAAGTCATCCTACAGACTACCATCTGATGCTGTCTAGCTACATTATCCCCTGCCACCACCTTGCAGTCTCCTATCTCTTTCAGATTTCTCCTTCTGCATAAGGTGTAGTCCACCTGTGTGCACCTTCCTCCACCTCTTGTAAGTCGCCCTATGTTCCTCTCTCTTCTTTAAAGTATGTGTTCACCACAGCCATTTCCATCCTTTTAAGCAAAACCCACAACCATCCGTTCTTCCACATTTCTCTCCCTTAAGACCATACCTTCCCAGGACCCCCCTCATCACCTCTGTTCTCCTCACCTACATGCCCATTAAAGTCCGCTCCAATCACCACTCTTTTCCCCCAGGAACACTCTCTCCCACTTCATCCAACTTACTCCAGAATTCCTCTTTCTCTTCTACCTGACATCCAACTTGTGGGACATATGCACTGACAACATTCAACATCACACCTTTGACTTCTAGTTTCAAACTCATGATTTTGTCTGATTCCCTCTTTACCTCCTGAACACTCTTCACATACTCTTCCTTCAAGATTACTCCTACTCCATTTGTCTTCCTATCTGCAGTGCATTTGGAAAGTATTCACAGTGCTTCACTTTTTCCACATTTTGTTATGTTACAGCCTTTTTCCAAAATGGATTAAATTAATTTTTTCCTCAAAATTCTACACATAATACCCCATGATGACAACATGAAAAAACTAAGAAATCACATGTACATAAGTACTCACAGCCTTTGCCATGAAGCTCAAAATTGAACTCAGGTGCATCCTGTTTCCACTGATCATCCTTGAGATGTTTCTGCAGCTTAATTAGAGTCCACCTGTGGTAAATTCAGTTGCTTGGACATGATTTGAAAAGGCACACACCTGTCTATATAAGGTCCCACTGCTGACAATTCAATTCAATTAAACTTTATTTATATAGCACCATTTCACAACAACAGTCATCTCATAGCACTTTCAGTTGTAGGGGAAACCCCCACAATTGCAGAAAGATCCCAGCAATCAGGCCAGCCCCTGTGAGCAAGCACTTGGTGACGGTGGAGAGGAAAAACTCCCTTTTAGCAAGAAGAAACCTCCAGCAGAACCAGATTCAGGGAGGGGCAGTCATCTGCTGCGACTGGCTGGGGGGGGGGGATAGAGAAGAAGAAGAAAAGAACAGACATGTAGAGAGCAAACAGCATGATGGGGACTCAATCTATGGGAGAGAACAAACAGATGTTAATGACCAGCAAAAATATTTCATTGAGAGTGAAGAAAGGAGTGAAGCCCAGTGCACTGGTGGAGGTCCCCCAGTTGTCTAAACCTATTAGAAGCATAACTAAGGGAGGTTTCAGGGGCACATGATCCCACCCTAAATATAGGCTATATCAAAAAGGAAGTTTTTAACCTATTCTTAAAAACAGAGCTCAAGTCTGACTCCCGAATCCAGATTGGCAGCTGGTTCCACAGGAGAGGAGCTTGATAACTGAAGGCTCTGCCTCCCATTGTACTTTTGGAGATTCTAGGTATTACAAGTAATCCTGTATTTTGGGAATGTAGTGCATTGTTAGGATAATAGGGGTAGTATCAGATCTTTTAAATAAAAAGGGGCCTGATTATTTAGAGCTTTGTAAGTGAGAAGAAGGATTTTAAACTTAATTTTAAACTCTATGGGAAGCCAATGAAAGGATGCCAGGACCGGAGAGATAAAATCTCTCTTTCTAGTACCTGTTAAAACTCTTGCTGCAGCATTTTGGATCAGCTGAAGACTTTTTAAAGATGTTTTAGGACAACCTGATAAAAAAAAGAGTACAGTAATTTAATCTAGAGCTAACAAAAGCATGGATTAGTTGCTCAGCTTCACTCTGAGACAAGATGCTTCTAATCTTGGCAATATTATGCAAATGATAGAAGGCAGTCTTAGAAACAAGCGCAACATGTGAATTAAAAAACAGATCTTGATCAAAAATAACTCCAAAGTTCTTCATAGAACTATTAAGAGAAGGAGTAACCACATCCAAACTAAGAGTTTGATTTGGAAGGGTATTTCTAAGGTTTTTTGGACCAACTAGAATGACTGCAGTCTTATCTGAATTTAACAGCAGGAAATTACAAGTCATCCAAGCTTTGATTTTCTTACAACAAGCCTCTATCTTGGCTAATTGATTACTATCATCTGGCTTCATTGAAATGTGTAATTGTGTGTCATCTGCATAACAATGAAAATTTATACAGTGCTTTCTAATAATTATTTATTTAGCGAATGCAAAGTCCTTAAGCCAAGCAGTTGCCTCCTGGTTTGCTGTATGGAGGGTGTGTAATCCTCCTTCCAGTCTTTGGAGCGGGCAAACCTCTATGATGTGTTCCATTGTTTGCTCCTCTCCACATGCGCACAGTGGGCTAGGGCTACTGCCCCATCTGTGAAGGCTGGCCAAGCAGGGGCCATGTCCAGTCCTGAAACGATTGAGTGTAGACCACTGTCTCCTTGGGAGGTTGGTGCCCGGGACCTGTTGGTTGGGGTTTATCACCAGCTGTTTGTTTGGGACCTCCTTGGTCTCCCATTCCTCTTGCCAAGCTGTCTGGATGGTAAAGTCAGCTGGGGGAGGGTTTTTCCAAATCGCCGTCTGGATGAAAGTCGGGCAGTGGGTGGGTGTAGATATCTGCATGGATTGGCAAGTGAGGAAAATCTTTAACTTTTTGGAGCATCCTTTGAGTTAATGCTGCTCGCCGGATGTGTGGAGGGGCTATGTTTGACAGTACAGAGAGCCAGGGGAGTGGTGTTGAGCGGATTGTTCCAGTTATAGTTCTCATTGTTGAGTTGAGCTGGGTGTCTACATGGTGTGAGAAAGATGACCTGGACCAGACAGGGGCACAATATTCTGCTACAGAGTATGAAAGGGCCAGTGCTGAGGTGCGCAGGGTGGAGACTGCCGCCCCCCATTTTGCACCAGCGAGCTTGCAGAGCAGGTTGTTTCGTACCTTCACCTTAGCAGCCGTCCCCTTTAGATGTTCCTTGAAGGATAAGGTCCTATCAAGGGTCACTCCAAGATAAGTTGGATTTGGGGCATGCTTAAGCTTGAGTCCGCTCAGGTGGATGTTTAGTTCTCTGGCAACTTTTGCATTGTGGAGATGGAATACACTGGAGACGGTTTTTGCTGGGCTTGGTTTTAGGCGCCAGATTTTGCAGAACTGGTCCAGTTTGGCAAGATCTTCCGTGAGCACCCGTTCCAGTGGTTCAAAGTCTGGTGCTTGGAATGCCAAACAGATGTCGTCTGCCTAGATGAATTTGCGGGATTTTGTAGTAGGCAGGTCGTTTATGTAGAGGTTGAACAGAGTTGGAGCTAGAACTGAGCCTTGTGGGAGTCCGTTTTTCTGCATTCTCCATGCACTTGTGTTCCGACCGAGGTGGACTCTGAACCTTCGGTTGGTCAGCAGGGTTTTTATAATTGCTGTTGCCCAAGCAGGGATCGCCTTTATAAGTTTCAGGAGGAGGCCTTTGTGCCAGACCGTATCATAGGCGGCTGTAAGATCGAGAAACACAGCCCCTGTCTTCAGTCTGCTCTCGAAGCCATTTTCGATGAAGGTGGTTAGGGCCAGTACTTGTTCTCCTGTACTGCGGTCCTTGCGGAAACCTGCTTGATCCACACTTAGAATATCCTCTATTTCTGGGGAAATGCGTTGCAGTATTAGGCGCTCCATGATTTTGTAAGGAACGCTGAGTAGGGAGATTGGGCGGTAGCTTGCTGGTAGTTTGTGGTCTTTGCCAGGTTTTGGGATGGCAATGACCTTTGTTGTCCGCCATTTCTTTGGGATCGAGTTTGTTTGTGTGATCCTTGTGTAAAATTGTGTCAACCAGGTTAGGGCTCGGGGGCCAAGATTTTTCATGAATTATGGGAAGATGTTATCGTATCCTGCTGCCTTTCCACATTTCAGGCCCTGTAGGACTTTCTCCAGTTCAGCAGCCTCGAAGGGTTCAGGGTTCGTTTCCTCTACAGGCATTTTTTGGTGTTTTTTTAGCTCAGTTGTAACTGCTCTTCTGGTGTCTTTGTCTTGGGGTGCTTTGGCGATAGTCAGTAGGTGGGATGCAACTTGGTTGGGTGTGACGGATGCTCGGCTTTGGCTAGGGGCTTCTGTGCAGCTCCTAGGCGACGGATGAGGCTCCAACATTTCCTGCTAGAGTGGGTAAAGCTCCGGTCAGCAACTGTCTCCTCCCATTTCTTTCGCCGGGCTGTATTTAGCGATTCAATGAGATGGTCTGCTATCTCTGGGTCCCCTGATGTTTGATAGGATTGTAGGAGGGCAGCACTTTCTCCGTCCAAACATGGGACATAGAGGGGTCGGTAGCCTCGTGGGATTGCAGTATGGGCAGCCTTGAAGATTGCGCTGCAGAAGCGGTTGTATGCTTCATTTACAGTGATGGTGTGGAGTGGGATGGTAACAACGCTCCGGTCCAGAGTTTCACTGAATTTCTTCCAGTTGGCTTTGCGGAAGTTCCAGCGCATCTTCCTTGGGCTGTATATGACTGGAAGTTGTAGGCCAATGTGTACAAGCAGGGGCCGGTGTTGGCTGTGTGGAAAATCATCAAGAATGAGGATCTGTGTAGGATATGGCTCCCCATTCAAAGAGCTGACCTAATAATGATGCCTAGCGGAAGCATATATAAACTAAAAAGAATAAGGCCTAGCACAGATCCCTGTGGAACTCCGTGACTGAGCTTTGAGTTGGAAGAAAACTCATTATTGACATGAACAAACTGGAACCTATCAGATAAATAAGATCTAAACCACTGCAATGGAGTTTCATTAAGTCGAACATGGTGTTCTAATCTATCAAGTAAAATATTATGATCGATAATATCAAAAGCTGCACTAAGGTCTAAAAGGACAAGTACAAAAACAAGTCCATTATCAGATGCGATAAGGGGATCATTAGTGACCTTCACTAAAGCTGTTTCAATACTATGATGGATTCTAAACCCAGATTGAAACTCTTCAAATAAACCATTTTCCTGCAAGTGGTCATATAATTGCGAAGCAACAACTCTTTCTAAGATTTTTGAAATGAGAGGCACATTACAGATTGGTCTATAGTTAGCTAAAATTCCTGGATCCAGCGTTGGCTTTATGAGTAAGGGTTTAATTACAGCAGTTTTAAAAGCCTGTGGTACATGGCCTAATGTTAATGAAGAATTGATTATTTGAAGACTGGCGCTACCACTAAAGGGGAAGACTTCTTTAAATAACCTGGTAGGAGTAGGGTCTAAAAGACAAGTTGAAGGCTTGGATGAGGAAATTATTTTATCTAACTCTAAAAGGTCAGTTGGAGTAAACTCATCCAAACAGATATCAATTGAAGGAGTTGTAGTAGTTACTGTATTTAAGTTAACAGTGGGAAGAATCTGACTGATTTTTATCTCTGATAGATGAAATTTTGTTATTGAAAAAAGTTAATAAAGTCCTGACTAGTAAGCTCTAAGGGAATGCTAGGATTGACAGAGTCCTGACTCTTTGTCAACCTGGCTACAGTGCTGAAAAGAAACCTGGGATTATTCTTCTTCTCTTCTATTAATGCAGAATAATAACTTGTTCTAGCTTTCCTAAGAGATTTATTTTTTATAAATTAGAAGATGATTTCTCTAAGCTAAATAGATTTCATCTAATTTAGTGGAGTGCCATTTTCTTTCTAATTGACAAGTCTTCTGTTTTAAGCTGCAAGTTTTTGTGTTGAAACAAGGAGTTAAAAATCTTTGATTAGACTTTTTCTTTTTTAAAGGGGCCACCATGTCTAGAGTCTGCTGCAGAGAAGCTGTAGCACTATCTACCATGCTATCAATTACAGAAAGTGCAAGTTCTCCATAGCTTATCTCCGTTGTGTTGACACATGGCATTGAGGAAATAATCTGCTTAAATTTGGTAACAGCATCATCTGAGAGGCATCTACTGTAGTAATATTTTTCTTCAGGAGCCAAATAGTCAGAAATAGTAAAATCAAAGGTTAACAAACAATGGTCTGACAGTACAGGGTTAAGAGGAGACACTACCAGATTTTCTATTTCTATGCCATATCTCGGAATAAGGTCTAATGTGTGGTGGAGATAATGGGTAGAATTTCATACTTTCTGAGAAAACCCCATCGAGTCTAATATTGAATTAAATGCTATATTAAGGGGCAATCACTATCTACATCGACATGTATATTAAAGAAACCTACTATAGTTATTCTATCTGATTTCAGAACAAAATCTGCTAAGAATTCGGCAAATTTGGATAAAAACTCTGAGTAGGCTGAGGGAGGACGTTAAACTATGGCAAATAAAATTGGGTTAACCTAAAATTGCTAAAATCTCCAATACTGAGGACCAGGCCCTCAAAGGAATTATAACGTTTTTTGCTTTACATTAACCTCTTGCACTCCGGTGTACTGCGGACGGGCACGTCTCTGCGTCCCAGAGCACACGAGGGCGCACGAGAGCGCCCCCGTGCGCTCTAGGACGCACGACGGCGCTGCGTCCAAGCGCGCACTGGAAAAAAAAAGCTGCATTTCCGTTCTTCCACTACAGACACAGCCGCGAACAGATTAAATCATCTGATTGACCTCTCATTCAACTAATAAGAGCCTTGAATTGGGTTTCTGAAACCTTGAAGAACCAATGACTGAAAACCTAGCAAGAAGGACCCGCCTACCAACGCTGTGAATGCAGCAAGCCAATTGAAGCACAGAAGTTCGCGAGCTGTTTTGTGTAAGGCTGGGTGAAGACAGACTGCTGCAGCAGATGAAAAAAGGACCCGCAGGAAGAACCGTCGCAGACCCAACAGCACGGAGACCACCCACAAGTGCAACCTGTGTGACTGCCATTCGTGCATCGGCCTGTTCAGTCACAGGTGGTGCTTTTTTTTTTTTTTTTATTCTAGCAGAATAGATGTTTATGATTCTCTTCCATGGTCATCATAGACCGACGGAGGCCGACGACGAAGGTTGTAAATCATTCGCCAAAACTGCAATCATGGAAGCACAAAACCGCAATAATGGAATTATATTTTGACCAGGTCGCCGAGACCAGAACCACGAGTCCGTAACAAGGGACCAGCGTCGTGTTCGTCTGACAATGAGGAAGAGAAGTTCGCCAGGACACTGCTGCTGTGAAGAGGTAAGGTGTTATAAGCTAAATTATTCTTTATCCCTGAAAATTGTAATCAAAAATTACTTTTGACCGATCGGTAAATTACAACTGTGTGGCGCACGAAGTCCGAAGTTCGTGCGCCGCGGTACAAGGTTTGTGCGCCGCGTCTGGACCGTGAACGCCCCCCCCCCCCACTACTCTTCTGTAGCAAGGGGGGGGGGGGAAGCCGCGGTGACTGCGCCGCGGTCGCCACATGACTATTCCGTCATGTAGCGATGGCCAATACCCGTCCTCTGTAGCGAGGGGGGGGGACAAACCCCCCCCACACACACACACACAGCCCTGAGTGTCACCTTTCATTAGAGCCCAAGATGAAGCTTCTATATTGAATCATTCAAAAGGTACAGACGTTTTTCCAAACTGTGCCATTTGGCACAATTTGGCACAGTTCAAAAACGCCTGGGAACTACCTGAGGAAAAAGCTGTGTAATATATTCATTTTTTGTGGTATTGTTACAAAATTTTGACCTCAGCTGGATAACACTTGGTTCTACATTTCTGTTGCATTTTCCAGCCAGGATCTGAAGCTGTGTGTTATTTGCAAGCATTTGTATCCAAAAAAAACACCCAGGCCAAATTTATTTTCTTCAAGTTCAGTATGTTTAGATGATTGTAACTCAGTGGCTGGAGCACTTAGAGAGATTATGACTGTTTTGCCAAAAAATTCAAAGTGTTTTCTTTTAAATGAGACCAACCCCATGAAGATGCTGCAAAGGGTTGAAGAACAGCTTTCGATTTACTTTGGGCACGTTATTTTTTGGCGTTTTTAGGGAAATTGACCGGAGTGCAAGGGGTTAACTAGTAATTTGGAATGGTAAATTATTGCTACTCTTCCTCCACGACCAGAACTTCTGGGATTTTGACAGTTTAAATAACCAGAGGGAGCTGATTCATTTAAACCAACATAATCCTCTTGCCATAACCAAGCCTCTGTAAGGGATATTAAATCAATCTGATGATCGATTAACAGATCATGGACTAGCAGAGACTTGGGAGTTAGAGACCTAATGTTTAACAAACCACATTTAATTTTTAAATTATGAGGAGGAGCAGAGGCCGAGTCATTAAATTTAGAGGCTTCATGTTTAATTTGAGTTTTACCAACTTTTTGTTTAATCACTTTGAGATGCTTATACATTATATTTTTATTTACTTTGGAGGGAGCAGACAATGGTTCTCTGATGGGGAAGACAGGGGCTAAGTTGAGGGGTGGCGGATGAAGAGGAGCTGTAGAGAGGCTTTTAAGACTGCGACTCTGCTTCCTAGTCCCAACTCTGAGTTGTCAAGGTTTTGGAAATTTGGATAAAAGTGATGCCAGATTGTTAGATAAATGAGACGCACCATCGAAACTGGGATGTACGCCGTCTTGTCTAATAAGACCAGGTTTTCCCCAAAATGAGTTCCAATTGTCTACGTAGCCCACATTGTTTGCAGGACACCACACAGACAGCCAGCGGCTGAAGGATGACATGCGGCTAAACATGTCATCACTGGTCAGATTGAGGAGGAGCCCAGAGAATACTACAGAGGCAGAAATTGTTTTGGCAAAGTTACACACCGATTCCGCACAAAGCTTTGTAACTTCCGACTGCCGGGGTCAGATGTTGTTAATGCCAGTGTGAATAACAATTGTGGAGTATTTACAGTTACTTTTAACCAGCATTTTCAAATTTGACTCGATGTCACCTGCTCTGGCCCCGGGAATGCATTTGACTATGGCTGCTGGAGTCTCTAGGTTCACGTTTCTTACTATAGAGTCACCAATGATCAGAGTTTTTTTTCTCAGCGGATGTGTCGCTGAGCGGGGAAAAGCGATTAGAAACATGAATAGGTTGGTGGTGAACTAGGGGGTTGCGACTGTGCTTCCTTCTCACCGTCACCCACCCATTCTCTCCTGGCTGCTCAGGAGAGGTGGAAGCCGGGGGACGGCTAGCAGGCCCTATGCTAAGGTGCTCTGCTGCAGCTAAGGGGAGTCCGTCATTATTAACTGGCGCCGACGGTGTTTCAATGCAGCGGAGCTGGGATTCCAAAGCGCACAACCTCGCCTCGAGCACCTCAAAAAGACAAAATTTATTACATTTACCATTATCACTAAAAGAGGCAGAGGTGTAGCTAACCATATGACACAGAGAGCACACCAGAGGAGAAGGGGAAGAAGAGCTAGTAGCCATAGCTAGTGGCTAGCCCGAAGCTAACACAAACACCAATGAAAAGTGAACAGAAGGTTAAAGAGGGTGATCAGGCGACACTGACTGCACGCACAGGTGCAAGAGGCTTGTTAAACAGAAGTGAGAGGTGACCGTAGATGGAAAAAAAAAGGGATTAAAATACAATTAAAGGCAATAATCCTCAGGAGAGTGAGGAGAGCTAACCATAGAGCAAACCACACCGACAGCCAGCAACACAGGAAGTGTTGCTGACAGTGCATGTCAGAGCACAAACAAAGCATGAAGTCAAAGGAATTATCTGTAGACCTCCGAGACAGGATTGTCTTGAGGCACAAATCTGGGGAAGGGTACAGAAAAATTTTTGCTGCTTTGAAGGTCCCAATGAGCACAGTGGCCTCCATCATCTGTAAATGGAAGCAGTTCGGAGCCACCAGGACTCTTCCTAGAGTTGGCCGGCTGTCTAAACTGAGTGATCGGGGAAGAAGTGCCTTAGTCAGGGAGGTGACCAAGAATCCGATGGTCACTCTGTCAGACCTCCAGCATTCCTCTGTGGAGAAAGGAGAACGTTCCAGAAGGACAACCATCTCTGAAGCAATCCACCAATCAGGCCTGTATGGTAGAGACAGAAGCCACTCCTTAGTAAAAGGCACATGGCAGCCTGCCTGAAGTTTGACAAAAGGCACCTGAAGGACTCTCAGACCATGAGAAACAAAATTCTCTGGTCTGATGAGACAAAGAATGAACTCTAGTCGTGAATGCCAGGCGTCATGTTTGGAGAAAATCAGGCACTGCTCATCAGCAGGCCAATACCATCCCTATAGTGAAGCATGATGGTAGCAGTATCATGCTGCGGGGATGTTTTTCAGCGGCAGAAACTGGGAGAGTAGTCAGGATAGAAGGAAAGATGAATACAGCAATGTACAGAGACATCCTGGATGAAAACCTGCTCCATAACGCTCTTGACTTCAGACTGAGGCGACGGTTCTGTAATGTATAGAAACTGGCTGGTACTAGTAAGAAGGTGGCCGGGTTGGACACGGGTGGACCGGGGTGGCCGACTGCCAGTTTCCAGTAGTGACGCCACCCGGGGTGTAAAGGGTGTGGGCAGAGGAGGCTCTGCCTCTTTCGTCGTGGAGCCACCTGGCATGCAGGTGAGTGCCAAAAGTCTTTTGTATATAGTTATTTATTATCCTGAAAAAACTCTGTTAACCGAGTTTAGTCTCACTCGTCATTCCCAGCATTATGGACACAACATTTGGCGACGAGGTAAAAGCGGTAATGGAGCATTCCGTTGCCAGCTTTCGGCTGTTTCTCGAGGCCCCGGGTGAGCCGCTCGTGCCGTGGCCTTGTTGGTTTGCTGCTTTCACCAACTATCTTGTTGTCTTAAACCTGGGCGAGATGGAGAAGCTCCGAGCACGAGCTGTGTTGGTGCATAATCTGGGAATGGAAGGGCAGAGGATTCTGGAGAACCTTGGAGGTGCTGACAGTTTTGACGAGGTGGTGCAGCTAATGGCGCGGTACTTTAGGGCGCTGGAAAACGTCACCGTGAAACACATTCAGTTTTGACAGCGCCGCCAGCGGTCGGGAGAGCCGGTAAGAAGATTTGTGGTGGACCTCCGTGAACTGGTGAGGGAATGCAGATTTGGGGCCCTGGAGGACGAGATGATTCGGGGCCAGCTGGCAGAGCACATCTGCTGCCCGGCGGCCCGCTCCAGTTTGTTGACACACCCAGGGGAGATGACATTAGTTGAGGCTGTCGAGCTTACCCAAACAGTTTGAGTCCATCGCGAGGAACCTTACTGAAGGGGCTTCTCTGGAAAAGAATGAGTCTTGCGCTAAGGCACTGATCCTGGAACCTTGTGATGGCGAGTGAGGATGATTTTGCCTCCGTGGTCAGGATAAGGTGTGCCCCTGGTACGCCAAAATGTTTTGGATGTGGGTCCACTGAGCACCGCTATAAGTCCAGGGTGTGCCCGGCAAAAGAAAAGCGTTGTGGCAAGCGCAGTGTTTTGAACCATTTTGCCAGGGTGTGCGAAAACTTCATACGCAGAAGCCGTAGGGGTGAACCAGGTGCTGTGCAGAAGACTCCAACGGTTGTGCATACCATCCCCTCAGAGATGACAGGGAGGATCGGCTTCACCGTCATGATAGATGGCGTTGAGATCCCGCACTTGGTGGACACTGGAGCAATGATTTCCATCCTGAATCTGGAAACCATGGAGAGACTGTTTCCCCACTGACAGATGAGAAGGCAATATGAGGAGTATTATGGTTATGGACGGAACAGGTTGGCTATTTTGGGCTCTGTGGAAATGGAGGCCCGGTATAAGAACAGTGTGGTGCCCAGTGTTCGCATTAGCGTTTCAGCATCCAGTGTTAACGTTATTGGTTGTAACCTATTTTACAGTCTTGGGTTCTCTATCGCGAACGTTTCGGGTGAAGAATGGTCCAGATGTGGACTGTAGGGGTGACCTGTTCCTGTGGTGGAGGGTGCTGAGGTGTGGGATTCAGACTGGGTGGACAAAGTGACAGGGAGAGCACACATTGCACCATGCTGAGCCGTCTCGGGCTGGACCAATGCCATCACGCAGGCTGCCCTGGACGAGGGTGCTAGACGGCACGGTGGGACCCCCAATGAGGCTTGTGAGGACGAGGCGCCAACGCCGGGAGAAAACAGGGCTAGACCGCAGAGCGTGGTGATTGTAAAGTGCTCCCAGTGATGGCCTGCCAAGAGAAGACCGAGATGAGCCCACGAGCCAGAGCGATCAGCGACGGAGGCCTGTCGCAGGATTGGTGATCTGGGTAAAAGGAAGAGGGCTCCCTTGAAGACCAAGGTTGATGCTCGAGTATGTCAAGATCACTGTCCACGCAAGCAGCGGGACGACCAGAGGTGGTTCCAGGTGGAGCCCGCCCGGATGGAGGCAGATGGGCGTAGGTCTATTCAGGTCTGGAGACAACCGAGGGATCTGCGGCTGCCAGTGATGGAGAGGAGACGGCACAGTGGAAGCCCTGAGGTGAAGAGATGGAGACGCCTTGAGAGGGATCCATCCAAGGACTGAGGGTTTTGATTTTGCATGGTTGTCATGTTTTCATCAGTCCTGTGTGTGTGTGGTTTACTATTTAGTGCCCCGGTAAATTGATTGAAAAAAGAAAAGAGAAGTGAAAGGAGAGTGCATATGATAGGCATGATGTGATGTTTGGGTTGCAAACCTGTGCAGTGTGTTTGCATGATAATTTTGGTAGCCTGTGTGGTGTGGTGTGGTGTCCGGCTCTGAGAGAGAGTAGACACTTTTCTAATCCTCTCTTTTCCTTTCTGATCCCAGCTTGCAATGTTGCGTTTTTGTCTGACAGCTGCTGTTGTTTCAGCGGATGAACTTCTCAAGGACAGTCCATGTGCCTTCATCTGCAAGCGAAGAGATAGACTCCAGACTTGTTTATAAGTCACATGATTATAACATCTATCCACTGCCTGGAGGCGCCCTCTGCTGTTCACTAGCAACTGTCACACCTACACTACACAAATGCATACAACATTACACAAACTGATACATATATACTGACTCATACATACACTGCATCTCTCAACTCTTGTTTGTGTGATCTACAGTATATTGTCTGCTAATTGTGCATAGAGGGTTTTTTTCTGTGTAGTCAAAATTTGGCTCATTTGAGCTGTATATGAGCTTATACGAACGTTATTCTGATTAACTATGTTTTTTCTCTCTCCTAGTGTGTTTTCCACCCCCTCCCTTCCCCTCTTTACCCCCACTGTATGACAGGCGCCTTGCATGGCTGCCGCGTCATTGGATGCGCCTAACGTGCGCGTCCAATGTCAAGTCAAATTCCTTGTATGCTTACTTGTAAATATACTTGGCAATAAAGCTGATTCTGATTCTGATTCTGATTCTGGTGCCTATTTTACACTGTGTTTGGAGGTATTTTATTTGATTGGTGTTTGACCAGATGATAGGCTTGTTTATCTCTGCTCTTTGTCACTGCAACAGATACTGGAGTCAGTTTGTCTTGGCCTGTCCTTGCCAATGATAATACCTCTATCTGTCAAGAATGTGCCGCCAGTCCAGCAAAAGCTAGTGGTACTCAAATGCTTTGCAAGCAGTTTCATGAAATGGTCAGTCAGAAAACAACTCATACCGGCTTGGACATCGCCCGGGTTAACAAGGTCAGGAGTTCGTGTCAGCGGAAGGCGAAGGACAGAGCTGCATGGAGGAATCTGATAAGACCTAAATGAAACAGTCATTGTTGCCCCCGACAGACTGCTATGATGATGATGATGATGATGATGGTATTTGAGTGTTAAATTTTACAGTCAGGATAGGGGTGGCTCTGTGAGTGTTCATTACAATGGTAAATTTGGGCCTGCCTGGTTTATTTGGTTTATTTAATTGGATGAACTTTGTTTTCTTTTGTGTGCTCAATGTGGGTTTGGAGTTGGTGGGGGGGGGGGGCGATAGTATCTCGATAGTAGTCGATAGTATCTCGATAGTAGTCTCTTTTAGCAGCAGAATAACCTGCTCAGCCATGTAGGGGGTGCTGGTAGTCTACCCAGCGCCCCAGCCTTAATTGTGTGAGTGGATAGGTATTTTATTTGTTTCTGTACATATATTTTCCTGATAAGTGTGTGAGCCGGGCAACAAATTTGGGTGGGTTATTTGTATGCCTGGTGGTTTTTTTGAAAGGGGGGAGGGTGTTATGTATAGAAACTGGCTGGTACTAGTAAGATGGTGGCCAGGTTGGACATGGGTGGACCGGGGTGGCCGACTGTCGGTTTCCAGTAGTGACGTCACCGGGGGTATAAAGGGTGTGGGCGGAAGAGGCTCTGCCTCTTTCGTCGTGGAGCACCTGGCATGCAGGCGAGTGCCGAAAGCCTTTTGTATATAGTGAGTTATTATCCTGAATAAACCCTGTTAACCGAGTTTAGACTCACACGTCATTCCTAGCATTATGGACACAACATTTGGTGATGAGGTAAAAGCGGTAATGGAGCGTTCCGTTGCCGGCTTTCGGCGGTTTCTCGAGGCCCCAGGCAAGCCGGCCGTGCCATGGCCTCGTTGGTTTGTTGCTTTCACCAACTATCTCGTTGTCTTAAACCTGGTGGAGATGGAAAAGCTCCGAGCACGAACTGTGTTGGTGCATAATCTGGGAATGGAAGGGCAGAGGATTCTGGAGAACCTTGGAGGTGCTGACAGTTTTGACGAGATGGTGCAGCTAAGGGCGCGGTACTTTAGGGCACCGGAAAACGTCACCGGGAAGCGCATTCAGTTTCGACAGTGCCGCCAGCGGTCGGGAGAGCCGGTAAGAAGATTCGTGGTGGACCTCCGTGAGCTGGTGAGGGAATGCAGATTTGGGGCCCTGGAGGACGAGATGATTCGGGACCAGCTGGCAGAGCACATCTGCTGCCCGGCGGCCCGGTCCAGGTTGTTGACACACCCAGGGGAAATGACGTTAGCTGAGGCTGTCAAGCTTGCCCAACAGTTCGAGGCGGCAGAGACCATCGCGAGGAACCTTACTGAAGGGGCTTCTCTGGAAAAGAATGAGTCTTGTGCTAAGGCACTGATCCTGGACCCTTGTGATGGTGAGTGCAGAGAGGATGATTTTGCCTCCGTGGTCAGGATAAGGTCTACCCCTGGTACGCAAAAATGTTATGGATGTGGGTCCACTGAGCACCGCTATAAGTCCAGGGTGTGCCCGGCAAAAGAAAAGTGTTGTGGTAAGTGCAGTGCTTTGAACAATTTTGCCAGGATGTGCAAAAACTTTGTATGCAGGAGCCATAGGGGCGAACCAGGTGCTGCGCAGAAGACTCCAACAGCTGTGCATACCGCCTCCCCAGAGACGACAGGGAGGATCGGCTGCACTGTCACGCTAGATGGCGTTGAGATCCTGCTCTTGGTGGACACTGGAGCAATGATTTCCATCCTGAATCTGGAAACCATGGAGAGACTGTTTCCCCACCAACAGATGAGAAGGCAATATGAGGAGTATTATGGTTATGGACGGAACAGGTTGGCTATTTTGGGCTCTGTGGAAATGGAGGCCTGGTATAAGAACAGTGTGGCCCCCAGTGTTCGCGTTAACGTTTCAGCATCCGGTGTTAATGTTATGGGTTGTAACCTATTTTACAGTCTTGGGTTCTCTATCGCAAACGTTTTGGGTGAAGAATGGTCCAGATGTGGACTGTGGGGCTGACCTGTTCCTGTCGTGGAGGGTGCTGAGGTGTGGGATTCAGACTGGGTGGACAAAGTGACAAAGGGAGAGCACACACTGCACCATGCTGAGCAGTCTCTGGCTGGACCCGATACCGTCACGCAGGCTGCCCTGGACGAGGGTGCCGGATGGCATGGCGGGACCCCTAATGAGGCTTGTGAGGGTGAGGCGCCAACGCCGGGAGAAAATGGGGCTAGACCGCAGAGCGTGGTGATCGTAAAGCTCTCCCAGCGACGGCCTGCCAAGAGGAGACCGAGACAAGCCCGCGAGCCGGAGTGATGGGTGATGGAGGCCTGTCGCAGGATTGGTGATCTGGATAAAAGAAAGAGGGCTCCCTCGAAGACCAAGGTTGATGCTAGAGTACGTCAGGATCACAGTCCACGCGAGCAGCGGGACGACCAGAGGCGGTTCCAGGTGGAGCCCGGCCGGATGGAGGCAGATGGGCGTAGGTCTATTCAGGTCTGGAGACACCCGAGGGACCTGCGGCTGCCAGTGGTGGAGAGGAGACGGCGCAGCGGAAGCCCTGAGGTGAAGAGATGGAGACGCCTTGAGAAGGATCCATCCAAGGACTGAGGGTTTTGATTTTGCATGGTTGTTGTGTTTTCTTCAGTCCTGTGTGTGTGTTGTTTACTATTTGGTGCCCCGATAAATTGACTGAAAAAAAAGAAAAGAAAAGAGAAGTGAAAGGAGAGTGAGTGTGGCAGGCATGATGTGATGTTTGGGTTGCAAACCTGTGCAGTGTGTTTGCATGATAATTTTGGTAGCCTGTGTGGTGTGGTGCCTATTTTACACTGTGTTTGGAAGTATTTTATTTGACTGGTATTTGAGTGTTAAATTTTACAGTCAGAATAGGGGCGGCTCTGTGAGTGTTCGTTACAATGGTAAATTTGGGCCTGCCTGGCTTATTTGGTTTATTTAATTGAATGTCCCAACTTTGTTTTCTTTTGTGTGCCCATTGTGGGGTGGGAGTTGGGGGGGGCGCTGATAGTATATGTATTGTGGTTTTATAAGTGTGTTTATTATTAGTATGGGGGGTTGTTTTATAGTTAGAGACACGGCTTTTTATTATTTTGTTTCACTGTTCTCTTTTAGCAGCAGAATAACCTGCTCAGCCGTGTAGGGGGCGCTGGTAGTCTACCCGGCCCCCCAGCCTTAGTTGTGTGAGTGGATAGGTATTTTATTTGTTTCTGTACATATGTTTTCCTGATTAGTGCGTGAGTCGTGCGACAAATTTGGGTGGGTTATTTGTATGCCTGCCGGTTTTTTTGAAGGGGGGAGGGTGTTATGTATAGAAACTGGCTGGTACTAGTAAGATGGCGGCCGGGTTGGACGTGGGTGGACCAGGGTGGCTGACTACCTGTTTCTGTTAGTGACGCCGCCCGAGGTATAAAGGGTGTGGGCGGAGGAGGCTCTGCCTCTTTCGTCGTGGAGTACCTGGCATGCAGGCGAGTGCCGAAAGCCTTTTGTATATAGTGAGTTATTATCCTGAATAAACCCTGTTAACCGAGTTTGGTCTCGCTTGTCATTCCCAGCATTATGGACACAACAGTATCCAGAGTCAGTGTAAATCCTGGGTTTGCTTCTTATACTGTGCATTTATACTGTTTTTATGTTGTTGTTTTTACTTGTAAATGCATTTCATGCTTGAAAATCCCAACCAGGGAGAGAAGCTGCAACAACGCTTGAACAGAAGAGGGGGAAGGAGACCTGAACCGGAAGTGAAGCGACCCGTTTGACAGAATGCGGAAGTGTGTTGCACATAACCCCTATATAGTCTTATGTGCACAACACCAGATATTTTATATGTCCACAACATTTCACTGCATTGTGCCTGATAAAAAAAATGGATAAATAAATAAAATATTACCACTCAGAATCAGTATAAGAACAGCGATAGCATGAATTGGTTATTACTGCTAAAAAAAAATGCCAGATTTTATTAGCCTGTAACTCCTAAAATACATTTTTGTACCATCTAATACAACCTTAAAGAAAATAAAAATCAGTTTGTAGACACTACACCAACATTCTGAAACATTTTTGCTATTATGTTAACAAACATCCTCTCTCCTTTAAAGTGACAGATGCTGTTTGCGGCTAGATAGAAACTGTCTTACACTCACAGTAGCTTAACAGCAATAAAA
Organism: Pholidichthys leucotaenia; assembly: GCA_020510985.1. NCBI lineage: Eukaryota > Metazoa > Chordata > Actinopteri > Cichliformes > Pholidichthyidae > Pholidichthys > Pholidichthys leucotaenia. The sequence goes on from CM035838.1 coordinate 365,209,591, forward strand.
AAAAATTGGGATGTATACATGTATTTCAACTAATTATGGTTTTTTTTTTTAGTCTGTATGTTATGCATGTTGTATGTTATTTATTTTTATTCAAACTCGCATTCATTTCAAATCCTAGAATAAAAAACATAAATGGATCTCCATGCAATTGCTCACTGGCACTTTGGTGCAAACATAAGACTTCCTGTTATTGACTGATCTTTCCAGTAGAGGGAGCAGTAGGACTGCTGGAGTTTAACCAAGAGCCAAACCGGGACATGGACAATATTTTTTTAGTTTCAATTTTATATAAATTTATGACCAACAGAAAACCAAGAGTACTGTAATATATGTGCATACTGTATGTATGTGTGTGTGTGTGTGTGTGTATGTATACACACACACACACACACACACACACACACACACACACACACACACACACATACTGTATATACTGTATATATATATATATATATATATATATATATATATATATATATATATAAATAAGATAAGCCTTTATTAGTCCCACAATGGGGAAATTCCAGGATTGCAGCAGCACAGGGATAGCAACACTCAGAGCAATAATTTAAAAGATAAGAAAATAAAGAGCAGTGAATATATACGTATATATGTACACATAAATATATAAATATACTGCTCAAAAAAATTAAAGGAACACTTTTTAATCTGAGTAAGCTGGACTAGCCTGCCACAATTTCTTCACTTTAAGTTTTGGAGTGTTTTCATTTCCATCAAAAGACGTGGCATCTTTTCATTCTTAACACATTCTCCAGTCCATATCAGTGTAGATATCCAGCTTATTTTTTCCCATTAAAATCTGATGTGTTTTCAAAGTGTTTTTTTAATTTTTTTGAGCAGTGTATATATACACAGTGCGGAGCATTGTAGCTAGATGCAATAAACAGCATAACCATCTATTTAGTTATCCTACATAGCATGAATATGTACCCATACATATTGTCACCCTCCCTAGCGATTGATATTGTCCTAGTTGTATACCGGAGGGGACCATTTGTGTAAGTCTGTTGCATCTTTTGCATTCAATGCTATTAGGTCGTCACGGTTTTTTTGCTATCTCTGCGAGCAGCCCTGCTTAGGTTATACAGTCTGACAGCCGTAGGTAGGAAGGACCTGCGAAACATCTCGGTTGCGCACCTAGGATGATGTAGTCTACTGCTAAATGAGCTCCTCAGTGCGTTCAGTATGTCCTGCATAGGGTGGGACTCGGACTCCAGCAGAGATGACAGTTTAGCCACCATCCTTCTTTCTCCTATCTCCTCCACTGGATCAAGGCACTGCCCCAGGACAGAGCTAGCTTTCTTGATTAGTTTGTTCAATCTCTTCCTATCGGCTGCTGTAATGCCACTGCCCCAGCAGACTACTCCAAAAGTGATGGCTGATGCCACCACCGTGTCGTAGAATGTCTTCAGCAGCGCCCCTTGTACACCAAAAGACCCGAGTCTCCTCAGTAGGAACAGCCTGCGCTGTCCCTTCTTGTAGAGTGCATTGGTATTGTGTGACCAGTCTAGTTTATTGTTCAGATGAACACCCAGGTACTTGTAGGATGTCACCATCTCAATGTCTGTTCCCTGTATATTTACTGGTGCTGTGAGGGGTTGTCTTTGCCTGCGGCAGTCCACCACCAGCTCCTTAGTTTTCCTCGCGTTGATCTGGAGGCAGTTCTGATGGCACCAGTCCACGAAGTCCTGGATAATTCCTCTGTACTCAGCTTCATCTCCGTTGGAGATGAGGCCAACGATTGCAGAGTCGTCAGAGAACTTCTGTAGATGGCAGTGTGTTGTGTTGTGTGAGAAGTCTGCAGTATAAAGGGTGGACAGGAAGGGAGCCAAAACCGTTCCCTGGGTGGCCCCCGTGCTACCGATGATCGTGTCAGACACACAGTCCCGGGTTCTCACAAACTGTGGCCGGTTTGTGAGGTAGCCAAGGATCCATGATGACAGGTGCTGGTCCACCCCTGCACACAGCAGCCTGTCCCTCAGGATCATCGGTTGGATGGTGCTGAAAGCACTGGAGAAGTCAAAGAACATGATATCTCACTGCGTTCCCAGGCTTCTCCAGGTGGTACAGGGAACGGTGAAGGAGGAAGATCACTGCATCCTCAACCCCGATGCCATGCTGGTAGGCGAACTGGAGTGGATCCATCGCTGGTCCCACCAAGGGGCGGAAGTGAGCAAGGAGCAGTCTCTCCAGGGTCTTCATCAGGTGAGACTTCAGGGCCACTGGTCTGTAGCTGTTCAGGTCTCTGGGGTGGGAAGTTTTTGGTACGGGTACCACACAAGATGTTTTCCACAACTGTGGTACCCTCCCCAGCTTCAGGCTCAGGTTGAAGATGTGCTCCACAAACCCACACAGCTGGTCTGCGCAGGATTTGAGGAGCTTCATGCTGATGCCGTCCGGTCCCGAGGCCTTCCTCGCCTTGATCTTCCTCAGCTCCGACCTCACCTGGTTCTTAGTGAGGGTCAGGTTGGGGGGCTGTGTGCTGGGAGTGGGGGGGTGTTGGTGGAGTGGGGTGTGGACAGCAGGTCTCGATGACTTTAGAGGCGGTAGTGGTTGGTGTGCAGGCGGGGGGGGGGGGGAGGGTGGTTGGTCAAACCTATTAAAAAACAGGTTCAGATTGTTCGCCCACTCCCTGCCCCCTATGGCCTGGGAGGAGGTATTCTGGAGCCCAGAGATGGTTTTGAGGTTTCTCCAGACCCCGCCGATGTCGTTCCGTTGCAGCTTGTCCTCCATCTTCTTCCTGAAGCTGTCCTTGCCTTCTCTGATCTTCCTCCTCAGCTCCCTCTGATATATATATATATTTATATATATATATAAAACAGTTTAAAATAGATTCATTAATCAATGATGGTCACATTAATTTAAAACAATGACATTGCTCCAATAATTAACCCTAAAAAGATGGTTTTAATGTGTATGGATTTAAAATATGAAATCAACACAAAATGTAATCAGTGTGCTTTTTGTATTTTATATTCTTGAAACACGTTAAAGAATATAAGTTTATGAAAATATTTTTCCCATGTGCATGTTTTTTTTACCTTTTTTTTTCTATCAAAGCTAATTTCATCAAAGATTACAGTGTGGTGCACATATGTGGGTTTCATATGCTTCACATGTATATTACTGTATGCTTATTGTATGCTTCATGTCTCAGAGGAAAAAAAGGACGGAACCTCCTAGGGGTAACTGGAGGATGTGAAATCTGGCCTTTTGTATGCAAAGAGATGGCCTTGAGGGATTTCCTGACCACCAGGACTTTAGGTGGAGGCGAGAAGACCTGGAGGGGGATGCATTGTGATTTGGGATTAAAAGACAATGTGACTGTGTGCTTTGATGTCCTGGGGTATAAAAGGGACAGATGTTGGGGGATTCACTCTCTTTCTGTTTTTGGATGTTGGAGAATGTGAATGTGAATAAAACTGGACTTGAGAAATAACTTCGGCCTCGTCCTTCCACACTTCTCCACACTGGTGACCCTAAGACGTATCATGAGCGGAGGCGATTCCCCCGAGCCAGACTCGTCAGGAGCCAGCCAAATGAATGCAGCCACAGTTCAGCTACCTGACTTCTGGCAGAACAATCCGCGCTCCTGGTTTAACGCAGTCGAGGCACAGTTCCACCTCCAGAGGATTTCGGTAAACGCCACAAAGTTCTACCATGTGGTTGCAAAGCTGGACAACCACACAGCCCAGCGAGTGGAGAGCCTGATCAACCACCCGCCGGACAGCGACAAGTACAGCACATTGAAGGCTGCACTCATCCGTTACTTCACCCCCTCGGTGGAGGAGCGAGCAGAGAGGCTCCTGGCGCTGACTGAATTTGAGAGCGACAGACCTGCAGACCTGATGGGGAAGATGTTGAGTTTGAGAGACTCCGAAGATGATAACTTCATCTTCACCCACCTTTTCCTCAGGACCCTACCGTCAGCGGTGAGAGTGATCCTGGCCAGTTCACCACTGTTGGCCCGACGAGACTACCACGAGCTGGGCTAGGAGGCGCAACGACTCGTCGACACCAATAAACGGCGCGCGGCTACGGCTGCGTCAGCGGAGCTAGGCGCAACGTTCGGAGATGGCAGGGGGCCAGAGGCTGCAGCACCAGACTCACCGACGACGGCGGCGGCAGGGGCCAGGAAACACGGAGCAGACGACGTCCTTTGCTTCTACCATCGCCGCTTCGCAGAGAGGGTACGCAAGTGCATTCCACCGTGCCATTTCAAGCGCTCGGGAAACGCCAAGACTGGGAGTCGGTAGCAGCTGCGGCCCTCGGAGAGGAGAACAAGCTGCTCTACTTGAGGGATGCGCGCTCGGGGAGGCATTTCCTCGTGGACACAGGCTCCCAGCTGAGTTTCATCACACCTTTCTACGCTGACCGGCTGGCGCCTTCCAGTGGTCCCGGGGTGTCAGCAGCGAACGGCTCGGCGATTAAGACCTTCGGTGAGAGGACTCTGCTTCTGTCTTTACACGGCCGTACATTCGAGTGGACTTTCGTCATAGTGGCAGTCAATTTCAACATGTTATGGGCTGATTTTTTGTGCTCGCATGGTTTGTTGGTCGATCTTGCTAACAGACGCCTGGTTAATGCACTCTCTTTTTATTCTATTCCCTGTACAGCTCGAGTGGCCCCGCCAACAGCACAAGCCAACGTCACAGCTGCAGGTGGTAAGTTCCACACACTCCTCACTCAGTTCCCAGCACTCCTGGTCCCAACATTTTCGGTGACCGTGGCTAAACACGGGGTGGAACATTTTGTTACTACCACCGGACCGCCCATTTTTGCAAAAGCTCGGCGCTTGGATTCAGCTAAACTGACCATAGCGCGTGAGGAGTTTGCCAACCTGGAAAGGTTGGGCATCATCAGGCGTTCGAAGAGCCCATGGGCTTCACCGCTTCACATGGTCCCGAAAGCTGATGGCTCGTGGCGACCTTGCGGTGATTTCCGCAGGCTGAACAACACTACAGCGCACAACTGCTACCCGATCCCGCACATCCAAGATTTTTCAGTTCATTTGGCGGGGGCGTGCATTTTTTCTAAAATAGACTTGGTACGCGGTTACCACCAGGTCCCAGTGCGCGCTGAGGACATACCCAAAACAGCGGTAATAACGGCTTTCAGGCTTTTCGAGTTTTTGCGCATGCCGTTTGGGCTTAAAGGCACGGCGCAGACATTCCAACGCATGATGGACGCGGTTTTGCATGATCTCCCTTTCGTGTTCGTCTACCTGGACAACATATTGGTAGCCAGCGCGTCCGAAGACGAACACGAAAACCACCTCATGGCAGTTTTCCGGAGGTTGGCAGAGCACGGATTAATAATCAACCCAGCGAAGTGTCAGTTCGGGATGACGCAGATTGATTTTTTGGGGCATCGCGTCTCCCCAGAAGGAACGCTTCCTCTGCCTGACTAAATGCGCGCAGTAACAAATTTTCCCCAACCACAAACGGTCAAAGCATTACAGGAGTTTTTGGGAATGGTGAATTTTTATAACCGTTTCCTGCCCCGCACAGCGCAGCTCATGCAACCATTGTATGCTGTACTAAAAAAACAAAAACCCACAAATAAAGTCGAATGGTCTCCGGAGCAAGAGCGAGCATTCTCTGAAGTCAAAACAGCCTTGGCAAACGCTGCGTTGTTGGCACATCCAGTCCCAGCGGCCCGCATGGCGCTCACTACTGACGCGTCAGATGTGGCCATAGGGGCGGTCATGGAACAGTATGTAGCCGAAGCCTGGCAACCGCTCGTCTTTTTCAGCAAGACCCTGCGCGACAGCGAACGAAAATACAGCGCATTCGACAGGGAGTTGTTAGCTCTCCGCTTGGCCATTCGCCACTTCCAGTTCTGGCTGTAAGGACGCCGTTTCACCGCGTTCGTTGACCACAAGCCGCTGACTTTCGTGATGGCCAAGATTTCAGAACCTTGGTTGGGCCGGCAGCAGAGACAGCTGGCTGCGATATCGGAGTTTACTACCGATATCCAGCATGTGGCGGGTAAACTTAATGTAGTGGCGGACTGCCTCTCGCGCGCCGTTGCGGCTCCAGCCCGCATAGAGGTAGATTCTGCAGCCATGGCCACGGAGCAGGTTAGCAACGCGGAAGTGCGCGCGGCCCTGGTCCGCATGGGGATAGATTATGCAGCCATGGCCGCGGAGCAGGTTAGCGACGCGGATGTGCGCGCGCTCCAGTCTGGACCAACAGGGTTAAGGCTGGAGAACAGGGTGCTGCAAGACGGTATGCCCCCCCAAATCTGCGATGTCTCCACTGGGCGGCTGCGTCCTATGGTTCCAGCCGCGTGGCGCCACCGCGTTTTTGACTTGATCCATTCTCTGGCACACCCTGGAGTGCGCGCTTTGGTCAAAATGGTAGGAGAGAAATTTGTATGGCCGAGCCTGCGCAAACAAGTTAGACAGTGGGCGGCAGCCTGCATGGCTTGTCAGCGGGCCAAGGTTCATAGACACACGAGAGCTCCCTTGGAGCCGTTTCACATCCCAGCTAAAAGGTTTGATCATGTCCACGTGGACCTCGTAGGCCCCCTCCCGCCCTCACAAGGGTGCACACATCTTCTGACAATGGTTGACCGCACCACGCGCTGGCCGGAAGTGGTTCCGCTGTCGTCAACAACAGCCGAGGAGGTGGCGCGCGTGTTTTTAACGGCATGGGTAGCGCGTTTTGGAGTCCCGTCGGACATTACGTCCGACAGAGGCCCTCAATTTGTTTCCGAACTTTGGTCAGCGATGGCCCGCAGCCTGGGGGCAACGTTCCACCGCACGACCGCGTACAACCCGCAGGCTAACGGGTTATGCGAGCGTTTTCACAGGTCACTGAAGGCGGCTCTCAGAGCGTCGCTTACGGATGCAAATTGGGTGGACAAGCTACCATGGGTTTTATTGGGGTTGCGTTCTGCACCTAAAGAGGATTTAGAAGCTTCCCCAGCTGAGCTAGTTTTCGCACAGCCACTTCGGCTGCCCGGGGAATTTCTCCCAGATAATCCAGCGCCAGAGTGCTCCCCGGCTCAGCGGTTACAGAATAGCACGGGCCCGAGCACGCTACCTGGCCCCGTTCACCACAGTTTTCCGCGTGTTTTTGTGCCTAAGGCTTTAAAAAATGCGGAGTTTGTTTTTGTCAGACATGATGCCCATCGTCCACCTTTACGCCCACCTTATGATGGACCATATAGAGTGCTGGAAACAGGGGATAAGCATTTTTTGCTAGATTTGGGGGGCAGAAAAGAAATGATTGGCATAAACAGGCTCAAACCCGCTTTTGTGGTAGCTGACGAAGTTGTGCAGTTGGCTAAGGCTCCTCGGCGCGGCAGACCCCCTAGAGAGCATTCCCCAGAACACCCACAGAGGTTGACTAACAGTTCTCATCCTCAGGCAGCAGCTCCACAGCAGGAAGATGCCACGGAGGTGGTACAGCCTGCTTACAGCAAATACGGGAGAAGGCTGAGGCCCAAGCGGCACGTGGACTGATATGTAGTGATTTTATTATGACATGCAATCTGTGGTTATGTTGTTCCATCTTAGACGTTTGGGGGGGGGGGGGTCATGTGGTGCACATATGTGGGTTTCATATGCTTCACATGTATATTACTGTATGCTTATTGTATGCTTCATGTCTCAGAGGAACAAAAGGACGGAACCTCCTAGGGGTAACAGGAGGATGTGAAATCTGGCCTTTTGTATGCAAAGAGATGGCCTTGAGGGATTTCCTGACCACCAGGACTTTAGGTGGAGGCGAGAAGCCCTGGAGCGGGATGCATTGTGATTTGGGATTAAAAGACAATGTGACTGTGTGCTTTGATGTCCTGGGGTATAAAAGGGACAGATGTTGGGGGATTCACTCTCTTTCTGTTTTTGGATGTTGGAGAATGTGAATGTGAATAAAACTGGACTTGAGAAATAACTTCGGCCTCGTCCTTCCACACTTCTCCACAACAGCATTTTTATGGGCTTTTATCAGGCTTATTAAGCTAACTAAAGAATCTCAGTAAACACTGCAAGCAGACACATCTGTAGCTGGGCCTAGTGGTGTAATGCCCAAACACTATGCACAGTGAGCATAAATATATATTGGTATTTTGGTTTACTTTATTAATCCCTGAGGGAAATTACAGGGCACCCACCTAGATGGATGAGGCAGCCACAGTGTGGCGCCAATCCCTTCACCATTCACGCCGAGGGCCACGAAAGAGTCTCCAATTAACCTAACCTGCACGTTTTTGGCCTGTGGGAGGAAACCAGGGTACCCAGGGTAAACCCATGCAGACATGGGGAAAACATGCAAACTCCACACAGAAGGGTCACCACTGGTCAGGGAATGGGATCGAACCCACGATGGGCAGGGGTGGAATCGATCCCATGACTTTCTTACTATGCTGCCACAGTGCTGACCACTGAGCCACCGAGCTACCCATATATATACAGGTACATCTCAAAAAGATAGAATATCATGAAAATGTTCAATATTGTTGTCACTCATTTCAGAAAGTGAAACCCATATATTATATAGATTCATTACATAGAGAGTGATATATTTCAAGTGTTTATTTATTTTAATTTTGATGATTATGGCTTACAGCCCATGAAAACCCCAAGTTCAGTTTCTCAAAAAATTAGACAAGTACATAAAATTAATTTTAAAAAATAGTTTTTTCATAGAAATGTTGGCCAACTGAAAAGTATGTCCATGTACACACCCAATACTTGGTCGGGGCTCCTTTTGGATTAATAACTGTATCAATGTGGCGTGGCATGGAGGTGAGCAGCCTGTGGCACTGCTGAGGTGTTATGAAGGTCCAGGTTGCTTTGATAGTGACCTTCAGCTCATCTGCATTGTTGGGTCTGGTGTCTCTCATCTTCCTCTTGACAATACTGGAAAATGAAAAGTGATCATTTTGATTTCATTTTCCTGGTGGAAAATGAAATCAGCTTCTCCATAAAGCTTGTCAGCAGAGGGAAGCATGAAGTGCTCTAAAATTTCCTGGTAGACGACTGTGCTGACTTGATGAAACACAGTGGACCAACACCAGCAGATGACATGGTTCCTCAACTCATCACTGACTGTGGAAACTTCACACTAAACCTCAAGCAACTTAGATTCTGTGCCTCCCCCACTCTTTCTCCAGACTCTGGGACTTTGATTTCCAAATGAAATGCAAAATTTACTTTTATCTGAACAGAGGTCATCTGCTAGTGTTTGTCCACTGTGTTTTATCAAGACCAAAGTCAGCGCAGTCGTCTAACAGGAAATTTTAGAGCACTTCATGCTTCCTTCTGCTGACAAGCTTTAGGGAGAAGCTGGTTTCATTTTCCAGCAGGACTTGGCACCCCCCACACACTGCCAAAAGTATCAAAAGCTGGTTTAATGACCATGGCATCACTGTGTTTGATTGGCCAGCAAACTCTCCCGACCTAAACCCCATTGAGAATCTATGGAGTATTGTCAAGAGGAAGATGAGACACACCAGACCCAACAATGCAGACGAGCTGAAGGTCACTATCAAAGCAACCTGGACCTTCATAACACCTCAGCAGTGCCACATGCTGATCACCTCCATGCCACGCCACATTGATACAGTAATTAATCCAAAAGGAGCCTCGACCAAGTATTGAGCGTGTACATGGACATACTTTTCAACAACCTCTCCGACCACTGCCGAACATTTAAACACATTGATACCCAGTGTCATGGACACTGGAAGCAAGGTGGGTCAAGTGTCTTGGCCAGGGACACAACAGCAGGATGGCTGGGGAGAGCGGGATTCAAACCGCCAACCCTCTGGTTATTGGATGACCCACTCTACCTCCTGAGCCACTGCTGCCCACATTTCCCTCCTCTGTTCCATTTTTGCTGTGCATCAAGCTGGACGGCAGGAAGTTCCATTTTTATATGGTCTTTGGCATGACCCGGCTGTAGGGTAGATGCTCTGGCAAAACTCGCAGGTGAGTGTTTTTTTTTAAAAATCACATACTCTGTTTTTTGCTGATGTGTTCTGTATATACTCACTGTAAACACGGAAGAGAGCGTGGTACAGTGCTGTATTTGATTGGTCAGACTGATGACGTGCACGTTTGCGTGCGGGACAAATATGAATGGCGAAATTGGCGGAAGTTGACAACAATTGGCCAAAATTGCAGGAAAGTTGCGGTGACTGGATTAAATTATGCAGGACCTGCTGAATTTGTGAGAATTGGCACAATCACAACATCGTGAAATCCTGGGGGGACAGATATAGAGAGAAGTAAAGGCACTGGGTGACTTTTGGGTGGGTTCATCACACCAGAATCATCTACTCTATCACTGAGGGTCTGGTATTGATAACTGACAATGAAATTATCAAAATAATAGTTTCATAGGAGATGGCTCTTCTACATAGACCAGAGGTCTCCAACCATGGAGGACCCAAACCCTTCAGGTTTTCTCTTCCACCCAGTGTCTTATCAGGTGTTTTTACTAATCAGCAATTAGTGGGAAGAAATTCAATGAAATCACCTGTTGAAGACTCTGGTTGGAGGTAAAACCTGTAGGGTTGTGGCCTTCCATGGCACATAGTTGAAGACTCTGGCATAGACTATGCTGCTGTAATCAGACATTTGCATGATACAGCCTCCTCAATGTAATTCCTGAGTTAGGGTTTCACATTGGTAACTAGGCAACATGATAGGTGAAGAAAGTAAAGTATACGGTGGATTTGTTGGACTTGCTTCATAGCACAAGCTTATGCATTTATTTGATTTTAACATCATGTGAATATTAGTTTTGGCACTACTACTGGTGTGGTGACCCAGTTGATCATCTGCCCCACAACTGGGAGGTTGGGGGTTCAAGTCCCAGCAAGGTCATCCCAAAGACCATATAAAAATTGTACTTCCCGCTTTCTAGCTTGGTGCTCAGCATAATAGAATGGGGGGAGGAGAAGCTGTTTGTGGCAGCGCCTTGCATGGCAACAACCCCTATGATACTAGATGTGATTAATATTGTAGATAGGAGAAACATAATTTTGTTCTACTGTACAAGGTTGGCTGTATGGACTGAATGACAATAGAAATGGCTTCTTCTTCTACTAGAAGGTGTGTCTGGATAAAGGATCCATTTAATCTAAACTTCAAATTCATCAAGACCTCACAATCTTATTCTCACCCATCTTTAATTCATCCTTTTCCTCCAACATTGCTGTGGATTAATTGTTCACATCTACACACTTTTACACACAATATCATGGAAAAGCATTCAATTTTTTTTTAAGAAGCAATCAGAGGCACTCAGTTGCACTTGAAAGTAGTATTACCTTATGATAATTGAAGTATTAGTTAAATTTGTACTAGATAGTATTTTCATCAAAACAAATATTAAAAATAGGTTCTGTGATTTCTTGATTCAACAGGTCTGGCAGTAATCTGGTCCAATTGTGGCTGTGTGATAACTTTTTCCCTCAATAAATCATTTAAAAATTGCATTTTGTATTTGCTTGGGTTATCTTTGTTGCTTTGTTATCTTTGAGTGACAAATATGCAAAAATATAAGAAATCACAGCATATATCTATTTAAATAAAATGGGTGAAATTAAATGCAACTCAGAGTATGACCAGTTGGTGATTAATTATTTTTTTAACAAGGGGGATGGTAATGTGTGGGGAGTATACAGAGATTTAGCATAAACTGCAAATGTATACATTTAAATTAAGTACAAATTTGCCTGAATAAAAGTGCAAAAATATGACTAAAATATTCAAATTTATAAACCAAAAATTCACAAATTTGGCAAAAGCAAGCCAAAACAAATTAGGAGAAAAAGCTAACAATTCTTAATTAATCCTCGCCTGGCCACTTAAGTGACCGTTGCAGCCAGTCGTCTGAAGGCAGGGCGATCTTGGGCTAGGGCAATGAGATCAGCCAGAGGTTTTATCATTGCAACTTGGGTCGTCCAGGACAGTCTGGGCTGACCTCAAGGGTGATGCCAGTCCTGGGGGGGTGGACGAGCGCTGGTGGAGAGGGCCTGCTTGGCTGGTGTCTCATCTTCCAACCTGGCCATGTGGCCGAGGAGTCACAGCCTCCCTCTTCTGATGATGGTGGAGATGGGGATGAGGCAGCCAGCCCTCCTGTAGACCTCATTGTTTGTGGTGTGGTGGAACCATCGGATGCCGAGGATGTTACGGAGGCAGGTCTGATGGAATGTATCCAGATGGCGTGTGGCTGTGGTGGAGAGGGTCCAGGTCTTGGACCTGTAAAGGAGGACGGGGACCACACAGGTGTTAACGATTTATAACTTTGTGGACATGCGGATCTTCCCACTCCACCAGACTCTCTGGAGGTGACTGAAAGCACTGTGAGACAGCTGCAGGCGGCGAGTAGTCTCTGGGTCTGACGAGCAGGAGCTGGTGATCTTAGATCCGAGGTATACAAAGTTGCTGACAATCTCAACTGGCTCGTTGTTGATGGTGACGACGTGTGGTGGTGATGACAATAAGTCTGACAGCAACTGGATCTTTGTCTTTGCCAAGCTGATGGTGAGGCCCAGGGGTGATGCTTTCTCTGCAAGCAGCTCCAGTGCCTCAGCGATTATGTCTACGTATATGCGTGACGAAAAGGACCATGTCATCCACATAGCACAGGTCTGTAAAGTGAGAGTGGAAGTCAACTCCGAAATTGGGGCAGCGTTCCATTGCGTTCTTGACCAAGTAGTTATCAATTCACTAGGGAAAATTTTAAAAATTGTCAAACTCACAGAAGTTTTATCAACTCTGTAACATGCAAAGCTATCATCTGCACGGTGGCGCAGTGGTTTAGCACTGTGGCAGCACAGTTTTACCCTCGGCCGGGGGACCGCGGGGATTATGAGATCGCGGGTTCGATCCCAGCCCCCGACCAACAGTGAGCTGTGTGGAGTTTGCATGTTCTCCCCGTGTTGCGCGGGTTTACTCCGGGATTTCTCCGGTTTCCTCCCGCACACCAAAAACATGTAGGTTTAGGGCGCTCACGCACGCAGCGACCAGCAGCCGGTGGCTTGTCAACCAGACTGCAAACCAAGTCTACCTACGGGTACAAATAAGTAACAAAAAAAAAAAAAAATAAAAAATCATTGACTGACACCTAGCGAAAGGTAGTGACAGTGGACATGGCAGCAGTATATGGCATCATAAATAGCATGACCAAGTGTCTAGAGGTGGACAGTTTCCCTCAAACACAACTCGCCAACTCCAGGTGGTGTTGTAGGACTATTTTGGTATGGATTGTCTCCAAAAATGACCAAATACAATACTTTTAACAGAAATGTCAAGAAGGCCTCCCTTTTCCCTAAACTGTCCCAAATGCAATGCTTTCATTCAAAATGTCTGCAAGGCATTTAGGGTATTACAAGTGAACATTGTATAGTGGCAATACCCTAACATGAGACATCAAGGTGGGGTACTGAACAATGGATATCCATCCTTAGGGGTTGACTGTGGGCACCACATCAGCACAGGGCACTTCAGGGGGAGGCTCATCTGTCCAACGGCAGCCATTAGGATGACTTTAGGTATTCAATTCAATTCAATTCAGCTTTATTTATATAGCACCATATCACAACAACAGCCATCTCATGGCACTTTCAAATGTAGGGGAAACTCCACAATTGCAGAAAGACCCCAGCAATCAGGTGATCTCCTGTGAGCAAGTACTTGGCGACGGTGGAGAGGAAAAACTCCCTTTTAATGGGAAGAAACCTCTAGTAGAACCAGGCTCAGGGAGGGACAATCATCTGGTGCGACTGGCTGGGGGGTGAGGGGCGAGAGAAGATGGAAAGAACAGACATAAAGAGAGCAAACATTAACAGAGAGAAGCCGATCGTGTCTGACTCCCGAACCCAGATTGGTAACTGGTTCCACAGGAAAGGAGCTTGATAGCGGAAGGCTCTGCCTCCCATTGTACTTTTGGAGATTCTAGGTATTACAAGTAATCCAGCATTTTGGAAGCATAGTGCTATGTTAGGATGATAGGGTAATATCAGATCTTTTATATAAGAGGGGGCCTGATTATTAAGAGCTTTGTAAGTGAGAAGAAGGATTTTAAACTTAATTCTAAACTCTATGGGAAGCCAATGAAGGGAGGCCAGAACCGGAGAGATATGATCTCTCGTTCTAGTACCTGTTAAAACTCTTGCTGCAGTGTTTTGGATCAACTGAAGACTTTTTAGAGATGTTTTAGGACAACCTGATAATAAGGAGTTACAATAATCTAATCTCGAGCTAACAAAAGCGTGGATCAGTTTCTCAGCATCACTCTGAGACAAGATGCTCCTAATCTTGGCAATATTGCACAAATGATAGAAGGCAGTCTTAGAAACAAATTTAATATGTGAATTGAAAAACAGATCTTGATCAAAAATAACTCCAAGGTTCCTCACAGAACTATTCAGAATAAGAGTAGGCGCATCCAAATTAAGAGTTTGATTTGGAAAGGTATTTCTATGTTTTTTTGGACCAACAAGAATGACTTCGGTCTTATCCGGGTTTAATAGCAGAAAATTACAAGTCATCCAAGCTTTGATTTTCTTAAGACAGGCATCTAACTTGGCTAATTGATTACTATCATCTGGCTTTGTTGACAGGTATAATTGTGTGTCATCTGCATAACAATGAAAATACAGTGCTTTCTAATGTTGTTGCCTAACTGAAGCATATATAAACTAAAAAGAGTAGGGCCTAAAACAGATCCCTGTGGAACTTCATGACTGAGCTTAGGGTTGGAAGAAAACTCATTATTGATATGAACAAACTGAAGTCTATCGGACAAATAAGATCTAAACCACTGCAGTGAAGTACCATTTAGTCCAACATAGTGTTCTAATCTATCAAGTAGAATATCATGATTGATAGTATCAAAGGCTGCACTAAGAGCTAAAAGGACAAGTACAGAAACAAGTCCATTATCAGATGCGATAAGAAAGTTATTCATGACCTTCACTAAGGCTGTTTCAGTACTATGATGAATTCTGAACCCAGATTGAAACTCTTCAAATAAACCATTTCCCTGTAAGTGGTCAAATAATTGCGTAGCAACAACTCTTTCTAAGATTTTTGAAATGAAAGGCAGATTAGAGATTGGTCGATAGTTACTGTTGCTAAAACTCCTGGGTCGAGCGTTGGCTTTTTGAGTAAGGGTTTAATTACAGCAGTTTTAAAAGCTTGTGGAACATGACCTAAGGTTAAAGAAGAATTGATTATTTGAAGAATACGGCTACCAGTAAATGGGAAGACTTTTTTTTTAAATAACCTGGTAGGAATAGGGTCTAAAAGACAAGTAGAAGGCTTGGATGAGGAGATTATTTTATGTAACTCTAAAAGGTCAATTGGAGTAAACTTATCCAAACAGATATCAACTGAAGGAGTTGTAGTAGTTGCTGTACTTAAGTTTACAGTGGGAATAATGTGAATGATTTCATCTCTAATAAATAAAATTTTATGATTGAAAAAGGGGGGATGCGAGGATTGGCAGAGTCCTGACTCTTTGTCAGCCTAGCTACAGTGTTGAAAAGAAACCTAGGATTATTCTTATTCTCTTCTATTAATACAGAGTAATAACTTGTTCTAGCTTTTCTAACATATTTTTTTAAAAATTAGGAGATGATTTCTCCATGCTAAATAGAATTCATCTAAATTAGTGGAATGCCATTTTCTTTCTAATTGATGAGTATTCTGTTTTAAGCTACGAGTTTCTGTGTTAAACCAAGGGATTAGAAATCTCTGATTAGACTTTTTCTTTTTCAAAGGGGCCACCAAGTCTAGAGTCTGATGCAGAGAGGCTGTAACACTATCTACCATGCTATCAATTACGGAAGGAGCAAGCTCTCCATCTTTTATTTCCATTGTGTTGACACATGGCATAGAGGAGACAATCTGCAAAAATTTGGTAACAGCATCATCTGAAAGACATCTGCTGTAGTAATATTTTTCTTTAGGAGTCAAATAATCAGAAATAGTGAAATCAAAGGTTAACAGACAATGGTCTGACAGTACAGGATTATGAGGAGACACAACCAGATTTTCTATTTCTATACCAAAAAAAAAAAAAAATCCAAGATGGCGCCGCGGATGGCAGCCACTGGCTTCTGCTCTCTGATGTTTTTGATAATTTTGTGTGGTTTTTTGGACTTCTGCTCTTCTGTCCGAGTCACCTATTCAAGGGAGGAACTACTTTCACTCAGACTACCTCCCAATGCAACTTCTCCGCCAGTTTCTGCAGCTGATCTGAAGTTTTTTCAGTCGATCTTAGCTGTGGGAGCAGCTGTTATTGGCGCTGGCCGGAAACGAAGGCGGCGTGGTAAACGTGCTGGTGCGCTAGTCAGGCTGAAGAAACGAGGATTTCGCACGCCGCTCCCATCGATCCATCTGGCAAATATCCGCTCTTTGGCGAACAAAATGGATGAACTGCTGCTCCTGACTCACAAAAACCGGGATTTTAGCAGATCTGGCGCCCTTTGTTTCACGGAGTCCTGGCTGAGTGAACACATCCCAGACAACGCAGTTCGCCTGGACGGATTCCAGCTGTTTCGCGCTGATCGCAGCCGAGAACTCTCTGGAAAGACTAAAGGTGGTGGAATCTGCTTCTACATAAACGAAGGTTGGTGTACTGATGTCACAGTGTTGAAGAAGTTTTGTAGCCCTAACCTAGAGTCACTGTTCATAAACTGTAAACCCTTTTATTCACCGCGAGAGTTCTCCTCGTTTATTCTGGTCGGAATTTATATCCCGCCTGCTGCTTGTACAACGGAGGCACTGCAGCACCTCGCTGACCAGATAGTAGACGTGGAGGAAAAACATCCAGACTCTCTGCTTATCATTCTGGGTGATTTCAGTAGAGCTAATCTCACAAATGAGCTTCCTAAATACAGACAGCATATTAAATGTCCCACCAGGGACACAAATACACTTGACCACTGTTACACAGTTTTAAGAAACGCCTATCGTGCCGTCCCCCGTGCAGCTCTGGGTTTTTCTGACCACCGTCTGCTCCATCTTATTCCAACATACAGACAGAAACTAAAAACTTCCAAGTCTGTTGTAAGGACTGTGAAGAAATGGACTGAGGAATCAAAGCTGGAGTTACAAGCCTGCTTTGACTGTACAGATTGGAGTGTTTTTGAAGCTGCAGCCATTAACCTAAATGAACTCACTGACACTGTGACGTCATACATCTGTTTCTGCGAGGACATGTGTGTGCAGACCAAGACCTTCTGCACATACAACAACAATAAACCCTGGTTCATTCCTAAATTGAAGCAGCTACGTCAGACCAAGGAGGAGGCTTACAGGACTGGTGACTGGACTCTGTACAAGCGGGCCAGAAACATGCTGACGAAGGAGATCAGGCTTGCTAAGAGGAGCTACAGTGTGAAGTTACAAAAAAACTTCTCAGCCAACAACTCTGCTTCTGTCTGGAGAGGCCTGCAGAATATCACCAACTACAGGAGACCATCCCGCCACCCTGTGGAAAACCTCCAGCTGGCTAACGACCTAAACAGCTTTTACTGCAGGTTTGAAAAGAACCTACAGTTCTCACCTCCCATCCACACAAAAGGATTATCTGCAGCCCCAGGAACTCCATCCCTCCTCCACTCTGACCTCCCACCAGCACTAACGATCTGTGAAGAAGAGGTGCGCCGGGTCTTTCAGAGACACAAGATCAAGAAGGCTGCAGGACCTGATGGTGTGTCTCCGTCCTGCCTGAGAGTCTGCTAAAACGAGTTGGCCCCCATCTTCACCCGGATCTTTAACAGATCACTGGAGCTGCGTGAAGTGCCTTCCTGCTTCAAACGCTCCATCATCATTCCAGTTCCCAAGAAACCCTCTGTTACAGGATTAAACGACTACAGACCTGTTGCCCTGACCTCTGTGGTCATGAAATCCTTGGAGAGATTGGTGCTGAACCACCTGAAGGTCATCACAGGCCCCCTGATGGACCCACTGCAGTTTGCCTACCGGTCAAACAGGTCAGTGGATGATGCAGTGAATATGGGACTACACTACATCCTGCAACACCTCGACTCCCCAGGGAGGTATGCCAGGATCCTGTTTGTCGACTTCAGCTCAGCGTTCAACACCATCATCCCAGGCATTCTTCATCAGAAACTCCTCCAGCTCAAGGTGCCTCCCTCCACCTGCCAGTGGATCTCCAGCTTTCTGACTGACAGGTGGCAACAGGTGAAGCTAGGGAGATTTACATCCAGCTCCCGAAAAATTAGTACTGGCGCCCCCCAAGGATGTGTCCTTTCCCCACTGCTCTTCTCCCTCTACTCCAACGACTGCACCTCAGAGGACCCTTCGGTGAAGCTCCTGAAGTTTGCGGACGACACCACAGTCATCGGTTTGATCCGGGATGATGATGAGTCTGCATACAGGCGGGAGGTGGAGCAGCTGATCCTCTGGTGCAGCCAGAACCATCTTGAACCCAGCCAAAACGGTGGAGATGACTGTGGATTTCAGGCGACACCCCCCTTTATTCCCCCCACTCACCATCCTCAACAGCACAGTGTCCACTGTGGACTCCTTCAAGTTTCTGGGTACCACAATCTCCCGGAACCTGAAGTGGTCCTCCCATATAGACACTGTCCGGAAAAAGGCCCAGCAGAGGTTGTTTTTTCTGCGTCAGCTCAAGAAGTTTGATTTGCCTCAGGAGCTGCTGGTTGTCTTCTACACCGCCATCATCCAATCTGTCCTCTGCTTTTCCATCACTGTCTGGTTTGGATCTGCCACTAAACAGGACAAGACCAGACTGCAGCGGATCATTAAGTCTGCGGAGAGGATCATTGGTACCGACCTACCCTCCATTGAGAACTTATATCGGTCCATAACCAGGAAACGGGCAGGAAACATCTGTGCTGACCCATCACACCCCGGCCACAAACTGTTTGAACTTCTATCTTCTGGTCGTCGTTACAGATCACTGAAGGTCAAAACCACCCGTCACAGGAACAGTTTCTTTCCTCAAGCCATCACTCTGATGAACTCCTAACATTCACCTAGTCCTACCTGTTGCTGTACTCATGACTTTTCATCCATTATTACATTGCACATAACTCTCACACTGCTTTTTACTTCATTCACATTATATCACTGAATCTGAGTTCACATTGAAATACTGTGTGACTGTATATTTTTTCATATATTTCTGCAAAGTGTGGTTAGTCTGAGTAAATAACTGCATATATTCCTGTATATATTTGCATCCTTTTATAGAAACGTGGACAGACTGTAATTTACTGTACATACTCTGTTGTCATTGAATCCTTATTTAAATCCTCCACCGGAACGAGAGCAAGTTTTTAGCCAAAGTCAAATTCCTTGTATGTGTTGTGCATACTTGACCAATAAAGCTGATTCTGATTCTGATTCTGATTCTGATAAGTCAGAACAAGGTCCATTGTGGAATGGGTTGGGGGAGAAACACAGGCAATGTCCAAACATCAATATATTTAAATCAACATATAAAGAAATTATTTTTGAGCAATATAAAAATAAAGGGCAGTAATATTACAATGTGTCTTCAATGAAAAAAGGTTGTTATTGTGTGTGTTATTGTGTTATGGTGATTGTGATGGTGAAGTATTTATTTATTATTGTTACAATTATTGTTGGATGTTGGTATTGTTGTCAATATAGACTGTTGTTGTTGTGTCATTTCTGTTGCATAATTTGACTATGGGGTGTATTATGGTGAATGTGGTTGTGGGATGAATGATAACTAAGAGTGATGTTGTAATTTGTTGGGAATGGAAAAGGGGTGGAACTATATAAATGTTGGCTTCTTCCCACTCCTTTTGAACATTTTATTTTTGGCTTGATTTTTGTTTTAAATTTCTTTTTTCTTTTGTCGGAATGTTCAAATAAAATCAATCAATCAGTAAATCAATCAATCAATCAATCAATAGATCAATCAATCAATGTGTGGTGGAGATAATGGGTAGAATTTTCTACTTTCTGGGAAAACCCCAATGAGTCTAATATTGAATTGAATGCCTTATTAAGACAGTCACTATCTACATCGACATGTACAGTATATTAAAATCCCCTACTATAATTATTCTATCTGATTTCAGCACTAAATCAGCTAAGAATTCGGCAAATTTGGATAAAAACTCTGAGTAGGCTAAAGGAGGACGGTAAACTATGGCAAAGAAAACTGGGTTGAAGCTAAAATTGCTAACATGCCCCATAGTGAGGACCAGGCCCTCAAAGGAATTGAAACATGTTTTTTTGCTTTACATTAACTAGTAATTTATAATGGTATATTGCCACTACTCCACCTCCACCACCAAAACTTCTAGGATTATGATAGTTTAGATAACCAGAGGGAGTTGATTCATTTAAACAAGCATCTTGCCCTAACCGAGTCTCTGTAAGGGATATTAAATCAATCTGATGATCAATTATTACCGGGGCCCCACCCTGGAGCCAGGCCTGGGGGAGGGGCTCAAAGGCTAGCATCTGGTGGCCTGGTTTCCACACATGGGACCCGGCCGGGCTCAGCCCAAAGGAGTTGCATGGGTCCGCCCTCCAGTGGGCTCACCACCTGCAGGAGGGATCATGGGGGTCTGGTGCTATGTGGATTAGGTGCCGGTCAAAGGCGGAGACCTTGGCGGACTGATCCCAAGCTTTCTAAACTGGCTTTTGGTACGTGGAATGTCACCTCTGTGGTGGGGAAGGAGCCTGAGCTGGTGTACGAGGTTGAGAGATACCGGCTAGACATAGTCGGCCTCACCTCAACACACAGCTCCGGTTCCGGAACCAGTCTCCTGGAGAGGGGCTGGAGCTTGGCCTTTTCTGGAGTTGCCCCGGGCGAGAGGCGATGAGCTGGGGTGGGTATTCTTGTATCCCCCCACCTTGCTGCCTCTATATTGGAGTTTTCCCCGGTGGACGAAAGGGTTGCTTCCCTGCGCCTTCGGGTTGGGAAACGGGTCCTGACCATCATTTGTGCCTATGCACCAAATGATGTTTCAGAGCACCCACCTTTTTTGAAGTCTCTGACTGGGGTGCTGGAGGGTGCTCCTCTTGGAGACTCCATTGTCCTACTGGGGGACTTCAATGCGCACATGGGCAACGACAATGAAACCTGGAGGGGGGTGATTGGGAGGAACGGCCTGCCCGATCTGAACCCGAGTGGTGTTCAGTTATTGGACTTCTGTGCTAACCACAGTTTGTCCACAACAAACACCATGTTCAAGCATAGGGTGTCCATATGTGCACCTGGCACCAGGACACCCTAGGTCGCAGGTCGATGATCGATTTTGTTATCGTGTCATTAGACCTGCGACCGTATGTCTTGGACACCTGGGTAAAGAGAGGTGCAGAGCTGTCAGCTGATCACCACCTGGTGGTGAGTTGGATCCAATGGCAGGGGAGGAAGCCATTCAGACCTGGTAGACCCAAATGTATAGTGAGGGTGTGCTGGGAACGTCTGGCTGAGGCTCCTGTCCGGGAGGTCTTCAACTCCCACCTCCGGAAGAACTTCAACCACATTCCGAGGGAGTCTGGAGACATGGAGTCTGAATGGGCTATGTTCTCCACCTCTGTTGTTGAAGCAGCGTCTCAGAGCTGCGGCCGCAAGGTGGTTGGTGCATCTCGTGGTGGCAACCCCCGAATCAAGTGGTGGACACCAGTGGTGAGGGGGGCCATTAAGCTGAAGAAGGAGTCCTATCAAGCTTGGTTGGCTTGTGGGACTCCCGAAGCAGCCGAGGTGTACTGGCAGGCCAAGCGGAGTGCAGCTCGGGTGGTTGCTGAAGCAAAAACCCGGGTATGGGAGGAGTTTGGTGAGGCCATGGAACAAGACTTTCGGTCAGCCTCGAAGAGATTCTGGCAAACTGTCCGGTGGCTCAGGAGGGGAAAGCAGCTCCCTGTCCACACTGTGTATGGTGCGGATGGGACACTGTTGATTTTGACTGGGGATATCATCGGGCGGTGGAAGGAATACTTCGAGGATCTCCTCAATCCCACTGATACGCCTTCCACAGAGGAAGCAGGGTTTGGGGAGGAGGGGGATGACTCGCCTATCACAGGGGCTGAGGTCGCCAAGGTGGTTAAAAATCTCCTTGGTGGCTGGGCCCCGGGAGTGATTCGCCCTGAGTACCTCAAGGCCCTGGATGTTGTTGGGCTGTCATGGTTGACACGCCTCTGCAACACTGCGTGGAGGTCGGGGGCAGTGCCTTTGGCATGGCAAACCGGGGTGGTGGTTCCTCTCTTCAAAAAAGGGGACCGGAGGGTGTGCTCCAACTTTAGTGGGATCACACTCCTCAGTCTCCCTGGGAAGGTCTATGCCAAGGTACTGGAGAGGAGAGTCCGGCCGTTGGTCGAACCTCGGATTCAGGAGGAGCAATGTGGTTTTCGTCCTGGCCGTGGCACATCAGACCAGTTCTTTACTCTCTTGAGAATTCTTGAGGGTTCGTGGGAGTTTGCCCACCCAGTTTACATGTGT
The DNA here is from genome assembly GCA_020510985.1 of Pholidichthys leucotaenia. NCBI lineage: Eukaryota > Metazoa > Chordata > Actinopteri > Cichliformes > Pholidichthyidae > Pholidichthys > Pholidichthys leucotaenia. The sequence goes on from CM035838.1 coordinate 365,232,063, forward strand.
TTTGTGGACTTGGAGAAGGCATTTGACCGCGTCCCTCGTGGTTTTTTGTGGGGGGTGCTTCGGGAGTATGGGGTATCGGGCTTGTTGTTACGAGCTATTCAGTCTCTGTACGACCATTGTGAGAGTTTGGTTCATACTGCCAACACTCGGTCGGAGTCATTCCCAGTGAGAGTTGGACTCCGCCAGGGCTGCCCTTTGTCACCAATCCTGTTCATAATTTTTATGGACAGGATTTCTAGGCGCAGCCAGGGAATGGAGGGTGTCATGCTTGGTGACCACAGGATCTCATCTCTGTTGTTTGCAGACGATGTTGTCCTGTTGGCTTCATCCAGCAATGACCTACAGCTCTTGCTGGGACGGTTTGCCTCTGAGTGTGAAGTGGCTGGGATGAGAATCAGCACCTCCAAGTCCAAGTCCATGGTCCTCAGCCAGAAAAAGGTGGTTTGTCCTCTCTGGGTTGGGGACAGGCTCCTGCCCCAAGTGGAGGAGTTTAAGTATCTTGGGGTCTTGTTCACGAGTGAGGAGAAAATGGAGCGAGAGATTGACAGACGGATTGGAGCAGCATCTGCAGTGATGCGGACGTTGTACCGGTCTGTTGTGGTGAAGAGGGAGCTTAGTTCTAAGGCAAAGCTGTCGATTTACCAGTCAATCTACGTTCCTACTCTCACCTATGGTCACGAGCTTTGGGTAATGACCGAAAGAACAAGATCGCGGGTACAAGCAGCTGAAATGAGCTTTCTCCGTACGATTGCTGGACTCACCCTCAGAGATAGGGTGAGGAGCGCAGTCATCTGGGAGAGGCTCAGAGTAGAACCGCTGCTCCTCAACATTGAAAGGAGTCAGTTGAGGTGGTATGGGCATCTGATTAGGATGCCTCCTGGACGCCCCCCACTTGAGGTGTTTGAGGCACGTCCTACTGGGAGGAGACCCCGGGGCAGACCCAGGACTCGGTGGAGAGACTATGTCTCCCAGCTGGTCTGGGAATGCCTTGATATCCTCTCTGAAGAGCTGAAGCAGGTGGCTGGGGAGAGGGAAGTCTGGGCTTCTCTGCTTGAACTGCTGCCTCCGCGACCCAGACCTCCGGAAAAGCAGTAGAAGATGGATGGATGGATGGATGATGATCAATTAATAGGTCATGAACTAATAGAGACTTGGGAGTTAGAGACCTAATATTTAACAAACCGTATTTAATTTTCACATTATGAGGAGGAAGAGGCCGAATCATTAAATTTAGAGACTTGATGTTTAATTTGAGATTTACCAACTTTTTGTTTCATCACTTTGGGATGTTTATACATTATATTTTTATTAACTTTGGGGAGAGTAGACAAAGGTTCTCTGAGGGGGAAGACAGGGGCTAAATTGAGGGGTGGCGGATGAGAAGGAGCTGCAGAAAGGAGTGAATTTGTCAAGTTATGTTGTATTTGTCTTGGTTTATAATATTTTGGGTAACGGGAGACAGACACAATCTCTATGGGGTTATCAACTGAAGACTGATCTAAATAGTGAGGATTATTTGGATTAATAGGATTAATATGTGACGTGGAAACAAAGAAAGGCTGGTTGGCAGACCCAGGAACTTTGGGGTGAGTTAACACACCAAATTTCAGTCACTGTACTAAATAAATGCTGAATGGAATCAAACAGATTATCCCTTAAAACACGTACACCAAGTCTATTTGGATGGATGCCATCTGGCCTCATAAATGATGGGCGATTCCAAAACAGGTTGAAATTGTCTACAAAACCAATGTTAAAAGTAGAACATGTTAGAACACAACCAGGTATTAAGACTGAGAGTTCTGCTAAAATAATTGCAACCTTGTCTGAAAGGTGCCAAAGGCCCAGAAATAAACATACGTCTGCCACAGGTCATAAGAGTGGACAGAAGGCTCTTGAAGTCACTTTTTAAGATCTCCAACGCTTCATCTGGGATGTTGTTGCATCCAACATGTACAATGACAGTTTTAGAGTGGGGGTATTCATTTAATAGGTCAGGGGTAAGATCCTCGATGTCTAACACTTTAGCCGCAGGAAAAAATTTAGTGACACAGTACCTGCTTCTGACATTCCTCATAATCGAATCATCAATTACCAACGTCATCTGGGGGAGCCTTGCTGGTGGTTTCTGAAATGGTGGATAATTTTGCTGATGTTGTTGTTGTGATGGCGGGGTGATGCGCTCTCTACTTTTTGGAGCTGGTGTATAGTTTGGCACACCTAAAATAGTTTTAATCCGGGTCTTGTGGGTTTGGGCCGCTGCTGAAGGAGGAGAGGGGGGGCGGCCATGGGAGGATGATCGACATCCAGGTGGGGAAAATCTTCCACGGAAAGGATGTCGAATCTGTTTTCCAGCAGCAAGGGAAGAGAGGAAGCACGGCCGTGTCTGGTCAATCGCCGATGTTTGCTAGTTGGCCCAACCAAAGTCCAGGGTGCGCATTGAGGATGTGAAAGACCACCCGGGGCTTTGGGTTTAGCTCCGAGCTGAAGCCAGTGTTTATTGCTGGGATCCTGGACAGCTGAGGAGACCGGGCAGGGGTGGAAGTGGATGGCGATGTGCTGAATTCACCCAGGTAAGTAGCCGTCTCTGCTAGCTAAGAGTCGGTTGCTGGGGCAGATGTTCTCCCGAGGATTATAGTGTCTAGGTGGTCTTCAACCTCCCGAATCTTAAAGAGGTTGGAGAGTCTCACTTCCAACTCAGAAACCTTCTTAAGGAGGGACACACAGCTGACACACGTCGGGGATGGAGTCATGACGTTCCAGGCGAGAAGTGGATAGCGAGCTAGCTAAAAACAGCTAAAAACAGGTTAGCCTAGCCTAGCTAGCTAAAAACAGCTAAAAACAGGTTAGCCTAGCCTGGTGAAAACAGCCCTGCCCGGGGTCTGATTCACCTGTATGCCATTCGGGCTTTCTGCTAGGCCAACACTAAGCTAACACTAAGTAAAAAGCTATTATCAGTAAAAAGAGGAAAAAAAGAAATTAAAAACGAAGTTAATAAAAACAAACCAAAGCAGACAAGATAATGCTTTGACGCGACGTGAAGTCTAGAGCCTATGTAGCTAGGTATGGGTAATGTACAGGCCCACTGGTCAGGAACAGCCCGGGGACCACCTCCCCCAGGCTCCCAAGACCCAGCTTCAGACTTAGGTTTTCTGGTGGGTCTTGTCTAAATCAAATCCCCTGCATTACCATATTAAGATATTGCCATTGGACATCTTCAATTATTACAAGTGGACATGGTCCAAAGGATATATCTGAAAGTGTCTAACATGAATACAGGGCATTATGGTAGTGCTGCTGGACATGGGCTGGGGCCTCAGATAGGTGCCTGTTTGGGGCCCTAAGGTAGGTAATTGATCCTAACGTGAACTTCCACCAATTAGACAACCACTATTTATATATGTGGCCTGTGCTGGCAAAATAAGTCACAATGAGGAAATTTTCAAAACAGAGTTATTGTTATTTTCATATTCTGTATTGAAAGACCTTCAAAATGATATATAATTTGTAGGAATTGGGCCTTACAACACATCTGGTTAGCAACAGGCTGGTTTTGTTTATGTCTTGGCTGGTTTGAAAACTCGCATTCTATTGGTCCTGAGTTACGTCTTCCAGAATTCCATGTGTATTTTTAGAAAGTAGGAGTTCCAAGCTTTACAATGATACCAGGCACAGACGGGGGGGTTTCCTGGGACTTGTGGCCAGCGAACAAAGAAATACACAAATTTTCTTAGGAAAATTGAAACAAGGGACTAATTTCCGAAGATATGACTTGCACAAAACTTTCAAATAAAGGTGATTTAAGGTATTTATTTGCTATTTTGACCATTTAGATTAGTAGATGATGCTTTTATGGACTCATTTTTGTCAAAATCTTAATTTTGACCAAAATCATGATTTTGACTTCTAGTGCCTTCTAGTGCCTGTGTAATTAGCCTGTGTGCATTCCGACTCATTTTGCCAGCATGGGACACGCACGCACACACACACACACACACACACACACACACACACACACACACACATCTCAGTGGTTGCGTGTTAACTGAGCATTCTCTTGTTAGGCCCTGACCATATTTTGAGAAAAACGCTGAAAAAGACATTCCCAAAGGTAATGAAATAACAAGGTTCATATGCATGTTTTTGGTGTCTAGGGACATCTAGGGAGTTCAGAGAAAGTACTCCCAGTGTCAAAAACTTTCTGTCTGTTACTATGCCTGAGTAAATGTGTTTGTGTCTGAGTGTCACCCTTCACAGGACATCCTATGATGTCCTTTGATCTCAGGCATCATAGGACGACAAATGTGTCTTTATGGTGTCACATAGGCCACAGAGATAATAGGAATATTTGTCTTTATGATGTCACACATAGATTTTATCTCCCCCTCTCCCTCTCCCCCTCTCTCTGTTCTCCCTCTCCCTCTCTCTCTCTCTCTCTGAGTGGGTGTGGTCATGAGTGTGAGCTGGGAGTGTGTGACAGCGTGAGTGAGTTGTCTCAAACTTTTCTCTATCTTTTTGTGTTTAAGGTGTTTTTTTGTTAAATAATCTTAAGTTTCGTTGTTTTCTGTAGCTGGGGTGGGGTAGGTGTTCTGGGAGGGGGGTTTCTGCTGCCAGCTTTGCTGGTCATCAAGGTTTTGGAGCGAGGTTCTGGGTTCGAGAAGCTGACACGCCGGCATGCTGTCAAATTGGATCCAGCTGTCAGCTGCTCAGTGGAAGAATGTAGTCTGGCTGTGGGGGAGTTGGTCAGCTATGAAAGCGTCAAGTCTGCCTCTAGAATGAATAATGCCATGGAAATTTTCCTGGACAGTGTTGAAAAAATTAATCAGGTGGTGGAAAGCGAAGTTGTAATTAAAGACACATTGGTTCCTGTTCTGTCTCTGGTAAATCCCGCAAAAAGAATCACAATATCAAATGTCCCACTGTTTTTAAAGAATGAGCTGTTGGAGAAGGAGCTATTGAGATAAGGGCAGCTTTTGTCCCCCATTAAACACATCCCTCTCGGTTGTAAGTCCCCACATTTAAAGCATGTCATGTCTTTTTGATGACAGGTGCTCATGATTTTAAAGAACAGCGAGGAAAGCCTCAACCTCATATTTAAGTACCGGATTGATGGCTTTGATTATACCATCCATGTCACCTCTGATAATATGAAATGTTTTGGTTGTGGAATGGAGGGGCATTTGATTCGATCATGCCCTCAGGGAGCTGCGAGGTGATCACCTGGGGGAGGCCACTGGTGCAGCCTCGCTGTCGGGCGCCACAGCCGCAGGGCCATTCGGCAATAGGGCGGCTTTGCCGTCCTCTGAGGCTGCTGGCGCAGCCGCTCCATCGGGTGCTTGGGCTGAGGCCGCGGGGCCGTCTGGCGGCGGAGCGGCTTTGCCGCCCTCCGCAGCCAGCCTGTCAGTCATAAACGGAACAACAACAAAAGTTAAAGTACATCGCAGGGCTAATGCACAGACCAACATTGTGGACAAGGGTGAGATTACCGAGAGGGATCACGCTCAGGATCAGACAGATGAGCCAAATGAGGCACAGGTAGATGGTGAGACTATAAAGATGAATATAAAACCACAGCACAGGGTGAGTGAAAAACAAGAAGAGACAGCTACCAGGGTGGCTGAGTCAGTGTTGGAGGATGAGGATGATATTGAGATAGAGGAAGAGTTATCTGAAGTTTCAGTCAAACGGAAGAATTTGGAAAACAAACAGGACAACCGTGGTGATGACCCTGAGGCAAAGAGATCTGATACAAGGGATACAACAACATCCACAAAAAGCAAAGATAGCAATGACAGTCACAATTGACATAAACATAGAATTGGCAACTTAAGCAATATATCTAGCAGGTAATAGCCTAGCAGCCTAGTGATCACACAGTTCACTGGTCACTTTTCTGTCTTTGTATGATGTCATCCAACGTTCTTCCTGGTTCCTCAACGGGTGTGCACATGCTCCAGTGATACCATGTGTCCCCTTTACCTTTTAACCTCACTGCATGTGAAGTTCTTTCCACCACTTGAAATGGTCCTGTCCACCTTGGTTCTGACCACTTCCTCTTGATATACTTCAGGAGGACCCACTCTGTCACGTCTGGTTGCGTGGGACTCAAATCACCTCCTGGCTCCTTTTTTCTCCTTCACCTGTTGTGAGAAAGCTGACACAGGAGCTCTTAGTTGGTCTTAGAATGGTTTGTATCCCATCTTGGGCCCTTCTTCCTCACACAGCTGCAATCCAGCTCCCGGTCCCGGGAACTGACGAACTGTTAAAAGTTCATAAGGAGTGAAACCTGTTATGCTGTTAACAGAACTTCTAACAGTCATGAGGGCAATAGGCAAAGCATCCAACCAATTCATTCCTGTTTGGCTGCAGATCTTAGCAAGCTTTACCTTAATATTTTGATTCATTCTCTCAACCTTGCCCTGAGATTGAGGATGATGAACTGTTTTTCTACTTTCTGTAGGTCCTGATTTTTAAAATGTGTCCCATTATCGGATCTGATTCTTTTGGGAAACCCTTGAGTAGGGATATGCTGATTTATCAAAAATTTGATCACTGTTTTACTATCTTCTTTCTTTGCAGGATAAGCTTCTGGCCATCCTGTTAATGTATCCACTGCGACTAGGAGATATCTGTATCCCCTGATTATCTCCACCATGTCAGTATAATCTATGATTGTCTCCTAACCTGGCAATGTTGGCAGTGGAAACTGACCTTGGTGAGGCTTCACCGTAGGATTTGGATTGTGAGAGGCACATACTGTACAACTTTTTACAAAATTTCGAATCATGTCTGGGAGAAATGGATGCCACCAGTGTGTCAAAGGCCTGTCCATTTGTTTAGCTCCTACATGTCCTAACCCATGTGCTTCGTGTAGCACATTTTCTCTTGATTCCTGGTGATAATACTGGCCTACCGTCTTGTGCTCTTCATAATCCATCTTTTTCTGCAGTGCCTCTCTGTTTCCACACTGTTTTTTCTTCAGGAGACACTTTCCTCTGTTTGTCTATTAACATATTTACATCAGTCTGTGGCAGGATATCCTGAACCTCCCTTCCTGTCTGTGTCAGTATTAACAGTGGCTGGCATCCTGCTGCCTGTTTTGCTGCCTTATCTGCCTCATGGTTTCCTTTTGCCACATTTGTGCCTACTCTATCATGCCCTTTGCACTTTACCACTGCCACTTCCTGTGGTAACATAATAGCTTCTGCTAACCTTTTCATTTCTGCTTCATGTTTTATAGGAGTCTGAGAAGCTGTCAAATATCCTGCCCTTATCCACTGTGGTAATTCTACATGAATTGCTCCTACCACATAAGCTGAATCTGTGTAAATGGTCAATCTTTTTCCTGCTGACCATTCCAGTGCTTTGATCATCGCTGTCAGTTCGGCCAATTGGGCTGACTGCCTATCTGTAAGTGTCCCACTTGTCACTTCCTGAAACTCGTTCCCCTCTTGTCTCATCACTGCATAGCCTGCTTTTAGTCCTTCTGTAGAGTGTCTGAAACAGCACCCATCTGTGAACAATACCTCATCTGGCTCAATCAATGGTGTTACTGATAAATCTACTCTCACCTTCACATCTTCTCTGACTGTCTTCTCACATTCATGTGGCTCTCCATCTAGCATCTGGTCTGCCATGTTGATTCCTTCATGTGTGAATGTGATGTGTGGTGCTGATAGGATTTTTTCCATCCTTGTCTGTCTGAGTGAAGTCATAGTGAATGCTGCTGAGTTCACATATGCCATTACACTGTGTGTGGTCAAGACAGTCAACGGGTGTCCCATTACCACATGAGCTGTTTTCTGTAAAAATTTTTGCCACTCCTGCAGCATGGCATGTGCATGCTGGTTGCCTTTTTTCCATTGGGTCTAATATTATGTTGACGTAGAGGAGTATCTTTCTCTCTCCCCCTTTTATCTGAAACAGAACACCATTTATTGTGTGTTTTGCTTCAGAAACATCCAAATAGAAACGCCTGTTGTAGTCAGCTACTGCCAAATCAGCTGCATGTGAGAGTTCATTCTTCAGATCAATAAATGATTCTTCAGCTTCCTGTGTCCACGTTAACTGTGCAGCGAGATTCCTCATGCCTTGTTCATTAACCAGGGCCCATAAAGGTGTTGTACGCTCACTGTATTGTGGGATGTAATGTCTGCTGAAACCTGTTAAACCCAAAAAGGATAACATGTCTTTTACAGTGCGCAGTTTGGGGTGGTGGAGGATAGAATCCCTGTGGGATGATGACAGGCCAGACCCTGTGGGCGTGATAACATGTCCCAGGAAAGAAACATAGCGCCTAGCACACTGTAGTTTTTGCCTAGATACTTTGAACCCACATTCAAACAATCTCAACAACACGCTCTTTGTGGCTTCCAGACAACTGTCAGGATCTGGTGCTGCGATTAGAATGTCATCAACATACTGTACCAGAACTATGCCTGGAGGAAGAGGACAGCCCTGTAGCTGTTCCTTAAGCACCTGGTTGAAAATGCCCGGTGACAAAATGAACCCCTGTGGAACTCTGGTGTAGCACAGCTGAGAGCCTTTGTAGGTGAATGAGAACAGATCCCTGCACTCCTCTGCCAGGGAAAGCCAAATCAATACATGTAAACCATGAATGTTGTGGTGTTAGAACAGACAGAGCAGTATAGGGATTAGGTACAGGCATTGTGGGAGTACAGACTATGGAGTTTAATTTTCTAAGATCGTGAGCCATTCTATAATTCCCAGTTTTTGCTTTTCTACTGGGAGGATAGGAGTGTTCCATGCAGAGTGAGATTTTTCTAACACCCCTGCCTGGAGCAGTCCTTCAATGGTGTCAGCGATGCCCTCCTCTGCAGCAGGCTTATGAGCATACTGATGTTGCCAAATAGGGTCATCTGACATCACCTGAAACGAAATAGGAGAGAGGTTAACACATTTTCCAACATCAGTGGGTCCTTGTGACCACAGAGTTTGCGGCAGTGAGTCCAACATGTCCGCAGCTGATTCATGAGCAGTGCGCTGTCTGCCATGGTCCCTCTCTATCTGCCTGTGTTTCATCAGGAGCTGATCAGTTGTGTTAATTTGGATGCGATAGGCCTGATATTTTGCAGAGTGCTCTACTTTTGGTATTTGTGTCATCTGCCAATCAGTGGCTGCGGCTAATGTTTTAACCATAGGTTCTAACTCTTTTGCCTGGTGATTAGCATGTATTAGCATGTAGATTAGCATGTAGAGTGATATGTGGTGCTTATTCCTCTGACATTTCATACCACTGTAACTGCTCTGGAGTTAATACAGCATCCCCGGCCACACCCTCCTGTCCTACATACAAAAACTTAGACTGTATGGTCCAACTGTGACCATCTATTTGGGAAGAAAATCTGTCATAATAGACAGATTTAACGACTACAGACCTGTAGTGCTCACCTCTGTAATCATGAAGTCCTTTGAGCGCCTGGTCCTGCCCCACCTCAAGACCACCACCACTCCCCTCCTGGACCTGCTGCAGTTTGCCTACAGAGCCAACAGGTCTGTGGATGACGCAGTCAACCTGGCCCTCCACTCCATCCTGCAGCACCTGGACTCCCCGGGAACCTACGTCAGGATCCTGTTTGTGGACTTCAGCTCTGCATTCAATACCATCCGCCCCGCTCTGCTCCAGGACAAGCTGTCCCTGCTCAACGTGCCTGACTCCCTCTGCTGGCGGATCACCGACTTCCTGACGGACCGGAGGCAGCATGTGCGGCTGGGAAAGACTGTCTCAGATTCTGTTAGCATCAGCACCGGATCACCCCAGGGCTGTGTACTTTCCCCCCTGCTCTTTTCCCTGTACACCAACTCCTGCACCTCCAGCCACCAGTCTGTCAAGCTGATCAAGTTTGTGGATGACACCACCCTCATCAGGCTCATCTCCAACGGCGACAAGTCCGTCTGCAGGAGAGAGGTGGCCCAGCTGGTGTCCTGGTGCAGCCACAACAACCTGCAGCTGAAGCTTTGAAGACAGTGGAGATGATCGTGGACTTCAGAAAAGTCACAGCCCCTCTGCCCCCCCTTACCCTCACAGACTCTCCCATCACCACTACGGATTCCTTCCGCTTCCTGGGCACCACCATCACCTGGGACCTCAAGTGGGAGCCGACCATCAGCTCCCTCATCAAAAAGGCCCAGCAGAGGATGTTCTTCCTGCGGCAGCTGAGGAAGCTCAAGCTACCCACCAAGATGCTGGTGCATTTCTACACGGCCATCATCGAGTCCATCCTCACCACCTCCATCACCGTGTGGTACGCAGGAGCCACCGCCAGGGACAGACTAAGACTGCAGCGCGTTGTGTGCGCTGCTGAGAAGGTGATCAGCTGCAAGCTCCCATCCCTCCAGGACCTGTACATCTCCAGACCCGGAGGCGTGCAGGTCGGATCCTAGCCGACCCTTCACACCCTGGACACGCACTGTTTGCCCCCCTCCCCTCAGGCAGAAGACTTCGGTCCATTCAGACTAAAACCTCCCGCTACATGAACAGCTTCTTCCCCTCTGCCATCAGACTGCTGAACACTAAGTGACTTATTAGACTCTTGTGCACTACGTACAGCAGCTCAACCGGACTCATGACAATTATCACTGTTTTCTTTTTGCACTACTGACTGCACTATGTGGAACTCCACAATATCTGCTGCTTGTTAATATATTTAAAAATTGCATAGATTAGTATTACTTATTCATATTCTACCTTTTATTGCATGCATAGTTTTTTATTTTTATCTTTAGTGCTACTCCATGTTTAATGTTGCAGCATTGCACCGAGACAAATTCCTAGTTTGTGTACTACATGAACAATGGCAATAAATCTCATTCTGATTCTGATTCTGATTCTGATTCTGATCATCTGAATTTCTGTCATGATACAAGGTAACATGTAGGGGGTCAACGGGAGGTGTATAGGGTGCAAGGGGTGCAAATCCAAGGTTTCCAGGCCACAAACACTGGCAGCAAGCCTGTCTTTTCAGGTGAGTCAGGCTATAGAAGGCCCCAATAAATGTCTGCCCAGGTGTTTGGCGCTTGTGGCGTCACATCAGGTTTCAACAGCATTTCTCCATGCAGTGACAGTCCCTGCAGTGAACAGTTCATTCCAGCGCCGTTGGGGAATGATAGGATAACTCCATCGGCCGAGCGCAGTACCGATGCCCCCAATTTAATCAGCAGGTCTCTCCCCATCAAATTGGTTGGAGAATTTTTTGAGCAGGCATAATGGTGTTTCATAGTCTGACCAGCAATAAAAGTGTTCAAAGGTTTTGTCACAGGCAGTCTTTCGGGTACCCCAGAGAAACCAGTCACCTCCACAGCTTTAGATGAGAACAGTGCAGGATCAATGTCACAGTTCAAAGTTTAATAGGTTGCCCCCGTATCAACCAAAAAAGGCAGGTCACAATCCATAACCTTTATAGTAACCATGGGGTCTGCCATTCCCACGTTACTTTTTCTCTGTGGGCCCTGTCATTGTTCATCCTCATGTTGTGTGAGGTACACTTCCTCCCCACCTGAGGTGTATACTGGATACTGTCCAGCAGGTGGAGCTGCTGCTGCATAGGGTGCCTAATGTCCCTCTCACTTGTTGATGGCCTCCCCTTGTGGCATTTGTGGTGGTGGAGCAAAGGTTGATGGAAAAGGATTAGTAGGACAACTCCTTCTCCAGTGTCCAACCTGACCACACCCATGGCAAGCATTGGCATTCATAACCCTTTCACCCGGCACGCCACTGCCCCTGCCTCTCCGCAGAGCCCCTCTATAATAATTTGATCCACCTGGTCCACCCTGATAATAAGGTGTCATACTAGGCCACACAATGGGTGGTGAATACACTGGAGGTGGGACAAGTAGTGGACCCAGAGGTGGAGGTATTGGAGGAGAGGATGGCTGAGCCTGCTGCACCAACTGTTTTCCTGTTTTAGCCTGTTTCTTATTGTTAGTCCCCTTTTTCCTAGCCTCATCCAGTTGTAATTTCGTTAACTGGTTTCTGCTTTCTTCCATGTCTAACCTATCCTGGTCAGCTCTATCCTGTTGTCTTTGCATATGATGACAGAAATGATATTCCCATACATCCTCAGCGGCCCCTGCCATGTCTGGATTATCCTCCATGGCTCCCTTCACTACAGCAGGTACCCCTTTTAACACTGCTTGCCTAAATATCCCCATATGTACTTTATCCCATCCTGGATAACTCCCCACAGCTCCCATCAACTCTGTCTTGCATATATTCAGGAACACCACTGGATTTTAGCCAGGTCTAGCCACAAACTTCATAGTATGCAATTTATTCTCATCAATTGGATATTTTTTTTCCGCATGGCATCCCCTAAATCCTTACATACTTCAATGAATGGTATGTCATCACCACAATCCAACACATCTGCTTCTGTTTCTATCTGAGTAACATCCCAACTCGTAACCTGTCTGCCCAACAGAGCCCTGAAATCTCCCAAGGCCACGGTGTGATCCTGTGTCAGTTGTTGAAATTTACTCAACCATTGCCCCCCACCCTCACTAGGATGTGGCATTTTTTCTAATATTCCCCCAATGTCAGTGAAACTAAATGGGCGATACACCTGTTGACCTTGTGGTTTATGGAGCAATGGCATCTGCATTTTGGCATGCTTTCTTTTTTGCAACAAACGTTTGCCTTTTGAAGTCAATGCTTTTCCAGTATAAGGATCAAAATGTGGCTCACCCGTGAGTCTTGGACCTTTCTGTGTACGGTGTGAATATGGGCTTCTCTTCAGAGGTTCATATTTTCCTGTCTCTCTTTTCCCCATCTTTCTTAGTCTTCCTTCTATCTGAATTTCTTCCTCGCTCACCTCTTCACCACTATCTTGTCCATCTCCGCCATCCCCCTCACTGTCTTGTTCCTCCTTTCCCACCTGCCAGCTCGCTACCCTTCCTATTTGTCCCATCTCATTCTATTCCATTTCTCCTCCTCCATTCTCTGACTTTTCTTGTTCATGTTGACTTATTTGTTCCTTCAACTCAGTTATCTGCCTCAACAAAGTCTCTTTTTCTTGTGTCATTTTGGCTTCTGTTAATTGTGCTGCCTCCCTCCGAAATGCCCCCATATCCGCTTCTGGTTCAGCGAGTTCAGCCTCTACAAATCCCCCTATTACATTATACAGTGGCATTTGATTACAAGTTGGTAGATTATAAGGTGGTGGCTGTTCCCCTTTTAAACCTTTCAAATTAGGATAGAGGAGCGGCACCGTAGGGGCTGTCAGTCCCGATCCCTCTTCATTTTTTTCTTTTCTGTTGCTTTTCAACCAGTCTTTTCTTTTTGTCCTCAGCTGCCTGCGCATTCATTAGTTTAATACCATCAACTGCTGTGCTTACCACTGCCAGATTATGTATTAAACTTCTCCTCTTCTCCACTTCTGCTCTCTGATTTTTATCTTTTTCCTCCACCACTTGTACATTCCTCAGTTTCCAAAAGGATCCAAAAGGATCCAAGATGGCGCCGCGGATGGCAGCCACTGGCTTCTGCTCTCTGATGTTTTTGATAATTTTGTGTGTTTTTTTGGACTTCTACTCTTCAGTCCGAGTCACCTATTCAAGGGAGGGACTACTTTCACTCAGACTATCTCCCAATGCAACTTCTCCGCCAGTTTTTGCTGCTGATCTGAAGTTTTTTCAGGCGATCTTAGCTGTGGGAGCAGCAGCTATTGGCACTGGCCGGAAACGAAGGCGGCGTGGTAAACGTGCCGGTGCGCTAGTCAGGCTGAAGAAACAAGGATATCGCACGCCGCTCCCATCGATCCATCTGACCAATGTCCGCTCTTTGGCGAACAAAATGGATGAACTGCTGCTCCTGACTCACAAAAACCGGGATTTTAGCAGATCTGGCGCCCTGTGTTTCACGGAGTCCTGGCTGAGTGAACACATCCCAGACAGCGCGGTTCGCCTGGACGGATTCCAACTGTTTCGCGCTGATCGCAGCCGAGAATTCTCTGGAAAGACTAAAGGTGGTGGAATCTGCTTCTACATAAACGAAGGTTGGTGTACTGATGTCACAGTGTTGAAGAAGTTTTGTAGCCCTAACCTAGAGTCACTGTTCATAAACTGTAAACCCTTTTATTCACCGCGAGAGTTCTCCTCATTTATTCTGGTCGGAATTTATATCCCGCCTGCTGCTTGTACAACGGAGGCACTGCAGCACCTCGCTGACCAGATAGCAGACGTGGAGGAAAAACATCCAGACTCTCTGCTTATCATTCTGGGTGATTTCAATAGAGCTAATCTCACAAATGAGCTTCCTAAATACAGACAGCACATTAAATGTCCCACCAGGGACACAAATACACTCGACCACTGTTACACAGTTTTAAGAAACGCCTATCATGCCGTCCCCCGTGCAGCTCTGGGTTTTTCTGACCACCGTCTGCTCCATCTTATTCCAACATACAGACAGAAACTAAAAACTTCCAAGTCTGTTGTAAGGACTGTGAAGAAATGGACTGAGGAATCAAAGCTGGAGTTACAAGCCTGCTTTGACTGCACAGACTGGAGTGTTTTTGAAGATGCAGCCATTAACCTAAATGAACTCACTGACACTGTGACATCATACATCAGTTTTTGTGAGGACATGTGTGTGCAGACCAAGACCTTCTGCACATACAACAACAATAAACCCTGGTTCACTCCTAAACTGAAGCAGCTACGTCAGACCAAGGAGGAGGCCTACAGGACTGGTGACTGGACTCTGTACAAGCGGGCCAGAACTACATGCTGACGAAGGAGATCAGGCTTGCTAAGAGGAGCTACAGTGAGAAGTTACAACAAAACTTCTCAGCCAACAACTCTGCTTCTGTTTGGAGAGGCCTGCAGAATATCACCAACTACAGGAGACCATCCCCACACCCTGTGGAAAACCTCCAGCTGGCTAACGACCTAAACAGCTTTTACTGTAGGTTTGAAAAGAACCTACAGTTCTGACCTCCCACCCACACAAAAGGATTATCTGCAGCCCCAGGAACTCCATCCCTCCTCCACTCTGACCTCCCACCAGCACTAACGATCTGTGAAGAGGAGGTGCGCTGGGTCTTTCAGAGACAAAAGATCAAGAAGGCTGCAGGACCTGATGGTGTGTCTCCGTCCTGCCTGAGAGTCTGCTCCAACGAGTTGGCCCCCATCTTCACCCGGATCTTTAATAGATCACTGGAGCTGTGTGAAGTGCCTTCCTGCTTCAAATGCTCCATCATCATTCCAGTTCCCAAGAAACCCTCTGTTACAGGATTAAATGACTACAGACCTGTTGCCTTGACCTCTGTGGTCATGAAATCCTTGGAGAGATTGGTGCTGAACCACCTGAAGATCGTCACAGGCCCCCTGATGGACCCACTGCAGTTTGCCTACCGGTCAAACAGGTCAGTGGATGATGCAGTGAATATGGGGCTACACTACATCCTGTAACACCTCGACTCCCCAGGGACGTACGCCAGGATCCTGTTTGTCGACTTCAGCTCAGCGTTCAACACCATCATCCCAGGCATTCTTCATCAGAAACTCCTCCAGCTCAAGGTGCCCCCCTCCACCTGCCAGTGGATCTCCAGTTTTCTGACTGACAGATGGCAACAGGTGAAGCTAGGGAGATTTACATCCAGCTCCTGAAAAATTAGTACTGGCACCCCCCAAGGATGTGTCCTTTCCCCACTGCTCTTCTCCCTCTACTCCAACGACTGCACCTCAGAGGACCCTTCGGTGAAGCTCCTGAAGTTTGCGGACGACACCACAGTCATCGGTTTGATCTGGGATGGTGATGAGTCTGCATACAGGCGGGAGGTGGAGCAGCTGATCCTCTGGTGCAGCCAGAACCATCTTGAACTTAACCCAGCCAAAACGGTGGAGATGACTGTGGATTTCAGGCAACACCCTCCTTCATTCCCCTCACTCACCATCCTCAACAGCACAGTGTCCACTGTGGACTCCTTCAAGTTTCTGGGTACCACAATCTCCTGGAACCTGAAGTGGTCCTCCCATATAGACACTGTCCGGAAAAAGGCCCAGCGAGGTTGTTTTTTCTGCGTCAGCTCAAGAAGTTTGATTTGCCTCAGGAGCTGCTGGTTGTCTTCTACACCGCCATCATCCAATCTGTCCTCTGCTTTTCCATCACTGTCTGGTTTGGATCTGCCACTAAACAGGACAAGACCAGACTGCAGCGGATCATTAAGTCTGCAGAGAGGATCATTGGTACCGACCTACCCTCCATTGAGAACTTATATCGGTCCATAACCAGGAAACGGGCGGGAAACATCTGTGCTGACCCGTCACACCCCGGCCACAAACTGTTTGAACTTCTATCTTCTGGTCGTCGTTACAGATCACAGGAACAGTTTCTTTCCTCAAGCCATCACTCTGATGAACTCCTTACATTCACCTAGTCCTACCTGTTGCTGTACTCATGACTTTTCATCCATTCTTACATTGCACATAACTCTCACACTGCTTTTTACTTCATTCACATTATATCACTGAATCTGAGTTCACATTGAAATACTGTGTGACTGTGTATTTTTTCATATATTTCTGCAAAGTGTGGATAGTCTGAGTAAATAAGCTGCATATATTCCTGTATATATTTGCATCCTTTTATAGAAATGTGGACAGACTGTAATTTACTGTACATACTCTGTTGTCATTAAATCCTTATTTAAATCTTATTTAAATCCTCCACCTGAACAATGAGAGCAAGTTTTTAGCCAAAGTCAAATTCCTTGTATGTGTTGTGCATACTTTGCCAATAAAGCTGATTCTGATTCTGATTCTGATTTTGATTCACACCATCTACCGCAGCACAAACTGCAGCCAGATTATGAATCAGCCTCTGCTCATTTTCTCTTTCAGCAATTTTGTCTTTATGCTTTCTTCGCACCACCAATCCTGTCACTGTCATGTCTTTCATAGCTTTAATTCCTTTCAACTTCTGATGTTCCAAATCCATTAACATCTTAGTCAAACTCTCTTTCTCATCTGGTTTTAAAATGCCGCCTTCTGTTAATTTCTGATACAATTTTCCACACTCCTTCCTGACCTCTTTTTTGTCTTTCTGCTTTATGCCGCTAATCATTTGGGCCACTGCCCATTCCCACTGTTCCTTCATGTTTCTCTGAGGCCAGCCTCCCTGCTGCTCACACTCCCTAGGAGACACCCCCTGCATCTTTACTGAATTCTCCCCTCTCTCTTCTCTCTCTCTTTTAAAAAAAAAAAAAAAAACTCAAACAGTATTTATTCCAAAATCACAACCTCACAGATATAAAATAAATAATGCTACATAAAATCTACACCGAGAAAGCCGTTAACCTAGAATGATGACAGTTCCACATTTTATTTCAACTTAGAAATGTTTTTGTTTTTGTTTGTTTTTTTTACACACAACACAAAAGATAATAGTATTTAAGGGTGCACTACTCCCTAGGGCCTCTCACCCGGGGTCTTTTTGACAAACGCCTTTGCCAAGGGCCTCCAACCGCTTGCAATATCTAGGGGGCGCCGCTCCCCTGGGCCTTTCACCCGGTTCTTTTCAGTTCCCGTCGGAACCGAGGGCCTCCAACCCAGCGCAACTTTCGGGGACGCTACTCCCCGGGGTGTCACCTTAAATCGGGTACTTTTCAGCCTCCGTCAAGGCCGAGGGCCTCCAACCCAGCACTCCCGTCCTCACAAGTCACGGACCAATTAAGTCAGCCGGGGGCCTTTCACCCCATGGTCTTTACAATTCCTGTCCCAAGTTATCACAGTCTAATTAGTCAGGCTGTGATCGCTCAGTCGGGTCGAATACAGCACTTTTACCCGAGCTGGGGGCCTTTCACCCCACGGTCTTCCTCTTTTTAAGCAGCAAGCAATCAGCAAAAACATCTACTATATTCAGCTGCTTTAATCTAGGACACACACACAAACCGCTTGACAACACAGACTTTGGTTATAGCCAATAGCAGAACTTTGATATAACAGGCGTCTGCTTACCTCTTTTTCAGGCCAGCCATGTGTGTTGTCAGTCAGCGGTGTGGGTCCGCTGTTTACTCCAATCGTCTGGACCTTCACCTCTCCATCCTTTATCCCGGACGAGCCCCCAAAATTGTTGGAATGCTTCTTCTCCCCCTACTCGTTGTCTATGTGTGTGTAAGCATTCCTCTCGAATTCACTGATAAAGGCAATAGGAGACAATAGGTCTTGGAAGATCTGTATTTATTTCAGCAGTTCTGGGTCCGAATTCTGTCCCTAACAGCAACAAGTGTTGTCAGGGCATGAAGTCTGACGTCATTTGTGCTCTCCCTGACCCAGTTATATATGTGAGTCCAAGCATGCATTATCAGCAGAAAGCAGCTGCAGAGGTCCGTGGGAGTAGTCTCTATTCTGCCTCAGAGCAGTCCGTTCCTCATACAGGGTGTAACAACAGAAGGTTGCTTCTCTTTTCTCTGGGTCAAGGTGCTCCAGCGTTGCATCATTGGTCAAGCTAGCTGAGTTTCGCTCACTCCTCAGCACATCCTGTTCTCTGTTTCCTCCCATACACCTGGGTCTTAATCACAAGATGTTGCTTTTTGTGCTGAGGCAGAGTTTCACTCCCGTGCAGATAATAAGCCACACATATTTTTGCAAGTATATTTCCATGAGTTATATTACCTAAGCATAAGCAGAAAGCACATATTTTGAGTCACACAGCATATTGCTTTTTATAAATACATTTTACCCATCAGCTGTAACAGACTGCAGTTGTTGTTTGTTTTTTTGAGGAAGCTGTTTTATCTGTTTGGAGAAGTCTTTTCCCTGCAGATTTTTATCTTGGATTTTCCATATAGACAGAGAAGCAAGAAAAAAGTGAATTTTTAAATTTCATCCTGGGTCAGGTTAAAATGGCTGTTTATGTTAGTAGGAAAAGAAAAAAATGAACAAATGCTGGATTATAATGTAAAAGACAAGCTGGTAGGCATGATCAAGACTCGAATAATGATCGATTACAATTACTATCATCTGATGCAAAATGTTGGAACTTTTGAGGCTATGTGGTGCTTTTAAGCACATCCTGTGTTGTGTTAAGGAGGGGGAAATTACCTATGGTGTGGTTCTGATGTAAGAAGCAAGGTTTTGTTTTAGTTTTCTTGGTTTAGTTGCTTGTGTCTTTGATTTCTTGTCAGTGAATTGTTTTACTTTTCATTGCTTCTTTTAGTTGGGAGTGTTTTTCTGTTGAATCTCTCTCTCTCTCTCTCTCTCCTCATTTAATTGACTGTAATTGACTGTCACAGAACTGGATCTTTGACTAGGTGGGCTGCAAGGAATGCTCTGTGTGGTGTGTGGGGGGGGGACATTTCAGTTTGCACTTTTTCCAATGTGACACACTTGGTGGAATGATGTTGGTGTGCTTACTTTTTTTTGAAGTGTGCAATAAAGGCTTATTTTAAAGGTCAAAGGTCTCTCTCTCTCTCTCTCTGCGAAAAAGAAGTTGATGGTTTGCTTGACGCTCCCAGACGGTCGCCTGACTACGAACCCATCCGAGATGCGGCGCCATGCAGTGGATTACTACGGGGCCCTGTTTGCAGCGGGAACGTGTTGCAAAGAATCTCAAACTCAGCTCTTCGAGGCCCTTCCGGTGCTCGGCCCGGACGACAGGGCCGCTTTGGACTGTGCCCTGACTTTGGATGAGTTGACTGTGGCTGTAAATCAGATGGCGCTGGGACGCGCGCCTGGACTTGATGGCCTTTCTGCGGAATTTTTTCAGCATTTTTGGAATATTATTGGATCAGACTTCTATGACGTTCTGACTGCCTGTTACAGGAAGGGAACGTTACCTGTCTCCTGCCACCGTGCAGTGCTCTCTCTGTTGCCGAAGAAGGGGGACTTGGCCCTGCTGAAAAACTGGAGGCCCGTGGCTCTTCTTTGTACGGACTACAAGGTGCTTTCTAAAGCCCTGGCGAACAGACTGAACACTGTCTTGGGTTTGATCGTAGATAAGGATCAAACATATTGTATTCCTGACCGGAACATTATGGACAATGTTTTCCTCATACGTGACGTTCTCCAGCTCAGTAAATGTCATGACTTACAGTTCGGGATTGTGTCTTTGGACCAGGAAAAGGCCTTTGATAGGGTTGACCATTCCTATTTGTTTTCTACCCTGAGGGGGTTTGGTTTTGGCAATATGTTTTTGAGGTGGGTCAATCTGCTATATACTGGAGCTGAGTGTTTGGTGAAGATGGGGGCGGGCCTGAGTTGGCCAATCCCTGTACACCGGGGAATACGCCAGGGGTGTCCACTCTCGGGTCAGCTGTACAGCTTGGCTATTGAGCCTTTGCTGTGCAGGTTGCGCGCTCGGCAGGGTGGTCTGGTTCTGCCGGGCCCGTCAAGCTGTTGCCGCCCGATCGTCTTGTCTGCTTATGCGGATGATGTCAACGTTTTCATCACCTCCCACGGGGATGTGCAGCGTCTGGTGGACACTTTGACAGTTTATGAAAGGGCATCTTCTGCACGGGTGAATTGGGCCAAGAGTGAGGGTCTATTGGTGGGCCGCTGGTCACGTCAAGACGTCCCGCGCCTACCCGGCGGTCTGCAGTGGGGGACGGCCGGTCTCAAAGTGTTGGGGGTTTTTCTGGGTTCGGAGGCTTTTGAACGAAAGAACTGGGAGGGTGTTAAGGACAAGGTGTGTGCTCGCTTTTCTAAATGGAAATGGTTGCTACCACAGCTGTCATATAGGGGCAGGGTTCTGGTCGCAAATAATCTGGTTGCCTCGGCTCTCTGGCATAGGCTGGTGGCTTTGACACCGCCCAGGAGCCTCGTGGAGGAGATTCAGAAGATCATCAGAGATTCATCAGAGATTCAGAAGATTCATCGTGGACTTCTTTTGGTCTGGTCGCCACTGGGTCCGTGCGCTAGTTCTCTACCTGCCTGTGGCCGAGGGGGGACAGGGCCTGGTCAACATACATTCCAAGATCGCCTGCTTCAGGCTTCGAACTGCACAACGCCTCCTTTACGGATGCGGCCCCTGCTGGATGGACACTGCTAAACTGCTCCTGAGGAGAGTTGGTCGCTTGGGCTATGATAAGCAGCTCTTCCTCGTGACATCTGGGGAGGTGGACCTCACTGGACTATCTGCTTTTTACACGTCCATTTTGCATGCATGGCGAGTCTTCAACGTGGCCCGCTTCCGTGACAAGATGCCGGGCATGTGGCTGTTCGAGGAACCACTGTTTTTCAATCGATTCATCGAAGCTGAGGTGCTGCAGTCTGTCAGTCTGCGGAGTTGTTTGCAGGAGGCACGCTGTACCAAGCTTGGTCATCTTATACAGATGTCAACCACATCAATGGATACGCTGAGGCGGAGTGCCAACATTACATCTGTCAGACTGCTGCAAAGGGTGGTGGAGGACGTGTGCGCCGCCCTGCCACAACCGCTTTGAGCGTTTGCGACAGACCGCACTCTTTCCAATCAATGGGATGACGACACTGCGTCCACCTTTCCTGCAATTTCCATAACTCCAGCTGTGGGGGAGTGGCAGGGAGGAGAATATCACCTACTGACCTTCAGGATTCCTCGCCTGGGCAAGTTCCAATTTGTCGGGACAAGGGCGGTGTATCACATCTGTGTGAAGGTTCTGAATCTGCCCTCTCTGAAGGATGTCACGGAGTCAGGGTGGGCGGGTTGTTTGGGGCCAGAGGTCTCCCCAAAAGGCAGCTGGCGGTGCATGTACAAGCTACCTATTGAGAAACACACAGCAGATCTCCAGTGGAGGATTGTGCATGGGGCAATAGCTACGAATAAATACAGGGCACACCTCGATCCGACTGTGGGGGGGGAATGTTTGTTTTGTTCCCAAGTTGAGACCCTGGAGCATTTGTTTGTCCAATGTTTTCATTTATCTGGACTTTTTGATATTTTGCGCGAGTGGTTTCGGGCTTTGGGTGAACATTTCTCTTTTGGTCTGTTCATTTACGGTCCAAAGTATAAAGTGGCAAGGAAGGCTGCCCACACTTTGATGAACTTCCTATCTGGTACTGCTAAGCTTGCCATCTGGCTGACGAGGAAAAATCGGGCTAGCAATGCTGGCAATATGGATCCTGTGTCTGCTTTCAAGGTCTTGTTGAAAGTCAGACTCCGGGTGGAGTTCTCTTACTATCAAATGGTGGACAATTTGGAGGCATTCATCAATAGATGGGCTGTGGGGAATGTTTTGTGTTCTGTGGGTCAGGGGGATGAGTTATGTTTGCACTTTTGAGATGTGACACACTTGGACTGGTGATATTGGTCTTTTTGCATTTTCGGAATGTGCAATAAAGCCTTTTTTAAAAGTCAAAGTCTCTCTCTCTCTCTCTCTCTCTCTCTCTCTCTCTCTCTCTCTCTCTCTCTCTGAGTGGGTGTGGTCGTGAGTGCGAGCTGAGAGCGTGTGACAGCGTGAGCGAATTATTTTCAACTTTTTCTCTATCTTTTCGTGTTTAAGGTGTTTTTTTTGTTAAATAATCTTAAGTTTTGTTGTTTTCTGTAGCTGGGGTGGGGTAGGCGTTTTGGGAGGGGGGTTTCTGCTGCCAGCTCTGCTGGTCAGCATGGTTTTGGAGCGAGGCTCCGGATTCGAGACGCTGACACGCCGGCATGCTGTCAAACTGACACCGGCTGTCAGCTGCTCAGTGGAGGAGTGTAGTCTGGCTGTGGGGGAGCTGGTCGGTTATGAAAGTGTTAGATCAGCTTCGAGAATGAATAGTGCCGTGGTGATTTTCCTCGATAGTGTGGAAAAAGTTAACCGGGTAGTGGAGAGCGGGGTTGTGATTAAAGACACACTGGTTCCTGTTCTGTCTCTGGTAAATCCCGCGAAGAGAATTACCATCTCAAATGTCCCACCATTTTTAAAGAACGAGCTGTTGGAGAAGGAGCTGTCGAGACACGGGCAGCTTTTGTCCCCGATTAAGCACATCCCTCTCGGTTGTAAGTCCCCGCGTTTAAAGCATGTCATGTCTTTTAGGCGACAGGTGCTCATGATTTTAAAGAATAGCGAGGAAAGCCTCAACCTCGTGTTTAAATACCGGATTGACGGCTTTGATTATACCATCCACGTCACCTCCGATAATATGAAGTGTTTCGGCTGCGGAATGGAGGGACACTTGATTCGATCATGCCCTCAGGGAGTGGGGGGTGATCACTCGGGGGGGGGGGGCGCTAGTGCGGCCTCGGGGCCGTCTGGCGGCGGAGCGGCTTTGCCGCCCTCCGAGGCTGACGGCGCTACCGCGCCGTCGGGCGTTTCGGCCGGAGCCGCAGGGCCGTCTGGCGGCGGCGCTTCGGCCGAGGCCGCGAGGCTGTCTGGCGGCGGGGCGGCTTCGCCGCCCTCCGCAGCCAGCCTGTCGATCATAACTGAAACAGCAACAAAAGTTAAAGCACATCGCGGGGCTGCTGCACAGACCAACATTGCAGACAAGGGTGATATTACCGAGAGGGATGACGCTGAGGAGCCGAATGAGGCCCAGGTAGATGGTGGGACCAGAAAGATGAATATAAAAGCACAGCACAGGGTGAGCGAAAGACAGGAAGAGACAGCTACCAGGGTGGCTGAGTCAGTGTTGGAGGATGAGGATGACATCGAATTAGATGAGGAGTTATGTAAAACCTCCATCAAGCGGAAGAATTTGGAAACCAAACAGCAGAGGAGCAAAGTAAAAAGGGTTGTTAAAGACAGTTCTGAGGTTTCTCTATCTCAGCCAGATTCTTATGCTGGGTCTGAGATAGAGAGTGATGGTGAAAGCAGTGATGATGTGGCCAGTGGAGGCGGTTACCCCTTCACAAAAATACAGAAGTTTTTGCAGGACACTAAGGGGGTCAGAATGGTTAAAGTTGAAAGCTTCTTCCCTGATCTAAAACGTTTTGTTGACTCTGCTCGGGTCTACATGAAAAATAGGGGAGAGCTTGAGCAGGAAAGTTTCACTGATCAGGAGATCTACAGACTAAAAAAGCTTGTGCTAAAAGTTAAGAACCAAATTGCCCAGGATGATTAGTCTTTTATCGCTCATTCTTTCTTTTCTGTTTTTATATTGGCTTTGCCCTCTTATATACATGTGTAGTTTTAATTTTGGCACACTCAACATCAATGGGGCAAGAGAAATGTCCAAGCGAGTGAGTGTTTTTACTCTTGCAGAATGCAAGAAAATTAATGTTCTGTTTGTTCAGGAGACTCATAGTTCTGAGGACAATGCTGCTGACTGGAGGAGGGAATTTCGGGGTGAAATTATTCTTAGTCATAGAAGCAGCAAATGTGGTGGAGTGGGTATTTTATTTTCTCGAGATTTTATTCCACTTTCTTATGACATTGATGAGATAATTGCAGGCCACATTTTAAAAGTTCGAGCTGTTTTTGAGAATGTGAAAGTTGTTTTTATAAATGTGTATGCTCCAACCGTAGGCACAGAAAGATTGGCCTTTTTAAATATTTTAGATGACACGATCAAAAATTGCAGTAATGATGACTTTTTATTTGTGGGAGGTGATTTTAATTGTACAGGAAATCCTCTTATGGATAGGAATCACCCAGAGCCACATGCTGCATCCAACAGAGTTTTAAAAGGTCTCATAGAAGCTCATGATCTGTGTGATGTGTGGAGGAATTTTCATGGCAAGGCTAGACAGTACACGTGGAGCCATAGAAAGGACGATATTTTGTCCTTAGCTAGACTGGATAGGGTTTACAGTTTTAAGCACCATTTTAGCATTTTTAAAAGTGCTTTTATAGTCCCTGTTGGCTTCACAGATCATTCCCTGGTTCAGTGTTGTGTTTTTATCAAGAATATAAAGTGCAGTAGTGCATACTGGCATTTTAACACGTCACTTTTATCGGATAACAGTTTTAAAACTGCTTTTATGTTTTTTTGGAGTAATTTTAAATTAACAAAATCAAATTTTAGTTCTTTGCAGCAGTGGTGGGATGTAGGGAAGAGCCAAATAAAGAATCTGTGCCTACAGTATACTCGCAATGTCTCTGGAGACTTGGCCAGGTCTGTCAGGGACCTGGAGAGAGAAGTAGTGGAGCTGCAGTCTTTGGCAGGCTCCACAGGAGAAAGAGGACATTTTGAGGCCCTCAATGGCAAAAAGTCTGTTTTAACTGACCTACTGGGAGTGGCTGCCAGGGGCGCTGTGGTACGCAGTAGGTTCCAGAACATCGCACTAATGGACGCTCCATCTCATTTTTTCTTTGGTCTGGAGAGGAAGAATGGTCAGAGGAGGATGATCCACTCTCTCAGCTCCGAGGACAGGCGGCCGATCCATGAGTCTGCGGAGATCCGTCGCTTTGCAGTTGCTTTCTACAAGGATCTCTTTAAGAAAGAATTTGTTGAGAATCCACATGCACTGAGTCATTTTTTGACGGACTTGCCAAAGGTGATGGCTAGCGTGAATGCGGAGCTGGAGAGCAGGATCACTCTGCAAGAACTGGCAGTGGCTGTCCAGTCTCTTCAGTGTGGAAAAGCCCCAGGGATAGATGGCCTACCAGCGGAGTTCTACAAGGCGTTCTGGTCTGAGATCTGTGAGGACTTGCTGGAAGTACTGTCTGACAGTCTGCGGAAGGGTCACCTGCCCCTAAGTTGTAGGAGAGCAGTCCTCACCCTCCTTCCAAAAAAAGGCGACTTGAAAGACATTAAGAACTGGCATCCGGTGGCCCTCCTCTGTACTGACTACAAAATTCTCTCCAAAGTGTTGGCTACCAGACTGAGGAAGGCGATGGAGCAGGTCATACATGTAGACCAGACCTACTGTGTACCTGGTAGGTTGGTTACAGACAACATTTTTTTAATTCGTGATGTTTTGGACCTCTCCAGCTCATTGGTCAAAGAACTTGGTCTTATTTCAATAGACCAAGAAAAGGCGTTTGACCGAGTTGAACATCCATACCTTTGGCAGACATTAGAGGCCTTTGGGTTCAGCTCAGGGTTCATCGCCATGATCCAGGCTTTGTATAGAGACATTGAGAGTATTCTTAAGATTAATGGTGGTTTGAGTGCTCCTTTCAAAGTTGAGAGGGGTGTCCGACAGGGCTGCCCCCTCTCAGGTATGCTGTACTCTCTTGCCATTGAGCCCCTCCTTTGTAAACTAAGGCAAGGCCTCACTGGTTTTAAAGTCCCCAACTCTGACTCTGTTTTTAAAGTGTCTGCATATGCTGATGACGTTGTTGTTTTTACAAGAAATCAAAATGATGTAGACTACCTTTTAAGAACTGTCAATCTTTTTGGTGAGTGCTCCTCAGCGAGAGTGAATTGGGGTAAGAGTGAAGCTGTTGTGGTGGGGGGGAGACCACAAAAAATTGCCCTACCTGGTGGCCTCTCGTGGACACAAGGTGGTTTTAAATATCTTGGTGTGTTTTTAGGAAATCAGACTTTTACTGAGAAAAATTGGGAGTGTTTTTTAGAAAAAACTGAAGGAAGACTAAAAAAATGGAAATGGATTCTGCCAAACTTGTCCTTCAGAGGTCGTGTTTTAATTATCAACAACTTGATTGCTTCAATGCTGTGGCATCGACTGTCTTGTCTGGACCCTCCACCCAATTTGCTGGCCAGAGTGCAATCTATAGTCGTGGACTTTTTCTGGGACCGTCTTCACTGGGTTCCACAGAGTATCCTGTTTTTACCGAGGGAAGAAGGTGGTCAAGGGCTCATCCATCTGGCCAGCAGGGGGGCTGTCTTTCGCCTGCAATTCATTCAGCGACTGCTGAGTGGCCCCCTTGACCTTGTGTGGAGACCTATTGCCAGGGCTGTCCTGGCTCGCTGTGGAGGGCTTGGACTAGAGGAGTCGCTGCTTTTAATGGATTTAAGGGGCCAAAAACTCCCAGAACTTCCCCAGTTTTACCAAAGTGCTTTTAAAATCTGGGGACTTTTTAAAAAGAACTCTCCCCAGGCTTCCTTGCCGCCTTTCTGGCTTTTAAAGGAACCACTTGTGTTCGGGACCCGTTTTGATGTGGGCAATGTTTTAGGACCTTCTGTTTTAAAAAAGTTTATTTTTGCAAAGGTCACAACGCTGGGACACTTGGTAAATTTATGTGGTCCTAACTTGGACAATGCTGTTGCCCTGTGCTCGGCTCTTGGCGTCTCTTCAGTCAGAGTTATAATGAACTTGTTGAAAGATTGGAGAGACTGCCTGTCTGCAGAAGAACACTCTGCTATTGTTTTACACTGCGAAAACTCTGTACAAACTGCTGATGAACCTTTTCCTTTTAGTATTTTATCTCCTGATTTTAAAGATGGCACTGGTGTGTTTTTAAACTCTGAGCACATTAACATTTGTGACTCTCCTGGTAAAAAAATGTATGGACTTTTGGTGAAAATTCTAAATGTGAATAAGTTAAAAGGTCGAGCTGATACACCATGGAGGAAACACTTGGGTCTGGGTCCAGAGGTGAGGCCTGCCTGGAGAGCACTCTATAAACCACCATTAACTAAGAAGGTTGGAGACCTACAATGGCGAGTTTTACATGGTGCTGTGGCTGTAAATGCTTTTATCTCTCTTTTAAACCCAAATGTTGTTGAGGTTTGTCCATTTTGTCCTCAGAAAGAAACTGTGTTCCATTGTTTTCTGGACTGTAACAGACTGCAATCGTTGTTTGTTTTTTTGGGGAAACTGTTTTATCTGTTTGGAGAAGTCTTTTCCCAGCAGATTTTTATCTTGGGCTTTCCATATAGACTGAGGACTAAGAAAAAGAGTGAACTCTTAAATTTCATCCTGGGTCAGGCTAAAATGGCTATTTATGTTAGTAGGAAAAGAAAAATTGAACAACTGCTGGATTGTAATGTAAAAGACATACTGGTTGGCATGATTAAGGCTTGAATAGTGATTGATTACAATTACTATCATCTGATGCAGAATGTTGAAACCTTTGAGGCTATGTGGTGCTTTAAGCACATCCTGTGTTGTGTTAAGGAGGGGAAAATTACCTATGGTATAATCCTGATGTAAGAAGCAAGTTTTTTGTTTTTGTTTTTCCTTGTTTGGTTACTTGTGTCTTTGATTTCTTGTCAGTGAGACATTTTTCTTTTCCATTGCTTCTTTTAGTTGTTTTAGTTGTGTTTTTCTGTTGAATTTGTGACAATAAAGGTGTGTTGAAAAATCAAAATCTCTCTCTCTCTCTCTCTCTCTCTCTCTCTCTCTCTCTCTCTCTCTCTCTCTCTCTCTCTCTCTCTCTCTCTCTCTCGCTCTCCCTCTTCATTCAGCAGCACCCAAGGATTATGACAACATGACAGGCTCCAAGGCCCTCCACCGGGCCCCCAATGCTGTGTCTGTCTGTGTGTCTGTCACGCTTCATAGGACATCATAGGACATCCTGTGAACTCAGGTATCATAGGATGACAAATGTATCTTTATGATGTCACATAGACCACAGAGATCATATGACGATTTGTCTTTATGATGTCACACATAGATTTGTCTATGTGTCTATGCATAGTACACATAGACAAATGTGTCTTTATGATGTCACATAGACCACAGAGATCATAGGACGTCCTATGATACATAGACAAATTTGTCTTTATGATGTCATATGATCTCTGCCTGAACATCATAGAATGTCCTATAGACACATAGACAACTGTATCTTTATGATGTCATAGACCATGTGTCTTTGAACTCAGGCAGCATAGGACACATAGACAAATGTGTCTTTATGATGTCATAGACCATGTATGTGTCTTTGAACTCAGGCATCATAGGACACATAGACAAATGTGTCTTTATGATGTCATAGACCATGTGTCTTTGAACTCAGGCATCATAGGACACATAGACAAATGTGTCTTTATGATGTCATATAGACCATGTGTCTTTATGATTTTCATGATCCTGCCCATGAACTAGAATTACGACGCACCTATCCCTCAACCAGTGGTCTGAACGAAGAAGAAGAAGACCCACCAGATGGAGAGCAGTAGAATGAGGAGAACTGCTGCATGTCAGAAAGGATGCCGTAAACATGAAACACCTCAGGTTCCACCAGTACGCCGCAGGCATGACTGTGAACAACACAGCCGTCTGAGACAGGAAGAGACCCTTCAGTGGTCTGAACGAAGAAGAAGACCCACTAGATGATGTCTATATGACGGCACATAGAGCACATGACTCCCTACAAGACATATACTGTATATAGACACAGGTAAGCAACATCACACAGAACAGTGACAGGCAGGAGAAGAAGTAACAAGCAGGGGCAAACAGCCCCAGATGGCAGGGCATATTTTGTGTGATTCTTGTGTTTTGCTGCATACAAAAGCCATCACATGTGATTGCCACTTAGTGCTGTGTTGCTATACCAACTGTCCTGTAACTGGCAAGAATTCTGTTCCAATGCATCCCTTCTACGGGCATACATGGGTATGCACTAGTTTCAATAAAACAGCAAAAATGTGAAAATTCTATGCTTGCCTGTTGTTTTTCCTTATTTGACAGAGGTTAATTGACAGATTACTTTTAGCAGTGACGGAAAATTCTCAAGGCTCTGTCATTTTCATGGATTGTGATTTAACTCCTAACTGTTAATTCCTTGTAATTTTGGACCTTCATCTGTCTGCTGCTGACTTAAGATTCACTTTGACCAAGAAAAATAAGAATCTTTGCCCATGCTGGTATCTTAAATGATACTGATTTACCTTCCAAGCTGGGATATGCAAGCAAGGAGGCTTGTTGAGGGCCTGTTTGTCTGGCTCCCATCGCAACACAGATCAGCTCCTATCCTCTTTGCTTAGCGGTGCTCAATGGACCTTGCTGACTCCTGGATGGTACCTGTCATTGGACTGAATCAGGGATTCAGCCCCAGCGCCTTGTCCACTGCAGGCAAAAACTGCAGAACCTGCTGCTGCTGTGTGCACTCCCCGCCTTGTGAAGCTGCTCTGACCCAGCACAGACTAGGATGAATCTGGTCAAAATTGCCAGAATAAACATATTCTTTAGCCAAAAGAAATTTCTTCTCCTTTCATGGAATTGTTTTTCTCTGCATGACTGAAATCAATTGCTAATCCAGGTGAGTCAACCCATAGCCTGATATGGTGACTACTTTTGACTTGGGTGAGGCAGAGGAGCCAGCTCCAATCGAGGCTCCTTTGGAGTTAGGAACTGAGTGCAGCTCCATGGAAGAATACCAGGAGGCCCTGAAATCGGCCCTCACCCAGAACACTGATATTATCAAGCAGAGAGACCAGCTGGCCGAAGAAAGCCACCGACTGACAGCAAGAAATAAATTGTTGGCGGGGAGGCTCAGACAGGGGGACCCATTCCTTCCACCACCAGACCAGAAAGAGCAAGTGGAGGAGCCTGGTGAGGTTTGGGTGGAGAGCAGAGAATCAGTTGGGTTTTTTTTAAACGTCTCACCTTTTTGTGGGTGTCTGGTTCTGTACTTACTGATAACTACTTACCGCTGTTATTGTTTTATCCTTCTATTAGAGCTTTAGTGATGAAAGTGGGTCATCCTCTTCTGGCCAGCCCTCTCATGGCTCCGGCATCATCCCAGCTCCTCCAGTTGCCGCAGTGGCAGCTGCCAGGACACTGTCAGGGGGAACCCCTCACCACTTCCTCCTCATCTTCCCCATTAAAGTAAATAAGCCCTGGACCTGGGGGTCAGGCAAAGGCACTACTGTCAGGCCAATAAAATTTCCTGACTGTATTGGTGAGTTAAGTGAAAACGTATAATTTTGTAATTCATAGCTGCGATTGTTTGTAAGTTACTGGCAGTTACTTCAAAGTCTATTCTTGATTTCTCTTCACATAAATGACTATGGCCTATACCACCAGGCTCTGCCTTCAACCAAAAAACCCTTGGAAAATGCCCAAACTGGAGTGAGCCTGGTCAAGACTGCCAGCATCTGGACATGGTTTTAGTCCATGTCCACGCTTTGTGTTTATTTTTATGTCATTGTGTTTTCCCTGGTTATTATTATTTTGCATCATTTGCCTTCCAATTAAATCCAATCCAATCCAACTTTATTTATAAAGCACTTTAAAAATGACAGCTGATATAAAGTGCTGTACATCAGTGATAAATAAAATATAAAACATAAAAAACGTTTACTCACCACCAGGTGGTGATCAGTTGACAGTATGTCAACTGACCGTATGTCTTGGACACCCGAGTAAAGAGAGGTGCAGAGCTGTCAACTGATCACCACCTGGTGGTGAGTTGGATCCGATGGCAGGGGAGGAAGCCATTCAGACCTGGTAGACCCAAACGTATAGTGAGGGTGTGCTGGGAGCGTCTGGCTGAGGCCCCCGTCCGGGAGGTCTTCAACTCCCACCTCCGGAAGAACTTCAACCACATTCCGAGGGAGTCTGGAGACATGGACTCTGAATGGGCCATGTTCTCCACCTCTGTTGTTGAAGCGGCGGCCCAGAGCTGCGGCCGCAAGGTGGTCGGTGCATCTCGTGGTGGCAACCCCCGAACCAAGTGGTGGACACCAGTGGTGAGGGGGGCCATTAAGCTGAAGAAGGAGTCCTATCAAGCTTGGTTGGCTTGTGGGACTCCCGAAGTAGCTGAGGTGTACCAGCAGGCCAAGCGGAGTGCAGCTCGGGTGGTTGCTGAAGCAAAAACGCGGGTATGGGAGGAGTTCGGTGAGGCCATGGAACAAGACTTTCGGTCGGCTTCAAAGAGATTCTGGCAAACTGTTCGGCGGCTCAGGAGGGGAAAGCAGCTCCCCATCCACACTGTGTATGGTGTGGATGGGACACTGTTGACTTCAAC
Source organism: Pholidichthys leucotaenia (assembly GCA_020510985.1). NCBI lineage: Eukaryota > Metazoa > Chordata > Actinopteri > Cichliformes > Pholidichthyidae > Pholidichthys > Pholidichthys leucotaenia. Next base: position 365,263,748 of record CM035838.1, read on the forward strand.
TGGGGATATCGTCGGGCGGTGGAAGGAATACTTCGAGGATCTCCTCAATCCCACTGATACGCCTTCCACAGAGGAAGCAGGGTTTGGGGACGAGGGGGATGACTCGCCTATTACAGGGGCTGAGGTTGCCAAGGTGGTTAAAAATCTCCTTGGTGGCCGGGCCCCGGGGGTGGACGAGATTCGCCCTGAGTACCTCAATGCCCTGGATGTTGTTGGGTTGTCATGGTTGACACGCCTCTGCAACATTGCGTGGAGGTCGGGGGCAGTGCCTTTGGCATGGCAAACCGGGGTGGTGGTTCCTCTCTTCAAAAAAGGGGACCGGAGGGTGTGCTCCAACTTTAGAGGGATCACACTCCTCAGCCTCCCTGGGAAGGTCTATGCCAAGGTACTGAAGAGGAGAGTCCGGCTGTTGGTCGAACCTCGGATTCAGGAGGAGCAATGTGGTTTTCGTCCTGGCCGTGGCACATCGGACCAACTCTTTACCCTCTCGAGAATTCTTGAGGGTTCGTGGGAGTTTGCCCAACCAGTTTACATGTGTTTTGTGGACTTGGAGAAGGCATTTGACCGCGTCCCTCGTGGATTTTTGTGGGGGGTGCTTCGGGAGTATGGGGTATCGGGCTTGTTGTTACGAGCTATTCGATCTCTGTACAACCGTTGTGAGAGTTTGGTTCGTATTGCCAACACTCGGTCGGAGTCATTCCCAGTGAGAGTTGGACTCCGCCAGGGCTGCCCTTTGTCACCGATCCTGTTCATAATTTTTATTGACAGGATTTCTAGGCGCAGCCAGGGAATGGAGGGTGTCATGCTTGGTGACCACAGGATCTCATCTCTGTTGTTTGCAGATGATGTTGTCCTGTTGGCTTCATCCAGCAATGACCTACAGCTCTTGCTGGGACGGTTTGCCGCTGAGTGTGAAGCGGCTGGGATGAGAATCAGCACCTCCAAGTCCGAGTCCATGGTCTTCAGCCGGAAAAAGGTGGATTGTCCTCTCCGGGTTGGGGACAGGCTCCTGCCCCAAGTGGAGGAGTTTAAGTAACTTGGGGTCTTGTTCACGAGTGAGGGGAAAATGGAGCGAGAGATCGACAGACGGATTGGAGCAGCATCTGCAGTGATGCGGACGTTGTACCGGTCTGTTGTGGTGAAGAGGGAGCTTAGTTCTAAGGCAAAGCTGTCGATTTACCAGTCAATCTACGTTCCTACTCTCACCTATGGTCATGAGCTTTGGGTAATGACCGAAAGAACAAGATCGCGGATACAAGCAGCTGAAATGAGCTTTCTCCGTACGATTGCTGGACTCACCCTCAGAGATAGGGTGAGGAGCTCAGTCATTCGGGAGAGGCTCAGAGTAGAACCGCTGCTCCTCCACATTGAAAGGAGTCAGTTGAGGTGGTATGGGCATCTGATTAGGATGCCTCCTGGACGCCTCCCACTTGAGGTGTTTCAGGTATGTCCCACTGAGAGGAGACCCCGGGGCAGACCCAGGACTCGGTGGAGAGACTATGTCTCCCAGCTGGTCTGGGAACGCCTTGGTATCCCCTCTGAAGAGCTGGAGCAGGTGGCTGGGGAGAGGGAGGTCTGGGCTTCTCTTCTTGAACTGCTGCCTCCGCGACCCGGACCTCCGGAAAAGCGGTAGAAGATGGATGGCTGGATGGATAAAAAACGTTTACCGGGGCCTCACCCTGGAGCCAGGCCTGCGGGAGGGGCTCGATGTCTAGTGACTGGTGGCCAGGTTCCTGCCCATGGCACCCAGCCGGGCTCAGCCCGAAGGAGTTACATGGGTCCGCCCTCCAGTGGGATCACCACCTGCAGGAGGGACCATGGGGGTCCGGTGCTATGTGGATCAGGTGGCGATCGAAGGCAGAGACCTTGGTGGTCTGATCCCAGGCTTCCTAAACTGGCTTTTGGGACATGGAATGTCACCTCTCTGGTGGGGAAGGAGCCTGAGCTAGTGCATGAGATACTGGCTAGTTATAGTCGGCCTCACCTCAACACACAGCTCTGGTTCTGGAACCAGTCTCCTGGAGGGGTTGGAGCTTGGCCTACTCTGGAGTTGCCTTGCGCGAGAGGTGACAAGCAAGGGTGGGTATTCTTGTATCCCCACCTTGCTGCCTCTATACTGGAGTTTTCCCCGGTGGATGAAAGGGTTGTTTCCCTGCGCCTTCGGGTTGGGAAACGGGTCCTGACCATCATTTGTGCCTATGCACCAAATGGTGTTTCAGAGTACCCACCCTTTTTGGAGTCTCCGACTGGGGTGCTGGAGGGTGCTCCTCTTGGAGACTCCATTGTCCTACTAGGGGACTTCAATGCGCACGTGGGCAACAACAGTGAAACCTGGAAGGGGGTGATTGGGAAGAACGGTCTGCCCAATCTGAACCCGAGTAGTGTTCAGTTATTGAAACCATCATGTGTGTCTGTGTTTGTGTTTATGTTGAATGTAATTGTGGCTTGTAAATATGGATGTCACCAGACTGCAAAACAAATCTACCTACGGGTACAAATAAAGTAACCTGAACCTGAACCTAACCACACTTTGTCCACAACGAACACCATGTTCAAGGATAAGAGTGACCATATGTGCACTTGGCACCAGGACACCCTAGGTCGCAGGTCAATGATTGATTTTGTTATCCTGTCATCAGACCTGCAACCGTATGTCTTGGACACTCGGGTAAAGAGAGGTGCAGAGTTGTCAACTGATCACCACCTGGTGGTGAGTTGGATCCAATGGCAGGGGAGGATGCCATTCAGATCTGGTACACCTCAACGTAAAGTGAGGGTGTACTGGGAATGACTGGCTGAGGCCTCTGTCCAAGAGGTCTTCAGCTCCCACCTTTGAAAGAGCTTTAACCACATTCCGAGGGAGTCTGGAGACATGGAGTTTGAATAGGCCATGTTCTCCACCTCCATTGTTGAAGCAGCTGCCCAGAGCTGCGGCCGCAAGGTCGTCTGTGCATCTCGTGGTGGCAACCCCCAAACCAAATGGTGGACACCAGTAGTGGTGGGGGGGCATTAAGCTGAAGGAGTCCTATCGAGCTTGGTTGACTTGTGGAACTCTCAAAGCAGCTGAGGTGCACCGGCAGGCCAAGCAGAGTGCAGCTCGGGTGGTTGCTGAAACAAAAACTCAGATGTGGGAGGAGTTCAGTGAGGCCATGGAACAAGACTTTCAGTCAGCCTTGAAGAGATTCTGGCAAACTTTCCGGCGGCTCAGGAGGAGGAAGCAGCTCCCTGTCCGTACTGTGTATGGTGCGGATGGGGTGCTGCTGACTTTGAGTGGGGATATAATCGGGTGGTGGAAGCAATACTTCGAGGATCTCCTCAATCCCACAAAGACGCGCTCCATAGAGGAAGCAGGGCTTGGGGATGAGGGGGACGACTCGCCCATCACAGGGGCTGAGGTTGCCAAGGTGGTTAAAAAGCTCCTTGGTGGCCAGGCCCTGGGGGTGGATGAGATTTGCCCAGAGTACCTCAAGGCCCTGGATGTTGTAGGACTGTCATGGTTGACACGCCTCTGCAACATTGTGTGGGGGTTGGGGACAGTGCCTTTGGCATGGCAAACCTGGGTAGTGGTTTGTCTCTTCAAGAAAGGGGACGGGAGAGTGTGCTCCAATTTTAGAGGGATCACATTCCTCAGCCTCCCTGGGAAGGTCTATGCCAAGGTACTGGAGAGGAGAGTCCTGCCGTTGGTTGAACCTCGGATTCAGGAGGAGCAATGTGGTTTTTGTCCTGGCCATGGCACATCGGACCAACTCTACCCTCTCGAGAATCCTCGAGGGTTCATGGGTGTGCTTTGTGGACTTGGAGAAGGCATTCGACTGCATCCCTCGTGGTTTTTTGTGTGTGTGTGTGGGGGGGGGTGCGTCGGGAGTATGGAGTATTGGGCTTGTTGTTACGAGCTATCCGGTCTCTAGACGACCATTGTGAGAGTTTAGTTCATATTGCCAACACTCGATTGGACTATTTCCCAATGAGAGTTGGACTCCACCAGGGCTGTCCTTTGTCATCAATCCTGTTCATAATTTTTATGGACAGGATTTCTAGGCACAGCCAAGGATTGGAGGGCGTCATGCTTGGTAACCACAGGATCTCATCTCTGTTGTTTGCAGATTATGTTGTCCTGTTGGCTTTGTCCAGCAATGACCTACAGGTCTTACTGGGATGATTTCCTGCTGAGTGTGAAGCAGCTGGGATGAGAATCAGCACCTCCAAGTCCGAGTCCATGGTCCTCAGCCTGAAAAAGGTGGATTGTCCTCTCCGTGTTGGGGACAAGCTCCTGCCCCAAGTGGAGGAGTTTAAGTGTCTCGGGGTCTTATTCACGAATGAGGGGAGAATGGAGCGAGAGATTGACAGACAGATCAGAGCAGCATCTGCAGTGATATGGACATTGTACTGGTCCGTTGTGGTGAAGAGGGAGCTAAGCTCGAAGGCAAAGCTGTTGATTTACTGGTCAATCTACGTTCCTACCCTCACCTATGGTCACGAGCTTTGGGTAATGACCGAAAGAATGAAATCACGGATACAAGCAGCTGAAATGAACTTTCTTCATAGGATTGTTGAATTCACCCTCAGAGATAGGGTGAGGAGCTCAGTCATCTGGGAGAGGCTCAGAGTAGAACCGCTGCTCCACCACATTGAAAGGAACCAGTTGAGGTGGTTTGGGCATCTGATCAGGATGCCTCCTGGACGCCTCCCACTTGAGGTGTTTCGAGCATGTCCCACTGGGAGGAGACCCCGGGGACAGACCCAGGACACACCGGAGAGACTATGTCTCCCAGTTGGTCTGGGAATGCCTTGGTATCCCCTCTGAAGAGCTGGAGCAAATGGCGCGGGGAGAAGGAAGTCTGGGCTTCTCTGCTTGAACTGCTGCCTCCGCGACTCGGACCTCCGGAAAAGCGGTAGAAGATGGATGGATGGATGGATGGGTTGACGGATGAATAGATGGATGAATGGAAAACATAAAAGCAATAAAATACAGCTAAAAAGGTACAAAACAGCACAAACAAAACAGTAGTCATACAATAGAGACAATAAGGGAAAATAAAATCAGTGTCTCAAACTGGATCAAAAGCCAGAGAATAAAAGTGGTTTTAAGATGAGTTTTTAAAACTGGACAATGAAGGGGCCTGTCTGATGGACAAAGACAGATTGTTCCACAATTTAGGAGCAGCAACAGAAAACGCTCTGTCCCCTCTGAGCTTCCTCTTTGATTTTGGTATCTCCATGAGCAGCTGATCAGCTGACCTGAGAGTTTGAGCAGGAGAGTAAGAATGGAGCAGCTCAGAGCGGTAAGGTGGAGGAAGGCTATTTACTGATTTAAAAACAAAACAATTTTAAAAATCTTCTGTGTCTTCCCTGGGTCCTCTGTGGTTGTTATTGTCTTCCCCGGTCCTCAGTCTGTCATGTGGTCCCCATTATTAATTATTGGTCTTCTGTGTAAGTCTTGTGCATATCCCCTGTGTGTATTCCCCTGTGTTTGGTTACCTGTTGTTCCCAGTCCCTCATGTTTCCTGTGCTCATAGCCACATTCCCTCACATGCGTTATTGTTTAGCCCTTGATTGTCCTTCCAGCTGTCCTGCATTAGTGATTATCTGCTGCCCTATTTATGTCTGTCTGTTTGTGTTTTGGTGTAGTGTCATACATTGGTTTTTCCCTCCAGTCCCAGTTGTCTGTAAGTTTTTCCTCATGAAGCTTGTGTGTATTTGCCTAGCCAGCGCTCCTATTGTCACAGCGCCTGTGCTGTTTGTTTCTTTGAGTTCCTTTAAGTTAATAAATCATGATTCTCTTGAGAACTGTCTGCACTCATTAGTCCATTTATTCCGGTGCACCGGCAATAGCGGCTGATATCATGACACCACCAACAACGGATTCAGCAGACAGTAATTTTTCTGTCTTTGGACTAAATGCTGATGAGCTGTGGACAGCTCAATTAATTGAGGATTTAATAGAGGATGCTCACACTGCCCGTACACCTGAGGAGGGTCTCATTTTCCTGGGTACTGCGGTGGGCCAGCTTTCCCCAGCTGGAGGGACTTCTGATCTCTGTGCTGAACCTTCAGCGAACACTCTGCGCACTGGTAAAGAGCACTCCTCCTCTGTCCAAACCTGTGCCGACGATGAGGCATGGTCGGGTTTGGAAACCCGCTTCTTGCCAATCTCCTGTGCCCACACTAGCTCCTGTCTGCCTCTCCCCAGCTCCGCAGCCACTCCACAGGCTGGAGGAGGGCTCTCCGTTAACGCTGAAGCCTGAGCGGACTAAGAAGCGTCCCCTGGCTCCACCGCTTCCCTCACCACACAGAGCTCCGGCTTCCACACTGTCTCTTTGGTTGATGCCCCATCATGGCTGCCTGAGCAGTCCGCTCCACCGTCACCACCTGAGGTCACCACCCGTCACCTGATGACAGCCCCTGTGCTGAAAACCCCTCAGGTACTGTCCCCAGAGCAAAAGGCTCCTATATTGTTTTCTCCAGGGCAAAAGGCCCCTATGGTGTTGTCTTCAGAGCAAGAGGCTCCTATGCTTAGTTTATTGGTTTATTTGTCTGGGACCATGTACAGAAAAAAAAACGTTAAAACACAGAGTAAAGATACTCTGTACCAGATTATAGCATTCTCACTAATTTCCATCTGTAGTCCCTGAGGCAGGCAGGAAGATATTAAAAGAGGAACAGCACATACAGAAAGCAATTCAGGTCGGATCTCAGAAACTGTTGACCCTTAAACAAGCAGGGAGTAAGTTTAAAAGGTAAAAAGATAAGAGAAACGGCACACATAAAAACAATTTAAGAGTACAATTTTTAAAATCCCATTTAAGGGAGACAGTCAATGCTGGCAGGTTTGATTACTTTAAATCAACTTTTTTAGTCTCTGTAGAAAAGTGTCTGTAATTTGTTCTGGTTTTCAAAGCAGTAGGGCACTTGTTTCATTCCATTATAGCTTTGTATGAGAAAGCTGATTGTCCAAATGCAGTTTTATGTAGTGGGATGCAACAGTGCCACCTAGAGGAAGTCCTCGTTATTCTGGTGTTTTGTTTGGAAGTTAGGTACACAAAAGTCTTAAGAGGTGGGGGTGCAGAACTATGGATAATTTTAAAGACCAATATTTGCATATGTGATCATATTTTCAAAGCTTAACATCTTGTGTTTTGCAAGTATACCATAATGGTGATATTGTTGTTTTCTTGTCCAGAATTTTGATAGATTGTTTATACAGGGATTCCAAGAGTTTCAGAGTCGTACTGTTGGCTTGTGATCAGCATGAGATGCAACAGGAGAAATGTGTCAAAATCATGGCATTCAGAAAGATTTTTGATCCTTTTAGAGTAAGTGAGTTTCTGATGCAACGAAAGTTTGCAAGGTTATATTTCAGAGTGCAGCTCATCCATTTTATGTGCTTTTTAAAGCTGAGCGTGGGATCTAATGTGATTCCCAAATACTTAAACTCTGTTACATTTTCTATATTTGCTCCATTTACAGTTACTCAAATAGTGCGCATGATTTTGTTTGTTGTAAAGTACATGGTAGCTGTTTTCCCTACGTTCAGAGTGAGGCACGATTGATTAAGCCATTCTGACACTGTCTCTATTGCTATCATTAACTTGTCAGCCACTTGTTTGGCATCCTTCCCATGTGTGTAGATGACCGTGTTATCTGCATACATCTGAGTTTTTATGTCATTTTCACATCATGATGGCAAGTCATTAATATACAAAGTGAACAGCAGTGGGCCTAAAATTGAACCTTGTGCCACCATCAGTGTGTGAATGTGTGTGTGAATGGGTGGATAGCAGGATCTGTAAAGCGCTTTGGTCATCTAGAAATGAGAATAAAAGCGCTATATAAGTGAATGCCATTTACCATTTACCTGTGGTAATCCCATGGCACATGCCTTTGATTGGGATACAGTATTGTTATGCGCACACACTGGGAGTGACCATATATATAAGATTTTAACCAGCTAAGGGTATTCATGGACAGTTTATAACCTGATAGTTTGGAAAGAAGGACTGAAAGACTGACCATATCAAAGGCTTTATGCAAGTCTAAAATGATGGCTCCTATCACCCCCTTCCCCCCCGTCCAGAGTTTGTTTAATCATTTCAATAAAGTAACAACATTCAAGATTCAAGATTCAAAGATTTTATTTGTCAGTACTACTATATGTACAGGACATATAGGAGAATTGAAATGGTGTTTCTCTCTCTCTCTCGTCAGTGGTATGCACAATACAAAAAAGAAAAAGGAATAAGGCTGGAAAAACAACAACAGCAGTCTATGTACAGTAATGCTACCCGTAGTGGAAATGGTGACAAAAGACCTCCCATAGTGCAAATAAAAATAAATGATGAACGATGAGACCCAGCAATTTTATATGCAGAAAAGTAGACCAGTAATACTCATAGTACCAAGTTCGGTGCGGTAGTGTAGGTGCAGACAGTGACAGATAGGACTGCACATGATCAGTATTGCAATGACAAGACAGTAGCAGATATGACATTTGTGCAAATGGTTGCAGTAAAGTGCAGAGACATACAGCAGCAAATATATTACTGTTGGTGTGCCAGTCTTTCTGTGCCAACAGCTGAGGTAGTTATTGTGCAAAGTGTGGTAAGGTCCAGGTGGGGGTGGGTGCCAGAGTTCAAGGTCCTGATGGCCTGATGAAAAAAGCTGTTTAGCAGTCTTGTGGAGCAGGCCCGGAGGCACCGGTACCTTTTCCCCAAGGGTAGGGGGCTGAAGAGGGAGTGTGAGGGGTGGGAGGTGTCGTCTGCAATATTGATGGCTCTGCAGGTGAGGTGGGTGAGGTCGATGTCTGAGAGGGGGGGCAGAGGGGCACCGATGATCTTGCTGGCTGCTTTCAGTGTGCATTGTAGCATCTTCCGGCAGGAGTCGGTGCAGCTTCCATACCACACCATGATGCAGCTGGTGAGGATGCTCTCAATGGTGCCCCGGTAGAATAAGCACATGATGGGGAGTGGGACTTGTGCTCTCCTCAGTTTGCAGAGAAAACGGAGGCGAGTTTGAGCCTTCTTGGTCAGTGATGTGGTGTTGTTGGACCAGGAAAGGTCCTCAGAGATGTGTACCCCCAGGAACTTGGTGCTGCTCACCCTCTCCACAGCTGTACCATCGATGATCAGAAGGGGATGCTGTGTGTGTGCCCTCCTGAAGTTGACCACAATCTCCTTGGTTTTTCCCATGTTCAGGAAGCAGTTATTGTCTTTACACCACTGGACCAGTTGGCTCACCTCATTTCTGTAGTTGGCCTCCTCATTGTTGGTGATGAGGCCCACCACCGTCATGTCATCTGCAGACTTGATGATGTGGTTGGTGTTGTAGGCTGGTATACAATCATGAGTCAGCAGGGTGAAGAGCAGCGGGCTGAGCATGCACCCTTGTGGGGCGCCTGTGCTCAGTGTGATGGTCTTGGATGTGTTGCTGCCAACCCGCACATTCTGTGGCCTTCCTGTGAGAAAGTCCAGCACCCAGTTACAGAGAGAGGTTTTGAGTCCCAAGTGTCTGAGTTTTTGTATCAGGTGCCGGGGGATGATTGTGTTGAATGCTGAACTGAAGTCCAAGAACAGCATTCGCACGTAGTCTCTATTGAGTGGTTTGGCCTGAAACTAAACTGCATGGGATGCAGCAGCTGGGCAGAGCCGAGATTTCTACCAGTTCTATCAGTTGGTCTACTATCACCTTTTTAGTGGCTTTTGACAAAACATGAAGTATACGTATAGGCCTATAATTACTAATTTCCTGTTTCTCTCCGGCTTTGTGTATGGGGGTTACAATGGCAGGTTTTAATGCATCAGGAAAGATATTTTCATGTATTTATTTATTTATTAGTTGTGTAATTGGAATTATTGAAGTGTCTTTATGTTTTTTCAAGAATACAGTGTCTAGTCCATGAATATTCTTAGCTCTGGAACATGATTGAGATGATAAAGTTTTGTTAAGCTTTACCTCATTTGTGGGTTTAAGGTTTAGACCAGTTTCATGATTCATTTTAATTTGGTGTGGGTATGTTTGGGTAAAATTCAGATCCAGTTCAGGTTCAGGTTACTTTATTTGTACCCGTAGGTAGATTTGTTTTGCAGTCTGGTGACATCCATATTTACAAGCCACTAATTACATTCAACATAGACACAAACACAGGCACACATGAAGCTGACTATAGTTCTTGTACCAATTTGATTTCTTGTAGCTACCGATTTGATTAAATACTCATTAAAATTGCTGGCTATAACTAAGCTATCTGAGTGAAGTTTTCCATTCAAATTGAGTTGTATGACCACTTTTGTTGCATTTTTTTTTCCCTGTATCAATACATTTCCAGAGTTTTTTGTTGTTCCCTTTTGCATTTTTGATTATGTCTAAGAAGAAATTTGCTTTTGCTTTACGGAGCTGCATGGTGACTTCATTTCTGAGGCTTTTAAAAATCAGTTTATCTGTACTTAAATCAGTTTTTAGCCATTTTTTAAGAGCTAAATCCCTTTTTTTCACGAGTTTCCATAATTTTTCATTTAGCCAAGGTAGATCCTGTTTTGTCTTGTGCTTCAATGGTTTTATTATTTTATATTTTGAGATAATTTCTTTGATTGTTGCTATCATAGTTTTACATGTCTGTTCACAATTTGTATCACAATTTATTTCAGTCCACTTTTCGTGCTGTAACTCATTTTCAAATGAATCTATGTTTTTTTTTTGTATGTAAGACATATGTTTTCCACCACCAGTAGGCTTTTTGTATTGTGATTTTGACAATCCGCGTACTACTAAAGTGAGATTATGGTCAGACATGCCAGTAATTAGATTGTATTTTTTTATTATGCGGTCAGGTTTATTGTTAAAGATCAAATCAAGGAGAGTTTGAGATGAACGGGTTATTCAAGTTGGGTTACTGATCATCTGATCCATATGAAACTTATTGGTGATGCCCTTTAATTTCTGTCTGCGTGTTTTACAAAGCCAATTTAAGTTGAAGTCACCCATGAGGATTAGCTCTTTGCTGCCAAACTGTTTCAGTACATTTGATAGATGATTAAAGAATGTATCCTTAGAGGATGGAAGATGATAGATCACAATCAAAGCAAAAGACATTTCAGGCAATAGTACAACTTTAACTCCAACACATTCCAGTGTATTTTCAGCAATGTCAAGTTGTATACACTGATAACCATCATTTAGATAAATCATGACCCCTCCTCCCCTACCATCTTTTCTGACTTGTCTATAAGGCTACGGTCACACTGCTGGTCTTCATGGTCAATTCCGATTTTTTTACCGAGAACCAATTTTTTAGTGTGGGCGTTCACATTATTATTTAAATACAACCACCATCAGACTCCAATATGAACGTCTACAGCTATGAAGTGACCCGCATGCACAGAAGAAAACATAACGTCAGACACAGCATTGTGTTTATGGAAGCAAATATGAGCCCCGAACAATTGAGGGGGGACAGAACTTCTTCACCCTGATGCAGCTCAGCAAAATAAAATGTTAAAATCATAAATATGAGACCAGCTTCATTCCTCAAAACACCAGATGACCGCTGTGATCAGCTCTGCTTTAAGAGAACCGATCGGTTAATCAACTCTCTTTAAAATGAGACCTTGTGTCTCAATGGGATTACCTGTATAAATAAGCTTAATAATAAATAATCCTAGCGATTACAATAGGGCTCTTGCCCACTGACATTGTCAGTGGCTCTTGCCATAAGAAGCTGCACGGCTTGTACCAGCAGCGTAACACCGGTCTCGCACTCGCACAGGAAAGAGAAGCTGCCAGAGACTCCCCTCTCCTGTGTGTCCCCGTATCTGGCCATTCCGCTCCACAGTCATGTCGGTTTTAACTTTACATTTTAGATATTACAGCAGCTAGGAATCACGGTGTGCCGTTTACAAGGAAAAAGGAATTTGCAGCGTCCAGTAAATGTGCCGTTAGTGCACCTGCTTGTCTGGCAGTTTCACAGCCGTAGCAGCGGTTGTTGACCAGGTTTCCATTATCCAAAGACTGTGGGCCTGGGTTCGCCTCCACATCTCCCGCTATTAATATCATAGCTGCTAGGTACTGTAGATAGACCCTGAAGCTGTACTTCTAGGTCTTATTTGTACCCGTTTCGCAGGAAGCATGGCCATTGTCCAGAAAAGTGGAGTACAGCAGATGTTGATGAGTCACCTTACCATTGTGGCTTTCAGTTGTGAGGCACCACCGCATTGATAGTAAAAGTAGACAGACAGTTAAAACAGCACCAACTAGCCAGTGCTCCGGTGGTAGTTGAGTCTGTTTTGTGGATAAAGTATGTCTAAAAGATACAGGTTGAGGAGGTTTAAAAGGTTTAAAAGGAGATTTAAGAGAAGCGCATGCAGAGCCTGCCAGCCTGCATGTGCGTTCAGTGGCCATCTTGACACTTCTTGTTGTTTTCTCCAGGGCAAAACGCCCCTATGTTGTCATTTCCTGAAGAAGGGGCCCCTATGTTGTCTCCTGAGGTTAACGCTTCTATGTTGCCTCCGGAGCAAAAAGCCCTTATGTTGTTGTCTCCAGAGCAAAATGCTTCTGTGTTTTCTCCAGTGCAAAAAGCTCCTGTGTTGATATCTCCTGAGTTTGAAGTCCCTGTGAACTTTTCCTCTGAGTTTATAGCTCGTATGTTGTTGTTAAGGCCAGCAGTGGCTCAGGAGGTAGAGCAGGTTGTCTAATAACCGGAGGGTTGGTGGTTCAAATCCAGTTCTCCCCAGACATCCTGCTGTTGTGTCCTTGGGCAAGACACTTTACCCACCATGACACTGGGCATGAATGTGTATAAATGTTTGGTAGGGGTTGGTGTGGACTGGCAGCCATGTTTTCGTCAGTCTGCCCCAGGGCAGCTGTGGCTACAGTAGTAGTTTACCGCTACCATTGTCTGTGGAGTGAATAATGTATCCATTGTAAAGTGTTTTTGAGTGTCTATGAAAAGTGCTATATAAATCTGATGCATTATTATTTTTATAACTGTATCTCCTGAGCAAACGGTTCCTATGTTGTCTTCTCCTGTGTTCTAAAGTTCTATGTTGCTATCTCGTGAGCTCATCATCATCATCATCATAGCAGTCTGTCGGGGGCGACAATGACTGTTTCATTTAGGTCTGGAGCTAACGGTTCCTAATTTATTATCTCCAGAGCATGTTGTCTCCTGTGCAAGATGGTTCTATATTATCTCCTGAGCTTAAAGCTATGGTATTATCTCCCAAGTTTAAGGGTTCTATGATGTCATTTTCAGAGCAGAAGGCTCCTATGTTTTCTCCCGTTGGGTGGCCCTTGGACTTTGGTAGGTCACCCGACGCACCATGTTCATCCATCAGGTGGCCCACTGACTTAGGGAGGCCATCCGACGCTCCATGCTCCTCCATCTGGTGACTTATGAATATTGGTAGGCCTCCGGACTCGCTGTGGTCCTTGGTCTGGTGGCTCTTGGACTTTGGGAGGCCACCTGACACTCCATGTTCCTCTGTCTAGTGGCTTTTGAACACTAGTAGGCCACCGGACTTGCCATGCTCTTTGGTCTGGTGGTCCATGGACTTCGGGAGGCCACCTGACACTCACTGTGTCCCTCTGTGGGGGGGGGGGGGGTGTCCTTGGACTCTGCTTGGCCCTCCCACGCGCTTGGCTGTTCGGTCTGGAGGTCCCTGAAATCTGGTAGGTCCCCCCGACCCATTGTGTTTTCTGGGGTCTATAGACTTTGGGACTCTGGTCAACCACCCGATGGACAGTTTTTCTTTGTTCTCCTTGTGTTTTTCTGCTTTTTCTGTGTTCGGTTCTTCCCACCATGCCTGTGCCTCATCCTCCCTCTCAGTTCACAGTAACTCTTTGTGTTATTTCTGGGGCATCTGGAATTCACCCTTAGAGGGGGGATAAAGTCCAGCTGTAGACATGGTTTTAGTCCATGCCCACTCTTTGTCTTTATTTTTAAGTCATTGTGTTTTCCCGGTTATTATTGTTTTGCATTATTTGCCTTCTGTGTCTCCCCTGGGTCCTCTGTGGTTGTTATTGTCTTCCCCAGTCCTCAGTCTGTCATGTGGTCCTCGTTACTAATTGTTGTTGTTCTGTGTGCCCCCTTGGTCTTCTGTGTAAGTCTTGTGCATGTCCCCTGTGTGTATTTCCCTGTATTTGGTTACCTATCATTCCCAGTCCCTCATGTTTTCCATGCTCATAGCCACATTCCCTCACATGTGTTGCTGTTTAGCCCTTGATTGTCCTCCCAGCTGTCCTGCATTTTTGATTATCTGTTTCACTATTGATGTCTGTCTGAGTTTGTGTTGTGGTGTGGTATCATATGTTGGTTTTTCCCTCCGGTCCCAGTTGTCTGTAAGTTTTTTCTCGTGAAGCTTGTGTGTATTTGACTAGCCAGCTCTCCTAGTGTCACGGTCCCTGCGCTGTTTGTTTCTTTGAGTTCCTTTAAGTTAATAACTTATGATTCTCCTGACAACTGTCTGCACTCACTTACTCCTGTGCACCGGCGATAGCAGCTGACTAAAGCCATTCCTTTTATATATGGCACATTGTGACCCCAGGCTCTCAGACCTGTATTTTTTCTTCACAATATGGCCCATATCTGTGGATGAGTAAGAAAATTTGACAGATTTTTCTTTGCTCATTCAGAGCAACGGTGACTAAAAAATACTGAATTGCTGTCCAGCTATGTCATCCATTTCATGCAATTTTTCCTTATAATGGGGAGTCGAAGTGTCATGATGTCACAGATGCAGGTGACAAAAGTGTCAGATTATTGGATGAATGTGAGTTTGTGAGTACTCAGGCCCTAATAATAAAATAAGCATTTGCAATAGGGCTTTCATTATTCACTCTGGGAGTGATCAGGTCATAGTAATCTTAATGATTACAGCAGGGCTCTCACCACTTACTTTGTGAGTGCTTGGGCCTTAATAATTACTAACTACTAACTAACTAACCTGCACTTATATAGAGTTTTTCTAGTCACAAAGACCACTCAAAGCGCTTTCATTAATACTAACCCTCTATTCTAAGGGCCTATAGGAAACAGATATCTAGGGACAATTTAGAACAGCCAATTAACCTAACATGCATGTTTTTGGCATGTGGGAGGAAACCGGAGAAATCCCGGAGTAAACCCACGCAACACGGGGAGAACATGCAAACTCCACACAGATCACTGTTGGTCGGGGGCTGGGATCGAACCCACGATCCCACGATCCCCACAATCCCCCGGCCAAGGGTAAACTGTGCTGCCGCAGTGCTAACCACTGCTCCACCGTGCAGCCAATATAATAATAATAATAATAATAATACACAGTCACATCAGTCTTCTGCTCTCTTGTTTTCTTCTGAATTTGGTTGGTTGACGTAGGTGTTGCTATTCTCCAATGTGAGCAGTGGATGGCAGTGAGTGTCTATGATTGTAAATCTACTGCCTACATGCAGGATTACATTTTAGTACACAGTTTTTTTGTGCGTCATCCTGTGGCTGGGTAACCAAATTTCCTTTCCCCATTCTATTAAGCTGAGCACCAAGCTAGAAGGCAGTAAGTATTATTTTGGGTATGACCTGGCGGGGGCTAGAATCCACACCCTCCCAGCTGTGGAGCGGATGTTCTACCACTAATCCACCATTCCAGTCTGTTGCCTCAGTGAGTGTAATATAGAAAGGAATAATGTAGGTCTATTGTTGCTTCTCACACATGTAACCAAATAAATATTATTTAAAGATTCTTAAAACACACATCCAAGTGCAATTATTTGGGAATATAGTAACTCCTGGAATTCCTATTGTCCAATCAGATTGCTCAGTTTGAACTGTTATATAACTATTTCTTTTATTAAACATGTTCAACAGAACTGTAAACTTCCTCCTTTTAATAGGCTTGGAGGATACTGTTCTTGTATCAACCAATGTAAAAAATAATACGTTTAACAGTGGCCAACTTTTTATTTATTTATTTTTTTTAATTGTTTTGGTATAGATATAATGGCGCATCCCTAAAAATGTGATTATTTAAAAAAAAAAAAAAAGCAATAGATGAACTACTAGTGGCCTAGTGGTAGAGCATACGCCTCGGCTGGGGCACACCAAAGTCCATAACAAATGGTACTTTCTGCCTTCTAGCTTGGTGCTCAGCATAATAGAATGGGAGAAAGAAAGTTGGTTACCCAGCTATGGGAGAACACAAGCCAGTGCACTCCTAGTGCCAGTCCTAACCCTGGGTAAGTGGGGATGGTTTAATCAGGTAGGGCATCCAATGTTGAATGTCTGCCAAATCCAACATGTGGATCCTCATGAATGAGACTTTTATACCGTGAGATGGAGCCAGATGATACGATGTGCGAGCCCTAAGCAGCTGAAAATAGTAGTTAGTTCTATTAGTGGTGGTAAAAAGATGGAGTTTTATGTTTCCCCAAACCTCCACGCTGTGTCATGTATGGAAGCATGTGTGAACTGTCTTATCTATAAAGTGAACCCTATAGCAAGTATTGTATTATAACATTATTATTATTACCTCCACCAAAGAGGTGATGTTTTTGCCGGCGTTGGTTTGTTGGTTTGTCTGTCTGCTAGTTATCAATAGATTTTGATGAAATTTTCAGGAAAGGTGTGCAATGGCATGGGAAACAGATGATTAGATTTTGGTGATCTGAGAGTGCATACCTCCACCAAGGGTTTTGTATTTGTCCAGCAGGATTACACAAAAACTACTGGATGGATTTGGATGAAATTTTCACTAGAGGTGGTTCTTGGGTTACAGAGGTGCCCATTACATTTTGGTGATGATCTGAGAATGCATACCTCAGCCAAGGCTCTTATCTTCTCACAGTGTGTTGGCAACAATACTCCAAAACTAATGGACAGACTTTGCTGCAATTTTCACCAGAACTGGCTTGTGGCCTACACACACAAACCCATTACATTTTGGAAGTGATCCATGAGGGACAGAAGGAGCCTTGGCAGAGGTATGCACTGTCTGAGTGTTTTTCTAGTTGTTATTATTATTATTATTATTATTATTATTATTATTATTATTATTATTATTACAAGCTCGGAGAAGAAAGCTCAGAGCTTGTAATAATAATAATAATGAGCTTTCTCCGTAGGATTGCTGGACTCACCCTCAGAGATAGGGTGAGGAGCTCAGTCATCCGGGAGAGGCTCAGAGTAGAACCGCTGCTCCTCCACATTGAAAGGAGTCAGTTGAGGTGGTATGGGCATCTGATTAGGATGCCTCCTGGACGCCTCCCACTTGAGGTGTTTCAGGCACGTCCCACTGGGAGGAGACCCCGGGGCAGACCCAGGACTTGGTGGAGAGACTATGTCTCCCAGCTGGTCTGGGAACACCTTGGTATCCTCTCTGAAGAGCTAGAGCAGGTGGCTGGGGAGAGGGAAGTCTGGGCTTCTCTGCTTGAACTGCTGCCTCCGCGACCCGGACCTCCGGAAAAGCGGTAGAAGATGGGTTATTATAAGCTTTGGTCAATATTTATTGACAAGATACTTTCACTCTCAGTCACAATCCGACTACTCAAAACCTTCATCTGGTTGACTCTTATGTACACGTGTGAATCTTTGACCTTCACAGTGGAAAAAAGGTGAAATGTCGACACAGCAGAAATGGAGAGAGTTTCTACAGACAATCCAACAGAGACAACTGAAGTTTCTTGGCAACTCATTTCGAAAAGAGGTACTCGAGACTTGAGCATAAGTGGAAAATCGAACAACTAAACACAGTTGTATCATAATAAAATACATGTGAAACTCTTAAAAACTTCACACAAATCATTTACAGTGCTGTGAAAAAGAATTTCCCCCTTACTGAGTTCTTATAGTTTTGCATATTTGTCACACTTAAATATTTCAGATTATCAAACATATTTTAATATTGAACAAAGATAACCTGAGTAAATACAGAATGTGTCATGAGTCTGGGCGCAGTGTCTCACAGAGCCCAGACTTTTAATTTATTTCTGTGTATTTTATGTCTATTATGGTTATTTTGTCAGTTTCTGTAGAGTTGGTTTCATATTCTGTTCTGTGACATGAGTCCCCTCCTTATTTTCCAGACACACCCACCAGCTGCTCACTGTCTGCTCTTCAGTCTTCTCAGCTGTGAGTAGTTGGATAATTAGGTCACCTGCCCGCTCACCGGCTCACACCTGCTGCTCGTTATCTCCCTGCGATTTAAAGACTGCCAGGTGATTCTTTCATTACGGCAGTCTTGATTGTATTACAGACTGGACGTCTGAACAACGCACTGTTTGATCCTCCCCAGTCTTCTCCTCATCTCCTCCAGAGCGATTCTGGCTCTGGAGCACTCTCCTTGTAAGTTTTCATCCGTTTGTATTTTTTTGTTCTTTGCACTGTTTTGAATTTCTGTTAATAAATGTCACAACTGCAGTCCAGCACGTGGGTCTGTTTTTCTGCCCCAGAGGGGCTATTCATGACAGAATGCAGTTTTTAAATGATGATTTCATTGATAAAGGCAAAAAAAAACCAACCACACCTACCTGGCCCAGGGGCGCCCCCACGGGAAGGGGAGGCCCCGGTCCCTGCCACTGGGCAGTCTAACATAATTTTATAACTTGTTTTTCTATATCATATTTTACATGTAGTAGATGTTTAAGAATAATTGATGTGTGCTGTATATTATTAACAAAATACAGCAAAGTAGGACAGATCACACTGTCAAGGTGCATTCAGACCATGTTCAGACCAAACGCAAACGGTGCGCAGCATGATTACATTTTAAATTTATTTTTCAGTGGCCCCCATGGGGCCCCCCAATAAAAAAAAATTCTGGAGGCGCCCCTGATCTGACCCTGTGTGACCCGGCCCCCCTTCTTTATCAAAATTTGTTTGATGACCTGAAACACTGAAGTGTGTGACAGATATGCAAAAATGTAAGAAAACACAAAGCGGACAAATACTTTTTCATAGCACTGTATGTAAATATGAAAAACAGTGCAACTAAAAAATGTGTGTAAACCTGTTTCATTGGACAATCACCTATACATCCTTACTTTCGATGATGCAAGTTGCCGCTAAATACCGATTAGGAGTGATGCTTTATTGTTTCCCACAGTTTGTCTTGCTTGATGTGGATCAGTTTTGCAGAGGTTTGACTGAAAGTCTGCATTGAGTCTGTGGAGTGCTGGGTTCAGCAGGGGCGGTGTGCTCTACATGCATCCAGCCACTGAATTATTCAGCCTTATGAATCATTGAGTCGCCACACTCCTTTTCAGGCCTCTTGCCTCAGAGCTCCAGCCTCACAGCTACCTGCTATTTGAACATCTGACAGATGGGGGACAACAGAGAACTATATGGACACTTTTAATCTCTAGAGGTGGGACTGAATGCATTTTCAACATATTGGTGTGAAACGCGGGATTCCATTGCCTTATATGTACTGGCTTTACAGGTTTCTGCTGTGATTGCTGAGCATCGGTCTTTGACAAACCCCATTAAAAGTTAATTTGTTGCTCCAGATAGTTAAAATCATTATTTTATTTTTAAAAGTGTGGTTTTCAGCCCACCTCCACAAAGATTTCAGCATTCAGACAACATGTAAAACTTTTCCTGAAGTTCTGAGGTTTTTGAGTGAATTTTGAACTGCAAGACAGGAATTTTGAAGGATTCAGAGATACAGTAAACAGGCAAATCCTCTTACTGTGTCATAATTGGTAATAACTGGACAGCTCACGTGCAGGGAGCAACACCAAAGGAAACACACAGTGGCACAGAGTGACAAGTTTGATATTGAACTTTATTAACTGCAAGAGAACGCCTCCGCAAGAGAAAACTGCCATTCGCCAGGGAAAGCACACGGCCTATAATGAGAGATGAAAGCAAGTGCGTCTCATCACGCAGGTGGAGATAATCACTTGTGGAGTAGGTGAAGGTTGAACCCGATGGGCGGGGGAGGCGTGCGCTCACCAGACCATGACAGTGCCCCCCCCCCCCCCCCCCAAGGAACACCCGCTGGTGGTCCACTGGGCTTGGTGGGATGAGCCTTGTGGAAGGCTCGGACCATCCCCTTGTCGTGGAAGTTGGAACCAGGAGTCCACGACCTTTCCTCTGGTCCATAGCCCTTCCAGTGGACGAGGTATTGGAGCCCCCTCCTTCCCTTAGGGGGAGGACAGAACGGACTGGCGGAGAGGGGTTTGATTTTGGAAACGTGGAATGTGGGATGTATCTGCATCGCTGCCGGGAGCTTTAAGTGGACCGTGACGTCGTTGACGATGCTGGAGATAGGGAATGGACCCAGGAACCAAGGGGACAGTTTCCTAGACTTCGTCTTTAGTGGAACCTGGTCCACTGATAACCACACTTGCTGCCCGATGGAGTACTTAGGGGTCGGGACCAGCCTGTGGTCAGCATATTGGCAGTTCCGTTTGGCTGACCGGACCAGGGCTGCCCAAGTGGCCCTCTAAAGCCGGCGACAGCGGCGGGCATAAGCCCCCACAAGGTGGAACAGCCACGTCCCTCTCCGCCATGGGTAGTAAAGGGGGGGTGTACCCCATGGAAGCCTCAAATGGGGTCAACCCGGTGGCCGTTTGGATCACTGAATTGATGGAGTACTCCACCCAGGTCAGGTGGGTACTTCATAAACTGGGATTGGCAGCTGCCACACACCTCAGGGCGGCCTCCAAGGATTGGTTGGCACGCTCAGTCTGCCCGTTGCTCTGAGGATGATAACCCGATGTCAGGCTGACGGTAGCACCAAGAGAGTAACAGAAGGCCTTCCAAATCTGAGACGTGAACTGAGGGCCCTGGTCAGACACAATGTCCATAGGGATGCCATGGATCCAGATGACGTGATCAGTCAGGAGGTTTGCCTTTTCCAGAGCAGAGGGTAACTTAGTGAGGGGCACCAGGTGGATCGCCTTGGAGAAACAATCCACACAGGTGAGAATAACAGTATTGCCCTGAGATGGCGGGAGTCCGATGACAAAGTCTAGGGCAATGTGAGACCAGGATCGATGAGGGATGGGAAGAGGGTGGAGCAGGCCAGAAGGGGGTGAGGAGTCCGTCTTGTTGCGGCAGCAGGTTTGACAAGCACCAACATACTCCCAGACATCAGTTCGCATGGTGGGCCACCAGAACACTCGTCGAATGAGATTGATAGTCCGGGTGATGCCAGGATGGCAGGCAAAATAGCTGGTGCGGCCCCACTTGATGACGTCGCTGCGAAGAGAATCCGGGACAAACAGTCGACCATCAGGGTCCCCTTCTGGTATGGGTTTGGTGGATAATGCCTGCTGAACCCTCCGTTCAGTGTCCCACAAGAGTGCTCCAAGGAAACAGGAGGGTGGGACAATGGATTGGAGAAGGGAGGGAGGGGTAGGAGGGTCAGGACAAAAGTGGCGGGAGAGAGCGTCCAGCTTAATGTTGCGGGAGCCAGGCCTATAAGTTATGTAAAGATTGAATCCAGCAAAAAATAGGCCCCAGCGGGCCTGCCTGGCACTCAGCCTGTAGGCTGACCGAAGATATTCTAAATTTTTATGATCTATCCACACAATTACTGGCTGGAGTGCTCCCTCCAACCAGTGCTTCCACTCCTCAAGGGCCAATTTAATGGCCAGTAGCTGTCGCTCTCCTACGGCGTAATTCCTCTCCGTAGGCGTGAGCCACTGAGAGAAATACGCACATGGGTGGAGCTTCTGATCTGAGGCCGAGTGTTGCGATAGAACAGCCCCCACCCTGAATCAGAAGCATCCACCTCTAAGATAAACTGGAGCCTGGGTTTGACCTGGGCCAAGATAGGAGCGCTGGAGAATAGGTCCTTTAATTTGAGAAAGGCCCGTTCGGCTGCCTCGGACCAACTAAAGGGTACCTTTATCGAGGTCAGCTGAGTCAGAGGCTGTGCTACCCCACTATAGTTTCTAATGAAACGGCGATAAAGGTTCGCAAACCCCAAGAAGCGCTGCAGCTCTTTGCAGGAGTGGGGTGTAGGCCAATTCAGCACAGCCTCCACCTTGGCTGATCAGCCCTCAACTCTCCCTTAGCTACAATAAAGCCCAGAAAGGAAGTGGAGCGAGTGGAAAACTCACATTTCTTGGCTTTAACGTAAAGCTGATTCTCTAAGAGCTGTTGCAGAACAGTCCGGACATGGACTGTGTGTTCCTCTGGCAAGCGTGAAAAAATCAAAATGTCATTGAGATAGACGAAAACAAACTGACTGACCATATCGTGGAGGACATCACTGATCATCCGTTGGAAGACTGCGGGGGCATTAGTGAGCCCAAATGGCATCACCAGATATTCAAATTGCCCCAGATGCGTTTTAAAGGCCGTCTTCCACTTGTCCCCTTCGCGAATGCACACCAGATGATAAGCATTCTGCAAGTCCAATTTAGTGAACACTCACAGGTGCTGAAGGAGCTCAAACGCGGAGTTTATCAGGGGCAGAGGATACTTGTCCTTAATAGTGATAGCATTGAGCTCGCGATAGTCAATGCATGGGTGTAAAGAGCAGTCCTTCTTACCCACAAAAAAACAAACTGCCCCAAGCGGGGCCAATGAAGGCCAAATAAGGCTGGTGTTCAGAGAATCTTTTAATATAGCTCTCCATCGCCTCCCCTCTCCGGCCCGGAAATACTGTAAAGCCGACTGGATGGCAGCCGTGCACCCGGGAGAAGGTCTATAGCACAATCATAAGCGCAATGGGGAGGTAAGGAAAGCGCTCTTGACTTGCTAAAGACCTCTCCGAGATCATGATAGATGTCGGGCATAAGAGTAAGGTCTGGCGGCTCAACCGGAGGGGAAGAGATGGATAGCATGGGTGAACACTCGGCCGAACTGAGGCAAGAGGCCAAACAATACGGGCTCCAGGAAGAGATGGAATTATTAGCCCAATTAATAATGGGATTATGCTTCTGGAGCCACGGATAACCAAGGACCACCGGATGACCAGATTTGGGGAGAATAAAGAACGATAGGGTTTCCCAGTGGTTGCTGGAAAGAAGGATGGACACCGGCTCAGTTTTATCGGTAATGGTAGCAACTTTTTCGCCTGATAATGTAATCACACTTAAGGGCCTGGGCAATTTAATTGTAGGGATGGCTACATCCCGTACGAAACGCACAGAAATGAAATTCTGCTCTGCCCCTGAGTCAATCAAGGCTCTAGCCTTCCTCTCGACCCCCGGAAACTGAATAAGGGCTGAAATAGATAGGTTGCTGGGGGGATGACTAGATTTCCCACCCGTCAGCTCCCCCACGGCTACTGATAGGCCGCACCCTTTAGGCTTCACCTGGCACCTCTGCAGTGTGTGCTCGAGAGAGCCACAATACATGCAGGCATCGATTCTCCTTCGCCTCTGGCGCTCCTCCGGAGTCAAACGGACCCGGCCGAGCTCCATAGGCTCAGAAAGAGAATCAGCTCCAGCTGTGTCAGCAGCCAAGGGGAATGTGCGCACCGGGCGGGTGGGAGGGGGCTTTGTGCTCCTTGTGGTATTGGTTGTCAAGACTGACAGCCTGGTCAATTAAACCGTCCAAGGAGGAGGGAACCGCATGAACCATTAGGTCATCCTGGAGGTGTTCATTTAAACCCTGGAGGAAGACACTTTGTAACAAAATGTCATTCCACCCCGAGTCCGCCGCGATGACCCGAAACTCCACAGAGTAGTCGGCAGCTGACTGGTTACTCTGACGGAGTGACATTAAGCAGCTCATGATGTTTCCCTCGCTTTCTGAACAGTCAAACGCGCGAGTGAATTCGCCCACAAATCTTTCAAATGAATAAGTGGGACCATCCGGACCATCGAGAATGGCTTGGGCCCAGCTGAGGGCCCTGTCCTGTATCAGGAGGGTCATAAGATGAACTCTGGCTGTGTCATCCGGGTACTTCCCCCCACCACCACCACCACACACACACTGGCCCAAATACAGCGGAACGTGACACAAAAATCCCTTGCATTCCCCCACCTCCCCCACGTACGGGGCAGGTGAGGGAACGGAGGTGGTTCGGCGCACGATAGAAGAAACTGGGGTAACAGGTGGAGGAACAGGCACCGGATGAGACAGATGACCCAAATGTTCGGAGACCGTGCCCAGCTGTTGAGAAATGGTTTGCAGCTGTTGGGTCAGCTCGGCCACCGGCCACTCTGTAGCATCTAACCGCTCTAACGCAGAGTGGTCCGATGATGCTGCTCCCGCTGAGCTTACAACATGGCTGGCTCGTTCTGTCATAATTGTATTTTAATAACTGGACAGCTCATGTGCAGGGAGCAACACCAAAGGAAACACACAATGACACAGTGTGACAAGTTTGATATTAAATTTTATTAACTGCAAGAGAATGCCTCCGCAAGAGAAAACCGCCACTCGCCAGGGAAAGCACACAGCCTATAATGAGAGACGAGAGCAGGTGCGTCTCATCACGCAGGTGGAGATGATCACCTGTGGAGTAGGTGAAGGTTGAACCTGACGGGCGGGGGAGGAGTGCGCTCACCAGACCATGGCATACTGTCTGAAATCAAGACAACTTCATTCCACATTTGTACCCTTAAGTAAGGATGGCCCAGGCTTTTAAACAGATTCCTTTTCTCAGATCAGGTAAAGGAATGTTTCAAAATCTATAGACCAGAGTCAGCAATATGTTTATCAAAAGAACCATGATTGGTATTGTTTGGAAAAAAAATAGATAAACTAAAAACAATTACACAGTTTTACATCCAACTGGAGCCTTAAAATGAAGCTAAAACACTGCGGTGCAAACTGGTTTATACTTGAACTATTCCAACATGAACTGGTATGGAAGTTTAAATTTCATAAAACTTTATGACCGTTTACATGCATTTTTTTTTGTTTGTTACACTTTATTAATCCCAGAGGGAAATTCAAGGCCATCCACAGTGCAATGCCAATTTAGAGTCTCCTGTTTAGCTTTCAAGATCTAATGGACCAGTGGGGTATTGCATAAAAGTAGAATTAAGAAAGCCAGGATAACTGAAAAACTGTGGTTTGATAGATGTAGTTTGACCTGGGTATTCTGGCTTAATCAGCTGCACCATTGTCAAGTCAGGATGAGAAGGTGGGGCTATGCCAAGTCAGGTGTAGGAAGATTGAATCTCAATTTCCTCTCTAAACCTCAAGCCCTGAGCCCTTGTAGACTTTGGCGGCCGACATCAGTAGTGCTCGAGTGTGCGAGTCTGCGAGGGAATGAAGTGGCTCAAAATGGCAGAAATGAGACACTCTATGGGGTACCCCCCCACAGCAGCCACGGACAAACACAGCGCTCGACTAGAGCAATTAACAGGACAGTGGGATGTGTGTGTTGAGATCAATAGGCAGCCTTCCTGTGCTTAGTTCAGGCACCAGCATCCTGTGGATATGTATGACGCAAATGCAAACATTCATGCTTCCTGCTCGCATTGTGGTACAAATGTCACATGTCTGAATGCATTTCCTTTGATGATAAAATGCTTTTGATGTATTGTCCGTTGCTGGGTATTTAAGTGGCTGAATTCATATGTTCACCCTCGGTTCTTCTTCTGACTGCTTCTGACTACAGCTCATGAGAGCCTGAGAGCGATCCCCAGCATGCTTATACAGCAGCTGGGGTGAGCTCCGTGATGGCGATGATTTGATCAGTAAACTTCATTAAAACTCCAGACGCCGTGTCTTATTATAACATCGCCACAACTCTTCACTTTACCTTGGCAACACAAAGTTGTTTTTTTTTTTAAACGAACTTTGTTGAAAGAATTGGGAAACAAAAATAGTTTATAAAATAATGTATATATAAATCACAAAAAAATAGGACAGAATAAAAAACTGATTAAAGACAAAACTAAAACAGAAACAAGCAGCGGTGTATTACCAAAGGATATAAAAAAAAAAAGATCCTGAAAGTTCAGGTGTGTGTCCAGTGTCTCTATAACTTTTTTGTTTTTCAGTCTGTATAACTTTTTAAAATAAAATCCCAGTTTTGTTTTAAATGGTTGCATTCTTGTTCATTTTTTACATCTACGTTTAGGAATTCACCCCGCTCCACCCCACACAATAAATAAATTTTAAAAAATACTGCCTTGACAAGAGTTTAAAATCTTTGTCAAAATAAAAATACATGACATAAAGACTTTTGAGTTTATGCTGAAATACATGCCATTTAAGCAATTTAATTACATTGTTGGTTAATTATGCAGTTTGAAAAAAAGATGATTTGCAGTTGTAATTAATTAAATCATCTTAAGAGGCTGCAGCACATTTAATTAAGTTCATTCCTGAAGAAAGTAGAAAGTCTGGAATAAAGTCTGGGACCCACAATAGTTGGTCACATGTTTTCATGTCAACACAAATTAAAAGCTTGGTTCAAATAAATAGGCTGAAAAGATAGATTTGTATTAAAATGGTAACACTGAAAATGAAATAAGACATAATTTGATCCCCTTTATTTCAACAAAAAAATTACAATTATAAATATAGATGGGCAAAAATGAAGGAGAATGCAATAATTTAAAACAGAATTGGGATTTTATTTTAAGAAGTTACACAAAAACCTCTAAAGACCCTGAAACACACACAGGCTTGAACGTTCAGGATCATTTTTTTTTTATCCTTTGTCAGTAAACGCCTGTTTGTTTTGTCATGATCCGGTGCACAGGCGGGGGCCATGCTTTGTTATTAGATTAATTTTGTCTTTGTTTGTTTATTTTTCAGTTCTCCCTGTTGACTGCATTTGGTTTCTGTTTTGGGATTTCCTTCTTTGGTTTGTTGTGTTGATCATTGCTGGCGTTGTGTCATTTCCGGCCGTCAGATTCTGTTCGCGGGCTGTCATGGCTGCCAGCAATAATCGCCACTCAGGACCCCGCAGCTGTTTGTAATCAGGGGTGGCCTATTTAAGCTGTGGGCACCATTTCCCTGGTGCAGCGGTGTCAACACGTCTCATGTCAGGAATCCCCTGGACATCTCACCAAGCTAAGTTATTGTTTATTCTGTCGTGCTTACGTTCTGTTTATTCGCATTTATCACTCCAGCCTCTAAGCTGTGTTTTTTGTTGCTGTGTGTTAGTGTGTTATGTTTCTTTTTGGTTAATAAATTTACAAACTCACTATCTGTGTTTGGCGTCCTGTTTGCCCTCAGAGAGGGCCGTTCATGACATCTTTCTGATTTTAGTTTTGTCTGGAATCTGTTTTTATTTTGTCCTGTTATTTTATTTTTGTGATCTTATATACACTGTTTTTGTTTCCTAATCCCTTTAATAAAGTAAATTAAAAAAAAAAAACTTTTGGTGTTGCCAAGGTATAATGTGTCCCATTTCTACCATTTTGATCCACTTCATGCCCTCACAGACTTGCACACTTGAGCACTATTGATGGCGGCAGCCTAAGTCTACAAGGGCTCAGGGCTCGAGGGTTTAGGGAGGAGACTGAGATTCGGCCAATGTCAAAAAAAGAGCATGTTCTCTTTAGGGAAATTATTTGAAAACAAGTTAAATCATCAGTTATTGTGCTAAAGTTGCTTGGTTGAGGTTTTTTTTGTGTTGTAATTTTTATATCGGCACCATCAGTGTGAGCACTGGTGCAGGGAGAGACCCCCCCCCCCCTTGCTGTATTGCTGAAGAGAGAAAAAAAACTGAGATGAAGGTGGATGCTAGTTTTATTACTGAAGATTGTTGAACTTCTATAGGCGCAAAAAAACATTGTTTAAATCTTCTCTTCTGACACAGTGGTCACTGTTTGCTCACTGTTTATTTTTACAAAATAAATGTTTTTGTTGAAGTGACTTGGTTATTAAAAAAAAAGCTGTGGTATAGCCACAGCTGATATTCTGTCAAATTCTGAACAATGAAGAAAAACAATATTTCAAAATAAATATTAATACATCATTATCTAATTTTGATCTCCACTGTATTAATCTTTTTTCTCCCCAGGTTTAAGGTGACAAATAGCTGGAAATTAAAAATGAATAAATAGACAATACAAAAAAAAAACCCTCAATATTGTGATGTCCTCCCTTCTATATCCAGTGCAATATTTTGTAGTGTCATAACTCGCCCCTCAGGGCAGGAAGAAGACCCAAATGCTGGACTGTTAGTTGCTGACATTTAAGCTGGCCTGGAGGGGACCGGGCTGCAGTGCACGGGAAAGATGGGGCTCACATCTGGAGACTTAAAGCTAAGACGGAGTACACCCGTCAATACACACAGTAGGATGCTGCAGCGAGTAGCGTTGCAGCCGTCCTTAAATAGGGCAAAGGAAAATGAACCAATGAATACAGGTGTGGGTGATTACAGATGTAGGTAACGAGCGAAAGTAAATAGATAATCTTACACAAATACACAAAGTGACTAATAGTAATTCATGAAACAAAGACGAGGACCAGATAACAGTAAATGACAATACTACTAAATATACTTGAAAAGGAAACTAAGGTGAAGGCAAAGGAGGCTCCGAAACACACACAGGCAGATATGAATTATAATACCTGATAATCAAAACACACATAATGATAAACAGTAAACCACAAATAAACAGAAACAAATGGCGAACCCAGATAACATAATAAATCCAAAACCATACACGAAGTCAATAATAACAAAAATGAGGAAATACAGAAAATAATCTAACATAATTAAAAGTATGAGCACGGTCCCCCCCCACCCCCACCGTGCTCACCATCATGACAGAGCCCCCCACCCCAAGGGGTGGAACCAGACACCCCAACGTAACATCAAAAACAAAAAGAAAACACAAAAAGACCCCCCCCCCCCCAATCCCTCCCAACAGGAACAGAAAAAATAACCCACCCCAACAGGAATAGAAAAATAAACCACTCTGGGAGGGCTGTGGGGGAACCCAGGTTAGGAAGGACCAAAGCAAAAAACACGCTCATGGCCCACAAAACAGAACAGATGTTGTGACAACAGAACTTAGGACCACCGGGTGAAAAAGTAAGGCCGTTCAGGTGGCCTCCCAGAGTTCCTGAGCCACCTTAGCAGAGGGCATAGTCCGCCAGGTGGTCTCCCAGAGTTCATGAACCACCCAAGCGTAGTCCATCGGGTGGTCTCCCAACATCCCTGAGCCAACGGGCGCATGGCACGACATGCCCCCTCCTGGAGGCAGTAACTGGAACCTGTGCCCCCAACGGACTGCAGGGACTGCAGCATGGATGAGGTGGAACAGAAGCTGCTTGACCCCTAACGATGATTGCTGGCCAACGGCAAAGCCAGATGGTGATGGCGACTGACCAGCAAGGAAACCAGGCAAAGGAAATGACTGGTCCGTGGGGGAACCAGATGAAGAGGATGGCTGACCAGCAGGGGAACCGGGTGGTGAAGATGGCTGCTCAGCAGCAACCTCAGGTAAAAGTGAAGGACCCTCAATGACCTCAGGCGAAGGCAGAGGACCTTCAGTGACCTCGGGCAAAGTCGGAGGACCCTTGTTGATCTCAGGCGAAGGTGGAGGACCCTCGGCGACCTCAGGCAAAAGTGGAGGACCCTCGACGACCTCAGGTGAAGGCAGAGGACCCTCGGCGACCTCAGGCAAAGGCGGTGACCCTCGGTGACCTCAGGCGAAGGTTGATGACCATCAGAGGAACCAGACACAGCTGACTGATGACCATTGATGGAACCAGACGAGGACTCAGACAGGGAAGAAGAAACAAATACTGGGTCAGTATCACCGGCAGCAGTGGAGCCTGACGAGGAAAACTCAGGAGCAGCTGGCTGCTGGAGCTGGTTGTCCTCACCAAGAGCAAAACAAGATCTCTCTAATATTGACATTGTGGGGACAGAAAAGAGGACTTGCCTTAACTTGAGCTCCACCACCGCCCAGGACTCCAGCAATTCAGGCAGAGGCGTCTCGAGTCCATCCATCTGGGAAGCCATCCCTGATGCAACCACCTCAGACAGGGAGGAAGAGACAGACACTGGAACACAGTTACAGGCAGAAATTGAGCCCGGCAAGGAGAACTCGGGAGCAGACAGCATCTGCAACTGATTCTCCCCACCACAAGCAAGACAAGATTTGTCTAGAACTAATAGTGTAGAAACAGAACAGAGTACTTGCCTTGGCTCGAGCTCCACCGCTGTCCAGGACTCCGGCAACTAGGCTACGGTGGACCTAACAGCAGGCCTGATGGCGGGTGAAGCAGGTGGAACCCCAGACGTGATGGCTGGCACTGGTGGAACTTCCGGTGTGGCAGCTGACGCTGGTGGAACCTCAGATGTGATGGCTAATGCTGGCGGAACCACAGACGTGGTGGCTAATGCTGGCGGAACCACATACGTGGTGGCTGACACTGACAGACCCCCAGACGTGACAGCTGAAACAGGTGGAACCCCAGACAGAGCGGCTGGCAGTGGTGGACCTCCAGACATGGCGGCTGAAGCTGGGGATCATCTCATCAATGGCGCTGGGTCCTGTGATGCTGAAACCAGGGGACACTCACTTGTCGGCTCAGGTTCCAGGACACAGGAGGCACTCTTCTCCCATCTGGGATGTGGCTGTGGGGCTGGAACGGGACCCTCTGGAACCACAGGCCCCTCCATCGTCCGGCAGCTGCCTCCCAGGACCGGCAGACAGACAGGCAACACAGAGGAGAACATAGGAGAAGCAGGTGAGGATAAAGAAATGGCTGCAGCAGCAGGTGGCGAGGACTAAGCCAAAGAGGGTGACTGATGATGAGCCCCATCACCACCACCACCGGGAATAAGGCAAGATAATTCATTAATGGGTGCTAGAGAATGAAAATGTACTTGCCTTAATTCCCGAGGTGTGGTGAGGGCTGCTGCAGAAGGCCCAGAGTCATCCCTCACAGCTGCTGCAGCGGTTGTGGGCATGAATGTGGAAAGTGGAGGAGCCAGCCCTGCAGAAAAAAAAAAAAAAAAAAAAAAAAAAAAAAAAAAAAAGACAAGGACCAGATAACAGTAAATGGCAATACTACTAAATATACTTCAAAAAGAAACTAAGGTGAGGGCAAAGGAGGCTCCGAAACACACACAGGCAGATATGAGTTATAATACCTGATAATCAAAACACACATAATGATAAACAGGACACCACTAACAAACAGAAACAAATGGCAAGCTCAAACAACATAATAAATCCAAAACCATACATGAAGTCAATAATAACAGAGATGAGGAAATACAGAAAATAATCTAATATAACTGAAAGCATGAGCACAGTGCCCCCCCCACCCCCCGTCCTCAGCACCATGACATGTAGAGTCAGTTTAAGTGAAACTAACCTGTAATCTGGAAAGAATGCAGTGATTAATGTCATATAAAATGCACTTACACAGGAACGTCACCAAACATTCATTATGTCAGTGACTGTGGTAATATAGACCGTATCATCACACCTCAGACAGTAATATAAATGAAAAAAAGTGTAATGCTGGGCCTGACAGTAATAATGACTACCACAATTGGTGATTATAAAAATGGTTGGTATAGTTAAAATAATGGTGGACATACTTAAATGAATGACAATAACTATTAGTTTAATGCAAGATACACATCTGAGTTCCATTCAGTGCAGGATGATTAAAATGCTGCAACATATTTACATTAGACCATGGAATGACAGTGAAAAACATTGATTTCCCATTGTCATAATCAAGTGTTGAAGTGCTTGGCTGCTGAAATTGAGAGAAGGAGGGTAGCTATCAATGCCATGCCTCTAAAGGCCCAGAATACTTTCCTGCAATTGACATCCTTTATGAGGGAAGGGGAGAAACAGCGGGCCAACCCAGTACCAGCAGACTCATGTCCACTTGATGCAGCGCAGCCCAGAATTAGGAAATGCGGGTCTATCTAGGCCAAAGACTCATCTTTCCATCTGAAATTGTAGCGACCATCCTGCGTCTAGACCTGGTGCTCTGGTCCAAATCCTGCCAATGTGTTTTCATCGTTGAACTGACAATCCCTTGGGAGGAATCCATCGATGAGGCTTTCAAAAGGAAAAGGCTGCGATATGCAAACCTACCAGCTGAAGCAGAGGAGTGGGGCTGGAATGTAAAGATGTGCCCTGTGGAGATGGGCTGCAGGGGCTTTGTAGCCAGTTCCACCACAAGGCTACTGAAGGAAGTGGGCATCAGAGGGCAGGCTCAATGGAGAACTATCAAAGAGCTTGCCAGTGTTGCTGAGAGAAGCAGTCACTGGCTACGGCTGAAGAGGAAGGACACAGTATGGGCTGTCAAATGACCACATGGAGCCTACATGTGACATACGCCCAGGCCTGATCAGCCTGGGGTGGGCCAGCCTTAGGTGAAGGTGTCTTGTGATAAAAGGCTGAAACACCCAGTGAGCTTGAGGTGCACAACTTATGATGTGTCGCATTGGCAGCGCCATGTGGTAATCAACCTCATCCAGGAAGACCTAGTGGTTGGGAGCCGAGTTGGTTGAAAGCAGTCAACTGAGGTGCTGATTTTAGGGATTGTAACAACTAGTCCTGTTATGGTGATTGCGAACTCTGGTCTCAGGCCAGTGACCACTGCGAAAGGGCAAATGACAACTGGGGAAAGATTTGGTGACAGCGTGAAGAGACTGCTGACAGGAGGGAACAGACCCCACCGGGGCTGGCATAGGTTAGCTACCCATGTTGGCAAGAGTCTGTCACTACACAGTGATTTGGGTCCACCCAACTATGGCTACAGAAACTTCAAGAGGAAGAATACTCCTTGAGTCTGCGAGTGCAGGGGCGCAAGATGACTCATTGGCTGACTACATGGTAACAGACCTTGGAACAGAAACGACAATGAATCAGATGATTGGCACAGCAGTGGATGGGGTAACAACTCTGGCAGGACATAAGCTACAAAGCTGCATCCGTTGCTGGGAAAAGATAACATAAGAGAGGGGCCTCAAGATCTATCAGGGTAGGAGAAAGTGCTTGAGGAAGCTTAGCGAGGGACCTCACATTGACCACTACTTTCTTATAGGTAGGGCAAATCAGTCGAATGAAGCCCAGAGGCAGGATATTCACCACAGCCAGCAGGGTATCAGAACCCCAAACAAAGCTCAACCAAGCACTGATCCACCAATGGACATGAGTCCTGAGTCCCCACAGCCATAGCCAGCAGTAGAGAGGAAAATGGATTGCTGAAAACCTCAGATCTTGTGGCCTAAATCCTCCCGGAAAAAGGAGTGGGAGGTCACTCACACAGACCTAGTCCAGCTTCTTGAAGGTCTGAAAGGGGGTGTGGAAAGAAAACTGGAGAAGATAGGAGAAATCATCTATAGTTACGGAGCAGAGGGATTTGGGGTTAAAAGCAAGAACACTAGTGTACAGAAGGAACCATCAGCCCATCTCAAGTCCAGGAGGCAGCAGGAGATCGAGTGACTTGTGAAAGAAAGAAGGTCCCTTAGAAAACGGTGGAAGAAAACAACGGAAGTGGAGAAGAAAGCACTTGAGGTACTTCAGAGTGGCATCAAGCAGTGCTTGACAACACTGCGAAGAGCTGAGTGCTTGAGAAAGCAACATAAGAAGAAGGAGCGAACAAGAGCTACTTTCTACAGGGATCCCTTCAAATTTGCCCAAAACCTCTTTGTTGAGGAAACCAGGGCCCTTAAAGTACCCATAAGGGAACTAGAGGAGCACCTGAGAAATGTCTACTCTGACAATCAGAGGCATGTGCCAGTCACCATTCCAGATGACATGCCACCAATCCAACCACCTGAGCACTGGATGGATATAAGGCTCCCTAAATGGAGCAAAGATGAGAACATAGTTAAACGGGCAAGAGCAGCATGTGCTGCTGGTCCCAATCCATGCAGGTTATATAAGAACATGCCGAGTATCCTGAGGTACCTTTGGAAGCTAGTGAAAGTGACATGGGAAAAAGACATTGTACCAAAGGCATGGCAACGGGCAGGAAGAATTTTGATCCCCAAAGAGACGAATTCCTCAACCCAGTTTTGCCAGATCAGTCTTCGGAATGTAGAAGGAAAGATTTTTTTCAGTGTTGTTGCCCAAAGGCTTTCAGCTTTTTTGCAGTGGAACAACTTTGTGGACATCTCAGTGCAGAAGGATAAGTGGCTTCTCAGGATGTGTGGAACACACAAATGTCATTTGGCACCAGGTGCAGATGACTAAGAAGGAAAAGAAAGATCTACATGTGGTTTTCTTAGATCTTGCCAATGCCTTCGGGTCAGTGCCTCATGAGATGCTGTGGACAGTTTTTGATTTTTTCCAAGTCCCAGAGGGCATCATAAGGCTAGTTAAAGCCTGTTTCTAGTTTTGACCTCCAGTTTTGTGTTACGACTCAAGCTGGTATAACTGCCTGGCAGCACCTTGAGATGGGCATAATGGCGGGCTGTACAATCTCACCACTGGCTTTCACCATGGCAATGGAGCTTATACAGTGGTGTGAAAAAGTGTTTGCCCCCTCCTGATTTCTCATTTTTTTTGTATGTTTGTCACACTTAAATGTTTTACATCATCAAACAAATTTAAATATTAGACAAAAATAACACAAGTAAACACAAAATACAGTTTTTAAGTGAAGGTGTTAATCATTAAGGAAAAAAAAATCCAAGCCTGCATGGCCCTGTGTGAAAAAGTGATTGCCCCCTAAACCTAATAACTGTTTGGGCCACCCTTAGCAGCAACAACTGCAATCAAGTGTTTGTGATAACTGGTAATGAGTCTTTTACAGTGCTGTGGAGGAATTTTGGCCCCCTCATTTTTGCAGAATTGTTGTAATTCAGCCACATTGGAGGGTTCTCGAGCATGAACTGCCTTTCTAAGGTCATGCCACAGCATTTCAATTAGATTCAGGTCAGGACTTTGATTAGGCCTCTCCAAAGTCTTTATATTGTTTTTCTTAAGCCAATCAAAGGTGGACTTGCTGGTGTGTTTTGGATCATTGTCCTGCTGCAGAACCCAAGTGCGCTTCAACTTGAGGTCACAAACAGATGGCTGGACATTCTCCTTCAGGATTTTTTGGTAGACAGCAGAATTCATGGTTCCATTTACCACAACAAGTCTTCCAGATCCTAAAGCAGCAAAACAGCCTCAGACCTTCACACTACCACCACCATATTTTACTGCTGGTATGATGTTCCTTTTCTGAAATACTGTGTTACTTTTACACTGGATGTAATGGGACACACACCTTCTAAAAAGTTCAACTTTTATCTTGTCCTTCCACAGATTATTTTCCCAAAAGTCTTGGGGATCATCAAGATGTTTTCTGGCAAAACTGAGATGAGCCTTTATGTTCTTTTTGCTCAGCAGTGGTTTTCATCTTGGAACTCTGCCACGCCGGCCATTTTTGCCCAGTCTCTTTCTTATGGTGGAGTCATGAACACTGACCTTAACTGAGGCAAGTGAGGCCTGCAGTTCTTTAGATGTTGTGGGGTCTTTTGTGACCTCTTGAATAAGTCGTTGCTGCGCTCTGGGGTAGTTTTGGTCAGCCGGCCACTACTAGGAAGGTTCACCACTGTTTCATGTTTTCGCCATTTGTGGATAATGGCTCTCACTGTGGTTTGCTGGAGTCCCAAAGCTTTAAAAATGCTAGAAAATTGAACTCAGCTTTCCAAAGATGTGATATATCACAGTTAATTTTTGTTTAAGCAGGGGGGCAATCACTTTTTCACACAGGGCCATGTAGGTTTGGATTTTTTTTACCCTTAATAATAAAACACCTTCAATTAAAAACTGCATTTTGTGTTTGCTTGTGTTATCTTTGTCAAATATTTAAATTTGTTTGATGATCTGAAACATTTAAGTGTGACAAACACACAAAAAAATGAGAAATCAGGAAGAGGGCAAACACTTTTTCACACCACTGTAATCCAAGCTTCTCGATGGGTGGTTGGAGGAGAACATTTGAGGAATGGGTTGTGTTTTCCTCCAATCAGAGCGTATATGGACAACATGACAACAACAATCCCCCAACCCCCAACCACTAGGAAGACCTAGTGGTTGGGGCAAAGTTGGTTGAAAGCAGTCAGCTGAGGTGCTGATTTTAGGGATTGTAACAACTAATCCTATTATGATGATTGGTGATTACTGACAAATGGGCAACACTGATTCAACAGCTGCACACAAACAGGTCATTCTGCTGTGTATAATATCAGTGTTTTGCACTTATAATATTCCTAAAATATAAAAGGATGCACCACTTTTGGAGTGGTCTGCTGGGGCAGTGGCATTACTGCAGCCGATAGGAAGAGACTGAACAAACTGATTAAGAAAGCTAGCTCTGTCCTGGGGCAGCGCCTTGATCCAGTGGAGGAGATAGGAGAGAGAAGGACGGTGGCTAAACTGTCATCTCTGCTGGAGTCCGAGTTCCACCCTATGCAGGACATACTGGATGCACTGAGGAGCTCATTTAGCAGCAGACTACATCATCCCAGGTGCACGACCGAGAGGTTTCGTAGGTCCTTCCTACCAACGGCTGTCAGACTGTACAACCTAAGCAGGGCTGCTCGCAGAGATAGCAAAAAGACGTAACAAACTAATAGTTTTTTGAATGCAAAAGATGCAATAGACTTACACAATGGTCCTCTCCGGCATACAACTAGGAACATACCGGTCGCTATGGAGGGTGAGAATATGTATGGGCACATAATCATACCATGTAGGATAACTAAGTAGACGGTTATGCTGTTTCATCCCATCTAGCAACAATGCTCTGCACTGTGTGTGTTTATACATTTACATATTTATTCCATCTAGCTACAATGCTCAGCACTGGGTGTGTTTATATTTATATATCTATATATTTATTCCATCTAGCTACAATGCTCCGCACTGTGTTTTTATATATCTACATATTATTCCATCTAGCTACATTGCTCCGCACTGTGTGTGTTTATATACTTGCATATTTATTCCACCTAGCTGCAATGCTCCGTACTGTGGGTGTTTATATATTTACATATTTATTCTATCTAGCTACAATGCTCTGCACTGTGTGTTCATATATTCATATATTTATTCCATCCAGCTACGATGCTCTGCACTGTCTCTGTGTGTGTGTGTATATATATATTTTATAGTAATATGTACATATGTATATTAGCTGCTCTTGCTTGCTTGTTTTTTTTTTTTTTTTTTTTTTTTTCTTGCCTTCTGATTGTTGCTCTGAGTGTTGCTATCCCTGTGCTGTTGCAATCCTGGAATTTCCCCGTTGTGGGACTAATAAAGGCTTATCTTATCTTATCTTATCTTAGAATGGGTCTCAAATATTTGTAAATGTGTCATGTTATAGTACTGCATGAATTTACTGAGGATAGACTATAAACTATACATATAAACTAAAACAATTGTCATGATGACTGAACAACTCCCATTCCCCAAAGTGCAAGATACAACACCTATGAATAGAAGTGATTTAAGATCACAGAAATGAGTGAGCTAACAAAAAATAAACAAGGGTTCAGAAACAGTTGCTAATATTGGATGTCCCATCCATTTTCAACAATTCTGTAATTAATATTCACACAATCAAATAAATCTTAGACCCATTCAGTTCATTTTATATTTGTCAAAGTCTAACGTGTGAGTGCCTACATATAGGCTACAACTCTGTATTCCACTTTCAAACACAGCCTGCATTTGGGCCTGTAAAGCCTAATTGGGCTACCTGTTTTCAGACAAGAATACTTGCTTTCTACAGGCATGCACTAGTCAGTAAAAACAATACAGAAATATTTGTCAAACTTACTTGTATTCAAATAGTGCTTTTTGAGTGTGCAGCACTAGCACTGGTTTAAGATTGTTCCAGATACTATGTAAACAACATTATGCCACACATTACACTTGTAGGTAATGGACCCAGAAGCAGACACTGACAGACAAGTTTGTATGGTGATTTCACAATGAGTTTATTTACAAGGTGAGAGTGACGTGATCTGAGAGGAACTGGCAACCCTTGTGGATGGGAGAGAAGAGGAAAATGGTGAGTATACAGCTGAACAACTGCAGGTAATATCATGATTGTTTCTATTACAGGGAGAGCTGAAGACCACACGGTGAGAATCTTTGCAGGTCGTTGCTCTTCCTCCTCTCAGATTGTGCAGTTGGATAAGGTAGGGAAGGTGATCTGGAGAAGGTACTGTCGGAGTTTTCCCCAGTTGGGGACTTAGGGGAAAGTTAGAGTTTATCAAATATGACTCGAGACTTACTTGAAGGTCAGAATGATCCATGTTTGGTGAACGGTAGTGATGGGACTTCCAGCGTCGGAGCTTCAGAGTGTATGCCGAGTAATCCAGAAAATATTTTGCAAAGCATATATTGAGGCGTGTATTGATGATGTATAAACTAGAAAAGCACTCAGAGAGTGCATACCTCCACCAAGGCTCCTTCCATCCCTTATGGATTACCTCCAAAATGTAATGGGTTTGTTTTGGAGGATTCTTGCAAACACAGTGTGACAAGATAAAAGCCTTGGTGGAGGTATGCATTCTGGGATCATCACCAAAATGTTATGGGTTCCTCTCTAGCCCAAGGACCACCTCTGGTGAAAATGTCATCCAAATCCATCCAGTAGTTTTTGCGTAATCCTGGTGCACATATACAAACAAGGTCCTTGGTGGAAGTATGCACTCTCAGATCATCACCAAAATTTGATGGGTTCATCCTTGGTCCAAGGGTTGCTTCTAGTGAAAATTTCATCAAAATCCATCCAGTAGTTTTTGTGTAATCCTGCTAACAGATAGACGGACGGACGGACAAACAGACAAACTACCCCAATTACATAACCTTCTTAACGGAGGTAGCAATGTGTGTTTACCGTGGATACAGTTTCTATGATTTTGATATTAACTTGTTTCTTAAATTATATTTGTCACTCACAAAGTATTCCGATGAGCCTCTTTATTCAAGAACTCTCATTAACTTCTGCCTGAGGCGTTAAGCATTCTATGTAATCTCTCCAAACCTAATGAATTAAATATAGTTGGTCATCACCTTCTAATTTAGTGCCTTTACATAGCATGTCATTGTGGTGCAAGTATAGAATGTTGGACTCTGGTGCTGAAGGTTGCGGATTTGAGTCTTTGTTTAGCGCAATTTCGCAGTGTCGTCAGTATTACGTTTTTGCTGTCTGCTTCAACTATGGACCTTGAGTTAATGGTGAAAAACACCCATGGCCATTTTTAACAGCAGGAAATATACAGTATATAAATATACACACACCCAAAACTACAGACACATTCCAGCACACACAATGAGAAACTGAGATTGTGTGCTACAGACTGATCTTTTTTCATGTTCACTCCACGGTTCTTTGTCGGTGTTTGTCTATTTATATATATTTCTTGCTGTTAAAAATTACTCACCTCCATCCTCTGTGCCCTGTGAGAGAGTATTCTCAAAAGCTGGTGAAATAGTTACAAAAAAAATCACCCTAGTCAAAGACTGTTGAAAAGTTATTTCTTTATGAAAATGGATAGGTAACACAAGCACACTATGTAACACAAGCACTTTCACTGTAACACAAATACACTAAGTAACACAGGCACATTCACTGTAGCCACCCCAGTTTTATTATTTCTTTTTTCCCTTTGTAAGCATTATTTCTTAACTCTTTAGCTTACGGTGACTGGAACGGTTAAAGAGTGGTCAAGACCCCTAGTGGTCAAGAGTGGTAAAAAAAAATTGTCAATAAAATAGTTCAGGTTTCCAAGGCTATAACTTGAAAGTTGCAAGAGATAATGGCTTACTGTCAATTAGAAAGATGTAGAATATGATCCAAAGTTTCAGATAGGAATAAATTCACTCTATTGTGGAAGCTATATAAATTACATAACTCGGTCAAAAGTGGACTTTGGACACATTTACACAAAGAATGGTTCAGGGTTTTTTTTACACCGTCGATGTTTTGCGTTTGCTCGGTCATTTACACTCTCTACCACATCTACAAACTCTTATGATTATCCCACATGAATTTTGTTTGTATTACGTGGCTATTTTTTCCTGTTTGATACATTTTTCTTGTGAGAATCCATGGCAATTGTGGGCACCGCCATCTTGGTACTGTGAGCTCAGTTTTTCACCCATCGTGGTCGTTGTTTCGTGTTTGGTCAGTCATTTACACCCTCTACCACATCTACAAACTCTTATGATTATCCCACGTGAATTTGATTTGTATTACATGGCTATTTTTCCTGTTTCATGCAGTTTCAGTCAGAATCGCCGCCACCATGACCGATCATGGCGGCGACCACATTGGTGTTGTCAGCTCAAAGCGTAAAAAGGAAGAATAATAATGAGGATTTCTTCTTCTTTGCTGTATTCCATGTCAGCCATGACTCCTCCGGTGCGTGTCTGCCACCTTCTGAACTGTCAGATCAATACAGATCAGTACAAATTCTCAGTATAGCCGGGGGACGTCACTAAGTTGACAGGTGCAGTTGCTCCACTGTGCCACTGGGGGCACGTGACCCATCCATGCAATGTGGACAGTTAGAGGGTTCAAAGACAGTACATTTATTGAAATGAAAAAAAAAACATATCAAACCAATAATGCCCTTGTAAAAATCTGCATGTTGTGTACTTTTTGTCCAGTAGATTGCTTAGTCGAGCAAATGAAGTTTCACATGAGGCTTCATCCATATGAACCAATTTGATGAAAAGCTTCAAGGCTTCAAGAAAGCCTCATCTGGTCATCACTAGTGAATGGGTTTGTCTGCCGCAAACTGAGCTCAGTGGAAGGTCCTGGGGTGAAGGTAGGTATTTAAGGAGAGAATTAAGTTGAGATTAAATGTTTTCCTAACACAGGTCCAATGTTGGAGAAGTGGAGGAGAAGGCACAGGAGAGATCCCAGTTTTGCACACACAGCTAAAGGCGACTGCTTCTCTGGCAGCCGCCTTCAGCCTCCAAAGACAGACAAATTGATCTTTATAGCAGCAGGTACAGGCAGGTGGTAATCAGCGCAGCAGGTCTTGATTAGCAATCAGCAGATGGCAGAGGAGAGAGAACATGCACCAACCTTGAAATGCTACAAAATGTCAAACTTAAAAAAAAAGCTGTTAAAAATAGGCATTTTCATAAAGCACTTTTGACAAAGACTCCTAGTGGTTTGTAAAAGTGTATTTGACTTTTGAGAAACAGACCCGTTCCACCATCACCAAATGCCAAAAACTATTTCATGGATAAATTTGGGCCAAATCCTGTGGACTAAACAGCCCAATTATGGGACTAGATTTTTTTTGTGGTTAATACGTATGGTAAGGCACAGTCCAATTTTCAAGAGCTGTTTTCTGTGACTGTTTCTCCTAAATTTGTGACTTTTGCAAAAATTTATGTACATTTTAAAATTAAACATTGCTGTTAAATATTGCTTTCTGGGGGAAGGGCCAGACGAAGAGCACCCTGGAACCAGGCCTGGGGGAAAGCTTGATGGCAATCTCCTGGTGGCTGGGTTTCTGCCCATAGGACCCGGCTGGGCTCAGCCCTAATGAGCCACATGGGTCCGCCCTCCAGTGGGCTCACCACCTGCAGGAGGGATCATGAGGGTCCAGTGCTATGTGGGCTGGGTAGTAGTCGAAGGCAGAGACCTTGGCAGTCTGATCCCCGGTTTTCTAAAACGGCTTTTGGAATGTGGAACATCACTTGTCTGCAGAGCTTGGCATTAACTTTTTTGCTCACCAGCCACTGAGGCTAGTGATTTTCCAGTTACTAGCCACTCAACCTTTTTACAAGCCACAAATTAGTGGTTGTAAAATTATGTTTAATATGATAAAATTTGACTATTGCATGCTAAAAATTACTTTAACTAAATTTACAACTTTTTTAAATGTAAATGACCCTTATACATACACAAAAATAGCAAGAGAAACACTAATTATGAATAGCAGTAAATACTGTAAAACAGTGGCGAAAAATATTTCTAATGTGAGAGTAAATTACAGGTACATCTGGGATCTGTCACAGTTCTCATTTGTGCCCCTACCCCTTCCCCTTCACCTACCCCATGAATGGGGACACCCCTTCATGGCTGCACTACGTCATTAGAAGTTGCTGATTGATTTAACCCAACCTGTTTTCACCAGAAAAAAGAAGAGAAAGAAAAAGAAAACTGATTAGAAAAAAGTCTCATCTCATCAAGATGTTTCAAGACTGTTGAGCAATAATCCAAAATGGGATTCGCGTCGACCGAGCATAAACAAACTTTTCCACAGGTAGCTTTTTTTTTGTTGTAATTAATCCACTAACTAACTGACTGTTCTTATCTTTGTTTTTTTGTATATCCTTTTGCCATCTTCTTGATGGAGCTGGAGGAACTTAAGGACTATATTGACGAGTTTTATCACCGCTGCTGTGACATGGAGGAGGCGAATGTATCTCCCGTTAAAACTCACATTCCTTCTTCCTCGTCTAAAAGAGCTAGACCTGCGGATTCACTGGAAATAACACCCAAGAAATCATGGGGTGGCCCAGTGGTTAGTGGCATTCTTTCTTCTATTGAAAATAAACTTTCCAGCATGGATGCTAGACTTGCATTGGTTGAGTTGCTCCATAAAGAATTCCAGAGCGTAAGAGAGTTTGGAATTCAGCCAGGCGCAGCTCATCTCTCTCTTAGAAGAAAATAATAGCTTGAAAAAGTCAGTAAATACGCTAACCACGAAACTTGACATCGTTGTTGAAGAAAACCAGAAAATGAAGGAAACCATTCTAGACCTGCAATCAAGCAGCATGAGCGATAACCTGATTTTCTCCAGAATTGCTGAAAAAAACAATGAAAATCCAGAATAGCTGATCTCTGAATTCATGTCTACGCAGCTGAAAATGCCCTCCGACATTGTGAAATCAATTACCTTTCACTGAGTCCACCACATTGGACAGAAAAATCCTCAAAATAAACATCCCATACCCATTGTTGCTAAATTTGAACAGTTCAAGCAAAAAACTTCTGGTACAGAGACAGGGGATTCAGCTTAAAAGCAAATTATGGTTTAAATGATCAATTTCCACAGGAAATTATGGAAAGAAGAAGAAACCTTTTTCCCATTAGGAAACAAAAAATCCAAGAAGATAAATGAGCTACAGTATTTTCTCTGTAGATAGATTGTTTATCGATGGCAAGCTGTTTATGGATGAAACCATAACCTCCTAGCTATTCTAGATTCTAGTTTGTTTTCTTAGCTACATGTGAAAAAGAGTGTGATTGTGTGCAGGTCTCTTATTGATCCCTGTTTAATTCGTTAACGTTTGTCTAATGTTTATTTTCTTTTTTGTTGAGGTTGTTGTTTGCTTGTTTGTTTGTTGTAGCTAATTCTGTTGATGTTGTCAGGTTGCTGCTGTATGTTATCTGTATCTTCTCACCAATTACTAACCTTTATGTCTGTTCTCTATCGCACATTTGGTTTACAGGAAATAACTTTAAGTACATGCACCCCACTCACTCTTGCAAATGCAAGCAAATGCAACAGAGACATCATCCCAAGCACACACATATAGGTATATATTTTACGTACAACGCACATGCCTACGCACACGTGTACATGCAGAAAAAACAACATACACAGGACATACATGTACATATGCGCACATATGTACTACGGACATACAAACACATAGACACACTTAGCTAGCCTTTAGCACAAGACCAGTTAATGAAAACATGTCCACATTAAAGTTTTTCATGTGGAACATACTGTATGTGGAATTGGTACCAGGGAAAAGTGGCTAAAAGTTTTTAAATGACTGAAGGATCTGCAGACAGACTTTGTCTTATTACAGAAAACACCCACCTCCACCGTCTGGGCAACCTCTCTCGACACGACCACCTCGGGAGAAGGAGAAGAGAAAGACACCGGAGAAGAATCACCGGCAGCAGTGGAGCCTGGTGAGGAGAGCTCAGGAGCAGAGGACATCTGTAACTGATTCTTCCCACCATAAGCCAGACAAGAATTCTCTGGATCTGTAGATGTTAAAACAGAACAGAGTACTTGCCAGGACTTGAGCTCCACTGCCGTCCAGGACTCCGGCGACTCTGCTGCGGCGACTCAAGCAGCAGGCATGGTGGCTGAGGAAGCTGGCAACCCTCCAGTCATGGCGGCTGACACTGGCGGGACCCCAGATGAGGTAACGGGCACTGGTGGACCTCCAGGCATGGTGGCTGAAGCAGGAAGAACTCCAGCTCGGCATGACAGAGCCAGGAAATGCCTCACCGATGGTACCGGGTCCCGCAATGCCGAAACCAGTGAACTCTCCTTAGTCAGCTCAGGTTTTGGGCCAGGGAGGGCACTCTTCTCCTGTCCGAAGTACGGCTGCATGGCTGAAACCGGATCCACTGGAACTGCAGACCTCCTCCTAATCTGGTGGCTCCCTCCCAGGACTGGTGAACAAACAGGGGAAACAGAGGAGGACAAGGGAGAGGCAGGTGAGAATGAGGAGAAGGCTGCACCAGCTGGTGGGGAAGGCTCAACCAAAGTGGGTGACTGCTGCTGAGCCCCCCGCCCCCCCCCCACCCACCGGGAATAAGGCAAGACAATTCATTTTCAGATGTTATAGAATGAAAAGATACTTGCCTTAGTTCCCTTGGTGGTGGCTGCTGGTGCAGATGGCCCAGAGGATTCCTCCCTAATGCTGCAGGGGGCGGGGGCACCAAAGCAGATACTGGCCAATCCGGCCCTGCAGGCATGATGACTGGCAGAGCTGGAAATCGT
This sequence comes from Pholidichthys leucotaenia, assembly GCA_020510985.1. Taxonomy (NCBI): domain Eukaryota; kingdom Metazoa; phylum Chordata; class Actinopteri; order Cichliformes; family Pholidichthyidae; genus Pholidichthys; species Pholidichthys leucotaenia. The sequence goes on from CM035838.1 coordinate 365,308,306, forward strand.
CCTTCCACTTGGGCTGCAAGTTAAGGAGGGAACCATGGCTTGTAGTCCAAAAGCAGCTCCACCACTGGCGTTCCTCCAGTTCCTTCACAGTAGGACCGTCGGGAGGCACAAGGGTGACATGCCCGACCCGGCAGACTGCTCAGGACCGCTTCCTCGTAGACACCGGCACGGATGCAGAGGAGGTTTCTTCCTGCCCGTGGAGCATGGACTGTGGGCTGACAATGGAGAGGAGTAGGTTGGTGAGCTCCGGGTAACACCATAGGCTGGGGGTTGCCTCTATAACCTCCACTCATCCTTGGCACTCATCCTCGTCAATCCCGAGTAAACTATAGTCTTGATAGGCTGCCATACCAGCAAAACGGATTTTACCCCAAAAGTAGATGGGAGGGAAAGAGGAGGAAAAGGAAAAAAAAAGGCAAAACTCACAGTTCGCTGGCGTCCTGACTGGCAGGGGCGTGCTGTCATAAATCGGCCTTTCCAAGGGCAGACAGGAGGCGTCAAACGCAGGCTGTGAGTTTGCAAATTTATTTAACAGAAAAAACACCAAATACAAAGCACAAATGTACTATAGAAACAGGCAGCGAAAAAACAGCTCCGAGGCTGAGGCAATAGACGCCAGGATAAACAGGGAGAAGCGTGGGACACACATGAGAATACAGATAGGTAAATAACTGCTTACAACTGCTGTGAGGAATGGGGGATTCCCGACTGGAAAAGGATTTATGCTGCTGTGCCGAAAAGTGGCACAACCAGCTTAAATAAGGCAAAAAGGATTGAGAACGGCAGCGGGATCATGAGTGACAATAATTACAGGCTGGAGGCAGCTGTAACAGCCCACGTACAGAATCTGACACCCGGAAATGACACACAAGCTGTCACAGTGCCTGCATGGATTGGGATGAGAAAACCAGAAAAGGATGTACAGAAACTAATAAGGAAATAACCATAAAACCAGTGCTTTCAACACCATCCAACCGATGATCCTGAAGGACAAGCTGCTGTGCGCAGGGGTGGACCAGCACCTGTCATCATGGATCCTGGACTACCTCACTAACCGGCCACAGTTTGTGAGAACCCGGGACTGTGTGTCCGACACGATCATCGGTAGCACGGGGGCCCCCCAGGGAACGGTTTTGGCTCCCTTCCTGTTCACCCTTTATACTGCGGACTTCTCACACAACACAACACACTGCTATCTACAGAAGTTCTCTGACGACTCTGCGATCATCGGCCTCATCTCCAAATGAGATGAAGCTGAGTACAGAGGACTTATCCAGGACTTCGTGGACTGGTGCCATCGGAACTGCCTCCAGATCAACGCGAGGAAAACTAAGGAGCTGGTGGTGGACTGCCGCAGGCAAGGACAACCCCTCACAGCACCAGTAAACATACAGGGAACAGGCATCGAGATGGTGACATCCTACAAGTACCTGGGTGTTCATCTGAACAATAAACTAGACTGGTCACACAATACCGACGCACTCTACAAGAAGGGACAGCGCAGGCTGTTCCTATTGAGGAAACTCAGGTCTTTTGGTGTACAAGGGGTGCTACTGAAGACATTCTACGACATGGTGGTGGCATCAGCCATCACTTTTGAGTGGTCTGCTGGGGCAGTGGCATTACAGCAGCCGATAGGAAGAGACTGAACAAACTGATCAAGAAAGCTAGCTCTGTCCTGGGGCAGCGCCTTGACCCAGTAGAGGAGATAGGAGAGAGAAGGATGGTGGCTAAACTGTCATCTCTGCTGGAGTCCGAGTCCCACCCTATGCAGGACATACTGAACGCACTGAGGAACTCATTTAGCAGTAGGCTACATCATCCTAGGTGCGCAACCGAGAGGTTTCGCCGGTCCTTCCTACCTACGGCTGTCAGACTGTATAACCTAAGCAGGACTGCTCACAGAGATAGCAAAAAAACGTGACGACCTAATAGTATTGAATGCAAAAACGCAATAGACTTACACAATGGTCCCCTCCAGTATACAACTAGGACAATATACAACTAGGACAATATCGGTTGCTAGGGAGGGGGATAATATGTATGGGTACATATTCATACTATGTAGGATAACTAAGTAGACGGTTATGCTGTTTATTCCATCTAGCTACAATGCTCCGCACTGTGTGTTTATATATTTATATATGTACATATGTATATTCACTGCTCTTGTTTTTCTTGTCTTCTTGATTGTTGCTCTGAGTGTTGCTATCCCTGTGCTGTTGCAATCCTGGAATTTCCCCATTGTGGGACTAATAAAGGCTTATCTTATCTTAACTTATCTTATCTTATCTTATAAAACAAGTAACAAACCAGAGAATACAGACAACTCATAAACAAAACAGAGACCACATACAGAAGATAATGATAAACAATTCAATTCAATTCAATTCAATTCAACTTTATTTATATAGCGCCATTTCACAACAACAGTCATCTCATAGCACTATCAACTGTAGGGGGAACCCCCACAGTTGCAGAAAGACCCCAGCAATCAGGCGATCCCCTGTGAGCAAGCACTTGGTGACGGTGGAGAGGAAAAACTCCCTTTTAACAGGAAGAAACCTCCAGCAGAACCAGGCTCAGGGAGGGGCAGTCATCTGCTGCGACTGGCTGGGGGGTGAGGGGATAGAGAAGAAGAAAAGAACAGACATGTAGAGCGCAAACAGCACGATGGGGACTCAATCTATGGGAGAGAACAAACAAATGTTAATGACCAGCAAAAAAAATATTTCATTGAGAGTGAGAAAAGGAGTGAGGCCCAGTGCATTACTGGAGGTCTTAAACAAAGAAACAGAAAAAGACTAAACTTAAACTGAAGACTGGGCATGGCCCTCACCCATGCCCAGGATCATGACAAAACTGCATCTGTCAGAACAAATGATCAAACTTCTCAAAGCTTTAATCTCCAGGGAGGCACAACGCAAGGTTGTTCACTCTCTCCCTCACTTTTTACCATCTTTATCGAACCATTAGCAGCAGCCATATGACAAAATGTTGATGTTAGAGGTATCCAAACCGAAGAAAAAGAACACAAGATAAGTCTTTATGCTGATGATGTGTTAATTTTCCTTGAAAACGCAAACATCTCTTCTTCAGACAGTGGTGCTCATTGATAAATTTTCATCACTATCAGACTACTCTATTAACTGGGGTAAATCAACAGTCTTACCTATAAATTGTAATTTTTCAAATACAGTATATCTACTATTCTAATACAATCATGTAATTTTAAATATTTAGGAATAAACATTTCACCCAGGCTTTCAGAGTTACTACGACTAAATCACATTCCCCTTCTAAAAGATGATATTCTTTTAAACAGATTTGTCATGTCGACTGAATAGTCAGCTCAAGTGCAGGGTGCAGCACCAAGGGAAAACACTAGACACAGCTGTAAAATGTTTAACTTTTTATTGAATTTCAAAAGGAGCTTGATTAGGGAAAACAGTCACTCGCCAGAGGAACAACAGCCTGTGGAGGAGAGACGAGAGCAATTAGTAGGAGGAGGGAGAAGGATTTTTTTTTTTTTGTTACTTATTTGTACCCGTAGGTAGACTTGGTTTGCAGTCTGGTGACAAGCCACTGGCTGCTGGTCGCTGCGTGCGCGAGCGCCCTAAACCTACATGTTTTTGGTATGCGGGAGGAAACCGGAGAAATCCCGGAGTAAACCCGCGCAACACGGGGAGAACATGCAAACTCCACACAGTTCACTGTTGGTCGGGGGCTGGGATCGAACCCATGATCTCATGATCCCCGCGGTCCCCCGGCCGAGGGTAAAACTGTGCTGCCACAGTGCTAAACCACTGCGCCACCATGCAGCCCTGATGGTGGAAAGCCTAATTGGCCACTTATATGGGGATGAGAGGTGAACCCGGAACAGAACCCAGTGCGAGGAGACGAACCAGCAGGGTGAAGCTGGTGAGGATAGGAAGGGGGTTGGAGTTGGCAGGGCAGTGTCTGACTGGGTGAAGAGAAGGAGCTGCAGCGGGATGAGGCAGGTGAGTGCACCGCAGTCCCCGAAGACGCACCGCTCAGATGGCAGCAACCTGGAGAGGAGAAAAAGGAGAGAGATCAGGGAACGGAATCCTGAAATCATAAATCACTTGCTTGTTTGCGAGTTGATTCTGCTGTAGGAAGCATACCCAAATGAGCCAGCGTTGAATCACTGAAGAGAAGTTTCCTTATAAACGTTGGCTCGGCACAGGCAGCAGGTGCGTCCAATCTCTCAGGTGTGCTGATTACCTGAGACACAGGGGAAACGGGAAGGAGGGGGCGAGCGCTCACCAGGATATGACAAGATTGCGCAATATGATCGGCCTGTCAGGCACTATTTTAAGCTGGTTTAAATCCTACCTCACTCGCAATTTTATGTCACCCTTGGTGAAAACTCATCAAGGAGATACAACATGGATTGTGGTGTTCCTCAAGGTTCGATTTTAGGTCCAATTCTTTTTCATTTGTACAGTACATGCTGCCACTAGACAATGTCATCAGGAGAAACGGAATTAGTTTCCACAGTAATGCTGATGATACCCAGCTTTACATTTCCATCTTTCCTGATGACCCAGCACCAATCGATGTTGTTTTTAACTGCATTTTAGACGTTAAGTCCTGGACGGCAGAGAATTTCCTACAGCTCGACCAGGACAAAACTGAAGTTTTATTTATCGGTCCTGAAGCTCAGGAGAGAAAAACTTTTACCAAGATTACAAACATTGTGTCTTATTCCATCAAGACAAGTTAAAAACCTGGGTGTTATTTTGGACTCTGAGCTTAGTTTTAGTCTGCATGCTCATAATATTTTAAAAAATTGGATTTTATCATCTAAAGAATATAGCCAGAGTCCGCCTTGTTTCTCTCTCAAGAAAACACTGAGACGCTAATGCATGCTTTTATTTCCAGTCATATTGATTATTGTAATGCTCTCCTTTCTGGTCTTCCTGAAAAGATTATCAGTAACTTACAACTATTACAGAATTCAGCAGCCCATGTGCTGACGAAGACCAGAAAGAGAGAGCATATTACACCAGTTTTAGAATCGCTGCATTGGCTCCCTGTGAGTTATAGAATTGATTTTAAAATTCTTTTACTAGTTTATAAAACTCTTAATGGTCTTGGTCCTTCTTATTTATTTGATCTGCTTTTACCATATCGTCCCTTGCAGACCCTGAGGTCCTCTGGTACTGGCCTTTTAATGATGCCGAAAGTTAGGACAAAAACCCACGGTGAGATATCGTTCGAGTTTTTCGGCCCACGACTGTGGAACGGCCTGCCAGAGGACCTCAGGGCTGCAGACAGCGTTGATGTTTTTAAAAGGAGGCTCAAGACCCACCTTTTTAGTTTAGCTTTTAACTAATTTTATCATTTATGTTAATATACTCATTTGGCTATTTTATTTATTTATATATTTTTATATTATTTCAATCCAGTTTTGCATTGCAATGCATACTGTATGGGGGGCAGTACGGTGGAGCAGTGGTTAGCACAGTGGCAGCACAGCAAGAAGGTCATGGGATCGATTCCACCCTTGACCATCGTGGGTTCGATCCCACCCCCAGACCATCGGTGACCCTTCTGTGTGGAGTTTGCATGTTCTCCCCGTGTCTGCGTGGGTTTACTCCGGGCACTCCGGTTTCCTCCCACATGCCAAAGACAAGCAGGTGAGGTTAACTGGCATCAACTGGGGATTCTAAATTGTCCTTAGGTATGACTGTGAGAGTGAATGGTTGTCTGTCTGTCTGTGTTGGTCCTGCGATGGACTGGCGATCTGTCCATGGTGTACCCTGTCACCCAAAGATGGTGGGATAGGCTCCAGCCCCCCCCCCCCGACCCAAAAAGGTTTAAGCGGAAGAGGATGGATGGATGGATGGATGGATGGATATACAGTATATATGGGTATATTTATTATTCCTTTAACAATTTTATTCTCTTTATTTATTTGTATTTATGATCTTATTCTGCTTCTTATTGTATTTTATTTTATCTTATGGTATTTGTAGCTCTAATGTTTCCTCATTGGGAGGCTTTCAGCACTTGGAACTGTAAATGGCTCTGGCGGTGGGGATGCTGCTGTTGTGGTGGCCCTGGCTCGGCAGAATGGGGGAGTCCAGTCACAGCCTGTTGGTAGTGGTGTGGACTCCTCTGTCTGCCTGGGCCGGGGTGGCTCCTGTTGTGGTGTCTCTGCAGCTGTGGGCTGACACCAGCTCCTGCTACTGACGGTCCCCCCATGATGGCATGTCTTCACTCTGGTCCTCAGTCAGCCATGTTTTAACTATGCCTATTATTACTTGTGGGTGGGGTGGAACAGGGTGGGAGGAGGTGGGCTTTGGGTTGGGTTGGGGGTGAGGTGGATGTATGCCTTGGATGAGAGTGGGGGTGGAGGGAAGGGCTTTGAGAGCTCTTTGTCTTTTTATTGTTTTGTTTGTATTTTATCTGGAAATGTTTTTAACTGTAAAGTACTTTGAGCTGCACTTTGTTGTATGAAAGGTGCTATATAAATCAATAAAGTTTAAAGTTTAAAAACAATACAAGACGCCCTTATGTGCTGGAGGACATTACCTACTGTATATCACTAATGGGAAGAGTCACAACTTAAAACTTAAATGATGGTCCTTCCTAAAATCAATTATGTATTTTCAGTGATTCCTACCGAACCATCTATGGCCTGGTTTTAGTCTCTAGACTCAAATATAAGTAAATTTTTATGGAAGGATAAACCATCACGGATCACTTTAAAAACTCTTCAAAAAGCAAAAGAGTGTGGAGGTTTAGAGTGACCAATTTTTTTTTTTAATTACTTCTTAACCAATAGACTGCAGTTTGTTTCTAAATGGTCAAAATCAACCCCGCTAGGAAACCCATGGTTAGATGCTGAACAGGCTCTCTGTGGGTCACTAAATATCTCTGATTTACCTTTCATGAGTCCCTGTATCAAACGCCATGACTGTTTTAAAGGCATTAACATTAGCTCCTCTCTGACAGCCTGCTAGATTTTTTAAAAAAATAATAGGGTCTTCACTTGACCCTTGCAAACTCACACCCAATTGGAATAATCCTGATAACCTGCAACAAAAGAGGATGTTAAATTTTCCACCATGGTATGAAAAAAGAATAAAAAGCTTAGAACATCTCATTCGAGGTGGAAACTTTATCCAGTTTCAGGAACTGGTGTCACAGTATCACAGTATCACAGTATCACACTCAGCTTCATCTCCAATGGAGATGAAGCTGAGTACAGAGGGCTTATCCAGGACTTCGTGGACTGGTGCCATCGGAACTGCCTCCAGATCAACGCGAGGAAAACTAAGGAGCTGGTGGTGGACTGCCGCAGGCATGGGCAGCCCCTCACAGTACCAGTAAATATACAGGGAACAGACATCGAGATGGTGACATCCTATAAGTACCTGGGTATTCATCTGAACAATAAACTAGACTGGTCACACAATACTGATGCACTCTACAAGAAGGGACAGCGCAGGCTGTTCCTGCTGAGGAGACTCAGGTCTTTTGGTGTACAAGGGGCGCTGCTGAAGTCATTCTATGACACGGTGGTGGCATCAGCCATCACTTTTGGAGTGGTCTGCTGGGGCAGTGGCATTACTGCAGCCGATAGGAAGAGACTGAACAAACTGATTAAGAAAGCTAGCTCTGTCCTGGGGCAGCGCCTTGATCCGATGGAGGAGATAGGAGAGAGAAGGACGGTGGCTAAACTGTCATCTCTGCTGGAGTCCGAGTTCCACCCTATGCAGGACATACTGAATGCACTGAGGAGCTCATTTAGCAGCAGACTACATCATCCCAGGTGCACAACCGAGAGGTTTCGTAGGTCCTTCCTACCAACGGCTGTCAGACTGTACAACCTAAGCAGGGCTGCTCGCAGAGATAGCAAAAAGACGTAACAAACTAATAGTTTTTTGAATGCAGAAGATGCAATAGACTTACACAGTGGTCCTCTCCGGCATACAACTAGGAGCATGCCGGTCGCTATGGAGGGTGAGAGTGTGTATGGGCACATAATCATACCATGCAGGATAGCTGGGTAGACGGTTATGCTGTTTCATTCCATCTAGCGGCAATGCTCTGCACTGTGTGTGTTTATATATTTGCATATTTGTTCCGTCTAGCTGCAATGCTCCGTACTGTGGGTGTTTATATATTTATATATCTACATGTTATTCCATCTAGCTACATTGCTCCGCACTGTGTGTGTTTATATACTTGCATATTTATTCCACCTAGCTGCAATGCTCCGTACTGTGGGTGTTTATATATTTACATATTTATTCCATCTAGCTACAATGCTCTGCACTGTGTGTTCATATATTCATATATTTATTCCATCCAGCTACAATGCTCTGCACTGTGTGTCTGTGTGTGTGTGTATATATATATATATTTTATAGTAATACGTACATATGTTTATTAGCTGCTCTTGCTTGCTTGTTTTTTTTTCTTGCCTTCTGATTGTTGCTCTGAGTGTTGCTATCCCTGTGCTGTTGCAATCCTGGAATTTCCCCGTTGTGGGACTAATAAAGGCTTATCTTATCTTATCTTATCTTATCTTAGTATGACATCAATGATAAAAAGTTTCTTGAATACCAACAGTTTAAATCCATAATAAAAGCAAGATTCAATCTCAGTCAGACAGATTTAGATGTACCAGTTAAGGTGACAATCTTCGTTCCCCTAAATTGATATCAAAAATATACAGACTACTATTAAAACTGGATGAGTCAGTATGGCTTCCAAAATCAAAATGGGAGAAAGATCTTTCAATTAATGAAGATGAAAGCTTCTGGACACAAATATGTTTAAACACTTTTAAGATGACTAAAAACTCTAATTTATAACTCATACAATACAAAGTTCTACATAGAACTCATTACACAGGACAAAGGATGTTCAAAATGGGCCTGAGTCACACAAATATCTGCTCCTACTGCACCAGCAATGTCCCGGTTAGTTATATGCATGCTATGTGGTCCTGTGCACCGGTCCAAAAGTTCCGGCAAAAGACATGAAGACTTATCGGCATGGCTTGAGTACCATATCCCATCCTCTCCCACACTTTGCATATTAGGTGATTTAAATGAAATGAATATAGAGGTAAGGATGTCACACATGGTTCTCACTGCCTTATGCATCGCAAAGAAAACTATCTTCATGAATGGGAAATCAAGAAATAATTTATGTACAACTCACTATAATAACCTTCTATCAGATTATATTTGAGTCCAGCTTGGGTGGGGCTGTGCGTCTGGCCTGGAGGGGTTGGTGGGGGGGGGGCTGCGGAGTGGGCCAGGGGGGTGGGCCGTGGCCCCAGGCCAGCTGGCCTTGCCTCCCGGATGGGTCTGGGTTTGGCCCTGGTCCTCTGGTGCTGGGGGGACGTTCCCCTTCTGGGCCGGGGTCAGGTGTGTGGCAGTGGTGCAGGTGGGCCCCGGCACACCACTGCGTGGCAGAGTCGTACCCTCCCTGGGGCCCTGGCAGCACTCTGGGGGCTGGTGCCTGCATCCCCCGGGGGGGGGGAGTCGCCCCCTGTTCTTTGGGGCCTGCGTGTGTGTGTGTGTGTGTGTGTGCGCGCACGCACGCTCGCGTGCATGAGTGTGGGTTCGTGTGTGGGTGCGGATGGGGGTGGGTCCACGTGTGTGTGGCCGTGTGGTGTGTGTGTTGAGTGTGAGCATGCGTGGTTATGTGTGGGAATAGGTGGACATGCGTGATGGTGAGTGTGTGTGTGTGTGCACATGAGGGTGGGCGTGTGTGTGTGTGGGTGCCAGTACCTGTGGGTGGACATGCGGGGGTGGAGGGTGTGTGTGTGGGTGGGGGGACCTTGTTGGATGGCGGGGGTGGGGCAGGCCATCTAGTGCCCTGGGGGTTGGCGGTTCAGGGTCTGCTTTTCCTAGCCATCCTGTCATTGCGTCAAGGGGCAAGGCGCTTTGCCGTATTGCCTCTGGTGTCCTTGGCACCATGTGTGGGTGCTTGGGGGTGGCCGGGGTGGCCATTGGCATGGGTTGGCCGCCGTGTTGCCATCAGTTTGTCCCAGGGCGGCTGTGGCTGCGGGGCAGCCTGCCGCTGTCAATGTTTGTCTGAGGTGGGTGGTTGGTGGGCTTGTGGTGGGTGTTCTGGGGTGTCGCTTGGCATGTGGGGTGCAGCATGGGTCCTGCCCATTGTTCATTATTGTTATTATTGTTGTTGTGTGTGTTTGTGTGTGCAAGATGTGTGGGAGTGGGTTTTGGGGTGGGGGTGTGCCGTACTGTGTCAGTGAAGGGGATCCCTCTGTCTTCTGAGCAGTGGGGCTGCCGTCACCTCAGTTTTAATTGCACTCTAGACATTGAGGGTTTGGGGGAATGGGAGCCCCATTGCCTATAGCAGTGGCTAGTGGTGCTCCAACCACCATCCCCCCAATTTTAACTGCATTCTGGTAGTTCACACACCTACACACGATCACACCACACAACTAACACACACCCATCATGATTTGTGCATGGGGGGGTCTTCCCCCACCCCTGCTGCCCTCCTTCTGCTGGGGGCCTGGGAGTCCAGCAGGAGGCCTGGAACCCGTCATGTTGTCAAAATCCCTGTGTGCTGCTGAATGAATAGGTGCGAGCAAGAGAGTGAGAGAGTGATTGAACAAGAGAGTAAGCGAGAGTGAGGGAGTGATGAGTCGAGATGGTGATGGTAGGTCAGTTTTGTGTGGCGCTTTGCATATTGGGTGGTACCTCAGAGCACTTGTGGTGGCACGCTGATCAGTCACTTTGGGTGGGCATTGGGGGTGGTGTTCTGCTTCTGCGGCTGCCCTAGGGCGGGTCAGTGTGGGTGTGACTGCTGGCCTGCGCCTGCAGTCTACCCGGCCAATGCTGGGCATTGGTACGCGTTCATGCTTGCTGCATCTCCATTACCCCCCCCAAGTAATAAGGGTGAATGAGTGTGGGGGAGAGCACAAGTGGATGTGAGTGGGTTGGAGCGCGAGTGAGAGTGTGTATGGGTGAGCGTGAGTGGGTGCTTGTGACGCTGAAGGGGGGTGGGAGCGAGAGTGAGCGAGTATAGGAGTGGGAGAGAATTGGCGGGTCTGGGAGTGCAGGTGTGGGATTGTGTGGGGAAGAGGGCGAGTGACAGTGAGTGAGTGTGTGTGGGTGCAAGTGGGTGAGTATGAGAGCATGAGGGTGTCAGTGTTTGGGAATGGGTGTGTATGCTGGTCGGGAGGTGCTGGATTGAGGGGGTAGGGCCTCCTAGCTGCGTGGGCTCCCCTGGACGGGGGGGGATGGCCCCCCATGGGGCCCCTGTGCCTTTCTGCTGCCTTCTTTGGGCGTGGGCCATGGGGGCCTCCGGGGTGTGCAGCAGTGGCGCTGGAGTGGGAGTGGCCCCACTTTGGCGGTATCTGGGGGTCTTGCATTGGGGGCGCGGGCCGGTCTCCAGCCCGGGGGATGGGATCACTGGCCTCCCAGTGCCTGGGGCCTGGTTGGCCGGTCCAGGGGCGTGGGTCCACCGCGCCAGCTGCTTGACGGCCCAGCCTCCCTCAGCCGTCCCTCCTGAGGCGGATGCCTGGCTGTCCTGGGGCTTGTTGGGGCTTGTCCCAGGGCTTGTTGGCCTTGGGACATTTGTGCACGGGGTTTCTGGATGATGGGGGGGGGGGGGGGGGGTTGCTGTGACCGGCCACCCTCTTCGTATGTTTCCTGGCAAACCACTCACATGCACACACTTATTTTGCGCGTGCTCTCATACACACACACACACGTATGCACACACACATATGTGTCTCCTTTAACAGGTACAGATGCCAGACTCCAAGGATACCAGGCTGCAAAATGAACTTGCCGTGGGCAGAGTCTGACTCCACTCTGTACTCGGTACAGGAGAAGCCGCCACCCACCACAGCATTTCTTCCCACCTGGCTGAACAGGGGCAAGACAGGAAACCAACCCATGGAGTAGACTGTCTGGGGCCTCTCCAGACGCCGTTCACAATGACAGTAGACCAATGAGCACACATTGTGTGCAGATAGTACTTATGGGAGTAGTCGTTTTGTAGTCTCACATTGCAATAGGTTTATTATTTTAGATGCCGTTTGAGAAAATTACAACTTGCCAAAGTGGCTAGTGGTAGTGGCTGTCTTGCCAGCTGCTGCTGAAATCCACCAGTCATTGGCCAGTGTTAATGTCAAGCCCTGCTTCTCTCGCAGGAAAGGAGCTTAAGCGTGTGCACAAGGTTGAGAGATACCAGCTTAAAAGTATTGTGAATTCCTGCCTATTTGGGGCAGGAAGAATTAAAACCCACATGTAAGAGGTAGTGGTGTGTATTTATTGTGCAAACAACAGTTCAAACAAACAGTCCAGAAAAACAAATGGATGAATGACACCAGGAGAACAGGGAAAAACTGCAAGGATGCTCTACGGCACACAAGTGAGTACTGAACAGGAGAAAAATGTCCCAAGGCACAGTCAGGCAGAACTGCAGCGGGGGGGAGCGAAAGAGAGAGAGCCCGGGAAAAAAGCTCCAGACGGGACTGGAAGGCAGGGGCAAAACAAATAGTACTCACGGGGCTGGAGCAGTCTGAATTGGTCCGAGTCAGTCCAGGATGCAGAACAGAAACAAACACAGAAGACTAATGACATGCTGAGTGATGCGGTACCGAGTAACAGGCAGGGCATCTATTCAAACATCCAAAGTACTGAACAGTTCACACAACAAACACTGAGAGTGCAATAACCCGGCAATACACTGTAGTAGACACAGGGCTTAAATAATGCCAGCGTAATGAGGAAAGTGATTGCTGGCGGGTGAGTGAGAGTGAGAGCGGAGGAATGTGTGGGCTGGACAAAGTGGAGACAGGTGTGCGTGTAAATGTCTGTGAGCATGTACGTGAGGCTGACTCTGTGTTTGTGTGTGTGTGGGTGTGTGTGTGTGTGTGTGTATGCAGAATGTGAGCAGGCATGTAAGTATGAATGTGCGTGCATGAATAAACAGAGAATGAACACAAATTATAATGACAGCCAGCTGGCAGGAATTGACAGGAGAGGGGGGCGTGAGTGTGAGTTGTCAAGAGCCGAGCAGAGCTCAGAGGCTCCCAGGGAGGAGCCTGGTGGCAAAAAAGGAACAAAATAAACTTAGGGACAAAACCGCCACCGTGCCAAGGAACTGGGCTAGCAAGTCCAGCCCAGTCCATGACAAAAAGAGTTTAGCTCAACTTGACACACAGCTTGGGTTCTGGAACCAGTCTCCTGTAGAGGGGTTGGACCTTGGCCTTTTTTGCAGTTGCCCCAGGCGAGAGGTGGTGAGCAGGGGTGGGTATTCTTCTGTCCCCCCATCTGGCCTCCTCTGTGTTGAGTTCTTCAATATGGATATTCAATATGGCCCATACTTAACCCAAAAATAGGTGTTAAAATTTGGGCTATGTTAAGTCCATATACCACAGACCATATTTAATGGGAAAAAAAAGTTGTTGAAAACTGGGCAAAAAATGGTCCAATAATTGTGCTGTTTAGTCCACAGGATTTGGCTCAAATTTATCCTCAAAATAGTTTTTGGCGACTTCCGGTCTGGACACCATGGTGATAGCAGCTTAACGCTGAAGCTCCCAGACCCGATCCGTGAAAATCAGATTTAACGGACTTTTGGAAGAGTGAAAATCAAAAGACAAAGTCATTATGCCTAAAGGAAAACAGAAGAGATCGACATTTCCCAGGCCAAGACACGCATCGGCCGGAGAATCTGACCTGGAGGACATCCACTCAGAAGCAGAGGAACTGAATGAAGCTAGCAACACGGTTAGCTTAAAAATGGTACTTCAAGAATTAAGACAATTTCGCCGAGAGTGTCGGGCCGAATTTCGTGAAATTAAAGACGAAATAAAAAGGACAAACAGCAGAGTGGACCAGGCTGAGGACCGACTCATGGAAGCAAAAGAAAGAATAAAAGGGCTGGAAGAAACCGTGCTGGAGCTACTCAAATGACAGTCAAGACTGGAGGCTAAGCTAACCGACCAAGAAGGAAGACTAAGAAGAGACAACATAAGAATTCATGGTCTGAAAGAAGGAGTCGAGGATGGTTTCACCACAATGGCTGCATGCGTGGAATCCATACTGAGAGAGAAGTTGGAAATTCCCCAATCCACCAACTTGAAGATAGAAAGGGCACACCATTCATTAGCCCCAAGACCGTCGGCGGAAGCGCCTCCAAGATCGGTGGTGGTGAAGTTCTCCAACTCCAGAATAAAAGAAGAGGTTGTGAGACTGGCTTGGCAGAAAAAAGGATTTATGCACCAAGTGAGAAAAGTTTTTGTGGAGCATGACTACGCCCTGGAGGTCCTTAAAAAGCGTCGGGAATACAACGACGCTAAAAAGGTACTATGAGAGAAGAAACTGCGCTTTCAAACTCCATTTCCGGCGAAGCTGCGGGTTTTTTACGTGGAAGAGACGTGTCTCTACAACTCGGCAGAAGAAGCAACCACAGATATGGCGAGAAGAGGGATCCCGGTAACGGTGTATAAACCCGCAGCAGACCCGATTGAAAGAATCAAGGCTCAAACGTGGTGCACACAGAGACTCTCAAAATCCACGAGCCAGCAGCGGGAAACCCAGCTCCAGGGCTATAAGGAAAAACTGAGTGTTTTCAGGAGGAAATAACGATATTTTTAGTCAATCTGCACATCCAACCCTCCTCCTGCAAGGTAACAAACATTAAAGGAGATGCAGAATCAGCAAGTATCAAGTGGTAAAACATTTCATGGAACAGACATAATATTAGAAACAAATAAGGCTTTAAAAAAAAAAAAACAACTTGTTAAAATAAAATTGTGACAATGAACCACATGATCTCTCCACACTAGCAAATACTGTATTAACGTGATTGTTTGCTGTGATGGTGGTGGGAGGTTGCGCACAATTTCATAGAGTATAGGCATAAAAAAAAAAAATCATTATAAGTTCGGATTGGGATCCGAAATCCACGTTAAAAACATGGGACAACTTACAGGGGTAAGAGAGGGCCCTCAACACGTAACAGAGTTTGAGGAATTTCCCTCAGAGCCAACGCACCAGCAAGGCTCTTCTAAGGTCACTAAAAAGACCTCAGTTCAGGAAGATCTTTTGTCAGTTTTTTGTTTTAAAGTTTTATATACAATGTTCTTAATGTTTTTTATATTCTTAATGTTCTTTCAGTTTCTGAGTAGCATAAAAGAGGGCCACCACACTGTTATACTAAATAAGACAACACAATGGAGAAACAGGGTGTAACCAAAATAATCTCATACAATGTAAAAGGGATCCCGAATCCAGTTAAAAGACCCAAGATTCTATGCAAAATGAAAAAAAGACAAAGCAGGAATAATATTTTTACAGGAAACCCACCTAACAGACGTGGAGCACACTACACTTAATAGACAAGGGTTTAAAATGATCTCTTCATCTTCATATAAGTCAGGGAGGAGGAGGGGGGTAGCGACATTGATCTCAACCAAAATTATATTTGAAAAAAAATCAGAACACAAAGATAAAGAAGGGAGATTCAGCATGGTACTTGGTCGGCTAGAGGGAGAATGTCATATCCGGCTCTAGGGAGCCGGGCAATCAGAGCCAGGGACAAGCCAGTGAGTCGTGATGGTTTATTTTGGGTAAGGGATAAGGGATGAGGAGAGCACAGATACTCATGCAGAGGTACACTCACAGGTTGCACAGTGCAGAGGTAAGCAGCTCGTACCGGACGTGGGGGTAACAAGACGTACATACTCACAGCGGGATACAAACACAGGAATGCTGCAAGAGGAGTAAAAGCTGACACCAGACGAAGGGGCTTCAGCTTAGCAATGTGTTTATGTCGCAGCCCCGAGTCATCGAGGCTGCTCCTATTTATCCTCATTGGCAGCGCCCCAGCTGATGAAGACTAATTGGCCCCAGCCGTCCGTAATGCTGCCAGCTGGGGGCCAGCTGAGACGCTGCTCAATGGGAAGCAGGGATGAGGGAAAACATGGGCTGAGTGCCGAGACGGCATCTCAACCCGTGGTGACAGAGCCCCTCCCTCAAGGTCGGGCTCCTGAACGACCAGGAACATCCCAGCCCCCCCCCCCACCCCCACCTAGGGTGGGAGGAAGGGAGGCGGACCGGAGGGGAAGAAGCCAAGGGAAGGACAACACCAATGGGGCAATGTAGGGTAGCGGGAAAGAAAAACCCAAATACAATACTGACAAAACAGAATAATTAACCCAGGTACAGATGGGGAGAAGAACTGGGTCAGCACGCCGGTTACATACTACCCAGAGAGTACCAACCATGCGTGACCCAGAGCAAGGAAAAAAGAACCACCAAAAAGGTACAGGGCAAAAAATGCTGAGTACGGTTAAATAAAGGGGAACCTATACACAGCGCTAATTTAAGTACATACACACAGTCACCAAGAAAAGTGAGGGTGACTGGAACAAATGACAATTATAGAGCATGGTGTTACGGAAAACAAGGCACATGACTCTATAATGAACCAACAGGACAAAAAAGAAATACTGAGTGCAGGCAAAGAAAAACCCACACACACGAATATATAAATACCCAGTCACCTAAAGAAATGAAAGTGACTGGAATAAATGGATAACTGCAGAGCATGGTGTTACGGAAAACAAAACATAACTCTACAATACAAAAAACGAGGCTAAAAACATGGCACAAAAAGTAAAATGCTGAGCATGAGCGATGGAAAACACAGCACTATAAAAACGAATCCACCAACAGGACAAAACATTACACCCGAGTGACCTTAATAACAAAAGAAAAGGTGACACCCGAGGTGAATGGCAGGCAGAGTCCAAAAATGGCCGAGATGGCTCCGGAGATCTCCCCGCCCATTGTCCAGCTGGTGAATCAGGGAAAGAGAAGTGTTCGGACGGCGAACTCTGGACCCAGATCCCAGGAATCCAGTCCACCGGCAGCCGAACCAGGCTGCCCAGAGGGAAACACAGACCAGTGGGGGGAACCAGATCACCGAACCGAAAGTTCTGTGGGTCGGGTCGTCGACCCGCATCACTCAACCACCAGGACCGTTGAGACGGGCGAAGGATCAGAGCGCATCCCGGTGGAAGAGGCTCAGGGGAGAGCCGATGACGAGGGCGGCGGGCGTCAGGCCGCAGGAAAACGGCCACCTCCTCACCGGACCTGGACAATACTGGGGCAGCACCCACGTCGGACCCCGATCGGGCCTCAGGCGAACCCACGTTGGACCCCGACTGGGTCTCGGGCGAACCCATGTTGAATACTGCACCAGAACCGACCTCCAACGTTGAACCCGGACCCTCCAGCACCACGAGGAACAGCAACTCCTTGCCGGTGACCCTGGAAGAAGGCTCAGAAGAGAAAACAGAACCGGGATCAGGATCACCGGCAGCGCCAGAACCCGGCGAGACGAGCTCAGACGCAGCGGACGGCTGCACCCGGCTCGTCTCCCCTGGAGATAGGCTGAAGTGCTCGGGGATAAAAAGAGAGAAAAGAAAGGAGAGCACTCGCCTGATCTCGGGTTCTGACGCCGTCCAGGACTGCGAAGATCCAGGATCCGTCGTCAGGAGGTCGTTGTCAGGCTCCCATCTAGCCGCGTCGGACCCCGCAGCCAGCACGATGGTCAGCGCAGCTTGAGATCCCTCCAGCTCAGGTAACCCCGCCGACGATCCACTCGGCGTGAAGCCAGAAGAATCTCGTCCCGCCGGACCGAACCGCTCCTCCGTGGAGACCCGGGGACGCTCAGTCGTCGGCGTAGACTCCACGCAGCAGTCAGTCCCCCTCCTCCGTCCGCAATGTAGCTGCGGAACCACAGGCCCTCTCCATATCCCACCACGTTGACCCGGAGCCGGGGACCGCTCGGCGGAGAGAGACACAGAGGATGCGGGATTAGGAATACAAGTTACAGCAGGTGGGGAGAGTTCAGGGAGCTGCGAACCCTGAACTTCTCCTCCAGGGATGTGACAGAGCAAATCATTAAGCAGGTGTGAAAAAACAATGACTTGCCTGCCCCCTGGAGGTTGAGTATCGCCTGCTGTAGTGGAATCTGCTTCTTCCTCTCCCCGCCCGGCGATAACGGAGGACCCCCCGGGAATTCGTCTGAGGGTCGCTCGCGTTGTCTCCAGCAGAGAGCTCACCAGGCCGGGATTCCAGGCACACACAGCGGTCAAGAAGCGCGTCGAGGAGGAGGGGGAAACAGCCGGGGTGAGCCAGCCCGAATGTCCAGGAATGACAGCGGGGGAACGAGGCTCAGGGGACGAGGCTGTAGAATCTCCACACTGACGAGGCGAAGGGATGGCAGCTGCGTGGGAGGAACGGTCCTGACGATGACCCAGAACTGGATCCGGACGAGGTTCGTGCAGAGGTGACTCGGCGATGTGATGACGACTACTCCCAGGGGACGAAGCGAGGGGGAAACCCAGGATTCGCCGCTCCAGATCGGAGATCGAGACGAGGAAGGCGTCGAGCACGGGAAAGCTTCGTAGCCCTGAAGTCCTCACCATCAATCTCACTGCCGCCGCCACATGCCTGAAGGTGGTGACAGGAAACACAGTAGAGCTCGCGACAGCCACTCGACCCCGGACATAACTGCTGTCAGCTGCGGCTCCTTGAAGGGAATCCCGAGTGACGTGGCGCAGGTCGGGGGAAGTCCTCTGGTTGGCGCGAACTCCCGGACTGGAATGGCGGCAGGAACGGGACTCCGAAGCGGGGAAAGACGTCGCCCACTTCGACTCCCTGCCGGGATTTCCATCCACCCCGTGGAGCTTCTCTCGCTGTGTACCTGCAGCGTCTATCCTGGCACTGTCCTCCAGATGGTACAGAGAGTGAGGGTGACAGTCCAGGAGTTCCTCAGCACGGCCCGGATGCCAGCGTCTCGCGTTGGAGGCGTCGTGCAGGGTGAAGAGCGTCCCGTCGACAGCCTCCGAGATGGACCTCAGCTCGTCGCCCTGGCGCCGGAAGTGACTCCTGGGAAACGGCATGCTAGCAGCGCTGACGCCCGGACAGAAAGGTACATTTCCACAGCGACTCACGGCCGCCGGCAACTCTTCTGGCTGCGACATACTGTCATATCCGGCTCTAGGGAGCCGGGCAATCAGAGCCAGGGACAAGCCAGTGAGTCGTGATGGTTTATTTTGGGTAAGGGATAAGGGATGAGGAGAGCACAGATACTCATGCAGAGGTACACTCACAGGTTGCACAGCGCAGAGGTAAGCAGCTCGTACCGGACGTGGGGGTAACAAGACGTACATACTCACAGCGGGATACAAACACAGGAATGCTGCAAGAGGAGTAAAAGCTGACACCAGACGAAGGGGCTTCAGCTTAGCAATGTGTTTATGTCGCAGCCCCGAGTCATCGAGGCTGCTCCTATTTATCCTCATTGGCAGCGCCCCAGCTGATGAAGACTAATTGGCCCCAGC
Organism: Pholidichthys leucotaenia; assembly: GCA_020510985.1. Lineage (NCBI taxonomy): Eukaryota > Metazoa > Chordata > Actinopteri > Cichliformes > Pholidichthyidae > Pholidichthys > Pholidichthys leucotaenia. Next base: position 365,327,699 of record CM035838.1, read on the forward strand.
CGTCCGTAATGCTGCCAGCTGGGGGCCAGCTGAGACGCTGCTCAATGGGAAGCAGGGATGAGGGAAAACATGGGCTGAGTGCCGAGACGGCATCTCAACCCGTGGTGACAGAGAAGATATCACCCTTCTGAATGTATATGCACCTCCAGGGACTAACTGGAAATTTTATAAAAATGTATTTGACCTAATGATAACTAAAGCCCAAGGTTTAGTGATATGTGGTGGAGACTTCAATCTAAGACTGAATCCATACTGGGATGCATCAGGTAATCCTCCACATCAAAATAACACTCAAAGTAGAAAAACTCGGATGCTACTAAAAGAAATGGGAATCTGTGACGTGTGGAGGGAATTCAACCCCAGTGTAAAAGATTATACATTTTACTCAGCACCACATTCATCATACTCAAGGATTGACTATCTTTTATGTTTAATAGAGACATTGGAAAAGTAAAAACATGTAAAATAGGACTGATGGATCTCTCTGACCACAATCCGATCTATATGGACTTAAGTATCCAAAAATACACAAATAATACATTTTCTTGGAGGTTAAAGTCAAGTGTGCTGAAAGGACCACTGAAAGATGAATTGGAATCAGATATTCTCAGATATTTGGAAGAAAATGATAATGGAGAAGTATCCCCTTTAATACTGTGGGACGCATGCAAAGCTGTAATAAGGGGAAAGATTATCGCAAAACTGGCAATCCAAAAGAAACTGAGACAAGAAAAACTAATCACATTAGAGTCAGAACTTAAGAAACTAGAAAAAGAGCACAAAGACAACACTCATTCTAATGACTCGCTCAAAATTAAGGAAATTAAAAAACAAATAAATGAGATCTACACAATAGAAATCCAGAAGAAACTTACATTTCTGAAACAAAAATACTATGAAACAGGTAAGCAAATCAGCAAAATTACTAGCCTATAAATTGAGGAAACAACAAACGGAGAGAGCAGTCTACAAAATCAGAGACCCAGTAACAAAGGAAATAAAATTTAGAATTCAGGAAATTCTTAAAAGCTTCGAGAACTACTACAAGAACTTGTACTCCCTCAAAAAACATAAAAACGCATCCGAAGCCTTCCTGAATACATTAAACCTTCCCCAACTTACTGAGTCACAAAATAAAACACTGTTGTCAGAAATACAACCTAAAGAATTAGAAAAAGCAATTATGAAACTTAAAGCTAACAAATCCCCAGGAGCAGATGGCTACACAGCAGAGTGGTACAAAACCTTTAAACAGCAACTATCTCCTCTCCTCCTGAAAACATTTAACTATGTCCTCCACACAGGGGAAATCCCCCCTCCTGGAGAGAAGGGGTCATTGCAGTCATACCTAAACCTGAAAAGGATAAACTAGACTGCTCCAACTACAGACCAATCAGTGTGTTAAATCAGGACTATAAGCTTTTTACCACTATCCTTGCCAAAAGGTTAAAAAATATACTGACAGACTTAATTCATTTAGACCAAACAGGTTTTATAAGACAAAGACAGACACAAGATAACATTAGACACACTTTACACATAATTCATCATATAAAAAAATATAATTTAAATGCAGCCATATTGGGATTAGATGCTGAAAAAGCATTTGATTCGGTTGACTGGTCTTTCCTATATAGAATCTTATCCAGTTTCAATTTTCATAACAACTTCATTAGAACTATCCAGGCATTATATAAAAAACCAACAGCTAAAATAAGGATTAACGGTAAATTATCATCATCTTTTGAACTGGAAAGAGGATGTCGTCAGGGCTGCCCCTTGTCCCCACTGCTCTTTGCAATCTTCATAGAACCTCTGAGCCAATGGATAAGACAGAATCAAAAAATTCAAGGTATTACACTTGGTCAGAAGGAACATAAAATAGCACTCTTTGCTGATGACATTTTAATATACCTGGGGCAGCCGAACACCTCTTTTCCAGAACTAATCTCAGTTTTTTCAGAGTATGGAGATTTATCGGGGTACGAATTAAACATGCATAAAACCCAAATTTTAACATTCAACTATGACCCAAATCAATATTTACTAAGCAAACTCAAAACTAACTGGGAGATGGAATCTATGAAATATCTGGGGGTCAATATCCCGAAACAACTCAACAAAATTGTAACACTAAACTATGATCCACTGATGGCAAAAATAAAATCTGATCTAGCAAGATGGAATATGATACCATTCTTGGGTACTGCACAAAGAATTGAAGCAGTCAAAATGAATATACTTCCGCGTCTTCTATACCTTTTCCAAACAATACCGGTAGAACCTCCCAAAAAAACATGGCAAGAACTGGACAGAAGGATCTCAAGATTCATATGGCAGGGCAAGAGACCTAGAATCAGATATAGAACCCTACAGCTAAACAAAGACAAAGGTGGGCTCGCGCTGCCAAATATCAGGGACTATTTTAAAGCCGCACAAATTAAAACTTTAGTAGAGATATGTAACCCAGTCTACAATGCACAATGGAAGGAGATGGAATGCCAAATAACAAGTGACATTCCCCTACAGGCTATAATAGGGAACAATGCCTTACCTAAACTTTTGAATAACACTAACCCGTGGATAGAGACGCCGCTAAAAATTTGGTTTAAGATAGTCAGAGAGAATCAAACTAAAGAACCCTATCGATTACTGCAATGGATTGCCTATGATCAAGACTTTACTCCTAATAAAACAGACACTAGATTTAAAAAGTGGAAAGAGAACGGACTGATAAAATATTGTGATTTTTTTAAAGGGCAAACTTTAAGAAGTTTTGAAGATTTGAAAAAACAAGGTCTAATAAATCAAGACCTTTACAGGTTCTTTCAGCTTAGACACCACATAAACAAAATACTTAAAAAGGAGGATTTGGAAAGGGCCCAGTCAGGTGTTCTGAAGGTTTTCTTAATGGCATATAAAGGGATCCCAGGGATCAGATACATTTCTAAAATATACCAAGGTCTTCAAGACTTCAAAGGAGACAACACATCATATATAAAAGAGAGATGGGAAAAAGAGGGGAATTTCACTTTACAACTGGAAATATGGGAAAAGCTAAATAAACAACAATGGAAAAGTACCTCATCCCTGCAGTGGAGAGAATTTGGATGGAAAAATTTGTTAAGATTTTTCAGAACACCTGCACAAAACAAATTTACTCGTAAGGGGTTGAATTGCTGGCGCTTGTGTGGTGAAGAGACTGCAAATCATTTTCATATGTTTTGGTTATGCCCAGTTATCCACCAATATTGGACCAATGTACAGACAATATTGGGGAAAATATTCAAAATAACAGTTCCCTTTTCTTTCGTAACTTTGTATTTGGGTTTACTACCGGAATCACTGGAAAGACGAGGAGAAAAATACTTATTCACTGTTTTAATATTGGCAAGTAAAAAAGCTCTAACAAAAAAATGGATGTTGAAGGACTGTCCTACACCTGAAGATTGGATTAATGTGATTCAGGACATTTATTCGATGGAAAAGTTGACATTTGCACTGAGACAGGACATGGATGGGTTCTTGAACTTTTGGCAACCCTGGAACGCATATGTGTCTTCCATTAGATCTAATCTTTGACAAATACCATTTCAATAATGGCACCTCTCTTTCTTCCAACGCTACTCAGATACTCTTTTATTTTATTTTTTTTTTTTTTTTGCTCTTTTGTTTTGTTTTTGGGTTTTGTTTTTTTTTTCTTGTCTTGTTTTTTTTGTTTGTTTTTTGTTCTTTCTTTAATTTCTCTTTTTCTTTCACTTAAAAAAGGGTGTTGTAATAATTATTTTTCCAATGTTGTCAAAAAATAAAAAAAAGGGAACATGTGATGAAAATGTAAACAATGCAATGCTGTAATGACATGTATACCCTTTACAAAAACTTAAATTAAAAAAAAAAAGTTTTTGGAATTTGGTGATGGTGGTGGGGGTCTGTCTTTCAAAAGTCAAAAATACTTTTATAACCTGATAGAAAAATTCCATATTATCTACATTATTATTGATATTAATAATGTATTATTATATTTGAGAAGTATCATACCTTTCATATGCCATGTTTAATGTTTATATGTGCATTCCATATAGGATAAGTTTATATATTCTTGGCCTGTTTCTGTGAGCAATTTCAGAGAGTTCAGACTGAGGATCAGTACAGGGTTAGTGCATGCGTAAGGAATGATCTAAGCCATCTATTATAATTTCTTTGACATGTCCTGTTTTGGGTCACAGGAATGCACAGGAACTCCTCATCTTATAGATTAGTGTTTTATGGACGTTCTGTTAGATTTACATTCTTGTCACCAGAGTGTCTGTGACATCCGCCTGGACAAGCTCAGTTATCAGGACTTTCTGTCTGTCCCTCTCCTTTCCTCCTCTTATCCCATCCTCCCCCTGCTTTCTCTTACCTATATATCAGACTTAGAAGAATGGATCCTTTAGGGATTCTAAGCGTGTCTGAATGCCATGCTTTGTAATTCTTCCCCCAAAGTGGCCATTCGGGTGACTCCTTATATTTTTGTAATAAATGTACATAAATTCAACTTTCCGCCTGATTTTTGACTTTGAATAATTTAAGCTCAAAATTATTCTAACATAACCACTGGGACTCTGTTAAAAGTGCTTTGTAAAAATGCATATATTTTAACAGCTTTGTTTTAAGTATGACATTTGGCTAAATGCTTGTTACATAATATCTGGAACAATCTGAAACCAGTGCTAGAGCTATTGTGCTGTACACTTAAAAAGTACTATTTGAATACAAGTATGTTCTACAACGTACAATATTCAACAACGTTCATCAACATTCGGTCACCTGCCGAAAAGGGTTTAGAAGAATAAACATCTTTCCCTGAATCTCAAACCGAGTATATGAGACATGTGTACTGAGTGTACTTCTGTATAGGAGTGAGTCTTGGCCAACATATAAACACCAGGAACATCAGCTCAATGCCTTTCACATGACATGCCTTCATTCCTTCATTGGTGTGACCTGGCATGACCACATCCCAAACACTGTTGTGCTCAACATGACGGGAGCAAAAGACATACAGTATACACCATGCTGCATTGTCGCCGTTTGCGCTGGGTGGGCCACGTTGTGTGTATGGATGACAGATGTATTCCAAAGGCCATCTTTTATGGAGAACTAACATCTGACAGCTGCCCTGTGGGTCGTCCTTGCCTAAGGTACAAAGACGTCATAACAGCAGGACATGAAGGCATTTGGCATAAATGTGGAAACATGGGAAGCAACAGCATACACCCAAACTGACTTGTGGAATGAACTTAGCACTGGTGTGACATGCTCTCTGAAGTCTCCTGGCACTTCTGCAATGAGAGACATCTTCGACGCTGTTCTGATTGTCGCATGCGACAGCATAGGCCATATCTAACGTTCTACAAATTTCTCATGTTGTCTTTTTATTGATGGCCATACGTTGGGCAGTGGGTGTCCCCAGACACCCCTGAGCTTGTCTGGTCTTGAAAATTGAGCAGGGTCTACCTTTGCTAGTACTTGGATGGGAGACTGCTTGGGAATATCAGGTGCTGTGATGGACTGGTCATCTGTCCAGGATGTACTCTGCCTCTTGCCCAGAGATGCTCGTATATGGGGGTCTGAAAAGTTTGTAGTGGTCAAATTTGACCAGATGTGGTTTATTGTTCAACTGCAGTGATCCAAGCGATGCAACACCGATGGAAGAAGTGTGTGGACCAAAGGGGAGACTACGTTGAAAAATAAACCACATTTGGTTAAATTTGACCAATATGAACTTTTCAGCCCCCTCTCGTAGGTGCCCTGCCACCAGGGCCGGATTAAGAAGGTTGTGGGCCACTGGGCTAGAGCAATTTTTGGAGCCCTCCCACATATTTACGGGAGTATGATATGCAAATGGACATGTTTACATGCATGGTAATAAACTGTTTATAATCGGATTTCTGGAGTTATTTGATTATTAAAGTAATCATGTAAAATCAATAATCAGATAAAAGGCAATTATTGTGTTACATAAAGTGAAATTGCATTAACACACACAGTTGTCCAGTAATCCATTTATTCAGTGCATGTAAACATATCAACTCTGATTATTACCATTTTCTGATTATTTCTAGTTATCGGATTATTGTGGCCATGTAACCAGGGTCACTGATGGATCAGCTTGACCTTCCAGATCCTAAATTTCTAAGGCAGTGGCTATGGCTACGGAACTGTACCCATAGAATTCTTGTTACAGGTACGGCTAGAATTTGATTGGCCTGTATGTTCTATTAATGTGTATCTTATGTATTAATGCATATCTGTCTCAGCTGGATATGAGAACAAATATGGAGTTCCCACTAGTGTGGTGACTGGGAATGTGGATGGTCTAGCCAGTTACTGTATGTAGTTATAGCCACATACACCCGAGCCACAGCTGCCCCCAAGCATTAATACATGGGGGCGGCTGTGGCTCAGCAGGTAGAGCAGGTCGTCCAATAACCGGATGGCTGGCAGTTCAAATCCCGCTCTCCCCTGATATCCTGCTGTTGTGTCCCTGGGCAAGAAACTTTACCCACCTTGCCTCCAGTGTCCATAACACTGGGTATGAATGTGTATAAAAGTTCGGTAGTGGCCGGAGAGGCTGTTGGTGCAGATTGGCAGCCACAGTTCCATCAGCCTGCCCCAGGGCAGCTGTGGCTACAGTAGTAGCTTGCCACTACCATTGTCTGTCTGCAGTAAATGAATATGCAGGGTTACAAAAATAATTTTTTTGTAAGTTGTCTGTGTTTTTTCAACTGATTTAAGACAATTTTGCACTTCTGAATCCGAAAATGACATCCGTCTCTCTCGATCAGGTGCTAAGTAAAAACTTGTACTTATTTAGTACTTACTTAGTACTGTGCATGTACTCACCTTTATATAAAGGTAAGTACATGTAAATTGAATGTTATATCATCATTGTTCAACATTCAGAGAATTTCAAGACAAAAAATAATTTTGCATCATATAAAGCGAAAATACCTGTACATGTAAACAAAAATTTATAAAACAACATGTGGCCATAATTCAAAAAGTTGACCTGATTGAGCAAAACCAATGTGATTTTTGGATTCAGCGCATCAAAATTGTCCTAAATCAGCTAAAAAAATTTAAGACAATAAATTTGGTGTTGACCAGTGTAATGTATCTATTTGTATAGTGTCTTTGAGTGTCTATGATAAAGCGCTATATAAATCTGATGCATTATTATTATTACTAGTGCATACCCGTGCATGCCTGTAGAAACCCGTGCATGCCTGTAGAGGGGATGCATTGGAACAGAATTCTTGCCAGTTACAGGACAGTGGGTATAGCAACACAGCACTAAGTGGCAATCACATGTGACGGCTTTTGAATGCAACAAAACATAAAAATCACACAAAATACACCCTGCCATGTGGGGCTGTTTGCCCCTGCTTGTTACTTCTTCTCCTGCCTGTCACTGTTCTGTGTTATGTTGCTTACCTCTGTCTATATACAGTATATGTCTTGTAGGGAGTCATGTGCTCTGTCTATGTGCCATCATATAGACATCATCTGGAGGGTCTTCTTCTTCATTCAGACCACTGAAGGGTCTCCTCCTGTCTCAGAGACGGCTGTGTTGCTCACAGTCATGGCCGCGGTGTACTGGTGGAACCTGAGGTGTTTCACGTTCACGGCATCCTTTCTGACGTGCAGCAGTTCTCCTCATTCTATTGCTGTCCATCTGGTGGGTCTTCTTCTTCGTTCAGACCACTGGTTGAGGGATAGGTGCATCATAATTTCAGTTCATGGGCACGATCCTGAAAAAGTGGCTTTCGACCCTGTTCAGGAAGGCCCATGCATGCCTGTAGAAACCAAAAAACCAGAGCACCCAGAGAAAATCAGCATTTTGCTTGGCATTTTACACATTTGTAGTGTAGACTGACATTCGTCAAGGTTACACATTTGCCTTCATGTAGGCATGGCGAGTTGTCCTATGATGCCTGAGTTCATAGGACGCGCTATGATGATGAGGCAGAGATCATAGGCTGTCCTATGATGTCCTAGAAATGTGCTTTAAAGTCTGTCGTACCCTATGCTGGTGTAGGGTGTCCCCCTGTCTCAGACAGGTGCGATGTACTGCTGGAACCTCAGGCGTTTCATCTTCATGGCATCTTTTCTGACATGCAGCAGTTGTCGTCATTCTATTGCTCTCCATCTGGTTCTTCTTCTTCTTCTTCTTCTTCTTCTTCTTCTTCGAGACCACTGGTTGAGGGATAGGTGCATTGTAATTCTAGTTCATGGACAGGATCACGAAAATCACAAAGACACATGATCTATATGACATCATAAAGACACATTTGTCTATGTGTCCTATGATGCCTGAGTTCAGACACATGGCTTATGACATAATAAAGACACATTTGTGTGGTCTGTGACATCATACATGATACAAACAAATCATCCTATGATCTCTGTGGTCTGACAAATTTATGTGTATGTAACATCATAAAGACAAATTGTCCTATGATCTCTGTGGTCTATGTGACATCATATAGACACATTTGTCGACACATAGACAAATCTATGTGTGACATCATAAAGACACATTTCTATTTGTCCTATGATGCCTGAGTTCATAGGACGTCCTATGAAGTTCAGGCAGAGATCATAGGCCGTCCTATGATGTCCCATGAAGCGTGACAGACACACAGATTTCTTGCTTTTATAGAGTGAAGTGATGATCTTAAAAGCAGCGGGCTACAGGTACGGAAATCTGAGGCATTTATTTGTTTTAAAATTTGAATCAGTATCTATTTACTACCTTTTTAACCTTATCCACTCCCACATCCTAAGGCTAACCTCTTAATTTTAAGTCTAAATTTCATCTCATAGTAAAATGGTTGAAGTTGGTGTTAAAACAAGCATTTACCTCAGGAATAATTACCATAACTTCTTACAACTCTATACTGACAGTTCAAAGAATAAAGAGGGCTTTGTTGGAGTTGGAGTATACATCCCAGAGTTTAAAGTGACCATCGCAAAAAGACTCTCCAACAATACATCCGTGTTTACAGCAGAGATGGTGGCAATAATTATTGCTTTGCAGTGGGTGGAGGAGGTCAGACCGGACCGGGTGGTGGTGTGCACGGACTCACTTGCAGTGCTAAAAACCATACAGACACTAAAATCTACAAGGGAAGACTTGGTGATTGAGCTATATCACAGTTTATTTAGGGTACACAGGGGTGGTGGAGAAGTTCAGTTTTGTTGGGTTCCTGCACATGAAGGGTTGAAAGGGAATGACTGTGCAGACAAAACAGCAAAAAGTGTTCTTGGAAAAGAGATAACTGTACCCTTGTCTCTTGGAAAAGGTGAAGGGAATGGTAAATGGCATTCACTTATATAACGCTTTTATTCTCATCTCTTGAGCGCTTTACAGATCCTGCTATCCACCCATTCACACGCACATTCACACACTGATGGTGGCATGCTACCTAACATGGCGCTTCCAGACCCACCAGGAGCAATAGCAAAAGCAGTAATCAAGAAAAAAGGAACTGAGCTATGGCAAAAAAGATGGGATGAAGATCATAAAGGTAGATCATGTTACAAAATGCAAAAATCTATTGCAATAAAGAATTTCATAACAACCAAAAGGAGGGAAGACATCAATATGGCAAGACTCAAGACTGGATCACACAGGTTTAAAACGGCACTTTATTCACCATGGGGAAAAGCGAAAGTGACAAATGTAGAAAATGTGGAGTAAAAGAAAATGTCGACTACATCTTATTACACTGTCACAAATACGGAAATGAAAGACAGATAATGGAAAATGAAGTTCGAGAGGCTGGTAAGGAATGGGATTTAACAGGGATTCTGGGAACAGATGGAGATGGAGAGGCAATAACAATCACGACAAGGGCTCTTTTCTCTTTTTTAAATAACAGGATTAAGTCATAGAATTTAGGGATCGGACTCAGATGACATAGTGTTTCACACTCTTGTACAGTAGGTGGCGGTATGCACCTTTCAGTTGTTTGCTATCCGCCAGTAACCGAGAGAAGAAGAAGATAGCAAACTGGTTTGGACAAGGTGCCGACAGCGCAAACTAGGAAGCTCTTCTCCACAACCCAGGAGAAGAGCAGGTTATGTGCTCACAAACCAGATATTCATTATCTAATGAAAGTTTTTACAATGTTAACCTCATTCACTGTCATTCTTTTAAAAGAATGATTCAACATGAAAATATCCCGACAGCTGTTTTGAATTAAATCTACAATTTTGCATTCACCAGAGCAGATTAATAGAACTATGGCCGAGATGAACGATAATATAACTGAAGGAAATTTACAACTCCTGGACAAAGAGACAGACTGGCATCATCTCTGAATTGTAGTGGACAGCTCTCATCCATGGCCAAGCAAGGCTATGGAGTTAAAAAGCTCCTTTAAAGTTTGTAAAAGTTGGTGGGTGCTGGATTTAAAAAAAAAAAAAAAAAAAAAACTGCTCACAAACGTAATTTCACAACATTTGGACTAATTTCTCTGATTTTTCAAAACATCTGTAAAAGTCGGTCCAAACGCCATAGTGTGAATCCAACTTGGGGAAAAAAATTTCGCTGTATATGAGGCAGGCAAAACAATACAAACAGCCATGGAAGGAGAAAGTAGAAGCCATTGTCTTGAAACGTACTCACCATTTGGAAGTTAGCAATTGAAATGGCACATGGAGAAAAAATGTTTCTGCCATTTGTACGGTAACATTCAGATGCTCTGATATCAGCGTCCTTATTCTGGCAGCTCTTCAGTCCTTTTCTGTATCAGTATTCCCGGTGTATACGACTGATGGATCTTCAGACAGCAACTCCACTGGTGCGTCCCATGTTAGCATTTGTAATGCTAACAGTTTGACAAACATCCTGGTGTGACTGTAAAGTTGACACTGTCCGGCTATATCGCAACTTTAAAAAATCCTGTCAATTTAGGAGTCTTTTTTAAAAACCTCCTTCTCATATTCCTGTTTTTCTTTCTTCTTTTTTCTCTTTTGGACACCGCTAGCGTATATTCATTCATTCATTTGCCCACGGATTGACTACCAGCCCACGTCCAACCTTAATCAGGTCAAATGTCAACTCTTAACCAATTAAATTAAGTAGGTGGGACAGACGTACACCTCAACAAATAAAAAGTTGAAATGCCAAACCAAACCCTCCAGTAAATGTTGGGCATGGCAGAATTAGGAAAAAAAAAAAAAAAAAAGGTTTCTTTTGGCGCCCCAAACAAGCCGGGGTCCCAGGGCTCCTGCCTTGGTAAGCCATCTTGATAATCTGGGGCAGCCTGCCACACACAACTCAAAAAGGATCAGGATGTTGGTGACTACATGTTTTTTTTAAACAACCTTAAAAAGGTGGCTTTTCATCTTAATTCTTCAACCAAATTTAGACCATACAGAGATGTCTATGTGACAAAGCCTTTTCAACGACCTTAAAAAGAGGGCTTTTCATCTTTAGTTTTCAACCAAATCCGTATGTTTTTTAGACTGTTTGCAAAGCCGTCTTTTCAATGTCTTTTTTCAACCATTTTGTGTTGGGAGGGTTTTCCCACCAATAAACAAACAACTTTAAAAAAGTCATCTTTTCTCTAAATTTGACCTTTTTTTCATGCTTCTGATTCTAATACACAATTTTTTTTTCTTAAATATTGCTGTTTTTTTTTCTTGAGATATTCTGAGGCTTTGCTCTGGACTTCATTATTTTTTTTCCTCTTAAATTTCAGCTTTTCTTATGCAACAGTTAATTCTGACCAAGCAATTTGATTGGACAATAGGGATTCCAGGAGTTACTAAATCCATGATAATTTCCATTTCCATTTCCATTTCACGTTACACTAATTTACTGTCAACTAACTCTCAGTGACAACTGCAGTACTGTTTTGAATAATTTCTACAGTGAGGCACTGTTTGAAAAGATTTTTTACCTGACCTAGAAGTCCCACCCTTTTGAAAAAAAGCTTTATTCAGCTTTAGAAGTGAAATTGCTTCAAAGCGATTTCACCTCTGTTTAAAAAAATAGAATCAAAATCTTTTTATTATCACTGGACAAGGTAAAACCAGTGTAATGAAATTTAAAGTGTTATCGATAATGTGATATAGTAGTAGTAGTAGATTAGTTTATTTGACAGGGACAGTGCAATAAACATAGACAATTAATCAAAGACAATCAATCTGATGTGTTACAATTAATCAAAGACAATCAATCTGATGTGTTGCACATAGAGTGTATAGCTATTAGCTAATTTGCAACTCTTGTCCCTGGATGGGCTTTAGAAAAAAGAATCAAGATAAAGGGATTTGGCTCTTGGGGCTTGCCGTAGCCGACGCCAGGCAGTCAACATGGTGACGTCAGGCGGGCTACGGCCGGTATGTGTATACTGGGTGTTTCTCAATAAAGCACAGTTTGTTGCTCGGTACAACATGGCTCATGTCTCCCATTATTAAGACATAATATTTGGCAACATCAGATTAAACCATGGGAGCATGCGTAAAATTATCACCTCTGTTTTTAGAATCTCTGAATGTGCCACTACACCATGGCGCCGCTGGTTGGAGGCGTTTGAGGAGTACATTGCTGCCAACCAACACCCGCTCATTGACCCAGGCGTGACACCCAAGATCCAACCATTACAGCTGCTTCCCATTGTGCTGCAGGACGACGTCACGGCGGAACTAAAATAAACTGCTTAAAGCCAGCATCATCGAGAAAGTGGATGCCTCACCGTGGATTTCGAACATCGTGGTGGCCAAGAAGAAGACGGGCGGCATTCGGGCATGCATTGACCTCGGGATGGTTTATAAAGCGATCATCCCAGACAAATACCCGCTCCCCGCGATGGAGGAGCTCACCGCAATGTTCAGCAGCTCAAGGGTGTTCACAAAGCTGGATCTCCATCAGGGATATCTGCAAGTGCCCCTCCACCCAACCAGCAGGGACCTGAAGGCGTTTGTGACCCACATGGGTGTTTTCAGGTACACCTGCATGCCTTTTGGTTTGAGCTGAGCACCGAGTTGTTTTCAGAAAATTATGTCTACAATTCTGGCCGGCCTCAGAGGGGTAGTGGTGTACCTGAACGACATCGTGGTCCACGGCGTATCGCGGGGAGAACACGACAGTCGTTTGAGACAGTATCGAGCTCCCAGTGGCTTTTGAGTCGAGGTCCCTTTCGGCGGCTGAACAGAAATACACCATAGGTGAGAGAGAGGCACTCGCATGTGTCTGGGCTTGCGAAAGGTGGCACATTTACCTCTACGGACGCCACTTCACACTGTGTACGGACTACCAGATACTGGCAACATTGTTGGAAATGACAGGCTCAGGACACAGGCCCCTACGGATCCACAGGTGGACTGAGTGGCTGCGGGCCTACAATTTCACTACCCAGTTCACCCCCAGAAAAGAGGGGGATTTCCTGTCCCGTGCCATGGCTAACACCACACAACTGGACGACAACGACCCCATGGAGGCAGATCTGGTCAACACGCTGCAGGGACCTCTCCAGGACATGGTGTCCCTCCAGGAGCTCCAGGTGGAGTAAGGAATGGGACCCCACATTGTCACAACTGTGCTCGGTCATCAGGTAGGGTTGGCCCACAAAAGTATGGGGCGATCTGGTGCCTTTTCACCTGTTCAGAGACAAACTGAGTTGCTGGAATGGTGTGTGTGTGTGTGTGGCTAGGGGGCACTGCACGTTAATTCTGGTGTCTCTGAGATCGCGAGTTCTGGCAGTGCTCTGTGAGGGACACTTGGGTGTGGTCAGGGTGAAGCAGCGTTGCAGGGGTTCGGTTTGGTGGCCTGGTATCAATAAGGACATTGAAACTTCACATTGCCGGATGCCCTCCAGAACACGCTCCTCCCATTCAGGGCAACGGCCCATGGCACAACAGGGTGCTCCCCGGTGAAACTCATGCTGGGGAGTGAATTCCATCTGCCTCTGAACTGGCTAAGGCCCCCCTCAACCTCCCCTTCGGGGGACACAGAACCCCCGCGAAACCGGGTCGTCGCCCAGCAGCAGAAAAGGAAATGACATTATGACAAGAAGCACAGGGCGATAGCCTACGAACTCGATGTGTCAGACCAGGTCTGGATCAAGCATCCCAACTGCACACATAAACTGCAGCCTTTCTGGATGGGTCCCCTACAGATCGTGAGGCGGCTGGGCCGGGACACATTCAAGTTCTCGGACGGGTCACGGTGGCACTCCAGCCGACTCAGGAAGTCGTTGACAGCCCAGGGTCCAGGAGCTGCGGCACATTGGACTGATGAGGGTTGGGACTTTCCTGATGGGGGTGTTGGAGACTCTCAGATGCAGCTGACGGAGCCTGGAGCAGGTCCTCCGCTGGTGAGGCGCTCAGCTAGGACGTGTCAGAGGCCCAGACACCTCAATGACTTTGTGGTACAAGTAGCCTTAGCTGAAGCGTGTTTGGCATGGGTGGCAGAATAATCTGCCCCAACACGGGAGGGTACCCTGGCAGTCTACCCAGGTGCCCATTTAGCATACTAGATCTGTTGTTCTATGTGTGTTTTTTTAAAAAAAAACAATATGTGTGAAAAAAGTAGAAGTAAGAAAACATTCTGTATATACTGTATGTTTATTGCATGCGTTCTGTGGGGTTCTTTTATGCTAATATTAAAAGGAAGGGTTTCTGTTTGACATGGTGCCTTTCACATTTTGTAAGGGGGGGGGGGGGGTGATACAGGGATTTGGCCTTTGGGGCTTGCCGTTGCTGACGCCAGGCAGTCAACATGGTGATGTCAGGCGGGCTACGGCCGGTATGTATATTCTGGGTGTTTCTCAATAAAGCTCAGTTTGTTACTCGGTACAACATGGCTCATGTCTCCCATTATTAAGACATAGCACATAAAAAAATTAATTAACTAAACACTTTATTTTAGTGTATTTAAAATTTTCAAAGGATGCATTTTTCATAACTTTAGAATCAGAACAAGTATCGGACAGAGTGTTATTGCCTCTGAGTTATCACTACACACACCTGCAATGCCATTCAACTCAATCTAGGCCCTCATCATGCTTACTGAGGGAAAGGCAGAGGTTTTTAACATGTCATGACCAAAACAAAAACAAATGTTTAGTAATTTACTGTTCATATTGTTTATCAGCCACTATCTAAGGTAGTGGCTGAGCAGCTTTTGTCATTTTTGGCAAATTGTAATATCATGGATAAATTTCAGTCAGGTTTTCGGAAAAATCATTCTACCGAAACAGCTTTAGTCAGAGTCTCCAGTGACATTATGATGGCGGCTGACACTGGTAAATACACAGTTTTGGTTTTATTGGATCTTTCTTCTGCCTTTGATACTGTTGATCACTGTATAATGATCAATAGACTCAAAGAGCTAGGGTTGTCTGGTTCTGTTTTAAAATGGTTTTCATCATATCTCTCCTAAAGAACATTTAATGTGTCTGTGAATCAGAGCCTTTCTGAAATAGCACAGTATTCATGTGGGGTACCACAAGGATCAGTTCTAGGACCCATTTTATTTCTAATTTACATTTTGCCACTGGGATGGATAATTAGCCAGTTCAATGATATTTCTTATCATCTTTATGCTGACGATATTCAGTTGTATTGCTCTTTTAAAGAGTCTGAGTTTTACACGCTATCATCTTTAACTAACTGCTTGTCTAACATCAAACAGTGGTTAAGTGCAAACTTTTTACAGCTTAACTCAGACAAGACAGAGACATTAATTATCGCTCCTGAAAACAAGATCCCGCTTATTAAGCACCACATGGGTACACTAGGTTCCTCTGTCTAGGCAAGTCTTCCGAATCTTGGTGTCAGTTTTGACTCGGCTATGTCTTTTGAGCACCACATTAATCAATTAATTAGAAATTGTTTCTTCCATCTGAAAAATATTCCTAAGTTGAGAATCCTGGTGTCAAAGGCGGAACTTCAGATGATTATTCATGCTTTTATTTCTTCTTGCTTAGACTCTTTTTACTTGTCTGAGCCAAAAGCACCTTCAACGCCTCCAGGCTGTTCAAAATTCAGCTGCCAGACTTTTAACTCACACTAAGAAAAGGGCTCACTTTACACCGGTTTTGGCAGCACTTCACTGGCTCCCAGTTGGTTTTTGGATTCAGTTTAAAATTTTAGTTCTTGTTTTTAGAGCTATTCATGATCAGGCCCCTAAATACATCACTGAGCTGCTTAATGTGTATAACCCCTTGTGGTCTTTGAGGTCCTCGGATCAACTTTTATTGGCTGTCCCTCAAACCCATTTTAAAACTAGAGGTGATAGAGCCTTTCAGGCAGTGGCACCAAAATTGTGGAATGCTCTACCATTGTCTTTGCGCTCAGTAGACTCTGTCGAGGCTTTTAAAAAGCAGCTGAAGACAGTATTGTTTAAACAGGCTTTTTAGTGTAATTTGTTTTTTATGTTTTTTAATGTTTTTATGCCTTTATTATTGTATTTGTGATGTTGTGTTTTATTTTATTGTGCAGCACTTTGTGATCCTTTCTGTGAAAAGTGCTATATTGCTGTTTTGAAACCACCGCCTGGGAGCAGCTCTGTGATCCACATGGTGAGGACATTGATGGCCTCACTCACACCATCACGGACTACATCATCTTCTGTGTGGACAACACCGTTCCCACCAAGACCATACGGTGTTGTTCAAACAACAAACCCTGGATCAACCCTGAGATAAAAACACTTCTGAGAGAGAAGAAGAGGATCTTCAGGTCGGGGAACAGGGAGATGCTGAAGTCCGTACAGAGGGAGCTGAGGAGAAAGATCAGAGAAGGCAAGGACAGCTTCAGGAAGAAGATGGAGGACAAGCTGCAACAGAGCGACATCAGCGGGGTCTGGAGAAACCTTAAAACCATCTCTGGGCTCCAGAATACCTCCCCCCAGGCCACGGGGGGCAGGGAGTGGGGGAACAATCTGAATCTGTTTTTCAATAGGTTTGACCAACCGCCCTCCCCCCTGACTGCACAACAACCACTGCTGCCTCTAAAGACATCAAGTCCTGCTGCCCACTCCCCACTCCACCAACACCCCCCCACTCCCAACACACAGCCCCCCAATCTGACCCTCACTAAGACCCAGTTGAGGACGGAGCTGAGGAAGATCAAGGCGAGGAAGGCGTCGGGACCGGACGGCATAGGCGCAAAGCTCCTCAAGTCCTGTGCAGACCAGCTGTGTGGGATTGTGGAGTACATCTTCAATCTGAGCCTGAAGCTGGGGAGGGTACCACAGCTGTGGAAAACATCTTGTGTGGTACCTGTACCAAAGACTTCCCACCCCAAAGATCTGAACAGCTACAGACCAGTGGCCTTGACGTCCCACATGATGAAGACCCTGGAGAGACTGCTCCTTTCTCACCTCCGCCCCCTGGTGGGACCAGCGATGGATCCACTCCAGTTCACCTACCAGCATGGCATTGGGGTGGAGGATGCGGTGATCTTCCTCCTTCACCGTTCTCTGTCCCACCTGGAGAAGCCCGGGAATGCGGTGAGGATCATGTTTTTTGACTTCTCCAGTGCTTTCAACACCATCCAACCGATGATCCTGAAGGACAAGCTGCTGTGCGCAGGGGTGGACCAGCACCTGTCATCATGGATCCTGGACTACCTCACTAACTGGCCACAGTTTGTGAGAACCCGGGATTGTGTGTCAGACACGATCATCGGTAGCACGGGGGCCCCCCAGGGAACGGTTTTGGCTCCCTTCCTGTTCACCCTTTATACTGCGGACTTCTCACACAACACAACACACTGCCATCTACAGAAGTTCTCTGACGACTCTGCGATCGTTGGCCTCATCTCCAACAGAGATGAAGCTGAGTACAGAGGGCTTATCCAGGACTTCGTGGACTGGTGCCATCGGAACTGCCTCCAGATCAACGCGAGGAAAACTAAGGAGCTGGTGGTGGACTGCCGCAGGCAAGGACAACCCCTCACAGCACCAGTAAATATACAGGGAACAGACATCGAGATGGTGACATCCTACAAGTACCTGGGTGTTCATCTGAACAATAAACTAGACTGGTCACACAATACTGACACACTCTACAAGAAGGGACAATGCAGGCTGTTCCTACTGAGGAGACTCAGGTCTTTTGGTGTACAAGGGGCACTGCTGAAGACATTCTATGACACGGTGGTGGCATCAGCCATCACTTTTGGAGTGGTCTGCTGGGGCAGTGGCATTACAGCAGCCGATAGGAAGAGACTGAACAAACTGATCAAGAAAGCTAGCTCTGTCCTGGGGAAGCGCCTTGACCCAGTGGAGGAGATGGGAGAGAGAAGGATGGTGGCTAAACTGTCATCTCTGCAGGAGTCCGAGTTCCACCCTATGCAGGACATACTGAATGCACTGAGGAGCTCATTTAGCAGCAGACTACATCATCCTAGGTTCACAACCGAGAGGTTTCGCAGGTCCTTCCTACCTACGGCTGTCAGACTGTACAACCTAAGCAGGGCTGCTCGCAGAGATAGCAAAAAGACGTGACAACCTAATAGTATTGAATGCAAAAAGACGCAATAGACTTACACAATGGTCCCCTCCGGTATACAACTAGGAAATTACCGGTTGCTATGGAGGGTGAAGATCATCACCAAGATCATCACCCTCTACAAAAACAAAGGGGAGAGAAGCGACTGCAACAACTACAGGGGCATCTCCCTCCTCAGCGTTGTTGGCAAAGCCTACGCACGAGTTGTTCTCGTTCGTCTACAGAAGCTTGCCGAACGTGTCTACCCCGAGTCTTAGTGTGGCTTCCGTGCTGAGCGATCGACGGTAGACATGATATTCTCCATCCGCCAACTCCAGGAGAAATGCAGAGAACAGAACATGCCCCTGTACGTCGCCTTCATCGACCTCACCAAAGCGTTCGATCTGGTCAGCAGAGAGGGCCTTTTCAAGATCCTGCCAAAGATAGGATGCCCACCAAAGTTGCAAAGCCTTATTGAATCGTTTCACACCAACATGCAGGGGATAGTGCAGCATGATGGCAACGTCTCAGAGCCTTTCAACATACGCAGCGGAGTGAAACAGGGCTGTGTACTTGCGCCAACCCTCTTTGGGATTTTCTTTGCTATGCTCCTGAGGCATGCCTTCAGCACAGCAACAGAGGGAATCTACCTGCACACAAGATCTGACGGCAGGCTTTTCAACCTCGCCCGCCTGAAAGCCAGAACCAAAGTACGCGAGGCTCTAATCAGAGACATGCTGTTCGCAGACGACGCTGCAGTCGCAACCCACACACAGCAGGAGCTTCAGACCCTTATGGACCGCTTCTCCCAGGCATGCAAGGACTTCGGGCTTACCATCAGCCTGAAGAAGACTAACGTCTTGGCGCAAGGCACGGAAGCACCACCAACCATCACCATTGACGACTACGAGCTGGAGGTCGTGAATCAGTTCACGTACCTGGGGTCCACGATCAGCAACAACCTCTCCCTTGATACAGAGATCGACAAGAGGATTGGAAAATCAGCCTTCACACTCGCTCGCCTCACCACACGAGTGTGGGAGAATCCCAAACTCTCTGTCAAGACGAAGATGGCAGTGTACAACGCCTGCGTCATCAGCACACTGCTCTATGGGAGTGAGACGTGGACAACATACGCCCGGCAGGAAAAGAGACTGAACTCCTTCCACTTGCGCTGCATTCGCCACATCCTGGACATATCCTGGCGGGACAAAGTGCCCAACACAGAAGTTCTGTCCCGCGCTGGCCTTCCCTCCATGTTCACTCTACTCAGACAGCGCAGGCTCCGCTGGCTAGGCCACGTTCACCGTATGGAGGATGGCAGAATCCCCAAAGACGTCCTCTATGGAGAACTGGCAGCTGGCAAGAGAGACGTTGGCCGCCCACAGCTGCGTTTTAGAGACGTCTGCAAGAGAGACATGAAGGCCCTGGAGATCAACACAGAGCGCTGGGAGGACCTTGCAACGGACCGCTCCAAATGGAGAGGCACCCTGACCAGACAGCTCAAGGCGGGTGAAGAGAGACTGACTGCTGCTGCAGATGAAAAAAGGACCCGCAGGAAGAACCGCCACAGACCCAGCAGCACGGAGACCACCCACAAGTGCGACCTGTGTGACAGGGACTGCCATTCGCGCATCGGCCTGTTCAGCCACAGGCGGTGCTGTTCCAGCAGAGTAGACGTTTAGGATTCTCTTCCATGGTCATCATAGACCGACGGAGGCCGACGATATGGAGGGTGAGAATATGTATGGGTACATAATCATACCATGTAGGATAACTAAGTAGACGGTTGTGCTGTTTCATTCCATCTAGCTACAATGCTCCACGCTGTGTGTTTATATATCTACATATTTATTCCATCTAGCTACAATGCTCCGCACTGTGTGTGTTTATATATTTACATATTTATTCCATCTAGCTACAATGCTCCACGCTGTGTGTGTTTATATATCTACATATTTATTCCATCTAGCTACAATGCGCCGCACTGTGTGTTTATATATTTACATATTTATTCCATCTAGCTACAATGCTCCGCACTGTGTGTTTTTATATATATTTATATATTTATTCCATCTAGCAACAATGCTCCACACTGTGTTTATATATTTACATATTTATTCCATCTAGCTACAATGCTCCGCACTGTGTTTATGTATCTACATATTTATTCCATCTAGCTACAATGCTCCGCACTGTGTGTTTATATATTCATATATTTATTCCATCTAGCTACAATGCTCCGCACTGTGTGTGTTTATATATCTACATATTATTCCATCTAGCTACAATGCTCCGCACTGTGTGTTTATACTGTATACTCATATATTTATTCCATCTGGCTACAATGCTCCGCACTGTGTGTCTGTATATATACATTGGGGCAAAAAAGTATTTAGTCAGCCACCAATTGTGCGAGTTCTCCCACTTAAAAGATGAGAGAGGTCTCCAATTTTCATCATAGGTATACCTCAACTATGAGAGACAAAATGAGAAAAAAAAATCCAGAAAATCACATTGAAGGATTTTTAATTAATTAATTGGTAAATTCCTCGGTAAAATAAGTATTTGGTCAATAACAAAAGTTCATCTCAATACTTTGTTATATACCCTTTGTTGGCAATGACAGAGGTCAAACGTTTTCTGTAAGTCTTCACAAGGTTTTCACACACTGTTGCTGGTATTTTGGCCCATTCCTCCATGCAGATCTCCTCTAGAACAGTGATGTTTTGGGGCTGTCACTGGGCAACACGGACTTTCAACTCCTTCCAAAGATTTTCTATGGGGTTGAGATCTGGAGACTGGCTAGGCCACTCCAGGACCTTGAAATGCTTCTTACGAAGCCACTCCTTCGTTGCCCGGGGGGTGTGTTTGGGATCATTGTCATGCTGAAAGACCCAGCCACGTTTCATCTTCAATGCCCTTGCTGGTGGAAGGAGGTTTTCACTCAAAATCTCACGATACATGGCCCCATTCTTTCTTTCCTTTACACAGATCAGTCGTCCTGGTCCCTTTGCAGAAAAACAGCCCCAAAGCATGATGTTTCCACCCCCATGCTTCACAGTAGGTATGGTGTTCTTTCTCCTCCAAACACGACAAGTTGAGCTTTTACAATAAAGTTCTGTTTTGGTTTCATCTGACCATATGACATTCTCCCAGTCCTCTTCTGGATCATCCAAATGCTCTCTAGCAAACTTCAGATGGGCCTGGACATGTACTGGCTTAAGCAGGGGGACACGTCTGGCACTGCAGGATTTGAGTCCCTGGCGGCATAATGTGTTACTGATGGTATCCTTCGTTACTTTGGTCCCAGCTCTCTGCAGGTCATTCACTAGGTCCACCCGTGTGGTTCTGGGATTTTTGCTCACCGTTCTCGTGATCATTTTGACCCCACGTGGTGAGATCTTGCGTGGAGCCCCAGATCGAGGGAGATTATCAGTGGTCTTGTATGTCTTCCATTTTCTAATAATTGCTCCCACAGTTGATTTCTTCACACCAAACTGCTTACCTATTGCAGATTCAGTCTTCCCAGCCTGGTGCAGGTCTACAATTTTGTTTCTGGTGTCCTTTGACAGCTCTTTGGTCTTGGCCATAGTGGAGTTTGGAGTCTGACTGTTTGAGGTTGTGGACAGGTGTCTTTTATACTGATAAAGAGTTCAAACAGGTGCCATTAATACAGGTAATGAGTGGAGGACAGAGGAGCCTCTTAAAGAAGAAGTTACAGGTCTGTGAGAGCCAGAAATCTTGCTTGTTTGTAGGTGACCAAATACTTATTTTACCGAGGAATTTACCGATTAATTCATTAAAAATCCTTCAATGTGATTTTCTGGAATTTTTTTTCTCATTTTGTCTCTCATAGTTGAGGTATACCTATGATGAAAATTGGAGACCTCTCTCATCTTTTAAGTGGGAGAACTTGCACATTTGGTGGCTGACTAAATACTTTTTTCCCCACTGTATATATATATATATATATATATATATATATATATATATATATATATATACAGTATATATATATATATACTATATATATATATATATATATATATATATGTACATATGTATACTCGCTACTCTTGTTTTTTCTCTTGCCTTCTGATTGTTGCTCTGAGTGTTGCTATCCCTGTGCTGTTGCAATCCTGGAATTTCCCCATTGTGGGACTAATAAAGGCTTATCTTATCTTATCTTATTTTAAAAACATCAAAGGCAGTGCTCGAGTTGGATTTTTTTGTCTCAATTAACAAACCACAATACCTTTGTGGTGATGGACTCTTTGTTTCATCTGAAAATGCGAAGAAAAGTGAGCAAAGTGTGCTAAATCGCTAGTGTAGCCAAGGAGACAGGCAGTTAAGCCCCAACTGGTGACGACCAACCGGGGGTTCAAACCCACAACCTCCGGCTCAAGAGTCCAGCACTCTACCTGTATCACCAAGAGAGATGACCCACTTGGCAAGCCAAGTAGGAATGCTTTTATTGACTCTGCTATACTAGCATCCTAACTACTAGTCACTGGCTAGTTGCATTGGCATTAGCTATATTTTGATCTCGGGTCTTCTGCAGTACGGACTCAACAGGTATATGTTTTATAAACACTTATTACTTTTGCACTTGACAATATTTTATTTGTTTACATGTGTGTGAAATGACGATAGATGTCTTCATGCTGATTGAAATGTTTAGCAACAGTTACTGGCTACATTTAAGGGACTATTTTTTTCTCAGCTGTGCAAAATTACTGGTTAAACAACACATAGTATTTTGTCCAGTATTGCTGTCATTTAATAAATTGTGCTTGCAGAACTGTTGTATAAAAGCAATATTACATAAACATTATACTAACTAGTATAATGTTTATTTTAATTTGATTTTGGTGTTGTCATTTTTAGAATTTAGAAAATGTTGCAATGACATGCTGTACACTCATAGTATTATGTGTTAGCGTATTATAAGACATTACACAACTGCTAGTTCCGACCGAGCAATTTGATTGGACAACGGGAGTTACTATATTCCATGATAATTGCACTCCACCGTTTCACTGGATTTGTATCACTCCGCTTCAAAGGTGTTCCTGTAACTGTAAATTACCAACAGTAATTTGTCAAGTCTGCAGACTTGAGAATTGCAATACTGTATTGGCTACCTTAATTTCCACAATGAGGCGCTGTTTGAAAAGCAGCTAGACAGTTTCAATTCAGCTGTCTCTGATCTGGAAGTCCTGTCCTTTTAAACATCTAGCGACATATTTTACATCTGTTTAAACAAAACAGACAGGCTAGAGTTTAATTTATTGACTCAATTAAAAAACCACAATACCTTTGTGGTGATGGACTCTTTGTTTCATCTGAAAACACCAAGAAAAAGTGAATGAAGTGTGCCAAAGCCAAATCATCTAACATGCAAACGCCTTGCAGGTGAAGCACATCACACTTCCGACCTCTTGCTCGGAGAGAATTTGTGGAGTCTGTTGGACATGTCATCATCCTCTGTGTGTGCTTACATGCTCTAAAAATCTCTAAAAATTCCCAAGAAACACTTGCGTGGCACATGACACTCAGCCCCAAATCTGCACGCAAACAGGTCGTAGCAGCCCGTACAGCCAGTTGTGACTGAGGCTTTAGGGACAGAGCGGTGCAT
This sequence comes from Pholidichthys leucotaenia, assembly GCA_020510985.1. Lineage (NCBI taxonomy): Eukaryota > Metazoa > Chordata > Actinopteri > Cichliformes > Pholidichthyidae > Pholidichthys > Pholidichthys leucotaenia. The sequence continues at coordinate 365,351,837 of CM035838.1, forward strand.
CTGATGCTAAAGGTGAAGTCTTAAATTACCAATGCACCTAAGTAGTTAAGGGTAATAAAAATCATGCTTTGTTTCTGTATTTTCTTTTTTTGTGTGTGTAGTTATGAATAGTTTCAAAATGTATCTCTTAACCTTAGTGGAGCAAGAGGTCTGAAAAGGAGAGCAATGTTTTACGATCTTTTAAAAACATAGTGTATTGATATTGGATAAGTTTAAGAAACGCATAGGGCTGTATTGCAAGGACACAGTCCATAATCAGTTGTCAGACATTACTTACAGTGCATCCAGAAAGTATTCACAGTACTTCACTTTTTCCACATTTTGTTATGTTACAGCCTTATTCCAAAAGGGATTAAATTCATTTTTTCTTCAAAATTCTATACACAACACCCCATAATGACAACATGAAAAAAGTTTTTTTAATTTATTAAAAATAAAAAACTAAGGAATCACTTGTACATAAGTATTCAAAGCCTTTGCTCAATCTTTTGTTGATGCACCTTTGGCAGCAGTTACTGCCTCAAGTATTTTTGAATATGATGCCACAAGCTTAGCACACCTATCTTTGGGCAGTTTCACCCATTCCTCTTTGCAGCACCTCTCAAGCTCCATCAGGCTGTATGGAAAGCGTTGGTGCACAGCTATTTTCAGATCTCTCCAGAGATGTTCAATTGGATTCAAGTCTGGGCTCTGGCTGGGCCACTCAAGGACATTCACAGTGTTGTCCTGAAGCCACTCCTTTGATATCATGGCTGTGTGCTTAGGGTCGTTGTCCTGCTGAAAGATGAACCGCTGCCCCAGTCTGAGGTCAAGAGCACTCTGGAGTAGGTTTTCATCCAGGATGTCCCTGTACATTGCTGCATTCATCATTCCCTCTATCCTGACTAGTCTCCCAGTTCCTGCCGCTGAAAAACATTCCCACAGCATGATGCTGCCACCACCATCAGCGTGGTTATGAATGGTGCCTGGTTTCCTCCAAACATGATGCCTGGCATTCATGTCGAAGAGTTCAATCTTTGTCTCATCAGATCAGAGAAGTTTGTTTCTCATGGTCTGAGAATCCTTCAGGTGCCTTTTGGCAAACTCCAGGCAGGCTGCCATGTGCCTTTTACTAAGGAGTGGTTTCCATCTGGCCACTCTACCATACAGGCCTAATTGGTGGACTGCTGCAGAGATGGTTGTCCTTCTGGAAGGTTCTCCTCTCTCCACAGAAGAACACTGGAGCTCTGACAGAGTGACCATCAGGTTGTTGGTCACCTCCCTGACTAAGGCCCTTCTTCCCCGATCGCTCAGTTTAGATGACCAGCCAGTTTTAGGAAGAGTTCTGGTGGTTCTGAACTTCTTCCATTTACGGCTGATGGAGGCCACTGTGCTCATTGGGACCTTCAAAGCAGCAGAAATTTTTCTGTACCCTTCCCCAGATTTGTGCCTCAAGACAATCCTGTCTCAAAGGTCTACAGACAATTCCTTTGACGTCATGCTTGGTTTGTGCTCTGACATGCACTGTCAACTGTTGGACCTTTTATAGACAGGTGTGTGCCTTTCCAAATCATATCCAATCAACTGAATTTACCACAGGTGGACTCCAATTAAGCTGTAGAAACATATCAAGGATGATCAGTGGAAACAGGAAACACCTGAGTTCAATTTTGAGCTTCATGGTAAAGGCTGTGAATACTTACGTACATGTGATTTTAAAAATTTTTTATTTTTAATAAATTTGCAAAAATCTAAAGAAAAAAAACTTTTTTCACATTGTCATTATGGGGTATTGTGTGTAGAATTTTGAGGAAAAAATGAATTTAATCCCTTTTGGAATAAGGCTGTAACATAACAAAGTGTGCAAAAAGTGAAGCGCTGTGAATTCTTTCCGGATACACTGTATATCCCTCGAGGAAGGTGGGATAGCTTTTATTACTTTGTTCACTACTTGCAATCTTTTAAATCCTGTTTTTTTGCCCAGTGGGGTTCTGTGACCACACATATCTCATGGAGCGGTGAATGCTGAGGAAGGATCACGAACGTTACAATTTTGGAGGTTTTGTCAGATTTTGTAAAAGGTTGCACAACAGTTTGCCAACAGTTTTTATGGTCACAAGCAGTTCTTGTCCCAAAGATGACTGTAAGCAAACTGTATTGTGCCTTTCTGCAGATGCAGATATTATGGCTGTAATGGTGCAAAATGATGTACAAAAACTCATACATATTGCCAAGTGTTTAAAGTTAACAGGGACAAGAGCACAGCCGTACTGGTAGGTGATTGGCAAGGAAATTAACCTACATTTCACAATGGTTTTAAATGGTTGACACATGGGATCAGGTATTTAGGGATTCATTTAGGTTGTCCTACAGAGGTTTTAAAGAACGGGGATGGAGTCATGGAGAATATGGAGTGTAAAATAAAGAAATGGCACTGGCTTTTGTCATGGATGTCCTACGGGGGGCACACACCTATTATCAACAGTCTGGGAGCTTCTACTTTGGCGCACCTTCTGGCAGTGCTGGAGCCTCCTGCCAAACTGTTGCCAAAGTTACAGAGCATTGTTGTCAGCTTCTTTTGGAACAAGTTACAGTGTAAACCCCAGAGTGTCTTATTTCTGCCAAACAAAGAAGGAGGGCAGACGTTAGTCTATCTGGCAAGTAGAAAAGCAGCTTTTAGGCTACAGGCTCTGCAAAGCTTTCTTCATGGGCCAGAATATTTAACTTGGAGACACGTGGCAGTTTTATTTATGGCAAGGTGGGCAGTTTAGGTTTTGGAAAAATGCATTTTGCTATTGACAGCTCAAGCCTTCTAAATGTTTACCTTTCTACAGCAATGTGATTAAAACATGGATGACAATGGAACTTGGTCATATGTACACCTTTGCATTGACTTTTGAAGGCACCCATACTAAAGGGCTCTCAGCTGGCTGTGGCCTGGCAAAAGGTGCCAGTGGTGTCCTGTTAAATAAGAGGATAAACACAGTCCAGCTTCCAGCAGAACTGGTCGGCGCTGGAGGTTGTGGTGCTTGAGAAATCCAGAAAGGCTCTATCACCTTAAGACAGAGCTCTTCTCACACAGTGGTTTAGGGGATAGCTGGCACCTGATGAGCCTGGCCCTTTCCCAAGGTTGTACATTAGATCGAACCTCACTGACTATGTAAGACCGAGCTTGCTGTTGGAGGTGAAGAGCAAAGTCTGGATACCACGGGATTCTGTGATTAGAAAAATACTTTATCAGGCATGTGTGACAGCTTTAAACAAGGAAAAACTTCAAGAAAGGGCAGACATGCCTTGGCGGGAGTATTTTAAATTAAAATCTGAATTTAAACCGACCTGGCACACCCTGTAAACAACCATTAACCAAACATTTTGGTGAAATACAGTGGTTACAAGCAGTAAATGCTTTTATTTCTGTGCTGAACCCCACGGTCTCAGACAGTTGCCCATTTTGTTCTATCATTCTTAATCTCTATCAGATTAAGGTCATTGTTTGATTTACTGAATAATTTATTTGCATCTTTTGGGGAAATCTTTACTGACCCCATGTTTATTTTTGGTTTTTCCTATCGGAAAAAGAAAGAAGTGAAAAGATCATCTGCTGAATATCCTGCATGGTCAAGCAAAGATAGCAATCTGCCTGACTAGAAAAATTCATACAGAAAGAGGGCGGGGTTGTGACTTCTTAAAATTTTTCTAAATCTGGTAAAAGCTCAAATGATGTTAGAGTACAAATATTATTTAAAATACAAGAGAATTTGGATAAGTTTCAGAAAGCATAGGATTATGAAGGTTCACATTTTCCTTTAAAGGACTCTAAAATTACTTTCATCAAAGTTTTTACAATAATAAATCTTTTCTTTATCCCGTTTCTTGTTTAAGTGGACACAAAACAAAACAATACTTTATTGACCATTGCCATGTAATAAATAATAATAATAATAATAATAATAATAATAATAATAATACACTTTATTTATATAGCACCTTTCAAAACAGGGTTACAAAGTGCTTCACAAGAGAGAATAATAAGAACCAAATAAGATGTAAAAGATTTAGATAAAATACAGTTACTTCACTTCACTTCAATCAGTCTTTATTTCGGATAGATTAAAAGTACAGATTAAAAGAAACTGAATAATATAACAAAGGGGGAAAGAAAATCCAACAAGGTCAAATTAGACAATAACTCCTCTGATTATACAATTCAACATAAGTTATCCGAAATGGGTGATGGCTGAAGCCGCAGCTTATATTGCCCACCCACATTCCATCCAAGAATTCAAAAGAAAAACAAAACAAGAGCGATTACAATTCAGAACAAAGCTAAGACAAAATGTGACAAAAAAACAAAAACAAAACTAAGCAACAACACAACGCAGACTGGATATGACAATCCTTATGTGATTTTACATGTCATCTTGTATATATGTTTGGAGTATTTCTTCCTTTAGTTTTTGTTTAAATTGTCCAAGTGTTGTACATGATTTTAATTCAGGTCCAAAATCGTTCCATAATCTGACACACACACAGTGTTGCTTGGTGGTAGTTCTCACTGAAGGTTTTTGAAATATACATGTTCCTCTGAAATGATATTGTTTCTCCCTTATTTGGAACAGCTTTTGGATATTTGCGGGCAGTGATAGATTCTTCACTTTAAACATTATTACTACAGTTTTAAAGTCAACCAGATCTTTCAACTTGAGAGCTTTTAATTTAAGAAAAGTGGGTTTGTTGGTTCCCTGTAAGCTGCTTTGTTTATTATTCTAATAGCTCTCTTCTGAAGCATAAGACTGGATATATGTTTGTTTTATATGTATTTCCCCATACTTCAGTACAATGTCATGTATGGGAGTATTAATGAATGATACAAGGTATATAGTGTGGGTTGATTCAGCAAATATTTCACTCTGTGTAGTATTGCAATTGATTTGGATGTTTTACCTTTAATATAATTAATATGTGACTTCCAACACAGTTTATTATCAATTATTACACCAAGAAATTTAGTTTCGGATACCCTTTCAATCTCTACACCATTTACACTGAGTTTAGATACTAAGTTGTTGTGATGGTTGTTAAAAACTATAAATTTTGTCTTACTTAAATTGAGCGTTAATTTGTTTGAATCAAACCACAGTTTAAGCTTTCCTAATTAAAAATAATTAGAATAAAAACACGCAATAAAATATAAGCCCTAGCTATAGTAAAGGAAAGAATTTTATTAACAGCTAGAAAAGCACTCAGAGAGCACAAACCTCCACCAAGGCTCTGTCCCTCCTTTTGTCTGTCCATTTGTCCATACCTCTGGCCCTCCATACATTGTGAGAAAGGGGCTTGGTGGAGATATGCACTCATAGATCACCTCCAAAATCTAATGGGTTCATCCATAGCCGAAAGACCCTCTGGTGAAAATTTTATCAAAAACCATCCAGTAGTTTTTGCATAATCCTGCCAACACATTGCTAGAAGATTGAGCCTTGGTGGTGTTATGTCCACAAAGCTGGCAATGACAACTGACGAGGATGCTGCTGTTTACTGAACTTTATTACAAGCAAAGCATAATACAGGCACGTGTGTAATGGGGCAGGCTGCCAACCACCTCTCATATCAAGTAGCATCTAACATACTGTATAACTGCCTTACAAGATGGCGGGCCGCCCAATTTATTCTGTGTGGTGACGTCATCCGCAGGATGCGCGCCACTCTCAAAATACCCAAATTACTACACTACATTTCCCCCCCCCTTGCAAAAAATGGAAAATATATAATTAACCTTAGTAGATGTGCCCTCCAAAATTTAGTAATCAAATTCCCACTAATCAGTTACTTTGCATTATCATTAAACACACACATATTACTTGAAAATTTGTATATATGAAACATATTAAACATTTCTATTCAATATAAACAGATCGCACAATTAGAAATTTACTGTTCAGGTATTATATGATTATTTATGATTGTATTTCAAAGAAGTTATCTATATACCTATCAACTGTAAAGAACACTTATTAATTATTATAGGAACACATTTTGATAAAGAACACACTCTCACTTGTTTTTATTAAAGAACACTCGCTAGTTGTTTTTTTTTTTTTTTTAGAACACCAAACCTAATGGCTAGGATCCGCGGGTAGACCACTACGGAACCCAACGTGGCTGGGTGGGTTATTCTGCCACTGCGTTAGCCGTGCTCCTACCTTAACAGTCTTTTTCTTTTTTCGGACAGTCTTCCACAGAGAGAACAGTTCTGTCTGAGGGGCTTTGTGGCGGGCCTAGGGCTGGCAGACCCCCGGGGCCAGAACCAGTCTTCATGACGCTGGGGCCCGGGTCCCACACTGCTGTAGCTGACTCCTGTGAAGCCTCACCATCTGGTGCAGCTACCTTGACACGCCGTAGTTGATTTGCATGCCAAACCGAACCATCTGTCAGCTGAAAGCATGCTGTTCCCAGCTTCGCCATGATCCTCAGCAGCGGCCATTGTTTTGCTGGCTGTGGCCCGGTCAGTTGCCATCCCAGTCTCTCACTGGCATGAACCCGAACCCAGTCCATGACTTGGAGAAGCGCTTTACTTGGTTTTATGCATTGTTGTGCTCCCAGTGGCTCTGCGTGCTCGTTCAGCTGGGGACCTCCGTCATCCTGCGGCGGTTCTGTTGTCACCGTGTTCATTGTGGACCCTTCACCTGTTGTCTCAGTCATCGGTCAAGGCTCGTCGTAGGTGCAGAAGGTGTCTGGTGCCTCTCTGGTGTCACTTGTTGAGGTGGACGCTTCACCTGTCAGTTCAGTTGTAACCTCCGTAGCTTGTTGAGCGAGGGTACGGAAGTAGTCCGGTTCCTCCTCTCTCCTGTTTGAAGTGCTCTGCTGTGCCGTGTCGGGAGCCTTGTTCGTGCCCGGTTGCAGTTGCTGTGTTTTGGGGTTATCTGCATGCTCGGGCTCCCTTCCCTCCACTTCTGGTTCTGGCTGAGAGAGGGACGTAGGCGAGTCTGGCTGTCCACCTCCCAGGCGGCTCTACTCCTGAGATCATGGGGAGATCATTACCTCTCCCACTCCATGTTGTTGTCATCGAGGTAAGCCATGCTCCAACTGTTACATCCGGACCATTCAAACCCAGCGCTGTCTCTGATGGTAAAGCCCAGTCTGTATAACAGGTCATATCCCATAATGTTGTCACCATGTGCTGCCACCTGGAACGTGAAGTCAAACAAGATTTTGGACTTGTAGTAAACTATCAGTTCCACTGTTCCGACACTGCACAGTCTGTGACCACCGTATCCATACAGCGGCGTTGGGTTCTTCTTGATTTTGTGGTTAGGGAAAAACTTCTTCACCATGACCCAGTTTAACATCGGCTGCACCGCCGCTGTGTCGAGCAAGAGCGGTACGGCAACCCCATCTAATTCAACCATGCTGTTCGAATAACTGTTGATGTCAAGGCTTACCACATGAATGGTGGTTGTCTGCGGGCGGGCTGGCTTACTTGATGGGTCCCATGGTGCGTGTGACCAACACACTCTGGTGAAATGGTTCAGGCGCTCATACTTGACGCACCGTTGTCCTCTCGCTGGGCAAAAATGTGCTCTGTCCTGGTGCGTCGGGGACCCACAGCTCCCACAGACAGGGCCTCTCGGAGCGGACCTTCGGCTAACTGCATTCATCTTGTACTCTTCTGCCATGTACTCTTCTCCCTCCATGCCCACTGTGTTAGCTAGCATTGTCTGTCTGGGTAGCTTCTGTGTTTGGTGTCCATTTAGCTCTGAAGTGAAATTCTCTGGTGCTTCTAGTTGGAACGCTAGCTCTATGGTGTTAGCTAGCATCATGTCATTTGGCGCTGTTAGCATCTTAGCTCATAGCCTACCACTGCACATGTGTTCAGCTAACTGGTCCTGCACCATTTCATCTTCCAACAGACCAAAACGGCATATGCTAGCCAAATGTCTTAGGTCAGCGATGAATTGTGGCGTTGACTCACTGACTCTGTCGTCTCTGGCAAAAGTGAATTCATCGTGCTATCACATTGCCTGGTGTAGCAAAGTAGCTAGCAAGGACCTTGACAGCATCCACATACAACTCCATCGGTCCTAACATTGAAAATTTTTTGGCCTTCTATGCCGAGGTTGTGGACAAGGAGTGCTCCTTTCCTTACTTTATCGAGTTTACCCAGGTCCAGCGCTGCAACGTAGGTCTCGAATGCGTCCAGGCGACGTGGCCACAGGACTGCTGGTTCCCCTGGGAACTCAAGAAAGTGCCATAGTGGTCGTAAGCACACCTCCATGGTTTAATTGCTCATCGCCAAATATTTTGACCACAAACCTAGCAATGATGACCAACAAGGATGCTGCCATTGACTGAACTTTATTACAAGCAAAGCATAAGAATACAGGCACATGTGTAATGGGGCCGGTTGCCAACCGCCTCGCATACCAAGTCACATCTAACATATAACTGCCTTACAAGATGGCGGGCCGCCCAATATACAGTGGTGTGAAAAAGTGTTTGCCCTTTCTCATTTTTTTATATGTTTGTCACACTAAAATGTTCAGATCATCAAACAAATTTAAATATTAAACAAAGATAACACAAGTAAACACAAAATGCAGTTTTTAAATGAAGGTGTTTATTATTAAAGGAAAAAAAATCCAAACCCACATGGCCCTGTTTGAAAAAGTGATTGGCCCCTAAACCTTATAACTGGTTGGGCCACCCTTAGCAGCAGCAACTGCAATCAAGGGTTTGCAATAACTGGCAATGAGTCTTTTACAATGGTGTGGTGGAATTTTGGCCCTATTGTCTTTGCAGATTTGTTGTAATTCAGCCACATTGGAGGGTTTTCGAGCATGAACCACCTATTTAAGGTCATGCCACAGCATCTCAATCAGATTCAGGTCAGGGCTTTGACTAGGCCACTCCAAAGTCGTCATTTTGTTTTTCTTAAGCCATTCAGAGGTGGACTTGCTGGTGTGTTTTGGATCATTGTCCTGCTGCAGAACCCAAGTGTGCTTCAACTTGAGGTCACAAACAGATGGCCGGACATTCTCCTTCAGAATTTTTTGGTAGACAGCAGAATTTATGGTTCCATTTACCACAGCAAGTCTTGCAGGTCCTGAAGCAGCAAAACAGCTTCAGACCATCACACTACCACTACCATATTTTACTGTTGGTATGATGTTCCTTTTCTGAAATAGTTACTTTTACGCCAGATGTAATGGGACACACACCTTCCAAAAAGTTCAACTTTTGTCTCATTAGTCCGCAGAGTATTTTCCCAAAAGTCTTGGGGATCATCAAGATGTTTTCTGGTAAAACTGAGATGAGCTTTTATGTTCTTTTTGCTCAGCAGTGGTTTTCATCTTGGAACTCTGCCATGTAGGCCATTTTTGCCCATTCTCTCTTATGGTGGAGTCATGAACACTGACCTTAACTGAGGCAAGTGAGGCCTGCAGTTCTTTGGATGTTGTTGTGAGGTCTTTTGTGACCTCTTGGATGAGTTGTCGCTGTGCTCTTGGTGTAATTTTGGTCGTCTGACCACTTCTGGGAAGGTTCACCACTGTTCCATGTTTTCGCCATTTGTAGATAATGGCTCTCACTGTGGTTCGCTGGAGTTCCAAAGCTTTAGAAATGGCTTTATTGTGGGGGACCCATGCTGTAGAGTTCAGTAGTTTTCCTCTCAGACTGAGAGCGCATGGAGATCAAAGGGCTGGGGGGTAAGGGGAATTGTCTTGGGGGAGTGAATGGTGAATGCAGGACCTCAGGTAGGTAGGAGGTGTGAGTTTTGGGATATAAAAGAGAGAGTTCATGCTACAAATGTTTAATGTTCTGATTCTGGAAGATGTGAGAGTGAAATAAAGTTCACCTGCTGGGAAAGTTCAGTTTGTTTATTTCATCTCCACACTGGTGACCCTTGACACAGAATGGAACACGAGGCGAACACCCCGGAGACGACCCAGATGGGAAACCCCAGCAATGCGTGCGCCATTTCGGTCAAACTACCGGACTTTTGGCTGCACGACCCGAAGTCTTGGTTCCTCCACACCAAGGCCCAGTTCGCGCTCTGGAGACTAACGGCAGATGACATCAGGTACTACTATGTCGTCGCAGCGCTGGACACTCACACAACTCAGCAAGTAGCGAGCCTGCTCTAACAGCCCCCCAGCCCACGACAAATACGGGGCTCTCAAAGCTGCGCTGACCCAGCACTACACGCTCTCGGACTGCGAGAGAGCAGAGAGACTCCTGACGCGCTCCAAGTTGGGAGTCGGGTCGGCTGTCAAACTGATGGAGAAGATGTTGGCGTTGATGGGCACGGAAGATGGGCATTTTCTATTTGCCCACCTTTTCCTCCGGAACCTCCCAACGGCAGCCAGAGCCGTCCTTGCCAACTCGCCATTGCTGGCCGCGCGTGACTACCGTGCGCTAGCCCAGGAGGCAGATCGGATCATCCTCACCACCACAGCCCTCACAGTGAATGCAGCGGCGTCAGAACCCAGCGAGACAGCCAGCGGAAGCAAGGAGCCAGTGATGGTAGTGGCAGCGGGGGCCAGGAAGCGCCAGAGAGACACACTCTGCTCCTACCACCGCCGTTTTGGAGAGGACGCACGCCGATGCGTGCCACCGTGCCAATTCAAGTGTTCGGGAAACGTCAGGATCGGCAGTCGATAGCAGCTGCGACCGCCGGTGAAGAAAGCAAGCTGCTCTACATGACAGACTCATGCTCGGGGAAGCGATTCCTCGTGGACTCCGGCTCCCAAAAGAGCCTCATCCTGCCATCCTACGCCGACCAGCTAGCAGGAACTAGCGTACCTAAGCTAACGGCCGCAAACGGCTCAGACATTAAGACTTCTGGTGAGAGGACACTGACTGTATCCCTGCACGGCCGTACGTACCGGTGGACATTCGTCATAGCGGCATGCAGTTTCCCAATCTTAGGTGCTGATTTTTTGTGTGCACACGGACTACTAGTCGATGTCACTAACAGACGCCTGATTAATGCAATGTCTTTTGATTCTCTCCCCTGTACAGCTCGAGGAGCCGGGCCAACAACGCTAGCCAACGTCACAGCTCCAGGTGGTACAGTAAGTTCCACACACTGCTCACCCAGTTCCCAGCTCTCACGGTCCCGATGCTTTCGGCGGCCATCACTAAACATGGGGTGGAGCACTTTATTACCACCACTGGGCTGCCCGTTTTTGCACGACCTCGGCGCCTGGACACAGCTAAAGTGGCCATAGCGTGCGAGGAGTTTGCCAACTTGGAAAGGCTGGGCATCATCAGACGATCAAACAGCCCATGGGCATCCCCACTACATATGGTCTCTAAGGCCGAGGGATTGTGGCGACCTTGCGGAGATTTTTACAGATTAAACAACGCCACAGTGCACGACTGCAACCTGATTCCCCATATTCAGGACTTTTCCATTCACCTCGCCAGGGCACGTATTTTTTCTAAGATAGACCTGATCCGTGGTTACCACCAGGTCCCAGTGCGCGCAGAGGACATACCTAAAACCGCAGTAATAACCCCGTTTGGTCTGTTTGACTTTTTATGCATGCCTTTTGGGTTAAAAGGCGCGGCACAGACATTCCAACGCATGATGGATGCGGTGTTGCGCGATCTGCCGTTTGTGTTCATCTACCTGGATGACATCCTGGTGGCCAGCGCGTCCGAGGATGAACACGTAGCCCACCTCAGGACGGTTTTCCGGAGGTTGGAGGAGCACGGGTTAATAATCAACCCGGCGAAATGCCAGTTCGGCGTGAAGGGGATCGATTTTTTTGGACACCGCATCTCACCGGAGGGAGCGATACCCTTGCCGGACAAGGTGCGCGCAGAGACAAATTTTCCCCGGCCTCAGACGGTCAGGGCGCTGCAGGAGTTTTTAGGGATGGTGAACTTCTACAATCGTTTCCTCCCCCATGCAGCCCAGCTCATGCAGCCGTTGTATGCCGCGCTTAAGAAACGGAAGCCGGCGGACAGAGCTGACTGGACTCCTGAGCGGGAGCAAGCGTTTTCCGAGGTCAAAACAGCTCTGGCGAACGCTGCACTGCTGGCGCACCCAGACCCGACGGCTCAGATTGCACTCACTACAGACGCATCAGACGTGGCCATAGGGGCCGTCGTGGAGCAGTGTGTCACCTGTTCTTGGCAGCCGCTTGCCTTTTTTAGCAGGTCTTTGCGCGACAATGAGCGTAAATACAGCGCGTTCGACAGGGAGTTGCTGGCTCTCCACCTGGCCATACGCCATTTCCAGTTCTGGCTGGAAGGGCGCGCCTTCACTGCGTTCGTGAACCACAAGCAGCTAACGTATGCAATGGCCAAGGTTTCGGAACCATGGTCGGGCCGGCAGCAAAGACAGCTGGCCGCGATCTCGGAGTTTACGACCGACATTCTTCATGTGGCCGGTAAACTCAACATCATGGCTGACTGTCTCTCACGCGCCGTAGTGGCCCCAGTCTACGTGGGGATAGATTACACGGCTATGGCCGCAGAGCAGATCGGCAATGCCGACATTTGCGTGCTCCAGTCTGGACCAACAGGGTTAAGGTTGGAGAGCAGAGTTATGCAAGACGGGGGGCCCCCCCTAATCTGTGACGTCTCCACGGGCCGCCCACGCCCGGTGGTACCACGCGCTTGGCAACGCCACGTTTTTGAGTTGGTTCACTCCTTGGCGCACCCAGGCGTATGCACGTCAGTCAAAATAGTGGCAGCAAAGTTTGTCTGGCCAAGCCTGCGCAAACAGGTGAAAGAGTGGGCTGCAGTCTGTGTAGCGTGCCAACGAACCAAAGTGCACAGGCACACAAAGGCCCCCCTTGAGCAGTTCCATATCCCAGCTAAGAGGTTCGACCACGTTCACGTGGACCTCGTCGGCCCCCTCCCACCATCGCAGGGGTTCACGCACCTCCTGACAGTGGTGGACCGCACCACGCGATGGCCCGAAGCAGTCCTACTAGCTTCCACCACGTCCGCAGATGTGACACGCGCCTTTTTAACAACATGGGTGGAATGTTTTGGCACCCCTTCAGACATCACGTCCGATCGGGGCCCACAGTTTGTTTCCGACCTCTGGTCCACAATGGCCCGGAGCCTGGGCGTCTCAATTCTTCGTACGACCGTGTACAACCCACAGGCCAATGGGTTATGCGAGCGTTTCCATAGGTCACTGAAAGCAGCGCTCAGGGCTTTGCTTACGGATGCAAATTGGGTGGACCGGTTGCCGTGGGTTCTATTAGGGTTGTGTTCCGCGCCAAAGGAGGATTTAGTGGCTTCCCCAGCAGAGCTGGTTTTTACGCAGCCCCTGCGGCTCCCCAGGGAGTTTTTACCAGATAACCCCACGCCGAACACCCATCCGTCCCCGCGTTCGCAGCATAGCGCAGATGCACGGACGCTCCCTGGCCCGGCCCACCACTGTTTTCCCCACGCTTTTGTGCCAAAAACCTTTAAGGACACGCCATTCGTGTTTGTCAGGCACGATGCCCACCGGACCCCATTGCGCCCACCCTACGATGGCCCATTCAGAGTGCTGGAGACCGGGGACAAACATTTTGTGTTAGACCTGGGGGGTTGCTGGGACAGAATCTGTATTGACCATTTGCTGTGACGTCACACCTTTTGTTTACGCCGCCATATTGGACGGCAGAAGCGAGTGGATGGCGCATTCAGCAGCTGTTCAGCAGTGTACCAGATCTCGATATATTTACCTGATTTCAACCTACGTCTTTGTTTTATTTTATGTTGGCATTGAATTAGACTATGGTGTTTCACTGCTGTTCCTTTGGGTGTACAAATCGCCAGAAAAAGGGATCCAACTTGAAGTTTTACTGGCTCCCAGCTGACGAAGACAGGCGCAGGAGGTGGGTGGCAGCGCTGAAGAGGAAAGATTGCATAGCCGCCTTACTCGCGGCTATGCAATCAACATTTTATATGATGCACGCAATGAAATAACCTGAAAATTATTTATAACAATTAAATTTGAATTTATTACTTAAGTCATGATATATTTTACATGCAATAGCTAAGCTAGTTGTACAACAAAGAAATATTATATTCTATTTGGCCAATACATTTTATTATTTTTAGTAAACCTCAGGTGATGATACAACCACAATCTACATGCCACACACACTTAGTTCTTCAGATTTTTCTGACTCCTTGAAATTGCTCTACAATCTGGACAGCACCACTTTTTCTTTGGAACATTTTTCAACCTGAGACACTGTACATGGAACTGACCAATTTGACAAAAGCCAGACTCACAGGTTACAATAGATGCATCACCGCAGGTTTTTCTGCAGTAGCAAATGACACTAGTATTATCACCTTTTGGGGTTTCTTTTGTCTTACAAGATATATGAAAGAAATTTGGATTTTTGGTATACCATTTGGCGAGTAGTTCTGGTAAAATGACAGACCTGTGATATTTACCAACAAGTTGAACTTTCTCATTAAAAAAGAGGTCATCAAACTCAATTCTTTGAACATTACAACCTTTTTGAGTCCAGAGAACAAAGTCACAGTAAGAAAGTTCTGTGACACCCAGTTGAGCTTGGATTTGGTAGAAATATTTTTGAGATGGTTTCAGCTTGATGTCGCCATCAATGTTGCTTGCACAAAACTGAGGGTCTTCCACCGCTTCCTCTAAAGCCTGATTCCTCTTACAGAAAGGACATTTCACCTCCACCAGACCCTCCCCACAGCAGCTACAGGAGACAAATCCATCCGGAGAGGCACCCATGAAGGGGAAGCGCTGACTGAGGACTAGTCCAGCATCACACACTAGTAGATCCTGGTGCTGAGAGGACCTGATTTCTTCATACTGATCACGGGCCACTTTCTCATGGTCGCATCCCCATCTGTAAACAAATCGGCAAAATTATTGACAGAGTACCAAAAAAAAATGTACTAGTATTCATTAAAAACAATATAGAACTATTTTCTGAAAGAAATCTGAATATTTTAGATAGCACAATGAAATGACAATTTTTTTAGAATTATATGTCTTCTTTACAATTTAAATGTTGTCAGTTTCCATGATCAACCAACTTAGTACTCAATGATTCAATCGAGCACCAAAAGTAGCTTACAGTAAGTAGCTAAACATAGCAGGATAAAAAGAGATGATTACTGGTAAAAAAAACAATTCAGGAATTGCATGCAGCCTTGGCGGAGGTTTGCGCTCTCCGAGTGCTTTTCTAGTCTCTTACTTTGTTGCTTTACTGGTAAAACTAACTGGGTAGCATATCTTGTTCAGCAGGCTTCTCGAAGGAGCGTCAAGATGAGTCTGTGCAGCTTCTTTGAAGATGGATGCCGTTATTCTGCCGACTCGCTGCTGATGCCACAACACACACTTGTTCTGCGATCTGGTAGTTTCTTCAACAAATTTTACCTGCAGAAGAAACAATGTCTGATATAACTAACCTAAATTTTCCTGCATAGATATTATGACGTCCCACATAATGATTATGTAGCATTTAATAGACTGTAAAGCACTTTAAAAGTTGTTATTTTTAGAAATAAATTTTAAAACATTTGCAGAAAAATTACCTGCTCAGGAGTGACTTTCAGAAGTTGTTGTACCTGTTCACATCTATTCAACAGCTGCTCAAAGGTAAGCTGAAGACAATCAGGACTAAAAAAAGGGTATCCAGAGAAGCAGGACAATCATTGTGGGCCACCTGCAAATATAATTAGATGTTCTTTTCAACTGACATGTGTAGTTATACAGTTGTGGAACACTGCATATTTAGTTCTGTTCATCAGTCTTCATTCATTTTCAGTTATACATTAGACATGATGCCATTTTCATTCATCTAAAAAATTAAGGAAAAAAATTGTACCAAAGCTATTAACCTGTGGAATGTACTCCTGATTATAAGGCTCAACCAGAGATAGTATAGCACACTGTTTGCCTGTTATTCTAGAAGTTTGATGCAGCCTTTGATACAATGCTCGGTGATCATCATCTGATGGAGGGGCAATGGGCTTGCTTTCCCTTTTACGGGGAATATGTTTTTTGTTCTGCATTGACATCCGTTTTGTTTTGGGTTTTGAAAAATCGATATCACGCAATGCAGCAAAAGGAAGCTTCAAGTTT
The DNA here is from genome assembly GCA_020510985.1 of Pholidichthys leucotaenia. NCBI lineage: Eukaryota > Metazoa > Chordata > Actinopteri > Cichliformes > Pholidichthyidae > Pholidichthys > Pholidichthys leucotaenia. The sequence goes on from CM035838.1 coordinate 365,367,903, forward strand.
GCTGTTGGTGTATTCCAGGCGCAGGGAACATCAGTGCAAGTCTGGCCTTGGGACAGGCGGACAGCACACTCAACAGCAAACAACACAGCTGCAACATGCGAACAAGTCTCTCCTAACCCTGCCATACAAGTACAGTGTGAAGACAATATGACACCATCTTGATTCATGATCACCCAGGGTTTCAGTGGGGGGTCCGACATCTTCTGGGAGTGATGTACCTGTAGTGGATAAATATTCTTATAATTAATATGTGGGTATGATGACTTTTTATCTGGATATAAGTCTTTCTTGTACAGACTGAACAATAAAATTTGTAATATATCTAATAGTGTTGGGAGTTGTTTATCGAATATTCTATTGATAAGACAAATATTTAAAAATCCTTTTACAGAATATATAGATCTATAAAAATATTTAATTATTTTTTAATTAATTTAATTGAAATACTATATATACAGCTAATAACAATAATAATAATTGAATATTTTATAAAATTTTAATAATTTATCACTTAATAGATTCTATATAACATGACAAATCTATACAGTAGGGGAGAGAATAGAGTCTGAATTTTGGAAAAAATAAAGGAAAAATACCTGAGCCTTCATGACATAGTGGACCGTTGAAGTGATGACTGGGGATATCAGCACATTTCTCACAAGCCCAGCAACAAAATAACTATAAGCGTCCAAACTTTTGTGGGCTTTCAGAGACTCTCCAGTGTACCTAGACGGTGTGTTGACCAGGTAGTTGTAGATGTCCATATAGTGTACGTCAGGTTTGGGGCAAAAATCTATGAAACTGGTGAATTTTTCAAGCGACAAGTTGTAAGGGTCCACGCCGATAACACTGATCTGTTCCGTGTACCAGTCACAATGTTTTTTATCTAGTAGTTGCGCTACATCGGACAAAGCCGGCACATCTGACTGAGCGGATGCCATGTTGAAACGCACTCGCACAGCGCCCGACTTGCCGTCCAATATGGCGGTATCAACAAAAATCACGTGACGCGGGACGTCACTGGCAAATGGTTGCTTAAGTCCGCCTTTGTTGTGGCAGACGAGCAGCTGGAGTTGGCTTGAGCTCCTCGGTGAGGAAGACCCCACTGAGAGCTCCCCGGGTAAATGACTCATCACAGCAGTCACACGAGCATGCTGAATGCCCCCCCCCCCTCCATTGTCCCCCCACAGACGGACACACCCCCAGGAGCCCCCCACTGGCACAGCAGCGTCGCGGAGCCAAAGACCCCCCATTACAGCAGCTATGGGCGGAGACTGTAGCCACGAGGATGGGAGAGTAAACACCCAGTCTGAGACTCTGGGGGGGGGGGGCATGCTGTAGAGTTCAGTAGTTTTCCTCTCAGACTGAGAGAGCATGGAGATCAAAGGGCTGGGGGGTAAGGGGAATTGTCTTGTTGGAGTGAATGGTGAATACAGGATCTCAGGCAGAAGGGAGGTGTGAGTTTTGGGATATAAAAGAGAGAGTCCCTGCTACAAATGTTTAATGTTCTGATTCTGGAAGATGTGAGAGTGAAATAAAGTTCGTCTGCTCGGAAAGTTCGGTCTGGTTATTTCATCTCCACATTATAACCTTTTCCAGACTGATAGATCTCAGTTACTTTGTTTCTCATTTGTTCCTGAATTTCTTTGGATCGCAGCATGATGTCTAACTTTTGAGGAGCTTTTGGTCTACTTCACTTTGTCAGGCAGGTCCTATTTAAGTGATTTCTTGATTGAGAACAGGTGTGGCAGTAATCAGGCCTGGGTGTGGCTAGAGAAATAGAACTCAGCTTTCCAAAGATGTGATAAACCACAGTTAATTTATGTTTTAACAGGGGGTGCAATCACTGTTTCATACAGGGCCATGTAGTTTTGGATTTTTTTTTTTTACCCTTAATAATAAACACCTTCATTTAAAAACTGCATTTTGTGTTTACTTGTGTTATCTTTGTTTAATAAGATAAGATAAGATAAGATAAGATAAGCCTTTATTAGTCCCACAATGGGGAAATTCCAGGATTGCAACAGCACAGGGATAGCAACACTCAGAGCAACAATCAGAAGGCAAGAGAAAAAACAAGAGCAGCGAGTATACATATGTACATATAAATATATATATATATATATATATATATATATACGTATATATATATATATATATATATATAGACACACAGTGCGGAGCATTGTAGCTAGATGGGATAAATATATGAGTATATAAACACACAGTGCGGAGTATTGTAGCTAGATGGAATAAATATGTAAATATATAAACACACACAGTGCGGAGCATTGTAGCTAGATGGAATAATATGTAGATATATAAACACACACAGTGCGGAGTATTGTAGCTAGATGGAATAAATATGTAGATATATAAACACACACAGTGCGGAGCATTGTAGCTAGATGGAATAAATATGTAAATATATAAACACACACAGTGCGGAGCATTGTTGGTAGATGGAATAATATGTAGATATATAAACACACAGTGCGGAGCATTGTAGCTAGATGGAATAAATATGTAAATATATAAACACAGTGCGGAGCATTGTAGCTAGATGGAATAATATGTAGATATATAAACACACACAGTGCAGAGCATTGTAGCTAGATGGAATAAATATATGAATATATAAACACACAGTGCGGAGCATTGTAGCCAGATGGAATAAATATGTAGATATATAAACACAGTGCGGAGCATTGTAGCTAGATGAATAAATATGTAAATATATAAACACACACAGTGTGGAGCATTGTAGCTAGATGGAATAAATATGTAAATATATAAACACACACAGCGTGGAGCATTGTTGCTAGATGGAATAAATATATAAATATATAAACACACACACAGTGCGGAGCATTGTAGCTAGATGGAATGAAACAGCACAACCGTCTACTTAGTTATCCTACATGGTATGATTATGTACCCATACATATTCTCACCCTCCATAGCGACCGGTATTTTCCTAGTTGTATACTGGAGGGGACCATTGTGTAAGTCTATTGCATCTTTTGCATTCAATACTATTAGGTCATCACGTCTTTTTGCTATCTCTGCGAGCAGCCCTGCTTAGGTTGTACAGTCTGACAGCCGTAGGTAGGAAGGACCTGCGAAACCTCTCGGTTGTGCACCTAGGATGATGTAGTCTGCTGCTAAATGAGCTCCTCAGTGCATTCAGTATGTCCTGCATAGGGTGGAACTCGGACTCCTGCAGAGATGACAGTTTAGCCACCATCCTTCTCTCTCCCATCTCCTCCACTGGGTCAAGGCGCTGCCCCAGAACAGAGCTAGCTTTCTTGATCAGTTTGTTCAGTCTCTTCCTATCGGCTGCTGTAATGCCACTGCCCCAGCAGACCACTCCAAAAGTGATGGCTGATGCCACCACCGTGTCATAGAATGTCTTCAGCAGCGCTCCTTGTACACCAAAAGACCTGAGTCTCCTCAGTAGGAATAGCCTGCGCTGTCCCTTCTTGTAGAGTGCGTCAGTATTGTGTGACCAGTCTAGTTTATTGTTCAGATGAACACCCAGGTACTTGTAGGATGTCACCATCTCGATGTCTGTTCCCTGTATATTTACTGGTGCTGTGAGGGGTTGTCCTTGCCTGCGGCAGTCCACCACCAGCTCCTTAGTTTTCCTCGTGTTGATCTGGAGGCAGTTCCGATGGCACCAGTCCACGAAGTCCTGGATAAGCCCTCTGTACTCAGCTTCATCTCCGTTGGAGATGAGGCCAACAATCGCAGAGTCGTCAGAGAACTTCTATAGATGGCAGTGTGTTGTGTTGTGTGAGAAGTCCGCAGTATGAAGGGTGAACAGGAAAGGAACCAAAACCGTTCCCTGGGGGGCCCCCGTGCTACCGATGATCGTGTCGGACACACAGTCCCGGGTTCTCACAAACTGAGGCCGGTTTGTGAGGTAGTCCAGGATCCATGATGACAGGTGATAGTCCACCCCTGCGCACAGCAGCTTGTCCTTCAGGATCATCGGTTAGATGGTGTTGAAAGCACTGGAGAAGTCAAAGAACATGATCCTGACCGCATTCCCGGGCTTCTCCAGGTGGGACAGAGAATAGTGAAGGACTTCCGCTTCTGAGAGAGAGCAGACGCTTTTCTTCCCTCTCCCTCCTAATCCTCTCCCTTCTGATCCCAGCTTGCAATGTCACTCTTCTCCTGGATGAATCTTAATCCAAATGGAAATTATGGATCTGGAAAGCGGCTTATATGCGATTGTCACCACTTTAAAAAGAAGAAGATCGGGTCAGGGGGAACCCAAGGGAGACTCATGGCATTGGAATTCATGTGTCTGTGTGATTCGACTGAGATTGAACTGATCACAGGATCTTCTGTTTGGCCCCTGGAGTTTTCCTAGTGTATCGAAATTATCTGGGTGAGCTAATCAAATGCGGACCCCGGCGTAGCTCTCTTAACAAATTCAACAATTCGTCCAGCTGGGGGGAGCACTGACTGTCAGCAGCAGGATTAACATGGAATTTACTATCTGGCATGCATTGAAGAGAGAACGAACTCTCTGGACATGTTTTACCTATGTCTCGGTAGGTGGATAACATCTGTGGATCGCTGAGTGCTCTCCAGAGAATGATCTAAAGTATGATTCAAGCCTGTATGAAATTGAAGCACAGAATCGAAGAGAGAGAAATTTTTTATTCTCTGAGTGCACTGTGCAGATTTGACCTTGTGTTTTGGTGCCTTTGTTTACATTCCTCCTCGATGAAGATAACGCCGGAGAAGTGGCTTATGTCTACCCATACATCAACAATCAGTTGTTGTCGTCAGCGGATTGGTCTCTCAAGGACATTGCCCATGTGCCTTCTGCAAGGAAGAGGAAAAGAGAGACAGACTCTGATCTCTGACTTGTTTATAAGTCACATGATTATAACATCTATCCACTGCCTGGAGGCGCCCTCTGCTGCTCACTAACAACTGTTACACTCACACTACACAATGACATGCAAATATACACACACTGCTCTCCCTCCCTCTGCTGTGTGATTGTATCTATTGTCTGCTAATGTGCATAGAGGGTTTTTTTCTGTGTAATCAAAATTTGGCTCATGAGCTTATATGAGCTTATACGAGCGTGATTCTGATAACTATGTTTTTTCTCTCTGCCTATTGTGTTTCCCCCCCCCCCCTTCCCCCCTTTACCCCCACTGCAGACAGGCGCCTCTATGGCTGCCGTGTCATTGGATGCGCCTAATGTGCGCGCCCAATGTCAAGTCAAATTCCTTGTGTGTTTACTTGTAAATATACTTGGCAATAAAGCTGATTCTGATTCTGATTCTGATTCTGATTCTGAAGATCACCGCATCCTCCACCACAATGCCATGCTGGTAGGTGAACTGGAGTGGATCCATCGCTGGTCCCACCAGGGGGCGGAGGTGAGCAAGGAGCAGTCTCTCCAGGGTCTTCATCATGTGGGACGTCAAGGCCACTGGTCTGTAGCTGTTCAGATCTTTGGGATGGGAAGTCTTTGGTACAGGTACCACACAAGATGTTTTCCACAGCTGTGGTACCCTCCCCAGCTCCAGGCTCAGATTAAAGATGTACTCCACAATCCCACACAGTTGGTCTGCACAGGACTTGAGGAGCTTTGCGCTGATGCCGTCCGGTCCCGACGCCTTCCTCGCCTTGATCTTCCTCAGCTCCGTCCTCAACTGGGTCTTAGTGAGGGTCAGATTGGGGGGCTGTGTGTTGGGAGTGGGGGGGTGTTGGTGGAGTGGGGAGTGGGCAGCAGGGCTTGATGTCTTTAGAGGCAGCAGTGGTTGTTGTGCAGTCAGGGGGGAGGGCGGTTGGTCAAACCTATTGAAAAACAGATTCAGATTGTTCCTCCACTCCCTGCCCCCCGTGGCCTGGGGGGAGGTATTTTGGAGCCCAGAGATGGTTTTAAGGTTTCTCCAGACCCCGCTGATGTCGCTCTGTTGCAGCTTGTCCTCCATCTTCTTCCTGAAGCTGTCCTTGCCTTCTCTGATCTTTCTCCTCAGCTCCCTCTGTACGGACTTCAGCATCTCCCTGTTCCCCGACCTGAAGATCCTCTTCTTCTCTCTCAGAAGTGTTTTTATCTCAGGGTTGATCCAGGGTTTGTTGTTTGAGCAACACCGTATGGTCTTGGTGGGAATGGTGTTGTCCACACAGAAGCTGATGTAGTCCGTGATGGTGTGAGTGAGGCCATCGATGTCCTCACCATGTGGATCGCAGAGCTGCTCCCAGGCGGTGGTTTCAAAACAGCCCTTTAGAGCGTCCATTGCCTCCTTAGACCATAACTTCACTGTGCGCATGACCGGAGGTTGTCTGTGCACTAGGGGTTTGTACACCGGCCAGAGATGAACCAAGTTGTGATCCGATCTCCCGAGTGGGGGGAGTTGTGATGAGGTGTACGCCTCCTTAGTGTTTGCGTAGAATAAGTCCAGTGTTTTATTGTCTCTAGTGTGGCATGTGACATACTGGGTAAACGTGGGTAGAATGGGAGACAGTGAAACATGGTTGAAATTGCCTGAGATGAGGAGAAGATCATCTGGGTGTTCTGTCTGCAGCCTGCCAGTTACTGAATGGATGACGTCACGTGCTGTCCCAGCGTTCGCCGTCGGATTTGTATAAATAACAATGCAGATCACGTGTGAGTATTCCCTCGGGAGATATGTAGGCCGCATGCTAACAGCTAGCAACTCCATGTCTTTGCTGCAGTGTTGTTGTTTAACAGTGATATGTCCCGGTCTGCACCAGTTGTTGTTAACATACATTATCACTCCACCGCCCCTTGCTTTGCCACTGTCTGATGTTCGGTCTGCCCGTATCGTGTGGAAACCCTCCAGTTCAATGTTAGTATCTGCTGCTAATTCTGTTAGCCAAGACTCTGTGAATAGGAACAGGCTACACTCCCGGTATATGCTATCGTAGTGGGAGATAGCCAGTATCGATCGTACATTCCCCATAACAACGGATGGGAGGGTGGGTCTGTACCTTATATTTCTTGCTCACCGCCTTACTCCAGCCCGGCACCCACGTCGTTTTTGCCTCAGTTCTCCCGGTATGTCGAGTTTTTCCGTTAGCACTGGGTGGCGGTTGAGTGCTAGCAGCTCTTCCCTGCTGTACCGTCTCCTGCTATAAACAGTGGCTCTGTCCACCGGCTCGGGAGACATTTGGGGCGATCTGTGTGTCTGTGATATATATGGAGTGAAAGGTGTGCCGAATCAGAAAGTTGTCACCGGATCAGAAGAGAGAGGAAGAAAAAAAGACTCAGAATTGAGCTGCTGTTGCAAAAGGCAGCCGACTCGTGTGACGCCGGAAGTAATAGTTAAATTAGTTTGATGATCTGAAACATTTAAGTGTGACAAACATACAAAAAATGAGAAATCAGGAATGGGGCAAACACTTTTTCACACCACTGTATACTGCATGGTGACGTCATCCGCAGGATGTGCATCACTCCCAAAATACCCAACATTACTACACTATACTGTAGGTGAAGCTATGGACTCATGGATCACCTCCAAAATGTAATGGATTTGTGTATAGCCCAAGAGCCACCTCTGGTGAAAATTCCATCAAAATCTGTGTAGTAGTTTTTGAGTAATCTTGCAAATACAGTGTGAGAAGATAGGGCCTTGGTGCAGGTATGCACTTTTGGATCACTGCCAAAATCTAATTGGTTCCTCTGTAGCCCAAGGACCACTTCTGGTGAAAATGTCATTAAAATCCATCCAGTAGTTTTTGCATAATCCTGCTAACAGACAAACAGACAAACACTGGCAAAAACATAACCTCCTTGGAGGAGGAAAAAACTCACTGCTGAAAGAAACTTTAAAGCACAAAGCTTTCTTGCTTTAGCTGCAGGGTTGTTCACTATGTAGGGAGAATCAGTTACATGACCACAGGTGTTTCTAATGAATCATTAGAGCTTTAGACCGGAGTGGTCATGTGACAAAAGCTTGTTGTAAATGCTCAGGAGATGATGACACCCTTGATCGCGTTTAAGGAACGGTTTGTGGGACCTGATATGGTTGACCTCTTTATGCCACATTGGAACCAACCAGTGTCTCTTCAAGGATCTTCTCTTTTACCATATGGTGACCTGTGTGCACCAAGTGGTGCCCAACAGCGGAGGAGACACGTTGGTGTTCAGTCAGCCTCTTCCTGAATGGACGTTCACTCTTTCCAATGTGATGTTCACAATCGCCATGCTCCAGATGGTATACCACCCCACAGAGTTCAGTGATAGTCTTTATCCTTATCAGTTCTAGCTGTTAATTGACTGGCACGAGGAAGGTTTCTCTTCTCAACCAAGCCTCCTCTTTTGCTGATCTAACCTTAATTTGTACCATCATTTTCTCCTTCACAGACAGATGGGAGTCAGTCAGTTAGGTCACATGTAAATGGATGTTGGTCTGTGGCGTTGTTAGCAGTATATTTGTTAAAGGTGAATATTCATTGACACCACCATGGTGGTGGTGGTCGGAGAGGCCTTTGGCACGGATTGGCCGCTGTCAGTCTGCCCCAGGGCAGCTGTGGTTACAGAGGTAGCTTACTCCAGTCAGTGTCTGGAGTGAATGAATAATGGACTCACTGCAAAGCGCTTTGAGATGTCACTTGACATGTAAAGCGCCATATAAATCTAATTATTATTACCATCCTTTTTTAAATCAAATAGGACTCTAATTTCTAATTCTTCTAAATGTCTATTTTCTTACAAATAAATTGTGGGTTTAGGGTCATTTATACACACATATATATATATATTTTTTTTGGGGGGGGGGTTGCATGGATAAGATTGTGTCCCTATATTTTTGTAATGAGAAAGCATTCCAATCCTTTATAATTACAAAAAAAAAGCACATCTCTTTCCTACAAAAGCATAAAAAAATAAATTGCAGTCATTGTCTCAAACAGAAGAGCTAAAATAAAATCATAACAAAATAAAAATTTAATGAATGCTTTAAATTTACAAGAAAAAAGTCACAAATTTAAGACAAAAAGTTGCAAATATATTTGAAAAAAATCACAAATTTATAGAAAAATTTTTGCAAATTTAGGAGAAAAAAGTTGCAAATTTACAAAAAAGTCACAAATTTCACAAAAAAATAGTAAATTTTCAAGGAAAATTAGGAAAATTGCAGGAAAATAGTCCAAAATTTACAAGAAAAAATTGCAAACTGTTGTGAAAAAGTAGCAAATTTACTAGAAAATTTGTAAATTCGCAAGAAAAACGTCACAAATATGACAACAAATTGCAAATTTATAAGAAAAACTTTCAAAATGAGAAAAAGTAATGAATTTATAGAAAAAGTTGTAAATTTACAAGAAAAAATCAATTATGAGAAAATAAACATTTAAAAGAAAGTCACAAATTTTATGAAAAAAGATGCAACTTTACAAAAAAGAAGTCCATGGTGTAGTACAGGGCTACTACAAGGGGTTAACTGGCATCAGCATAATGATGCAGCCGTACGGTGACGTTATCACGCTGAGCCACATATAAGAGGAGAGCTGCCATCTGAGGGCATCTTTCCCGGCTGGCTCAATACTAGATAACAGACCTGCACTGTGTGTTATTACTTTGTGTAATAAAGTTTGTGTTCGCAGCAGCACCACTCTCTGTGAGTCTCTCCGGGTTTCCAGACATAACACTTGGCGACAAGAATTTAATCCACGGGGGCGTGCGTGGCCACCACGACCATTTCTGGAAGACGCCGGTGAGCCACCAGTCCAGTGGGTGCGCTGGTTTGACGCTTTCACCACCTACTTATCAGCGTTTGGTTCGGACGAGATGAACGAGGTACGGAAGTCAGCTCTACTGCGTTGCTATCTGGGCGTGGAGGGCGCTCGTTTGTACGGCGCCATAAGACCACCAGTTTCATGTGCCGAGGCAGTCAAGCCGCTAGCTAGCCGCCGCACTTCACCCCACAATGACTGCGATGCGTGTGTTGGTCTGCTCACCAAACACTTCGATGTCGAACGAAGACGACATGGAGAGAGGGCAGCGACTGGACTTCCCTCCGTTCCTCACCCAGCGTGAGCTTCAGAAAGCCACTGCAGAGCTGCAGGAGAAGGACCCATCTATCGGGAACGGAGATGAGGAGAGGACAACCGTCCCGTTTGTACAGGAGGAGCGCTGCACAGGGAGGGCTGGGCTCATCTCACATCCTCACCCAGCAGGAGTTTATGGGAGCCACTGTGGAGCTGCAGGAGAGGGAGCCCACACACACAGAGACCCCCAAGACACACCACCCCGATATGGATGTTAAATGTGACAACAGCGACACATCACCCCAACCTAAACCAGCACCAGAAGAAAGTCAGAAAGAACTGGACTGCTTCAGAATCCTTGCTCAGCACCAGTCTACCGGAGCCACGGCTGAGCCGACGGGTGAAAAGTCTGTGTCCATAAATGACAAAGGAGAGATGCCGGATGTCTTCAGGATCCACGACCAGCATTGGCCTCCAGGGACAGCCGCTGCAACGTTGGATGAAGAGTCCGTGACCCAACAGGATGTGACAGAGCCACCACATCTTGATGGACGCCCCGTGACAAATGTGAGTACCACACCATTACAACTACAGTGCCGTACGCAGCCGTACAGAGTGCCACTTGTGGTGATGAACTGGCTTCGGGCCCACGGAGCCAAGTGACCAGGCTCACAGATGGCTGGTACATCGTCACCACCGCTGACACGTATGAAGGTAGCAGCACAGCTGAGAACAGGATCGGGACAGCGGGTCAGTTGTCTGCGGGAGGTGAGAGCAGCTGCTGCGGATTGGGATGCAGCGTTGGAGCTGATCCAGCTGGTGTGGGTTCCGGGCCGGGACACTGTTGATGAGCGTGCCATGGCTTCAGAGAGATGGCACCCGGGCCTGTTGAAATTGGTGCCGCCAGGGGCGCGTCCACCACGAGCTCGCTCTAAGGCCTCTCCAGCAGAACCGCCTTCCCCATGGAAGACTGTGAAAAAAAAGTGACTCTTTAAGTAGGAGTGCGGCTGAAAAGGTGGCAGAATAATCCACTCAGCCATGTTGGGTTGAGCAGCGGTCCTCCTGCACAACCCTAGTTCATAGTGTCGTTATTTATGCCAAATTGTGGAGGGTTACAATTGGTAAGTGTTCTGTGTTTTTCTAAGGGGGTGGGTGAATGTAGTATAGGGATACTGCAAGGGGTTAACTGGCATTGGCGTGATGACGCAGGCGCACAGTGACGTCATCACACCGAACCACATATAAGGGGAGAGCCGCCATCTTAGGGCATCTTTCCTGGTTGGCTCAATATTAGATAATAGACCTGTACTGTATGTTATTGCTTTGTTTAATAAAGTTTGTGTTCACAACAACACCACTCTATATGAGTCTCTCCGGGTTTCCAGACATAACACATGGATTGCCACCTTATTGTGGTGGAGAGGTTTGACCAGGAGCCAGGGTAGCAGGTGCTATGTCGTTTTAGAAAATTGCCCCTGGTAGGGTCTCCCACAGCAAACTGGTCCTGGGTGAAGGGCCAGACTAAGGTCCAGCAGATCCCCATAAAAAGTTAACAAGGATCCTCAATATCCGGCCAGTATATGGGGTTACTGTGGTCCTGCTCATCAGCTTCGCTGTGACCAGGTGACCAGGTTTCTATACATAGCACTTGACAGGGTTCAGTCTGAACAAGTCATGTGGATCTGTTCTCCAGTGGGCTCACCACTGGCAGGAGGGATCATGGGGATCCTGGCTGCTGTTTACGTCCCGCCCGACGCGGACGTGCGCGAGGCTCAGCGCGCGCTCGCGGATCACATTCAGCAAGTGGAGCGGACTTTCCCGGACTCTCTGGTTATTGTGGTTGGCGACTTTAACCAGAGCAACCTGAGCCACGAACTCCCCCGATACAAACAATTTATTAAATGCCCCACCAGAGGAGAGAACACGCTGGATCACTGTTACACTACAGTTAAGGACGCGTATCGCGCTGTTCCCCGCGCTGCGCTCGGACTATCTGATCACGTGATGGTCCACCTGATTCCCACATACAGACAGAGACTGAAGCTCACAAAACCTGTTGTGAGCACTATGAGGAAATGGACCAGTGAAGCTGGGGAGGAGCTGCGCACGTGCTTGGAAATAACTGACTGGGACATGTTTAAAGGAGCCACGCATGATCTGGATGAGTACACGGACACTGTGACCTCATATATCCACTTTTGTGAGAAGAGCATTCTTCCATCGCGCACCAGGGTGAGTTACTCCAACGACAAGCCCTGGTTCACAGCTAAGCTCAGACAGATCAGGAAGGAGAAGGAAGCAGCGTTGAAAAGTGGAGACCGGGACTGCTACAAGGAGGCCAAATACCGGTTTAGGAGAGAGCTGAGGAGAGCTAAATCTGTGTATTCTGAGAGACTCCAGCAACAGTTCACTGCTAACGATTCTGCTTCTGTGTGGAGAGGACTGAGGCAAATCACTAACTATTGGCCTCAGGCTTCTAAAGGACAGGATGACAAAGCCCTTTGTCAAAGACTGTCCCAACACTATGCCCGTTTTGACACCTCGTCAGCTGTGTCCAACTCCCCCCTCCCCCCAGTGCCACTGCCTCCATGGTCCCCACTTCATCAAAGGCGCCCCCCCTCCTCCCCCCCTGCCCTTGCCATCAGTGAGCAGGACGTGCACAGACAGTTCTCCAGACTCAACCCACGCAAGGCCCCCGGTCCGGACGGCGTGTCTCCCTCCACCCTGACACTGTGCAGAGGAGCTGACTCCTGTCTTCACAGACATTTTTAACACCTCCCTGAAGTCATGCCACGTGCCGGCCTGCCTCAAAACCTCTACCATCGTCCCTGTCCCCAAGAAGCCACGGATCACTGGACTTAACGACTACAGACCTGTAGCGCTCACCTTTGTAGTCATGAAGTCCTTTGAGCGCCTGGTCCTGCCCCACCTCAAGACCATCACCACTCCCCTCCTGGACCCGCTGCAGTTTGCCTACAGAGCCAACAGGTCTGTGGACGACGCAGTCAACCTGGCCCTCCACTCCATCCTGCAGCACCTGGACTCCCCGGGAACCTACGTCAGGATCCTGTTTGTGGACTTCAGCTCTGCATTCAACACCATCCGCCCCGCTCTGCTCCAGGACAAGCTGTCCCTGCTCAACGTGCCTGACTCCCTCTGCAGGTGGATCACCGACTTCCTGACGGACCGGAGGCAGCATGTGCGGCTGGGAAAGACTGTCTCAGACTCTGTTAGCATCAGCACCGTATCACCCCAGGGCTGTGTACTTTCCCCCCTGCTCTTCTCCCTGTACACCAACTCCTGCACCTCCAGCCACCAGTCTGTCAAGCTGATCAAGTTTGCGGACGACACCACCCTCATCGGGCTCATCTCCAACGGCGACGAGTCCGTCTACAGGAGAGAGGTGGCCATTCAGACTAAAACCTCCCGCTACATGAACAGCTTCTTCCCCTCTGCCATCAGACTGCTGAACACTAAGTGACTTATTAGACTCTCGTGCATTACGTACAGCAGCTCAACCGGACTCATGACAATTATCACTGTCTTCTTTTTGCACTACCAACTGCATTCCGACTGCACTATGTGGAACTCCACAATATCTGCTGCTTGTTAATATATTTAAAAATTGCATAGATTAGTATTACTTATTCATATTCTACCTTTTATTGCATGCATAGTTTTTTATTTTTATCTTTAGTGCTACTCCATGTTTAATGTTGCAGCATTGCACCGAGACAAATTCCTAGTTTGTGTACTACATTAACAATGGCAATAAATCTGATTCTGATTCTGATTCTGATTCTGATCAGGTGCTATGTGAACCGGGTAGTCTGGGTTTCTTTGCTTATGCTATGTGTCCACTGGTCAGGATTTTTCTGAAAGGAGTCAGATACTGGAACTTGTGAGGTGCGGAAAAGGGGCGTGTAGCATAGTTTTCGGATAGGCGGAGTCGAGCAATGCAGGAGGAAATACTAGAATAGTCATTATTAACCATGAGCAGATTGATAAGTCTGTTTTTAATAGTACTGGTATATTTGTGCTACAAAAGGCGACTTTGTCATCATCGCCGCTGGTTTTGGGTTCATCCAATCCTGCAGACCCGCACAATGCATGTCGAATTTGACCGCCTGGTTCGTGAGCTCTGGCTGGATGAGCCCATTTTCCACTGCTCTCCACGCCTCATTCCTTTGTATGCTGTTTCTATATGACGGCAAGGACTGGTCATATAGTATTGGGTTGCCTGAAACAACGGTTATTAATTTCTCCTTCATGTCTTCACAGCAACAGGTAACGTACAGATCTGCTTCTCTTCCCCCCCCTTTCCCCTTCTCCTCCAGCTGGCTGGTTCACTGGATTGGTCGACGGGTCCATCCATTGGCGGTCTTCAGCTCTCTGCTGCTACTGGACAATATGGCGTCCTTGGTCTGCATATCTTTAAAACAAACCAGCGAAAAGTGTTTCTAGCATCACTTTGTGCGAGAAATAGTAGGTTCAGTTAACGAATCTGTTGTTATTTTACATCAAAAAACCACTGGTTTCAAAGTTCAGGATGACAGTGCTGCCTCCGGTTCATGACTGTACGGAAAATAGCACGACCGATTGTCCCGAGTATGCAAATGAGCTGTAGCGGACCCACAGGAGATTCTGCACACCACAGTCCAGTTTTCACCGGTCCGCACCCAAGTGCTTTCCGCTGCGTTTCCAATACACAATGAATGGGAAGCGGAAAAATGATGGAACCAGTGGACATGTACCTTTACACTTATGTCCCTGCAACCCGGACTGCTGGATGCTCAGTAGAAGATGGATGGATGGAAGCAATGAGAAAAACATTAATAGAAAGCATATTTTTGCATTTATTCTTATGTTTAAATGCTTTTTATTCAGTTATGTAACATGATATAGAAACGTTATGATGGGTTACGGTTGTCCAATCTTTGTTTTTTTGGGGGGGGGGGGGTAGTTGCCATCATTCATTAATATTATTATCATTATCTCTTTGCTTTCTCTGTAATGTCACTGACAACGTGCGTGTGCTGTGAGCATGTGGTCACACCTTAACGGGAACCAGCGTTTAGGAGGAGGATGATAAAGCCTGGAGGAGAGAGAGAGCCTCCTCTCTGGTTCACGGACATGGGGGGGGGGGGGGCAGAGCTCTCTCTCCGTCCATTAATTTCCAAACGTCTGTTGCTAAGAATAGCCTCCCCCTCCACCTTCCCTAACCATAACGCACGCAGACCTGCTCGCGCGCGCCGGTGCTCGTTTACTGTAGCGTGCACGCACCCAGCTCCAGCTTCTTTGCGGGAGTTGGATGCTGCCACCCCCCCACCCCACCCCAGTTCATCCGGCACCACTTCCCAATATACACACGCACGCGCTATTAATATTATAATGAGTCATGGGTAGGTGGCTGTGCTGGGTTTTAACGCACAATATCAGGAGTGTCCAGTTCTGCTCAGTCCAGTTCTACAGGGCAGGGCCATGTCCTTAAGCGCCTTAAAAAAATAAAATGAAATAAAAAAAAGAGAGAGAGAGAGAGAGAGAGAGAGAAAGGCGATGCCTGTATCTGTGACGGAGGTCTGGAGTTGGAGGTGCTGCCTACGTCATGTGCCGTGCCAGCAGAACTGAGCAGCCTCGGAACAAAGCGGAGCAGCAGCGGCGACAGCAGCGCAAGGTGCCGCCGTTTATTTACCGCACACACTCCGTCCACAATTCAGAGGCATAGTCTCCCCCTGTTGTTTTCTTTTTTTTTCCCGTCTCCATCTATTCTGGTGAATGGTGATTGGCATCCATCCTCACCTCTCCCCCCCTCCCTCCCCTCCCTTCCTTCCTTTGGGGACACTGGAAGAGGAGAGGAGAGGCCGTGAGGCGCGCACTGCCCTTCTCCAATGAGAAAGCGGGAGAGGACGCTGGGCTAGGACGCTAGGGCTCATCGGTGCAGACGAAGGGAGACTTTTCAGGGAGGGGACGGTGAGGTACTTTTTTTTTTTATTTTTACCCCTCTCTCCCACCCCCCACCCGCCGTCACTATGCACCCCGAACGGCCGAAGCAGGACCATGAGAGGGTTTAGGGCGGCGGAGGAGCGGCCGTCGTGCCATTGCCTTTGACGACGTGTGTCCCTTGTTGGGCTCCTGGATGGCCGCGCAGGTGAGGGATAAAAGATGATGGTTGCAACGGAGGATTCCACTGAAGTCTCTTGAGAGAGAGAGAGAGAGGAGAGAGAATATTTGATGCATCTCAAGCCAGCGACACAAACGCTCCAAACGGAAACGGTATTTTTTCTTTTTCTCTCTCTTCAGCCAGAATATACATTCTCCTATAAGGCTCATGAATGACAGATGCCACCGTTTCTGCTGGTGCCGGTGCTCGTCAGCGCGCGCTGGTGAATCAACATACTGTATCAAACATTGCGGATGTTTCAAAATAAATAAATAATAGTAGCTTTTCAATTTAATTGCCTTTTGAGCCCGTGGAAACGTTCCCAAAATGCCAAGCCGAACACATCTGATGGCTGCTAGTTGTTTTCTGACATATTTTTGAGTCTTATCAAATGATGCATCTGTGACATTTTGAGGCGTTTTGATCATCTTTCCATGCCATCTTGACGGTAAAAAAAAAAAAAAAATGAATCGTTTGGAAAGGTGCAGGGAGCTCCGGTGCGCTCTGAGGCGGGCATGAACCATGGAGAGCCTGAAATATCTGTATTTCGCCCCATGATTTCATGTTGGAGCGAGACCTGCTTTACACGGACGTGAGAGCAGAGCAGGACTGAGAAACCCCACAGCATCACCCTAATGTGCAACCGGCCAGCCAACCGACCACACATTTAATTTCCTCACACCCACAGTTGGCCATTGGCAGAGGCGCACAGAGAAGGAGACGGTACATGGGCGTCCTCCTTTGATTTAAAAAAAAAAATAAAGAAAGAAAGAGCAGCAAAAACTGCTGGCAGGGTGCAGGTGTTCGGCATAAGGCTTACAAGACAAACCGTTGTGCTCATGAGACGTTCTGATCCAGACGGGATGTAATGTTGTGTGGCTGCACAGCAGAGCATTGGTCTCCTTCTCCGCTGCTTCGTGAAGATTGGCTTTTGGTGTCCACAGAATGGCACGGTTTGGAGACGAGGTACCAAACAGGTATGGAGGAGGGCTCAGCGGTGGGGGCCCAGGCGGCCGCGGCGGCAGCAAACAAGGGGGACCCCATGGACACGGCCACGGGCACGGTCACGGACACGGCCACGGCCACGGCCCACCTGGAGGGCCAGGGGCCCAGAGAATGTACAAGCAGTCTATGGCGCAGAGAGCCCGAACGATGGCCCTCTATAACCCGATCCCTGTGCGCCAGAACTGTTTCACCGTCAACCGTTCGCTGTTCATATTCAGTGAGGATAACTTTGTGAGAAAATACGCCAAAAAGATCACCGAATGGCCATATCCTTTACCTAACTGTGCAGTGAGTAAACGTTGATGCTGCAGGCCCACAGCTGTTGAGTGAATGGTCCCCATTTAAGCTACAGGGTTCATCTTATTTCACATCAACAAATGTGTAACAACTAGATCTGCCAGTAGATAAAAAAAAAAATGCTGAATATTTATAGTCAGATGATTTGTGATGGGTGGTGGTAGTGGTGGGGGACGGGGGTGGGTGGGGGGGGGGGGGGCTTGATTGTTGTTGGTCACCGTAAATCACATTTGTTTGCAATCTCACATCACACTTGTGTTTGGCTTGATTGACATATGCTTGGAAAGGAGGTTTTATAGAACCTGGCAGGCTGACAGCTGACTGCTGATGTCAGCATGTGCAGTATAGGCCCAGCCCCTGGTGTGAGGGTATAGAAGAGGAGAAAGAGAGGAGGTTGGGTGGGTGTTGCTGGGAGGACCATATGCATCTCTCTCTCTCTCTCTCTCTCTCTCTCTCTCTCTCTCTCTCTCTCTCTCTCTGTGCATGTGTGTGTGTGTTTCGATGATGCTCACAAATGCTCATATCAGCATGATGCAGGTGTGCCGGATGTGGTGTGTGAAAGTGTGTGTACGAGAGAGAGAGATGTACCGTGAGTGTGAATATAGTAGCTCACTCATTTTGAAGCTTGTCATCTTAATCACCCAAGCTGCAGGTTTCACTGAATGAATGTGCTCTAATTTTTCTCAGCACCAGCCCGCAATAAAATCACTGTGTGACAGTGTTAAATCCCCAGTATTTCCATCCATTTTTATATATCAAAGAGAAAAAAAAAATCCACCTTTTCTCCCTTGAGAAAGGAAGTCATTTCACATCCAGAATGTCTGTGTGAATGCATGCAAATGTGGATGTAAGTTTCTCTGCAAGTGTTAATGACAAGGGGGGAAATTGGACTAATGATTGTATTGATCCATGCTGATGCCTGAGCCGTGACATAACAACATGCACTAATTGGGTTGTTCTAATGTGGAGATACTTGCACTGGCTCTGAATCATGTCTCACCATCTTAATGACAGATGTCATGATGAGGGAAAGCGGGAGAACGCAGGAAATCAGATGTTGCATATTTACAGATTTCTTATACAAAATAGCCTACAGCAATCTCATAAGTATAAAACAAATAAGAGAACACTTATTAATACTGAAAGGCAAAGATTCAGTACAGTGGTCTACTGGGAACATTTATTACTTTCATTTGTAACACTCCAGTATAGAAAGTTGTCTGCTTTGTAAACTGTCATATAGTTTGTCCCAAACATTGGTATTTTTCATTATAGCTGAAATATGTTTTCCCTGTGTATTTGGTAGCATATGCATTGCCAAGAGCTTGGTGTAGATGGTAATGAAGGGGTTCTAAAATCAGTGTGTTCGTCTGTTGGATACACTAGCAGCCCATGGAGGTTGACTTGGAATCGGAAGGTGATTTGCACTTTAGCCGTGAAAGACACAGAGGTACTGTTACTGTTAATGCTCCAATACTGTTTGAAGAATCATTTCAAATGGAAACAGAAGGTAGAAAGAATCAAGACACCCAGTTTTGAATCATACAGTATATTGTAAGACTAGTCATTTTTTGCTTCTTGGTTTTTATTCATTTGTTTCTTATTTTTGTTGTGTGTGTCATTGTTGTTTTTGTCTATTTGTAATTGTTTTAAACCTCTGGAGTTTTTTTTCGAGTTATTTTTGTCTCATGTGAGTTATTTCCATTAGACATAGAAAAGATCACTCTCCTTCAAGATTATGACATTTTGTAGCTTTGCAGCCTGAAATGAAGATGGACACAATTCTGTTTTATCCAGTTGTATTTTCTCTGTGCAACTTGTAACATACAAATTGAAGACATACTGTAACAGCAACTATCATGGAGCAGGTTGGAGAATCCACATCAACATTCAGCTGGTAAAGGGTACTTGCAAGGTCAGACCTTCTGACCAGGCTAGTAGATAGGAGCTGGTATCTGGATTATGTGGGATGATTGTTGGCGTGTTGCCCGGGCCTTCCTTCAGACCTGGAAGCAATGCTGCAGCTCATAACCATAGGCATGGGGGGGGGGGGGCATTCCAGAGGAAGCATTGGGCAAGGTGTTATGAGCATACTCAACTCATGGAAGCAGCTGTTTTGGAGGATGTGACACACCAGAGTGGCACTTCCATTTGTTTGTGGGTGATACCCTCAGGAGAGGCTGACTGAGACCCTCAAAGCTGAACAAAAGGTTGTTCGACTTGTGAAGTGAACTGTGGCCGTCTGATGGGACTATGTCAGCTGTATACCTTGGGGCTGGAATATGCGTTCAGCAAATAGACCTGCCATCTTCCTGGTGGTACATAGTTTTATTAGACGTACAAAATGTACAAATTTTGAAAACCTGTCAATAAGTGTGAGCACAACTGTATTGTTCTTAGATGACAGGAGGCCACTCAAGAGGCTATATGGGACCAAAGGCAAGAAGTGACAGGTAAAGGACTGGGCCAGACCAGAACTTGGCTTGGTAGAAGATTTGTTTTGTGTTCAAACTGTACAGGCAAGTATCTGTTTCTGTGGAAGGCCACTAAAAGTGCCTGTAGAGAAATGCCAGTATTATCCAGAAATCAGGACAGCAAGTTAGGTGAGAGGAATGAGACTTTGCATACTGAGCCTGGGTCAAAGACAGTTGGGTGGTCCTTTACCCGGGCCTGGTTGTTGTATTTGAGCTGTCCTGATCTCGGGTTGAATCTCCCAGGTTCCACTGTGGAAAACTGGTGGGAAACGGCCTCGGGCTTGGTATTGTGGGATCCAGGATAGTAAGAAAAGACTCAGTTAAATTTGCGAAAAAACAGTGCCCATCTAAGGATCTGTACTTATAAAGCACTTTTTATAGTCTTAAAGACCATTGAAAGTGCTTCATTAATAGCTACACTAATCCTCCATTCTAAGGGCCTATCAAAAACAGATACGTACCTAGGACAATTTAAAATCACCAATTAACCTAACATGTACGTATGTTTTCAGACTGTGGGAGAAAACTGGAGTAAATCCACACAGCACAGGGAGGACATGCAAACTCCACACAGAAAAGGTTTCCACCCCTGTCAGCCTGGGGATTTGATCCTGGAACCTTCTAGATGTGAGGCAACAATACTAACCACTGTAACACCATGCTTCCAATACTATTCAAAGATTCAAGATTCAAAGATTTCATTTGTCAATACTACTATATGTACAGGACATACAGGAGAATTGAAATGGAATTTCTCTCTCTTCAGTGGTGTGCGCAATATATAAAAAAAAGGAATAAGGCTGAAAAAACAACAACAGCAGTCTATGTACAGTAATGCTACCCGTAATGCAAATAGTGACAAAAGATAGACCCAGACATCCCATAGTGCAAATAAAGATGGACGATAAAACCCAGTGTAACCTACATGTGGTGACTGACCCTGTTATGAAGTGGTGTAATTTCCTTCCTCCCTTCCTTCCCTTCCCGTTACACCAGCAATTCTATATACAGAAAAAGTAGAGCAGTAATAGTCATAGTTGCAAGTTCAGTGCGGTAGTGTAGGTGCAGACAGTGACAGATTGGACTGCACATGATCAATATTGCAATAACAGACAGCAGCAGATATGGCATTTGTGCAGATGGTTGCAGTAAAGTGCAGAGACATACAGCAGCAGATGTATTGCTGTTGGTGTGCCAGTCTTTCTGTGCCTACAGCTGAGGTAGTTATTGTGCGGGTGAGTGCGTTACGGTCTGGGGGCGAGGAAGTGGACAGAGTTCAGGGTCCTGATGGCCTGATGAACAAAGCTGTTTAGCAGTCTTGTGGAGCGGACCCTGAGGCTCTGGTGCCTTTTCCCTGAGGGTAGGAGGCTGAAGAGGGAGTGTGAGGGGTGGGAGGTATTGCCTGCAATGTTGTTGGCTCTGCGGGTGAGGCAGGTCAATAACATCTAACGTCAATAACATCTGCCTGGGACATGAAACTCAGCCTTAACATACAGTTTATTTTCAAGAAGTCTTTCAAGAACCAAATATATCGTTCATGCATTTCTAAAGTTCATGAAAGATCAGAATATTATCTAGATACACAAAGAGGAGCCAGTTAATCATGTCCATTAAGACATCATTGACTCGTGCTTGGAAGATGGTAGGAGCATGGACTAGGTGGTAGGTATTTCTTAAGCCTGAGAGGTTAAGTGGTAAGAGATAATGGCTTACTGTCAATGAGAAGATGTAGAGTATGATCCAAAGTTTATGATAGGAGTAAATTTACGCATCTAATTTGCATAATGTGACGGAAGCCATATCGGATTACATAACTTTCGGTCAGAGTGGACTTTGGACATATTTACACAAAGGATGCTTTTGTTTGTTTGTCTTTGGTTTTTTTGTTGTTGTTGTTTTTGTTATCTTCAAAATATATGAACCAGAAAATCAGTAGAATGTAAATAAGCTAATAAAAACATCAGACCTACCGCTCATCATGTGTCGCCATGTGTTCATGTGCTCATCCCCAGTCCTTATTTTGTCTTCTGTCGGTCATTTTTCGCTTTCTCTCCCACATCCAGAAGCTCTCACATTTAGTTTCTGATTTATTCCACCTCAATTTTGGTTAGATGACACCGCAGAACTGGCAGTATTGACCTCTCTGTCATGTGCAGCTTCGTCAATGGCGGACGAAAAGTATACATGCTCCGGTCCATCTTCTGCTGTCACAGAAGGTAAATATTTCCCTTCAGAAGCTAAATAGTCCCTTTTAGTATCATAGTTGGCAAAATTTGGAGCAAATGCTTCCTCCCTATTGAAATACTATATGTTGCTCAATTGTTTATACATCTCTTCTTCTGCGCCCCTGAAGTGATATCACATTCCATGAGATTCTGGTGGGCTGAACTGAATCCTCCAGTGAAGAGCAGTAAGCTATATATTTCTGCCATCTAGTGATGTGAAATGCTTGGTACATCTGGGTTTATTTGTTTTGTTTTGTTTTTTTCAAACTTTTTGACCTATCACGTGACATGTGCGGATCTACAACACCAACCACAGGTGAGGTAGATCATGTAATCAAATTTAATCTTAAAGGGGTTAAATTGAGCTTGGTGAAAATGGCAGTGCTATGTAAAGGAACAAATGAAGAGGTGATGGGGGCAGTGGGTACTTGTTTTTGATAATGATGTTTAGACCTCAGAAATTTATACATAGTTGGAGAGTGCCATCCTTTTTCCCCACAAAGACAAAAATCAGCTTCAACTTGGGAAGATGGGCAGATGATGCCAGCTGACAGAGGGTAACTGCTGTGCTTCTCCATCACCTTTGTTTTGGGTTGTCAAGTGGCTTCTTCATGGGGGGGGGGGGGGCAAGCTGGAGTTCAATAGTACAGTCGTAAGCCCGATGGGGAGGAAGGGAGCGAGTGCGAGATTTACTAAACACTGGGGCTAGGTCATAATATTGGGTTGGGATAGAGGACAGAGCAGGTTTGTCACACTGGAGCTCAGATTCAGGAGCTGTGGGGGGAATGGCAGACCATAAGCAGTGAGAGTGGCAGAAGGTGCCCCATAACATTACTTGTCCTTGAACCCAGTTACTGTAAGTGCCATGCAACCTGAGCCAAGTGATTCCTAATACTAGAGGGGCTCCTGGGCTGCCAAGGATGTGAAAATGAAGTTTTTACACAGGTGATGCATCAGTGGTACAGTTTGGTGTTGGAGCTTAGCTTAAATAGGTCTATTTAGTGCCCAGGGTTCTTGAGGAGCTCTGTGTCTAGGCTCATTTGCAGTGTTACCGGACTGTCAATAAAAATTTTCATCAGCACCTGAGACAACCAAGGCAAACAGAGGTGGGGCTTGTGCTTACTACCAGAGGTTGGCACAGAGTTTCCGATGGGGAAGAAGGGTGTGCTGTCTGGCTCACCAGTATCTCTTCTACTAATGGAGAGCCCATTCTTTTAGGAGGGTGGCCTGATCAGGTGGCATTGAAGTGACTTGTCTGGCCACAATATAGGCAAGAGTTAAGGTGCCTTCAGACCAAACACGAATGGGTGGTGCGAATACATATAAAGTCAATGGAAACAGGTGAGCTCCCGGTTCTTCTGTCTCCAGGTGAGTGTCAGTCTCATTTTTCAAACTAGTTTACTCGCCAGTGTTGATACTTTTACTCCAGTGACAGCAGAATCTCAGGGCTAGCTCTGTCTCTTGTACATAAATGCACGAATGCACGAGATTTGCGTGTGCTCACCAGAGTGGTGGCCTAGAGGTAGAGCATCCACCCCACAACTGGGAGGTCGGGGTTCAAGTCCCAGCTGGGTCATGCCAAAGACCATATAAAAATGCCCAGCAAAAATGGAACAGAGGAGGGAAATGTGGGTGGCAGTGGCTTCGGAGGTTGAGTGGGTCATCCAATAACCAGAGGGTTGGCAGTTCGAATCCCACTCTCCCTAGCCATCCTGTCGTTGTGTCCCTGGGCAAGACACTTTATCCACCTTGCCTCCAGTGTCCATGACACTTGGGTATGAATGCGTATAAATGTTCTGTAGTGGTCGGAGAGGCCGTTGGCATGGATTGGCAGCCATGTGTCCATCAGTCTACCCCAGGGCAGCTGTGGCTACAGTAGTAGCTTACCACTGTCAATAGCCATGTTTACATGGACACAAGTAACTGGATTAAAAGCCTGATCAGAAAAAAAAAATGCTTCATGTAAACACACCAATCTGAATATTCTGACCCAATCACACTCATTCGAATCAAAATTTCCTTCCGATTGAGACGGGTGGATTATGCCGATTGTTACTCCGATTGGTGAACATATAAACACTTATTCCAAATCTTGGGTAGAAAATGTTTACTGCACATGTCTGTACGTCAGCTACATGTCGACGTGACGTATTTCTGCCTTTACAGCAGCTAGCGGAAGACATGACGGGAGTAAAACAAAACTGGTCTGTATCATCCTGCTGTCTCCCTCTGTTCGTCATATGCAGAAGTATGTACTGCTGGACTTGTAGCTTCAATACGAGACCAGCAGAAGCAAAAGTACAGTCTGAATAACACAATACAGGTCCATTTCAAAAAGAGAAAGACACGAAGCAGGGTTTGTTTACATCGGAAGTTGCTTCTTCTTCTACTAACTGTGCGCATGTCAAAATGATTTAGTCCATTCAAATGTGTGACACATGGAAACGCATGTCCTAATCGGATCAACTTTTTCGGACCCATGTAAACAGTAAAGTTCTAATCTGAATTGTAATCAGATTGAAGAAATTTTGCCCATGTAACCGTGGCTATTGTCTGTCGGGAGTGAATGAATAATGGACTCACTGTAAGCACTTTGAGGTGTCA
This sequence comes from Pholidichthys leucotaenia, assembly GCA_020510985.1. NCBI lineage: Eukaryota > Metazoa > Chordata > Actinopteri > Cichliformes > Pholidichthyidae > Pholidichthys > Pholidichthys leucotaenia. The sequence continues at coordinate 365,392,658 of CM035838.1, forward strand.
CTTGACATGTAAAGTGCCATATAAATCTAATCCATTATGATTATTATTATTATTTTTCCATTGAATTTGTATGCATTCACGTCACCCATTCGTATTTGGTCTGAAGACACCATTAGAGTTCACACATCTGGTGCATTCTACTACAGAGAGGTGAATTCTCTTTAACTGCAGTTAGGGCTGTGCAATGTGGCAAAAAATTCATATCACGATATAAGTCATCTTATATCACAGTAATGATATATATCATGATATACATTTTCTGTAAATTGTACAATTTAGATAATCATATAAAAAGGACCATCTCTTTTTTTTTACATGTACCATTTTCCCTCATAATTTTGTAGTGTTGTTATAAAATTGTTTTGTAATGTGCACTTGAGGCTTGATTCTCATAAATTTCAGGTTTTTCTTCTATCATATATGGATAAAAAGTAAACATCAATAAGTTAAATATTTCCTGAGCCAGTGGAGAATAGCAAACAAACAAACAAACAAACAAAAAAAACCCCATCATATAAAAAAATGTCTGAAAATGAGAAAATTACCCATGGCTGCCACCTACAGATATAAATTAGCTGTTAGTTTAAATTAATGAAAATTTAAGTGTAGACCTGCAGCCTAAAGATGCCATTCTGGCCTGAATTAATCTATTTGCTTCTTAGTAAAAATATTTCAGAATGGTCATGATCTGAAAATCAAAGACACAAAAGGTAATGTATTAAAATACATGTGATTACTTTAACTTTATTCATCATCACTACTTGACTAATTAAAATGATTAAAAATCAAATAAATTACATTAAGAGACAACTTGCTTCTCTGATTATTTTTAATTTATTATTTATTTTGCGTGCATGTGCCACCATCATACACTTTTGCAGCTTTAATAAAATTTTTTCAGACAAAACTAAGAAACTCAGCAGTAATTTACCAAAAAAAAAAACCCAAAAACAAAAAAAACGATGGTCTGCTATGGTTTCCACTTAGCACAGCTTAGCTTAAATGACGATCATTTAGCATTTTATAATTAGTCATGGTGTTAATGTTACTTACCTCCTGTTAAAATGAGGTTAGCGAACTATCCCCTCTGACGCTGCACGATGAAAAACGGTTCCACATTAGCATTAGCAACCTCCGGACTGAAGCCTAGCCACCCACCATACCTGTTCCGCTGCGCAATCGCGCACTGCAGGGAAGAGACAGGGCGCTGACAAGTAGTGGTAAGGTAGGAGTTTTACTGAATAAATGGGGGTATGGGCATTTAAAATATGATATAAACAATAGAGTATTCTATGAAACGATAGATGTTTTTATATTGTCATCCGATATATATCATCATATTGCACAGCCTTAACTGCAATTGCTATGATGTCTTAGATTGTAGCCTCCCCTGGGTGAGGCCCAGAGGGAAGGTAGCTGGGGATGATAAAACTTGAAGGATCTTTCTCTGTAGCACTCACTAAGGTGGCTATCCACCTTTATAGCCACTGTGATAAGACTGCCAATGGAGTCAATCTGGTCTGGAGTAGCTAGCCTGTCCTAAAATATGCTCATTTAGGGAGTTGTAAAAGACGTCTTGAAGAGCTTCACCATTGAACCCATTCACTGCAGCTAGAGTCCAAAATTCAGCCATGCTATGGAAGCCCTGATGAAAGGCATATTCCAGCCTCCTTGCCACTCCTTTACGGGCTGGTCAAACAATTTTACCATTTCATTTTCAAAAGCTGTATAGGAAGAGCATGGTGGTGACTGACTGCCACACAGCAGAGTGAGAATTGATGAAATATGCAATTCATGAGTGGTCAGTGGCAAAGGTTTGTGGCTGCTGCTCGAACATGAACAAACACTGAGTGTGGAGGTCTCAGCACGTGAGGAAGTCTCAGCATGATCATCACTATAGTGCTCGGGGGCAGGAAGTAAGGGCTGTGTAGGGTGGTAAATGGGCAAGTGCGCTGTGCCAGCTCAGGTGCCAGTGGCTGGGCTGGCTGTTGAACTGGCTATTGCAGGAGGTGCAGATAGCTGCTCATGAAATAGTTTTTTTTGGTTTGAGACGGTTTTGTTTGCAATAAAAGGTCTCCTCCAGGTTCTGTTCATGTCGAAGTAACCGTACTTCCTGATTAGCTAGACATCGGTAGAAAGTTTCAGTATCCACTGTGTCCATACTGTGGCCAGACTATTCTGTCATGAACTGGGCTGGAGAACATGTGCAGATTCATCTGGTAGAGGGGCAGGTGTGCACTGGGCTAGGGAGCTGGGGCACTGGGGCTGGGTAAGACCTGGATGAAATCAGAGCCAAGCAGAGGAAGATGGTATTAAAGGAGGCTAATAGGCTAAATATACAGGACAGGGGATAAAAGGTCTGGGGCTGGGCAAACAGGGAACAAGATTAGACTGGTGTAAATGAGATAAGTATCTGTATTGCTGCAAGACAGTAACTGAGTGATCAGGTTAACATTCTGGTACTGAATGGGCAGAAACAGCAATCCTGACAGCAACAGGTCAAAAAAAAAAAAAAATCACTGAATTGGATAAGGGATCACCCCCTTGTGACAGTATTTTGTTGAATCACCTTTTTCTTTAATTACAGCCTTTAGTCAGTTGGATGGCATTGTATTTGAGACCAGACCAAGACAAGAGTCTCCCAAGGCTGTCTTGAGACAAAGACCACTGTGTCTATAGGTCTTGGTCTCAATTTGGTCTTAGTCTTGGCCTTGGTCTTGGGGGACTCTGGCCTTAATGAGGTCTAAACTATAACACTACTGTTGGGATACATATCCCAACATATCTAGTCCTTTACAATATTTACATATCTAGTCTTTACAATATTTACAGACTTTTCCCTGTTAAACTGCTCAGTTCACATAAATTTGATAGTGACTGTTGGTGGACTGAATTCTTCAAGTCATTCCACAGATTTTCAATAGGTTAGGGCTCCTTCAACCACTGTGTGGTCAATTTTGCTATGTGCTTTGGGTCATTGTCATGTTGGAAGGTGAATCTTTCCATTGACAACTTTCTGGAAGAGAGAGCATTAAGTTTTCCTCAAGAACTTGATCATCTTTTGCCCCATCTCTTTTTCCTTCTGTCCTAAAAAGTGCTACAGTCCCTGCTGCAGAGAAACACCCCTCTAAAAGGATACCACCACCTCCATGCTTCACTGTAGTAATGGAGTAATTTGGATGATTAGCTGTATTGGAATTTCCATCAGATATATTCTTTGGTGTTGAGGCCAAATAGGTTTGATTTTCGTCTCGTCTGTTCATAATGTCTTTTTCCCCTTGGCCTCAGAATCTTCAGGTTATGTTTTGGCAAAGATTTATTTCTTGCAACCCTCTCATGCAATTTTTGCACAGGATTTTTTATGCTGAGCTAATCAAAATTATCATAATTAATTACAGGTGGAAGTGAAATGGCATGGTGTGCCATTGGGATGGTGATTAGCTACATCTGATTGAGTTTGCCAGTCATTTTTAGGAGAGGTTGAGTCGTTATCCAGCTCGGAGATTCTTTGTATTTATTTATTTACTTACTCATGATGCAATTGCAACTTTCAGTTGCACTGAATAAATACAGCTGGATAACAAAAAATTATGTTTAGCTTAATTTCAGACTGCAAACCAACAAAATGTGATTGTTTTGAAGGGGTGATTCTTTTCTATACAACATGTACATATTTTTTATCATTTTGCATCTTTTACTATGTCTCTGTGTTGATTTTGACATAGTGCTGCTTTTATTATTGATATTATTAATTTGTGGGTTTTTTTTCCTCCCATACAGTTTCTTTCAAACAAAGGCTTACACCGAAGGACTATGCAGGGCCTTGATTCATTGTACTGTATTGGAAACCTTCCAGATTGTAATATGTTGCAAAATATAACTACAGTATTTTTATGGAATCCCTATCAGTGGCATCATGTAATAACCTCCACTGGCTATAGAACAAAGTTTATTGTATGCAACAATGGAAGAATTTCTGGCACTATTAATGTAGGGCTGCACAGCGGTGGGGTTAATCTAGTGAGCGGAAACAAATTATTTTATGATGATGTTTATCAAGTTTTTCATGCTTTTTTTAAATGACTATATATGAATAAAAAAGCGACACAAGTAATATCAACATGTAATGCCCACTGAAAAGATGACACCCTGTTACATACTACAAAATGATAGACACTGCTGTAGTCTGCACACAGTCATTAAACAGTTTTAGTAATCTTAGGTAAAAAACACACACTTTTAAGGTGCAGTGCATCATTCATTAAGGAGCATCCATGCAGCTAATTAAAAACAAAGATAAATTAGACAAAAAAGAGTGTTCCTTATACCAGTACATAATTAATATTAATAGATATTTTAATGATCGTTTCAACGATCAACTTTCGTGTCTACAGGTTACCTTGAACAATTTCATTGAGAATTTATGAACAATGTGTAAATCTTTCCACAATAATAAAAAGTTAGTGGTTAGTGGTTATATGCTGAATTGATAATTGGGGCCTGAGCAGCTGTTTGATCCATCAGATATGTGAGTATAGATTGATTCATGAACCAGCTGTATTGTGATCTGTAGCTTTGTTTAGTTATGAACTGAGTCAACACCCAAGGAACCATTTTATAAATATTTATACAACTATTCTGTCACATCCACGTTTAGGTACACTTTGTTGATATTTGTTAAATCAGCCAAGGGAGGACAGAGATAATGTTTTTAGTGGCGTTGGTTTGTCTTTTGGTTGGTTGATTGGCTGGTTTGTCTTTTACCAACATAACTCAAAAAGTTATGAACAGATTTTGATGAAATTTTAAGGAAAGGTGTGTAATGGCCCGGCGAACAGATGATTAAATTTTGATGGTATTTCAGATCACGATGTGGATGCAGGATTTTTTTAAATTATTATTTTATATATTAATCTGGTGCTTTTCATGTACTGCCCCTTTAAGACGTGTCCACTCAGTTACGTACGTGATCACTCCATAGGGCCATGCACCTCGGCAACCCGGAAATGTTTGGTATTGGGGGTGTGTCCACCAAACTCTTTTTTCTGCAGTGGGTGACTATTTTCTATTCATTCTCTATGTAGTCCAGCGGCGCTGAAAGGCTTTGAGCTGTGGCTGCTTTTTGTCACGGTGCTCAGGTCTGAAAAAAGTTCATTTTGTCAGACCACTGTACAGCTGCGCTCGTCAATGTCAGACTTTCTAAGCAGCCAATCAGAATTCAGGAAGGGAGAGACATAGGACGCCGGTACAGGAAGACGAGAACGGGAGGTGACGGATGGTGGAGAGGCTGAACTTTGCTGGCTGCACCAAACAACCCGGTACTCTTTGATCTGACACTAAAAGGATATCATGATCAAAATTTGCAAGCAAACACTTGGTGGAACATGTCCACATCTGTCGGCGTTCCAGGTGAGCGTTTCTGCCTTTGTCATGGTCATATTTCTTGCAAGTTTGCTGCAGTAGATAATATGGATACTATGTGGATTTGTAGTTGATAACTGAAAAAAAAATGGTATGATACCACACTGTTGTGTAATATTGCTTCATAATTATGAACCTTGTCAGTAAACTGTAATGGAGAACAGAGGAGGAAAAAAAACAACAACAAAAACCAACCTGAAAAAGTCAATAAGCCATAATGTTGATTTAAGGTGGAATTGCCCAGCCCCAATGTATGGTCAATACAATTATGTCTTATTATTATTATTATTATAATGTAGTCATATTGTTTTTTATGTAATTTCTCTGTCTGTTAACAGCAATAATTGTAATAATAATAATAATAATAATAATAATAATAATAATAATAATAATAATAATAATGAATTGCATTTGTATAGCACCTTTCATTCAAATTTTCAGGAAAGGTGTATAATGGCACACTGAACACATGACTAGATTTTGATTCAATTCAATTCAACTTTATTTATATAGCGCCATTTCACAACAACAGTCATCTCTTAGCACTTTCAACTGTAGGGGAAACCCCCAGAGTTGCAGAAAGACCTCAGGTGATCCCCTGTGAGCAAGTGCTTGTGTCATGGTCTGAGCACCGATATCGTCTGTGCTCAGGTCATGCAGTATTTTCCTCCCGTTCTGTAGTAGTTTTCCTTATGGGCCTCTCCAAGCTTTTGTTCTGACAGCGTCTCGGAGGGGCTTCCGGCTGTCAGTGCCAAGCTCAGCAGTGACAGCTGAATTACATTCAGCTGATGACATTCTCATCAGCTGATTCATCCTCTTGCCCTATTTAAGGGAGCAGCTTCTGTTACTCCGGGCTGCAACCTCACATACGGATAACGCTGATTTCCCCAACGTTAGGCTGGTGTCCCTATTTCCTAGCTCCAGTCATCCTTTTCATCCTCGCTACTCTATATCTCTATATCATCAGTGTATACTGACGATATAGAGACATGTATACTCATGACATGTATACATGTAGACATGTATACATGTATAGATATACAGACATGTATACTCTATATCGTCAGTGTGTCTTAGCCACAGTCTTTATTTGTGTTTTGCCCCACGAGGCTCATTATTTTGTACATTGTATCAGTCCTTTAATAAATACGCAAACTCACTGGTTGCCTATAGTGTCTCATTAGTGGTCCGCCAGGACCGCACCATGACAGCTTGGCGACGGTGGAGAGGAAAAACTCCCTTTTAACAGGAAGAAACCTCCAACAGAACCAGGCTCAAGGAGGGGCAGTCATCTGCTGCGACTGGCTGGGGGGTGAGGGGATAGAGAAGAAGAAAAGAACAGACATGTAGAGAGCAAACAGCATGATGGGGACTCAATCTATGGGAGAGAACAAACAGATGTTAATGACCAGCAAAAAAACCCCCCAACAAATATTTCATTGAGAGTGAAGAAAGGAGTGAAGCCCAGTGCAATTATTGGAGGTCCCCCGGCTGTCTAAACCTAATAGCAGCATAACTAAGGGAGGGTTCAGAAACATATGATCCCCCCTAATTGTAGGCTATATCAAAAAGGAAGGTTTTAACCCTATTTTTAAAAACAGAGATCAAGTCTGACTCCCGAATCCAGATTGGCAGCTGTTTCCACAAGAGAGGAGCTTGATAACTGAAGGCTCTGCCCCCCATTGTACTTTTGGAGATTCTAGGTATTACAAGTAATCCAGCATTTTGGGAGTGTAGTGCTCTGTTAGGATAATAGGTTAAAACCGGATCTTTTAAATAAAAAGGGGCCTGATTATTTAGAGCTTTGTAAGTGAGAAGAAGGATTTTAAACTTTAATTCTAAACTCTATGGGAAGCCAGTGAAGGGAGGCCAGAACCAGAGAGATATGATCTCTCTTTCTAGTACCTGCTAAAACTCTTGCTGCAGCATTTTGGATCAGCTGAAGACTTTTTAAAGATGTTTTAGGGCAACCTGATAATAACGAGTTACAATAATCTAATCTCGAGCTAACAAAAGCGTGGATCAGTTTCTCAGCATCACTCTGAGACAAGATGCTCCTAATCTTGGCAATATTACGCAAATGATAGAAGGCAGTCTTAGAAACAAATTTAATATGTGAATTGAAAAACAGATCTTGATCAAAAATAACTCCAAGGTTCCTCACAGAGCTATTAAGAGAAAGAGTAACTGCATCCAAACTAAAAGTTTGATTTGGAAAGGTATTTCTACGGTTTTTTGGACCAACAAGAATGACTTCAGTCTCATCTGAATTTAATAGCAGGAAATTACAAGTCATCCAAGCTTTGATTTCCTTAAGACAGGCATCTAACTTGGCTAATTGATTACTATCATCTGGCTTCATTGACAGGTATAATTGTGAGTCATCTGCATAACAATGAAAATGTATACAGTGCTTTCTAATAATGTTGCCTAACGGAAGCATATACTGTATAAACTAAAAAGAGTAGGGCCTAGCACAGATCCCTGTGGAACTCCATGACTGAGCTTTGAGTTAGAAGAAAACTCATTATTGACATGAACAAACTGGAACCTATCAGATAAATAAGATCTAAACCACTGCAACGAAGTCCCATTAAGTCCAACATAGTGTTCTAATCTATCAAGTACAATATTATGATCGATAGTATCAAAAGCTGCACTAAGGTCTAAAAGGATAAGTACAGAAACAAGTCCATTATCAGATGCGATAAGGAGGTCATTAGTGACCTTCACTAAGGCTGTTTCAGTACTATGATAGATTCTAAACCCAGATTGAAACTCTTCAAATAAACCATTTCCCTACAAGTGGTGAAATAATTGCATAGCAGCAACTCATTCTAAGATTTTTGAAATGAAAGGGAGATTAGAGATTGGTCTATAGTTAGCTAAAACTCCTGGATCCAGCGTTGGCTTTTTGAGTAAGGGTTTAATTACAGCAGTTTTAAAAGCCTGCGGTACGTGGCCTAAAGTTAATGAAGAATTGATTATTTTAAGAATAAAGCTACCAGTAAATGGGAAGACTTCTTTAAATAACCTGGTAGGAATAGGGTCTAAAAGACAAGATGAAGGCTTGGATAAGGAAATTATTTTGTCTAACTCTAAAAGGTCAATTGGAGTAAACTGATCCAAACAGATGTCAATTGAAGGAGTTGTAGTAGTTACTGTATTTAAGTTAATGGTGGGAAGAATCTGACTGATTTTATCTCTGATAGATGAAATTTTATTATTGAAAAAGTTCATAAAGTCCTGACTAGTACGCTCTAAGGGAATGCTAGGATTGACAGAGTCCTGACTCTTTGTCAGCCTGGCTACAGTGCTGAAAAGAAGAAACCTGGGATTATTCTTGTTCTCTTCTAATAATGCAGCATAATAACTCGTTCTAGCTTTTCTCAGAGATTTTTTGTAAATTAAAAGATGATTTCTCCAAGCTAAATAGATTTCATATAAATTAGTGGAGGTCCATTTTCTTTCTAATTGACAAGTCTTCTGTTTTAAGCTACGAGTTTCTGTGTTGAACCGAGGAGTTAGAAATCTCTGATTAGACTTTTTCTTTTTTAAAGGGGCCACCATGTCTAGAGTCTGATGCAGAGAAGCTGTAACACTTTTTACCATGCTATCAATTACAAAAGGAGCAAGCTGTCTATAGCTTATTTCCATTGTGTTGACATATGGCATAGAGGAAACAATGTGCATAAATTTGGTAACATCATCTGAGAGACATCTACAGTAGTAATATTTTTCCTTTGGAGCCAAATACTCAGAAATAGTAAAATCAAAGGTTAACAGACAATGGTCTGACAGTACAGGGTTATGAGGAGACACTACCAGATTTTCTATTTCTATGCCACATGTCAGAACAAGGTCCAACGTATGGTGGAGATAATGGGTAGAATTTCCTACTTTCTGAGAAAACCCCACTGAGTCTAATATTGAATTAAATGCCAAATTAAGGCAGTCACTATCTACATCTACATGTATATTAAAGTCCCCTACTATAATTATTCTATCTGATTTCAGCACTAAATCAGCTAAGAATTCAGCAAATCCAGATAAAAACTCAGAGTAGGTTGATGGAGGACGATAAACTATAGCAAATAAAATTGGGTTTAGCCTAAAATTGCTAAAATGCCCAATACTGAGGACCAGGCCCTCAAAGGAATTATAACGTGTTTTTTGCTTTACATTAACTAGTAACTTGGAATGGTAAATTGTTTTTTTTTTTTTTTTTTTTTTTTTAACTTAATTTTGTACCCGTAGGTAGATTTGTTCTGCAGTCCGGTGACAAGCCACCAGCTGCCGGTCGCTGCGTGCGCAAGCGCCCCTTAACTCCCTAACCTGCATGTTTTTGGCATGTGGGAGGAAACCGGAGAAATCCCGGAGTAAACCCACGCAAACACGGGGAGAACATGCAAACTCCACACAGATCACTGTTGGCCGGGGGCAGGAATCGAACCCACAATCTCATGATCCCCGCGATCCCCCGGCCGAGGGTAAACTGTGCTGCCGCAGTGCTAACCACTGCGCCACCGTGCAGCCCACGTTAGCCCACGTTAGCCCATTGTTGTTACTCCTCCTCCATGACCAGAACTTCTGGGATTTTGACAGTTTAAATAACCAGAGGGAGTTGATTCATTTAAACCAACATAATCCTCTTGCACTAACCAAGTCTCAGTAAGGGATATTAAATCAATCTGATGATCAATTAACAGACCATGGACTAGCAGAGACTTGGGAGTTAGAGACCTAATATTTAACAAACCACATTTAATTTTTAAATTATGAGGAGGAACAGAGGCCAAATCATTAAATTTAGAGGCTTCATGTTTAATTTGAGTTTTACCAGCTTTTTGTTTAATCACTTTGGGATACTTATACATAATATTTTTATTTACTTTGGAGGGAGCAGACAGTGATTCTCTGATGGGGAAGACAGGGGCTAAGTTGAGGGGTGGCGGATGAAGAGGAGGTGCAGAGAGGCGTGTAAGACTGCGGCTCTGCTTCCTGGTCTCAACTCTGAGTTGTCAAGGTTTTGGAAATTTGGATAAAAATTATGCCAGATTGTTAGATAAATGAGAAGCACCATCCAAAGTGGGATAGATGCTGTCTCGTCTAATAAGACCAGGTTTTCCCCAACATGAGCTCCAATTGTCTATGTAGCCCACATTGTTTGCAGGACACCACACAGACAGCCAGCGGTTGAAGGATAACAAGCGGCTAAACATGTCATCACTGGTCAGATTGGGGAGGGGCCCAGAGAATACTACAGAGGCAGACATTGTTTTGGCAAAGTCACACACCAATTCCACGTTAAGTTTTGAGACTTCCAACTGCCAGAGTCGGACGTTGTTAATGCCAGCGTGGATAACAGTTGTGGAATATTTACAGTTACTTTTAGCCAGCATTTTCAAATTTGACACGATGTCGCCTGCTCTGGCCCCTGGAATACATTTGACTATGGCTGCTGGAGTCTCTAGGTTCATGTTTCTGACTACAGAGTCACCAATGATCAGAGGTTTTTCCTCAGCGGGTGTGTCGCTGAGCGGGGAAAAACGATTAGAAACATGAACAGGTTGGTGGTTAACTGGGGCTTTGTGGCTAGGCTTCTTTCTCACCATCACTCACCCAGTCTCCTCGCTGCTGAGGAGGACCGGAGGACCACTAGCAGGCCGCCCAAAGCTAGGGAGCTCCGCTGCAGCTACGGGATGTCCGTCGTTATTAACTGGCGTAGACAGTGTTTCAATACAGCGGAGCTGGGATTCCAAATCAGACAACCTCGCCTCGAGCGCCTCAAAAAGACAACATTTATTACATTTACCGTTATCACTAAAAGAGGCAGAGGTTGACTGTGATGATCTCAAAATGCATACCCCCTCCAGGGCTCTTAACTTCTCACAGAGTGTTAGCAACAATACTCCAAAACTACTGGATGGATTTGGATAAAATTTTCACCAGAGGTGGCCCTTGGCCCAAAGATGAACTCATTAGATGTTGGAGGTGATCTGTGAGTGCATACTTCCACCAAGGCCCTATCTCGCAATCTACAGATGGATGGCAATATGGATGGACAAAGGAAGGGAGGGAGCCTTGGCGGACATATGTGCTCTCTGAGTGCCCTCTAGGTTTATATAGAATTAACACTGCAATATCTACAGTTCTAACTGATTAATACAGCTGCAAGTGACAATCATCTGGTTGCAAGCAGCTGCAGACTTCAAGGCCTTGCTGCTGTTTAGCAACAGCATTTAAAAGCTAAGGTTTGCTACACATTAGGTTTTAAAATGTACAGGAGAGACAAGTTGTACCTCATAATAAAACCTATCTGGAAAGGTTCAAACCTGTCATGAACTCTCTTGCTCATAGTACTGAGCCCAATACCACATACTGCCGAAGCACCCCCCAAAAGAAACCACATGGTCGAATGTTTTCACCACAAAACACATGTAGACTGGTTGGGCAAACTCCTATAAACCCTCAAAGATCCTTGAGAGGGTAAAGAGTTGGTCCAATGTGTGAAACGAAAACCACATTACTCCTCCTGAATCTGATGTTCGACCAGCAGTCAGACTCTCCTCTTCAGTGACTTGGCATAGAACTTCCCAGGGAGGCTGAGGAGTTTGAGCCCTCTAAAGGTGGAACACACCCTTCAGTCCCCTTTCTTGAAGAGGGGAACTACCACCCCAGTTTGCGCCACCCCTATGTTGTGTAAACTATCAGTATCTTTGCGGGAACCATATTTTCCTATCCGCACAATGTGGAAAATATCAAAGTTCTCCCAAGAATTATATTTTCCCCTCCCCCTTGTCGTGTTAACTATAGAGTTATGGTTATGTTAGGTTAGAGCCCTAAAGCTCAAAAAGCTTTAGGGCTTAGGATTATAAAATCACATGTTATAGTGACCCTAATATCATCCAAAGCAACCAAAACAAATGTGTGTAAAATGTTGATATGTGACCCGTGCTGGCAAAATGAGTCGGAATGCGCACCGCATCATTGTGACCTTCAGGCAGGAGAAGTCATAAATCATGACTCTTTCTTTGTTTGCTAGCGGGCAAGTCACGGGAAAAAAACCCATGACTGCCTGGTATCATTGGAAAGCTTAGAAAACGCACTTTCTAAAAATGTTTTTGCAGAAGACGTAACTGCCATCCGATCAAATGCGAGTTTTAAACCTAGCCAAAATATAAACAAATCGTCTTTTTATGGTGTCCCGTTTTTGCGCACTTCCTACAAATTAAATATCATTTTGAAGGTCTTTCAATACAGAATATGGAAAAAACGTTACCTCAGTTTTGATAATTTCCTCATAGTGACTCATTTTGCCATCACAGGTCACATATTTCTTATATGTTTTATACAGCTAAAACATCCGACAGTGGAGTCAGAAGTGATGCTGTGCTGGTGACGTTATACTTTTTCCACGGCACAAGGGAATGACACCATCACATTGAGCAGCATATCACATCAAACAAGTCTGCCTCTACACAGCCACGCTGTGGCTCAGTGTTCCCTCAAACAATGTTGCATGTGGTTGTTGTTTGTACTTCTTTTTGTGGTTAAGCGCTGTTGGAGTATATCAAACATCTTCTACAGCAGAAAGGAATTACTGTACAATGGGAGAATATGTCAAGTTCCCATATTGAGTTCCTTCCAATACTTGCACAGAATACCACCAGGAATAGCTATGGCATTGGCATCTCTGTGGATTGCTGCACCCAGCAGTCTGCTCAGGAGACAGAGTTGAGAACATAAACAGAAGCAGATGAGCCGGTTTTGCTACTTAGCTCAGCTAAAGAGGGCTCTGAATAGACCATCACTGCCTAGTCTTTTGGTCTCTATGCCCGTTCACTCTGAAGCAAGATTGATGAACTAAAACTGGATATATCAACCTGACCAACTGGTATGCTAGTTGCTGTGATACATTCTAGGCACAATAGTCGGGAGTTGAGGGTGGCCTGACGCTGAAGGAAATCCGAGATGAGGCCACCCCCCCCAATCTCGGTGAAAAGCACAGAGGTATCCATACTGTTGTTTAGTCCTTTTCACGATAATGTTCAGCAGTCTGGACCAACAGTTTGTCTCTTCCTCGCCTCACAACTTTTGAGCAAGTCTTGCCGATAGAAGGCATGAAAGGGCAACAAAAAAGATCCTTGCTCCATATTGAAACAAGATCCTTTAAAGCAACCAAGTTTTAAAATATTAATGATAAAAAGTTTCTAAAGCAGCATCAACTAGAAAAGCACTCGGAGAGCGCAGACCTCCGCCAAGCGGCACAATTCCCCCCATACAGTGTTTGTGTGTACGTTTTCAGATTCCTTGAGCATGTAAACATATGACTAGCAATTGGATTCACAATGATTCTTTGTTTATTTGACAGGGACAGTGCAATAAACACACAATTAATCAATGACAATCAATCTGATAGTGATAGGATTAGTGGTTCAGTAGTAAAAGCATTGCCTCCTTGGCGGAGGTAATAAACTGAAGTGTTGCTGTTGTGTCCATCTCCTCCACTGACGGATGCAAATTGGGTAGACAGGTTGCCGTGGGTTTTATATTATATTATTTTGGGGTTTCGCTCCGCGGCAAACGAGAATTTAGAAGCTTCGCCGGCAGAGAGCTCGTTATTGCGCAGCGCGTATGGCTGGCCGGTGAATTTCTGCCAAATGCGCAGCGCCTATGGCTGGCCGGTGAATTTCTGGCAAATGCGCAGCTCCTATGGCTGGCCGGGGAATTTGTTTTGCGGCGGGCCCAGGCCAGCAGTGTTTTCCGCGTCCTTTTGTGCCTAAAACGTTGAAGAACGCAGAGTTTGTGTTGCAGACACGACGACCAGCGCCCTCCATTGCGCCTGCGCACGTGTTGAAAATGGCTGTATGTCACAGTGTTGAATGAGAAATGATTTAAAAAATTCCTGTATCCAGACGGTGAACCGGATCACCCCCAAAATTTAATCAGTTCTTCCTTGTACCATTTCCAACAACGCCTGAAAGTTTCATGGAAATGCGTCCAAGATTTTTTGAGTTATCTTGCTAACCAACAGACAGACAGACAGACAGACAGACAGACAAACCCCGGCAAAAACATAACCTCCTCCTGGCCTTTTCGGCCTGGCGGAGGTAAATATCAATAAGATAGGCCAGTAAAACCCAAGCTTCTATGCCAGTGGAAGGAGTTGTCTTGTTTTCCTTCGGGAATGTGTTTTTATATGCCAGTTAATCATCAATGTAAGACAAAGATGTAAATAAGACGGAGAAATACACTGCTCACAAAAAATTAGGGATATTCGGCTTTCAGGTGAAATTTCAGGATGCACCTAAAATGCGCTGGAACTTTTACAGGTGAACTTCATTTAACCTTCTCTAACCTTTTGAATGCACATGTCCAACTGTTCAATGTTTCAATACTTTTTGCATAACTTGCTATTCTTTAATAAGGTGCTTAATGGCAAAATTCACAACAGGTGTTTGATCCATGAATCAACCAATAAATTTTCTGGTTTAATTAGAATTGGTATTTAAACAGTCCTCTTCATCATGCTGTTCACATTTTGACATCATGAGACCAAGACGACACCTAACAACTGATCAACAGCACCTCACCATTGCGAGGCTTCAAACAGGATGTTCTCAGAGGGAAGTGGCTACTGAGCTTAGAATGTCACAGAGTGTCATCAGCAGTTTGCAACAGAGATACAGAGACTGGAAGAGTCACAGAAAGGCATAGGAGTGGACATCCTTTGGCCATATCCCATGCTGATGACCGCTTCATTGTGAATTGTGCCCTGCGGAACCAGATGATGAATGCCACTCACCTCCAGGCACATTTAAGGGAGGTGAGAGACACCCCAGTGTCACATCAGACCCTTTGAAACCATTTACATCAGCGTGGTCTTCATGCTAGATGATCTACAAGGGTACCTGACCACACCAGCAGGCACAGCTGTCATCATTTTGCATGGGCCAGGGAGCATTTATGCTGGACAAGGGACCAGTGGGCCTCAGTGCTGTTCTCTGATAAAAGTTGATTCACGTTGAGCAGAAATGATAGCTGTCAGTGATGTTGGAGATGTCAAGGAGAGTGCTATGCATCAGCCACTGTTGTCACCAGATGAGCCTTTGGTGGTGGTGTTACAGTCTGGGCGGATGTGTGTAGTCAATACAGAACTGCCCTACACCTTGTGAATGGTACAGTGACAAGCCAATACTATCTGAATAGCATCATTAATCCAGTCATTGTGCCCCTACATGAACAACACAGGCCTAATTTCATCTTCATGGATGATAGTGCTCCAGCTTATCGAGGTCACACCATTACGGAACGACTGCTGGAGGCTAGGGTACCTCAAATGGAGTGGCCTGCACTTTCTCCAGACCTGAATCCCATAGGAAATCTATGGGATCAGTTGAGACACTGTGTAGAGGCTTGTAACCCTGCATCCCACAACCTCAATGACCTGAGGTCCGCCCTTCAAGAAGAGTGGAATGCCATGCCTCAGCAGACAATAAGTCGAGCTGTAACTGATGCTCAAGGGCACATGACAAGTTATTGAGACACTGACATTTTTTGTTGTGGTACTGAGTGTGAAACGGCTGGGATGAGAATCAGCACCTCCAAGTCTGAGTCCATGGCCCTCAGCCAGAAAAAGGTAGATTGTCCTCTCCAGGTTGGAGACAAGCTCCTGCCCCAAGTGGAGGAGTTTAAGTATCTTGGGGTCTTATTCACAAGTGAGAGGAGAGTGGAGCATGAGATTGACAGACAGATCAGAACAGCCTTTGCAGTGATGCAGACGTTGTACCGGTCTGTTGTGGTGAAGAAGGAGCTGAGCTCTAAAGCAAAGCTGTCGATTTACCGTTCAGTCTACATTCCTACCCTCACCTATGGTCATGAGCTTTGGGTAATGACCGAAAGAATGAGATTGTGGATGCAAGTGGGTGAAATGAGCTTTCTCTGTAGGATTTCTGGACTTACCCTTAGAGATAGGGTGAGGAGCTCAGTCATCCGGGAGAGGCTCAGAGTAGAACTGCTGCTCCTCCAAACCAGTTGAGGTGGTTTGGGCATCTGATCAGGATGCCACCTGGATGCCTCCCACTTGAGGTGTTTTGGGCACATCCAATGAGGAGGAGACCCCGGGGCAGACCCAGCACATGCTGGAGAGACGATGTCTCCCAGCTGGCCTGGGAACGTCTTGGTATCCTCTCTGAAGAGCTGGAGCAGGGGGCCGGGGAGAGGGAAGTCTGGGCTTCTCTGCTTGAGCTGCTGCCTCCATGACCCGGACTTCCTGAAAAGCAGTAGAAAATGGATGGATGGATGGTATACCCACCACTGTTGTTGGCTTTTGTTTCAGTAAATTGTTTGAGATGAGGAAATGACCATTGCATGCTTCTACTTAAATGCCCTACTTTCACGACATATCAGTCGCGTGTGAACTTTTTACATTTTCCATAAATTTCTGCTGAAAGTCAAATATCCCTAACTTTTTGTGAGCAGTATATGTGCATATATCGGTATCAGAAATCAACAAAAAATATTTGCAGAATATCGGTATATCGGTTATCAAAAAAAGACCACCTACTGTAATATTGTGCATCCCTATTAAAAAGAGAGAGGGAACTTGGTTGTTTTTGGAGAACAAGTCAGTGCTCTACATTCACTGCAAAATCTAAATTATTTATTGGCCCTCCTCCAGTTTATTTCTGTCAAGTAATAACTTGACCGGAAGCTTAGGGTGTGCTTCTGTGTTTGTGTACTTATGGAAAACCTATTAAGCTGTTAATAAGCCTTTTCCCAACAGTTTTTTTTTGTTTGTTTTTTTTCTTTAATTTGTTAAACATGTAAAAATATCTTACACATGGGTTAATTTCTGTTTGTCCATTCGGATATCTTCAACAAACTCCATGTTTCACATCAGGCCAGCCTAAAAATAACAAGAACGGCTTGAAAAGAGCACTTTTCACTGATGATACACTGCCCTCCTTTATTCAGACGTCTTTTCCTTTATGTTCTCCAGTTCATACAGAGGTCCCACTGTTAAGGAATTTTATGTCATCATTATTTAGTATTTCTATCCAGCTACAGTGGTGAGAAAACTGAGTTTTTCATATTTCTGGTCAAAGGTTAAGTGGGTTTATGTGGGCAACGACATCAAAGCCCATATAATCTCAGCTCAACAGTTTTTAGGCGCTAGATTTGTTGTGGTATTCAATAGTTTGTGTATTTGAAGTGTCACCTGAGGGACAATACTTTATTTTACTTTATTTTAAGAAATGATTGATTTTTACCAGGATTCTATTATGCTGAGCACCAAGCTAGAAGGCAGAAAGCACCCTTTTTATATGGTCTTTGATATGACCCAGTTGGGACATGAACTCACAATGCCCTCAGCTGTGGGACATGTGCTCTACAACTACACGTCCCCACTATGGTTATGGTTGTTGCTGTAGTCACACATAGTTTATTCAGACAAAGTTAAAATCAACAGAACAAAGTTTACATGGCACACAAACATTTCTGACAGTGGAAGCTTTCTTCTTCTTGTTCCAAGTACAGTACATCTGTAGGCTGAGTCCCATTAACCAATTAAATCTGAGCGGGTTTTAGCTGAATTTAATTAAAGTCCTTTTGACATTAAAGGAGGGATAGACTAATGAGAAAGAGTGATGCAAACTGTCTCTCTGCATAAGATTCATTTGACAGTAGTTGGAGAAAAGATGGAAAGCTCCTCTTCAGCCTGGACTCATACACAAACATTTATACTGCTATACCAGCTAGTCACAATAAATATAATGTACACCAATACCACGTTAACAATAAAGTATAGTATGCCTTTTGAAGAGCTATTCTGCCCACTACATTTTCCTTCAGTTTTCTTTTGATTGATAGGAACTGAAGTTTTGTCAGCTCCTTTCACTTTTTGCTAACCTTTCTCTTTCATTCCAAACCTTTTTCATCATCTTTCCGCCCTCTGTCCCTCCTCCCTGTCCCGCTGTTCCAGTCACTCTCCTAAACTGGATTTTTTGTCCCCTGTCTAATTGGATACTTGTGCGTTTTTGTGATGCTAATCTAAAGCATTTCCCTGAAGTTATGTGGAAATTTTGCAAATTATCCTGACAGCTGCAACTGAAGTCTTGTTTAGTCAGTTCATAGTCTTCGGAATAAAGAGTGCAGTACAGTGTATGTATTAGCGTGTGCGTGTGTGTGTGTGTGAGCACCATACACCATTGACTTTATAGTAATATGTGAATTGATCCATATCAACAGTCCTTACAGGCATACTCGCTGTAGGGCCCGCTTGAGCATGAAAACCCAAACACACGAACTTATGAGAAAGACTATTGTATTTAGATTATTTGTGTGTGCGCGCACGTGCATTTTTCATTCCCTGTATTTCAAAAACCTGCCTTCAGAAGAAATGATTGATATGCTTCTGTGAAAAAGTATTTACCCCCTTCCTGATTTCTTATATTTTTTAAACATATTTGTCACACTTAAATGTTTCAGACCATCAAACAAATTTTAATATTAGACAAAGATAACCAGAGTAAGTACAAAATGTGGTTTTATAATAATGAGTTCATTTATCAAAGGAAAAAAGCTATCCAAACCTACCTGGCCCTATGTGAAAAATTAATTCCCCCCTTGTTACATCATGAATTGACTGTGATTAATCACATTTTTTGGAAAGTTGAGTTCAGTTTCACAAGCCACACCCAGGCTTGATTACTGCTAGACCTGCTGAATCAAAAAATCACTTAAATAGAACCTGTGCTAAAAGATCTATAAAAGCAACACATCATGCTGCAGTCTAAAGAAATTCAAGAACAGATGAGAAACAAAATCCCAGAACAACATCTAAAGAACCGCAGGCCTCAATTTCCTCAGTTTGGACACTGGTTTATGATTCATGATTCAAGGAAAAAACCACTGCTGATCAAAAAGAACACAAAGGCTCATCTCACATTTGCCAAAAAACATCTTGATCATCCCCGACTTTTGTGAAAATATTCTGTGAACTGACCAGACAAAAGTTGAACTTTTTTGAAGGCGTGTGTCCTGTTAGATCTGGTGTAAAACTAACACAGCATTTCATAAAAAGAACATCATATCAGCAGTCAAACGTGGTGGTGGTATGATGGTCTGAGGCTGCTTTGCTGCGTCAGGAATTCTGCTCTCTACTAGAAAATCCTGAAGGAGAATGTGCAGTCATCAGTTCGTGACCTCAAGCTCAAGCCCTCCAGTGTGGCTGAATTAGAACAATTCTGCAAAGAAGAGTGGGCCAAAATTCCTCAACAGTGATGTCAAAGACTCATTGCCAGTTATTGTAAATGCTTGATTGCAGTTGTTGCCACTAAGGGTGTCACAACCAGTTATTAGGTTTGGGGGAAATCACTTTTTCATACAGGGCGAGGTAGGTGTGGATAG
Source organism: Pholidichthys leucotaenia (assembly GCA_020510985.1). Lineage (NCBI taxonomy): Eukaryota > Metazoa > Chordata > Actinopteri > Cichliformes > Pholidichthyidae > Pholidichthys > Pholidichthys leucotaenia. Next base: position 365,412,494 of record CM035838.1, read on the forward strand.
CTCTTTTCCCTTAATAAATGAACTCATCATTTTAAAACTGCATTTTGCATTTACTTGGATTATTTTTGTCTAATATTAAAATTTGTTTGATGATCTGAAACATTTAAGTGTGACAAATTTGCAAAAATATAAGAAATCAGGAAGGAAGCAATTACTTTTTTACAGCGCTGATATGTTTAGAATATAGAGATGTGGTGGCTTTAGATTACTCATTTTAAGTATTAAAAAAATTACAACACATCCATACTTCTGTAAGGTGATGCTCGCCCACTGACCATCACTGCATCTTTGTTGTGCTTTTCCATTTGTGTGAGTATTCCTTCCGTCCTCTCTGCATGGATGTGTGTTTCACTGAAGTCTATCTGGCATTCTGAAGGTGGGCACCCCTGAGGATGTTTTGAGGCTGTGAGAAACTCAAGTTTCTTTTATTTCTTCATTTGCCTTGATTAGCTCACAGTAGTAAAAAAGCTATCAAAAATACTGAAAAAGAATAACAAGTGTACTTTGTTATACTGTATGTTCACATTTTTGGTAATTTAACTCACCTCTGCCACATGTGTAGAAATAAACCAGCCCTTCATTGATGGAGTAGCTCATTCCCACCTGATAAAATCACTCCAAGGGTGCTCTGATGCCCTGACCTTTGACCCTGACCTTGACCACAGACTGCAGACCCATCTGAGGATTGTTGTGCATAAGTTTGCCAAACATTTTTGGCATTTTTTGTGAGATCATAAATGCCCAGATCTTTCTGAACTTGACCTTGAGCACAACCTGGATGCAGACAAACCTGAGGATCATTGTGAGAGAGTTTGGTGACCATTGTTGCAGTTGCCTAGGAGATAGTGTTGTTGTCAAGACCAGGACGATACTTGAGTCCCCCAATACCAAGACCTTCATCCACAGTGATCTCGTCTCAAGTTGGTCTTGGGAGACTGGTCTTGATGAGGTCTTGACTGCAACACTACTAGGAGGAGTAGCAATTACAGTGAAATGTGGATGGAGAGAAAGACGGATGGATGGGCAGACACTGCACCATGATCCATTGATCCAGTGCATGTTTTTTAAGGTGGAACATACCCAAGCTGTTCCTAAAAAAATCCTAAAGCAGATTCTGTAGTGTGAGAACTTGTGATTGAGCTGAAAACACCACTATAGATAGAACAACAGCTGACCACACCAACTTCTCCTGTAGTCACTGGATAATTGAAGCAGTCCTTTGTATTACATCAGCTATGAGTCACAGTCACATTCACAAGAATCAGAATCAGAATAAACTTTATTGCCAAGCATGTAAAAAACACACGAGGAACTTGACTTGACATTGGTGCGCATGCGCGCGACACAACGACACGGCAGCCATGATAGGCGCCTCATCAAACAGAGATAGATAAGAAAGGGAGGGGAAGGGAGGGAACGACACAAGGGGGGAGGAGAAAAAAAACTTCGTTATCAGAATACAGCTTATTTTTTAAGCAGATTATGATTACGATGAAAAAAAATCTCTCAATAGCACAGAGCAACAACTCAGAATTTCACAAGACACAAGAGAGCAGTGTACAGTATATCTTTAATCAGTTCATGAATCAATGTGTGTGCGGTGTTGAGCAGTGTTGATGATAATAAGAGAGACCCAAGGACCCTTGGCAGAAGATGTTTTGTCTGTCTGGCGCCCAGTCTTATCTGGCGCTGCAGCTGGCTGTCCAAGGCCTTGTGCTCATGATTTTGAAAAAACACAGTCTGCAGACAGCCAGGAGGAATTTTCATGGGGAATAATAATGCCAAATAGGACTGATCACAGAGGAGACTTGTATTTCTTCTGTAGATTCAGTACATTAATCCTTCATTGCGCAGCTTTGAATTCGTCGTGGAAAGACCTGAGCGAACCCATGATGTAATCCACCTTACGAGACCTTACGAGACACAAGAGCTGAAATGTGCCAAAAACGGTACCACCGCCCATGGTATTGTCATGTTTGCTCCTTCGGGGTAGAGAGGACAAACCCACGTGCTGAATGGTGTTGTGCAGTTTATTAACCAAAAGAAGATAAAAGTCCAAAAATAGTGCAGTACATACAAAAATGCAAAAATAAGGAACACTTACAGCAAGAGCCTCAGAGCTGGTGCGCTCTGGAGAAGGGGTTGTAGAACAGGAGAAGTGGAGTATACAGAAGTAAGATCATTAATCTAGCCTCAGTGATAAGGTGAACAGACAGCGCTTAAATAATGAACGGAATAATGACATGAGTAATCACAGGTGTGGGTTCACCTGAGCAGGAGAAGGGGACAATAACAAGTAATTGGGACCAGCTGGATGTGATGAGAAATGTGGGAAAAGCGACTGGACTGACAGCTTGCTACACAGAGCACAAAACCCGGAAATAATACCTGACAGCTGTCAGCCCATAAAATAAATACAAACACAACCAAATACAGATTAGATAATAGACACAATAAAGCGGGACATAGTCAATACAAACTGAAACATAAACAGAAAAAATAGGAAGCAGTGTAACAACTCAAAAGGCACAAGAAATACAACAGATAAATATATATGAATACAAGGAAAGAGCCACGAGACTGAGTCCGGCAGAACATCAGACTCAGCTCGTGACAGATATAATGTTGTTAAACATGGTCACAGTCAGTCACAATAAATATTGATACTCCGTTTATGAAAAGATCAGAATCTTTGTTAATATGATTACATGCACATTTACTTAGCGCAGCTATTCTATGCATAAGCACTAGTAGGAAATAGTCCTTTGCAGTTATGTTCCTCTTTTTTCAAGATCCACCCTGATGTTTTGAACACAGACAGTCTTGAACATAGTATCAGACACTTCTTCAACATCTTTCCATTGTTCTGCTTCCTGTGGAGTGGCCCAGACACATCAGTCAACAGTATGTCGGCCAAACTTTTTCTGTGCTCTTTTGACCACCTTCAATTTTTGCTTTTTTGGGCTGGTTTTAGGATTGACCTTCCCTCTGCAGAAAAAGAAAATCACTCCTTTATCGTTCATATCCCAGGTGAGACCTGTACTGAGGTGGATTAAGGATTAGAAAAGCAACTAAAGGTTTGACCCTGGGTTTCTAAGATTTGGTGCTTCACTTCTTACTAGGGTACATTGCCATGGTGTTGAAACACTAAAATATATTGTTTTTTAATGAACATGTTTTTTCAGCCATACTAGAATAATTGGAAAGTCAGGTTGACAATTTACATAATTTACATTTTTTATACAAATATTAATTTCATCAGCCTTGTTAAAGAATTAAAAAGTGGCTAGCTTGAGAACTGGCAAGTATTTCTGATACCTGTATTCATTTCACACATGTTCACACTTTTCAAGCGATTTGTGCAGTTTGGTTTTGGTGTCAAAATATATGCAATTTAGCATGGAGAATGTGCAGTATATTTCAGTCTGCACATTCGCACTGCATCCTCCTCATCAAAATGATAACTGTGTGCTTTGTGCTTGGAGGAGTGGACTCTTTTAAAAGGGGTGTGGCTGAGCACAAAGTTGGTGTATTGTTCTTTTCTGGCATTGTGCTTATCAGTTGCTATTTCAGTGGCATGATTGCTCATTTGAACCAAACACAGGAGCACTTGAGGACACACCCTGAGGCTGTGCTGGAATTTCTCATTCTCCATTATTTTGAAAGACGGAGTTGTAGAAAATCTGTCATAACATTTTACCTGTTATTATCTGTCATTTTAGATATTTTTTCCTTTACATTTTCAGTTTTAATTTTGAACTTACATTACAATTATGCACTTATTACAATTACGCACATAATAATTACAATTATGCACATAATAATTACAATTATGCACTTATTCATTTAGTGAACTGATGAACAGAGGCTGTGGCTGGCTTGTTCAGATGCAACATGAAGCCGTGGCACCAGAGACGTGGCTACACTAGCAGATCACAACACTCCAGAATGACTTTCTTTTACACAGTAATTATGAAAGTATTCACAGCCACTTTTTTTAACTGTTGGCACATCCTTCAGCCTTCAGTGCTGTCAGAGCGCAGCGATTTTCCAAAGCACATCTGCGCTTTCTCTCTTTTGCTTTGCCTGGCTGCTTGACCATGAACATTTATGTTGCCAGGACATCTGTGCCTATCGTAAAAGCAAAAAAAAAAAAAAAAACACCCCACACATGATCAGGTGTGTGGTATGTAGCATAGGCCTGTATCTCACCAAAGCACTCGTGCCATGGAGGACACAGCTCTCATCCCAGTGTGCAGTGGATAACAATCTGTGTTTAAGGGCAGCAGACTGATTTTTTTCCCCGCAGCAAATCTTTTGGGATATTGATTTATTTGGGAAGTATAATAAATTACATTGTATTATAGTGAACCTTTTCTGCAGTTAGCAAGTCAGTCTCCGATATATTCCACTGTGTGTCACAGGGAGTGAGTAACACCCACTCCTCTCCCACACTCTCCACATACACCCCTGTAGTTTTATTTGCTGAGATATTATTAAAAGGGTTTAAGTGTGTCTCGAGGTCACTGGGCATGACCCCACTGTGCACCAAAGCAGGAGTGACTGAGCACACAAATGTTCAGTGTATGCTGGGAAGAGACTTGCACCTATGTGGAGTCAATCACTCCTGGTGTGGCTCCTGGGAGCTGTCACCTATGCCTATTCTCATCCGTTGTGTCCCAGCTGTTTACATCCTGGGAGTGCATCGGACCAGGACCCCGCAGGTCACTGGTGCAAGTGATTATCTGTCACATCATTGCTTGTCATCTCCTCTGCTGCCCCCTCCACTGGTGTTGGCTCCCCCTCATATCACATCCTTTCTTTATTCCATTCATTCTCCTTGTTTTCCCAACAGCATTGACTTTTATACCTAACATCTTTCCATGTAATGATGATGTTCCTATACAACAATTAGTCCGGAACGAGCAATTTGATTAAACAATAGGGATTCCAGGAGTTACTATAATCTGCAATAATTGCACTCCAATTTCATTGGATATGCATCATTCCGCTTCAAAGGTGTTCTAGTAATATTAATTACTAAAGGTGCGTTCAGACCAAACGCGAATGGGCGATGCGAATCCATACAAAGTGAATGGGAAATGCGAGTATGCGTGAATTTGCGCGTTCGCTTCCCAGGCTACCTAGCTGCTAGCTTTGAGATTCTGCTGTCACCGGAGTAAAGGCATCACCATTGCAGAGTAAATTCATTCATTCATTCATTCATTCATTCATTCATTCATTCATCTTCTTCCGCTTAATCCTTTTCGGGTAGCGGGGGACCTGGAGCCTATCCCAGCATCTTTGGGCGAGAGGCAGGGTACACCCTGGACAGATCGCCAGTCCATCGCAGGGCCAACACAGAGAGACAGACAACCATTCACTCTCGCAATCATACCTAAGGACAATTTAGAATCCCCAGTTTGATGCCAATTAACTTAACTTGCATGTTTTTGGCATGTGGGAGGAAACCGGAGAAATCCCGAAGTAAACCCACGCAGACACGGGGAGAACATGCAAACTCCACACAGATCACTGTTGGTCGGGGGCTGGGATCGAACCCAGGATCCCCCGACCAAGGGTGAGTTGCTGTGCTGCTGCAGTGCTAACCACTCCGCCACCGCGCCGCCCGTGCAGAGTAAATTAATTAGTTCGAAAATTTGATTCACTCACCTAGAGACAGGAGGACCGGGAGCTCTTCAGCTGAATCGAGATTTGGGAGTTATTTACCCACAGTTTCCTGCCAGCAAGCTAGCAAGCTAGCAACGTAAACACACATCATCTTGCGACATTTTGGAGGCTTGAGACAACATTTTCAGGTGAGTCCCCTGTTGGATAATGCAAACCTAAGCATGATGTTACGTATTTTGGGAATTTCCACAGCAGATTGAACACAGCTGCAGAATTCGCTTGTCTGCATCTCACTATTCATGTCTGTTTGCCTGTTTACATTGAGTAATTGTGCCGCGCGAAAAATTTGCCTGTTTGCGTTTGGTGTGAATTCACCTTAACAGTATTTTTTTTATCATCTCTCTGACAATTGCGGTACCTTAATTTCCACAGTGAGGCGCTGTTTGATAAGAAACTATACATCTGTGACCCGGAAGTCCCACCCTTTTGCAAAGGTCTGATTCCATCTACCTGATCATTTTAAGATCATTAAGTGATTTCACGTCTGTTTAAAAAATAGGCAGTGCTAGAATTTGTTTATTGTCTCAGTTAACAAACCACAATACCTTTTGGTGATGGACTCTTTGTTTCATCTGAAAATGTGAAGAAAAGCAAGAAAAATGTACTAAATCGCTAGCATGTGCTAAATCACTAGCATGCTAACTACTAGCTTCTGGATACGTTTTGATCTTTGATTTTCTGAAGTATCAACAGATATGTTTTATAAACACTTATTACGCTTGCACTTGACAATAATTAATTTGTTTACATGTGTATGAAATGACAATAGATGTCTTCATGCTGATTGAGATGTTTAACAAGTTACTGGCTAGATTTAGGGACTATTTTTTTCTCAGTTACACAAAATAACTGGTTAAACAAACAAATTGTAATATTGTGTCCAGTACTGCTGTTATTTAATAAATTTTGCTTGCCGGAACTGTTGTATAAAAGCAATATTACACGAAACGGAGTTACGGTATCGTGGTTATAGTAACTGCTGCTGTGATACTCTTAACCTTTTAACTGTCAGATTTCACGTGCCCCCAGTGGCACAGCACGGCAACTGCGCCTGTCAACTCACTCTGACATCCCCGGCTGTCCTGAGGATTTGTACCGATTTGTACTGATCTGCCAGTTTCAGAAGGTGGCAGGCACGTGTTGGAGGAGTCATGGATGACACGTAATACACCCAAGAAGAAGAAGTCCTTATTTCCTTTTCCTGTTTTCCTGCTTTTAGCCCAGAAAGCTAATATGGCCGCCATTGATCGTCATTTTGTCATCACATAACGGCTTCATAGTCCAAAAATAGCCACGGAATACAAACGAAATTTACATGGGATAATCCTAAGAGTTTGTAGATGTGGGAGAGAGCGCAAATGACCGACAGAATGCAAAATAACGACCACGATGGACTAAAACAGACCAGTCACGTGAGTGAGCGAGCGCCCCCCCCCCCACTGCCACTGGTAAGTGACAAATTTATTTGTTTTTTTTTACATTGTGCTGATTTTCTGGTTCATATACTTTGAAGATAAGATAACAAAAATGCAACTGTAGAAAAAATGGTGTCAAAAAGCCGAACCATTCTTTGTGTAAATATATCCAAAGTCCACTTTTGACTGAGTTATGGAATTTATATAGCTGCCCGCGACATTATGCAAATTAGCTGTGTAAATTTATTCCTATCTGAAACTTTGGATCATAATCTACACCTTTCTAATTGACAGTAACTTGCAACTTTCAAGTTATAGCCTTGGAAATCTGAACTATTTTACTGACAAAAAATATTTATCACTCTTGACTACTAGGGGTTATGTCACCATACGGCGACTGGGGCAGTTAGAGGGCGTAGGGCATTAAGAGTATCACAGCCACAGTTACTATAATCACAATATTGTAACTCTGCCTCATGTAATATTGCTTAAATATCAGACAACCAATCCACTAGTTGTCAAATTGAGAGTCTGGAGAACAGATGAAGGATACAGATTTATATGATATTAATGCATTTGAATTGAATGCATTTGGCGGCGCGGTGGAGGAGTGGTTAGCACTGTGGCAGCACAGCAACTCACCCTTTGCCAGGGGATCCTGGGTTCGATCCCAGCCCCCGACCAACAGTGATCTGTGAGGAATTTGCATGTTCTCCCCGTGTCTGTGTGGGTTTACTTCGGGATTTCTCCGGTTTCCTCCCACATGCCAAAAACATGCAAGTTAGGTTAATTGGCATCAAAACTGGGGATTCTAATTGTCCTTAGGTATGACTGTGAGAGTGAATGGTTGTCTGTCTCTCTGTGTTGGCCCTGTGATGGACTGGCGATCTGTCCAGGGTGTACCCTGCCTCTCGCCCAAAGATGCTGGGATAGGCTCCAGCCCCCCCCCGCTACCCGAAAATGATAAAGCGGAAGAAGATGAATGAATGAATGAATGAATGAATAATGCATTTGAATAAGGAGCATTATGAGGAAACATAAAAAGGATGAAAAGTAGCTTCTTCTAAATAAAACTTTCATCTCTAGTTTATCAAAATATCAGGAACTAAAGCTGTGTGATCACTGTTGAAAGTAGGAGATGGATGATATTTTTCAGATTTAAACAATTTATGAATGTGCTGATAATTAAAAAAAACTATTCAAAAATTATGGTCAGATATTAAGACATTTATTTTTGAGCACAAAACAATTTGTAATATATTTCTAATACTTTGATTTCATAAATGAAGCTATATATAACTTGACAGTTTCTTTTCCAGTTGTAGTATGAATTCATTAACGCCACATAATATTCAGAGGTACAGCAGGGAAAATAAGTATTGAACACGTCAACATTTTTGTCATTAAACATATTTCTGATGGAGCCACTGACCTGAGATTTTCATCAGATATCAGTAACAGCCCAAGTAATCCACATACAAAGAAATCAAGTTAACTGTGCTCACAAAACAAGTTATATTTAATAAAGTGGAATGACACAGGGAATAAGTATTGAACACACTTGGGAAAGTTCATTTAATATTTAGTAGAAAATCCTTTGTTGGTAATAACAGCTCAGGCACCTCCTGTACAGAGAAACTAGGCGCAGGCATTGTTCAGGAGTGATTTCAGGAGCACGGTGAAGATATGGTCTGAGGAGGCAATGGACGCTTTAAAGGACTGTCTTGAAACCACTGCCTGGGAGCAGCTCTGCGATCCACATGGTGAGGACATCGATGGCCTCACTCACACCATCACAGACTACATCAACTTCTGTGTGGACAACACCGTACCCACCAAGACCATACGGTGTTGCTTGAACAACAAACCCTGGATCAACCATGAGATAAAAACACTTCTGAGAGAGAAGAAGAGGATCTTCAGGTCGGAGAACAGGGAGATGCTGAAGTCCGTACAGAGGGAGCTGAGGAGGAAGATCAGAGAAGGCAAGGACAGCTTCAGGAAGAAGATGGAGGACAAGCTGCAATGGAGCGACATCGGTGGGGTCTGGAGAAACCTCAAAACCATCTCTGGGCTCCAGAATACCTCCTCCCAGGCCACGGGGGGCAGGGAGTGGGTGAACAATCTGAACCTGTTTTTTAATAGGTTTCACCAACCGCCCTCCCCCCCGACTGCACACCAACCACTGCTGCCTCTACAGTCATCAAGACCTTTTTTTTTTCTTTTTTTCTTTTCACCCTTATTGTCATTCAACTGTACAACCAATCATGTACAGCAGAACAAGATTGTGCTTTACCTGTCTACTGTGTTAATCACACACACCCCAAGTGCAGAATCAGAGGGCTGCTGCCATGCAAGGCGCCGCCACAGAGTTCCCTCCTCCATTCCATTTATTGCTGAGCACTAAGCTGGACGGCAGGAAGTTCCACTTTTATAAGGTCTTTGGCATGACCCGGCCGGGATTTGAACCCCTGCCTCCCGGGTGTGGGGCGGATGCTCTACCAACTGAGCCACCACTCCGGACCTGCTGTCCACACCCCACTCCACCAACACCCCCCACTCCCAGCACACAGCCCCCCAACCTGACCCTCACTAAGACCCAGGTGAGGATGGAGCTGAGGAAGATCAAGACGAGGAAGGCCTCGGGACTGGACGGCATCAGCGCAAAGCTCCTCAAGTCCTGCGCAGACCAGCTGTGTGGGACTGTGGAGCACATCTTCAACCTGAGCCTGAAGCTGGGGAGGGTACCACAGTTGTGGAAAACATCTTGTGTGGTACCTGTACCAAAGACTTCCCACCCCAAAGACCTGAACAGCTACAGGCCAGTGGCCCTGACGTCTCACATGATGAAGACCCTGGAGAGACTGCTCCTTACTCTCCTCCGCCCCCTGGTGGGACCAGCGATGGATCCACTCCAGTTCGCCTACCAGCATACCATTGGGGTGGAGGTTGCAGTGATCTTCCTCCTTCACCGTTCCCTGTCCCACCTGGAGAAGCCCGGAAATGCGGTGAGGATCATGTTCTTTGACTTCTCCAGTGCTTTCAACACCATCCAACCGATGATCCTGAAGGACAAGCTGCTGTGCGCAGGGGTGGACTAGCACCTGTCATCATGGATCCTGGACTACCTCACTAACTGGCCACAGTTTGTGAGAACCCGGGATTGTGTGTCAGACACGATCATCGGCAGCACGGGGGCCCCCCAGGGAATGGTTTTGGTTCCCTTCCTGTTCACCCTTTATACTGCGGACTTCTCACACAACACAACACACTGCCATCTACAGAAGTTCTCTGACGACTCTGCGATCGTCGGCCTCATCTCCAATGGAGATGAAGCTGAGTACAGAGGACTTATCCAAGACTTCGTGGACTGGTGCCATCGGAACTGCCTCCAGATCAACTCAAGGAAAACTAAGGAGTTGGTGGTGGACTGCCGCAGGCAAGGACAACCCCTCACAGCACCAGTAAACATCCAGGGAACAGACATTGAGATGGTGACATCCTACAAGTACCTGGGTGTTCATCTGAACAATAAACTAGACTGGTCACACAATACTGACGCACTCTACAAGAAGGGACAGCGCAGACTGTTCTTACTGAGGAGGCTCAGGTCTTTTGGTGTACAAGGGGTGCTCTTGAAGACATTCTACGACACAGTGGTGGCATAAGCCATCACTTTTGGAGTGGTCTGCTGGGGCAGTGGCATTACAGCAGCCAATAGGAAGAGACTGAACAAACTAATCAAGAAAGCTAGCTCTGTCCTGGGGCAATGCCTTGACCCAGTGGAGGAGATAGGAGAGAGAAGGATGGTGGCCAAACTGTCATCTCTGCTGGAGTCCGAGTCCCACCCTATGCAGGACATACTGAACGCACTGAGGAGCTCATTTAGCAGTAGACTACATCATCCTAGATGCGTGACCGAGAGGTTTCGCAGGTCCTTCCTACCTACGGCTGTCAGACTGTATAACCTAAGCAGGGCTGCTCACAGAGATCGCAAAAAAACGTGATGACCTAATTGTATTGAATGCAAAAGACGAAACAGACTTACACAAATGGTATACAACTAGGACAATATCAGTTGCTACGGAGGGTGACAATATGTGTGGGTACATATTCATACCATGTAGGATAACTAAATAGACGGTTATGCTGTTTAGTCCATCTAGCTACAATGCTCCGCACTGTGTATATATATACTGTATATATTTATATATTTATGTGTACGTATGTATATTCACTGCTCTTATTTTCTTATCTTCTAAATTATTGCTCTGAGTGTTGCTGTCCCTGTGCTGTTGCAATCCTGGAATTTCCCCTTTGTGGGACTAATAATGGCTTATCTTATTTTATTTTAGCCCATTCTTCCAAACAAACTGTCAAATCCTGAAGGTTCCGGGGGTGTCTTCTATGAACTTTGATCTTCAGTTTGTTCCATAGATTTTCAATTGGATTCAGGTCAGGTGACTGACTGGGCCATTCTAGCAGCTTGATTTTCCTTCTCTGGAGTCAGTTGAGAGTTGCCTTGGCTGTGTGTTTGGGATCATTGTCTTGCTGAAATGCCCACCCTCATTTCATCTTCAGCATCTTAGCAGATGACAACAGATTCTTATCAAGGATGTCTCTGTACATTTGTCCATTCATTTTTCCTTCAATTATATGAAGTCTGCCTGTACCATGTGCTGAAAAACACCCCCACACCATGATGGGATGTGCAGTGCCATTTCTCCTCCAAACATGCCGTGTGTTGTGGCATCCCAAATTTCAATTTTGGTCTCGTCTGACCAGACTATATTCTCCCAGTATTTTACTGGCTTGCCCAAATGTTGTGCAGCAAACTTTAAATGAGCTTCGGCATGCTTTTTCTTCAGCAATGGAGTCTTGCGAGGTGAGCGGGCATAGAGCCCATGTCGGTTGAGTGCATTACTTATTGCTTTCTTTGAAGCAGTAGTACCTGGTACCAGGTCTTTCTGGAGCTCTCCACAAATGATCTTTGGCTCTTGCATAACTCTTCTGATAATCCTTTTGACTCTTCTATCAGAAATCTTGCGAGAGCTCCTGGCTGTGGCTGGTTTATGGTAAAATGACATTCTTTCCACTTCCGAATGATGGCTTCAACAGTGCTCATTGGAACATTCACCAGTTTAGAAATGTGCCTGTAACCGATGCCATCATTATGTTTTGCAACAAAAAGGTTGCGAAGGTCTACAGAGAGCTCTTTGCTTCTACCCATCATGACTTCTTTGTGGTGTGACAATCTGCTATTCACAGACCTTTTTAAAGGCTATCAGTCAGGACTTAACCAGCTGAAATTAATTAGCTCTGATGGGGGATGGGATGGTTTCCTAAATTCTGATGGATTTCAGCTGGTTTCTTGGCTTTCTGTGCATTTTTGCACCTTCTTTTCTTCATGTGTTCAATATTTATTCCCTGTGTCATTCCATTGTATTAAATGTAACTTGTTTTGTGAACACAGTTGCCTTGATTTCTTTGTATGTATGGCTTACTGGCGTTGTTACTGATATCTGGTGAAAATCTCAGGTCAATGGCTCTATCAGAAATAAGTTCAATGAGAAAAATGTTGACCTGTTGAATACTTTTTTCCCTGCTGTATGTATATTAAAAAAAACTTTAAAAGCAGAATGATTTTTATTTTAAAGGTCAAATAGCCATTGCGACCCTCAGCCACTTCTATTTTAGTCAGAGATGGGCAAAATGGCTCTTTGATTGGCAAAGTTTGCACACCCCTGGTCTGGGCGGTCGCTGATGCAGCAGTTCAGTTCCGCTTTTTTTCCCCACCAAAATAAAACAGTCTCCCTTTTTTTCAAATTGTATCAAAAGGCTTCGGGGTCCGGACAGAGGAGTCTTGGGGTCCGGATCCGAACCAGAGTTCGCCAGTTGGTGACCCCTGTTCTAGTCCATTGACCTTGACCATAAGCACATCCTAGATGAGTCTGCATCAAGGCTAACTCACTGACGATCTGATTCCAAATGTTTTGAAAATTGGTACCAGGGATATACACTGATGGTGTGCATGGAAAACTTGTAAGCTGCTCTCCTTCAATAAGATATTGAGATTTTGAAAGAAAAGAGAGGTGGGGGATATTGCACTCGCCTCAGAGTGCTCTTGTTGCATTTATACCCAAACATACAGTATATCTTAATAATTAAGAAAGTTACGACAACCCTTTTGTGCGTTTCGCTTCTGCAGAATCTGTTTTCTTGACCATCATAATAAAATGAACTTCAACATGCCCATGAATGTGGTTTGTGCTTTTGACAGTGTCACTTTTGACTAGATTGTCATAATAGGGCCCACTGCATTAAATTGATATTGGGACACATATTTTATGTATTTTGTCATACACTCTTAAACGTGTTGGTCACTGGACTGTTGTGTCTAATAGTGAATATTCACACTATGCACATAGAATTTTGTCACATTTTGTCCCCCCGCCCATGTTTTCATCATTCCTTTATCTGAGATTTATATTCTGGATTTGTGAATAATTCAGTTGCAGGTTTGAATGTGTGTGTGTCCATGTTTTGTTAGGTGTGTGTGTGTGTGTGTGTGTGTGCGTGCGTGTGTGTGCGTGCGTGCATGCGCGCATGCTTGCATGCATGCACAATGATGTTGGGAATAGCTATTTTTGTTTTTTGGATATGTGATGAATAGGAAAATACAGGGTGAGAGTCTGTGATGGATTGAATTTTTTTTCATGCTCATGTTTTGTTCACGTATAGCAACTGCTACTAGACAAGCCCTGCTGGAAACCTGCGCTCTACCTGCAGGGCTGACTGGCACATGTTCAAACTCACACACATGAACAGATTGGAGCTCACCAATCGAGTACACACAGTTAAATTAGCATTTCCTATTATATGCACAAGCAACATGGGGCCTGCTTTTCTGAATATAACACACACACAAAATAAATGTTGCATGCTACATTATACACACAGCCCACAGCACACGCGCGTGTGCGCACACACACACACACACACACACACACACACACACACACACACACACACACACACACACACACACACCTCCATCGTGACAGCCTGGCTATATGTGGGTGACAGGGGAGGTAGTGGCAGGGCTGAGATGGAGCGTCAGCATGTGCTGTCAGGAAAAAAAAGCAGGGAGGAGGACTAGCTGTTCACACTAACATGCTCAGGGCCAAACAGGCCTTTGGGTGCTTGTGTTTGTTTTAGCGATGTTGTGTCAAATTGAAATAAACAGGAAATTGTGTTTTTGTAGACTTAGTGCATGTGTCCTGTCATCATAGTTTTAGTCCTGCTTATGGTCACCATGTTGAAAGATGCAGCAAAAGTTGTGGAGAAATGTTAGCCAAAGTGAAATTTTATTTGTCAGTACTTGCTAGAGAGAGCAGACTCCCGGCTCCATTTTTATATCCATCTTTTTACTAACACTGAGTCACTTTGTAAATTAAATGTTGTGATTACTACATGAAGCTCTGGGAAATCGATAGAAATGTTTGGAATCATTAATCATTTTCTGAATTAGTGTGAAAATGAAAGGCAGCATTTTGAAAATCCTAAAAGAAACCTTGACTGCAGCTCATAAGATTCATTTCAAATTGTGTAATGTGGCCTAAAATGAATCACTTCAACCATGTCCCATATCTTTATGGCCTCTGATTATCAAAATAATTAGGTTGGTTTCAACCACATGGCTTAATCCCATTCATTTGATCAAATCAGTGCTTCTGAGGGAAAAGTGACAAGAAAGTGAAGTAATCATTTTAGCTGCTGCTGCTGCTGCATAACGTAATAGGACACAGAGGGAGAGAGAATGGGGGAAGGTGGTAGAATAAAGGACTGAGGCGTATAAATAAACTGACAGAGAAAAGGAAATGCAGCAAATTCTTGCAGTTTTACTCATTTAATCAGTTTATTAAAAATAATACTTTCCTTGGGAGTATTTTATTTTTTAAAAATGGGTGTTTTTGCATGGCAAAATGGAATTGGCAGTGTCACAAGATGGCACAGTATACATAACTGGAGTGGTCCATGAGGGACAGCTGAGTTGTTTTAGCCAGGGGTAAGACGTCTACATAAGAATAATAATGAAAAACTGTTCACTGTTCACTTCAAAAAGTCCCTATTCACATTAGGATATCATCCTGTCATCTTCATAACGTAGTTGTGTGAAACATTACGGAGATACTGATGCAGGAGGGCTGCTCATTAAAGATTTCCCCTGACCCACGTTCAGTTATTGTAGGAGGCTGAAATTGCACATTTATCTAGAAATGCACAAAATCTCTGTCTGTGTGTGTGTCTGTCTGTCTGTTCCACGCATATCGCTTGAACCATTCGTCAGACTAACCTAAGATTTTATACATGTTTTGCTGAAGTTATGAGGGTGCGCATCTCCGAGTATGGAGTCGCTCAGTCAAAATATGTAATTTTTATCAATAAAAGTTTAGCCACCGTTCTGTCTCTTCATGCCCTGGCTTCAGGAAATGTGGGCGGGGTTTCGGATTGACTCCGTGTTGATTGGAAAATACGTGGCATCAGGACCTGTCAGTCACCACAGTGTTCCCTGGAAAAAACAAGTGAAAAATGACAAATTTGACTAGAAAAAGATAATACTGAAGATTTAATGCTTAAAAAAAAATTGCACCATAAAGTTGCTGTGATTACATAGGTCTAAAGGATAATTTGGCATATGTGGAGAACACGAGGTGCAAGAGCAGACTGGGCGGAGCGTCAGCAGGGACTGGGTCTGACAAAGAACAGTGGCGTATCAACACAGAACATGCCGGGAGAAGCAGCGGCCCGACACGACCTGGCTGAAAGGCACGCTAACTGATGGCGATAAAAAAAAAGTTATTTTCAATAAAGTGAAAGAAAACAAGATAATGCATGGTGTGATTTATCATGGAAAACAGCTGAGCTCTGCACTTCGAGCAATCAGCTGATTGGATCCACCTCCTCTGGTATTCTGACATTTTGGCATATCTATCAGAACAACACTGGACAGCTGATGATGCAGTCAAAGGTAGAAAAAACATGGGGGGAGGGCTAAACAGCGATTTAGATTATTAGCCTGTAGCTTGAAAGTGCTCAGACACATCCCCGACAGGTCCCATTATACGAACAAGTACGTGTGTTTAGCGCGCTGTGCTGCAGGCAGCACCTAAGCAGAGCTCTGTACAGGTTTTTCCTGTAAACCAACGCTGCAAATATGCCATTATAAATGCTATAAATACCTGGACATCCACATCAGCAAGGACTTTACGTGGGCACTTAACACCACAGAGCTGGTTAACCCCTTGACGCCTGTTGTCGTGAATTCACATCAAACCGCTTCCGCTCCAAATGCAACCAAAATACTGTCTGTATTCCTCCACTTCCGGCTGGAGCACTTCCAACACATACCTAGG
Source organism: Pholidichthys leucotaenia (assembly GCA_020510985.1). Classification (NCBI taxonomy): domain Eukaryota; kingdom Metazoa; phylum Chordata; class Actinopteri; order Cichliformes; family Pholidichthyidae; genus Pholidichthys; species Pholidichthys leucotaenia. Next base: position 365,429,016 of record CM035838.1, read on the forward strand.
AACCTTTTGCAAGCATTAGTTTCTCGTAGGAATGGTCAGAGACGGAGCACCATCCATTTCCTGATTGCTAGGGTTAGGGTTAGGGTTAGGTTTAGGGTTAGGGTTATAGTTTGGCAGTCATGAGAGTTGAAAATACTGAAAATAACTTTGTTGCATAAATAAAAGACTCTTCATACTTGAGATAGGAACAGGTGCTTTTTTACCTTTTTTACCATAGATGCCTGTTGTCGCTAATTTGCATCATACATAAAATTATATCTATTTTATGTGCTATAGTCAAATTAACTTTCTCAACTTAATTTAGCATCTACTTGAAAGCAAAAACACAAGTGAAATTTTTTTTTTCATAATTGGAAATAAATTCAGGCGTTAAGGGGTTAAGTAAGCTCAACAGCAGCTGTACTTTCTGAGGAGGCTGAAGAAGTTTGGCATGTCCCCCAAGATCCTCAATAATTTCTACAGCTGCATCATCAAGAGCATCTTGACCAACTGCATCACTGCATGGTATGGCAGCACTACTGCCCTGAACCGCAAACACCTGCAGAGAGTGGTGAAGACAGCGGAGAAGATCATCAGGACTCCACTCCCCTCTCTGCAGAGCATCTACCACCACAGATTCCAAAGGAGAGCTGCCGCCAACCTCCAGTACCCCACCCACCCCCAGCACAGAATGTTCATACTTCTACATTCAGGCCGGAGGTACAGAAGTGTGAAATGCAGGACATCCAGACTAAAAAACTCCTTCTTTCTCACTGCCATCAGACTCCTGAATAAGTAACAACTCCGGACACAGCTTTGCAAATAGGAATTCACACACTGGTTGCTATATTTGCACATTGCTCACTTACACAGTGTACATCGTCTCACCCCGTCCCATGCCCATATCAGCTCTGCTGCTAAATTATCATTGTACAGTCTACTGGGTATTATCATTACAGAGAAATTCTCACACTGGGTGCTAATTTGTATGTTGCTCATTTGCACACTGTACATAGGCTTATGCCATCTCAGGTTCATATCATCTCTGATATTAATATACCATTGTCCATTATAGTCATCCAGTGAATTTTCAGTTTTCATTCTTCTTGTTTCCTCTAGTTTAACTGCTTTAACTGTCCTAATTGCCTAATGTGTGTTATTAGTATTCATTAGTATTAGTACTTAGCATCAAGGCATGTTTAAGGTGTCCTAATTGCCTAATGCGCGTTATTAGTGTGAGTTATGAGTATTCATTAGTATTAGGTGTGTTATTACCTTTTTAGTATTGTGTCATTACCTTTTTAGTATTGATGTACATCTATTATCTTGGCATTCATTAGGAGGGCAGAGTAAGAATTTCATTGCTCAGGAAACGTTGCATTTCTTAACTGTGCACATGATAATAAAGCTGTCATGGACCCTCCCGTGCGCTTTTACGCAGCGCATGGAGAGGGAAGGAATAACAAGGATTTACGTGCAAGGGTACACCACAACACATTTACTGAACATAAAGACAGATGACGAACAGTTCCCAAAGGTGAAGACTTAAAAAAATACAGAAGAACACTTACGGTTGGCGTTCGGGGGCCGGCATTGCCCAGCGAATGCGTGAAGAGACACGTGTAGCCATGCTGGCGTCCCTCAGCCAGAATCGCTACAAGGACGCGAGGGAACCACGACAAATGTGGAGTGGCTACACGTGGTAATGGAGCTGACAATTCACTGATGAAACACAATCAGTCAGTCAAAGAACCAGCAGTGCGTGACTGGCAAAAGGCTGCTAAAGTACAGGCACTGCTGGTGATGATGTGATTGTGGGCACCTGGGTGAAAGTGGAGAGATGGCACAGGGAGTGGGAACAGCTGGTGATAATGAGTGAGAGGGACATGGTCGGACCAGCTGCCTGTCAGCCAGCGCTCACAGGAGAGTGAGCCAAAGAGAGCTGGCTCACAGCTGCCGGCCAGAGAGCAGAGACTATGGTAAAGGAAGCACACTGAGATACATAGTACACACACATAAACAGCGGCACTTAAACCCACAGAGAGGTCAGGACCGAGCCGGGGAAACCAAGCCGGCTCAGCTCCTGACAGAGCCCCCCATTAAGGGGTGGATTCCCAGACACCCAAGGTAACATCCCGAAGACCCCCCCCCCCCCAACAGGAACAGCAACAAAAAATAACCCCGGGGTGGGAGGTAGGGGGAACAGGAAGGAGGGAACACAATACCCCCGCCCAGGGCCCACAATTACCCCCCCCCCCCCAAGTCCAAAGGCATGGAGGTTCGGGAGGGCCGCTGAGAGTCCCAGGCCCAGCAGGCTGTCTGGCAAACAGAGTCCGGTGGCCTGCCGGAAAACACAGGCCATCTGGCCCGAGACTTAGTCCCTCCAGCGGTCGGCCAATGTTGGAGAGCCACCAGGACCGGGGCGGGGGGGGGGCGTGGAGCAGGATGCAGCCTGCCCACTGGGAGGCTCTCTGGTGGGTGACCGGACCGTAGGGAGGGAACCCCCACGGCATCTGACTGGGAGGAGAAGGGGCCACGATGGTGTCAGGCTGAGAAGTAATGGCCTCGGCGTTCTCGGGCTGACCGGCAGCATCCTTGATGGTCCCAGCCTGGGACACAGCTGCACCCGCGGTGGACCCCGACTGAGCAAACGCTGCACCCGCGGTGGCTCCCGGCTGGAGCTCTGCAGCCCCCATGGAGGCTTCCAGCTGGAGCTCTGCAGCACCCATGGTAGACTCTGCCTGGAGCCGTGTAGCACCCGCGGTGGACTCCAGCTGGAGCCATGTAGCACCCGCAATGGACTCTGGCTGGAGCCGTGTAGCACCCGCGTTGGACTCCAGCTGGAGCCGTGTGGCATCCGCGGTGGAGCCTGGTTGGGCCCCCGCTTCCCCCATGGGCAGCGGGCCAACCCACAGGAGCACCAGGCTGAGGAGGCGGTCGTTGGGGCGAGCCCTGATGACCTTGGCAGGAGGAGCTGGAGCAGCAGCATCCTCTTGCGGCCTGACCGGACCCTCGGCAACCTCCGGCAGCGACACAACCCTCTCTGGCGACCCTAAACGAAGGCTCAGAGATAGCAGGAGAAGAAAAGTGGTTAGGGTTGCCGCAGCGGTGGAACTCGGCGAAGTGATTTCAGATGCAGCCGAGGGCTGCACCTGACTCCCATCACCTAGAGCCAGGCAAGATCTTTCCAATACTGACATGAGAAATATAACAGAGAGAACTTGCTGAGCTGGAGCTCCACCACCGTTCAGGACTCCATGAACTTGGTGTTGACATCCCCGGGTCCGGCCTTGAGGAGGTCCATCTCTGGCTCCCACTCCGCTGCAGAAGCCTCCACAGCAGGCAAGATGGTCATTACAGTCTCTTTAAACTCCTGCAGCGGCTCCAACGCTGGGGATTCTACCAGCGTTGTCTGCAGGAAAAACACCTCCGTGCGGGCTCGTGGGCAGGATCATCCAGGGCCCCAAACTCCTCCACCGTGTGGCGGCTTGTTCCAGAGCCGACGGGCACTCAGGGGCAATAAGAAGAGACATGAGAGGAAAAAAAAAGGAATTAAGTTTGCAGCTGGAGGAGAAAATCCAGTGGACTGCTGAAACTGGGTCTCTCCCCCCCGGGGAGACAGGCAAGATTCAGTATTATTGGATTATATTGAATGACACAATACTTGCTTGTCATCCCGTCTTCGATGTTGGCAGCTGCCAGTAGGCAAAAAGTCATCCCCCTCCGTGTCGCGGTGATCTGGCTCCTCTCCCAAGGACTGTGGAGGAGCCGTCTCCATAGCTACGGAGGTGGGCATTGCCAGGGCGGCCCCAGCAGGCCTCACACAGCGAAGGAGAGATGGTGGCTGCCGAAGACAAGGAGGGCCTCTCCCGGTGTTTCCTTGCAGGATGGTGCTGCCGCTGGACGGCCGACGCTGATGGCGAAGTGGGCTGCGGAGCGCATCCCCACTTGGGCTCGGCGAGGAATACTCTCCCCACACCCGTAACATGCGCTGGAGCATGCAGACCAAAGCGATCAAGTCTGCATACTGAGATAATTCCAGAGCCCTGGATGCGCTTCTAGAATCACCTTAGCTGCGTCAGGCTGCTCCCCTTCGCCTTTGGTCCATGGGCTTCGTGGTCCTCATCCAAGAAGGCTCGAATATCAGCCGCCACCCATTCTTCCGCCACCATGGGATACCTCGCCACTAGTTTCCTAGAGCAGTGCGCCAAAGGCATAGTGGGGAAAAAACAGGTGAGTGAGGAAGAATTAGAAAAAAGGGAAAAAGTAATGTGAGGGTGTACCTGCTAAATCCTCCTTTTTCAGCTGGGTCTTTCTGTCATGGACCCTCCCGTGCACTTTTACGCAGCTCATGGAGAGGGGAGGAATAACGAGGATTTACGTGCAAGGGTGTAACACAACACATTTATTGAACATAAAGACAGATGACAAACAGTTCCCAAAGGTGAAGACTTACAAAAAATACAGAAGAACACTTACGGTTGGCGTTCGGGGGCCGGCATTGCCCAGCAAACGCGTGAAGAGACACATGTAGCTAGCCACGCTGGCGTCCTGCAGCCGGAATCGCTACAAGGACGCGAGGGAACCACGACAAATGCAGAGTGGCTACACGTGGTAATGGAGCTGACAGTTCACTGATGAAACATATAATCAGTCAGTCAAAGATCCAGCAGTGCGTGACTGGCAAAAGGCTGCTAATGTACACGCACTGCTGGTGATGATATGATTGCTGGCACCTGGGCGAGAGTGGAGAGATGGCACAGGGAGTGGGAACAGCTGGTGATAATGAGTGAGGAGGGTGTGGTCCAACCGGCCGCCTGTCAGCCAGCGCTCACAGGAGAGTGAGCCAAAGAGAGCTGGTTCTCAGCTGCTGGCCAGAGAGTAGAGACTATGGTAAAGGAAGCACACTGAAATACATAGTAAACACACATAAACAGCGGCACTTAAACCCACAGGGAAGTCAGGACCGAGCCAGGGCCACCAAGCCGTCTCGGCTTCTGACAAAAGCCTTTGAATCTTGAATCTTGAATTATAGGGTAGTTCCAAGTTTGAAACCCATTCAGTAAGTTACACATAGGTTCAAAGAGTGTTACTCATACATTAGAAATAATTTTGGGGTACGCTAGACATTAATCTTGACATATTTCAACTTTTGAGTAACTATGAGTCCGCTGACAAGTAAGTGTGTAAACGAATGCATACTTCTCTACAACCTTTGCTCGCCGAATGCGGACTATATCAACTATATGCTGATACGTCTGAAAATTTCTAGCATGGGGCACATATTTTTTCCAGTTTATTAAATTTTTCACCGATCTGAGGTGTGTGTGAAAAAAATTGCATTTTGGTTTAACGTTTAGAGGGTCAAAAAATGCAATCTTTTTGGGTATAGTAATAAAAATAATAATAATAATAATCATAATCATAAATATGTTCTTGCATCAGTAAAAAACAACCGCTTACAATAGAGCCACGGCGTCACATTGTTAGTCTTTGCCAGTCACGCCCTCAAGGTTCAGATCATTATTTGATCTCAGTATCATCCCCAGTGCGATGATATAAGCACCGCTTCAATCTTAGCATTACAGTTTTAAAAAACCTTTTAATAACAAATATTACTTAAATATAAAATGATGCACTACAATGGGGTCTCATATATTTGTAAAATGTTTCCTGTTATAGTACTGCATGAGTTTATGACGATACACAGAAGAAAGTCAGTATTACACTCAACTCCATGCACTGAACAGTGACATAAACTAAATAATTATAATGATGACTAAACAACTCCCACCCCCAAAGTGCCAAGATACAGTGGTCTATCTTGTTTTGTCATTTTTTCGCATGTTTGTCACACTTAAATGTTTCAGATCATCAAACAAATTTAAATTTAGACAAAGATAACACCAGTATACACAAAATGCAGGTTTTTAAATGAAGGTGTTTATTATTAAGGAAAAAAAATTCAAACCTGCATGGCCCCTGTGTGAAAAGTGATTGCCCCTAAATCTAATAGCTTGGTTGGACCACCTTTAGCAGCAGCAACACCTGCAATCAAGTGTTTGCACTGTGGAGGAATTCTGGCCCACTTATCTTTGCAGAATTGTCATTGCAGAATAATTCAGCCACATTGGAGGGCTTTCGAGCATGAACCACCTTTTTAAGGTCATGCCACAGCCTCTCAGTCGGAAATTCAGGTCAGACTTTGACTAGGCCACTCCAAAGTCTTCATTTTGTTTTTCTTAAGCCATTCAGAGGTGGACTTGCTGGTGTGTTTTGGGTCATTGTCCTGCTGCAGAATCCAAGTGTGCTTCAGCTTGCGGTCACGAACAAATGGCCGGACATTCTCCTTCAGGATTTTTTGGTAGACAGCAGAATCATGGTTTCATTTATCACAGCAAGTCTTGCAGGCCCTGAAACAGCAAAACAGCCCAGACCATCACAACTATCACCGCCATATTTTTACCGTTGGTATGATGTTCCTTTTCTGAAAATGCTCGTGTTACTTTTACATCGGATGTAATGGGACACACACCTTTCTAAAAAGTTCAACTTTTGTCTCGTCAGTCCACAGAGTATTTTTTCAAAAGTCTTGGGACCATCAGAATCAGAATCAGAATCAGAATCAGAATCAGAATCAGGTTTATTGCCATTGATCATGTAGTAACACAAACTAGAATTTGTCTCGGTACAATGCTGCAACATTAAACATTGATAAGATAAGAGAATAAACTATACATGTAATAAAGTGTAGTTGATAAGATTAAGTGATACTGGTCAACAGTTAAAATATATATTAGCCAGCAGCAGATACTGTGGAGAACTATATAGTGCAGTCGGTAATGCAGGAAGAAAACAGTGATGATTGACATGAGTCTGGTTGAGCTGCTGTACATGGTGCACGAGAGTCACTTAGTGTTCAGCAGTCTAATGGCAGAGGGGAAGAAGCTGTTCATGTGACGGGAGGTTTTAGTCTGGATGGACCGAAGTCTTCTACCAGAGGGGAGGGGGGCAAACAGTACATGACCAGGGTGTGAGGGATCGGCTATGATCCGGCCAGCACGCCTCCGGGTCCTGGAGATGTACAGATCCTGGAGAGATGGGAGCTTGCAGCCGATCACCTTCTCAGCAGTGTGCACGACGCGCTGCAGCCTTAGTCTGTCCCTGGCAGTGGCTCCTGCGTACCACACGGTTATGGAGGTGGTGAGGATGGACTCGATGATGGCTGTGTAGAACTGCACTAACATCTTGGTGGGTAGCTTGAGCTTCCTCAGCTGCCGCAGGAAGAACATCCTCTGCTGGGCTTTTTTGATGAGTGAGCTGATGGTCAGCTCCCATTTGAGGTCCCTGGTGATGGTAGTGCCTAGGAAGCGGAAGGAATCAGCAGTGGTGATGGGAGAGCCTGAGAGGGTGAGGGGGGGCAGAGGAGTAGTGACTTTCCTGAAGTCTACAATCATCTCCACTGTCAGAATGTTTTCTGGCAAAACTGAGACAAGCCTTTATGTTCTTTTTGCTCAACAGTAATTTTTGTCTTGGAAGTCTGCCATGCAGGCCATTTTTGCCCAGTCTCCTTCTGATGGTGGAATCATGAACACTGACCTTAACTGAGGCAAGTGAGGTCCGCAGTTCTTTTGATACTGTTGTGGGGTCTTTTGTGACCTCTTGGATGAGTTGTCACTGCATTATTGGGGTAATTTTGGTCGGCCGGCCACTTCTGGGAGGGTTCATCACTGTTCCATGTTTTCATCATTTGTGGATAATAGCTCTCACTGTGGTTCGCTGGAGTCCCAAAGCTTTAGAAAGGGATTTATAACCTTTTCCAGACTGATAGAGCTCAATTATTTTGTTTCTTATTTGTTCCTGAATTTCTTTGGATCGCAGCATGATGTCTATCTTTTGAGGATCTTTTGGTCTACTTCACTTTGTCAGGCAGGTCCTTTTTAAGTGATTTCTTGATTGAGAACAGGTGTGGCATTAATCAGGCCTTGGTGTGGCTAGAGAAATTGAACTCAGCTTTCCAAAGATGTGATAAACCACAGTTAATTTATGTTTTAACGTGTATGGGGGGAAATCGCTTTTTCACACAGGGCCATGTAGGTTTGGATTTTTTTGTACCCTTAATAATAAACACCTTCATTTAAAAACTGCATTCTGTGTTTACTTGTGTTATCTTTGTCTAATATTTTAAATTTGTTTGATGATCTGAAACATCTATGTGACAAACATACAAAAAAATAAGATGAAATTCAGGAAGGGGGCAAACACTTTTTCACACCACTGTACACTGTTGTCTTGAATATATAGTGATGAAAGATCACACAAATAAGTGATCTGGCAAACAAATAAACCAGGATCTGAAACAGTCGCTAATATTGAATGTCCCATTCATTTTCAATGTTTTAGGTATTTCCGTAATAAACATTCACAGAATCAAGAAATCTTAGTGCCATTTACTCCCTTTTATACTGTATTTGTGAAAATTAAACATGTTATTGCCGCAAATAGACCGACACCTCTTTGTATTCCACTTTCAAACACATCCTACATTTGGGCCTGTAAAGCCTAATTGGGATACCTGTTTCAGACAGGAATACTTGTCTTCTATGGGCAATGCACTAATGTATAATAATTATACATATCTCTACAGGTCAGGTGGTAATTTGCAGCCCCTCACTGTGCAGCGAATGCTGACAAACATGGCGATTTTTGGATTCACCAAATTTTCTGATGAATGTTGAGGAAAATCAAGCTAGTACCTCATGGAGTGGTGAATCCTGAGGAACTTTCATGAATGCTGTGCTTTTTGGGTCTTGTCAGGGTTCATAAAAGGATGCAAAACAGTTTACACACAGTTTTTAGGGTTATTAGCAATTTTGTCATAAAGGATCAGTTGCTAGGGCTCACCACAAGTCAAACCAAAAGGAACTTTAGCGACATGGTTACAGCCATCTGCAAATGCTTGCAACTATTTTGCATCTATTTACAGAAAAGTACAAAAACTGCAACCTTAAAAAACTGTTGGCGAACTGTTTGGCAACCTTTTACAAACCCTGATGAAACCCAAAAAGCGCAACATTCATGAGCATTTCTCAACATTTTCCACTTGGTGAGATACAGGGGTTAGAGTTTCTCTTTTACAAGTGCAAAGGTGGAGTAGAGTGTGATAATGGAGTAAGTTGAATGCAAAGCGGTCATCAGGTTCCTGTATTTGAGAGACCGCACACCATTGGAGACATTTGATGATGTGAAAGAGACTTATGGAGATGATGCCCCATCGTATGAAGTGATGTGGAGAATGCCATACCCACCAAGACCATGCGGTGTTTCTCAAACAACAAACACTGGATCAACTCTGAGAAAAAGACACTGCTGAAGTCCGTACAGTGGGAGCTAAGGAGGAAGATCAGAGAGGGGAAGGACAGCTACAGGAAGAAGATGGAGGACAAGCTGCAGCAGAGTGACATCAGCGGTGTCTGGAGAGGCCTCAGAACCATCTCTGGGCACCAGAATACCTCCTCTCAGGCTGCAGGGGTTAGGGAGTGTATCTGTACCTGAATCTGTTCTTTAACAGGTTTGACCAGCCGTCCTCTTCTCCGCCTGCCCACCAACCACTGCTGCCTCCACCTTCATCTAGTCCTGCTGTCCACTGTCCTCCCTCCACCACCCTCCTCTTACATCCCCGGCTGCTTTTCCCCTCACAGACCGAACATCCTTCCCTCCCAGCATACAGCCCCCCTGCCCCAGCCTGACTCTCACTAAGATCCAGGTGAGAACTGAGCTGAAGAAGATCAAGGTGAGGAAGGCTGCAGGTCCAGATGGCATCAGCTCGAGGCTCCTCAAGTCCTGTGCAAACCAGCTGTGCAGGATAGTGAAGCACATCTTCAGTCCGAGCCTGAAGCTGGGGAGGGTACCACAGCTGTGGAAAACATCCTGTATGGTACCCGTACCGAAGACTCCACAACTCAAGGACCTGAACAGCTACAGACCAGTGGCCCTCACATCACACCTAATGACGACCCTGGAGAGGCTGCTCCTTGCCCACCTCCGCCCACTGGTGGGACCAGCGATGGATTCACTTCAGTTTTCCCACCAACATGGCATCGGGGTGGAGGATGCAGTGATCTTCCTCCTACATTGTTCCCTGTCCCACGTGGAGAAGCCTGGGAGCACTGTGAGGATCATGTTCTTTGATTTCTCCAGTGCTTTCAACACCATGCAACCAATGATCCTGAGGGACAAGCTGCTGTGTGCAGGAGTGGACCAGCATCTGTCATTGTGGATCCTGGACTACTTCACAGACTGATCACAGTTTGTCAGAACCCAGGACTGTGTGTCTAACAACATCATCTGCAGGATGGGGGCCCCCCAGGGAACAGTTCTGGCTCCCTTCCTGTTCACCCTCTACGCTGCTGACTTTACACACAATACACCACACTGCCATCTACAGAAGTTCTCTAATGACTCTGCGATTGTTGGCCTCATCTCTGATGGGGATGATGTGGAGTACAGAGGAATTATCCAGGACTTTGTGGACTGGCGCCTGCGGAACTGCCTCCAGATCAATGTGGAGGAAAACATTGAACTGGTGGTGGACTGCCGCAGGCAAGGACAACCCCCCACAGCACCGGTAAACATCCAGGGAACAGATATTGAGATGGTGACGTCTTACAAGTACCTGGGTGTTCACCTGAACAATAAACTGGACTGGTCACACAGCACCAACGCACTCTACAAGAAGGGGCAGTGCAGGCTGTACTTCCTGAAGAGACTCAGGTCTTTTGGAGTGCAAAGGGCACTCCTGAAAACCTTCTACGTTTCAGTGGTGGCATCAGCCATCACATTTGGAGTAGTCTGCTGGGGCAGCAGCATCATGGCAGCTGACAGGAAGAGACTGAACAGGCTGATCAAAAAAGCCAGTGCTGTTCTGGGCGCCGCTTTCGACCCAGTGGAAGAGATGGGAGAGGAGAGGAGGATGATGGGCTAAGCTGTCATCTCTGCTGGAGTCCAAGTCTCACCCCATGTAGGACATGCTGAATGCACTGAAGAGCTCATTTAACGGTAGACTGTGTCATCCTAAGTGCGCAGATCCTTCCTACCTACGGCTGTCAGACTTTATCATCTAACCGGTGCTGCTCATAGAGGTCATAATAAACATATTAAATGTCACAGCTTTGCACAATAGAGATCGTCCCCTCCAATACACAGCTAAGACAATTATAATTATTATCGAGGATGGCAACAACACTGTTCATTCAAATGTGAAATATACTGTCTTGGTCCATATTTATATTCTGATGGGTAATTTAATTAACTGTAATGCTGTTGATACCATCTAGCTGCAATGCCGTTGCACATATGTATATTTATTTCCTGCTTTGGCTAACCTGTTCTTATCTTATTATCTTATTTACTATTGCTCTGTGTGCTGCTATCCCTTTGCTGTTACAGTCCTGGAATTTCTCCATTGTGGGACTAATAAAGGCTTATCTTAAATAACACCCATTCCTTGGTGACCACAATGGGTGATTGATGAAGTCATCATCTGGCAAGTGGATGCTACCATTTTAGAGGATCCCTACATAATAATTCACCGACTAGCCTAAGATGTCAAGATCAGTGTGGGGTCTGTGGAAAAAAACTGATCCATGACCACTTACACATGCGGAAGTTTTTTGCTTGATGGATTCCCCAGTTGCTCACAGTTTTCCAGAAGAGGGGATGAGTCACGTGCTACCAGACATTTTGGACATGCACCACAAAAATCCGGAGGACTTCTTCGACAGACTAATCAAGCAGGACAGAACATGGTTCTATCACTTAGATCCAGAGGCTAAAGCTCATATACTAAAGCTAGTATCTTACAAAGAGGCAAATGCTGATGAATGTTGCGATTTGCAAACTTTTCCGATGAATACTGATGAAAATTTGAATTCACCCGTCATTAGCAACATTTAGCATTACCGACAATTGGCAGCATTTGCATGAATGTTTGAGAAAGTGTTTGTGAAAGACATTTGGTGAACATTAGTGACTGTTAGCAAATGCTAGCAATGATTAGCAACTACTTTCCCAACACTTTTGCCACTGAGACTGTTTGCCAACTCCAGGTAAACTACCAGGAGATTTTCAGGCAAATCTTGGATCCAACCCTATAAAAAGGGTGAGCAAACCCTCCCCAACATTCAAATTTCAAGGGTTCGTGAAGGTTCTTAAACAGTTGCTCGTGTTCACTGCTTGGCGAACCAAAAGGAACTTTAGTGACATGTGTTACAACTAGGGGTGTAGTGGTACATATATTCATGTTCATATTTTTTGGTACGCCATCCATGGTACGGTACAGAGGCGTACTCAGGTACAGACACAAACTAAATTGAGTGACGGACAGAAAGTGTAACTGTCATATCATGCCCCCTCCTCCACTCCGGCACCCGTCTCCGGCAGCCTGTCAGCAGACCTATGCTGTTGTCCACCCCGGGGATGAATGTCTGAAGATGGGCTACTTCTAAACACCACACTGGTAAGATTAGTGAGTTTTAGCAAGTAACATTAGCACTTCTTATTTTCAATGAACAACTGTCACAGCTTTGGAAAACTGATTAAACTGTTAGCATGTGCTAACATTACCTGTCGGACAATAATCTCTCTTGGACAGTGTTGGGGAGTAACACGTTGGAAAGTAACCTGTTACTGTAATGTCACTACTTTTTGCAGTAATGTGCTGTGTAACAAAATTACTGTTTAAAAATTCAGTAATGCGTTACAGTTAAGGGCCTTTTCCACTAGCACGGCCTTTAGTGCGCGACACAGGGACGGCTCAGCACGCTTTGTACGCATTTCCACAAGCCCCAACACGGTTTAACAGCCCGCGATTCTCAGCCCCGCTCCAGGGGCAGGGTTACAGCCAGTGCTGAGCTGTGCCGTGTTGTGACGTTAACAGACTGGTCACCGGCTGATTGGTCAGGTCGTAACCGGCGCTGATTGGTCAGGTTGTAACCGCCCCCTCTCCTCCTCCTCATCTACCAAATCTTCACGACCTTCTCAATAAAGTTTTGAAAAAAAAAAAAAAAGAATCTTCAACGACCGCCTTTACTCAGCACGCAACCACTGTTGGCGGTTTCTTTTCAGTGTATTGCTGTGCTATTTTCATTTATTCTCTATCAAAAATGGCTTCGCGGTATAAGGTGTTCCATGGATTCAATAAGGAGCTGCAGTGTCTGCTCAATGCATTGTCAGACGAACGTATGCAGCGCGAGTTAGACGGAGCCGCCTGGAATGAAAAAATATACCGGGAGGTCTCGACATCGGAGTCCTTTAACGGTGAGTTTTATTTTTTTTTTATTGTGCGTTTTTTCGCAAATATATTCGGTAAGACGCTCAGTTTATTTATGCAATAAAAAAGCTGTTCATTTGTGGATGGATCGCTGCTTTATTGCAGCACACTGTGGACTAAAGCTTTTATTTTAATTATTCATGTGAACAATACGCTGAAATAAGCTTATTGATTCTTGTTAAAAACTATTGTCTTTTCTGTATATCTTGCACTTTTCGTGCTGTATTTATTGTGTGCATTTTCCTTGTAGAATCATCCCATGTGTCCGCCGCGACAGCCCGCACGATTATTCAACCGAGGCCTTCCTGACCCACAGCTGGCAGAGACGCCTTCATTCATCCGAGTCGTGACCCAGTTTGGCAAGCTGGTGAGACCTCAGTGGTCGGCCGTGTATAAAATGTCGATTAACCTTCATGTTGTGTTGCAAAGTTTTTTTTTTAATTTTTAATATTTGTATATAATAAAATGAATTGTTTTGGAAAGTGTGGTTTGTCTGTTTAAACACTGAATTATAAAACAGTATAATTACATAGAAATTCCATTGCCTAATCTGATCAAAATGATACTGATCTTCCTGGTCAGGGGGCAACCATTGTAAAGGTAATGTAATTTTTTAACTAGGCCAAAAACAAATGTTTTTGTAAGCTTTCTGTTCTTTTTATTGAAATATCATAAAAAATTAGCCCCACATGATCCAGTTTCTAAACTTTGGGTACATTTTTTATGTTAACTTATAAGAAGTTGCACAGTTGGACTTTAAAATGCAGCAGGAGAGACTGATCAAGCTTACAAGTCAAAGTAGGTAAAAAAGTAAGTATATGTAAATTGAATGTTCTATCGGCATTCAAATTTCAGAGAATTACAATACTTTAGAAGGAGTGGTAGCATCATCTAAACGGAAAATAATAATACTGTTGTTCCAAACGTTGACCTGAAGGTGAAAAAACATGATTTTTTTTAATTCAGTACATCCAAAATGCCCTAGGATGTAAAAAATAATAATTTGGTGTTGGCCAGTGTGCCACCGTCTCATTATTTAATACGAATAAAAACAAGTTTCAGCTCATTATTTCTAGGTCATTTGGCAGTTAATTCAAAACAAAAGTGACTTGTGTTGTTGCAGCTAATTATGAGATAAAATTAATTGTGAGATAAATCCAACAAGAGCGAGCAAGGCAATAATCCTTGATCCTTGTTTGTCTCGTGTAAATAAGGACTCAGTCGGGGTGTGTAACGTCACGGGAGTGTGGCCCCGCCTCGCTGAGAATCTGCTGCTGCCCCGCTTCTAAAACCTCCTAACACAAACCATCACAGCACAAGCACAACACAGTGCTAATAGAGACAGAAGCATTCCGAGCCGTACTGAAGTGAATCGAGCCGTACCGAGGTGTGCTGGGCTAGTGAAAACAGGCTTTACCTGAAATGTGATCAGATGCATTACTCACGTTACTTGTTTTATTAACATGGATAGATACTTTTAGCGCAAATAAACTGATCCTACCATAGCTGATGCAGCTGTCAGTCTCTTCCGTGGGTTGGTTTTCCTGTCCTGCCCCAGTTCACACCGCAACCAGGTGGTGACTTCTCATATCGAGCCCTGATCACCTGTTCTCCAAGCTGTGAGCAGCCCCCAAAAGCTCCTACCTCTGTGGTTAAAACATGAGTATTTTTTGTGCAAGAAGCTCGCATTTAATGTTCGCAGTTGCGTAAATGTGTAAGTGTGTAACTAATTGTGTGAGTTTCTTACGCACAGAGAAAAAGGGACTGTGATTTGTTGCAGTAAAGAACAGCTTCTTCTAAGCGGTGAACTTTCATTTATCTGTGCTTTCTGTTTTATTTTATCTTACTCATTTACATGCTGTTGTGACGTGCAACTATTTCATGGAAGTAAATCCTCTAAATATAAATTTTTAATGGGCTGGTCCAGGGGTGTCAAACATATAGCTCGTGGGCCAAAAACGGCCCACCAGGGTGTCCAAAATTTTCTCTGTGAATTTACAGCTTTATTTCTAGTAAATTTCTGACTTTCTACTGATTACAATAGTTTATATAAATCTGAGACATTTTTTCTCTGTAAGATGAGACTTTTTATCTCATTGGTTTTCATTTTCTTTTTTTCTGATGAGAACAAGGGGGCCTTGATCTTGCTGTGTGTACAAGATGATTTAAAGGCCAAATGTCACGTAACAGGGTACTTTAAATATCTTGAAACTAGATATAAAAGGGAACCGATCCGTTCGGGTCTTGGTGCATATGCTTCAGTAACAACGGAATATTCGTTAATTTAAAACTGCCGCGCTTGGCCTGACACGGCCCCTGGAATCGCCTGGGGAAGAAGGCGGAAGTGACGAAATCGATTGTACCCTAGTTTGATGCTTGGGGTATTTCAATTGATTGTTTATATGGAGACTGGAAGGTTGAAGTGAGCAACAAGAAAGAAAAAAATTGGATATTTCACCCATACCTTAAAACGGGACTATCAGGGACAGCTGGGTAATAAGGGACACTTCTCTGGGAAATGTTTTCATACCTGTCAAGTGAGACGTTTTTGCCGTACTTCAACACCGTAAAAAGTGGCTATAAGGAACTGCGGAGCAACAAGGGACACCTCTCTGGGAAATGCCCCAAATGCAACTCGTGTTGTTATTGTCAAATATTTTAAGGATTCATGGATATTTGACAATAACAAAACAACTGAGCGTCCGGCGCAAAATTAAAAAAAAAAGCAGAATTCTGTATTTGTCAGGCGATCTCTGTCTGTTCCGCAACCGCTGCACAGCTCAACGTGTTAAACCATTGTCCTAATGACTTCTCATGGTAGTGAGAATAGCTGACGCTGAGCGATCAGCCCGCCCCGACAATTAAACTAATGAGTGACTCCACACTTCTCATGGTAGTGCGAATAGCTGACGCTGAGTGATCTGCCATCACCTGCTGTGGGTGATCACACACAGGAGTGCTCCTCAAGACACTCAAGTTTTTTTTCCAGTATATTTTTTTCTTTTGGGCGTACAGAAATGGCAATACGCCCGTTTTTGCTAAATTGCATTTTCCCCGTATTTTCCTTAAAATATTTGACAATAACAACACGAACTACATTTAAAACATTTCCCAGAAAAGTGTCCCAAACCACTCCGCCGTACTCCCACAGCCACGCTTGGCACCAAAATACGGCGGAAAACGTCTCACTTGACAGGTATGCGCCTCCATTTTCATATTGATCTGGTCAATTTCTTGACAGCAGCGGCTCTCCTCCACTGTAATAATAATGGTTTCAGAAAAATCAATATTTATGGGGCGCCCTGGACAGACCCCCTTCGGCTTCGCAATTCTGGAGGCAGTTAATGTCCAGTTCAATGACATTTTCCACTGGTTCTGCTCTCTGGTCATCGTTGGAACTGTTGTCATCAGACAAAGCATCTGATTCCGTCTCGGACGGCTCGAACCTGTAAGGTTCTATGCCTCTGTCACTGTCTGAACCACTGACAAAAAAAAAGACAAAAAAAAAAAGACAAAACTAAACTAATTGTTCACAATCGCTGTCACTTTCCGTCATGATTGTCCAATGTTGATAAGTGTGAATGTGGATAGGCAGGGCAGCCAGGGTACAACTGGTGATGTCAAAAACATGGGCGTGGTCTGGACTGGCTGTCACAAGCCAGCAAGCAAGGTGGGGCCTTCACCTGGTGTATTTTGTGCAATTATGTAAATACAGGTGGGTGATATGGTCTCCGGTATGAATATTTGGTTTAAGCTATGTGTATTTTATCTAAATTCGTTGTCATTTAGAAAAAAAATTACGTGACATTTGGCCTTTAAGTATGCATTTAAAAGTAACGTGAAAGTTACCTTTCCAAGTAACTAGTCACTTTAATCATGCAGTAACTCAAAAGTAACCCAGTTACTTTTGAAAAGAAGTAACTAATAACTGTAACTAGTTACTGTTTTTTAGTAACTTGCCCAACACTGCTCTTGGATGATGGTTGCTGACAATTGAGCTATTTCAGTTAAGGGATAAGGGATAAGGACCTGTACTTATATAGCACTTTTTCTAGTCTCAAAGACCACTCAAAGCACTTCACTAGTACTAGCCCTCTATTCTAAGGGCCTCGAGGAGATAGATACCTAGGGCCAATTTTAGAATGACCAATTAACCTAGCATGCATGTCTTTGGATTGTGGGAGGAAACTGGAGCTCCCGGAGTAAACCCACGCAGCACAGGGAGAACATGCAGACTCCACACAGAAAGGTTCCTACCCTTGCCAACCTGGGGATTTTGAACCTGGAACCTTCTAGCTATTAGGCAACAGTGCTAACCACTGTAGCACAGTGCTGCCAATTCTGCTGGTGATGTGTTAACTGCAGTAAATGAGTGAATTACATGAGTAGCTTATTCTTTTTTCATCTTCTCTATTATTATTATGCGGTATTATAAGACCTCATTCTGAATATGATGCATCTCAGGAAATGAGAATACAGTACCATGATTTGTAATTTAATTAAAAAAACCCATAATTATCACAAATAAATTACAACAGCTTAAATATTTCACTGTGTGTGTCGTGAAGGCTCACCTTCCTGCACTGTAACTTAAAGCATTTGTAAATGGATATTTCTTTTAATTTCATCTGAAGCCTAATCAAACTTAAACTTCTAGACCCAGCAAGGTTTCACAACAGGATGGACTAGCTTGTTATTTTCTTTTTTACTTTAATGGAATTCAATATTATTCATATTTATTACTCATTTGTTTTTGAACAACGTAGAGTTACAACAGCAGCAGAAGCTGATATTTGAGTTTTATTTCTCTTTAGTTTTTGGGTTAAAGACTGAACTTTAAATCTGTTGTTTGTGTTGTTACAAACACTTTTGATTAAGCTGTCAAGTTCAAGTTTCCAACTCCTGTTTCATGGGTCATTATTTTATTTAGCTATGGGGACTTTTTATAATAGGCTGTTCAAACCTCTATTTTTGCACTTATCTGCATCGTTCATTTCCTAAAAAGATAATTTACTTATTTTATTTTATTTATTTAAGAATATTTATTCATTGTAGAATTACTGGTTGCAGTTTGCAGTTTTTTGTCAATAAAGCTGTTCCCACTTATACAAAAGATAAGCAGTTTATGTTTTGCATTTTGTTTCCTTACTGTACTGAAAATGAACTGAACCATGACCTTAAAACCAAGGTCCGTACTGAACCGTGATTTTAGGCATTCCGTTACACTCCTAGTTACAACTGTTTGAAGACACAACTATTTTGCAAATGTTTGCAACTGTTTCCAGAAAAATTAATTTATAACAAGGAAAAACATTTTTTGACTTAAAAAAACAGTTTTTGAACTGTTTTGCAACCTTTTACAAACCCTGATGAAACACAAAAATCAAACGTTTGTCAGCATTCGCCAGTCCATGAGATACTAGGAGGTGATGCCTATTTTTCAGCTTTTAACATTTCCCATTAGCCTTTGGGGCTGCATTATTTTTGTGAGATTTGGAAGTACCCTATTTTCATTTGATGATTATGGTTATAAATTTTTGAAATTCACATCATATATCATATACACCTGCGTTCAAAAGTTTGGGGGTCATCCCAGACAAATATTTTGTGTTTTCCCCATGAAAAGTCACACTTATTAACCACCATGAGTTTGTAAAATGAATAGAAAATATAGTCAAGACATTGACAAGGTTAGAAAAAATGATTGTATTTGAAATAATAATTTTTTCCTTCAAACTTTGCTTTCGTCATAAGAATCCTCCTTTGCAGCAATTACAGCATTGCAGAACCTAACATGATTGCACAAGGTTTTCTAATCATCCATTAGCCTTCTGACGCAATGAGCAAACAAATTGTACCATTAGAACACTGGAGTGATAGTTGCTGGAAATGGGCCTCTATACACCTATCTAGATATTGCACCAAAAGCCAGACATTTGCTGCTAGAAGAGTCATTTACCACATTAGCAATGTATAGAGTGTATTTCTGATTAGTTTAAAGTTATCTTCATTGAAAAAAAGTGCTTT
Source organism: Pholidichthys leucotaenia (assembly GCA_020510985.1). Classification (NCBI taxonomy): domain Eukaryota; kingdom Metazoa; phylum Chordata; class Actinopteri; order Cichliformes; family Pholidichthyidae; genus Pholidichthys; species Pholidichthys leucotaenia. The sequence goes on from CM035838.1 coordinate 365,448,352, forward strand.
TCTTTCAAAAATAAGGAAATTTCTAAGTGACCCCAAACTTTTGAATGGTAGTGTATATCATAGCAGTCTGTCGTGGGTGACAATGATTGTTTCATTTAGGTCTGATCAGTTCCTCCACGCAGCTCTGTCCTTAGCCTCTCGCTGCCAGGAACTCCTGTCTATATCAGCTTCTTCAAGTTTCTTTTTACAGTGTCTTTAAATCTGAGCCTTAGTCGACCCTGATTGCATTTGCCCTTGCATAACTGTGAGTAGAGTAACTGCCGAGGGAGACGCTGGTGGTCCATCCTCTCAACATGTCTGAGCCATCTCAGGTTTGTCTGTATTAGTATTACATTTCCGGTTCCGGTTCCGCCGGACCGGCGGCGCCACACGAGTGGGCTGCCTGTTGCAACAGCCTTTTTTTTTTATCTTCCTTCTTCTTTCTACACCTTTCACTCTGTATATATATCCACGGACCGCACGGACTCGCCCCGGGGGGTCTTCCGGGTCGGCGGACGGAGCCACGGTTTGCAGCGGGAGACGTTACAGCGGGAGGAGCTAGTGCTAGCTAGCACTTGGCCGCCGCCCGGTGCTAATGGGAAACTCGACATACCGGAGCTGTAGCGAAAATGACGCGGGTGTCCGGGCTGGAGTTTAGGCGGCGTGAAAGAAATATAAGACAGAATAATAAAGAGTGATGGCAAGAAACCAAGCAGACCGCCCAAAAATCTACTGGAGGAAGAAGCCCCCCCCCCCCCCCCCCCCTCAAGAGACAGCTAGCCCACCAGGGCTGCTCGAGAGGCCGCTCCGGCCACCGGCAGAGTGAAGAAGCCTCGCCGTCACAGGCCCGGGGCACTGAGAGAGATCCGTCGCTGCCAGAAATCCACGGAGCTGCTCATCCGTAAGCTGCCCGTCCAGCGCCTGGTGAGGGAGATACACTCAGGACTTCAAGACTGTCCTGCGTTTCTGAGCTTCGCCAGTCCATGGCTCTGCAGAGACCAGCGAGGCCCAACCTGGTGGTCTCTTCTTCACTAAGGGGGGTCACCATCATGCCCAAAGACTTCCAGCTGTGCCCGCTGCATCCGCAGAGAGAGAACTTAGACTTTCTGCTGCACATTCACCAGCCATATGCTCTGCACTGTGTGTCTATATATACATTTATAGTAATATGGACATATTTTTACTAGATGTTGTTTTTTCTTGCCTTCTGATTGTTGGCTCTGCGTGTTTGCTATCCCTATGGCTGTTGCAATCCTGGAATTTCCCCATTGTGGGACTAATAAAGGCTTATCTTATCTTATCTTATCTTATCTTATCTTATCTTATCTTATTAGCATGTCCTCCATTGATGGTAGACCAGCTTGTTTCAACACTTCTATGTTGGTTATCTTGTCTTTCCATGAGATGCTCATGATGGCTCGAAGGTGTCTCATCATATACGCGTGGAGTTTCTTTACCTGCACTCTGTAGATAGTCCAAGTTTCAGCACCGTACAATAGAGTTGCCAGTACTGTCGCTCTATACACTTTACATTTCACATGGATAGACACGTCGATTGTTCCACAATCTCTCCCTCAAGTTTCCAAACACAGTGCTTGCTCTTCCCATTCTGAGAGATAGTTCATCCTCCAGCCTAGCATTCTCTGAAACAGTACTCCCTTGATACTTGAAAGTCTTGCAGTTGACGAGTGGCTCTATACCAATGTTGATCTCTTCTGGTAGTGATGTTGGTAACTGGGAACTTTGGTGGTTGTATAAAGGCAACTCTGTCTTCTTGATGTTGATTTTGAGGCTGAATTGGCTAGCTGCTCCTGCAAATTTATCCACTAAAGATTGCATATCTTCCACACTGTGTGCAACTAGAGCACTGTCGTCGGCAAAGAGCATTTCTCTTACTCCCTTTATCGATGTCTTACTCTTGGCTTTAGACTGTGCCACATTGAACAAGTCTGCTTCTTTCCTTGTTTGAATGTATACTCCTTCTGAAGTGTCTTTGAAGGCTACCTCAAGCATGGCTGCCAGATATAGCGAGAAGAGTGTAGGCGCCAGCACACACCTTTGTTTCATCCCGTTGCTTTCTGAAAAGTCTTTAGATACTGAACCACTCATTGCCACATTTGCTTGCATACCTGTATGGAGTGCCTCGATCAGGCTGACAAACTTCTCTGTACAGCCATATTTTTTGAGTACCTGCCAAAGTCCTTGTCGCGAAACAGTATCGAAGGATTTACTGAAGTCTATGAAGACTATATAAAGCGGCATGTTCTGTTCGATACACTTTTTTTGAACCTGTTTCCAGCAGAAAATCATGTCCATTGTGCTTCTTCCACTTATAAAGCCGCACTGGGCTTCCGGTAGTACATTCTGCGAGATGTGTTCATTGAGTTTGTTCAGTAGTACACGTGAGAGAATCTTACCAACAGTGGCTAGCAGTGATATACCTCAGTAATTTCCACAATCTTTTCTGTCACCTTTCTTGAACAAAGGCAAAATACTTGCATCCTTCCAGTCTTTCAGTCTCCTGCATGCCTACTATCATGGCGAGCTAAAAGATGTGATTTAACAGAAGTAATGTGAATAATTAATCTCAGAGAAAAGACAGCAGCTGGTCTGTAGTCCATCAGCAACAAAACAGTTATCAGTTAATGTAGTATTGATATTTGCATGTACAGAAGACATACAGTTGAAACCAGAACTTTACATACACTGTATAAAAAGACACATAACCTTTTTTTTTTCTTCTCACTGCCTGACATTAAATCTGACTAAACCTTTCCTGTTTTAGGTCAGTTAGGATTACTAAAATTACTTCTATTTGCTTAATATTTTTTATATTTTTTTAGAGATTTTTTTAATCACTTTCTTCAAAGTCAGAAGTTTACATATCTTTTATGTTAGTATTTTGTAGCATTGCCTTGACTTGGGTAAAATGTTTTGGGTATCCTTCCACAAGCTTCTCACAATAGTTTGCTGGAATTTTGGCCCATTCCTCCTGACAGAACTGGTGTAACTGAATCAAGTTTGTAGACCACACACATCTTTTCAGCTCTGCCCACAAATTTTCTATGGGATTAAGATCAGGGCGTTGTGATGATCACTCCAAAATATTGACTTTGTTGTTCTTAAGCCACTTTGTAACTAATGTGGCATTATGCTTAGGGTCATTCTCCATTTGGAAGACCCATTTGCTCCCAAGTTTTACCTTCCAGGCTGACGTCTTGAGATGTTGCTTCAATATTTCCACATAATGTTCTTTCATCATGATGCCATGTTTTTTGTGAAGTGGACCAGTCCCTCCTGCAGCAAACCACCCCCACAACATGATTCTGCCACCCCCGTTCTTCACGTTTTGGATGGTGTTCTCTGGTTTGCAAGCATTCCCCTTTTTCCTCCAAATGTAGCAATGGTCATTATGGCTAAATAGTTCAATTTTAATTTCATCAGACCACAGGACATGTCTCAAAAAATTAAGGTCTTTGTCTCTGTGTGCACTTGCAAGCCATGATCTGGCTTTTTTATGCTGATTTTGGAGTAATGACTTCTTTCTCGCTATGTGGTCTTTCAGCCCATGTCAGTACAGGACTCATTTTGCTGTGGATAATGACACTTTTACCAGCTTCAGCTTGCATGTTCACAAGATCTTTTGCTTTTGTTCTGGGGTTGATACACACATTTCACAATAAAACATGTTCATCTCTGGGACACAGAACCCGTCTCCTTTATGAGTGGTATGATGGCTGGACATTCCCATGGTGTTTATACTTGTATAATTGTTTGAACAGATGAATGTGGCACCTTCAGGCTTCTGGAATTTGTACCCAAGAATAAACCAGACTTGCAGAGGTCCACAATTTTGGTAAATCCTATCTGACCAGCAAAAGGAAAAATTTAGTCAGATTTAATGTTAGACAGTGGCAAAAAAAAAAGGTTATTTGTCTCATTTATACAGTACATGTAAATGTCTGGTTTCAACTGTATGCCTGCTTAAGAGTGGCTGGTCTGCTGGGGAGTGGACATGTTGATGTTCAGCATGTTATTCAGTGTTCACTAGAGATGGACATGTTAAATATTCAGAAACGTGCACATATGCTCGAGCTGTGATTTGAAATAACATTTCAGCATCACATGCCACAGCTGCAGACTGTATACAGTGTTCCACTGGTGCACATGCATACTGTATGTGACAGTATGATGTATGGCCTCTTCCTTTCATCTCCCCTGTCTTTATACACTATATATATATTCATGTGTGACATCTGCCACTAACCCAGTTTCCAAAAGACGTGAAAAAATACTGCAATGCTCACACCCTGCTGTGATTCTTCTGTTTTATTCCTCATTCAGCACTCCTGTCCCTTCTCCCTACCCCCGCTGTTGATTCACTCCCCTAATGTCCTCCCTCCTCCTTCCTTCCTTCTTTCCTTGTCCTTTATCCCTCGCCGCTCCCTCCTTTCATTCTCGGCTCTGCCCACAGGACAGTCTTTTTCTCTTTTTTTATTCTGTCCTCTCTCTTTCATTTTGTCCTTCCATATATTTCAATACTATCTTTCCCTTTTTTTCATACTGTGCTGTCTAGTGTCCTCGTCTGTTTGCTGACGCTGCAATCTCCTCTTTCCTCCTCTCGCTCCTCTCCCCTTCGATATTGAATGGAGATGGCATGATACAGATAGGGATGATTGATGTGTGGGCTCAGCTAAAGTAAGGATGGAGCAATGCAAGAATGTGGGGACAATGGTAAAAAAAAAAAAAAAATGGAGAGGAGATAATGAATCGAGGTGGATTGGGGTGGGGCATAAAAAGATGTGGTGGACGAGAGAGGGTGTTTAACGGGGTTAGGGAGAAATATATGAATTAGGCATTGTGTGTGTGTGCGCGCGCGTGCGCGTGCGTGTACGTACGTGTGTGTGTCATTTGGCTCCTGCAGGCTTCACCTCCCTTTTCTTGTCGACACATGTCTGTCTATGACCTACTACTGTCCTCATTACAGTCCATATACGTGCACACTCCTATAGACAGATAACAGAGTGACTGTATGCAGAGGTGATTGAGACAGAAAAAAAAGACAAAACATTACATGGAAGAAAGTGATCTCTTACATCTCTCCTTCGCTCTTTTAATACTGTGAAGATGATATAAAGAAATTTAGTCAGGACAAAGAGGGGATTCATTCTTCTTCTTCTTCTTCTTCTTCTTCTTCTTCTTCTACTAGCTTTTCCCACTTGATGGTGGGGTCGCTGCGGTGGACACTATTCTTCTCCAGCCTAATCTATCCTGAACAGCAGCTTCTGTAGCTCCAGCAGCCTTCGTGTCATTGGTTACACAGTCCAACCGTTTCTGTTTGGGTCTCATTTTTTCCCCTTTTTCATGGAGGTTTCATCTCCAACATCTGTCTTCTTCGCCCAGGCCTTTCCTCGTCACATGTCCGAACCATCTTTCTTGCACCTCATACTCTGTTATCTATCTGCAACCTCTGACGGATGTCATCATTCTTCACATGGTCTTTTCTTGTGTAGCCACATCCCCATCTACACATTTTTCATCTCTGTCCACTTTTTTCTCTGTCACAGTTTTTTTGACATGGCAACTGGACAGTGATATTGTTTCCATGGCATATAGAATAGCTTTCTCCGCCATCATCTTGTAGATGTGACAGCCACAGGGGTGCAGCAAGCCAGCAGCACCTTATGCCAGTTCCAAGCCTGAATAAATGGGGAGGATTGCGGCACGAATGGCATCCAGCGTAAAACTTTTGCTCCAAACACAATGAGCATGGAAGAAGGGATTTATTATTGACGGCCAAAGTGTGAGTCATTTGTGCTGAATTTGTACTTTGAGTGGAGGGGGACAAGACACAATATTATCCCAGTACCAGAGACTCAGTCTTGTCACAATCTTGTGATAAACTCAGGACCTCTAGTGGGCTGAAACGTCAGGGGTCCCATGTAGAAACGGTGCACACAGTGGGATGTATAAAAACAAACGTGACGTGAGAATCTGCGGGCCGAGCCACAAAGTTTTCACCTGCCGTGAGAAATAGCGTGCTCTCCGCAAAATTCTGTTTGACTCTATCAGGTGGGTTTGTTAAACTACAAAACAGCTGAAACTCACAGAATGTGCCAATATAACATTTCTACTTCAGTAAGAATTAGTGGTTGAAAACATGATTATTATTATTGCGTGATGTGATTTATCTGCATATCTCCGCTTACTGAGCGTAGTGAAACCCCGATGAATAATAACTAATTTCCCTCAGATATAGCCTGCCTCATTCATGGTCCAAAACCAGTGCTACTGTACACTGGATCCGGTTTCTGTGAATGTGACATAGAGATAATAAAATTTACCAGAGACAATACAGTTGACTCACGAGGCAACGCACACAGATCCATCTCTCCTAGGAGGAATTCTGTTTGGCAAAATGCACTCTAATTGAGTCCCAGCTCCAGCACAATACGTGGCGAGGCATCTGGATTGCGGACCCTTGCAGGTGAACCCCGGTAGCTGCAGCGGTGACGTTTGCAGCTGTATTGGAGTGAAGAGATGTTTCCATAATCTAAAATATCTCTGTTTAGAGATTACAATCTGGAAATAAAAGGCTTCTTCTTGGCTGTCGTGCTTAATTTGGATTCTGACACAGATTTAGTTTGTAACTAGTATAAATTCAGCTCTAAGATTGGGGTGGTATTCAATGGTGTTTATTTACTTATTTTACTTAGTAACATCACGTCTGTCTATCCAGATTACCAAGGGCTTTCTTTAACAGTATTTGTTTCCATGTGTCAGCCCCCCCTTCCCCCTCCCCCAGTCACACTGTCACTGAGTAGTGATCCGTCTATAGACGTTGCCTGTCTATGCCAGACCATTTTATTTTATTTTATTTCAGTCTGAGCCGGCTGCATTATCTGAGGTGTAGGCACAAGCTGTTGCTTCAGCCTACACTCTTTCTGTCCAAAATATGTTGTCTTTTTCTCTTTCCTTTTCTTTTTTGTGTTGTTATGATCCGGTAGAAATTTAAAAAAAATGAATGAATGAACTGCCATTGTAACACGGTCCACTTACGTTTATTATTGATTCTGGAGGGTCAGAACAAAATAAAATATTTTTTTCAGACGTCCACCTTCGTTATCAACACCTCAGCATTACACTCCGTTATTATTTTTTTATATTGTGCTTTCCCGCAGGATTGACAACCGCTGTTTGACAGAAGAGTGAGAGAAGGGGCATTTTTCTTCATTTACATAGTCATTAGTGGGAGGAACTGAGGCGGAGTAAAGAAATTGTGCACGTGTGCTGGTTTTTGTGGTGAGGTGGGATGTATGAAGAAAGGGAGCGGAGAATCAGGTGTGTGCACAGGTTTATACGTCTGAAATTTGTGTGTGCATGTACTTTTTCAAATTTGTGAGTATGGCAATCCTTTGAGGGCCCAGGTTTTTGTTTTGATACTCTGGTCCCCAGAAAGTTGAGTTTGTGTTGTAGTCAAGACCTTGTCAAGACCAGAGTCTCCCAAGACCAAGACCAAGACCAGGAACAAGACCTGCATACACTGTGGTGTGGTCTGGACTTGGTCACAGTCTTTGGAGACTCTGGTCTCGGTCTGGTCTTGACTACAAACACTAGCTTGTTTTGCAACATTTAATAATTTTTTAACAGAATATCGTGCTACTGGCCTTAAATCAGTGCTGTTTTCTTGGAGCAAAAATCACAGTTATTTATACTTTGTATTTTTCAAAATTTTCAAAATTCATTTATTTCGGACAAAGTCAAAGTTTAAAAAAGAAACAAAACAGAATATTTAAAAAAGATATAAAATAACAATAATATACAGTGATCATTTCCCCTTTTTGTTTTGGGATGTCTGAAGAAAGTTGGAAGAAGCAAGACCTTTTCAAGTCCTGTCCTTCAACCTTGTATTAATTTTTGTCCTCCACTCCCAGTAAAATCATCAGCCAATCCTTTCACTTAGGCCAGATAAAAGGATTGGCTGATTGGCTAAATTACTGGCTGTGCATTTGAGCGTGTGTATATACTGAATCTATGGTTTCTCCGTTTTATTCTCTAATATGTAAAACACTTCAGAAACACATTCATTAAGTAAAAGCCTATTTTTCACTTCACATGCTTTCAGAAACAGTTTTGGCTGTTTTGTTTTTGAGATTTCAGATGAAGTTTATGGGTGAGCCACCATGTTGGACAGCTCAGCCATGACTACCTACTGTACTGTACATGCATCATCCAGTAAGGAGCAGCTTAGTGCTTTTGGGGCTGTCAAATACAGTAGGTGTCTCTTGCTTTATGAATTCATTACCTACTGGAGCTTTAAGGAACTTAATGTCTCAGTGAATGTTTTCTCACAAATAAAGGAATACGCTTTGCATATATGCAGTATATTGAAGCATAATGCAGGCAAAAACCGGGCCAAATATTAGACAGAGCACATACATGCAGACACATTTGTTTCTACAGTCTTTCCTTCCTCACACCTTCTTTTTGCTTTCTCTTTTTCTGGCCTTCCCTCCCCCTGTTTTCTCACAGGCATGCATGTAAATGCATTTTTAACGTGTATTATGTACAGTGTGTACTGTATGTGTCTGCAAGTGTGTACAGTATGTATGTACTGTATGTGCATAGCTTGGGAGTGGGAAGACTAATTGAACAATGCCTTGGGGTTTCTGGAAATGTGTTAAGAGTAGTTAAATGTATGCACATAATATTAAACACACACACACAGCAACAAATACACACACAGTAGCCCCATTTCCACTCCAGGAACCAGGAACCAATTTTAGGGGACAGGAACTTCATAAGGGCCAGTCCTGTATCTGGCCCTCTTTGCCGTTGTGTCTCCATTATGGGGTTAGGAACCATCAGTCTTCAGAGGATTTGTTGGTGACATAATCATCTGACAGTTTCAATTATGATGCAGTGCAGTAAAGTAAAATACGTTGAAATCATACAGAAATGATTATGCATGAAATGAATGGAGAGTGTACCACCATTGTTGTCTAATAATTGTGGAGAGGAACAGCTTGATTAGATGGCAGAGCATAGAAATAGGGAAAAGGTCGATTTGGCGTAGTGTTGCGATACACTGATGCTCACAATGATGCATCAATCCCTAAATGCATGTATCAGTCTTTTATTAATATATATATATATATATATATACAGTATATACAGTATATATACAGTATATATGTCATGATTAGCTGACAGCTCAAGTGCACGATGCTAGCACAAGATGGAACCACACAAGGGGGATACGTTCAATGATTTATTAAATAGAGAAAACAGCGCCTCGTTAGGGAAACAGCCACTCGCCAGAAGATTCAATCCGCCTGTGGAGAGAAAAGCGAGAGGTGTCAGCGGAGAAGCAGAGAAGAGAAAATGGGTGTGCCAAATTACCACTTACTCGGGACTCTGGGAGAGGACCAGCAGAACTCCCGCAGGGAATAGACGAACCAGTAGGGGAGGAAGATGAGCTTGGAGTGCCTGACCGGGCGAAGGTTTGTTGCTGGGGGAGGTGATGAGGTGGCAGGAGAGCGCACGCAGTCCCGAGACACACCCACACGTTGGCAGCAACCTGAAATAGAAAAAGACAGAGAACTGTAGGACGACGTGTCCATACTCGCTCTGAAACGACCTGCTTGCCTGAAGTAGGGAAGTATACCCAGATGAGCCAGCGTTGACTGTGCGGAGGAAGCGTCCTTAAGTACGCTGGCTGATGAGCGGGCCTCTGCCTCAGGTGCAGTGATGAGTTGACGAACGTGCAGCAGGAGGGGAGGGGCGCGCTCTCGCTGCCCGTGACAGGGTCCCCCCTTCTAGGAGCGCCTCCTGGCGGTCCAGAGGGCTTCTCCGGGTGGGTTCGGTGGAAGGCCCGGAGCATCTCCTTGTCCAGAACCCCTCGACAACGAGGTCCAGGATCGTTCCTCCGGGCCACCGCCGTCCCAGCCAGCGGACCGTGTAGGCGGGGTGGCCGTCGATGATTCGGGGAGGAGGAGGCGGCTTCGGGGGGGGGGGGCAGAGAGGACTGACCGAGGGGGGCTTGATGTGGGACATGTGGAAGGTGGGGTTCATCCGTAGCAAACAAGGGAGCTTCAGCTTAACCGACGCGTCATTAACAATCCGGGTTATGGGAAACGGGCCCAGAAAGCGGGGAAGTAGCTTCTTGGATTTCCCCTTCAGCGGGACCTGACTCACTGCCAGCCAGACCTTCTGTCCCACAGCGTACTTCGGGGCCAGGACCTGCCTCCAGTCAGCGGCGGCCCGGGTGCGTTCCATGGTGCGTCCCAGGGCAGCCCGGGTAGACCTCCAGACGTATTGGCAGCAATGGGCATGGGCCGCCACGGGCGGAACCGCCACCTCCCTCTTGGTCATGGGGAGGAGTGGCAGGGTGTAGCCCAGGGATGCCTTGAAGGGGGTGAGTCCGGTGGCCGAGGAAACGGCCAAGTTAAGGGAATACTCCACCCAGGTCAGGTGTGTGCTCCATGAAGCCGGACCTTCGGCTGCTACGCACCGCAGGGTGACCTCCAGGGACTGATTGCCGTGCTCCGCCTGCCCGTTGCTCTGGGGATGATTCCTGGACGAGAGATTCACTGTCGTGCCCAGTGTCCGACAAAAGGCCCTCCAGCGCCAACCCCCGTGTCAGATGCGTCCACCTCGAGGACGAACTGGAGCTGCGTGTCGACCTGTGCAAGATGGGTGTGTCCGTGAACAGGCGTTTTAATTTGCTAAACACTTGTTCTGCTGCCTCGGTCCAGCGAAAGGGGACCTTAATGGAGGTCAGCTGAGTTAAAGGCAGTGCCATCCCACTATAGTTCCTTATGAACCGACGATAAAAGTTTGTGAACCCGAGGAAGCGTTGGAGCTCCTTACGGGAGTGGGGAGTTGGCCAATCCAGCACTGCCTTCACCTTGGCCGGGTCGGCAATCAGTCTCCCTTCGGCTACTATGAAGCCCAAGAAGGGGGCGGATGGTGTTGAAAATTCATACTTCTCGGCTTTGACGTAGAGCCAGTTCTCCAGGAGCCATTGTAGAATGGCCCTAACGTGGCCTTCATGTTCTTCTGGTGAGCGGGAGAAAATCAAAATGTCGTCCAAATACACAAACACGAATTGATATAGCATATCACGGAGGACGTCATTAATTAACCGCTGGAAGACGGCGGGGGCGTTAGTGAGCCCAAAGGGCATCACCAGGTATTCAAACTGTCCTTGGTGTGTCTTAAACACCATCTTCCACTCATCGCCCTCGTGAATGCGGACCAAATGATACACGTTTCTCAGATCCAATTTAGTAAACACCCGTGAGCGCTGAAGGAGCTTGAACGCTGAATTGATTAAGAGTAGAGGGTACTTGTCCTTAATGGTAATTGCGTTAAGCTCCCGGTAGTCTATGCACGAGCGCAGCGAGCCATCCTTCTTTTCTCCGAAGAAGAACCTGGCCCTGAGTGGGACCGAAGAAGGCTGAATTAGGCCAGCTTTCAGAGACTCCTTTATGTACCTCTCCATCGCCTCCCTCTCCGGCCCAGAAATGCTGTACAGCCTGCTGGACGGCAGCCTCGCCCCCGGGATGAGGTCAGTGGCACAGTTAAGAGCGGTGAGGCGGCATCAACAATGCCCTCGACTTGCTAAAGACCTCTCCAAGATCATGATAAGCCCAGGGGACGAGGCTAAGGTCCGGCGGCTCGACCGGAGAGAGGGAGACGGATAGAGAGGGGGAGCACTCTGCTGAGCACATACAGTGGGCCATGCAAAAGGGGCTCCAGGAGGAGATGGTGTTACGAGCCCAGTTAATTTGGGGGCTGTGCCTCCGGAGCCAAGGATACCCCAGGATCACCGAGGAAATTTATTGAATTTATTGAATCTGTTTTATCCTTTTCTTTAATGTCATGGTTTGGTCAGATAAAACTGAAACAGAGGAAATCCTTGGATCAGGTAGTCAGATGGTCCAGTCGTTTGCTTGGTGAGTCACAGCTGAGCCTGACATCCCTGTACACCAGACAAGTACAGAGGATGGCCGACTCGATTTTAAATGATGACTCCCACCCTTTGCACTGCAACTTTCAGCTTCTTCCCTCCAGACGGAGGTTTGCTGTCCCAAAAAGTAGAACCCAGCGCTACAAAAACAGCTTTGTCCCTGCTGCTGTCAAAGAGTTGAACAAGCTATAAAAATTATATTGTACATATTTTATATTTACCTATTTTGTAAGATGTGTGCCTGTGTTTGTGTCTATGTTGAATGTAATTAGTGGCTTGTAAATATGGATGTCACCAACTGCAAAACAAATCTACCTACGGGTACAAATAAAGTAACCTGAACCTGAACCTGAACCTGAAAAGGAAACAGGGAGAACTAGGAAAGTTAGTTCCTCCCGGTGGTTCCCAGAAAGGAGGATGGAAATTGGCACCGTGATGTGTATGATTACCGTGACCTTCCGGCCAGATATAGTTGTGATTCTCTGATCACGGGGCAGTTTACATGTGGGAATGCCCACCTGCTTCACGAATTCAGCAGAAACGAAATTACCATCCGACCCCGAGTCAATCAGTGCCTTAGCCCTCCTCTCGACCCCTGGCAGCTGCACGAGGACTGGGATAGAAAAATTACCGGGGGGAGTGTTTTTGGTCCCGCCCGCCAGACCCCCCATGGTTACTGATGGGCCGCGTCTTTTGGCCGCTGGCGACATTCGTCCCAACTGTGGTTCAGCAAACCACAGTGCGGGCACACGCCGGCTTTTCGCCTCCGCCGGCGCTCATCATCAGTAAGGTGCCGAGAGAGCTCCATCGGCTCGGGCGAAGAGGTGGCACCGCCAGTGTCAGTAGTCATGGTGGGTCTGCGCGTGGCGCGCGGACAAGAGGAGGCCTCACACTCCCTCGCTCACTCACAGTGCCATTATCCAAACTGACAGCTTGAGCCATAAGGTCATCGAGGGTCTTCAGGACAGCGTGAACCACCAGTTCGTCCCGCAGCTGCTCGTTCAACCAGTGAAGGAATGCGCTGCGCAGGGCAACCTCATTCCAACCTGAGTCTGCAGCAACAACTCAGAACTCCACCGAGTACTCGGCCGCTGACCGGGTACCCTGGAGGAGCGTCAATAGGCAGCTCATCGCATTGCCCTTGCTCTTGGACCGGTCAAACGCACATGTGAATTCATCAACAAATTGACTGAACGTATAGTGCCGCCCCTCGGGATTGTCAAGCGTGGAGCGTGCCCAGTCAAGGGCTCGATCCCTAAGCAACAGTGTAAAAAATTGTATCTTAGCCATATCTCCCGGGTACTCCTCCCCGACCTGCTCCAAATACATGTGTACCTGGATGAGAAAGCTCTTACATCTCCCCACCTCCCCCGCATACAGGGAAGGAGTGGGAATGGAGGTGGTACGCCTCACCGAGGTGCGGGGAGCAGGCTGAGGAGGCGAAGCCAGGGGAGACGACTGAGGCCAAAGCTGGATTAAATTTGACACCTGTTGCGTCAGCACAGCGAGCTGGTGCTCGGTTGCTGACAAGCGGTCCAGAGCTGACAGCTCCTGTACCGAGGCACCGGCTGAGCTATCGTCCTGGCTGGCTCGTTCTGTCATGATTAGCTGACAGCTCAAGTGCACAAGACGGAACCACACAAGGGGGATACGTTCAATGATTTATTAAATAGAGAAAACAGCGCATCGTTAGGGAAACAGCCACTCGCCAGAAGATTCAGTCCGCCTGTGGAGAGAAAAGCGAAAGCTGTCAGCGGAGAAGCAGAGAAGGGAAAATGGGCGAGCTAAATTACCACTTACTCGGGACTTTGGGAGAGGACCGACAGAACTCCAGCGGGGAATAGACAAACCAGTAGGGGAGGGGTATGAGCTTGGAGTGCCTGACCGGGCGAAGGTTTGTTGCTGGGGGAGGTGATGAGGTGGCAGGAGAGCGCACGCAGTCCCAAGACACACCCACACGTTGGCAGCGACTTGAAATAGAAAAAGACAGAGAACTGTTAGACGGTGTGTCTATACTCGCTCTGAAACAACCTGCTTGCTTGAAGTATACCCAGACGAGCCAGCGTTGACTGCGCGGAGGAAGCCTCCTTAAGTACGTTGGCTGATGAGCGGGCGCAGGTGTGTCCTCTGCCTCAGGTGCAGTGATGAGTTGATGAAAGTGCGGTGGGGGGGAGGGGCGCGCTCTTGCTGTCAGTGACACACACACACACACACACACACACACACACACATATATATATTGTAACGTCGGGGCCATGTTAAGGGGGGCAGGGATTTCCCAGCATGCTTTGCCAGTTGAAAACGTTACTGTGTGTGTGTATTAAATGTGTTATTACTGAGTTATTATACTGCTGTGTCATTATAACTGCATTATAATGACACAGCAGTGTTTAGCAGGATTAGGGCAAGATGTATCATGTGTGTGTAACCATGATTGAAACGGAGGTCTGGGAGAATGACCTCCCCTCCTCTCTGTGCTCAGAAGTAGTTGGGGTTGGTGGTGTGTAAATAAAGCCTGTTCGTCACAACCATCTTGCTCCTCTTCCTTGTGTGAACCTCGCAAACGTCACTATATATATATATATATATATATATATATATATATATATATATATATACACATGTATATACAGTATATATAGTATATATATATATATATATACCGTGGTGTGAAAAAGTGTTTGCTCCAGTCCTGATTTTTCATTTTTTTGTATATTTGTCACACTTCAATGTTTCAGATCATCAAACAAATTTAAATATTAGACAAAGATAACACAAGTAAACACAAATTCAGTTTTTAAATGAAGGTGTTTATTGTTAAGGATAAAAAAAAAATCCAAAACTACATGGCCCTGTGTGAAAAAGTGATTGCTCCCCTCCCCCCGTTTAAACATAAATTAACTGTGGTTTATCAGATCTTTGGAAAGCTGAGCTCAATTTCTCTAGCCACACCCAGGCCTGATTACTGCCACACCTGTTCTCAATCAAGAAATCACTTAAATAGGACCTGCCTGACATAATGAAGTAAACCAAAAGATCCTCAAAAGCTAAACATCATGCTGCGATCCAAAGAAATTCAGGAAAAAAATGAGAAATAAAATAATTGAGGTCTATCAGTATGGAAAAAGTTATAAAGCCATTTCTAAAGCTTTGGGACTCCAGCAAACCACAGTGAGAGCCATTATCCACAAATGGCAAAAACATGGAACAGTGGTGAACCTTGCCAGGAGTGGCTGGCCAAAATTACCCCAAGAGCGCAGTGATGACTCATCCAAGAGGTCAGAAAAGACCCCACAACAACATCCAAAGAACTGCAGGCCTCACTTGCCTTAGTTAAGGTCAGTGTTCATGACTCCACCATAAGAAGGAGACTGGGCAAAAATTGCCTACATGGCAGAGTTCCAAGATGAAAACCACTGCTGAGCAAAAAGAACATAAAGGCTTATCTCAGTTTTGCGAGAAAACATCTTGATGATCCCCAAGACTTTTGGGAAAATACTCTGTGAACTGATGAGACAAAAGTTGAACATTTTGGAAGGTGTGTGTCCCATTACATCTGGCGTATACACAGCATTTCAGAAAAGGAACATCATACCAAAAGTAAAATATGGTGGTGGTAATGTGATGGTCTGGGGCTGTTTTGCTGCTTCAGGACCTGGAAGACTTGCTGTGGTAAATGGAACCATGAATTCTGCTGTCTACTAAAAAATCCTGAAGGAGAATGTCTGGCCATCTGTTTGTGACCTCAAGCCGAAGCGCACTTGGGTTCTGCAGGTTCTGTACAGATTATTGTATTGTTGTAGGTCAACAACAAGATGGCGCCTGTGACTGGTACGGCTTCTGCTGCTCTTTCGCTGCTGGCGTTTTTATTCCTACTATGTCTATCCGAAGCCATTTCAGCATACCCTTCTGAGCTATGTTATGATCGTACAATGCTGATGCAACTTAAGGCATCTATGAAACAACACAGTGCAAAGTGGAGCCGATGCTTCTTTGCTTCACCATTTGTTTGTGCTGACCTGTCACTTGGAAATCTACTGCTGCTGCCTCCACTGCATAGAAGGCCACGGAGGCGTGGATCCCGAGCCGGCATACAGGTGAGGCAGAGGCGCACCAGCCATCTAAACCGAGAGGCATACACGAGTTGTTTGTGTCCCATCCACATGAAAACACCTGAGGAGGACTTCAATCCCACGCTCCGGTATGACCTGTTCTACCGTCGCCTTCGCTCTCAGAGAATTTCTTCTTCACGATACTGATGTTTGACAGCTGTCAACATTCAGTCAGCTGGGCGTGACGCTGCGCTGCCTTTACAGATTAAGATGGCGCTGCTGAACACTCGCTCCATCTCAAACAAATCGTTTTTCCTGAACAATTTGATTGGGAAAGACAAGCTGGATTTTCTATTTCTGACTGAAACGTGGCAACGACAGGAGGAATTTGTTCTACCTGAAGGAGATCTGCCTTACAGACTGCGCCTACATTGCGACCCTTCGCCTGAGTGGACAAGGAGGTGGCCTGGCTGTCATTTTCCACAACCGCTTCAAATGCCGGTCTGTGGACTTTGAGAGTTTCTCTTCATTTGAACTTCAGCTATCGAAGATAAGTGACTCAACTCCTTTTTATTGTGTTTTAATCTACCGCCCGTCTGGCCCAGCTGGTGTGTTTTTATTGGAATTCTCAGACTTTTTATCTTCCATTATTAAACTAGAAAGAGTTTTAATTTTAGGTGATTTTAATATACATGTAGATGACAAGTCTAAAAATGTTGCTGCAGACTTTTTAACTATTACAGAGGCTCACAATTTCAGACAGCACGTCTCCTGTTCTACACATAATAAGGGGCGCTCCTTGGACCTTGTCTTTTCATTGGGACTGAGTTTGGACAATGTTAAAGTGGAGGATGTTTGTGTCAGTGATGATTGCTATGTTTTCTTTGAGCTGTCAGTTAATGTGGAACAGCATGAATGTAAAACATTAAGATAGAGGTGCATTATTAACCAGCAGACCGTGGATGGATTTGTTTCAGCTTTTGACACTCACCTTGTTGCGGGATGTGAGGATGTAAATTCTATGGTGGATTGCTTTAACCAACAGTGCCAATTGGTACTTGATAAAGTGGCCCCTATTAAATGTAGCTATATTTCTCCTAAGAAACCATGCCCTTGGTTAAATGAAGAGATCTGTATTCTTAGGAGAAGTAGTCGGAAGGTGGAACGTTTGTGGAAGGCCACCAAGCTTGAGGTGCACAGACTCCACCTCAAAGACCTCATAACCTCACTAAATGATATAATGAAAGATGTGAGGACAAACTACTTTGCTCAGCTTATATCCTTAAACAAGGGAAATCCCAAGTTTTTGTTTGACACCATTAACTCCATTGTCTCACCTGATTTAGCCATGGTTCCTGTTTATTCTAATGCTAAATGTGATGACTTTGCAAATTTTATGGTGAATAAGGTGAATGATATTAGAGCAAGCGCTACACCATCTGCTGAGGGCCTTGGCCTGAATCAGGCCCCTTCTAACACATGGTCCTTATTTACTGCAGTCACGCTACTGGATGTAAACAGTCTTCTGGGTTCTTCAAACCGAAATTAAAGAAACAAAACTTAGTCCCTACAGAACTGAACAATTACAGGCCAATTTCAAAGCTTCCCTTCTTATCCAAAATACTTGAGAAAGTAGTAGCCAAGCAATTAACTACATTCATAGAGAGAAATAAAATCGTAGACACCTTCCAGTCTGGTTTCCGCAAAATGCACTCCACCGAGACAGCGCTAATTAAAGTCTCCAGTGACATCATGATGGCAGCAGATTCTGGTCAGTACTTGGTCCTGGTATTGTTGGATCTCACCGCTGCTTTTGACATGGTGGACCACAGTATATTGATAAATAGGATGAAGGACATGTTTGGTATTTCAGGATTAGTTATGAAATGGTTCTCATCCTATTTAACTGACAGAGGGTTTTGTGTTTTGTTTAATGAGAAGATGTTAGAGGTTAAAGGACTTTCCTGTGGGGTTCCTCAAGGCTCAGTTCTGGGCCCTACTTTTTTTTATTGTATTTAACCCCACTTGGCCAGATTATTAGTCAGTTTAAGGGTGTTTCTTACCATTTTTATGCAGACGACATTCAGCTTTACTGCTCTTTTAAATAAAATGAGCTGAATATTTTATCAAACTTAATCTGTTGCCTGTCTGCCATTAACAAATGGTTAGACAATAACTTCTTACAATTAAATCTTAACAAGACAGAAACACTGATCATCGCTCCAGACAGCAAAATTCCTCTGATAAAGCTGTTGCCCGCCTTCAGACTGTGCAATATTCAGCAGCACGGCTTTTAACCCGGACGAAGAAAAGGGAACACATTTCCCCAGTTCTGTCATCCCTTCATTGGTTTCCAGTTGCTTTTAGATTTCATTTCAAGATTTTAATTCTGACTTTTAGAGCTCTTAATGGCCAAGCCCTTCATATATTTCAGCCCTCTTGACTCCTTATGCCACAATGCGATCACTAAGATCCTCAGACCAGAGACTGCTGGTGATCACTCAGACCAAATTCAGAACCCGTGGAGATCGAGCTTTCCAGGCCGCTGCACCACAGCTTTGGAACACACTTCCCCTGTCCTTGCGCTGCCTTGAGTCTGTTGACTCCTTTTAGAAGGAGTTAAAAACTCATTTGTTTAGACATGTTTTTAGCTCTCATTGAATGGCTTTTATTTCTTCACTGTTTTCTCTTTTTATCCCTATTAATATGAATATTTTATCTTATTTCTATTGATTTTAATTTCTGTGTATTTGTAAATCTTAATTTGCTGTGAAGAACTTTGTGATATATATCTGTGAAAAGTGCTATACAAATAAACTTTGCTTGCTTGCTTGCAGCAGGACAATGATCCAAAACACACCACCAAGTCCACCTCTGAATAGCTTAAGAAAAATGAAATGAAGACTTTGGAGTGGCCTAGTCAAAACCCTGACCTGAATCCCATTGAGATGCTGTGGCATAACCGTAAAAAGGCAGTTCATGCTTGAAAACCCTCCAATGTGGTTGAATTACAACAATTCTGCAAAGATGAGTGGGACGAAATTCCTCCACAGCGCTGTAAAAGACTCATTGCCAGTTATCACAAATGCTTGATTGCAGTTGTTGCTGCTAAGGGTGGCTCAGCCACCCTTGGATACACCGGTGTTCTTTGTCAGATCCGCTGACGCTCCGCCCAGTCTACTCACGCAGCTCATGTTCTCCACATATGCCGAATTATCCTTTCGACCTACGCAATCACAGCAACTTTATGGTATAGTTTTTTAAGCATTAAATCTTCAGTATTATCTTTTCCTAGTCAAATTTGTCTCTTTTTGCTTCCTTGTTTTGCTCATGGTGCACTGTGGTTACTGATACTGTGATGTCACGTATTATCCAGTCAGTACGGAGTCAATGCAAAACCCCGCCCACACTTCTAGAAGCCAGAGCATGAAGAGAGAGTGATGACTAAAGTTTTATTGATAAAAATTACATATTTTTACTGAACAACTCCATACTCGGGGATGCACACCCTCCTAACCTCAGCAAAACATGTATAAAATCTGAGGTCAGTCTGATGAACGGTTCAAGAGATATGTGAGGAACAGACACACAGACAGAGCTGTGTGTCTGTGTTCACAAAACAAGTTATATTTAATAAACTGGAATGGCACAGGGAATAAGTATTGAACACACTTGGTGAAATTCATTTAATATTTAGTAGAAAAGCCTTTATTGGTAATAACAGCTTTCAGACGCTTCCTGTATGGAGAAACTATACACAGGCATTGCTCAGGAGTGATTTTTGCCCATTCTTCCACACAAACTGTCTTCTGATCTTGAAGGATCCATGGGTGTCTTCTATGAGCTCCGATGTTCAGTTTGTTCGATAGATTTTCAATTGGATTCAGGTCAGGTGACTGACCGGGTTGTTCTTGTCATATCTGGACATGGTTTCCAACCGTGTCCATGCTTTCTTTTGTTTTTGAACTGTTCGCACCCTTTATTCTGTCATCATTAGTTTGTTGGGTTATTCTCAGTTTCTTGGATTAGCTATGTATTCTAGTCTCCCCCGTTATTTTCCCATTCCTCCAGCCACTCATGCATATTTCCACTTGGCCCTAATTAGTCACCCAGCTGCTCCGTGTTACTTAATTCTGTGTCCATGTATACATATCCACTGTTTTCATTTCTCCCTGTGGCAACATTACAGAACTCTCCCTCTGGTTAGTCGTCATCTAATAAGTGTTCCTTCATTCGCAGCCCCCATGCTATATTGTTTTGATTCAGTTTTGTACAATAAATCTTATTCCTGCACTTAATGTCCAGCCTGCCTTAAGGAGTCATCCTTCATGTTTTGCTGGAGGTTAGCTCCTGTCAATTCTGGCAGCTTTATTTTCCTTCTCAGGAGCCAGTTGAAAGTTTCCTTGGCTGTGTGTTCGGGATCATTGTCTTGCTGAAATGTCCACCCTCGTTTCATCTTCAGCATCTTGGCAGATGTCAATAGATTCTTATCAAGGATGTCGCTATACATTTCTCCATTCATCTTTCCTTCAATTATATGAAGTCTGCCTGTACCATGTGCTGAAAAACACCCCCACACCATGATGGGATGTGCAGTGCCATTTCTCCTTCAAACATGCTGTGTGTTGTGGCATCCAAAAAGTTCAATTTTGGTCTCATCTGACCAGACTATATTCTCCCAGTATTTTACTAGCTTGCCCAAATATTGTGCAGCAAACATTAAACGAGCTTCAACATGCTTTTTCTTCAGCAATGGAGTCTTGCGAGGTGAGCGGGCATAGAGCCCATGTCAGTTGAGTGCATTACTTATCATTTTCTTTGAAACAGCAGTACCTGCTAACTTCAGGTCTTTCTGGAGCTCTTCACGAGTGAGTCTTTGGCTCTTAAATAACTCTTATGGTAATTCTTTTGACTCCTCTGTCAGAAATCTTGCAAGAACCTCCTGGTCATGGCCGGTTTATGGTAAAATGATGTTCTTTCCACTTCTTAATGATGGCTCCAACAGTGCTCACTGAAACATTCAGCAGTTTAGAAATGTGCCTGTAACCGATGCCATCATTATGTTTTGCAGCAATAAGGTTGCAAAGGTCTAGAGTGAGCTCTTTGCTTCTACCCATCATGAGTTCTTTGTGGTGTGACAATCTGATATTCACAGACCTTTTTAAAGGCTATCAATCAGGACTTAACCAACTGAAATTAATTTGCACTGATGGGGGATGGGATGGCTTCCGAAGTATTAGGCCCCAAATTATTAAACATATGTATAAATGATATATTCCAAGTTTCTAAATTATTCAAAATAATATATTTTATTCTGGAAATAATTATAAGGAACTAATCCATACTCCAAATAATGAATTAAATATGCTTAAAAAATAGATGGATAGTAATAAATTATCACTAAATATAGATAAAACTAAGGTAATGATATTTGGTAATTGTAAAAATAAAGAAGATATACATATTCATATTCATATAGATAATGTAATTATTGAAAATGTTAAGGAGATCAAATTTTTGGGTGTAATACTCGATGATAAAATTAATTGGAAACCACACATCAGATACATACAAAACAAAGTGGAAAAAAATATTGCAATTATAAATAAAATTAAGCAAGTCCTAGATTATAAATTGCTTCATATCTTGTATTGCTCATTAGTACTTCCATACTTGACCTATTGTATAGAGGTCTGGGGTAACAATTATAAAAATACACTTAATTCATTGCTAATATTACAAAAAAGGACAGTCTGTGTTATCCACAAAGTTGGGTATCTTGAACATACGAATTTATTGTTTTTACATTCAAAATTATTGAAATTACAAGGTTTGGTTGATTATTATACAGCACAGTTAATGTTTAAAGTCAGTGAAAACTTTTTGCCACACAATATACAAAATCTTTTTAGAGAGAAGGGAAATACAATTTATGGAGCAATACAAAATTTAAAATGTACCTCGTAAGATCTACTAGGAAAAGTTTTTGTGTGTCTGTGTGTGGGGTAAAATTGTGGAATCGGTTGGGGGAGAAACACAGGCAATGTTCAAACATCCATATATTTAAATCAACGTATAAAGAAATGATTTTTGAACAATATAAAAATAAAGGACAGTAATATTACAATGTGTCTTTAATGAAGAAAGGTTGCTATTGTTGTTATTGTTGAATATATATATGTTGAGTTATTGTTGAATATATATGCTGTGTACTATTATTACTGATATCATTATTACTAGAATATTACAATGGTATTATAGTATTATGATTATTGTTTAGGATGGAATTATTTAAAGTATTATATAGGCCAGGTGGTATTATTATTATTATTGTTGTTGTTGTTGTTG
This sequence comes from Pholidichthys leucotaenia, assembly GCA_020510985.1. Classification (NCBI taxonomy): domain Eukaryota; kingdom Metazoa; phylum Chordata; class Actinopteri; order Cichliformes; family Pholidichthyidae; genus Pholidichthys; species Pholidichthys leucotaenia. Next base: position 365,470,705 of record CM035838.1, read on the forward strand.
TTGTTATTGTAACTACTATATAAAAGGGGCAGCGCGGTGGCGGAGTGGTTAGCACTGCGGCAGCACAGCAACTCACCCTTGGCTGGGGGATCCTGGGTTCCATCCCAGCCCCAGACCAACAGTGATCTGTGTGGAGTTTGCATGTTCTCCCCGTGTCTGCGTGGGTTTACTCCAGGATTTCTCCGGTTTCCTCCCACATGCCAAAAAACATGCAAGTTAGGTTAATTGGCATCAAAACTGGGGATTCTAAATTGTCCTTAGGTATGACTGTGAGAGTGAATGGTTGTCTGTCTGTCTGTGTTGGCCCTGCGATGGACTGGCGATCTGTCCAGGGTGTACCCTGCCTCTCGCCCAAAGATGCTGGGATAGGCTGCAGCCCCCCCGCGACCCGAAAAGGATAAAGCGGAAGAAGATGGATGGATGGATGGATAGAAGGGGTGGGACTATATAAGCGTTGGTTTCTTCCACTCCTTTTGAACAAGGCATTTTTTTGTTATGTTTATTTTTTTGGTTTTGAGTCCTTGTTTTTAATTGTTTTTGCCTTGATGTTCAAAGCAATCAATCAATCAATCAATCAATAACTAGGTTCTGATGGATTTCAACTGGTTTCTTGGCTTTCTATGCCTTTTTGCACTGCTTTTTCTTCATATGTTCAATACTTATTCCCTATGTCATTCCACTTTATTAAATATATCTTTTATATAAACACAGTTGCCTTGATTTCTTTTTCTGTATGGATTACCTGGGTTGTTTCTGATATCTGGTGAAAATCTCAGGTCAGTAGCTCCATCAGAAATATGTTTAATGAGAAAAATGTTGACGTGTTCAATGCTTATTTTCCCCACTATGTGTGTGTGTGTGTGTGGGTGGGTGTGTAAATGTTGCAAACTATAGGGTATTGATTAACCAATTAAGTTTTTTAGCTTGTCTTATGAGATTTGCGGCCAGTTATACTAATTAGGAAACAGTTGGAGAACAACACCAGAGAAAGAACTGAGAAATCCATCAAAAAGTTAACTCAAATGTCAGGACTTTTTTTTGGATTTTACAGCAAGCAAATGGTTCAGTGTGCCTTGACGGCCCAAAGTTGAGGAATCCCCAGGCACAGCAGGAAGGACCGTACAACAGCCCACCTTCCCACAGTGGACTGAGCTCATCCAGCCACCGAAACAAAAGCAGCTGCAGTGAGTTGAAAAGACTGAAAACTTAAGAGTTTGTATATGCAGATATTGACAGTTTTACTTACGGGACAAAATTTGATGTTGAATGCATGGGTATATGGTATTGCAATACTTAAGAAATGGTAGTATCACTGCGGGTATCATATCGGAAGGTCCTTCGCAATTCCCACTCCTAGTATAGAGGACGAGCAGCACCACCGGGAACATGGACCGGGTTCCTGTAGGGTAGACACACACCATGGGGCAAGTTCTTGTAAAACAGGTTTCTGGTTCCTGTAGTGGAAATGGGTCTGTTGTGGATTAGAACTTCTTTCAGCACCCTATTATCGGAAAGAACACACAGAACAACCATGCATGTTTAACAGACAATGTTCACACATGATGTATATTTCTGTAAATAGGTTCCTTTCACCAAGGGAATGGCTGCTACCAAAAGAAAAAGGGTGAAGATGAGGAGGGGAATCAAAGTGTGATCGAGTGAAGAATGTCTTAATTTGTTTAACTATAGTTGCTGTGTATAGTACATATAGTCATAATTTAATCATAAATTACTGTTTTGTTCTCGTTCTTCTCTTGTTCCTGCCCTCATCCTTTTTCTTACATCAGTTGTTTCTCTCTTTCTCCTCTCTCTTTAAATGTAGCTCTTTATCTTGTGACTTTTAACAGGACAGGGGGCCATGATTCAAGAAGACCCTTGCTCTATTAAAAAAAACACACATTAGATTACTCCTTTATCTCTTTACCTTCCTCCGTCTGACCCATCTCACTGTTATGCATGTGGAGTCAAATGGTGAGGGTCCTTCCAGTTCTCACCCACAGTCCAGGCATGCTGTATGGGTGCGTGCGTGCGTGCGTGTGTGCGTTTGTGTTGGTTTTTGCTTCTGTGTGTGGGTGGTGTGTTACCAGAGAACATGTTTAACTGAGTCACAACCATGGCCTGTGGGCGTGTGTGTATTTGTGTGTGTAAATAGTAAGCGAGAGGCCAGACATCGGTCTGTGTCAGCTACAGTGGTGCTGCTATTTGTCTGATTCCATCACATTTAGGGCATTCGATTATAACGTATTTGACCTTTTTTTTTAACTTTTAATGCGAATACAATTATATTATCTTAAATGCCACTTTATTTACTGACAGGTTTGAGCATGGACAGTCATATACCACCAGAAGTATACTTGAAAATGACCAGTGAATGGTAATTTTTTTCATAAAGATCACTTTGCATTATCATATCTTTAGGGTACTGGTGAAGCAAAATTCTCCAAACATGAAAATGCAGGACTGATCATTTAATCCAAATTTTGGATCATGAACTAAAAATAAACTCTGTTCCTTTTGATGTATTGTCTCAGTTAATCCTAATGATCCTTTAACAGACTACAGTACCATATGTATGTCTTTATTAAGAATGGTTAGTTGGCTGTCTTTATCCTAATCTTCCTCATACTTGTCTTTAACATAACCCACTCCTGTACCCCGCCCCCCCGCGCAAAAAAAACAAAAAACCGAACTGAAGTGATGACCTTAACTTTTACAGCTGCACCCAATGATATGGAAGAGCCACTAAAAGCACTGATGCACAACAACGGCAAATTATTTGCAATTTTTTTGGACCACTTAAGTGAAATTAGACAATCAAAAATTGTGAAAATCGACTTGCCCTTTCACTAGAGTAAACACAGTAACTGCCTTCTCTCACCCCCTCCCCAGGTCTCTCTCTGATACAAACCAACATGTCGTGAAATGTGGCAGGAGGCACCAGTGAGACATTTTCATTCATTTAAAAACAAACAGACAAAGTAACAAGATGGGTATTCGCTTCATTTGTGCAGCGTTAAGATGATAGCGGAACCCTTCATTTTTTAAAATCAGCTTTATAGAAGTGAAATTTGCGGGTCACCTACCCTACCTCTGACACACACCGATTCAGGAGGTGAATAGAGAATGTGCTCATAGTGTTCCTGTCACCATCTTGCTTTTTTTGTCTTGGGCCTTTTTTACTTTGACTTCCTCCTTCCTGTGATTCACTTTCTTTATGGACAAAATACACATTTTTTTTGATGGTTAAAAAGAATACTTGAATAAGATTAGGGGAATACTTAGGAGCAGGTGAGGGTTTACTCCACACAGATTTCATCTGTAACTCTCACCCGTGTTACTTCATGTCATTATCTGACTTTAATGAGAGAAAACCTGGTCTTTCAAGGCTGACTGCTATGAAAACTAATAGAAGAGAGAGACTTAGAGCTGTGGAGGAAGAACTTCATTTATGCCTTTCTTCAGTTCCTGTCGGGGTGTCAGCTTTGTGTTCAGCTAAACAGGCCCAGGTTTCACACTGAGTACAAACTAATTACAAGACTAATTTGTCATCGCATATGCTTTAATAGGCTACAATGTGTCATTCTGTAACATTTTTCGTTGGTAGGGTGCTATGAGATTTTTTCAATGTCAAAAGGGTTCCTTGGCTCAAAAAAAATTTGAAGAACACTTACTGTATCTATATGACTTCTAGAGGTTTCTTAATGTCAAAACGTACGTGCTGGTCATAATATCTGATGGCAAAAACTATAACATAGTGCAGCTGCTGATGGAACACAGTCTATTTGTGATACACATAGAGAGGACCCAAATGCAGGACAGCAGGGTAAAAAAAATTCTGAATCCCAAAATTTTAGTCATTCTCCGGTAGTCACCACATGTCACCAGTCAGGGCTGCAAAGAAATCCAACAAGAGGCAAAAGGTTCTAAAATTTTAAAATAATAACAATAAAATAACATGAGGAGCATTAAAGAAACACTAGGATGTTGAATTTAGTTATACAGCATGACACAAACAGAAAATCGTCTATAAATGCCGATGAGTAATTAGCTGATAGAGGGCAAGATGGATTCAATTAAGTATCAGGAAATCCTGGGAGAAAATATGATGCCGTCTGTGAGGAAGCTGAAGCTTGGGCGTCATTGGACCTTCCAGCAGGACAATGATCCCAAGCATACCTCAAACTCCACCAAGGCTTGGTTTCAGAAGAAGCCCTGGAAGATACTAGAGGTGCCATCACAGTCACCTGACTTGGACACTGAAAATCTCTGGTGGGATTTGAAAAAGGTGGTTGCAGCACGCAAATGCAAGAATATCAGTAAATTGGAGGCCTTTGCCCAGGATGAATGGGCTAAGATTCCTCAGAATGCTGCCAGAAGCTGGTGTCTGGCTCTGCATCACATTTGCAGCAACAGCAAAAGGGTGATCTACTAAATGTGACCCGTGCTGGCAAAATGAGTCGAAATGCGCACCGCGTCATTATGAGCTGCAGGCAGGAGAAGTCATAAATCATAACTCTTTCTTTGTTTGCTAGTGGCAAGTCCCGGGAAAAAACCCATGAGTGCCTGGTATCATTGGAAAGCTTAGAAAACGTACTTTCTAAAAATACATATGTTTTTGTGGTAACTCCCGACCGATCGAACGCAAGTTTTATACCTAGCCAAAATATAAACAAATCATCTTTTTCAGGGTCCGTTTTTGCGCACTTCCTACAAATTAAATATCATTTTGAAATTCTTTCAATACAGAATATGGAAAAAGCGTTACCTCAGTTTTGATAATTTCCTCAAAGTGACTCACTTTGCCACCACGGGTCACAAATACTAAAGACGCTTGTTATGAAGTGGTTGAATAATTTTGAGACTGCAGTAGTCATTAAAAGTGGCATTTTTGTATTGAATTTGGAGAAAACCACTTGTAATATTCGTTGTGTTGAGCTATTTAATTTTTTCTTGTTTGATTTGTTTGTTTATTGCAGACAGTTGCTAGTTTGTACATTTTGCCAATAAACCTAATTTGTAGAGGAGGCTGAATAATTTTGAATGCAACTGTAATTACCAGGACATATTTAAGCCATTTCTGAAAACAGGTTTTGAGTTCACTGTCACATTATAGCATCAAATTGTTCTTACTGTAATGTTGTAAAGTGTGTGTGTCTGTGATCACTTGATTGAAAATGATTCATGTATAAAAGACAGTGTTTGAATGCATCACATATGTTCCTTGACTTATGTTCCTTACTCCGTTTGAATGGATGATTCTTGCCACCATTATTGCCAACTGCATCGTCCTGGCTCTGGAACAGCATTTGCCCGATGGGGACAAGACTCCGCTTTCTGAACGCCTGGTAGGTGCCACACAGATGATGTTCAACATCCCGTATAATAATGACTATATTTAGATGAAGACTAGGACTGATTTATTACCTCATTTTTGTTTTTGTTTTTTTACTGTTTGTTTTTCTCTTAATTTGTTTTCTCATTCTTTTACTCTCTCAGGATGATACAGAACCGTACTTCATAGGGATCTTCTGTTTTGAGTCTGGAATAAAGATCCTGGCACTTGGTTTTGCTTTCCACAAGAACTCATACCTGAGAAATGGATGGAACGTCATGGACTTTGTGGTGGTGCTCACAGGGTGAGTAGCAGGCCAATACACAGGCCGCGAACACACGCATAATGCCCTTGGTAGTTTGTTGTGTTTTTGTGTGTGTTTTGGGGCATGTGAATGTCCCTTCCCTGCTTCCCTGACCTAATGAAAGGCCCCATCCTGAGCGAGGCAGCAGACAGATCACAGAGCAGAGCTGCAGGCAGTCGGCAGCCTGGGCGGTGAACAAATGTCACCGTGGTACATGCAGACACAGAAGGGTGGGGAGCACAGAGGTGAAACACACACTGGAAAGAAAGCGGATGCACTCTCCTTCATAGAGACGGTGAGAAAATGGAAATGGATGGGAAGGAATGATATGAAGCGGCAGAAAAGTTAAGAAAATAAATGTGCGGCACACAGAGGTAGTGTGTGTCAGTTTGGAAACCATTTGGTTTTTGGAACAAGAGGCGGGGTTGGAAGGTGATCTGAATGGACAAATTTTGTATTGGGCTAGTGTCATCTTTCGGTTGAACATCCAGTAACATCATGGCAAGTTCAAAGAGAAGCAATGAAATTCAGCGTGAGGACCATGAGAACAGCTAGGATTAGGAGGCACTACTGACTGATAGAAGCCACTGACAGAGTGTAGATCACAGAAAACATGATATGATTTAAAGGCAATAAAGTAAAGTCTCCTAGCTCAATATATTCATATTATTTTCTTTTTTTTTAATAAATTTGTTTGGTTGGTCACATCGTATGTTTTTGGATGATTTTTAATAATATCAAACCGATGATAAACATTAGAAAAGCCACATGAATATACACTCACCGGCCACTTTATTAGGTACACCTGTCCAACTGCTCGTTAACACTTAATTTCTAATCAGCCAATCACATGGCGGCAACTCAGTGCATTTAGGCATGTAGACATGGTCAAGACAATCTCCTGCAGTTCAAACCGAGCATCAGTATGGGGAAGAAAGGTGATTTGAGTGACTTTGAACGTGGCATGGTTGTTGGTGCCAGAAGGGCTGGTCTGAGTATTTCAGAAACTGCTGATCTACTGGGATTTTCACGCACAACCATCTCTAGGGTTTACAGAGAATGGTCCGAAAAAGAAAAAATATCCAGTGAGCGGCAGTTCTGTGGGCGGAAATGCCTTGTTGATGCCAGAGATCAGAGGAGAATGGCCAGACTGGTTCGAGCTGATAGAAAGGCAACAGTGACTCAAATAACCACCCGTTACAACCAAGGTAGGCAGAAGAGCATCTCTGAACGCACAGTACGTCGAACTTTGAGGCAGATGGGCTACAGCAGCAGAAGACCACGCCGGGTGCCACTCCTTTCAGCTAAGAACAGGAAACTGAGGCTACAATTTGCACAAGCTCATCGAAATTGGACAATAGAAGATTGGAAAAACGTTGCCTGGTCTGATGAGTCTCGATTTCTGCTGCGACATTCGGATGGTAGGGTCAGAATTTGGCGTCAACATGAAAGCATGGATCCATCCTGCCTTGTATCAAGGGTTCAGGCTGGTGGTGGTGGTGTAATGGTGTGGGGAATATTTTCTTGGCACTCTTTGGGCCCCTTGGTACCAATTGAGCATCGTTGCAACGCTACAGCCTACCTGAGTATTGTTGCTGACCATGTCCATCCCTTTATGACCACAATGTACCCAACTTCTGATGGCTACTTTCAGCAGGATAATGCGCCATGTCATAAAGCTGGAATCATCTCAGACTGGTTTCTTGAACATGACAATGAGTTCACTGTACTCAAATGGCCTCCACAGTCACCGGATCTCAATCCAATAGAGCATCTTTGGGATGTGGTGGAACGGGAGATTCGCATCATGGATGTGCAGCCGACAAATCTGCGCCAACTGTGTGATGCCATCATGTCAATATGGACCAAACTCTCTGAGGAATGCTTCCAGCACCTTGTTGAATCTATGCCACGAAGAATTGAGGCAGTTCTGAAGGCAAAAGGGGGTCCAACCCGTTACTAGCATGGTGTACCTAATAAAGTGGCCGGTGAGTGTATATTGTGACAGCGAAATCATTCAGAAAATGCTGATGTTTTTTTGTCTTTTCCTGAAAAATGTTGGTTTTGGAGATAAGAGGTTTACACACGCCTGGCAGCAATGAAATTCAGTATTAAATCTCATTGCTTGTCTCACTCATATTTCTGCAAAGACACAGGAAATTTCCTGATGTTGGTGGCATTATGCAGTCAGATTGTAAAGCTGAACTTGATTTTGACTGATATGATATGTGAGCAGTGTTGGGAGTAAAACAGGTGACTGTAATGCTACTGCTTTTGCAGTAATTGTTGTGGACCAAAATTACTTTTTCAAATTAGGTAATGCATAGTGAAGTGCACAGGCATTTGGCAGACATGTGCTCAACCAAAAAAAGGGGCACTCCTAAATTCTGCAAAAAGAAAAGTTACTAACAGTTGTTTGAATTTTAATATATACAGTAGTTAATAATAATTTAATATGTAATATTTTAATACCCCATAGATTTTTTCAATATTATCAGCTCACACATAGACCATGATCTTCATCATCCATCCATCCATCCATCTTCTACCACTTTTCCGGAAGTCCAGGTCACAGAGGCAGCAGCTCAAGCAAAGAAGCCCAGACTGCCCGCTCCCCGGCCACCTACTCCAGCTCTTCAGAGAGGGTACCAAGACGTTCCCAGGCCAGTATGTCCCAATTCATCACTTCACCCTACCCCTTAGCCCTACCCCTCCGTTTTACATACTCACCGTGAATGTGCAAAATGGAGGGGTAGGGTGAAGGGGTGAAGTGGGACGCATCAGTCTCTTCAGCGTGTCCTGGGGCTACACCAGGGTCTCCTCCCAGTGGGACATGTCTGAAACACCTCAAGTGGGAGGCATCCAGGAGGCATCCTGATCAGATGCCCAAACCACCTCAACTGGCTCCTTTCGATGTCGAGGAGCAGCTGTTCTACTCTGAGCCTCTCCCGTAGGACTGAGCTCCTCACCCTATCTCTAAGGGTGAGTCCAGCAATCCTACGGAGAAAGCTCATTTCAGCCGCTTGTATCCACAGCCTCATTCTTTCAGTCATTACCCAAAGCTCATGATCATAGGTGACGGTAGGAACATACAGTGGTGTGAAAAAGTATTTGCCCCCTACGTGATTTCTCATTTTCTTGTATGTTTGTCACACTTAAATGTTTCAGATCATCAAACAAATTTAAACATTAGACAAAGATTACACAAATAAACACAAAATGCAGTTTTTAAATGAAGGTGTTTATTATTAAGGGTAAAAAAAATCCAAACCTACATGGCCCTGTGTGAAAAAGTGATTGCCCCTTCCCTGTTAAAACATGGTTTATCACATCTTTGGAAAGCTGAGTTCAATTTCTCCAGCCACACCCAGGCTTGATTACTGCCACACTTGTTCTCAATCAAGAAATCACTTAAATAGGACCTGCCTGACAAAGTGAAGTAGACAAAAAGATCCTCACAAGCTAGACATCATGCTGTGATCCAAAAAATTCAGGAACAAGTGAGAAACAAAGTAATTGAGATCTATCAGTCTGGAAAAGGTTTTAAAGCCATTTCTAAAGCTTTGGGACTCCAGCAAACCACAGCGAGGGCCATTATCCACAAATGGCAAAAACATGGAACAGTGGTGAACCTTTCCAGGAGTGGCCGGCTGACCAAAATTACCCCAAGAGCGCAGCGACGACTCATCCAAGAGGTCACAAAAGACCCCACAACAACATCCAAAGAACTGCAGGCCTCATTTGCTTCAGTTAAGATCAGTGTTCATGACTCCACCATAAGAAAGAGACTGGGCAAAAATGGCCTGCATGGCAGAGTTCCAAGATGAAAACCACTGCTGATCAAAAAGAACATAAAAGCTCATCTCAGTTTTGCAGAAAACATAAAATAAGGTAAGATAAGCCTTTATTAGTCCCACAATGGGGAAATTCCAGGATTGCATCAGCACAGGGATAGCAACACTCAGAGCAATAATTTAGAAGATAAGAAAATAAGAGCAGTGAATATAAATATGTACACATACAGTAAATATACACAGTGCGGAGCATTGTAGCTAGATGGAATAAACAGCATAACCATCTATTTAGTTACCCCACATAGTATGAATATGTACCCATACATATTGTCACCCTCCGTAGCAATTGATATTGTCCTAGTTGTATACTGGAGGGGACCATTTTGTGTAAGTCTGTTGCGTCTTTTGCATTCAATACTATTAGGTCGTCACGTTTTTTTGCTATCTCTGCGAGCAGCCCTGCTTAGGTTATAAAGTCTGACAGCTGTAGGTAGGAAGGACCTGCGAAACCTCTTGGCCGCGCACCTAGGATGATGTAGCCTACTGCTAAATGAACTCCTCGGTGCGTTCAGTATATCCTGCATAGGGTGGGACTCGGACTCCAGCAGAGATGACAGCTTTATCACTATCCTTCTCTCTCCTATCTCCTCCACTGGGTCAAGGTGCTGCCCCAGGACAGAGCTAGCTTTCTTGATCAGTTTGTTCAGTCTCTTCCTATCGGCTGCTGTGATGCCACTGCCCCAGCAGACCACTCCAAAAGTGATGGCTGATGCCACCACCGAATCGTAGAAGGTCTTCAGGAGCACCCCTTGTACACCAAAAGACCTGAGCCTCCTCAGTAGGAACAGCCTGCGCTGTCCCTTCTTGTAGAGTGTGTCGGTATTGTGTGACCAGTCTAGTTTATTGTTCAAATGAACACCAAGGTACTTGTAGGATGTCACCATCTCAATGTCTGTTCCCTGTACGTTTACTGGTGCTGTGAAGGGTTGTCCTTGCCTGCGGCAGTCCACCACCAGCTCCTTAGTTTTTCTTGCTTTGATCTGGAGGCAGTTCTGATGGCACCAGTCCACAAAGTCCTGGATAAGTCCTCTGTACTCAGCTTCATCTCCGTTGGAGATGAGGTCGACGATCACAGAGTCGTCAGAGAACTTCTGTAGATGGTAGTGTGTTGTGTTGTGTGAGAAGTCCGCAGTATAAAGGGTGAGCAGGAAGGGAGCCAAAACCATTCCCTGGGGGGCCCCCGTACTGCCGATGATCGTGTCGGACACACAATCCCGGGTTCTCACAAACTGTGGCCGGTTTGTGAGGTAGTCCAGGATCCACGATGACAGGTGCTAGTCCACCCCTGCGCACAGTAGCTTGTCCCTCAGGATCATCGGTTGGATGGTGTTGAAAGCACTGGAGAAGTCAAAGAACATGATCCCCACTGCATTCCCAGGCTTCTCCAGGTGGGACAGGGAACGGTGAAGAAGGAAGATCACTGCATCCTCCACCCCGATGCCATGCTGGTAGGCGAACTGGAGTGGATCCATCGCTGGTCCCACCAGGGGGCAAAGGTGAGCAAGGAGCAGTCTCTCCAGGGTCTTCATCAGGTGAGACATCAGGGCCACTGGTCTGTAGCTGTTCAGGTCTCTGGGGTGGGAAGTTTTTGGTACGGGTACCACACAAGATGTTTTCCACAACTGTGGTACCCTCCCCCAGCTTCAGGCTCAGGTTGAAGATGTGCTCCACAATCCCACACAGCTGGTCTGCGCAGGACTTGAGGAGCTTTGCGCTGATGCAGTCCGGACCCGAGGCCTTCCTTGCCTTGATCTTCCTCAGCTCTGCCCTCACCTGGTTCTTAGTGAGGGTCAGGTGGGGGGATGTGTGATGGGAGTGGGGGGGTGTTGGTGGAGCGGGGGTGGACAGCAGGTCTCGATGACGGTAGAGGCAGCAGTGGTTGTTGTGCAGGTGGAGGGGAGGGTGGTTGGTCAAACCTATTAAAAAACAGGTTCAGATTGTTCACCCACTCCCTGCCCCCCGTGGCCTGGGAGGAGGTATTCTGGAGCCCAGAGATGGTTTTGAGGTTCCTCCAGACCCTGCCGATGTCGCACTGTTGCAGCTTGTCCTCCATCTTGGCTGCACGGTGGCGCAGTGGTTTAGCACTGTGGCAGCACAGTTTTACCCTCGGCCGGGGGATCGCGGGGATCATGAGATCGTGGGTTCGATCCCAGCCCCCGACCAACAGTGAGCTGTGTGGAGTTTGCATGTTCTCCCCGTGTTGCGTGGGTTTACTCCGGGATTTCTCTGGTTTCCTCCCGCATACCAAAAACATGTAGGTTTAGGGCGCTCGCGCACGCAGCGACCAGCAGCCGGTGGCTTGTCACCAGACTGCAAACCGAGTCTACCTACGGGTACAAATAAGTAACAAAAAAAAAAAAAAAAAACTTCTTCCTGAAGCCGTCCTTGCCTTCTCTGATCTTCCTCCTTAGCTCCCTCTGTACGGACTTCAGCATCTCCCTATTCCCCAACCTGAAGATCCTCTTCTCTCTCAGTAGTGATTTTATCTCAGGGTTGATCCAGGGTTTGTTGTTCGAGCAACACCGTATAATCTTGGTGGGTATGGTGTTGTCCACACAGAAGCTGATGTAGTCCGTGATGGTGTGAGAGAGGCCGTCAACGTCCTCACCATGTGGATCGCAGAGCTGCTCCCAGGCAGTGATTTCAAAACAGTCCTTTAAAGCATCCATTGCCTCCTCAGACCATATCTTCACCGTGCGCATAACCGGAGGTTGTCTGTGTACTAGGGTTTTGTACACCGGCAGTAGATGAACCAAGTTGTGATCCGATCTCCCGAGTGGCTGAAGTGGTGATGAGGTGTACGCCTCCTTAGTGTTTGCATAGAATAAGTCCAGTGTTTTATTGTCTCTGGTGTGGCATGTGACATACTGGGTGAACGTGGGCAGAATGGAGGACAGTGAGATATTGTTAAAATCACCTGAGATGAGGAGGAGAGCATCTGGGTGTTGTGTCAGCAGCCTGCCAGTTACTGAGTGGATGGTGTCATGCGCTGCCCCAGCGTTCGCCGTCGGATTTGCATAAATAACAATGCAGATCACATGTGAGTATTCCCTCTGGAGATAAACAGGCCGCATACTAACAGCTAGCAACTCAGTGTCTTTGCTGCAGTGTTGCTCTTTAACCGTGATATGTCCCGGTTTACACCAGCTGTTATTGACATACATTACCACTCCTCCGCCCCTTGCCTTCCCACTGTCTGGTGTCCGGTCTGTCCATATTGCGTGGAAACCCTCCAGTTATGTTATGTTAGCATCTGTTGTTAGTCTGTTAGCCACGTCTCAGTAAACAACATCATGCTAATCTCTCTGAAGACGCTCTCGTAGCGGGACATAGCCGCTAGCTCATCTGTCTTGTTGAGTAGCAATCGAACGTTCCCCATAATAACGGATGGGAGGACGGGTCTGTACCTTATAATCCTCGCCCGCCGTCTTACTCCAGCTCAATATCCACGCCGTTTCCATCTTATTTCTCCCGGTATGTGGAGTTTTTGCGTTAGCACCATGGGCCAGTTAAGTGCTAACAGCTGATCCCTGTTGTACTGTCTCCTGCTATAAACAGTGGCTCCGTCCGCCGGCTCAGGAGACATTTGGGGCGATCTGTGTGCCGTGATGGATAAGGTGCCGCCGGATCAGAAAATTTAGTGAGAGAAGCCAGATAGTAAATGAGAAATAGGAAGAAAAACTCAGAATTGGGCCGCTGTTGCAAAAAGGCAGCTGACTTGTGTGGCGTCGGAAATGAGATCTTGATGATCCCCAAGACTTTTGGGAAAATACTCTGTGAACTGACGAGACAAAAGTTGAACTTTTTGGAAAGTGTGTGTCCCATATCATACCAACAGTCAAATGTGGTGGTAGTGTGATATTCTGGGGCTGTTTTGCTGCTTCAGGACCTGGAAGACTTGCTGTGGTAAATGGAACCATGAATTCTGCTGTCTACCAAAAAATCCTGAAGGAGAATGTTGGGCCATCTGTTCATGACCTCAAGCTGAAGCGCACTTGGGTTCTGCAGCAGGACAATGATCCAAAACACACCAGTAAGTCCATCTCTGAATGACTTAAGTAAAACAAAATGAAGACTTTGGAGTGGCCTAGTCAAAGTCCTGACCTGAATCCGATTGAGATGCTGTGGCATGACCTTAAAAAGATAGTTCATGCTCGAAAACCCTCCAGTGTGGCTTAATTACAACAATTCTGCAAAGATGAGTGGGCTAAAATTCCTCCGCAGCGCTGTAAAAGACTCATTGCCAGTTATCGCAAACACTTGATTGCAGTTGTTACTGCTAAGGGTGGGCCAACCAGTTATTAGGTTTAGGGGGCAATCGCTTTTTCACACAGGGCCATGTAGATTTGGATTTTTTTCTCTTAATAATAAATACCTTCATTTAAAAACAGCATTTTGTATTTACTTGTGTTATCTTTGTCTAGTATTTAAATTTGTTTGATGATCTGAAACATTTAAGTGTGAAAAACATACAAAAAATGAGAAATCAGGAAGGGGCAAACACTTTTTCACATCACTGTATATTGACCGGTAAATCAACAGCTTTGCTTTAGAACTAAGCTCCCTCTTGACCACAACAGACCAGTATAATGTCTGCATCACTGTAGATGCTGCTCTGGTCCATCTGCCAATCTCCCGCTCCATTGTCCCCTCACTCATGAATAAGACCCAGAGAAACTTAAACTCCTCCACTTGGGGCAGGAGTTTGTCTCCAACCTGGAGAGGACAGTCCACCCTTTTCTGGCTGAAGACCATAGACTTGGAGGTGCTGATTCTCATCCCAGCCGTGTCACACTTACTAGCAAACTGTCCTAATAAGATCTGTAGGTCATTGCTTGATGAAGACAACATCATCTGCAAACAGCAGAGATGAGATCTTGTGGTCACCAAACATGACACCCTTCGTTCCTTGGCTGCACCTAGATATCCTGTTCATGAAAAATTATGAACAGGATCGTGACAAAGGGCAGCCCTGGAAGAGTCCAACTCTCACTGGAAACAAGTTCGACTGGGTGTTGGCAATACAAATCAAACTCTTGCAGTCGTCGCATAGGGACCGGATAGCTCGTAGCAACAAGCCCGATTGCCAATACTCCCACAGCAACCCCCACAAGAGACCGCAAGAGACGCAGTCAAATGCTTTCTCCAAGTTGACAAAACACATGTAGACTGGTTAGGCAAACTCCCACGAACCATCGAGGATTCTTGAAAGGATAAAGACCCAGTCCAATTACTGCCAGGACGAAAATCATATTGCATCACCTAAATCCGAGGTTTGACCAATAGTCAGACTCACCTCTCCAATACCGTGGCATAGACCTTCCTCGGGATGCTGAGAAGTGTGATCCCCCTAAAGTTGGAACACACCCTCCGGTCCCCCTTTTTAAAGAGGGGAACCACCACCCCAGTTTGCCATGCCAAATGTGCTGTTCCCAACCTCCACGCAATGTTGCAGAGGCATGTCAACCGTGACAGCCCTACAGCATCCAGGGCCTTGAGGTACTCAGGGTGAATCTCATCCACCCCTGGGGCCTGGTCACCAAAGAGTTTTTTTTAAACACTTTTCTCAATCTCAGCCCCTGTGATGTGTCATCCCCCTGACCCTCAAGCTCTGCTTCTTCTGTGGAAGGCATGTCAATGGGATTGAGGAGATCGACGAAGTCCCCAGCTGAAGTCAGCAGCGCCCCATCTGCACAATACACAGTATGGACAGGGATCTGTTTCCCCATCCTGAGTCCCCGGACAGTTTGCCAGAATCACTTCGAGACTGACCAAAAGTCTTGTTCCATGGCCTCACTAAACTCCTCCCACAACTGAGTTTTTGCTTCAGCAGCCACCCGAGCTGCACTCTGTTTGGCCTGCCAGCACACCTCAGCTGCCCTGGAAGTCCCACAAGCCAACCAAGCTCGATAGGACTCCTTCTTCAGTTTGATGGCTGCCCTCACCACTGGTGTCCGCCATTTGGTTTGGGGTTGCCTCCATGAGATGCACAAATAATCTTGCAGCCACAACTCTTGGCAGCTACTTCAATAATGGAGGCGAAGAAAATGGCCCATTTTGACTCCATGTCTAAAGACTCCTTCGGAATGTGGACGAAGTTCTTCCGGAGGTCGGAGTTGAAGACCTCTTGGACAGGGGCCTCAGCCAGATGTTCTCAGCAGACCCTCACTATAGGTTTAGGTCTACCGGGTCTGAGTGGCGTCCACCCCTGCCATCAGATCCAACTCACCATCAGGTGGTGATCAGTTGACAGCTCTGCACCTCTCTTTACGTGAGTATCCAAGACATATGGCCGCAGGTCTGATGACGTGATAACAAAATCGATCATCGGTCTGTGACCTAGGATGTTCTGGTGCCAAGTGCACATATGGACACCCTTATGCGTGAACATGGTGTTCATTATGGACAAACTGTAGTTGGCACAGAATTTCAATAACTGAACACCACTTGGGTTCAAATCGGGCAGGCTGTTCCTCCCAATCACGCCCCTCCAGGTTTCACTGTCATTGCCCATGTGCACATTGAAGTACCCCAGTAGGACAATGGAGTTTCCAAGAGGGACACTTTCCACCACCCCAGTCAGAGACTCCAAAAAGGGTGGGTATTCTGAACCATCATTCGGTGCATAGGCACAAATGATGGTCAGGACCCGTTTTTCAACCTGAAGGCATAGAGAAGCTACCCTTTCATCCACTAGGGAGAACTCCAATGTCGAGGCAACAAGGCAGGGGGATACAAGAATACCCACCCTTGCTTGCCGCCTCTCACCAGGGGCAACTCCAGAATAGGTCAAGCTCCAGGCCCTCTCCAGGAGATTGGTTCTGGAACTGGAGTTGCATGTTGAGGTGAGCCCAACTACGTATATCTAGCTGGTATCTCTCAACCTCATGCACCAGCTCAAGCTCCTTCTCCACCAGAGAGGTGATGTTCCATGTCCCAAAAGGCATTTTCAAAAGCCGGGGATCAGACCACCAAAATCTCTGCCTTCAACCACAACCTGATCCCCATCGCACCGGACCCCCATGGTCCCTCCTGCACGTGGTGAGCCCACTGGAGGTCGGATCCATGTAACTCCTTCGGGCTGAGCCCAACCAGATTCCATGGGCAGAAACCCAGCCACCATACGCTTGCCATCAAGCCCCTCCCCTAGGCCAGGCTCCCGGTGGGGTCCCAGTAACCCCATACTGGGCGGGGTACACTGAACCCTTGATTTTTCATTCATCATGGGAGTCTATTGGATCGCTCTTAGTCTGCCCCTTCACCTACGACCAGTTTGTCTTGGGAGACCCTACCAGAGGCAGATTGCGATGGACAACATAGCTCCTGGGATCACTAGGGTACACCCCCCACCACCACGACCACCACCACCACGATAAGGTAGTAATCCATGGGGGGGGATCTTCATCATCTTCATTAATTATTTATTTACAAGACCAAAGGTCAATGATAAATAAAAATAAATACATAAATACATCTTTGCATCATCATCGTCATCATCATAGCAGTCTGTCGGGGGCGACAATGACTGTTTCATTTAGGTCTGATCAGATTCCTCCACGCAGCTCTGTAATTCGCCTTCCACTGCCAGGAACTCCTGACCTTGTTAACCCGGGCAAAAAAGGCTTTTCTTCTTTCAATAAATATTAAACCTTCATTCAAATAGATAAATCTTTTCAAAAAATTTAAAAAGGCCATTCCTTTGGCCAGCAAAATGACGCAAAATCTTCCCCTCTGTTAACCTGCCACCCTCCATCACCATAAAGACTGAAAGGATAGTTTATACAGGGAAACTTAGTACATCATTGAGAAAATCACTATAAATTCAAGACACCTCTGTCAGTTTGTGTGTGTGTATGTCTGTGTGTCATGATCATAGGCTGCCTGTGATGTTCGTATGTCTGCCTGATGTCCTATGATGTTCCTGTGATGTCGCCGATCATAGGACCGTCTACATGATGTCTATATAACGTCAGATAAACCGTCGTCTATATGATGTCAGATAAACCATAAGGCTGATGTTCCTATGATCTCTGAAGGATGTCTATATGACGTCATACAGACTGCAGGACTCGCTAAAAGACATATATAGACACAGGTAAGCAACAGAACAGAACAGTAACAAGCAGGAGAAGAAGTAACAAGCAGGGGCAAACAGAGACAGCAGGGCATGTTACAGAAAACGGCATGTGTGGGGCTTCACACATAATCATGCACAGGGGACCAGAGGGGAGACAAGACAAAGGCAATAATGAGAATGAGAATGATGATAATAATAATAATAATGCTGATAAACTTAAACTAAGAGGAAGATCAATGAAGAAATAAATATGCAAGACAGAATAATTATCTTTATTATCTATAAATTCAAGAAATCTCTGTCAGTTTGTGTGTGTGCCTGTCTGCAACGTTCATAGGGCATCATAGATGGCCTATGATGTTCCGATGATGTTCCTATGATGTCTCCATCATAGGACATCATGCCTGCATTGATGTCTTTATGATGTCATATACAGTGATGGCTGCCTTGACATCTACATGAAGTCATATAGACCATGAGGTCCTATGCCTTCCTTGATGTCTTTATGATGACCACCAGGACTCCTATTGCCGTCATACAGTCAATAGGACGATGCCGTCATATACACAATAGCACTGGCTACCTATGATGGAGGCATGCTGTCCTAGGATGCCTGCCTTGCAAATGGTCATCATGCTACTGCGAAACTTTGACCAACAATATGTACACTGCAATGCCTGAAGATACATCATTGAACAAATACAGCCTCACCTGTTGGTTGCAACATCTGGGATTGGTGTCAATGCTGGACACACTCACCTCATTCCACGAATCACACGCACACATCTGACAACATGTTGCCATTCACCTTGCTTTACAGCACGTTGGTCTTTTCTGCGCATCAGATTGCTTCAGCCATGCCCAATTCTACCTTGCTGCGAGCAGAGTTGAAAGATCAAGCGCTCTTCGTATTCTTGTTCAAGATGAAGAAACTAAGCAAAAGCATCACTTTCTGAGCAATGTTGTTTTAAAACAGGTGCTGACACAGTAAAAATGTGAAACCTTGAAGAATGGCAGTCTACACTACAAATCTGTAAAATGCCAAGCAAAGCACTGATTTTATCCGGTTGCTCCGGTTTCTTGGTTTCTACGGGCATGCACGGGTCTGGCAGAACATGGTCCAAAGCCACTTTTTGCTCAGATCAATTTTCGGGATCCTCTCCATGAACTGAAAATACGACGCACCTATCCCTCAACCAGTGGTCTGAACGAAGAAGAACAAGAAGAACAAGAACAAGAACAAGACCCACCAGATGGAGAGTGATACAGTGAGGAGAACTGCTGCACGTCAGAAAAGATGCCGTGAAGATGAAACACCTCAGGTTCGAGCAGTACGCCGCAGGCATGACTATGAACAACACAGCCGTCTGAGACAGGAGGAGACCCTTCACCACCGGGCATGCAGAAATACTTGCTTATACTTGGTTTCTACGGGCATGGACGGGTATGCATGGGTATGTACTAGTAGTAGCAAATGCAGAAAAGTTGCAAATTTTATAGAAAAGAAGTTGCAAATTTATGAGTAAATTGCTGTAAATTTGTCTGGGGAAAAGGTAACAAGTTTATCACAAAACATAAGGATAAGGCATCTTTATTGTCATTCAAGTCCATACAGCCAATCATGTACAGTAGAATGAAATTATGTTTCTCTTATCTACAATCTTAATCGCACACATACAGTTAGGCCCAAAAATATTTGGACAGTGACACAAGTTTTGTTATTTTAGCTGTTTACGAAAACATATTCAGGATACAATTATATAATCAATATGGGCTTAAAGTGCAGACTCTCAGCTGTAATTTGAGAGTATTCACATCCAAATTGGAGCAAGGGTTTAGGAATTACAGCTCTTTAATACGTAGCCGCCTCTTTTTCAAGGGACCAAAAGTAATTGGACAATTGACTCAGAAGGCTGCAAAAAAAAAAAAAAAAATAACAAGGCTGCATGGGCTCTTCCCTCGTTAACCTATCATCAATTAAGCAGTTAAAAGGTCTGGAGTTGATTCCAGGTGTGGCGTTTGCATTTGGAAGCTGTTGCTGTGAACACACAACATGCGGTCAAAGGAGCTCTCAATGGAGGTGAAACAGACCATCCTGAGGCTGAAAAAAAAAAAGAAGAAATCCATCAGAGAGAGAGCAGAAATGTTAGGAGTGGCCAAATCAACAGTTTGGTACATTCTGAGAAAAAAAGAGTGCACTGGTGAGCTTGGGAACTCAAAAAGGCCTGGATGTCCACGGAAGACAACAGTGGTGGATGATCACAGAATCCTTTCCATGGTGAAGAACAACCCTTCACAACATCCACTCAAGTGAAGAACGTTCTCCAGGAAGTAGGTGTATCAGTATTTAAGTCTACCATAAAGAGAAGACTTCATGAGAGTAAATACAAAGGATTCACCACAAGGTGCAAACCATGAATCAGCCTCAAAAATAGAAAGGCCAGAATTGACTTTGCCAAAAAACACCTGAAGAAGCCAGCCCAGTTCTGGAACAGCATTCTTTGGACAGATGAGACTAAGATCAACCTGTACCAGAATGATGGGAAGAAGAAAGTTTGGAGAAGAATTGGAACAGCTCATGATCCAAAGTACTACATCTTCTGTAAAACATGGTGGAGGCAGTGTGATGGCATGGGCATGCATGGTTTCCAATGGCACTGGGTCACTTGTGTTTATTGATGATGTGACAAAAGACAGAAGCAGCCGGATGAATTCTGAAGTGTATAGGGATATACTTTCTGCTCAGATTCAGCCAAATGCAGCAAAGTTGATTGGACGGCACTTCACCAATGATCCAAAACATACTGCAAAAGCAACCCAGGAGTTTTTTTAAAGCAACAAAGTGGAATATTCTGCAATGGCCGAGTCAATCACCAGATCTCAACTCAATCGAGCATGCATTTCACTTGCTCAAGACAAAACTTATGGCAGAAAGACCCACAAACAAGCAACAACTGAAGACAGCTGCAGTAAAGGCCTGGCAAAGCATCACAAAGGAGGAAACCCAGCGTTTGGTGATGTCCATGGGTTCCAGACTTCAGGCAGTCATTGCCTGCAAAGGATTCTCAACAAAATATTGAAAAGCAACATTTTACTTAGGGTTATGTTTATTTGTCCAATTACTTTTGAGCCCCTGAAATGAGGAGCGTTTGTATAAAAATAGCTACAATTCCTACATGTTTAATCATATATTTTTGTTCAACCCCTTCAATTAAACCTTAACGTCTGCACTTCAATTCCGTTGTAGTTGTTTCATTTCAAATCCAATGTGGTGGCATGCAGAGCCCAAATCATGAAGATTGTGTCACTGTCCAAATATTTCTGGGCCTAACTGTATATAGAATCAGAGGGGTCACTGCCATGCAAGGCGCCGCCACAGATTTCCCTCCTCCGTTCCATTATTGCTGAGCACCAAGCTGGACAGCAGGAAGTTCCGCTTTTATATGGTCTTTGGCATGACCCGGCCAGGATTTGAACCCCGGCCTCCCAGGTGTGGGGGCGGATGCTCCTACCAACTGAGCCACCACTCCGGTATGGCAGATTTATAGGAAAAAAAAGTACTAAATTTATTGCAAAAGTAATACATTTGCATGGAGAAAGCTGCAACTTTAACAAAAAAGTTATAAATGTTAAAGATTACAAGGAAGTTTACTAGAAAAATCTCACTAATTGGTGAGAAAATTGGATATTTATGGGGAAAAAGTTTTTAAAAAAATTATAAAATGTTCTAGAAAATTGGAATTTGACACTTGCTTATAGTAAATTTGGGACTGTTTAAATTGTAAATTAGCATATTTTATCATATTTTTGTACCTTTATTCTTGAAAATTTGTACTGAAACTTATGTATCGTATGCTAAATATAAATATATGATTATAAATAACAACACATGCCGAGGCTTAGGGCAATGAAGCACTAACCTGGTAAACGGACAGGAGACGCAGGCTGCAGCTGCTGTTTGTGTATCTGGTGCAGTGTGTGTGTGCAGTGGAGTGGGTGGGGTGGCCGAGGGGGCATTCCAGTCACAAAGAATTAATATGATATCAAAATATAGTTAATGAACCTTAAAACACATTTGGTCCACAATTGGTGTCTTCGTGGGGGAAAATTAAAATCTATAATACCTTTAAAAAAACAAAAGCTCTCCAGAAGGGCATTTTAGAGGGCAGAAGAGGGTAAAGGGGGTGGTGCTCGAGCACCACCTCGGCTATATCTGTGCACGTGCCTGGCAGCACCATTACAATTACTGAAAATTTAACAGGCTCATTAGTCATTATTTTTACTTTACATAAAACCGCTATCTGGGCTGGGCTGGGACAGCTGACGACTAGTTGGAGATTCAAAATTGCAAGAAAATTTGTGAATTAGTGACAGTTTTCACTTTTACACCGAATTTCAATGAATTGGTACTTAAAATACATTTGCGTATGTGCATTTTTTTTTTAATTTTTTTTTTTGCTGAACATGGTGTGTCTTTACAGAGATAATATCAGTGTGCTAAGTGAGAAAAAAAACAATAAATGGGGAAAAATCACTTCCTGCCCACATGATGCTATAAGAATGCACAATTTCTGCACACCAACTGGCGTGAGGCTGTGGATCTTCTTCACAGTTTTGCTGAATCAACTCCTGCATGAGACAGACACTGGCCTAATGTTGTCTTGCCTTGTCACAAACTGAAAAACTGAATTGCGATGGGTTCAAGACAGGTTCAAGACACATGCAACAACTCTGGGACTATTTTGAGAGAAATTTTATTGCACAAATTTTCTCTCAAAATAGTGTTAACACTAACATTAGCACTAATGTGAACATTAGCATCTTTTGTATCTGTGTTGTTCCTTTTTTGTATTTATCTTTAGGATTTAGGATGTGTGCAAGATTGTGTAAGTATGTATTTACAAGTAATGTTAAAGTCCAGGTCTCCCTCGAAAGAGATGACAATCTCAAGGGACTTCCTGGTTATATAAAGGTTAAAAAAAGCTACTTTCCCAAGTTACTAATTACTTTTATCATACAATAATTGGTAAAGTAATTTAATTACTTTTCAAAAGACATACTATAAATAGTAACTGTAATTAGTTACTAATTTATTCAGTGAACCAGAAAGTGGGTGTCACATTACAAATTTTATATAAAATTCAATTTAATTTGTTAACACTGAAACCTTTTTTTCTAAGCTCAGCTAATTAAATTATTGTGGCTCATCTGATTACTGGCTAGAGTTAGTTTTTGTGGCATCTGCATCGACATTCAGAGCTTTGTTGGTAACGCTGTTGTTTTAATGTTTGTTTCACGCGCAGACATACATGCACACACAACATGGAAATATGCCAGCGTGAGTTAGTAAGAAACCAAAAGAAGAGCAGTCATGAAGCCTGGCTCCTCTCAGTGTGGCACAACAGAGTGACTGCAACAGAGAAGTGTGGTGACAAAACAAGTGTCAGAGAGGCAGTGGGAAGTTGAGTCACAGAGAGGCTGATCAGAAGCAATCAAGAAGGTCCTCATACTCATCTCCACCATCATGTTAAATCGCTCTCAAATAAGCCATGGGCTCAAGATGATAGTTCTCCTTAAATGTTTTAAAGTCAGACAGCTGTATTAAAGTTAGCTGTGTGATGAATAGATTGGTAAATTATGACTTATCATCTCTAAAGTGATTGTGACTGGCATTTGCTTTATCCTCTGCTGTTGGCCACATGGTCAGATCATTCTTAGATAGCATGAATCAGAATCGTGCATCATCAGTCACTACATTTGCTATTCATTCATGAATGTGAGCTGGCAAAAGGTTGCAGTGATTAATATTATTGTTTCATCTTGGTGTAGACTTTTTAGGTTCCTTCCTTTCACCATAAAGCATTATAGATGTCATATAAATATGAGCAATGTGGCTCCACTTGCTTCTGTTGTACAAAAATGATACTCATTGGATTTAGGTGTCCTGCTCTTTTGACATTATTTGAAGCCAGTCTGCACAGTAGCATCCATGAAGCATAGAGTTCCCACCCATACAGCCGTTTGTTACAGTCTATGCTGCAGGCCATCGGCAAGTCCCACAAATATCACCAATCACAACTACGTTTAGCTGTGACCACACCCATTTTATAGCAATAAAAGCCCCTTTCAGAGTACCCCGGCAATTCCGGCAAACCCACTATGTTCCAGATTCCCTCTGTTGTCTGAATATGATTGTGTGTGCTACTTGACACAGTCTAAATGACGCTGCAAGCATGTGGATTGTTGCCCACCTCACCTCTCCTCAGCTCACCTCAGCTTGATGGACATTTGAATAGGACAGCCCGGATAAATGCCTGATGAAGTAGGTGTCACCATCACCATGTCATAGCACAGAGACAAAGAGTGGAAATGAATCAGATGGCTGTCTGCGATTATTCAGAGAGATTATATTAATTTCAAAGTTGCAGCAGACAACTGTGTGTGCCACAATTACACAAATATCACAGTGACAGAGTAAACTGTTTGAGCATTTTTTCACTCACTCCTGTGGAGTTTGCAGCGATTCTGGCCATCTCCCAGTTCAGTATGGGGCAGTCTCCCTGTTCATCTCCACTCTGTGCTCTTTCGTTCATCCCGGTTCCGTTAACCCCACATTAACGTGCACCTCTGATCCTCATTTTTTCATGACAGTCGCCTCCTAAAAAAATTCCTGCTTTGTGTGTTGTTGCACACACACCCTGAATTTCATGTAAATAGAGTTAGGCCCAAAAATATTTGGACAGTGACACAAGTTTTGTTATTTTAGCTGTTTACGAAAACATATTCAGGATACAATTATATAATCAATATGGGCTTAAAGTGCAGACTCTCAGCTGTAATTTGAGAGTATTCACATCCAAATTGGAGCAAGGGTTTAGGAATTACAGCTCTTTAATATGTAGCCGCCTTTTTTTCAAGGGACCAAAAGTAATTGGACAATTGACTCAGAAGGCTGCCAAAAAAAAAATAACAAGGCTGCATGGGCTCTTCCCTCGTTAACCTGTCATCAATTAAGCAGTTAAAAGGTCTGGAGTTGATTCCAGGTGTGGCGTTTGCATTTGGAAGCTGTTGCTGTGAACACACAACATGCGGTCAAAGGAGCTCTCAATGGAGGTGAAACAGACCATCCTGAGGCTGAAAAAAAAAGAAGAAATCCATCAGAGAGATAGCAGAAATGTTAGGAGTGGCCAAATCAACAGTTTGGCACATTCTGAGAAAAAAAGAGTGCACTGGTGAGCTTGGGAACTCAAAAAGGCCTGGACATCTACGGAAGACAACAGCGGTGGATGATCACAGAATCCTTTCCATGGTGAAGAACAACCCCTTCACAACATCCACTCAAGTGAAGAACGTTCTCCAGGAAGTAGGTGTATCAGTTTCTAAGTCTACCATAAAGAGAAGACTTCGTGAGAGTAAATACAAAGGATTCACCACAAGGTGCAAACCATGAATCAGCCTCAAAAATTGAAAGGCCAGAATTGACTTTGCCAAAAAACACCTGAAGAAGCCAGCCCAGTTCTGGAACAGCATTCTTTGGACAGATGAGACTAAGATCAACCTGTACCAGAATGATGGGAAGAAGAAAGTTTGGAGAAGAATTGGAACAGCTCATGATCCAAAGCACTACATCTTCTGTAAAACATGGTGGAGGCAGTGTGATGGCATGGGCATGCATGGCTTCCAATGGCACTGGGTCACTTGTGTTTATTGATGATGTGACAAAAGACAGAAGCAGCTGGATGAATTCTGAAGTGTATAGGGATATAATTTCTGCTCAGATTCAGCCAAATGCAGCAAAGTTGATTGGACGGCGCTTCACCAATGATCCAAAACATACTGCAAAAGCAACCCAGGAGTTTTTTAAAGCAACAAAGTGAAATATTCTGCAATGGCCGAGTCAGTCACCAGATCTCAACCCAATCGAGCATGCATTTCACTTGCTCAAGACAAAACTTAAGGCAGAAAGACCCACAAACAACAACTGAAGACAGCTGCAGTAAAGGCCTGGCAAAGCATCACAAAGGAGGAAACCCAGCGTTTGGTGATGTCCATGGGTTCCAGACTTCAGGCAGTCATTGCCTGCAAAGGATTCTCAACAAAATATTGAAAAGTAACATTTTACTTAGGGTTATGTTTATTTGTCCAATTACTTTTGAGCCCCTGAAATGAGGAGCGTTTGTATAAAAATAGCTGCAATTCCTACATGTTTAATCATATATTTTTGTTCAACCCCTTGAATTAAACCTTAAAGTATGCACTCCAATTCCATTGTAGTTGTTTCATTTCAGATCCAATGTGGTGGCATGCAGAGCCCAAATCATGAAGATTGTGTCACTGTCCAAATATTTTTGGGCCTAACTGTATGAAAGTATTCAGTGCCGATACAAAAAAAACAGTCTCATCCCAGCCTTATGTGCTCATTCCAGCCTTATGAAATCACCCCATGAGAGCTCAAATCTCCTGACCACTGACCTTGTCCTTAAGCACAGCCTAGATACAGACCCATCTAGGGTCTGCTCAAAGTCAAGGTCAATAGCCTAGGAGGAGTAATGTTTTAGCCCAGATCTTCTGACCTTTGACAATCACCTTGACCTTGACCACAACCTAAATGCAGACCTAACTGAGTAATCATTGTGAATGAGTTTCATGAGAATTGAGGCAATTGCCTAGGAGGAGTAGTGAATTTTCTAAAATCAAGTAAGTGCCCAGATGGTCTGACCTTTGACATTGACCTTGACCATAACCAGGATGCAGACTCTCCTGAAGATCCTTGAGAGTTTGGTGACCACTGGGGAAACTGCCTTGTAGGAGCATCAGTCTTCATGAAATCACAAAAGTGCCCAGGTCTCCTGACCTTTAATTTTGACCGCAACCTGGATGCAGACCCACCTGAGGATCTTTATGAGTGAGTAGTGAGCATCCAGGCAATTTTCTAGGAGAAGTCACAATTTTTCTGAAATCACATAAGTGCCCAGATCTCCTGACCACTGACCTTGACCTTGAGAACACCTTGGATGTAGACCCACCTGAGGATCATTGAGTGAGTTTGGTGAGCAGTGGGGCAAATACCTAGGAGGAGTAATGATTCCCGTGAACTGTGGACAGATGGATAGACAGACAGATGGATGGACACCACATCATTGTATTAGCTCCTTTCAGCTTCACCAGAATGAGCTAAAAATGATGGTAATTGTGTGAAATGTCAGTTGCATTTTACAACCAGACGGCAGAGAGTAGTAACCATAGAACTACTGTATATAGATTGGCGTATTCCAATCAACCACTGATCTGCTGAGTATGACACAGGACAAAATTAAAAGACTTGCAAAAATGCTGGTGAGTCTCAACTAATTAGTAGTGGGCAGTATCCCCAGCTCCCAGGCTCACAGTGCATTTGTTTGACATCTGCAGTGTGAAGACATGAAACTTGATACATTGGCGCAATGCACTGTTATCTGTGGGAGATCAGACCCACGTCTCCTTGAATGTTGAAAAAGCCATGGAGCGTTTTTGAGGTGTTAATTTATGCTCATGATACCCGTGACTGTAACTTGCAAATTGTAGTTTCAAGTCAGCTAAATATGTCATTGAAACCAAACTGATCCAAAAAACAAACACTTGAACAGAAATCAGCTACAAGCAATACTTTAGCAGGAAGTATCTATGATGACAGAAACTCTTTTTTGTTAAAAAAAAAAAAAAAATTAAGATGAGATCATTCTTTTTTAATCCCACAATGGGGAAAATACATTTTGGAGGAGTATTTTTAGTTTTAAGTTTGGCAAAGGAAGCCTGACTGCAGCCATCCACCAGAGATCAACTGAGGTTCACCTGTGGAGAACTCTCATGCGCTCCAGACAGCCCATCTTTATTTACCGTCTGTGGTGTGCGTGCAATGAAAAAGCTGTGTTTTTGTGTAGGGTCTGTTTCATTCTGCTGCAGTGTGAAAATGTTGTACAGTAACTCAGAAAACACACCTGCAGTTTTTTTCCTTATTTCACCTGTTCACACAAGCTAGGTGCCAAATCCAAGCCAGAGTTCCATTTTCATCATAATTTGGCCTGTTGAAGCCAAATTTCCAGTGGTGCTGTTTAAAGCCATAGTTGATGCTCATACTAGCTTTTGTTGCTAACATTAGCAACTTCCTGTACCAGCGCACTTACTTCTACAAGCAGACCAAGATTGTTGTCCATGTTCTTGGCGATCTCGATTATTCAAGTCTTCTTTGTGATGCTTGTAAAACCTGAAACAAAGGATCTCCTTGTTCACATGTTTATTTCCCAGAAGAAATTCCACAGATATTTCCCACCCACACAGATGTTTCACAGTGGTGCACATAAGAATCCAGTGAATATAGTCAAAGAATTCCCATACAATTTGATATTAGATAGCAGTAACGTGCACATACATTTCGGGTGGCAGATGCTCACCACCCCCCCCCCCAAAAAAGGGGCATTCCTTAATATGGAAAGAAGTAAAGTTACATACAGTAGCACAAATTTTACTGTACTTACTTACCATTTTATATTAATATCTATACACTCATTTGGTCAGCACTTGGTGTCTCCATCCATCCATCCATCCATCTTCTACCGCTTTTCCGGAGGTCCGGGTCGCGGAGGCAGCAGTTCAAGCAGAGAAGCCCAGACTTCCCTCTCCCCAGCCACCTGCTCCAGCTCTTCAGAGGGGATACCAAGGCGTTCCCAGACTAGCTGGGAGACATAGTCTCTCCACCGAGTCCTGGGTCTGCCCCGGGGTCTCCTCCCAGTGGGACGTGCCTGAAACACCTCAAGTGGGAGGCGTCCAGGAGGCATCCTAATCAGATGCCCATACCACCTCAACTGACTCCTTTCAATGTGGAGGAGCAGCGGTTCTACTCTGAGCCTCTCCCGGATGACTGAGCTCCTCACCCTATCTCTGAGGGTGAGTCCAGCAATCCTACGGAGAAAGCTCATTTCAGCCGCTTGTATCCGCGATCTCGTTCTTTCGGTCATTACCCAAAGCTCGTGACCATAGGTGAGAGTAGGAACGTAGATTGACTGGTAAATCGACAGCTTTGCCTTAGAACTAAGCTCCCTCTTCACCACAACAGACCGGTACAACGTCCGCATCACTGCAGATGCTGCTCCAATCCGTCTGTCGATCTCTCGCTCCATTTTCCCCTCACTCGTGAACAAGACCCCAAGATACTTAAACTCCTCCACTTGGGGCAGGAGCCTGTCCCCAACCCGGAGAGGACAATCCACCTTTTTCCGGCCGAGGACCATGGACTCGGACTTGGAGGTGCTGATTCTCATCCCAGCCGCTTCACACTCAGCGGCAAACCGTCCCAGCAAGAGCTGTAGGTCATTGCTGGATGAAGCCAACAGGACAACATCATCTGCAAACAACAGAGATGAGATCCTGTGGTCACCAAGCATGACACCCTCCATTCCCTGGCTGCGCCTAGAAATCCTGTCCATAAAAATTATGAACAGGACCGGTGACAAAGGGCAGCCCTGGCGGAGTCCAACTCTCACTGGGAATGACTCCGACCGAGTGTTGGCAATGCGAACTAAACTCTCACAACGGTCGTACAGAGACCGAATAGCTCGTAACAACAAGCCCGATACCCCATACTCCCGAAGCACCCCCCACAAAAATCCACGAGGGACGCGGTCAAATGCCTTCTCCAAGTCCACAAAACACATGTAAACTGGTTGGGCAAACTCCCACGAACCCTCAAGAATTCTCGAGAGGGTAAAGAGCTGGTCCGATGTGCCACGGCCAGGACGAAAACCACATTGCTCCTCCTGAATCCGAGGTTCGACCAACGGCCGGACTCTCCTCTCCAATACCTTGGCATAGACCTTCCCAGGGAGGCTGAGGAGTGTGATCCCTCTAAAGTTGGAGCACACCCTCCGGTCCCCTTTTTTGAAGAGAGGAACCACCACCCCGGTTTGCCATGCCAAAGGCACTGCCCCCGACCTCCACGCAATGTTGCAGAGGCGTGTCAACCATGACAACCCAACAACATCCAGGGCCTTGAGGTACTCGGGGCGAATCTCGTCCACCCCCGGGGCCCGGCCACCAAGGAGATTTTTAACCACCTTGGCGACCTCAGCCCCTGTGATAGGCGAGTCATCCCCCTCGTCCCCAAACCCTGCTTCCTCTGTGGAAGGCGTATCAGTGGGATTGAGGAGATCCTCGAAGTATTCCTTCCACCGCCCGACGATATCCCCAGTTGAAGTCAACAGTGTCCCATCCGCACCATACACAGTGTGGACGGGGAGCTGCTTTCCCCTCCTGAGCCGCCGAACAGTTTGCCAGAATCTCTTTGAAGCCGACCGAAAGTCTTGTTCCATGGCCTCACCGAACTCCTCCCATACCCGGGTTTTTGCTTCAGCAACCACCCGAGCTGCACTCCGCTTGGCCTGCCGGTACACCTCAGCTGCTTCGGGAGTCCCACAAGCCAACCAAGCTTGATAGGACTCCTTCTTCAGCTTAATGGCCCCCCTCACCACTGGTGTCCACCACTTGGTTCGGGGGTTGCCACCACGAGATGCACCGACCACCTTGCGGCCGCAGCTCTGGGCTGCCGCTTCAACAACAGAGGTGGAGAACATGGCCCATTCAGACTCCATGTCTCCAGACTCCCTCGGAATGTGGTTGAAGTTCTTCCGGAGGTGGGAGTTGAAGACCTCCCGGACAGGGGCCTCAGCCAGACGCTCCCAGCACACCCTCACTATACGTTTGGGTCTACCAGGTCTGAATGGCTTCCTCCCCTGCCATCGGATCCAACTCACCACCAGGTGGTGATCAGTTGACAGCTCTGCACCTCTCTTTACTCGGGTGTCCAAGACAGACGGTCGCAGGTCTGATGATACGATAACAAAATCGATCATCGACCTGCGGCCTAGGGTGTCCTGGTGCCAGGTGCACATATGGACACCCTTATGCTTGAACATGGTGTTCGTTATAGACAGACTGTGGTTAGCACAGAAGTCCAATAACTGAACACCACTCGGGTTCAGATCGGGCAGGCCGTTCCTCCCAATCACCCCCCTCCAGGTTTCACTGTCGTTGCCCACGTGCGCATTGAAGTCCCCCAGTAGGACAATGGAGTCTCCAGGAGGAGCACCCTCCAGCACCCCAGTCACAGACTCCAAAAAGGGTGGGTACTCTGAAACATCATTTGGTGCATAGGCACAAATGATGGTCAGGACCCGTTTCCCAACCCGAAGGCGCAGGGAAGCAACCCTTTCGTCCACCGGGGAAAACTCCAATATAGAGGCAGCAAGGTGGGGCGATACAAGAATACCTACCCCTGCTTTCTAAACTGGCTTGGTGTCTCCATGGGGGAAAATGAAACTCTATTTCCTTTAAAAAAAAAAAAAAAACTCTTCAGAAGGGCACTTCATAGGGCAAAGGGGCAGGTGCTAGAGCACCACCTGGGGTCTATCTGTGCATGTGCCTGGTAGATGGAAATTCATTTTACAAATTCATTGCATTCAGGTTAATTTCTGTGTGATTTTTCTTGAGTGATAATCCTTGCCTGGAGTGAAATGGTCTTAAACCGCATGGAGGGGCAGCTTTGCTTCTGGCTGAGGGAAATCTCTAAACTCCAGTCGCTACAATGCTAGTAGAACCTTGAATGAAAATGACAGAGCTTTAGATAAAGACAAAGCAAAACACCCATAATACATTTTAACATTTTGAAATACTGTATTAAACAAGGTCCAGAACAAAGTTTAAATTTACTGTATTTATATATAATAAACAAAAGAAAGTGCCACTTAAAGGATAATTGTTATACTACCTAGACAGCCGTCATGCTCCCTGTGTCAACCAGAACTGTTGAGCCATTTCACAACAAAACAGAACGTTGTAGCAACATTTTCAGCCAGAGAATACACTACAGCACTGACAGCACACATACAGTACTGCACATTACCAAAATCACAATATGGACACCGCCTGCCGTCAGGACATTTCACCCCCCCACACACACACACTCTGTGTGTTTGTTCTGTGAATGGCAGATATATTTTTGCAGTGCAGCTCTTTGAAGATGAAAGGATACTTGGCCTTTTTTTACTCAGCTGTGGTTAGAACCTTTGATAAAGCACTGACCAGTGCTCACACAGACAGACGCATGCACATATATTTCCACTTCAAACATTCCTTTCCGTGTCCTCCGCCTTACCCTTACCACACTCGCAGGCGTTCTCGTCAAGCACGCACAAAGGCAAACACGCAAATAGAACTTAACATGTCCGAATCTATTAGCTAGACTTGTTATTCAAAATGCAACCTTGTGGGGTTTCATTTGAATTGTGTGCACCCATGTGTGTGCTGACCCGTGCCTTGTAGTAAATAGTCAGTGGTTTGGCACTGCCAATAAGACGGTTGTTTTATGTACCCACTATTGATTAGTAGTCCAATTATCGTTAAGTTTACAGCCTTTTCTTGCATTGCATCCTCCCCACTCCTCTGCCTTTCTGTACCCATGTACCCAGTCACAGCTTTGAGGTAATCAGGGTCTGAGCACGTGCAGAGTGAGTGGCGAGAGCCTTGTTGTAATTGATAGTATTATTATTAATTAAAAAAATCTCCCCAAACAATCACGTTTGAAGGTCATATTGTGTATATAAGAATATCCTATAATTTACACCACACTGAGACTCCATTTGGATAGTTTATCTTCCCAAACAGTGTGCCTACATTGATGTGTGAAATACTTCTTATAACTTTTCATTTCTGCTTATTCCTGATTTATAAAACTTTTACAGCCTACTTAATAAATGGCCTATAAACTATTTGTAAATCCTCTATAAGGGAACCCTTTTCGTAAAGCGTTCCCCGAAAACCAATGAAACTGTTTGATAAGGAGCTTTTCATTATTGAAACATCAGATATGTTCTGTTTGGTCTTATGTTAATCCTTCTGTGAAATGTGATAACATGAAGACACTCTTAAAACACCATCCTACAGCCAGTTTTATTTTTTAATTCTAAGTGAGGTTAATTAAGCAATATTACATGAGAGGAAGTAGAGTATCAATGAATATAGTAACTGAGGGCGTGATACATCCATGGAGGGCATTAGAATAGCAGACCAATAGTAAGTATACTATTCATGATATCATAACAACCTCGAGTGTAATATTGCTTTTATACAACAGTTCCGGCAAGCACAATTTATTAAATGACAGCAGTACTGGACAAATATAATGATTTGTTTGTTTAACCAGTTATTTTGCACAGCTGAGAAAAATAGTCCCTTCTAAATGTAGCCAGTAACTGTTGCTAAGCATCTCAATCAGCATGAAGACATCTATTGTCATTTCACACACATGTAAACAAATTAAATATTGTTAAGTGCAAAACTTTACATACCGGTCACCTGTCAGTACAGCAGAAAATTTGAGATTAAGATGCTGGTAGCTAGCCAGTGGCTAGTTGTTAGCATGCTAGTGATCGCATGCTTTGCTCGCTTTTACTTGGCATTTTCAGATGAAACAAAGAGTCCGTCACCATAGAGGTATTGTGGTTTGTTAATCGAGACAATAAATCTAACTTCAGCACTACCTGTTTTTTTCAAACAGACATGAAATAGCTTAACAACGTTTATACAAGGGCAGAAAAGGGTGGGACTTCCGGGTTATGGATGTATAATTTCTTGTCAAACAGCGCCTAACTGTGGAAATTAAGGTATCCAAAACATTACTGCAATTCTCACTGAGAGTTGATAGTAAATTACTGTTCGCAATTAACGGTTACATGAACACTTTTGAAAGGGAGTGATACATAGCCAGTGAAATGGTTGGAGTGCAATTATTGTGGATTTTAGTATCTCCTGGAATCCATATTGTCCAATCAAATTGCTCGGTAGGAACTGTTGTATAAATATTATGCGAAAATGTAAGCTCATTTTGATACATTAATGGTGATGTTTTTGTTTTTTTTTAATCAAGAAACTGGAGAAACAATAAGACATAAGCTGAGACTTTGGAGAGGAGGTTAGGCAGTTTAGTCAGTGATGGGGACAAATTATTTACATTTAGCTGAAGTCAGCAGGAGAGTTCTCTTCAGAGAGATCAGGAAAAATGTTGCTTTAATGTGTTTGCTTCCCATGGGGTGGTCTGTAACAGGAATTCTGCTGCACATGTTTCACCTGGTTCTTTGTGTACTTAGTCTTAGAGTGCACATCTTTGTGTTCACCTGCATGATTTAAAAGTGTAAAAGATGTCTTGCAGACACATCCACTGTCCCCAGCAACAAAGGTCTTGTTTTTCCTTTGGATATTCCAAATGACCTATTTTGGATTTTCTATCATAATGCTTTCTCTCAGTAAGCTTTGGCCAATACCAGTTTACTGTCTATGGTTATATTGCTGTTTTGTATGTGTGTTTGTGCACAATTGCATGTCTATGTGAGCTGTGAAGCATTTACAATAAAAGTAGAGGAGACGAGGGAAAAAAACAATCAATCAGACTCCTCTCTTGGCCAGCCTGTTACCAAGGTGTTACAGAGATTCTATCAATGAGCCAAGGTCCCAGTTGCCATGGAAACACTCATGAATGAGAAAGGGCCCAGTAACCATGGAGACAGTGTGAATGAGGAACTGCCTCATCAGTCTGACAAGGTTTATGATGGTGCATGCTATTCAGAAAATAAATACAGAGTTTTTAATATTTTTTCATTATCACCATCGCCACTGTGTTACTTTTAGCGGTCATCATCATCATCATCATCATCATCACATTATTGTATTAATTGTAGTCATAGAAATACAGAGCAGAAATTTCAATTGGTTTGTGTCTCAAAAAATATTTTCATTCAGCCGTAATTCTTATCTTCTTCTTCTTCTTCTTCTTCTTCTTCTTCTTCTTCTTCTTCTTCTTCTTCTTCTTCTTCTTCTTCTTCTTCTTCTTCTTCTTCTTCTTCCAGCTGCTCCCTTTAGGGTTCGCCAAAGTGGATCATCTGCCTGCATCTCACCCTCTTCCTTGCATCTTCCTCTGTAACACCAACACTCTCCATGTCCTCCTTCACTACATCCATGAATCTTCTCTGTGGTCTTCCTCCTCCTGCCTGGCAGCTCCATCTTCAACATCCTTTGTCCAATATAGCCACTATCCCTCCTCTGCACATGTCCAAACCATCTCGGCCTTGCCTCTCTTACTTTGTCTCCAAACCACTCAACCTGAGCTGTCCCTCTGATATACTCATTTCTAATCTTGTCCCTCCTAGTCATTCCCAATGAAAATCTTAGCATCTTCAACTCTGCCGCCTCCAGCTCCACCACCTGTCTTTTTGTCAGCACCACCATCTCCAATCCATACATCATAGCAGGTCTCATTACCATCTTGTAAATCTTCCCTTTCACTCTTGCTGCTACCTTTCTGTCACAAATAACCCCTGACACTCGTCTCCACCCACTCCACCCTGCCTGCACTCTCTTCTTCACCTCTCTTGTGCATTTTCCATTGCTTTGGATGGTTCACCCCAGGTATTTAAACTCATCTACTTTCACTACTGCTACTCCTTCCATCTTCACCATTGCAGCTGCCTCCCTCTCATTCACATTCATGTATTCTGTCTTGCTTCTACTGACTTTCATTCCTCTTCTCTCCAGAGCATACCTCCACCTCTCCAGGTTCTCTTCCAACTACTCCCTACTCTCACTGCAGATCACAATGTCGTCTGCAAACATCATGGTCCACGGAGGCTCCTGCCTGACCTCGTCTGTCAGCCTGTCCATCACCATGGCAAACAAGAAAGGGCTCAGAGCCGATCCCTGATGTAATCCCACCCCCACCTTGAATCCATTTGTCACCCTTACAGCGGACTTCACCACCATCTCACTGTCATCATACATGTCTTGCACCACCCTCACATACTTCTCTGCCACTCCTGACTTTCTCATACAGTACCACACTTCCTCTCTTGACACCCTATCATATGCTTCCTCTAAACCCACAAAGACGCAGTGCAACTCCTTCTGACCTTCTCTATACTTCTCCGTCAGCACTCTTAGAGCAAACATTGCATCTGTAGTACTCTTTCTTGGCATGAAACCATACTGCTGCTCACTGATTGTCACCTCTCCTCTTAACCTAGCTTCAACAACTCTTTCCCATATCTTCATAGTGTGGCTGATCAACTTTATGCCTCTGTAGTTACTACAGCTCTAAGCAAGCCGTAATTCTTATGCCCTGAGACAATACTTTAATATCACATTCCTGTTTTATTCAAATGTAGAAAATGTATGGAATACAATATAATGTCCCATTGACTGCCCTTCCCCCACATGTTGGCAGCTTCCACAGGTCTTAGTGAAATGGTTGTCACATATTTTGGTCAAATTTTCTTTAATTATTTAATTATTGCAGCATCATTGTGAATCATCTTTTGCAGCCTTCCTCAGAACAGCTCATTTCAGTGCATGTCTCTTAAAATGCCCAAGCACTGCAGTTAACTCTGCCCTCCCTCTTACGTATGTCACTATTGCCAATCTCAGCTGGACAGCTAGCTAGCAAGCCTGAGCCAACTAATGTAAATTTGTCTCAAAGAATGAATGAAATAAAGCGTCACTGGTGGACTGACACCCTAAGCACTTAGCTGACACTAGGTAGTTAGCAGTTGCCTAGCAAAAATGTCTAAAGGCTTGTTCAGATTAAACACGAGTACATTTAGTTGCGTGACCAGAATACATGTTCACTCAATGTATTGTGAGTTAATTTACTCGCCTTTGGTCTGAAAACACCTTAAAAGCAATGCATATAGTCAAATGTTGCTAAATGAACAAGGATTCCAGTGGGTCGTGAATAGAATTTATAGAAAATAGTGATCATCATCGTCCAGATTGGTGGTTAATGCTAACAGCTTGATGTAGCTTCACGGCAAAAATCTAACAAAATAAGCCAGAATGACATGAGGTATATTATCGACTGTGGATTAATAATAATAATGGATTAGATTTATATGGTGCTTTACATGTCAAGTGACATCTCAAAGCGCTTATAGTGAGTCCATTATTCATTCACTTCACAGACAGACACTGATAGTGGTAAGTTACTACTGTAGCCACAGCTGACGGAAACGTGGCTGCCAATCCATGTCAGCGGCCTCTCCGGCAACTACCGAACATTTATATACATTCATACCCAGTGTCATGGACACTGGAGGCAAGGTGGGTAAAGTGTCTTGCCCAGGGACACAACGGCAGGACGGCTGGGGAGAGCGGGGTTCGAACCGCCAACCCTCTGGTTATTAGACGACCTGCTCTACCACCTGAGCCACTGCTGCACACATTTCCCTCCTCCGTTCCATTTTTGCTGCGCACCAAGCTGGACGGCAGGAAGTTCCATTTTTATATGGTCTTTGGCATGATCTGGCCGAGACTTGAACCCCGACCTCCCGGTTGTGGGGTAGATGCTCTACCTCTAGGCCACCACTTAGTGAACCAGGTGGAAACAGGGATATGTGTAAGGGTGACTGTAATCTAAAGAAAAATAACAACATAAACCACATTTGGTAGGCAAACTTCTAGCACCACTGTTAGCTCACTGTTCTCTACATGACAGACAGCTATGCTGGCTAATTATAGAGCAGCTGGCGGGTATCACGCACAGTGTTGGGCTGGGTTTACCATGTTTATGGTGCAAAATGACAAACCTGGAAGAATTGAAATGGCTCATCAGACACAAAAACGATATAAAGGCTGTGTGTTTTAATTTAAGAAAA
This sequence comes from Pholidichthys leucotaenia, assembly GCA_020510985.1. Taxonomy (NCBI): domain Eukaryota; kingdom Metazoa; phylum Chordata; class Actinopteri; order Cichliformes; family Pholidichthyidae; genus Pholidichthys; species Pholidichthys leucotaenia. The sequence continues at coordinate 365,507,999 of CM035838.1, forward strand.
ATTAGTGTGCTGGTATTTTTTCAATATTCACGTGACCAGTCGATGCATTTCAGGTTAAAACCTACAACAAAAAAAATTCACTCGGTGACCCCTTTAAATGAAGAATTCACGATCAACTTTTGAGTCTTTTCTCTCCATTTTCAATCATTATTTTTAGAATTTTCCCACTGATCCATAAAACATCTTGAATGAAAGCAAAGACAATTCATTATTGTTACAGAAGGCCTTAATTGGTATTAAATTATCTTTAAAAAAGCTCACATAGACATGATATATCTCTTTTTATTCTGATAATTCAGGTCATCTTCCATCATTTTCACACAGCTCAGGATAACAAAATCATGTTGTGTTTTGTAGTTTGTCAGTTTGTTAGCGGGATTATGCAAAAACTACTGGACATGTTTTAATCTAATTTTCAGCAGAGATGGCCAGACAAACAGACACACCCACCCCTTGGTGGAGGAATGCACTCTCTGAGTGCCCTCTTTTTTTGCTTTTGAGGTGGACAGATTGGCTTGCCAATAACCGCAGGGGGAACTGAAAAATTCTGTTATTAAAATACAATTTTGTAGCATCATAAGTTGTCCAGGTTTGTATAAGTACTGTTGATGCAGCTTGGCTTGGTGAATGTTAAAGCACTTCTGATAAGAATGAATGTACTGCTGTAGGTCAGCTGTCTATGGATACTGAGATGGACAGTATCCACAGACAGCGATGAAATGGATGTTTGTTTTGGCATTCAACCAACACCTGATGTTCTAATACAAAGGAAGTGTTATTTCTTTCTAAGTTTGGTATTCTAAAGTTTATCTAAAGCTTTAATTCCTGTTTATTGTAGTATTTAAAAGTAAAATGTAACTCATTTTAAGTTACAATAAGCCACAGCATTTACCTATTTATATACAGTGCATCCAGAAAGCATTTACAGCACTTCATTTTTTCCACGTTTTGTTATGTTACAGCCTTATTCCAAAATGGATTAAATTAATTTTTTTCCCTCAAAATTCTACACACAATACCCCACAATGACAATGTGAAAAAAGTTTTTTTTTTTTTGAGATTTTTGCAAATTTATTAAAAACAAAAAACGAAGAAATCACATGTGCATAAGTATTCACAGCCTTTGCCATGAAGCTCAAAATTGAGCTCAGGTGCATCCTGTTTCCACTGATCATCCTTGAGATGTTTCTACAGCTTAACTGGAGTCCACCTGTGATACATTCAGTTGATTGGACATGATTTGGAAAGGCACACACCTGTCTATATAAGGTCCACAGTTGACAGTCCATATCAGAGCACAAACCAAGTGTGAAGTCAAAGGAATTGTCTGTAGACCTTCGAGACAGGATTGTCTTGAGGCACACATCTGGGGAGGGGTACAAAAAAAAATTCTGCTGCTTTGAAGGTCCCAATGAGCACAATGGCCTCCATCATCCATAAATGGAAGAAGTTTGGAACAACCAGGACTCTTCCTAGAGCTGGTTGGCTGTCTAAACTGAGTGATCAGGGGAGAAGGGCCTTAGTCAGGGAGGTGACCAAGAACCCCATGGTCACTCTGTCAGAGCTGCAGTGTTCCTCTGTGGAGAGAGAAGAACCTTCCAGAAGGACAACCATCTCTGCAGCATTCCACCAATCAGGCTTGTATGGTAGAGTGGCCAGACGGAAGCCACTCCTTAGTAAAAGGCACATGGCAGCCCACCTGGAGTTTGCCAAAAGGCACCTGAAGGACTCTCAGACCATGAGAAACAAAATTCTCTGGGCTGATGAGACAAAGATTGAACTCTTTGGTGTGAATGCCGGGTGTCATGTTTGGAGGAAACCAGACACCGCTCATCACCAGGACAATACCATCCCTACAGTGAAGCATGGTGGTGGCAGCATCATGCTGTGGGGATGTTTTTCAGTGGCAGGAACATAAAGGGATAAAGGGATAAGATAAAGATAAGATAAAGGGACAGATGAATGCAGCAATGCAGAGAGACATCCTGGATGAAAACTGGCTCCAGAGTGCTCTTGACCTCAAAGTGGGGCGACAGTTCATCTTTCAGCAGGACAGCAACCCTAAGCACACAGCCAAGATATCAAAGGAGTGACTTGAGGACAACTCTGTGAATGTCCTTGAGTGGCCCAGCCAGAGCCCAGACTTGAATCCAATTGAACATCTCTGGAGAGATCTGAAAATGGCTGTGCATCGACGCTTCCCATCTAACCTGATGGAGCTTGAGAGGTACTGCAAAGAGGAATGGGAAAAACTGCCCAAAGATAGTTGTACCTAGCTTGTGGCATCATATTCAAAAAGACTTGAGGCTGTAATTGCTGCCAAAGGTGTATCAACAAAGTATTGAGCAAAGGCTGTGAATACATGTGATTTCTTAGTTTTTTATTTTTAATAAGTTTGCAAAAATTGCAAAAAAACCCACAACTTTTTTCTCACATTGTCATTATGAAGTATTGTGTGTAGAATTTTGAGGAAAAAAATGAATTTAATCCATTTTGGAATAAGGCTGTAACATAACAAAATGTGGAAAAAGTGATGCACTGTGAATACTTTCCAGATGCACTGTATAAATATCTTCTATTTATCTGCAGGTAGTTAGATATTACTCAAAAATATCTTATATATTCACCTCCTGGCTTGGCTGGTTCTGCCGGAGGTTTCTGCATATAAGGGAGTTGTTCCTTCCCACTATTGCCTTGTGCTTGCTCATAGGGAATAGTTTGTTGCAGTTTCCTCTGAATTACTTGTGAGTCGTGCCTTATATCTAGCACCCTGAGATGACTTGGTTGTAATTAGATGCTGTATAAATGAAGTTGAATTGAATGGAATTCATGGTGCCATATTGTAAATATTTTTGATTGCAATGTACAATCGAAACCAGCAGGCTTACTGTTTTTTTAAATAGATCAACACTGGATATCATGCTTGAATGACATACAGTATATGGTTGTTTTCATTTTTTATAAAAAATACTTGAAAGCCAAACTATTATGTATAATAATTTAACTGTACCAAGAACACATATTTTTGTGCTTAAGCATGTGTAATGAAACGCACGTTATATATGAAAATGTATGAAATGTGATCTTTAAAATGTTAAAATATTTAAACAATATAACCTGTAATAGAACAATAATGACAAAAAGTTGGTTAAAAAAGTTTGTGATCCAATGTAACACCTGTTTATGGTTAAAAACTATCACGTTTTATATTGAAAGATGAGACAGGCGACATGTTTTTGAATAAAAATGTGAAAATTATTAATCAGGGTACCTATGAGAAAACTTAACTGCTACATTTTTTTTCTTTTAAATGCTTTTATCACACAGCTACAAGATGAAAATGTGGTGTAGTAGTGTGGAAAATCCAGCTTTCATTGCCATCCCCCATCTGCTGCTTCAGGCAGTATCTTGGGTTGACAGTGGAGGAGTTTGGGAATGCTAGCCTCAAACTCATTTAATTTTTATGACTGAGGCCCATAACAATGTTACAAAGTGAATGCCAGATTTGATGCTTATGCTAGTTGTTGTGGCTAATGTTAGCTCCTTTCTATACTAACTTAACCCATAAGAACCCAGACCCTTTTCTCCTTCATGGAAAATTATGGGGGACTGGGTTCTTATGGGTTGAAATGTTTGCAGCAGTATGCTATCATCATAGTTCATCTTCTGACTGATCTCAAGCCTTGATGTCATTATTCAAAAACTCTGTGTGACGTTTATTTCATAAAATTGGATGCTTTTATTTTTTTCCTCATTTTGACGAGGAAGTGACATCATCTGAAACAAAGGCTCTCATTGGTCCAGTGTATATTTTAGCTAGTGAAGGTTCTCTGATCACCAGGTCTGCATGGATAACTTTTCTCCCACAGCAGAGTGAATGTGTTGAATCTGATAAAATTTATTTTTCTTTTCACAAAAATATGTGCTTAATGTGAATATATCTATAATTTATCTATAATTTCTGGAATTTCCCCATTGTGGGACTAATAAAGGCTTATCTTATCTTATCGATCAGTCATAACATTATGACCACCTGCCTTATAGACCCCTGAAGGTGTGCTGCGATAGCTGGCATCAAGCTGTTAGCAGGGGTGTACTGTAGACCTGTTCATGGAAACGGTATTCCCTGATGACTGCGGCCTCTTTCAGCAGGATAATGCACCGTGCCATGCTGCAAAAATGGCTCAGGAATGGTTGGAGGGGCACACCGAGTTTGAGGTGTTGACTTGGCCTCCAAATTCGCCAGATCTCAGTCCAGTCGAGCATCTGTGGGATGTGCAGGACAAACAGATCCATGGAGGCCCCACCTCTCAACTTACAGGACTTAAAGGATCTGCTGCTAACATCTTGGCGCCAGATACCACAGCACACCTTCAGGGGTCTAGTGGAGTCCATGCCTCGATGGGTCAGGGCTGTTTTGGCAGCAAAAGGCGGGCCAACACGGTATTAGGCAGGTGGTCGTCATGTTATGCCTGGTTGGTGTGTGCCTACTTCTTATATTGCTGTAACTCAGACTAACATTTCTAAATACAGTAACTTCTATTTTCCTGCAAGTGTCATACCTGAGCAGCTGAAGTATTTTAATGCCTCATGATCAAACTAAGAACCTCTCAGTTACAAGTCAGCTTCTGATGAGCCACTTGATATCACACAATGTCATTACAAGGACCCCTGGCCTACAGCAGTGATGGAGCACCTTCCTGTGGGGCGGGTGGGGCTTCCTGGTAATACAATAGTGCATTCAAAACCACAGCTGAGTATCTACTCACCCACAGACCTTAGTCGCTGCTTCTCTCTGGACAGTTCTTCTCAAAACTTGGAGGATGCCGAGTGAAGCAGCGACACATCAAGCGCGTGATTAAGGCTCTGCTGTGTCACTGGGCTTCTGAGTAGAAGTGAGGAGGGTGGAAATGTGTCAGGGAGATACAGTAAAACAGAGGGAAGGTTGATGATTCACCGTGTGTGCGTCAGACTAGGAGACACACACACACACGCACACGCGCACGGTTTATTATGGGGCGTGGTGCAGGTGCCATGACACATGCTGGATGCGTTAAATGTAGAGGAATAGTAAGTAGAGTGATCAGAGTGTGTGTTTCACCCTGTACCCGTGCTCCCTCTTTGTCCAGGTTTATCTCTTTGTGCCTCTAATCAGGTTTAGTTTTTGTATTGTGAGTTTGATATGAATCTCCTCAGTCCTTCGTCTTTACCTCTCCGTCTTTCTCATCTTAAAATCCTTTTCTCAGTCTAATACAGAGCTGCCTCATTCAGTCCACTCTGATGCACTTCTCTGTCCTACTTGTCAGCTGTATTGATCCGCTCAGCTCTTACAGGATCTACATACAGTGCCCGTCCAGTTGTTTGTAATGACCTGGGATGGGTTTATATGAGGATGGGTGGGGGGGGGGGGTAAAAAAAGAGACTGACAAGCTTGGCTGGCTTAAATATTGATCATCTGCGCACACTTCTGTGCATTTGTCTTTTCCCCTTTAGGATTCTGTCCACCGTGGGCTCAGATTTCGACTTGCGGACGCTCAGGGCTGTGCGAGTATTGAGGCCTCTCAAACTGGTGTCCGGTATTCCCAGTAAGTCAATACTCTTCATTTGGATTATCACACTGAATCAGGACATTTTTGCTTGCCTCTCAGCTTCCAGCTTCAGACCAATTTCTAGATTAAACCGGAGAATCAAAATAGCACAGGAATGCATTCTGTGTCAAGGCTTCATGCAGTTATTGTGTTGCTCTGCATAATGCACCAGCCAGAGCTGTACCTCTGTGCATACTCTGCTCATTTTTAATGTTATAGTGGCAGTAATGTTCCAGCACCACTGCCACTGCAGTGTTATTAATAGCCTGTTCTCCACTACAGGCCTGAAAAGGCAAACCATCCAAAGGGCTTACTCATCATAAAATTGTCAGTGAAAACCAAATCAGAGCATCGTACCAAGGCAGCTGTTGATTAAAAAACTTGCTGCTTTCCTATGCTATCCATTTTATAGTGATTAATTTAAACGTTTAACCTCTTTCTAGACATATATATGTAGTTTTGAAGACCAAAAACCTTTTTTGTTTTTTTTACAGCTCCTCACCAAAGCTGTCTGTAAAGCCCTGTTCAAACTCAGTCAGTTTTCAGCCTGCTCATTAAAAATAATGATCTCCTAACCTGACTGGGTCACGTTTTTTTTGTGTGGGCCAATCACAAATAAATAGACAGTCAGGGTGTACTTGTTTTGTTAACTTGGAAAACTGAAGGAGGGGCGTTAACTAAATAAAGGCAACATGTATTTTGCAAGGAACTGAGCATTTCTTATAAATGTATATTATACATATGACCCGATAGCAAGGTTAAAACCCTTTTGCATCACATGGGCCCTTCAAAAAACATTTTAGTAATTGTTTCCCCTACATTCAGTTCACCTGTTACAGCTGTATGGAAATGCTCGCCCACATACATGTAACTGAAGCAAACCTTTAATCCCACCTATATGATATGAGTGGAGTTTCCACCCTTTTGCTCTATATTAGCCCCCATCAAGACTAGGGGTGGAAATTGCCAGAAACCCAATACAATGCAATCACAGTGCTTGAATCACAATGCAATACTGTCACAATACATTAAGTATCCTTAAGTATTGCAATATCATGATAGATTGAGTATTAGGACACCATATATTTTATTTTTCCAATTATTAAACCTAAAATTGTGTCTCCAAAGTAAAACTGTCAATATCTGTTTCATAAAATAAAGTATTCAATCGATTTAACTGACTGTAGTCACTTTTGTTTCAGTGACTGGAGGATGTCAGTCCTCCGTGGGATGGTGTGCTGTTGTGGTTGAGCGTAGGTTCACTTCTCTAAAGGTCCACGAGTTGCGGGTTGGTGCAGTCCTTTCTGCTCACTCAGGGATTCCTCTGTTTTGGGCTTCATTTCTCAGTGGAGTTTGGAGACCACAGTGTTGGCAAAATAATGGTCAGATGGGGTCACAGGCCTAGGCTACAGAGTCTTAAGCCTGTCACAGGGGCCTTCATTTATAGCTGTCCTGTATGGACACAGGTCTTTGAATGTGAGGTGTGAGGTGGACTGTATTATCTTGTCCACTAAGGCTGGTGTAACTGGATGGTGCTGAATAGGACTGCAACGATTAATCAACGTCGATAACGTAGGTCATAAAAATTTGTCGACACAGATTTTTGTTGATGAATCGTTTAATTTTAAAGTTTATATGCATGCCGTGGAAATGTTCAACTTAACTGCTCCAGCGAAGAAGTGTCGCAGGACTGAGCACGGGTTCGTCCGGGCTCCGGCTCTCAATTTATTTCTGACTATTTTCTACATTTTTTCCTAGCCTTGTGGCGCTTTCCTGTGTTTTTGATTTCTGATGATTTATCATTCTATTCATTATTTGTTTGTCAGTATTGTTATTTTGTCGTCCATTTACAGCCGTGGACAAAATTGTTGGTACCCCTCTGTTAATGAAAGAAAAACCCACAATGGTCACAGAAATAACTAGAATCTGACAAAAGTGGTAATAAATAAAAATTCTCTGAAAATTAACCAATGAAAATCAGACAATGCTTTTGAATTGCGGTTCAACAGAATTACTAACTAACTAACTAACTAACCTGCACTTATATAGCGCTTTTCTAGTCACAAAGACCACTCAAAGCGCTTTCATTAATACTAACCCTCTATTCTAAGGGCCTATAGGAAACAGATATCTAGGGACAATTTAGAACAGCCAATTAACCTAACATGCATGTCTTTGGCATGTGGGAGGAAACCGGAGAAATCCCGGAATAAACCCACGCAACACGGGGAGAACATGCAAACTCCACACAGATCACTGTTGGCCGGGGGCTGGGATCGAACCCACGATCCCACGATCCCCACAATCCCCTGGCCAAGGGTAAACTGTGCTGCCGCAGTGCTAACCACTGCGCCACCGCCACCGCCACCATTAAAAAACAAACTCATGAAACAGGCCTGGACAAAAATGATGGTACCCCTAGAAAAGATTGAAAATAATGTGATCATAGGGACATGTTCAACCAAGATGTGTCCTCTAATTAACATCACAGGTGTCTACAAACTTGTAATCAGTCAGTCGGCCTATTTAAAGGGTGACAAGTAGTCACTGTGCTGTTTCGTGACATGGTGTGTACCACACTAAACATGGACCAGAGGAAGCAAAGGAGTTGTCTCAGGAGATTAGAAAGAAAATTATAGACAAGCATATTGAAGGTAAAGGCTATAAGACCATCTCCAAGCAGCTTGATGTTCCTGTGACTACAGTTGCACATATTATTCAGAAATTTAAAATCCACAGGACTGTAGCCAACCTCCCTGGACGTGGCCGCAGGAGGAGACGGATAATACGAATGGTAACAAAAGAGCCCAGAACAACCTCTAAACACATTCATGGTGAACTCCAAGGTCAAGGTACATCAGTGTCAGATCGAACTATCCGTCGTTGTCTGAGCCAAAGTGGACTTCATGGGAGACGACCAAGGAGGACACCACTGTTGAAAACAAATCATAAAAAAGCCAAACTGGAATTTGCCAAACTGCATGTTGACAAGCCACAAAGCTTCTGGGAGAATGTCCTATGGACAGACGAGACAAAACTGGAACTTTTTGGCAAGGCACATGAGCTCTATGTTCACAGACGCAAAAATGAAGCATACCAAGAAAAGAACACTGTCCCTACTGTGAAACATGGAGGAGGTTCTGTTATGTTCTGGGGCTGCTTTGCTGCATCTGGCACATGGTGTCTTGAATCTGTGCGGGGTACAATGAAATCTCAAGACTATCAAGGTATTCTAGAGAGAAATGTGCTGCCCGGTGTCAGACAGCTTGGTCCCAGTCGCAGGTCATGGGTCGTGCAACAGGATAATAACCCAAAACACACAGCTAAAAACACCCAAGAATGGCTAAGAGCGAAACATTGGACTATTCTAAAGTGGCCTTCTATGAGCCCTGATCTAAATCCTATTGAACATCTGTGGAAGGAGCTGAAACATGCCATCTGGAGAAGGCACCCTTCAAACCTGAGACAACTGGAGCAGTTTGCTCATGAGGAGTGGACCAAAATACCTGCTGAGAGGTGCAGAAGACTCATTGACAGTTACAGAAATCATTTGATTGCAGTGATTGCATCAAAAGGTTGTGCAACAAAATATTAAGTTAAGGGTACCATCATTTTTGTTCAGGCCTGTTTCATGAGTTTGTTTTTTAAAATAATTCTGTTGAACCACAATTGAAAAGCATTGTCTGATTTTCATTGGTTAATTTTCATAGAATTTTTATTTATTACCACTTTTGTCAGATTCAAGTTATTTCTGTGACCATTGTGGGTTTTTCTTTCATTAACAGAGGGGTACCAACAATTTTGTCCACGTGTGTATGTAGTTTATGATTGTTGATTTTTTTCCTGTGACAGGGTCATTATTTCTTCCTTTCCAGACATCCCCACTTTGTTACTTGCTCACTGCCTCCTCTCCTAGTCACCGCAGCTGCAAGTACTCTGTAATTAGGTCACCAGTCCGCTCCTGTTCCCCGCACCTGCTACTCATTGTGCATCTCACTATTTAAGCCTGCCTGTTCATTTTGTCTTTGCGGCTATATTGGTTCATCTACTCATTATTCTACTCCTCCCAGCCTCTGAAGTGTTTTTACTTCTCCAGAGCGCTCCCAGCTCTGAGGCTCACTCTGTAAGTTATTCTTGTTTTGCTTATTTTCTGTATTGTTGGCACTATTTTTGGACTGTATGTTATTTTTGTTAAGAAATGTCACAAATACCATTCAGCGCTTGGGTCTGTCTCTCTGCCCCGGGAGGGGTGAACATAGCCACCAGTGAAAACAACCCAGCCGTGGTGTTTGTGCATTTTTTCATTTTTTTGTGTTTTTTTCACCCACCTGTTTTCTGGAGCTCATTATGGATACAGCAGGTGGACAGAGCTATCCTATGCATCTGGGGTGGGAGTGCTACCAAGCTCTAATGGAAATAGATGGGCTAATCTCTACGGCATGCACAGATTCCACCCCGGAGGGCGCATTATGGTATTTGGATCTGGCAGTGGCAGCAGCTCCTCGATGCCCTCAGCTCTCCGAGCATGCTGAGGGAGTTGAGAGGATTTCCCTTGTGGCAGCGCTGCAATGCGAGAACAGCGAAAGGGTGAGGAAGTCCCCGAAGAAGCCCGGGCTTGCACCAAAGGGAGGGCACTCCCTGGGCTCTGCTGTTTCCACTTCTCGCCAGTCCTCGATTACCGTTCCCGCTCCAACTAAGCCAGCTCCAGCTCCACAAAGATGACGTTGTCCAGCTCCGGACCACCAGAAGGATGCCATCTTCTCCTCGCCAACAGCCCCTCCTTCGTCGGAGTAGAAGACTCCCGCAGCAGTGTGCTCAGAGCGTCTCTTTTTCCCAGCTGATTCCTCAGCTTCTCCCCCCTGCGCAGCTACTTCCTCCCGGTGATTTCTGCTGCTGGGAGGCTCAATGTGTCCTCCCCGGTTCCGTCCATCTCCGTGATTAAAGGACTGACTCCTCCACCATCCCCAGAAGGGTCCAGGCTGACCATAGACACGGAGTGGGATGACTGTTCATCACCTGCGGCAGATAACATCGCACACCAGGATGACAGGCAAGTTTCATTTCATTCTATGTCAATTTATAATGATACGCTTTGCCTGATTCCCGGTGATGAGGCTCAGAGCTTGCAGTCCGCTGAGTTCTCACCACCTGCTCCAGCAAATAATTCCTCACCTATCCTCTCCATGTCTCCCTCATCTATCCTTGAGTGTCCGCTGGTCCCAGAACTGAGCCACCGGACGATGGAGGAGCCTTTGGCCCTGGAGGACCCAATTCCAGTGCCAACACGGAGGCGACCCCCAGCTTCCACGCCGGAGGAGCCACCAGTGTGGGTTACATCGCCTGGGGAAACAAAGTCTGCTTCTTACATCATACCAGAATCAGTGACCGAGCTGGCCCTCCTGAGGGCCAAGCCAGAAGAAACACCATTGCCTGCTTTGTCGGAGTCCTGGATGGTGGTGGAGCTTGAGCTCAGGCAAGTGCTCTCCTTTGTTTTTCTATTATCTATCTTAGAGCAATCTTGTCTGGCTCTTGGTGAGGAGAGCAGGGTGCAGCCGCCCGCTGCGCCTGAGCTCGCCTTGCCGGGCTCCGCGCTGCCGGTGACCCTAATCCCCCTTCTCTGTTTGTGTCTAAGCTTTTTCCTAGGGTCACCCGGAATGTTCCAGCACAGCCAGATGTCTCCGTGGGTCCAGGATTACTGCCTGAGGTCGTTGTGTGTCCAGCTTCCCCCGCTGAGGTCGTCGTGGACCTACCTCCTTCATCCTCGCCTGGCGTCCCATTGGTGGACCGCCTCGTTGGCCTGGTGGTCTCGTGGGTCGGCCTGTTCGCAGTGGGTGCAGCTCTGGCCCAGTCCGGGTCCACCAGGGGTGCTGCAGTGCTCCAGCCTGGAGACACCGAGGGTACTGCAGTGCTCCAGCCCAGAGCCACCGAGGGTACTGCAGTGCTCCAGCCCAGAGCCACCGAGGGTGCTGCAGAGCTCCAGCCCGGAGCTACCGAGAGTGCTGCAGTGCTCCAGCCCAGAGCCACTGAGGGTGCTGCAGTGCTCCAGCCTGGAGCCACCGAGGGTGCTGCAGAGCTCCAGCCAGGAGCTACTGAGAGTGCTGCAGTGCTCCAGCCCAGAGACACCGAGGGTGCTGTAGTGCTCCAGCCTGGAGCCACCGAGGGTGCAGTATTGCTCCAGCCCAGAGCCACCGAGGGTGCTGCAGTGCTCCAGCCTGGAGCCACCGAGGGTGCTGCAGAGCTCCAGCCCGGAGCCACCGAGGGTGCAGCGTTGCTCCAGCCCAGAGCCACCAAGGGTGCTGCAGAGCTCCAGCCCGGAGCCACCAAGGGTGCTGCAGAGCTCCAGCCCGGAGCCACCGAGAGTGCTGCAGTGCTCCAGCCCGGAGCCAAGGGTGCTGCAGTGCTCCAGCCCGGAGCCACCGAGAGGGCTGCAGTGCTCCAGCCCGGAGCCACCGAGAGTGCTGCAGAGCTCCAGCCTGGAGCCATCAAGGGTGCTGCAGATCTCTAGTTCGGAGCCATTGCGGGTGCTGAAGAGCTCCAGCCCGGAGCCACCGCGGGTGCAGCGTTGCTCCAACCCGGAGCCATCAAGGGTGCTGCAGAGCTCCAGCCCAGAGCCACCGCAGGTGCTGCAAAGCTCCAGCCCGGAGCCACCGAGGGTGCAGCGTTGCTCCAGCCCGGAGCCACCATGGGTGCTGCAGTGCTCCAGTCTGGAACCACCAAGGGCATCGGGGCCTCCTCTCCTTTACCCGGCACCATCGTGGTTCCCCCACTGCCGCCTAGTGTCGCCGTAGGTCCTCCCATGGGAAGACCGCCTCCTGGGTCACCCCTGCGGTCCTGGTGGCTAAAGACCTCAGGCCAGCTGCCTGAAAAACTGAGCCGTCGGGTCGGGTGGTCATTGTTCTCCGGTAGAACATCCAACTCCTTGCACCTGGCCGTCTGGCTGGCCTGGGACTTCGGCTGGCCGTCCGAACTCTCTCGGGGGCCCATGGCCTTGATGTAGTATGGTGTGGGGCCGGAGCAGGCCCTGTAGTTTTACTCCCTCCTTACCTGTTTCCCCCACCTCCCACCCAGGTTTGTTTTCTGCTGTGCCTTTTTTTTTTGGGGGGGGGGCTTCTTTTGGTGTTACCTTGGGGTGTCTGGGACTCACCCCTTAAAGGGGAGCTCTGTCACATGACTGAGCACGGGTTCGTCCGGGCTCAGGCTCTCAATTTATTTCTGATTATTTTATGCATTTTTTCCCAGCCTTTTGACATTTTCCTGTGTTTTTGATTTCTGATGATTTATCATTCTATTCATTATTTGTTTGTCAGTATTGTTATTTTGTCATCCATTTATGTAATTTATGACTGTTGTTTTTATCCTGTGACAGGGTCATTATTTCTTCCTTTATAGACATCACCACTTTGTTACTTGCTCACTGCCTGCTCTCCTAGTCACCGCAGTTGCGAGTACTCTGTAATTAGGTCACCAGTCCGTTCCTGTTCCCCGCACCTGCTACTCATTGTGCATCTCGCTATGTAAGCCTGCCTGTTCATTTTATCCTTGCGGCTATATTGGTTCATCTAGTCATCATTCGACTCCTCCTAGCCTCTGAAGTGTTTTTACTTCTCCAGAGCGCTCCCAGCTCTGAGGCTTACTCTGTAAGTTATTCTTGTTTTGCTTTTTTTTTTGTATTGTTGGCACTATTTTTGGACTGTATGTTATTTTTGTTAATAAATGTCGCAAATACCATTCAGTGTTTGGGTCTGTCTCCCCGGAGGGGCGAACATGACAAGAAGAGGAGCGCATCATGGTGACACGGAGAGAAAATCATGGAAAAGGCCAAAAGTTTCCAAAGTATGGGAAGATTTTACCAAAAAATAAATAAATGAAACAAGTTAGATATAGACTGTAAAGCAGAGCTGTCATATCATAGCTGGATGCATCCATTCCCTCCTCATCCCCGTTCCCCCATCTCCAGCAACCAGTCAGCGGACTGCACCGGCAAGGTCAGCAAGTAACATTAGCGCTTCTTATTTTCAATGAGCAACTCTCAGCTTTAGAAAACTGACCACACTATTAGTGTGCTGTTTAAATAGTTTACCTGCTGTTGAACAATAATCTCTCTTGGACGATAGTTGCTGACAGTTGAGCTGCTTCCATTATGCTGGCTAATATGTTAACTGCAGTAAATGAGGGAATTACAGGAGTAGCTTACTCTTTTTCATATTCTCTATTATTGTCGTGGTAATATCAGCCCTCATTCTGAATATTAGTGCATCATGGTAAATTAGAATACCATGATTTGTAATTTAATTAAGAAAAAAAAGGTAACAATAATCATCACAAATAAATTGAAACAGCTTAAATATTTCACTGTATGTGTAGTGGAGGCTTACATTTCTGCACTGATATTTAAAGTGTTTGTAAATTTATTTTGGACTGGAATAAGTTATTTTAATTTTCATCTGAAGCCTAATTAAACTTTTAAACTTCTAGATCCAGCAAGGTTTCAGACAGGATGGACTAGCTTGTTATTTTCTTTTTTTTACTTTAATGGAGTTGAATATTACTCTAGTTTGTTACAGCAGCCCTTTATGGAGTAGCAGAGGCCGCTATTTGAGTTTTTGAACTATATTTTGGGGGTTAAAAGACTGCAGTTTAATGTCTGTTATTTAATCGTGTTGCTACAAACACTTCTGATTAAGCTGTCAAATTCAAGTTTCCAGCTCATGTTTGATGGCTCATTATTTTATTTAGCTATAGGAACTTTTTACAATAGGCGACATTATATTAAAGCAGAGACTGACAACAAAGTGATTTTCACAGGTGTGCAGGCTTAAACAGGTGAGGTAAAACATGGCCTAGAGCCCTGAAGAGGAGCTGCGCCAACAGGAAGCAGAAATGGCGGACATGAGAGAAATAATTGCGATTAGTCGACTGATTGAAAAAAATAGTCATTAGATTCATCATCATCATCATAGCAGTCTGTCAGGGGCAACAATGACTGTTTCATTTAGGTCTGATCAGATTCCTCCATGTAGCTCTGTCCTTTGCCCTCCGCTGCCAGGAACTCCTGGCCCTGTTAACCTGGGCGACGTCCGAGCTCGTATGAGTTGCTTTCTGACTGACCATTTCATGAAACTGCTTGCAAAGTATTTGAGTACCGCTAGATTTTGCTGGACTAGCGGCACATTCTTGGCAGATAGAGGTATTATCAGTGGCAAGGACAGGCCAAGACAAACTGACTCCAGTATCTGTTGCAGTGACTGACCAGATGATAGGTTTGTTTATCTCTGCTCGTTGTGTAGTGCATGTCACGATGCACCGACTGGCAAAAGTCCACCACAGACAGATGTGCTTATCTGCCAGGATGTCCAGTCTAACCCCGTGTAACTGGGAGTGGTCCACCACAGACCTGTGACAGATATTGTTTTTAGTTCTGCAAGGATGCCCAGTTTCACCCTCCACACCCTCAGAAGGGCAGGGTTGCCGGTTGAGTCGCCAACGACCCGACCTATGAGACAGGTAGTACCGGTTTTCATGGTTATCCGGTAGCAAGCAAACCAATGCCTGACCTGTCATTAGATTAGTCAACTACCAAAGCAATCGTTAGTTGCAGCCCAAGTGCTGAAAGGTGTGGGCCGGGCCCTCATGTTTGTCGTGTTCCTCAAGCGTTTTGGTTTGGCTGTCGTCTGGTAAATCTGCTGCCACTGTATGGTGCTGAGATGGGTTGGCTAAGATTCTCATTGGGAGTGACTAGGAGGGACAGGATTAGAAATGAGTATATCAGAGGGACAGCTCAGGTTGAGTGGTTTGGAGACATAGATATGTGGACATTTCTTAATAAAGAACTGAATATTTAATAGGGTAACCTCATTTTTTCACATGACTGTATGTGGCTCATAGCTGGTTGCAAAGTGCCACAGTTCCAAAAGCTAGTGACAAAGGAGTATACATCAATTCAGAACTTTCAAAAGACACAGCACCAATTTTTCTTTTTTTGAGGCTAGAAAACTTTTAAGTAGCAAATCACTTTGTAGCACCTGGACTTTTGCTGGCCAGGTGCACATCAAGGCGTCACCGCACAGTGAACCAATACAAGTTAAAGCTCTTGAAGATCCTAAGTAATATATTTCACAATATGATGAACTATGTGACAACTCTTATGCTGATGACTTTCTTTTCTCTGTTTTGTTCTTTATTTCTAAAGGTGTGTGGTTTGCACTGTATGTTGTTTTTGCTTTTTCTGTTTTTAAATAATAATCTATCTGAAAATATGTGATGTTTGTGACAGTAAGGTAAGGTTGATTGAGCTATGCAGTTCAGTATTACATACTAAAAATATAACAATGGGCAAGATCGATATAATGCACATCATCATCATCATACCAGTCTGTCGGGGGCGACAGTGACTGTTTCATTTAGGTCTGATCAGATTATAATGCCACAACAACAATAATAATGCCAATATTGAATCATTCATTATGGAATTTTCTCCAGTACGTTACATAACATCAATAATGATGTATTACTTGCTGGTTATTATAATATAGACCTGCTTCATGTCAGGGCTGGTGCCTCTGCAGCAGCTGATAGCAGTTAAGCCACAGGGATGGGTTCAGGTGTGTCTGGGCTGCAGTAGAGGCAGAGGATGAGTCTCATAAGGTCAACAGAGTCAGTTCAGGTGTGTAAAGGGGTTGGGCTTCTCCCTTTTCCAATCAGCCACTTCATCTGTCCATAAAACCCTGCTGTGTGTATTCATTCAGTGCCAGATTATAGACGCAGATGTCAAACTCTAGCCACAGAGACCTTTGCTGAAATGAATGCAGCACTATGTAACGTTCTTGCTCTGGGTAGGAGCACTGAAAAGACTACAACTATAGGAGCTATGACCTCAGTCCCAACAGCCAATCACAGGGTGCTTAGTTACTGGTGGCTACAGTTGTGCTCTGTGATTGGCTGTTGAGACTGAAGTCATAGCTTCCACAGATGTAATCTTTTCAGTGTTCCTACCAAGAACTGAGCTGTTGCAGGCAATGAGGACTCACTCAGGGCATGGAGGAAGTGACTGGGGAAAAGAGCCTGATACTCACTAAAACAGCTTAAATAACAAACTCAATCCCTGACTTGTCTACTGGATGCTTGGAAGCATAGTTAAGCTATAAAGTGATGTGGGCTGGCTTTGAGATTATTCAAATACAGTATTAGACCCATAAGACGTGTTTTCCTTTATTAACCTTTAGCATTTTGTCACATGAAAACATTACTGCATGTAAACATAGTTATTATACATAATTATATTGCACTAAAACATTTTTGAATGTCTAACTTTTAGCTTAGATGTGCATTAAATCTCATGGAGCATAGAACACATACAAGCCGCTATAAGACTAATCTTTTCCCTATGACCCTCTGCATATATGAGATATATGAAGCATTGTGAAAATTCTGAAGCTCTTAATGTCTTGTCTTTTAGGCTTGCAGGTGGTGCTTAAATCCATCATGAAAGCCATGATTCCTCTGCTGCAAATTGGCCTGCTGCTTTTCTTTGCCATTCTTATGTTTGCCATCATTGGCCTGGAGTTCTACATGGGCAAATTCCACACGACCTGCTTTGACAATCACACAGGTCTGTGATGTACTCTGTGTGTGTGTGTGTGTGTGTGTGTGTGTGTGTGTGTGTGTGTGTGCTCGCGCGCATGCGTGCGTGTGTGCGTGCGTGCATGCGTGCGTGCGAGCATGTAGTCAGGATTAATTTGCTACCAGTTTCCCTCGGAGAAAACCCCACCTGTTCCTGCTGAGCTAGACTTTAAATAGTTGCAGAGCTAAAATTAGAAATCCTTCACAGTACATAGCATATTTTTTGTAGATATTGTGTTGTTGTATATTACTTTTATTTAGTTTTTTTTTTCGATATGGGAAATCCTTCCATCAGTTTAACGCGATTTAACACTTTTATCACTCGTGTTTTGACATTTCACCTGAAAGTGGATTAGAAATCCTTTGATCTGACATATTTCCCTTTTCCTCCTTCACTTCTCCATGTTTTTAGGTGAAATTCGAGAAGAGTTTCCCTGTGGAAACAATACTCCATCCCGGCTGTGTCCAGAGGGCACCACTTGTCGAAAGTACTGGTTGGGACCAAACTATGGCATCACCCAGTTTGACAACATCCTGTTTGCTATTCTCACCGTCTTCCAGTGTATCACCATGGAGGGCTGGACTGAGCTACTCTACCATGTAAGCCCTACTGAGCTGCATGTATATCACTCATATATAATTCAAAAAAATATCTGTGTGTGTGTGCGTGTGTCTGTCTGTCTGTCTGTCTGTCTGTCACGATCATAGGACTAGCTATGACATCAGCAAAGATCAAAGCCAGGCATCACTGAATGAGTGATGACGTAACCATAGTGAACTATGGTTATTGTTGCCATGGTAATCATGTTAAAGATCAAAGGCAGGCATCACCATGGTTACTGTTGCCATGGTAATAGTAACTTTCTATGGGGATGCAGAAATACATGCTTATACTTGGTTTCTACAGGCATGCACGGGTATGCTTTAAACTCAGCATTATGTTAGTGGTTATTATGTTAGGGTGTTTTCACCCCTGACCATCGTGGGTTTGATCCCACCCCCTGACCATCAGGGACCCTTCTGTGTGGAGTTTTCATGTTCTCCCCGTGTCTGCGTGGGTTTACCCCAGGTACTCCGGTTTCCTCCCACAGGCCAAAAACATGCAAGTTAGGTTAATTGGAGACTCTAAAGTGTCCCTCGGTGTGAATGTGTGTGTGAATTGTGAAGGGATTGGCACCGTACCGTGGCTGCCTCATCCGTCCAGGTGGATGCCCTGAATTTCCCTCTTAGGATTAATAAAGTACACAAAATACAAAAAAAAAAATACAAAAAAATATATGCTATTATACACAGCCTGGCCCCCCCAAAAAAACACGCACACTAATATTTTGTTAGACCGCCTTTAGTGTTGATTACGGCACGAATCACCATTGATGGAATAACCTGGTTATTCAGTATATTCAGGAAGTCAGCTGACCTCATTCTTTGGACACATAACATTGCTGAACCTAGACCTGACCAACTACAGCAACCCCAGATCATAGCACTACCCCCACAGGCTTGTACAGTAGGCACTAGACATGTGCCTGATGTGCCCATCACTCTGGAATAGGATAAATCTGGATTCATCAGACCACATGACCTTCTTCCATTGCTCCAGAGTCCAATCTTAATGCTCCCTAGTAAAATGAAGCCTTTTTCCCCAATGATGGTGACTTTTTTTTGGCCAGGCAGTGTATTATTGTGCATGTTAGCAGTCAGTCAGAGTTTGATACTGTTGATCTGGAACATTCAGCTAAACCTAGTTTATGTTTGTTCAGTATTATTATTTTTAAGCATTTTAATAAATAGTCATAAACAGCCTGTCCTACTAAAACACAACAACAAGTTTCACTTGTGCACACTGCATTAAATGGGCATCAGCTCCCGAACAGTGCCATCACTCATGTCCAAGACTGAATCGTTCCCTGCTGTCAGGGGCAACGGTTGCTATGGAGACCAAAGGTAGATGAGGGTCTATGAGTGTTGCTGTAGTCATCCCTTTTTCCATCTCCTTTTCCGTTCAATCCTTCCATTCTTTCTCTTCCTCATTCTTTGTTCCCCTCTTTGACGTTTGTCTTTCTTCACCTCGGTTTTTCTGTCTTGGTGCCGTCCCTCTCCCTCTGTATGTCTCTGTCTCTGGGTCCCTCCTTACCACTGCTGCTCTATATTTAAAAGGGCCTGTTCAGACCAAGTTATTCTTGCAGTTGCTGGGGAGGTTGGGGGGGCACTAAAAGTTTAATGGTAGAGAAAAGGTCTGTGGTACATTGGATACGCAGGGGCTATTCTGGCTTACATGATGAAGAGGGAGAGAGGTAGAGGATGAGGGAATAGTCTGGAAAGCTTTGGGAAATAGGGACAAAACATAGGAAAGGGTGTGTATATGTTTTAATTATGCACCCTATTTAAGTGTATAAACAGTGTGTATAATGCCCATTTATACACTTAAACAAGGTGCATAAGCAGGGATACACCCTGTTTTAAGCACAGAGTATGAGGGGTGTGTAAACGAGGAGTATTACACCCTTAAACCCCAACCCAGTCATCAGTGTCAGTCATTGGGTTAGGGTCAATATGCACTAAAAAAAACAAAGAGTGAAGGAAAAGAGAAATGGATCTAAAGAAACACGCACGCACGCACGCGCACACACACACACACACACAAAGTAAAAACTGGATCAGGAGTATGATTTGACTGTCTGGACAGGGAGATGGTGGCGACTGAGAGCGAGAAAGCAAAGCATTTTTATGCATTATTTACTGTGACGGAGGAGCTAGAGTGGCAGCTATGCAGTTACTTACTGAGATGGCCCGACCTGCTGTTGTTTATGTTTCAGTGATAGAATCATCACTTTAATGATGACATTGACTTGATGAGAATAGGCAGGACAACATCTTTGATTATATAAAGGGTGTTTAAAGCATTATATTTTTAACTGTGTATAACAATGTATGTGAAGTGTATTTATGTCGCATCATATCCACCATAATCTGGCAGATTTTCTGGTCACATACGGTCTATGCAACATCACATTTTCTTCTTTACCTGACACCCATGTAGCAGTTTCACTTGTAAGCATGACAGCTGCTGACTTATATTTGGGATTTATTATGTCCTGTACATGGATAATGTCAAAAGCACTGGTTGCAGTAATGCCTGTGTGTGTTTTCCAGAGCAATGATGCCTCAGGGAGTGCATGGAACTGGATGTACTTCATCCCCCTCATCATCATCGGCTCCTTCTTCATGCTCAACCTGGTGCTGGGTGTGTTGTCGGGGTAAGTGTCTTTGCATGTGTATGGAAGTTTCAACCAATTAAGTTTTTTTCTTCCACCGGTAGTACTGTTTATATATGGAGATTGTGTGGGTCTCATATGCCTAGCTTTGAAAATAGTGATGTGCTTTCTCTTGGCATTTGAAAATGCATGCCTGGGGATGACCTGGTTATGGATACAGTACGTTATGGCTGCGATCCAGCCTCCGCAGCAAATAGTTCCCATTCTTGTCAATTTTCTAATCCCCACCTGGTCCGGACCACTGTGGAACAAATCCAGCTGGTCAAATTTGTTTTGCTAATGAAACGCGACGAGTCTATTTTTGACAGATGCCAGATCCAATCCGCAAGGAAATTCTGCAGTATCTTGCTGTATTTAATCGCTGTTTGTTCAATAAAAACGATTTAAGGATCGTCCGTTATTTTCTGAGGTCTACTCCTTCACCACTATGTCAGAGAAGGTAAAAACTTTGACATAACATACAAACACTTCCATCCATCCATCTTCTACCGCTTTTCTGGAGGTCCGGGTCACAGAGGCAGCACTTCAAGCAGAGAAGCCCAGACTTCCCTCTCCCCAGCCACATGCTCCAGCTCTTCAGAGGGGATACCAAGGCGTTCCCAGACCAGCTGGGAGACATAGTCTGTCCAGCGAGTCCTGGGTCTGCCCCGGGGTCTCCTTCCAGTGGGACGTGCCTGAAACACCTCAAGTGGGAGGCGTCCAGGAGGCATCCTGATCACATGTCCAAACCACCTCAATTTGCTCCTTTCAATGTGGAATGTCACAAACACTTCACAGAACTAAAATGAACAGGCTACTTACATATTATTAGCGCACAAAAATCCAGGTGGGGAGCCGCTACATCACACTTCCTTGTTGTTATCACGTGATCGCGATTGGCTCATCTCGGTTACTTTTGGGTCTTCCTCGAGATCTCGCATTATTTTGTATAATTCTCGCGTGATCTTGTATTTTGAACTCTGTTTCTATCCATGCCGCTGCAAAACACAAATGGAGCTGGTAGGGACAGACGCAAGGGGCCATGCATACTGCATCTGCAACTGACTGGATCCGGAGTGAGTGTAAATCATGGGTAAGTCACCCTAAAAATAATGCTGAATTTTTGTGCTCCATGTACCTGTAGTGAGTTTGCCAAAGAGAGGGAGCGTGTGGAGAACAGGAGTGAGTTCCTGAAGCTCCGACGACAGCAGCAGATTGAGAGGGAACTCAATGGTTACCTGGAGTGGATCTGCAAAGCTGGTGTGTAAAATCTCTTGTGGATAGAAAAAAAACATGCATTCAATAAAAAAAAATAAATCTAATCTGATCTATTATACTGCAATACATTTTGTTTCTTAAAGGACCAAATGTGGTGTAAGATTGTGTCTTTCTGGGTTTTAACATTAATCATTGAAATATTAAATTACTCGACAGAGGAAGACACACTGTCTTTATTTAGTTCAACTCTTCAAGAAATGAAGAGATTATGCTTCTGGAGTTTTATAGCATCACAGATCAACAAGCCCAACCAACCACTTTCCCTCACATTGCAGTCCTATCAGTCCTATTGGCTGTCCTGATGATGTCCTGATCCAAACTCAGTCTCATTTGTCATTGGCTATCTCAGAAAACTTTTACACAATCAGATTTGGGGCTTATTAACATTAATGAGCAGGCTGTGTCATAATTAAATATGATTAATTAGTTTTTTTAAGTTAATCATAATTTTATCATGACAAGCTCAACACCAACTGTTTCAGACGGGCATTTTTGAGGAGTTTTATAACCAAAGAATTTTTGATCTTTCAAATTACATATGTCCTTGAGAATATGAAAATTTAAAAATAATCATTGGACGATGCACAATACAGTACTTTTAAAAATAGTTTTTTTTTCAGTTGAAGATATTGTACATGTGGATTTTGACAGATACAAAGTTTGAATATTATGTTTTAAATTATTTCAAATTTGACTTGCATAGACAACCTGATTTTGTAATGTGACATGTAAAAAGGAATAATTTAAAGCCTTGTTACTGCTGTTCTATCATTTTGACTATCTTACCGTATGGCCAGTGCACATACAGTGGTGTGAAAAAGTGTTTGCCCCTTCCTGATTTCTCATTTTTTGTATGTTTGTCACACTTAAATGTTTCAGATCATCAAACAAATTTAAATATTAGACAAAGATAACACAAGTAAACACAAAATGAAGTTTTTAAATGAAGGTGTTTATTATTAAGGGAAAAAAAATCCAAACCTACATGGCCCTGTGTGAAAAAGTGATTGCCCCTAAACCTAATAACTGGTTGGGCCACCCTTAGCAGCAACAACTGCAATCAAGCGTTTGCGATAACTGGCAGTGAGTCTTTTACAGCGCTGTGGAGCTGTAAAAGCCACATTGGAGGGTTTTCGAACATGAACCGCCTTTTTAAGGTCATGTCACAGCATCTCAGTTGGATTTAGGTCAGGACTTTGACTAGGCCACTCCAAAGTCTTCATTTTGTTTTTCTTAAGCCATTCAGAGGTGGACTTGCTGGTGTGTTTTGGATCATTGTCCTGCTGCAGAACCCAAGTGCACTTCAGCTTGAGGTCATGAACAGATGGCCGGACATTCTCCTTCAGGATTTTTTGGCAGACAGCAGAATTCATGGTTTTTATTTACCACAGCAAGTCTTCCAGGTCCTGAAGCAGCAAAACAGCCCCAGACTATCACACTACCACCACCATATTTTACTGTTGGTATGATGTTCCTTTTCTGAAATGCTGTTACTTTTACGCCGGTTGTAATGGGACACATACCTTCCAAAAAATTCCACTTTTGTCTCGTCAGTCCACAGATTATTTTCCCAAAAGTCTTGGGGACCAATCATCAAGATGTTTTCTGGCAAAACTGAGACAAGCTTTTATGTTCTTTTTGCTCAGCAGTGGTTTTCACCTTGGAACTGTGCCATGCAGGCCATTTTTGCCCAGTCTCTTTCTTATGGTGGAGTCATGAACATTAACCTTAACTGAGGCAAGTGAGGCCTGCAGTTCTTTGGATGTTGTTGTGGGGTCTTTTGTGACCTCTTGGATGAGCCGTCACTGCGCTCTTGGAGTAATTTTGGTTGACCGGCCTCTCCTGGGAAGGTTCACCACTGTTCCATGTTTTCACCATTTGTGGTTAATGGCTCTCTTTGTGTTTCGCTGAAGTCCCAAAGCTTTAGAAATGGCTTTATAACTTTTTCCAGACTGATAAATCTCAATTACTTTGTTTCTCATTTGTTCCTGAGTTTTTTTGGACTGCAGCATGATGTCTATCTTTTGAGGATCTTTTGGTCAACTTCACTTTGTCAGGCAGGTCCTATTTAAGCGATTTCTTGATTGAGAACAATTGTGGCAGTAATCAGGCCTGGGTGTGGCTAGAGAAATTGAACTCAGCTTTCCAAAGATGTGATAAACCACATTTAATTTATGTTTTAATGGGCGGGGGGCGGGGGTGTCACTTTTTCACACAGGGCCATGTAGGTTTGGATTTTTTGCCCTTAATAATAAACACCTTCATTTAAAAACATGCATTTTGTGTTTAGTTGTTTTATCTTTGTCTAATATTTAAATTAGTTTGATGATCTGAAACATTTAAGCGTGACAAACATACAAAAAAATGAGAAATCAGGAAGGGGGCAAACACTTTTTTACACCACTGTATACAGCATAAGGGCATTAGCTAAAATGGACGTTACTTGGATAGACAAAACTCATTTTTTGAGGTGGGATGACTTAGATGCACAGGTGCATGACAGAATCTTAATAGTTTAAATAGAAAAAAGCAAATGTCTTCAAAAATATAAACAAATAAAATGTTTAGTGTTACACATCCTGTAACTCAAGCACATGCATACTGAGTTAATATTATTGTTTTTGTTTTGTAGAAGAAGTCATCTTGGCAGATGATGAAAATGAAAATGAATATGAGGGTACTAATTTCTACTCTTTGTATACATTTATGATTTTTTTAATGATAAAAAAATTATAAGAAAATTAATTAATCAGCCTCTCTAACATCAATATCTTCTCACAGGTTCTCGTAGGAGAGCCACCAAGAACCATAAGAGCAAAGCTGAGCTTCTGAACACAGAGGAGGGTGAGGGAGATCTGGGACTTGGTAAGTCACACACACACAGACTGTCTCTCTGTCTGTCTGTCTGTCTGTCTGTCTGTCTGTCTGTCTGTCTCTCTTTCTCTCTCTCTCTCTCTCTCTCTCTCTCTCTCTCTCTCTCTCACACACACACACACACACACACACACACACACACACACACACACACACACACACTCTGTCACAGGCAAACTACAGTACAAAGAGATGCTATCTTATCTTGCATATCAGCATCACCTGACCCTCCTCTGTGACTCTCTCATGCCCTTTCCTCTCCTTTCTTAGCTGCTCTACTATTTCTACTGTTACATTTTTACTGTCCTCAACCTGATCCCCTTTCTCCTGTCTTTAACCTGCCCTTCCTACCTCATTCTGCTTTTACAACTAAGTTCACTGAGTGTTTCCCTTTAATTGTTGTTGGTTATTGAAGACTCAAAGGTGTGGTCACACCTTCATCTCTAAACACACATGTAGCGTCCATAGAAAGCATTTTTCTGCTGGAATTGTATATTTTCTATTTGTTTTCTGTGTAGTACAGTGTTTAAAATGCTCACCTTTTGAAATGCCGCATCATTCGTCAATGGCACACCTCATTAACCAACCAATCAAAATTAGGCTAAATGATCAATATTTGAACGCAAAAGCTTGGAGGGATGCGTGTTACCTTACCAGTTTGTTGTGGTATAGTGCAGTAAATAAAGCATCTCAATGTAAAATGCTGGAGCACTGAGCAGTGAGTGACAGGTCAACATAGCGGCTCTATAATATAGATGCTATGTTGTAAAATGATTGACGATAAGAACAGTCGCACCGAACATAGAAACGTCACATAAACATGGGTGTTACATGGGTAACCGAGCCAGAATTGAAGCTGACCTCTTCAATCTGGGAAAAAATGTGCGATGTGATCACATTGTTAAAAATGAGCAGACTTTTAGGCTCAGTCGGTACAAACTTTATCTTGTGAACAGACCCCTGCTCACCACTTCATTTTTTCCCGTCTGTCCCCGCTGTGTGAGCATGTGCTCTGCCTCACATGGGGAGTGTGCAGAGGGCAGATTATATAAAAAAACAAACACACACACACACACATTGTGATTTAGCATGTCCAGAAAAGTTATTGTGGTTGTTTTTTTCTTATCATACGAGTAATTGTGTTAGCTGTTATTGTTACAGGCCTATCCATCCATTTGGCTGTTCGTTCATTTGACATTTTGTTGTTGCCACTATAGCTTCTGCATTTCTGATCGGATTGATTTCAAATTTACATCTAATGAGGAGGCCCATTTTGAGGCAGGGAGCCTTGTACTTTTGGACACCATTTTATGCTGTCACTTGCATAGCTTCTACATTTCTGATCTGATTGACTTCCTATTTATACAGAAGCTTTAACTCAAATGAGGGATTCCATTTTGGGGGAGGGGTACTTATTTTTTTTCCCAGTCATTTTATGTTGACCACAGTTGTCATTAGGGGCCCCTGATCTGCAGATGTGTGGGGTATGTGAGCTTTCTCACTAAGGTTCTTTCATTTTTAGCTCATTCTGGTGAAGCTGAAAGGAGCTAATGCCATGACGAGGCATCCGTTCATCCGTCTATCGTCCATCCACTCCTCCTCGACATTTGAACCAATACTCACTCACAATGTTCCTTAGGTGGGTCTGTATCCAGGTTGTGCTTAAGGTCAAGGTCAAGATCAAAGGTCCGGAGATGGGGGCACTGATGTGATTTCAGAAAAATTACTATTCCTACTAGGCAGTTGCACCAGTAGTAACCAAACTCACTCACAATAATCATCAGGTGGGTCTGCATCCAGGTTGTGGTCAAACCAGAAAAGATCTTAGCAGTTCTGCTATTGGCATAGAAGGCAGATCATGCAAGGCTTTGTATGCAATTACCAAAACTTAAGTGGAATTTAATGAAGAAAGTTAAGGACATGGGTGATATGCAAGGACGTGCAGAGACATTCTAAGGGGCTGTTGTTAACCTGAAGTAAGGGGAGGAGGGCACTCTCTCACTCTGACTCTTGTTACTTATACTGGAGTAATTAACAACCTATTATAAATCTTCTGTTATTAGAAGTTTTGCACATGGATTCATGTCGACTACAAACAATCTCTTTTAGCAACCCTATGTCAGAGTTTCACCTTAAAATAATGTTTACAAAATTAATTTTAGGTTACACCAACAGTTGACCAGATGATTGTCAATTCCCCCAAAGCCTGAGTGGGCCCACATTGCCTGCAACAGCTCTACTGTTGGTAGGAACACTGAAAAGACTGCAGCTATGGAGGCTATGACCTCAGTCCCAACAGCCAATCAGAGGGCACAACTTTAACCACCAACAACTAAACACCCTGTGATTGTTCTGTTGGGACTGACGTCATCACCATAGTTGTAGTCTTTTCAGTATTCCTTCCTAGGGATACGTTTCCCAAAAGCATTGTTGTTAATTAACGTATCATCTTCCATGGTATGAACTATGCACCTATGACTCAAGTGTTTCTCAAAACCAACGATCAAAGTATAATCATTGTACTTGCATAGTCCAATGGTTTACTGAACAACACAGGTGTTTCCCAAAACCATAGTCCCAGCGAACATTCGCAAATACTGTAGAAAAGTCGTGTCATTGCTGTGACAGCCCAGGAGCTGTAGTCGAATCATGATAGCCGGAGAAACTGGTAAATGCTGACAGAAAGCGCAACTGGCAGATAGTGATATTATTAGGAGTGAGCGTTATGTGGGTGATTCTACAATTTGAGGACAATTTTAGCTTCAACAACTGAAAAAACACTTTATTTTATACAATTCTAATTTAAAAAAAAATAATAAACCATCAAATAATTGGATTTGCCCGGCTCATCAGAGATACAGTTTTTATATTTGTTAGTTGTTGTGTGATACAGTTTGGGCAATCCTGTTTCCAAAAAATATTGCTTTAAATATTTGACTATCTATCTGTATAAAAGAGATTCTGCGGTGTGGGTATGTATGTGGCAAACTTTGTCCCCCTACTAACACAGAAGCCACATGACCGTGGGCTCGCATCCCTTGCATGGTGATGCTACAATACCTGAAGAGTAACCTTGACATGGTTTCACTGACCGCTTGACCATAAAAGAGGTCAAAGGTGATTTTTTTTAATCGACCTTTACCGGTGGAGGTGTATGCCAGAGGAAGAATCAAGCTCATGTGACACAGTTGGCAGAGTTTAGGATCGTGGGTCTCTCTCCACAATACAGGTGCTGTGGACTGATGTGGACTGGATACCGGTGGTGCTGGGACACCAATACTGTATTTACATTTAACTATATTCACATTTATTTCTTTAATCCCCTCATATAACCCATATTGAGGTGTACACTGGTGATAGAATCAAGCACACCCTGGCCGTTTGTGTCGGCTCTGACTGGAAGCTTGATGTGTTCATGCATTACCAAAATGGCTTTCTGCTGTTTCCAGTAACTTCTGTTCAAATCGTGTCAAGGGTGGAGAAAAACTGTGTCTGCTAACTTCCTCAATATTCTTTTGAACTGTTGTTTATCCCACTTGTTTTGTAAGTGTGGGAAATATTAACAGCAAACTCATAGAAAGTGTGAATTATTATGGATTAAAAATGTTTGTAAAAACACCCGGAAATTTTTTTATTTATTTTTTTTGAATATCCATCCATCTATCACCAAAACCTTAAAATGGACCAAAAAAAAGAAAACTTCTTTTCTAACAAAAACTTTAAAAAAATAAAATTGGATCATTGTCCAGATCTACAGAAAAAATAAACCATTACATAGAACAAAAATTTAACCAGCATCCTTATGAACATTGGGAATTTACATGAAAAAGTAGCAGATTTATGAGGAAAAAAATTGGTAAGTTTGACAAAGTTTTTAATTGACAAGGGGAAAAAAAGCTAATTGGAGAAGAGAACCTGCAAGTTTATGAGAGAAGTTTCAACTTTATAAGAAAAGTTGCAAATTTAGAAGAAAAAGTCAAATTTGAGGAAAAGATATTGCACATTTATGACAAACACAAATGTAAATGGGAACGTCAAATTTTTGAGACAAAAACAGCGAATTTATAAGAAAGAAGTTGGACATTTTAGAAAAAAAATTAATTTTGCTAAAGTGAAACAGTTGTAGAAATTAAAGGACATGCAAGAGTAAAACACTATATCATGACTGAAGAATAAAGTGATGCATTAAGTAAATTAGGTAAATAAATGTAAATTATGCCTACATGCTATTATCATCCCGTGGTACATTTTACTTTGTGCAATAAAAAAACTGAAAAAAATTAATATATTTTAATGCTTTATATACCCTTGAGAATGTAGGAATGCTGGGGCAATAAATCTCCCTGAATGCTACATAAAAACAATGCATTACCAACGTTTGGAAACATCAACTTTTTAAGTCACGCTGACACACGACATTATGTAATGCCAACATTGTCACATGTAGGGCACTGTCTGGGAAAGGAACCAATTGCATGGAAGGCCATCCTATTCAAAACGTTGTGAAGATGTGTAGTTACATTTCTGGAGAGACACAACTCTGGGAGATCCAGGGGTTGGTCAGCAGGTCCTTGATATCACTGTTGTAATATCATGAGGACTAAAGACTACATGTCTTATTCACCTGGTATTGCTGCTAGTCCTTAAGAATAATCTGAATCATAGAAAAAAAATCAATCAAATATTTCCTGATCCAGAATAGATAAATGGTGATCTCAAATTTGAGAAGAAGAACTGGTGAAAAAACTAATGTAATTCAATTTAGGGAACTAAATAGGAACTCACCGGAGGTACAGTTTAACATTAAAAAGGAAACTGCAGTACAACTTCTCATTAAAAACATGTTACTTGAGTACTTACATCAAAGCAGTTGTCTTCTTGTTGTTCTATGAATTGTGTGTGCTAAATCAGTCCGAAATTGTCATGACAGTAATTTTATTGACCTCAATAATGCATCACATGCTCTTCTTCTCCCTCCAGGTTCCCCATTTGCCCGTGCAAGCTTGAAGAGTTCCAAACTGGAAGGATCAACTTTCAAACGGCGGGAACGGCGTTTTCGCTTCTTAATCCGTCGCATTGTGAAGTCCCAGGGCTTCTACTGGACTGTACTGTGTTTGGTGGGGCTCAACACCCTGTGTGTGGCTGTAGTGCATTATGACCAGCCAGAACCACTTTCAAATTTTCTGTGTGAGTACAGGTGTACATTGTGCAAACATACAGCAATTATACCCACAAATACTGTCATAACAGATGACTGGAAAGGTGTTTAGTAATGTGACTTAATCCATAAAAGAGCTGACAGCATCATGTAAAGGTCCCATAAAGTGCACTTTTCAGTGATAACTTAAAGTCTTCACGTCTTTATAGATATATGTAGTGTTAAAGACCAAAGCCCATATGGAAAAGTTGATTTTCAGCTTGGTCATTGATAGATAGCCTAAGTACTGCTACTCTGCTTCTGTACCATAGGACCTAACTTAAAAATATGCCATTTTTATAGATAATTTTTCACATCAATTAAGTTGCAGGTTGTAGTATGATGGCCGAAGGTTGTGAAAATATGTGAATTGAAAGACTACTAACCCAAAGGCATGTAATTTAAATCATCGGTTTTGAAAAGAGCCTCAGAGGAACCAACTAACAGCTCTTTGGAGCAGTTGCAGCTGTCAGCACACTGTAAAAACTGATGAGTTAGTTAAGCTCAAAGTGTTGGAGGAAACTGATTGCCTTGACTCATTAGTTAACGCAGCCATTCAAGTGTATCTAAACTGAGTTGCATAAAAACAGTTAAATGTATCTTCTTCATACTATTCGAGTTTTACTTACTGTATTATTTCTACTAAGGTTTATCACCTCATTCTAGTTGTGACAACTTGCATAACACAACACAACTGGTATAGCCATTTACTTCATAGGGCAGTGTACCCAAACGCCATGGGCTCCTGGTGACTGAGGGCCCCCCTGAAGCTACAGATGTACAGTAACCTCAGCGTTACAGCATCAATTGCCACTGTGATACAAGGGGACCTGCGGGGAGGAGACTGCTATGGCAGTTTGTAAGACTGCCATAGCAGTTAAACTAATGGTGCCAAACACAAACGTTATCAAAACACTCAAATATCCCAGTAACAAAGGCTTTGACATACTGTATGTACAACAGTAACACACAGTAAAGTTACATTCTAATGCTTATGTCCCAACATTTAACATTTCAAATCAGCCCTTGTGGCTACATTATTTTTTGAGAGAGATTTAGAAGTGCTGATCTTCATTTGATGATTGTGGTTGTAATTTTGAAATTACAAATCATAATATTCAAACTTACTAAAAGGCACTACTTGTGGCAGATGAAAATATAAGGCACGGCGAACTGAAGTTTAAAAGGGTGTTTATTCATCCGCCGTCACAGAACTCACTCCAGCACTGTGTAAGCATGCTGGAGCGAGCCCTCGGGCTCTCGTCAGCAAAAAGGCAATGCGTAGTCAGATGAGCAGTAAGAGAGAGCAAGCGATATTCAGTTGCTTATATACCCAGCTACAGACAATACATGCACAGCAGTAAGCATGGACATTTGCATTACAGTACAGCAGGAATGCATGGGACATTTACATGAGAGTCACGCATATCAATAGCGGAATTACTGGCGCTGGAATTCCTCTCTGCTCCGGAGCTGTAGGACAAAAGAGGTTACAAGGCACATCTACATATTGATATCAATCCATACATCTCATTGTTCTGCTAATTGCTCCAGCTGAGTGCTCTGCTTGTCCGTAGGCTGTGGGGGTCACCCAGTCACCCACACTACTCCCCCCCAGAGGGCTCAGCTGGGGGCTGAGGCGTCGATCGTCCGGCTTTGGGAGCGAGCTGCGGGGAAAGTCTGTGCCGGAGGAGGGGGAGGGAGGAGGGTGGGGGTAGCAAGTGCCGGCCCGGGACGGCGAAGATTGTCTGGGCCGCGCAAAGACCCATTATTTCCTGTAGGTTTAAATTGCTTAAGCTGCTTAGTCAGTATTTTATATTCACAAATCTAGCCTGTTTTCTTCTTGAAATGTACCAGACTGATGCACTGCCATGAAGCAGCTTCCTCTGCTTTACAAAAATAAGGGATCCTCAAACACAACCTTGAGCAGAGCCCCCCAAAAGCAGGAAACAGCCCTGTTCATTCAATAAGTGTTTGAGTTTCAAAACATTAGAATATAGTGATAAAAAAAAAAAAACCATTGGTCACTTTAAAACTCATGGTGATCCTATCAAATTGTATTCCCCTCTCCCCCAATAATTAAAAAAGCATGCAAAATGTACTTTAGTTATGGTGTTATCAAAGTGGTTGATTAATTTTGTGTGTGTTGAGTGAACAACAAGACTGCTACTCTTTGAAGTTGTTAATTTAGTGATGTCAGTTTAAAGGAGCATGAAACTATCTGGATTATTGGTTTATTGGTGCATGGCCTGGTGATTTTAAACCCTTAATAAAAAAACAAATGTCAGCAGTCAGCTTTATAGCAATATTTAAGTTAACTCAGAGGAAATGAGTGCCCCCAAAGTGCAACAACACTTACAAAAACTGAGGTACCACTACAAATGTGTATTTTTGAATATGGTTAAATTTGTAGAACTGAGTGACTTCCATTTTTTTTAAAGGATTAAGTTATATTTACTTATTTATTTTATTAAGAAGTACTGTTAGTTTTTACAGTGTATGGCCACATCTGCAGGGTATTTTTCCTCTTCGGCTGCTTCTTTCCTCAGAAAAATAAAAGGAGGTGAGGTTTGGCAGGGTGCCCACCATGATCATATTTAGTGATCTATATGTAGTTTTCTAAGATGTTTCACACAAAACTCGATTTTTTGCAACACCCTACAACTTTATTTATGTGAAAAATGATCTTCATAGTTTACAAGCATCATATGTGCACTTAATGGATAAATTTGATCGGGATCTACAATAATTTCTTTCTTACCATTCTCTCCTATATATCTTTTTACTGAAGTGATGCTCCATGATGTGGAAGTAGAGGGGTGGGGCTTAGGCTGTCTATATTAATGAGCCCCTATTTTTATTGGGTAAAAAAAATGTTAATGAACCAATCACAAGTAATGACGCGTTAAGGGTGTGTTGTTTTGCCAGCTAAGAGAATTGAAGAAGGATTGTTGGTGTGCGATTTCATAAAATCCAGGAAGTGAATTAACTAATCTCTCACAGAGTTTAACTAAATAAAGGGAGAGGTGTATTTCTTTGTGAAGTAAGTGATTTAATATTTTAATGGTATACCGTTGATCCAAGCCTTTATTTTATGTTTAAACCCAAGAAAGCCCTATTTTACAAAACACACACTCTTTAACAAAAACACATTTAAGCCCACTGTGGCTGTTTTAACTATATATGGTCCATTACACATACAGGTATTTACATATGAAATAACATCAGACTGAGGAATGATGCTCATTGCAAAATACTAACAGAAAAAAATGTTTGATCTCTTAGATTAAAACCTAATAACTGAATAACATACAGTAAATACTATTAAAGAGGCTCTACGTTAAGCTGGTAAACTATGCATTCACAAGTGGAAAAATAACTTATTTTGACATGGAATGATTTAAATTTTGTGTTTAATGTCACATGACTACACCTACAGTGATTTCTTTTAATCCTGACATTGTGACATAAGTGAATGATCTGTTTAGGGAAAAGTAAAAAACTGAGGTTCTTCCCATGTTCTTGTCTTTCTTCTTCCATGCAGATTATGCTGAATTCATCTTCCTGGGGATATTCTTATCAGAGATGTGTATAAAGCTGTACGGCCTTGGCAGGCAGGCTTACCTCAACTCGTCCTTCAACTGCTTTGACTGCATTGTGAGTCCAGTCGCTCCGGAGACACTCACAGTCACTTTACATTTACAGTTGAAACCAGACATTTACATACACTATGTTAAAAGACACAAGTTTTTTTGTTTGTTTGTTTGTTTTTTTCTCACTGTCTGACATGAAATCAAACTAAACGTTTCCTGTTTTCGGCCAGTTAGGATTACCAGAATTATTTCTATTTGCACACAAGGATCTCTCAAACAATTGCAGAGATCAAAAATTGGCCCAATCTCTTGGCAAGCGCCATGTTGTGTAAGGGGGTCCTTGGGATTTCTTTTTATTACTTTCTTCAAAGTCAGAAGTTTACATACATTTCCATAGTATTTGGTAGCATTGCCTTTAAACTGTATGACATGTGTCAAGTGTTTTGGATATCCTTCCACAAGCTTTTCATGATAGTTTGCTGGAATTTTGGCCCATTCCTCCTGACAGAACTGGTGTAACTGAGTCAGGTTTTAGGTCACCTTGCTCACACATGTCTTTTTAGCTCTGCCCACAAATTTTTCATATACTTTTATCAGGAAGCGAATTGTGGATCTCCACAAATCTGGTTGATCCCTGGGTACAATTCCCAGATGCCTGACAGTGTCACTGTCATGTTCGGGGTCGTCACCCAGAGCATGACTTGTGGCTGTTGGGTTTAATTATTGCTTATTAATTTCAGCTGGCAGATTGTGCCTCACTCTCCGCCAGCCCCACAGCCGTGCCACCTCCTCACCAGGCATCCACCAGCGGGATGGTTCACCACATACACACTCACACACTCATGCACGCACACACACATACACTCACACTCACACTCATGCACGCACACACACACTTTTCAATCAGTCACACACTTGGTGGCCACACAGCTGTGTCCATTTGCCCTCATTTTGAGTTTGTGTATTTATAGGGTAGAATGTGACCAGCTGTTGTGGCAACTTTGCATGTCAACTCCAGACATCCAGGCTCGCTTTTGTGGGTTCACCCTTGGACTAATCATGTTGTTTCTCCAAAGCCTTGTGCCTTTTTCTCCGCTCCTGTCCGTTTGGAGCGCGTTAGGCATCCTTTGAACCAGTTGAGTTTGTAGCCGGATGTCTCACTCCCTTTTCTGTGTGACTGTATTTGGACTTACCACACTTTCACCCATTGTAAATAAACATGTTACTTACTCTGCGTTTTGGGCTCAGTTTGCGCAGTTGGGCGCAGTTTGCGCAGTGAACATGACAGAAAGTTGCCACCAATAGAGCAGTAAGTAACATGTTACTCATTTTTTGTGGTTTTTTCACTCACCTGCTCGGAGCGTCATGTCCTGGTCTAGCCGTTCCTACACTGGGTTTAGTGGATGGGCAGCAGGACAGCCCAGTACGAAGGAGCAGCGGGCAGCCTGGCGAATCTGAGAGCTCCTGGAAGAGACGCATGACTCCATCGGACCCAGAGAATGTCTAGCCTGCCTCAACGGAGTAATCCGGATCCTGAGGACTCACCGGGGCCTCTGGAATTACCCTGAGTACTCCGAGCTGCTGTCCGGTGTCTGCACGCTCGAGCAGTTTTTCCCCGACCTGACGAGGAGGGCTGTCCGGACAAAACCCAAACCGAAACGCTCTTCTCCACCGGCGGCCATCGTCTCCTCCCCCCCGTCATCTGGTCCAAGATGGCAGTCGTCAGGTCACCGTCGACATCACCCGGAATCCCGGAAGAACTATTTCGCCCTCCACAGCAGATCATCTGTCCCGAGCAGTCCCGTCTGCAGGATCTCCCTCCGTATCTGCTGCGAGGTCTTCTTCCTCGGTTTGTTTGCTGGTAGCAGTGGGGCGCTTGCTTTTTTCACTGGGGTCTTCCGTTCCTGAGGCGAGAGGGGCGGCTTCCAAACCGTCTACCAAGGAGCCTAACACCGCCTTTCCCAGACGGACGGGTGAAGATGCCCAAACAGCAGCAGCTGCAATTCACACCGCAGACCGGGAGAGCAAGCGAGTACATTTTCGTTTGACTCATATTAATTGCCTGATTTCCGGTAGGGAGGCTTAGGGAAAGCAGTCCCCTGAGCTCTCCCCACCTGCTGCTGTTTATAATTGTTTACCAGCTCTCTCTCCTCTTCCCTTGGTGTGCCTGCCGGAACTGGAGCTGAGCAGTCTGGATCAGGAGGAGCCAGAGGTCCGGGAGGGATGTCCTCTCGCAGCCATGGTGAATCAGGTCCCAGCCGCAACGCCGAAGGAGTTACCACTGTGGATCATGGCAGCTGGGAGAATTAAGACTGCAGAGACCATCACGCCTGCTGTGGAGGCCGCCACAGCAGAGTCAGCAGCCGAGCAGAACCTTGTGGAGGCCGAACCTTAGGAGACATCTCCCGGCTCGCCGGAGTCCTGGACGGCGGTAGAGCTTGAGCTAAGGCAAGTGCTCTCTTTCGTCTTTCTCCTGTCCATAATTGAGCATTTTTGCCTAGCTTTAGGTGAAGAGAGGCAGCTACAGCCAAACGCTGCACCTGAGCTTGCCTCGCCAGGCTCTGCCGCTGCTGGTGACTCTGACCCTTCCCCCCCTCTTTCTGAGTCCTTTTCCAGAGTCGCCGGAGAGAGTCCTCCATCGCCGGATGAGTCCGTGGATCCAGGTCCGCAACCAGAGGCCACCGAGGTTCCGGTCGAGGCGGTTGTCGGGGGCACCCGGTCCCAGTCCAGGGTGCCTGTGATCAACCACTTCCTTGCTTGGGTGCTCATACGGGTCAGCTGGCCCATGGCCAAGATGGCGTTGGGGTCAGCAGTGGCCCAACTGGGTCCCACCGTGGGTACAGCAGGGGTCCAGCTGGACTCCATCTTGGGTGCAACCATGTGCTTGGTCGGGATCCATCGTGGGTGCAATGCAGGCCCAGTCGGGGCTCACCGTGGGAGCAATGAGGTCCTGGGAAGGGGCCACCGCTGGTGCAACGTTGTCCCAGGCCGGGACCACCACAGACGCAGCCATGGCCCAGCCCAGGCCCACTGCGGGGTCAACAGAGTCCCAGCCCTTCGTCGGGACCACCGGGGGTGCCACAGGACAGTTTGGGGACGCCAGGGCCTTCCTTTCCCTTTTGGAGGCCCTGTGGGTGTTCCTCCTCCTTCTTCCGGCCACCGTCGGGGTCTTTCTCCCTTCATTGCCAGTGACTGCAGGGGTTCCTCTTCCCCTGTCTGGCCACCCACCTCTCAGCCTTCCAGTGGGTAGGCCACCACCTCATCTGCCCTTCCGGTCCTGGTGGCCTAATCGTGTGGGTAGGCCGCCCAAAACATAGGGTTCCCTTGCCGGGTGGCCCGTATGCCCTGGCAGACCACCAGACACTGCTCTGCAGGCTGCCTGCTGGCCCTGGGATTTTGGCCGATCCCCCAAACTTATGGCAACCTGCTGGGCCTTGGACTCTGGTCGGCCCCCTGAACTGTGGGACCCTTGGGGGTGGGGTGGGTTAGTTAGTTTTGGGGTTGGGGAGTGTGTTGCCATTGTGTTGTTTGTGGTGTTCCCCATCTTTGTTTGATCCCTCCTAACCTGTTTCCCCCCACCTCCCGCCCTGGTTTGGTGTGTTGGTTTTTTGAGTGGGGGTGGGGGTTGTTCTTTGCTTTGATTGTACGGTGGGTGTCTGGTGTCCACCCCTTGAGGGGGGTGAGCACTATCATGTTTGGGGTCGTCACCCCGAGCACGACTTGAGGCTGTTGGGTATAATTATTGCTTATTCATTTCAGCTGGCGGAATGAGCCTCGCTCTCTGCCAGCCCCACAGCCATGCCTCCTCCTCACCAGGCATCCACCAGCGGGATGGTTCACCACATACACACTCACACACTCATGCACGCACGCACATGCACGCACGCACACATACACTCACACTCACACTCACGCACACAACTGTGTCCATTTGCCCTCATTTTGGGTTTGTGTATTTATAGGGTAGAATGTGACCAGCTGTTGTGGCAACTTTGCATGTCAACTCCAGACATCCAAGCTCGCTTTTGTGGGTTCACCCTTGGACTAATCATGTTGTTTCTCCAAAGCCTATCCGCTCCAACATTTTGTAAGTCCTTGTGCCTTTTTCTCCGCTCCTGTCCGTTTGGAGTGTGTTAGGCATCCTTTGAACCAGTTGAGTTTGTAGCCGGGTGTCTCACTCCCTTTTCTATGTGACTGTATTTGGACTTACCACATTTTCACCCATTGTAAATAAACACGTTACTTACTCTGTGTTTTGGGCTAGCTGCTATTGCTTATGTTCGCTGCGCAGTTTGCGCAGTGAACATGACAGCCACGTTCATCTGTTCAAACGATTATACACAGGTATAAACACCATGGGAATGTCCAGCCATCATACCGCTCAAAAAGGAGACGGGGTCTGAGTCCCAGAGGTTGAATGTGTTTTGGTGCAAAATGTGCATATCAGCCCCAGAATGAAAGCAAAAGACCTTGTGAAGATGCTGGCTGAAGCTGGTAAGAGTGTCATTATCCACAGTGACATGAGTCCTGTACCGACAACGGCTGAAAGGCCACTCAATGAGAAAGAAGCCATTACTCCACATGCAACATAAAAAGCAAGATTACAGTTTTCAAATGCATACAGAGACAAAGACATTTATTTTTGGAGACATGTTCTGTGGTCTGATGAAACTAAAATTGAGTTGTTTGGCCATAATGACCATCGTTACATTTGGAGAAAAAGGGGGAAACTTGCAAGCCTGAGAACACCATCCTAAACATGAAGCATGGGGGTGGCAGCATCATGTTGTGGGAATGTTTTGCTGCAGGAGAGACTGGTGCACTTTGCAAAATAGATGGCATCATGAGGAAAGAACATTATGTGGAAATATGGAAGCAGCATCTCAAGACACCAACGAGGAAGGTAAAAGTTGGGCACAAAGGGATCTTCCAAATGGACAAAGACCCTAAGCATACAGCCACATTAGTTACAAAATGGTTTAAGGACAGCAAAGTCAATGTTTTGGAGTGGCCATCACAAAGCCCTGACCCCAATCCCATAGAAAATTTGCAGGCAGAGCTGAAAAGATGCATGGGAGCAAGGTGGCCTACAAACTTGACTCAGTTACACCAGTTTTGTCAGGAGGAATGGGCCAAAATTCCAGCCAACTATTATGAGAAGCATGTGGAATGATACCCAAAACGTTTGACCCAAGTCATAGAATTTAAAGGCAATGCTGCCTTACACTACGGAAATGTATGTAAACTACTGACTTTGAAGAAAGTAATAAAAAAAAACGCTAAGGGCCCCTTTACACAATGAAAAAATGGCCAGATCTCGTAACGATCTTTCTATGACCTCGCAATGATTTTCAGTGATCTCCACAGTAGCCAAGATTTTGACTCAGTCCAAAACAATCTCTCAACGATCACCAAAGGGAAGTGTGATCTCCTAATGATTTCTCAAGGAGAATTCATTGATCTCATCTGTATCTTCCTCTGTATCA
Source organism: Pholidichthys leucotaenia (assembly GCA_020510985.1). Lineage (NCBI taxonomy): Eukaryota > Metazoa > Chordata > Actinopteri > Cichliformes > Pholidichthyidae > Pholidichthys > Pholidichthys leucotaenia. Next base: position 365,546,888 of record CM035838.1, read on the forward strand.
GGTGATCTGTGGCAGCATATTTGAAGTGGTATGGTCTGTCGTCCAGCCGGGTTCTTCATTTGGCATCAGTGTGCTGCGAGCTCTCAGGTTATTGAGGATCTTCAAAGTCACCAAGTGAGTCAGACGTGGTGTATTTATTTTCTTAATGTTTAAATAAATAACATAATTACACAGCCACACTTTCTGTGTTCATTAGGTACTGGGCCTCTTTGCGTAACCTTGTCGTCTCACTGCTCAACTCCATGAAGTCCATCATCAGTCTGCTCTTCCTGCTCTTCCTCTTCATTGTTGTCTTTGCCCTGCTGGGCATGCAGCTCTTTGGGGGACAGTCAGTACTGTTTCCTTTGCCTTTAATAGTCGTTCGTTTGCTGTTACCTGCTAGGTTGTTTAAGTCATGTTTTAGGCCAACGTTTGTTTTGCTTTTAGGATAATTGTTTCTGCTTTCACTCTATTTTGCTTTTTTCACTTGTTTCTCATAGATGTCTCTTTTTTCCATTGTTTCTTTTTCACTGCTAGGTTTAATTTTGAAATTGGCACCCCCCCAACCAATTTTGATACCTTCCCTGCTGCAATAATGACAGTATTCCAGGTGAGAAATGGGGACAGTGTAAAACAAACTGCCGAGGAGAAGGGGGGAGAAAACAAATCGATTTGGAAGATAATATTAAGGCTGGATTATAATTAAATGATTGAAGGACTTTTCATACAAGAAGCTAATATAAAATGTAGAATGCTACTGTCGGAAAAGATTATCAATCAGGGAGAATAGCTGGGTTAAGTCTTGCCTACATGTTAGGAATGTTTGTTTGCACTGTTCAGTAAATGTACTTCAGCCCTTTTTTGACTTGCATTTCATATTTTCTGTGCGATGGTAATAGATCCTGACCGGTGAGGACTGGAATATGGTGATGTATGATGGCATCCAATCTCAGGGTGGAGTCAACAAGGGCATGGCCTTCTCCGTCTTCTTCATCGTACTCACACTTTTTGGCAACTGTATCCTATGACTGTAACATTTTAGAGTAGAAAACATGCTGATGATACTGCAGAGCTAAGGGTGGATTCACACTACAATGTTTGGACCAACATTTGCTGATGTTTTGGCAAATGTCTGACTCTGCTGGTAAAAGTTGGTAAAAGTTAATGATAGTGTTTGTTAGCAAATGCTGGCGAAAGTTGTGTTCTTTGCAAGTTTTCAGCATGCTGAAAATTTGCCGATGTTTGGAAATACACACTGGTTAAAGTTGTGCTCAGTTTGTAAAAGTTCTTGAACGCTGGGCTAAGTTATGCAGTTAAGCTGCGTTGGCAAACGTTGACTGAAATGCCGGTTGAAGCAGATGTTTTTAGACCGAAACTCATTTCAGACATTCACGGACGCAAGAGAAATGTGAAGAAGTGTCGCTGTCCATGGTGCTGGAATGCCAAAAGCCGAGAGAAGAGGGAATTAAAAAAAGAAAAAATATATATAATTTCCCCAAAATGTGATAGCCCAAATGGGAAAAAATCATTGCAAAAGTTACTGTTCTTAATTTTCTGCTCCGTGCGTATATTCTCCAGGATTTATTAGTTCGGCTTCCATTGTGGGGAATCAAACAGTGCTGATGTGGTGTCAAAAAGTAAATGACATTTAACGGGATTTCTTGTTATTTAAATGGAGAGAGTTGTAACAGTCAAAATATAATCACCCATCATTTTATGTATATGATGCTACACTAAATAGTTTTTTTATTCCATCCACATTCACATTTTAATTGAGACTTACTATTGGAGTCTGTAGAGTGGCATTATTGTATTATTTTTTACAGGAATGAATGAACGGGGAAAAAGGCATGCAGAAGTAACAACATAGGAATAAAATAAAAACAAAAATAAATACTGAAATGTATGCCAAAGGAAGATTTGTTCACTCCAAAAGCAGGCCCAGAATGGCAGGAAGCCTCCACAAACGCTGACCTTTATATGAGTATCACCTAACACTGATGTCAGCTGACCTGTGCTGAGTATTCGTTTGCTTAAGTCAACCCAAGATGGCAACAGCTACACATACGCTAGCCCAAATTGGCAAAAGTTTGCCAACACTGAATGCAGCGCTGGCAAATGCTAGCAAAAGTTCATAAAAGTTCGTAAAAGTTGGTGTGCGCTGGATTTAAAAAACACCTGCTCACAAACATAATTTCACCAACCTTTGGACTAATTTCTCTGATTTTTCGAAACGTCTGTAAAAGTCAGTCCAAACGCTATAGTGTGAACCCATCTTACAGCTCCGGCAGGAGCACAGGAATCACTACTCCTAGGCATTTACCTCAGTGCTCACCAAACTCACTCACAAGGATCTTTAGAAGGGTCTGCATACAGGTTGTGCTCAATGTCAAAGTCAAAGGTCAGGAGATCTGGGCATTTACATTATTTCCCGAAAACGTTACTCCTTCTAGGCCATTGACTTTGACCTTAAGCACATCCTAGATGGGTCTGCATCTAGGACTGGGCCTGAAGCCCAGGGCACTCTGCCCTGGGCTTCAGGCCGAAGCCCAGGGCAGAGTGGATTAAATACCTCGCCGCTGACGAGGAGCAGGTGTGCGTGCGGCTGGCGCCGCGAGCCGTGAGCAATATCAAATATCCATATGTCCAAATATGTTAAAAAAACACACAGGCTTATAGAGGGTATCCTAATTTTTTCACATGACTGTACGTAAACACAGAGATAGTGTAGTGAAGGCTGTTGGTGGCCTCTGTTATTGTAATTACCTTCACCAAGGAGGTAATGTAATCAGGGTAGTTTGTCTGTCTGTCTGTAAGCAGGATTACGCAAAAACTACTGGACAGATTTTGATGAAATTTTCACCAGAGGTAGCCTTTGGGCCAAGGATGAACCCATTAAATTTTGGTGATGATCTTAGATTGCATACCTCCATCAAGGACCTTGCAGCAGCCTTGACAGAGGCATGTGCTCTCTGAATGCTTTTCTAGTTTTCATTAGCTCTCCAATCTGACTTAACCTGCTGCTGGAATGTGAGAAACTATAAGATCAGTGCAAGATGCTCTGCTAAATGGAAAATTCTCAGCTTTTCCTTTAAATTAGCTCGCCACTATCGCTTTACCCGTTGTTTCATCTATGGTTTCATTCACGGGCAGCCTGTCCTTCAGTATGCTACTGATGTTTCCTCTCATGTTGGACTGCGGACAGACTGGATGCTGCAGTGGCTTACTATATTTATGTACAAAGTAGTATTATAGGTTTTGTAGTCACATGAAGGTGAAATTACTGTCGTAATTTATGGTCTGACATATGGCTCTGTGGATAGCAGACCCCCCCAGAAAAAAGGAGGGATTTCTTAAATCAAACCTTACATGAAAAGTCAAAGCACAGAATGAAAAGGATGAGCTGGATGGTGTAAGGTTGCAGAGTAGCTTGAATGAGCAGGAGCAACTTCCTTTAAGTGTACACTTCACAGAGATATATAATAGGCTAAAGTGCTCATTGTTAGCCACCAGGCTAGTCTCAGGCGGCCAAGCGTGGACGCTATATTGCTGCTGATAAGAAACACAAATAAGCCACTGAACCACATAGGCATGTACTGCATTTTCTTCATTTTGGCTGAAAAAGTTTAATATTATATGAAACAAACAGCACTCATTGTCATGCCCAATTCCTGATCATGGTAGAAAGTTAAGGAAAATAAAATGTGTTCAGTTTTAATGTCATTAATTGATTTAAACACAGATGTGACTGTTTTCAGCACCCAAGTATTGACTTTCCAAGATTGTTTCCTGTGTATGCAAGTGATTTTTTTTTAAATGTTTCTCTTTCTTCTTATAGTATTCATACGCTTTTTATAGTGATGCTCCGTCACAGAATTGTAATTGTGAGAATGGCAAGTCCAAACACATATAGTAGGTAATTTGATTAATTAATTTACTATTTAATTGATTAATAAATTTAATTTACTATAACTAATAATAAAAAATAATAACTAGTACTACTGCTATTAATAATAGTTCATAATATTAATACTACAACTACTGTTAATAATATTACTAATAAATAATAATAATAATTATTATTATTATTATTATTATGTTAGTTGATAATACTTGGGATCAGTCCGCCAAGGTCTCCGCCTTTGACCGCCACCTAATCCACATAGCACCGGACCCCCATGATCCCTCCTGCAGGTGGTGAACCCACTGGAGGGCGGACCCATGTAACTCCTTCGGGCTGAGCCCGGCCGGGTCCCATGGGAAGAAGGAGTCCTATCAAGCTTGGTTGGCTTGTGGGACTCCCGAAGCAGCTGAGGTGTACCGGCAGGCCAAGCGGAGTGCAGCTCGGGTGGTTGCTGAAGCAAAAACGCGGGTATGGGAGGAGTTCGGTGAGGCCATGGAACAAGACTTTCGGTCGGCTTCAAAGAGATTCTGGCAAACTGTCCGGCGGCTCAGGAGGGGAAAGCAGCTCCCCGTCCACACTGTGTATGGTGCGGATGGGACACTGTTGACTTCAACAGGGGATATCGTTGGGCGGTGGAAGGAATACTTTGAGGATCTCCTCAATCCCACTGATACGCCTTCCACAGAGGAAGCAGGGTTTGTGGACGAGGGGGATGACTCGCCTATCACAGGGGCTGAGGTCGCCAAGGTGGTTAAAAATCTCCTTGGTGGCCGGGCCCCGGGGGTGGACGAGATTCGCCCTGAGTACCTCAAGGCCCTGGATGTTGTTGGGTTGTCATGGTTGACACGCCTCTGCAACATTGCGTGGAGGTCGGGGGCAGTGCCTTTGGCCTTTGGTCTGGGAACGCCTTGGTATCCCCTCTGAAGAGCTGGAGCAGGTGGCTGGGGAGAGGGAAGTCTGGGCTTCTCTGCTTGAACTGCTGCCTCCGCGACCCGGACCTCCGGAAAAGCGGTAGAAGATGGATGGATGGATGGATGGATAGTTGATAATATTACTCTCTCTCTCTCCCTCTTCGTCAGGTGGCTCAAGACGAGCTGCTGTGGCTTTCATGGATACAGTATGTGCCACTCATCCCGATTTTGTACCAGTTGGGATGCCTGATGCAGACTGCATCCCAGCCATTCCTCAGTGTCTGAGTGCCATGCTCTTCTGGGCCTTCCCCTTCCACGGGTGCCTTCCACTTTGCCTTGGATGATGGATTTCTCTTGGCCTATGTGTCATATGGGGTAGCTGAAGATTTGCAGTTTTCTTCCGGCAATTTGTTGGAAGAGCGTCCTCTTTCTTTTCAGTTGTTGAAGCACCCACTGGTTGGTATGCTTGTTCCTCCAAGAGGCTCAGAGCAGTCGTCTAAAGGTCCACATCTTGAAGGCATTGATCTTATTTGCCACTTGGAGATGGTCCATGACTCGCTTCCATAAGACGCAATGGAGAAGGCAGTAGACCGAGCCAGTCGAAGTTTGAGGTCGTTATTGACAGCTCCGCTCTTCCAGTTCTTGTCCATCTTGTGTACTGATGTTTGAGCAATACTTATTCTCTGTTTTACTTCTTGCGTAATGTCTGCCTCGATATTGATCATTGGCCTCAGGTTGTTGAATTCTTTAACCTCTTCCAGATGTTGTCCATTATTAGTGAAATGATCTGTTCTGTGCTTGTCGATGACCATGGCCTTTGCCTTTTTTGCATTTAGTAAGAGTCCTTTCTTTCGACTGAGATCTTCGAATTTTGTTAGGAGTCACATGAGCTCTTCTTTGCACAGGAGTGTTATATCATCCACATACCTTAAGTTGGCGATGGTCTGACCTCCAATCACGACTCCTATCTCAAGGTTTTCGATTGCTTGTCTGATGCTGTCTTCTGTATAAATGTTAAAAAGTAAGGGTGATAAAATGCAGCCTTGTCTGACTCCACGGTCAATAGGGAAATGTTCTGATGATCAGTTTGTTGTTCTGACTGTGGCCATCTGATCCTGATAGAGGTGTGCAAGGAGTTCTGTGATGTGTGTTGGGAAGCCCATGTGTTCCATGTCTGTCCACAGGTGGTGGTGGTTAACACAGTCAAATGCTTTGCTGTAATCAATAAAGCACAAGTATCGAGGGATATTACATTCCCTGTGCTTGTCAATTATTATTCTGATGTTTGTGATTTGTTCTCTTGTGCCCCTCTCCTTTACAAATCCAGCTTGTTCTTCACTGATATCTCTGTCATAGTATTCTTGGAGCCTTACAACAAAGATCTTAAGAAGCACTTTGCTTACATGTACTATCAGGTTGTGTGTTGGTTGACACACTCCTTCAGGTTTCCTTTCTTTGGGAGGGGGATGAAGACTCCTCTGCACCAATCTCTTGGCCATTCTATTCTCGTCCAGATCTTGACACACAGTTTCCAGATGAGGGTCATGCCTTCTTCTCCACTTGCTTTCCAAAGTTCAATTGGGCTACCGTCAATGCCTGGTGCTTTGCCATTGCTCAGTTGATTGAGAGATGTCTCCACCTCATACTGTGTTGGTTCTGTCTCTGGGTATCATTCTCTAGTAGCTTCCCATGGGTGGTCTTGAGGCTGGGGTTCTTGATAGAGTTACTCACAGTACTCAGTCCATCTTTTCAAAATTGCTCCTGTTTCTGTTATGGTGATTCCATCCTTGCTATTGCCATCCTTGCTGTTGATAATTTCTGTGTGGGCTCCATTTCCCAGTGATTTCTTTTACAACTTTGCTTAACCTCTCTTGGGTTGTTGCTGCACCTCTCCAATATCTCACACTTTTCTTGCAAGTATCTTTGTTTGTCAGCTTGAGTGGACCTTCTAAACTCTTTGTTAAGCTGTGACCATCTGTCATGGTTACCAGCAACCTTCTCTTGTTTGTGGCATTCTGCTATGTTGATGGTATCATCTGACAGCCAGGGTTGCTTCACTCTCTTCTTTCTAGGAATGTGCTCCTTTGCTGCAGTATTCATGTTTGAGTGTATTTCTTGCTACAGCTCTTCAGGTGAATGGTCTTCATCTGCATATTGCAAAAGGGGTATGAATCTGTTGTGGATTGATATAGTGAAAGCCTCGGGTATAGATTGAGCATTGTATCTGATCACCGGTGTCTTCTTGGTGTTGGCTTTGAGTCTGATTTTCACTTTTGCAATCAGTAGCTGGTGGTCGCTTCCACAGTCAGCTTTGGGTCTGTTTTTGGCATCCAGTGTAGAGGTCCTCCATTATCGTTTGATCAAGATGTAGTCTGTCTGATTTCTTGTGTGACTGCTGGGGCTTATCCAGGTGTGTAATCTCTGTGGGTGATGTTCAAAACAGGTGTTAGTGATGACCAGGTCGTTTCCAGTGCAGAATTCAATTAACGCTATTACTTTGTCATTCTGTGTCCCTAGTCTGTGTACTCCAACATGGAAGGTCTTCTGCTGTATCTTCCCACTTTAGCATTCAGATCGCCAATGACCAGAAGCATGTCCCTCAATGGAATGCTGTCCATTGTTTTTTGGAGCAACTCATAGAAAGATTCTGACTCTTCCGGAGTCTGCTGTGGGGGCATACACCTCGACGATGGAAAGATTCAGGGGGTGCGCTTTACCTCAAATGGTTTTGATCCTGGGACTAATTGGATTATAGCCTATCATAGCGCTGGCTGCATCCTTGTTCATGATGAAACCCACTCCTTGCCTCCTTCTGCCTTTCTCTAATCCTGAGTAAACCATTGTATGGCCGCTCTCCGTGATGAAACGCCCTTGTCCGAGCATCCAATGTTCTGCCATGCTAAGAATCATGATGTTCAGCTCCTCCATCTCTCCTGGGATGATTAGCATCTTCACACTGTTCATTCCTCTGATGTTCCCAGTGGCAATCATGACAGTGTGACAAAGGTTCAAGTCAGATCTTTCTCGCTTGCAACCACCCAGCCCAATGCTTCCCTGAATGGGGTTTGGAACCATGCCTTCATCCTCTGCGGCAGTACTTAAGTTGAGTCTTGCCTCTCCCCCAGTAGTGTTGGGCCTCCCATGAAGCCTGTGGGACGCACCTCCCGATGGCATATCATGAGCTATATGTCGATAGTCCATGTTGGCAAACTCGACCAAGGTAAATGTGGTGGGTGATCAGGTCCTTCCACATTTTGTGCTGTTGGAGTGTCGGTGAGAGACCTTTTTCTGGCTGCCTTTGGGGTGTCAGTGAAGAACCTTTATCTGGCTAGCGTTGGGGTGTCAGTGAGGGACCTTCTTCCACTGTGCTATAATGGCACCCTGGCAGGTGCTACCCCTCCGGGTCAGAGGAGACCTGGGTGCAGTGGCAACTCAGGGGCAGCTCCACATTCCCCAGAACCACTGCCTTCCCCAGACGGAGGCCTGACCACTGGATGCAGTTTAATGTCATACCCATAATACTACTACTACTACTAATAATAAGAAATGCTCCTGGTACTAACAACAACAACAACAACAACAACAACAACAACAACAATAATAATAATAATAATAATAATAATAATAATAATAATAATCACTATAAATTCAAGAAATCTCTGTGTGTCTGTGTGTCATGACCATAGGACTCGCTAAAAAGATCATAGGATCGCCTATGATGTTCCTATGATCTCTACATGATGTCCTATGATGTTTCTATAGGACTCGCTAAAAGGTCATAGGATCGCCTATAATGTTCCTATGATGTCTACATGACGCCTATATGATGTCATATAGACCATCACTCACGATCATAGGACTCGCTATGCCATCATCAAAGATCAAATGCAGGCATCATAGGACTCGCTATGCCGTCATCAAAGATCATAGGACTCGCTATGACATCATCAAAGATCAAAGGTAGTCATCACTCACGATCATAGGACTCACTATGACACCATCAAAGATCAAAGGCAGGCATCACTGAATGAGTGCTGACGTACTTGCTTACGCCCTTGCTTACACCTGCTTTCTACCAGCATGCACAGGTAGGCTCTCTCTCTGGCATCCTCGTCTCGAAGAGGTGATGCTTAGCGCGTCAAGGGTTGGAGTAGCGCCTGGAATGACTATACAGCCCAATCCTTGAGTGGCAGTCTTTGGAGCAGTTGGCGCAGATGAAGATTGATGGTGCACGTGCTGATGCTGCACGTTCTTTCCTCACCCCACGCTTCGTCACCATCTGGACTCTCGTGTTCGCTTCCATCTTGAGAACACCCTCTTTGACACTGTGGCACCAGGTGGCTCGATCTTTGGCAATAACCTCCCCGTTATTGGCATTGATCTGCGCACACCGCATGTCGCGTTTGCAGACATCTTTAAAACGCAACAGCGGTTGGCCCACACGGCGGACGGCCACCCACAATTCTCCGTAAAGGATTTCTCTCGGCAGATGGTCAGGCTCCATGTGGTGCACGTGGCCGAGCCACCGGAGTTGTCTCTGGCTGAGAAATGCAGGGATGCTTGGCAAATCAGCGTGCTCAAGGACCTCGGTGTTGGGGACTCTGTCCTGCCATTTGATGTGCATAAGGCGCCAAAGACAGCGGAGGTGAAACCCGTTTAACCGCTTCTCCTGCCTGGCATAGGCTGTCCAGGACTCGCTGCCATACAGGAGAGTGGACAGGACACAAGCTTGGTATACGGGTAACTTTGTCTTCAAGCTCAGCAGATTGTTGTTCCACAAGCGCTTGTTGAGTTTGGCCATGACATCAGCTGCTTTGGCAATTCTGGAGCTGATCTCGGTGTCCAGTGAGAGCGTGTTTGAAACAGTGGACCCTAGGTAGGTGAAGGTGTCCACAACCTCCAGCTGTGTGTTGTCAATGGTAATGACAGGAGAGGAGACAGCATCTTGCGCCATGATGCTGGTTTTCTTAAGGCTGATCATGAGCCCAAACTCCTTGTGGCATGGGACAGTTTGTCGACCAGGTGCTGCAGGCCCTCCTCGCTGTGCAATGCTAGAGCAGCGTCGTCTGCAAACAGCAGCTCATGTATGAGGACCTCGTAGACTTTGGTTTTAGCACGAAGTCTTGTGATGTTGAGGAGTTTTCCATCTGATCTCGTGCGGACGTAGACACCTTCAGGACAGTCGGCAAAGGCGTAGTGGAGGAGCATTGATAAAAAAATCCCAAAGAGAGTCGGTGCTAGAACGCAACCCTGCTTCACTCCACTGCTGACTGGGAAGGCATATGAGGTGGCTGCATCAAAGCAAACAGTACTATGCATGTCCATGTGGAAGGAGGAGACGATTGCAAGGAGCTTTGGGGACAACCGATCTTTCGCAGGATCTGGAAGAGCCTGCTTCGACTAACTAAGTCAAAGGCTTTGGTCAGGTCCTCGAACGCAAGGAACAATGGCTGCTGCTGCTCTCGACACTTCTCCTGCAGCTGACGGAGGGAGAAGATCATATCCACTGTGGACCTTCTGGCTCTGAAGCCATACTGGGACTCAGGATAGACTTTCAAAGCGAGGCTCTGCAGGCGGAACGGGGTGACCTGGGCGAAGACTTTGCCAACGATGCTCAGAAAAGAGATGCCATGGAAATTGTTGCAGTCACTGCGGTCGCCTTTGTTCTTGTACAGCGTGACTATGTTGGCATCGCTCATATCTTGAGGAATGTGACCTTGCTCCCAGCAAAGGCAGAAGAGATCATATAGTGGTTGTAAGATGGCTGTTTTCCTGTGTTTCAGAACTTCTGGGGGGATACCGTCTTTCCCTGGAGCCTTGCCACAGGCAAGGCAGTCTATGGCTTTGCTGAGTTCTTCCAGTGTGGGCATTTTGTCAAGCTCTTCCATGACTGGTAGGCCAGGCAAGGTGTCAAGGGCAACGTCTGTCACCCTGTTCTGGGTCTAGTACAATTCAAGATAATGCTTGACCCAACTCTGGAGTTGCTTCCTCTTGTCGGTGATGGCTTCGCCTGTCTTAGCTTTGAGCGGTGCTGTTTTGATGTTTGTGGGGCCGATAGCTGTTTTGATGCCCTCATACATTCCTTTGGCATATCCACAATCGGCAGCTACCTGGATGTTGGTTCAACGGCGGGCAATCTGCTGTGCCTTGCTCCTTGCTGCTCGAAGGGCGTCGCGTGTGCCAGGGCAAGGGTTCTGCTTGTGAGCCAGCAGTGCTTCTCTTTTGGCCTCTGTGACTGGCTGAATTTCGTCCCAGTAAGCCTCAAACCAGTCAGCATTCTTGCGTTCTTTCTTTCCGAATGCGGTCATGGCTGAGTCGTAGATGGTGTCGTGAAGGTGGTTCCATTTGGCATCCACGTCGCCTGGGATATCGGACTGGAGGTGAGCTTCAAGTTTCCTCTGAAAGCTGTCAGCAAAGGTCTGAGCCTTGATCAGATTGGAAATTCCGCAGGTGTTGATGCGGGGGTGACCCTTAGTCTTGGCATGGTGGATCTTCCTTAGCTTCAGTCTGACCTTACTGGCAACAAGGGAATGATCTATATCACAATCAGCACTGTGATAGCTTCTCGTGTGAAGAATACTGCTGAGGTCCTGTCTTCTGGTGATGACAAGAGCTAGCTGGTGCCAGTGACGGGACCAGGGGTGTCTCCAAGACACTTTCCGCAGCTCTTTACGCTTGAAGTAGAGTTTGTGATGCAGAGGCCGTGATGACAACAAAATTCCAACAGCCTCTGTCCGCTCTCGTTCATCCTGTCTATGCCAAAGTGGCTAAGACAGGATGACCACACTTGCCAGTCTGCTCCGACTCGAGCGTTGAAGTCGCCTAACAAAAATAAGCCTTCAGAGTGGGGGATTCTCGATAGCACTTCCTCTAGAGCCTCGTAGAACTGATCTTTGGCTTCTGGAGTGGACGTGAGGGTCGGGGCATACACAGAAAGGATGTTCACAAAGCCCGACGATGTCTTCATGCGAAGGGCAAGGATTCTTTCGGACCCTCCTGTAGGGGTTTCTGTGGTGGCGATCAGCGAGTTTCTCACTGCAAAACCTACACCATGCTGCCTGGACTCATCCTGGGACAGGCCCTGCCAATAAAAGGTGTAGTCTGATTCTCTGAGAGAGCCGCTGTCAGCCAGGTGGGTTTCCTGAAGGCAGGCAACATCGATGTTAAGTCATACCAGTTCCTTATTGATTATGGCTGTCTTGCGAGAGTCATCCATTTGTTGGAGATCAGCGGTAAGTCCGGGGCACATGGTGCGAACGTTCCAGCTTGCAAATTGAAGAGCTGGAGTCTTCGTATGTTTCTCCTTTTGACTGCCTGGTGCAGATTGACGCTTGCTTGTCGGGGGAGACCCATAAGCTCTACGCACCCAGTAGAGCAGGCAAGCCATGGCGGGGTGGCACCTTACTGGCTGGGGCCTGTCCAGCTTGAGGCGGGTGGTAGCTGCCCAATGAAGCTGCAAAGGCTTCTCTCACCATCAGACGAGACCACTGGTGCACCTCCCTATGCCAGTTGGTTAGCGGTTATAACCGGTAACTGCCTTGTCCCATGTTGTGCCAGAATTTTGCAACGCCACTGGAGTGGCCTCTCCAGTTTGCGCTAAATAGCCTGGGTGGGGTAGTATGGAGACACTGGGCTGCCCATACGTCAGTGTCCCCCTCTCGGTGTCACCGGCTGAGTCCAAAGGAAAGGATGATCCAATACTGTTTGGGACCAGTTCCATTGCAGGAGTTGCCGGAAGTTTTGCTGAGCATCTGCCAACTGCCTTAGGGCTCCACTCTGGATTTATCCTCGAGGTTTACTCCCAAAGCCTTTCCTGTAATCAGGTATAGCCGCAAGGCAGTGGAGGTTTGGAATCAGAGTTTACCTTCTCCTAGGTAGTTTGCCGGTCAAGGCTAATGGGCACTACCTGCTCGGATTTGAAATCAGAGTGGTCCTTCTCCTAGGTGGACTGACATCCAAGTCTGACAAGCCCCACCTACATGGAGCAACCTGGTTATAGTGCCAGAGACTCGCTGACACCCTCTGTCATTTAGTGAAAACAGGGTCAGCACGAGAAGCCAGACAGTAGGATTTGGTTAGGAAAGGCTATTGGAGAGACGCTGTGCTATGAGTGGGGTATTTCAGTGGAAATGTAGGTGCTCATTTCTGCATTCCACCCCAGCATGTACAGGTAGGCACTAGTAATATTAATAATAATTATAATGATGATGATGATGATGATGATGATAATAATAATACCAAATAATACAGCAACTTTTCAAGATTGTCTCCTCTATATGCAAGTGATTTTTTTTGTTTTTCTGTCTTCTCTTTTCATTCTTCTTGTTTGCTAACAGAAAAAGATGAATATTGAGCTGACGACACTTATAGGGCCCTATTAGAATGATCATCCGCTGACTTTTCTGCTCGACTTTCACTGTACGACAGTGTTTTTGTTAGTTTCTGTCAGTGCATTGTCTGTTTTTTACCGTTTGCGTGATGCCATCAAATTACCAGTGGACAGTGCGCTTGCTATGCGCTGGCAGGCGGAGGCTCATTTCAAAGAGGTCTGGCAGCACACAATCTAATGCACATTACTGCACATTAGTGCATTCTATGAGAATCTGCTTTTGATCAGGTAAAAGGAGGTCTTTCGTCAGAAGTGCATTATTTAATGATATTTCAGTGGCGTGTTTTGAAACCGTGCAGCTCCAGAGTTCATGGGGAAACGGTATCCCCTGGATTTTTCTGTTATTTTAATGGAGAGAGTTGTAATAGTCATCATATAATCGCCCACATTTATATGATGATCACACATTAGTTTTGTTTTTATTCCATCCACACTGTCATTTTAATTGCGGACTTAACATCAGAATCTATAGATTAGGCATTAATGTAGGATTTTGTTTTTAGGGGAATGAATGAATGAATGAACAGGGAGCATGTGTGTGCACGGGGGGAGGCGTGTCAGTCTGAAGATTTTTATTCCATCCACATTTTCGTTTTCATCACGGACTAATTAGGCATGAATGTGTTTATTTTTAGGGGAATAAATGAATGAACAAGGAGTGTGCAATGTTTTACTTTTCACTTTAACTCCCCACAGAGACAGGAGATGCATCCACACATCTGCCTCAGCTGTGTGCCCCAGGTTTCCAGCTGGGTTGCACCACGCCTAGGGTTGCAATTCTCCACCAGCAAGCTCCCCGACTGCCACCCATCAGGGGCCAGCAGAAGCCAACGAAAGCAGGCTTGCTTTGTGGCCGGGGTTGCTGTGCCAGATCTCTTCCTTTCCTGCCACCCGGGATGGGCTGGGGTAGAGAGCCACAGACCCCCGCACGAGACAGAAAAGACCCTCGGTTGGTGAAAGCAACAGGAGAGGGAGTACTCATCTCCCCACTGGCCGGGAGGGACTTCCATGCCATCGTTAATGAAAGTTTATGAAAGTTTGCACGGGCATCATCCTCTTTTCCTGAAGTTTCAAACCCGTTTATGTCTGTGTGTTGCATCCGTGCGCACAACATTAAACCATTCAGATGATTTTTCAGTCCATTTTTCCCCATTAATTCTTTCTAACATAACTAACTGTGCATCAGCTGTGATTGATGTCTTCCTTCTTAGCAAGCAGCATTACTATCGCGTGCATTTTGGCTCACACACACGGGCTGTCATGGAATGCCCCTCGGGGCAAAGAGGAGAGAGACCCAGGCACTGAACTGCTAGTTGTGAAATTTATTAATGAACAAAAAGTCCAAACTGTGCATAAACAAAAAATCCAGATAGTATATAAAGCAAACTTACGAACGACACAGAGAACACAGGATACACACGGATAGGAAATGTCAGAACGGGGACAGGGTTCTTTTGTTGTTGTAGCTGGTGTGGTTTTAACCACCGAATCCGTACAGAGTACGGCCCTGCCTCTTCAGAGCATACACCACATCCATGGCGGTCACCGTCTTCCTCTTGGCGTGCTCGGTGTAGGTGACGGCATCACGGATGACGTTCTCCAGGAAGACCTTCAACACGCCGCGGGTCTCCTCGTAGATGAGACCGGAGATGCGCTTCACTCCACCGCGGCGAGCCAGACGGCGGATAGCGGGCTTGGTGATTCCCTGGATGTTATCACGGAGAACTTTACGGTGACGCTTAGCGCCTCCTTTCCCCAGACCTTTGCCGCCCTTTCCTCTTCCAGACATGCTGACTTCTTCTCTGAAATGTCAAAGACGAATCAATGCACGTGGCATCCTTAAGTTATGCCACGTGCCGTCCTGCCTCAAATCCTCCACCATCATCCCTGTCCCCAAGAAGCCACGGATCACTGGACTTAATGACTACAGACCTGTAGCGCTCACCTCTGTAGTCATGAAGTCCTTTGAGCGCCTGGTCCTGTCCCACCTCAAGTCCATCACCACCCCTCTCCTGGACCCGCTGCAGTTTGCCTACCGAGCCAACAGGTCTGTAGACGATGCAGTCAACCTGGCCCTCCACTCCATCCTGCAGCACCTGGACTCCCCGGGAACCTACGCCAGGATCCTGTTTGTGGACTTCAGCTCCGCATTCAACACCATCCGCCCCGCTCTGCTCCGGGACAAGCTGTCCCTGCTCAACGTGCCTGACTCCCTCTGCAGGTGGATCATCGACTTCCTGACGGACCGGAGGCAGCATGTGCGGCTGGGAAAGACTGTCTCAGACTATACTAGCATCAGCACCGGATCACCCCAGGGCTGTGTACTTTCCCCCCTACTCTTCTCCCTTTACACCAACTCCTGCACCTCCAGCCACCAGTCTGTCAAGTTGATCAAGTTTGCGGACGACACCACCCTCATCGGGCTCATCTCCAACGGCGACGAGTCCGCCTACAGGAGAGAGGTGGCCCAGCTGGCGTCCTGGTGCAGCAATAACAACCTGCAGCTGAACGCTCTGAAGACAGTGGAGATGATTGTAGACTTCAGGAAAGTCACTACTCCTCTGCCCCCCCTCACCCTCTCAGGCTCTCCCATCACCACTGCTGATTCCTTCCGCTTCCTAGGCACTACCATCACCAGGGACCTCAAATGGGAGCTGACCATCAGCTCACTCATCAAAAAAGCCCAGCAGAGGATGTTCTTCCTGCGGCAGCTGAGGAAGCTCAAGCTACCCACCAAGATGTTAGTGCAGTTCTACACAGCCATCATCGAGTCCATCCTCACCACCTCCATAACCGTGTGGTACGCAGGAGCCACTGCCAGGGACAGACTAAGGCTGCAGCGCGTCGTGCGCACTGCTGAGAAGGTGATCGGCTGCAAGCTCCCATCTCTCCAGGATCTGTACATCTCCAGGACCCGGAGGCGTGCTGGCCGGATCATAGCCGATCCCTCACACCCTGGTCATGTACTGTTTGCCCCCCTCCCCTCTGGTAGAAGACTTCGGTCCATCCAGACTAAAACCTCCCGTCACATGAACAGCTTCTTCCCCTCTGCCATTAGACTGCTGAACACTAAGTGACTCTCGTGCACCATGTACAGCAGCTCAACCAGACTCATGTCAATCATCACTGTTTTCTTCCTGCATTACCGACTGCACTATATAGTTCTCCACAGTATCTGCTGCTGGCTAATATATATTTTAACTGTTGACCAGTATCACTTAATCTTATCCTACACTTTATTACATGTATAGTTTATTTCTCTTATCTTATCATGTTTAATGTTGCAGCATTGTACCGAGACAAATTCCTAGTTTGTGTACTACATGAACAATGGCAATAAACCTGATTCTGATTCTGATTCTGAGGGTTCTGACAAACCGATACTTTAAGACTCCAGCCATAAGGGGGAGAAATAATAATCCTTAAATAGAGCTAGAGACAACTGAACACAAATGATGGCAGGTGTGGATACCATGACCGGGCAGGGGGAAATAATGATTAGAGACTCGGGTAGCTGGAAACAATGAGAGGGGAGAGATGGGGCTGACAGCTGATTGGGACATCGCCCACAACAGAACAAAAAACCCGGAAGTGCAACTGACAGCTGCAGCCCTGGGAGGAGAGAAAACACAACAGAATGTGAATATAATAAGATGACAAATAAAGACCAGTAAACCCAAATACAAAAACTATAATGAACGTAAACAGGAAAATAAATCATACTAAGAAACACAGAATATGCAAAAACCAACCAAAGATAAAATAACAGGAATTACAACTCAAAACTACAACACTATACAAATATGAAAAAAAAGTATAGAGACTGAGCACGGCGGAATCCCCCCATGCTCAGATCGTGACACAGGCTTTGGTCAGCACATAAAACCATCATGATCACAGTTCACTTTAGATAATGCGCCTCTGCATTAAAGGGATGGGCATGAGCATTTTGGATTGGATTATCCAAAACACACCTCTGAATGATTAGACCAGCTTCTTTGCGTCATGCGCCGGCAGAAAGTTCATTTGCATGCCATTGTGATAAAGAAATGAACTTGGAAATGCCCATAAATGCTTTCTGCGTCAGTGACAAGTGACTAACTGACCGCCGCATTGTAATACTGCAATAGTGTTTTAATTTAAACGATAACAAATATTGAAAATCTCTATACCAAATAATTATCTTGCTCACCGAAGGTACCAGTATATAAACAACTACGTATATTACACTAAAGTAATTGAGAACTTAATAGGAAGGATAAAAAGAATGTTTTCAGTTCATATGCTTTTTTATTATGATGTTTATTCATTCAGCACAGTCATACAGCACTACTGTACAGTTCCACAGCAGTACCACAGGATGATCGCCTCCATACCACACCACACTGATGCAGTAATTCATGCATAAGGAGCCCTGACCAAGTATTGAGTATGTACATGAACATACTTTTCAGTTGTCCAGCATTTCTTTTAAAAGTCAACTAAAAAAATTGATCTTATGTAATATTTCAATTTTTTTAGAAACACAATTGGTTTTCATTAGCTGTAAGCCATAATCATCAAAATTAAAAGAAATCAACACTAGAAATATATCATTCTCTGTGTAATGAATCTATATAATGTAGTTTAGCTTTTTGAATTGAATTACTGAAATAAATTTACTTTTTGATGATATTCTAATTTATTGAGATGCACCTGTATATACATAGCTTACTTATATGATTACAATAAATGCAACAAACCATTTTGGGGTAACCTGTTATCACAATGCTGCAGGGGTTGTCAACACGACTGTATTCAGTGTCAATGTGGTGCCTCCATTTGCTGTCAAAATATTAGCCATGTTCCCTCTAGTCTAGTCCATTATATGATCTCAATGGTACATTCAGACTAGGCCCAGGTGTTCTATACTGGCCTTAAGTACAATTGTGCATTCTCCCTTCTCCTGTTCCCATATTACTCTGGGCCTGAGAATGGTTACCTCTTGAACATACCTCATCATGTCATAATACAGCAAAGGCATGACTTTATGACATTGTGAAATTAATTATTATCTACCAGAATTTCACATATACCCCAATGTTCTTGTGGGTCTTTTGTTCACTTAGTTCTGTATGTTTGGATCTGCCAAATTTGAAGTAAACATTCAAACTCTACAGTGATCTAATGTAAACCTGTGCCATTTTATTATTATTATTATTTTTAGAGGGACATCCTCATTGATTGTATTCCATTTGTTATCATAAAGTGCCTTTTTGTCCCCCGTCAGTTGAAGCCCAAAGGGGTTGAAGAGCCCTTTGGGCAAAGACCAAAGAGGGATTATGTTATGGATCAGTCCGTCCGTTCGTGCGTCCGTCTGTCTGTCTGTCCCACGTTTGTGAAATCAACTACTCCTACAGTTTTAGTCCAATTGTTTTGAAACTTTGGATCATGGTTTGATATACACTGAGGATGTGAATGTTGCAATTTGGTTGTGATTGGATGATGTTTGCAAGAGTTGTAGCCCCTGACCTATGACCTCCTGTTTTACTTCACTTCATAGACAGTAACTGTCTTGTGAAATCAACTCCTCCTACAGTTATAGTCCGATTGTTTTGAAACTTGGTACTATGGTTTGATATAGTCTGATGATGCACATATTTCAATTTCACGCTCATCGCATGACCTTGAGATCAATGGTCAGAGGTGAGATTTTTCCCTAAATCTTCTAAACACAATACCTATTGAAAGAAATTATGTAGGCTTTTCAAATTGATACAGTAGTTGTATCTAATACACATCTTGGATGACTTACATGCTCACCTAACTATGGGTCTGGGGTTAAGGGCTTAAAGGTCAAAGTTAACATTGCAGTTGCACTATGGTAAATGGCAATTGCTACATTTACTATTACTATATAACAAATAAAGCTAGAGCCACCAAACCTGATCCACAATTTCACCTTGGGATCCTGACCTCAGACTATGGATTTGGGATCAAAAGATCAAAGGTCAAGGTTAATATTCCCTAGTCCTTATTACTGTACAGCGAGTAAAGCTAGGGTCACCAAACTTGGTACACAAGTTCACCCTGTGACCCTGAAGTGTGAATATGGTTTTGGGATTGCAAGGTCAAAGGTCACCATCAAAATGGCTTGTAAACTACTGTACATCTCAACAACAAAGAAACTGAGGGTCACAAAACTTGCTATACAGATTCACCTTTGGATCCTGACCTCTGACAATGGGTTTGCGGTCAAAGGTCAAGGTTAGCATTTCTTAAGCTTTATTACTGTACAACGAGTAAAGCTGGGGCCACCAAACCTGGTACACAAGTTCCGAGACCAAAACCTCTGACTACAAGTTTTGGGTCAAAAGGTCAAAGGTCAAGGTTGGCACTTCCTATGATCTTTAGAACGTATAAAGCTTTCTAGGGTCACCATACTTGCTACATGGGTTCACCTCGGGATCCTGACCTACAACTATGGGTTATATACTTTGTTGTATATTCATGTATGATGGGTTTATCATAATTTTGTTCTGCCACAGTAATTATATTGAAAAGTTGAAAACTGCTCTCTGCCAGTAAGTATTGGGATCTTCAATGAAAACGGGGGTGGGGGATATTGCACTCGCCTCAGAGTGCTCTTGTTTATGAGACGTGCAGTCTCAGAGTCAGCACAATGGAAAACAGTACAGAGAACACTGCAGCTTTTCTGACTTTGTGGCCTATTTTGACTCATTTTAGTCCAATACATACTGTACTCAGGAGTGGGAATCGCAAGGGACCTCATGATACAATACCTATCACAATACTTGGGTCACTGGAGGATCTCAGTCCTTTGTGGGATGGTGTGCTGTTATGGTCCTTTCTGCTGGGCTCGGGGTCTTCACTTGGTGAAGTTTTGGGACCCCCATGGCATCAGGACGGAGTCACATGCCTGGCCTCCACCATCTCATGTTCTCAGGGGCCTTTGTTTTCCGCAGTGACACAGGTATCTGCATATATGTAAGGTGGTGGACTGTGTTGTCTTCTTGGCTCGCTCTGAGCAGTGGCTTTGTTGCACAAGGGATGCCCAGAGTTTGTTAATTTTTACCAGGAGCTATTATAGCTTGACTGTCACCTGGGTCAGCGCTGCTCATGCTGGGATGTTGTAGCTTGGCTGTCATCCGCTAGTGCTGCTCTTGCTGGATACTGCCAAGAGGAGTGTGCCGGCACGCCTGTTCCCTGAGAGTTTTTTTTTTGCATGTGTGCAGCTTCATTGTGCCATGTCAAGGTCTTTCGTTCAGTTTTTGTTAAAAAAAATAATTTGGGTTAACTTTTCATTACATTTCTCAGTTCATCCTCAGGTCTCATTCTAAAATCGCATGTACCATCTAGTGGACTGAAAACTCAATTAGTTAATTGATACTCACGATTTTGCAATACTTATTCACATATATGTACATAAATTTTAGGCATTTAGGGATCAATACATCACCACGAGTGCGAAGTATTGTCATATTACACCAAATCAATCTTTTAACCCATCCCAAATAGACTGTCCTTAGACTGTCTGTCACTTTGATTGTACACCATGTACATGTAGCATACTCATGCATGTCCTTGTAAATGAACAACTGTATCATGTCAAAGCCCACCTTTTCCCACCATTACTAGTGCTTCAAAACAACTTGTTTTTTGAGCTTGGTATCGAGCTTCATACTTGTCAAACAAACTGGGCTTTGGGGACCAAGCACACTTCTGAATGTGCCCTAATACTTTAAAAATTGTCTTTTAGTGTCATGTGTTGAATTAATCTGTGAATCTTTTCATTTCTTATAAACAGAGAATGTCACTTATGGCGCCTTCAATCACTATAGTCTTCCCACTGTAAAGCTTTTATAAAATAGTTTTTAATCCATCCACATCTGTATGTGAGTTGCTGTATAACTGTGGTTCTTTTAAATTCCATATATGTGATATTAGTGACTGAGCCAATTCTGTTACGTGTCTGCTGAGTACTCACCTCCAAGCACTTTCCCAGATGCTGTATTGCCTTTAACTGTGTTCAGACACGCTGCTGAATGTGTTCTTGGCTATCGCTGTTGACAACTTGGCGAACGCACAGGAACTGACCAAGGTATGCAGAACTCAATTTTAAAGACTTCTTTGTTTTACACAGTTGTTCTTATTCAGTGAATTAAATTTTAGTTAATTTACATTCTTTCCAGACCATTTCTTGCTTTTGATTCCTTTCCCAATTCCTCTCTGCAGGACGAACAAGAAGAAGAAGAGGCTGCCAATCAAAAGCTCGCACTCCAGAAAGCCAAGGAGGTGGCTGAGGTTAGCCCACTGTCTGCTGCCAACCTCTCCATTGCAGCGTGAGTTTTTCTTTTTATATTACTGCTGTACTCTTGTTTTGGATTGCAAACAGAATCTTATGAATCATATCTTTATAGAGTATTCTTTTAAACCTTCCAAACACAACAGTGTAATAGGCTCAAAGGAATGGAAAGTCATTTGATACTGATCTTTATCAGCCACTTTCTGAGAGTGAGGTGGTAGAGAGACTGGTGATTGGAAAGAGGTTCCTACATCACAGTGCATTACAAAGTAACGTTTAGAATCAACATAAAAACACTGTTTTATTTTGCTTGAATATTTGGAAATTGCACCTGATAATTAAAAAAATACAGGTAGTCCTGTCAGGAGCAGTGCTTAGCACTGCGGCAGCACAGCAAGAAGGTCTTGGGTTCAATCCCACTGCCTGGCCTGTCGTGACCTTTCTGTGTGGAGTTTGCATGTTGTCCCGATGTCTGTGGTGGTTTTTGCTGGGTACTCAGTTTCCTGTCACAGTCCAAAGACATTCACAATACTTTAATTGGCATCAACTGGGGATAAATTCTTCTTAGGTATGAATGTAGAGTGAATGGTTGTGTGTCTCTTTGGAGATCTGTCCAGGGTGTATCCCGCCTCTCGCCCAAAGATGCTGGGATAGGCTCCAGCCCCGCCCCTCCCCCACAAACTGAAAGGGGTTAAGCGGTTGAAGATGAGCAAATGATAGTTGTATCAGGTTGACTGGGGACCACTCAACTGGGTACAATGTGGGAAGCAGGGTAGACACCCAGAAGAAGACAGTTAGAAGCTATAAAAGTCTCCTGGTCACCAGCTTAAAGATCCTATTTTGTTTGATTTTCACCAACATTTGTCAGAAAACTTGGCAAATCCAAAAATTGCCACATTAGCTAGCATTTTCTGCTGTGTGAGATGCTACCCACAAACCAACAAGCCCCACCTTCAGTTAGCAAAACAAACACAACCTGGCCCTGTTCCACCTTGTAACTTCAGGGTTAACCCTGGGTTTTCTGTACTACAAAACTGGTTCAGTTCTTTTTTTAAGGATTATTCTTTGGAGGTTTTGCCTTTATTTGACAGACACGGTGAAGATAGACAGGAAATGGGGTGGAGGAGAGAGAGACATGCCAGGGGGGTTTGCCCGGGCTGGGACTTGAGCCCACTCTGCCTGTGTGAGCAGCATGCTCTTTTTATGGGCATCATCATCATAGCAGTCTGTCGGGAGCGACAATAACTGTTTCATTTAGGTCTGATCAGATTCCTCCACACAGCTCTGTCCTTCGCCTTCCACTGCCAAGAACTCCTGTCCATATCCAACTTCTTCAGGTTTATTTTTACAGTGTATTTAAATCTGAGCCTTGGTCTATCCTGATTGCGTTTGCCCTCGCATAACTGTGAGCAGAGTAACTGCCAAGGGAGACATTGGTGATCCATCCTCTCAACATGTCCGAGCCATCTCAGGTTCATCTGTATTAGCATGTCCTCCATTGATGGTTGACCAGCTTGTTTCAGCACTTCTGTGTTGGTTATCTTGTCTTTCCATGAAATATTCATTATGGCTTGAAGGTGTCTCATCATGTACGCGTGGAGTTTCTTTACCTGCAACCTGTAGACAGTCCAAGTTCCAGCATCGTACAATAGAGCAGCCAGTACTGTTGCTCTGTACACTTTGCATTTCACACGAATAGACACATGTCGATTGTTCCACAGTCTCTCCCTCAAGTTTCCAAACACAGCACTCGCTCTTCCCATTCTGAGAGATAGTTCATCCTCCTGCCTAGCATTCTCTGAAACAGTACTCCCGAGATACTTGAAAGTCTTACACTTGACGAGTGGCTCTGTACCAATGCTGATCTCTTCTGGTAGTGATGTTGATAACTGGAACGTTGGTGGTTGATAGAGGCACTCTGTCTTTTTGGTGTTGATTTTGAGGCTGAATTGGCTAGCTACTCTTGCAAATTTCTCCACTAAAGATTGCATATCTTCCGCACTGTGTGCAATTAGAGCACTGTCAACGGCAAAGAGCATTTCTCTTACTACCTTTATCGATGTCTTACTCTTGGCTTTAAACTGTGCCACATTGAACAAGTCTGCTTCTTTCCTTGTTTGAATGTATACTCCTTCTGAAGTGTCTTTGAAGGCCACCTCAGGCATGGCTGACAGATATAGAGAGAAGAGTGTAAGCGCCAGCACATACCCTTGTTTCACCCCGTTGCTTACTGAAAAGTCTTTAGACACTGAGCCACTCATTGCCACGTTTGCTTGCATACCTGTATGGAGTGCCTTGATCAGGTTGACAAACTTTTCTGTACAGCCATATTTCTTGAGTACCTGCCAAAGTCCTTTTCGCGATACAGTATCGAAGGATTTACTGAAGTCAGTGAAGACTACATAAAGTGTCATGTTCTGTTCAATACACTTTTCTTGAACCAGTTTCAAGCAGAAAATCATGTCCATTGTGCTCCTTCCATTTCTAAAACTGCACTGGTTTTCTCGTAGTACATTATGCGAGATGTGTTCATTGAGTCTGTTCAGTAGTACGTGTGAGAGAATTTTAATTCAATTCAATTCAATTCAACTTTATTTATATAGCGCCATTTCACAACAACAGTCATCTCATAGCACTATCAACTGTAGGGAGGACCCCCACAGTTGCAGAAAGACCCCAGCAATCAGGCGATCCCCTGTGAGCAAGCACTTGGCGACGGTGGAGAGGAAAAACTCCCTTTTAACAGGAAGAAACCTCCAGCAGAACCAGGCTCAGGGAGGGGCAGTCATCTGCTGCGACTGGCTGGGGGGTGAGGGGATAGAGAAGAAGAAAAGAACAGACATGTAGAGAGCAAACAGCACGATGGGGACTCAATCTATGGGAGAGAACAAACAAATGTTAATGACCAGCAAAAAAAAAAAAATATTTCATAGAGAGTGAGGAAAGGAGTGAGGCCCAGTGCATTACTGGAGGTCCCCCGGCTGACTAAACCTATTAGCAGCATAACTAAGGGAGGGTTCAGAAAACACATGATCCCTCCCTAATTGTAGGCTATATCAAAAAGGTAGGTTTTAGCCCTATTCTTAAAAACAGAGATTGAGTCTGACTCCCGAATCCAGATTGGCAGCTGATTCCACAGGAGAGGAGCTTGATAACTGAAGGCTCTGCCTCCCATTGTACTTTTGGAGATTCTAGGTATTACAAGTAAACCTGCATTTTGGGAGCGTAGTGCTCTGTTAGGATGATACGGTAGTATCAGATCTTTTAAATAAAAAGGAGCCTGATTGTTTAGGGCTTTGTAAGTAAGAAGAAGGATTTTAAACTTAATTCTAAACTCTATGGGAAGCCAATGAAGGGAGGCCAGAACCGGAGAGATATGATCTCTCTTTCTAGTACCTGTTAAAACTCTTGCTGCAGCATTTTGGATCAGCTGAAGACTTTTTAAAGATGTTTTAGGACAGCCTGATAATAAAGAATTACAATAATCTAATCTCGAGCTAACAAAAGCGTGGATCAGCTTCTCAGCATCACTCTGAGACAAGATGCTCCTAATCTTGGCAATATTACGCAAATGATAGAAGGCAGTCTTAGAAACAAATTTAATATGTGAATTGAAGGACAAATCCTGATCAAAAATAACTCCAAGGTTCCTCACAGAGCTATTAAGAGAAAGAGTAACTGCATCCAAACTGAAAGTTTGATTTGGAAAGGAATTTCTAAGGTTTTTTGGACCAACAAGAATGACTTCAGTCTTATCTGAATTTAATAGCAGGAAATTACAAGTCATCCAAACTTTGATTTCCTTAAGACAGGCTTCTAACTTGGCTAATTGATTAGTATCATCTGGCTTCATTGACAGGTATAATTGTGTGTCATCTGCATAACAGTGAAAATGTATACAGTGCTTTCTAATAATGTTGCCTAACGGAAGCATATATAAACTAAAAAGAGTAGGGCCAAGCACAGATCCCTGTGGAACTCCATGACTAAGCTTTGAGCTGAGAGAAAACTCATCATTTACATGAACAAACTGGAACCTATCAGATAAATAAGATCTAAACCACTGCAACGAAGTTCCATTAAGTCCAACATAGTGTTCTAATCTATCAAGTAGAATATTATGATCAATAGTATCAAAAGCTGCACTAAGATCTAAAAGCACAAGTACAGAAACTAGTCCATTATCAGATGCAATGAGGAGGTCGTTAGTGACCTTCGCTAAGGCCGTTTCAGTGCTATGATGGATTCTAAACCCAGATTGAAACTCCTCAAATAAACCATTTCCCTGCAGGTGGTCAAATAATTGCGTAGCAACAACTCTTTCTAAGATTTTTGAAATGAAAGGGAGATTAGAGATTGGTCTATAGTTAGCTAAAGCTCCTGGATCTAGCGCTGGCCTTTTGAGTAAGGGTTTAATTACAGCCGTTTTAAAAGCCTGCGGTACATGGCCTAAAGTTAATGAAGAATTGATTATATGAAGAATAAAGCTACCAATAAGTGGGAAGACTTCTTTAAATAACCTGGTAGGAATAGGGTCTAAAAGACAAGTTGAAGGTTTGGATGAGGAAACTATTTTGTCTAACTCACAAAGGTCGATTGGAGTAAACTCATCAAGACAGACATCAATAGAAGGAGTTGTAGTAGTTACCAACAGTGGCTAGCAGTGATATACCTTGGTAATTTCCACAATATTTCCTGTCACCTTTCTTGAACAAAGGCACAATACTTGCATCCTTCCAGTCTTGAAGTGCTTTCTGGGCGTCCCATATCTCTTGGATGAGCTTGTGCAGGCAGTTGTTCAGCTGAACGCCACCAAATTTCCACACTTCTGCTGGAATTCCATCCTTTCCTGGAGCTTTACCATCCTGTGTTGTCCTGATAGCTGCCATTAGTTCATCAAGATTTGGTGGTTCATCCAGACTTGATACAACTGGTCGCTGCACTACAGCTTCTTTAGCCTCTTCAGCGAGATCTCCAGGGTTGTTTAGTAGTTGGTCAAAGTGGTCTGCAAATCTGTCCAGTATCTTGTCTTCTGCAAAACCGTTTCACTATCCATAGCCTTTAGTTGGATCAATCCTCTTGGTTTAGGACCATAGATTTCTCTCAGACCTGTGAAGAATGTTTTCATGTCCTTCGTGTCTGCTGCAGTTTGAAGTTCCTTGGCTTTTTCATCCCACCAGTTGGACTTCATCTCTCTGGTGTACTTCTGTAGCTCACTCTGAGCCTTTGAGTATTTCTTCTTCTTCGACCTTGTGTTGCACTGTAGATTTTCCTGCCTAACTGTATTCCTTGCTTCTACTAGTTTCTTCAGATGTTCACCATACTCATCAAACCAATCTTGATGTTTCCTCTCAGGGTAGCCTAAAACATCACTCGCAGTCTGATACACTGTATCCTTCAGTGTTGCCCATTTCTCTTCTATGTCATTCTCTGAGTTGTTGCTGTCCCAGTCTTTCAAGTTTTCATCCATCATTCATGTAAGTTCTTCCTGCTTCTTTTGGACTTTCAGTGGACTAGTGTTTAGCCTCTGTGGTGGCTTTGCACCTGTTCTGCGGTGCTGTTTTTGTCTGCAAATCCTTAATCTAGATGTCAGCATAACATGATCAGTACCACAGTCCACACCTCTCATTGCTCTGGTGTCCAATACATCCCTTATGTCTCTCTGCCTTACTATGATGTAGTCTAGCAAGTGCCAGTGCTTGAATCTTGGGTACATCCATGTCTTCTTGTGTGTGTCCTTGTGCTTAAATAGGGTGTTTGTTATCACAAGGTTGTACTCTGTACATAGTGCAAGTAGAAGTTCTCCCTTAGCATTGCACTTGCCTACTCCATGACTGCCCAGCACTCCTTTCTATTTCTCATTGTCTGA
This sequence comes from Pholidichthys leucotaenia, assembly GCA_020510985.1. Lineage (NCBI taxonomy): Eukaryota > Metazoa > Chordata > Actinopteri > Cichliformes > Pholidichthyidae > Pholidichthys > Pholidichthys leucotaenia. The sequence goes on from CM035838.1 coordinate 365,574,245, forward strand.
ACCAACTCTAGCATTAAAATCTCCAACGAGTATCAGCTTGTCATCAGAGGGTACATGCCTGATAGTCTCCCATAAATCACTGTAGAACTCTTCCTTCACCTCCTCAGTGTCGGTCATTGTTGGGGCATACACGCTGATGAGTGTGGCATACATCTTCTGCTGTAGTGGAAGTCTCATAGTCATTATCCTGTCATTGGTACAGTGGTATAGTGGTATAGTGTCATTGGCACTGGTTCCTCATCAAGCATTGCTGCTATCTCCTTTCTAACTGCAAAGCCTACTCCTGCTTCTCTCCTTTCTTGAGTTGATCTCACACTCCAAAAGAAGATGTACCCATGATCTTCCAAACTGTCATATCCAGGCAATCTTGTTTCACTAAGTGCAGCTATGTCTACATTGTACCTGTTCATTTCCAAGGCCACAAGCACGGTCTGCCTTTCTGGGTGCTGTGATGTTGATCTGTCCATCAGAGTGTGTACATTCCATTCTGCTACACACAAGGCTGCTGTTTTCCTCTCCTTCTCTTTTCCTGCTCCTAACATACTTTTTGCTGCCTGTCGGAGCGTGAACAGATCAGACCATGACAAGCACTCCAGCATTCTATATGGTGCCTAAGCACCATCCATATAAACTGCTAGGCCACTGGAGGCCACCACTGGTTCATTTCTTACCATGCTGTGACGCTAACCTGGGGCAAGTTAAGATCCCGATCGGAACTCTCTGGTTATGTAAACATCACCCTCCAGCCAATGGGGTTTGAGGAGACACCCCTTCCCCTCCATTAATAGGAGACCCACCATTATTATTTTAGGTCAATTCCTCTACTGAGGTCAGATCCTGGGATGGGGTCCTCTGTTTTTTAGTTGGGTTTTTTTTCTGCAGCCACAATAAAAGTTTACTGTGCATTTCTCTGAATATTTGTATTATCTCAGCACAGACTGTATACAGTCATGTGAAAAAATTGGGACACCCCATTAAATATTCAGTTCTTTATTAATAAATGTTAACATATCTATGTCTAACCTTGTTTTTGTTTTTATTTGCATTTTTTAACATTTATTTTAGCCATTTTAAGTGGGAATGAATGTGGAGGTGTCCTAAAAAAGATGGGGGGTGTCCTAATTTATTCCTCACTATTTGTTTAGAATTACATTTTACAGAAAATTTGAAAAAAAGTATTTAATTCATTTTTAATTGTTTAGTTGTATTACACGAATCTCCCAGTATTTTTAACGTTGATATTAAATATCCATATGTCCAAATATGTTAAATAAATACACAGGCTTATACAGGGTGTCCTAATTTTTTCATGAGTGTCTGTCCTCTACACAGTGTTCCTACTTCAAAATTCAACATTCATTTATTATTTTAATGCCACATAAGAAAATTAAATTGAGTTTCACACATCTACCAGTTCAGTGTGGGGATAAAAGACTATAAAATAATAAACTATTAAATAGGTGCACTAATAAAAAATATTATTCTTAAGTAGAGTAAAACAAACATTTTAAGTTAAACCCTTTGTAGAGCGCCACCTTATCTTAGTGGAGGGGTTTACGTGGCTCTCATGATCCCAGGAACTATGTTGTTGGGGGCAACTTGTCCCTGGTAGGGTCTCATAAGACAGATTAGTCCTGAGTGAAGGGCCAGACCAAGAGCAGTCCAGTAGATCCCTCTGAAAACAACAACAACAAGGATCCTGTGTACCCAAATTAGCCACATGCGTCCGACCTCCACTGGGCTCACCACCTACAGGAGGGGTCATTGGGGTCATGGTGCTTTGTGAACCGGGTGGCAGTCTGTGCTACTCTGCTTGAACCGCTGCCTCTGCAACCCTGGGATAAGCAGTGGTGGATGGATGTACATGTGTAGCAACCAATAATGTAATATCTGCCAATAATGTAATATTTTTGGCCATTTTAAATGTAATAAAGCCAATAACATAACAAGCTGTCAATAATGTAATCAAATTCTTGAACCAATAATGTAATAACATTTTGCCAATAATGTAATAAATTATTGGACTAACATTACATTATTGGCAAAATGTTAGTACATTATTGACTCAAAAACTACAATAACTTATTACGGCAACTTATTAGATTATTGGCTTTATTATATTTAAAATGGCCAAATTTTTATGTTATTGGCAGGTATTACATTACTGGCAGATATTACATTATTGGTTGCTACAGGATGGATGGATGGATGGATGGATTTTAAGTTAAAAAAAGTATTTTCAGAGGAACAATCTTATAAGCATTTACATTCTCTGGTTAACAGTGATTGCTGTGGGGAAAATGTGGACTATAAATGAAAGCAGCTTAACAGCTGAATAGTCCTTGATGTGATGATTGTGGTTTTTTCCCAGACTGTTTCATGAGGAAAGGAAATATTTGAAAGACTTTTACTTTAAATTATATTTTTATATTTATTCTTTATTTGCTCTCATGTGTTCTTGACACGACTGGGTTTGTGGAATGTAGTGTGGCAGAATGGTGGTTAGCACTATTCGCTCGCACTCACAGTAAGAAGGTTGTGGGTTCACATCCACCAGTCATGGCCTGTCTTTGTGGAGTCTGCATGCTCTAGCCATGCTTGAACGGGTTTTCTCTGGGTGCTCTGGTTTCCTCTCACAGTCCAAAAACATGCAAGTTAGGTTAACTGCAGACACTAAAGTGGCCTAGGTGTGAATGAATGGTGAAGGGATTGGTGTCGTAGCCGCCTCATCTTGGTGGATGCCCTTGAATTTCCCTTTGGGTTTAATAAATTAAATAAATAAAATTTTGTACGGTGCATATTAATGAAATGGGATTAAAAATGCAAAATTATTAAGTATGTGATCAATAACCCCACAGAGATTGACAGTAATATTTATAACAATTAACCTGGGCATTCACACTGTCTGGTTTCTGCAGTATGTATGTCATGCTGGTACTATTCATTTAATATGACCATAGAATGTATTAAAAAGATCCCATTTTACATGCCCCTACTCTTCATATTTATTTAATCTGACACTTTGTTCTTCATAAGTGACATACTCCATCTTGCTGAATGTCCATTCTCTTATTGGTCATGTGCTGAGATCAGTGCCCCTTCTATGTGAACAGACTCAGACAGTCAACCTCTCTTGATGCGCAACACGTCTGTATAGGTTTGCCACGAACACGCATGCCTCTCGGGCAGTCAACTCTGAATGGATTGAACAGATTAATACCAAAGTTGTGGAACCAAGTCACTGCAGGTTCACTTAACTCTGAATTCAGGGTTTACGTATGTCAGGTTATGTTAACCCTGCTTTCTGGAATACCCCCACCACACCCATCCCATATACGTACACTACCGTTCAAAAGTTTGGGGTCACTTAGAAATTTCCTTATTTTTGAAAGAAAAGCACTTTTTTTCAATGAAGATAACTTTAAACTAATCAGAAATACACTCTATACATTGCTAATGTGGTAAATGACTATTCTAGCTGCAAATGTCTGGTTTTTGGTGCAATATCTACATAGGTGTATAGAGGCCCATTTCCAGCAACTATCACTCCAGTGTTCTAATGGTACAATGTGTTTGCTCATTGCGTCAGAAGGCTAATGGATGATTAGAAAACCCTTGTGCAATCATGTTAGGTCTGCAATGCTGTAATTGCTGCAAATGGAGGATTCTTTGATGAAAGCAAAGTTTGAAGGAAAAAATTATTATTTCAAATACAAATCATTATTTCTAACCTTGTCAATGTCTTGACTATATTTTCTATTCATTTTACAACTCATGGTGGTAAATAAGTGTGACTTTTCATGGAAAACACAAAATAATTGTCTGGGTGACCCCAAACTTTTGAACGGTAGTGTATATATAGAATGTAAAAAGCTCTTGAGGATGTCAAAACTTAAAATTAATATCTAAGAAAATGCACAGTATGACACCTTTAAACGTCCTTCAGAATATTTCACAATTACTACTTGGGTAATAAAATTGATATTATTAAGGAGTAGTACTAAAGATTTGACCCGTAGGATGGAGAGCTGGTCCCCACACCTTAGACGGAGTATAACTGAGATCACACCACACTATGAAGATAAGGGAAAGAGTTGTTGAAGCCAGGTTAAGAAGTGAGGTGACAAACAGTGAGCAACAGTATGGTTTCATGCAAAGAAAGAGTACTACAGATGTAGTGTTTGCTTTAAGAGCGTTGATGGAGAAGTATAGAGAAGATCAGAAGGAGTTGCACTGTCTCTTTGTGGATCTAGAGAAAGCATTTGATAGGGTGCCAAGAGAGGAAGTGTGGTACTGTATGAGGAAGTCAGGAGTAGCAGAGAAGTATGTGAGAATGGTGCAGAACATGCATGAGGTCAGTGAGACGTGGTGAGTGAGGTGTGCTGTAGGAGTGACAGATGGATTCAAAGTGGGGGCGGGATTACATCAGGGATTGGCTCAGAGCCCCTTTTTGTTTGCCATGGTGATCGGCGGACTGACAGATGAGGTGAGGCGGGATTCTCCATGGACTATGATGTTTGCAGATGACATTGTGATCTGCAGTGAGAGTAGGGAACAGGTTGAAGAGAACCTGAGCAGTTTGGAGACAAAGTAAGAGAGGCAAGGCTGAGATGGTTTGGACATGTGCAGAGGAGGGATAGTGGATATACTGGACAAAGGATGTTGAAGATGGAGCTGCCAGGCAGGAGGAGAAGAAGAAGACCACAGAGAAATTCATGGATGTAGTGAAGGAGGACATGGAGAGGGTTGGTGTTACAGAGGAAGATGCAAGGAATAGGGTGAGATGGAGACAGATGATCTGCTGTGGCGACCCCTAAAGGGAGCAGCCGAAAGAAAACGACTAGTGTTATATTCCATAATTTATATTGCCATACTTTCCTTGATTGTTTCTTAACTTAAACTGAGTACATTCCACATTGAGATTATCCATTATCTGAAACTAGCTTTCTTTTGATTGGTTGCCCTACATAGACGGGCATGAACAGTCAGTGGGCAGAGCTGCTTTAAAGGAGACATTAAAAATCTGAGTGACTGTACTACTTTAGGACAGTGTAGATTGTCTTCTTAAAATGCTCGGGCACAATGCAGCTTTCATTGAATTTAGAACTGAGTAAATCAGTCAAGACTATCTGAAGTAAGCTTTATATGCAAACCGTCTGCATTTAAAGTTTGCTGTGCATTTTTTTGCCCTATTGTTATCGACAGAAAATTGAGTGATTAGACCTAAACACGCATATACTTGCTTCCCTGTTTTCCCTCTGTCATCTTCTCTATCTCTCTTGCTTTTTACTTCCAATTTCTTGCTTTCTTTCTCCACTTCTGTGCAGAAAAATGCAAAAGGCAGTCTTGATCAGGAGAAAAATCTGTGCCCTCTTTTCTGTACAAGAGAAGTTCACACAACCCACACAGACACACACAAGAAAACATGGTCTGCACACCACTGGAGAGTGTGTGTCTGTTTTAAACACCAACACACAGTCCTGACCCAACCGCTTTGATGCACAGACCTCTTAACATGTACAGTATATCATTTCATGAGTCTCAGTTTTATGTTACAGTTTGTACTGTGTACTGTACTTTATTGTGTCTATGTATTAATCAGTTTTATTTTGCATATTCCCTATAACATGTCAATATTTCTGTTTTTAGTGAAGTGTGTGTGTGTGTGTGTGTGTGCCTGAGTGTGTCTGTATTCTTGTGTGAGTGAAAGAAAAATTAAAGTATCTTTTGCTGTGATAAGGGAGTCTTATGTAGTGAACTAGTAGCCTGGCACTAAGTTGTTCAAGTTTTTCCCTCCTGCGCATGTGGTATTATTTGTAGAAAATGTGACAAAGCTTTTTGTTTTAGCTCTGTACAGAGCAACGCTGGACTGCACTGTGGATTATATTCCACTGGATCCCAGTAAATCCACATCTACATTCTGTGCAGGCTGAAAAAAAAAGGGAAAAGGATTGAAATTCCAGTGGAGATTGTCCCTGTTTTTCCAGAGCAGAGATTTTGTCATAAACCCCCCGTGCACCCTTCCATTGCGCACGGTGGGGAGAAGGAGTGACAAGGATTTAAATGCTGAGTTTCACCAAACACACATTTATTGACATGAAACAGTTCACAACATAAAGACTTACAAAAAGGTAGTGATGTACACAAAATGGCTGACGCCGAAACGACCAGCGGGCAGACCACTGTGTACTGTGGCCACAGGAAAATAATACTATATAGCTGCGCTCGGGTGAGCAGGGAAGACAGCGGGTAGCTCAACAGACTTGGGGGGAACGTAAACTGGGCTCAGCCTAAGCGTAGCAATTGTGCTGTGGAGAGGAAACGCTGCCAGAAGCGAAGCGGGATCCAACCGGGAAAGGAACGCTTCTAGTACAGCGTAGCGGCAACCACAAAAGAATCACTGGCAGTGTACTCACAAGTTGGAGCAGTCCCAAAAGTCCAGTTCTCCAGGCGAGCGAAAACAATAATCCTTCCAGACGTGACGATCACTCCGTGAAGAGCAGGAGTGACTCATTCAATGACCCAACGGCGTTTGTCTAGCGGAGAGCTGCTTAAATCCAAACACCACTGGTCACACAAATTGGGAACACCTGAGGCGCAGGAAAGATAATTACCGGGGCCGGGACAGCTGGTGGAATCATAGAGAGCGAGGGGGCGTGGTAGGACCGACAGACTGTCAGCAGCGTGGGAAAAAGATCAGAGGCTGACTAACAGCTGCTGGTCAGACAGTGGCAAAAATGATGAAAAGAAAACACAAGGTGCACATGGGCCACCTGACCCAGGGAGTCCATTCTTCCGGCGGCCGGCCAATGTTGCTCAGCCACCAGGACTGAAGGGGTGAAGCGGGAGGCGGCCTGCCCACTGGAAGGCTCACTGGTGGGCAGCGGGACCGGGAAAAGAAGACCTCCACGGTGTACGGCAAGGATAAGGGGACCACGGGGTCCTCCGGGTGGTCCGTAGTGGCAACCGCGGTGGACCCTGACCGGACCGGCTCCGCTGCACCCACGACGGACTCCAGCGGGAGCCGAGCTGCGCCCACGGTGACGCCTGGCCGAGCTGGCTCTGCTTCATTCATGATGGACTCCAGCGGGAGCCTAACTGCACCCATTGTGACCTCTGGTTGAGACTCAGCTACACCCACGAACGCCCCCAACTGGGCCGGCTCCGCTGCACCCCCGATGGCCTCTGGCTGAGGCTCAGCTGCATCCACGGTGGACCCCGACTGGGTCATTCCGTCATAAACCCCCCCGTGCGCCCTTCCATTGCGCACGTGGGGAGAAGGAGGGATGAGGATTTAAATGCTGGGTTTCACCAAACACACATTTATTGACATGAAACAGTTCAAAACATAAAGACTTACAAAAAGGTAGTGATGTACACAAAATGGCTGACGCCGAAGCGACCAGCGGGCAGACCACTGTGTACTGTGGCCACAGGAAAATAATACTATATAGCTGCACTCGGGTGAGCAGGGAAGACAGCGGGTAGCTCAACAGACTTGGGGGGAGCGTAAACTGGGCTCAGCCTAAGCGGCAGTGGCAAAAATGATGGAAAGAAAACACAAGATGCACATAAACAGTAAAGCCAAAACCCACAAAGAGATCAGGGCCGAGCCGGGGAAAACCAAGCCGGCTCGGCTCATGACAGATTTGACATTACAGACATCAGTGGTGCATGAACAATCTTCTAAGAAGAGACAGAAATGGAGCGATGCGAAGCCAGATGCATAAGTCCAACTCTTAAAGGCTACTCTCAAAGTTTAAGCAACCATGCTTTCTAAATGAAAGGCAGGAACTCTTCTCAATCTGATAATGTTCCCTAAATTTAAAAAAATACATGATATGGTTAGACATGTAATTTAGGAGATGATTTAAAATGAAAAAAAACCTCACACTCTGTTATAATAATGATAAAATAGTAGGAGTCAGGTGCAAAATAATAATGATGTGAGGGAAATGGAGGTTGTGCATTTGCAAAAAAAGAAAAGAGTAAAATGTGGCATAAATGTGGTGAGATAAACTAAATAGGTGAGCGTGTGTGCATGTGTGAATTTCTGTGCACGTCTGCAGTGTGTATGTGTTTATGTGGTAAGGGTTGCATTCCAAAATGCTCAGTCTTTTTGTGAAAAAATTGCACGAAAGGAAGATAATTTGCATATTCGTTCAGTTTAATGTGTGAGCTGCAGTCATCTAGACACTCAAAGTGCAGCGCGTCGCTTTGTTTTGAATGTTGAATTTTGGAATGGAATCCTCCTCCTGGTCTCTCATTCATCTCACTCATCAGCTCTTTCCCTCCTCAGCAACAAAGTACACAGTGAGTGTCACAACGCTTCTGACCCCTTTCTGGACTGGTATTTATTTATTTGTTTATTCAGTTCTGAATCCCTTCTGTTTTTTATCCTGAAAATCATTCCTTTCTTTCCAGTTTTAGAGCACCCTCCTTTTGTTGTCCTTTAAAAAAAAAACTTTTTAAAAGTTTCTCTTCATACCTGGCTTTCTTTAGCTGTTGTTTGTGTTGGCTTCTTTTAACGAGTACTCTTTCTTTCTTTCTGTTGCCTGCACCTCGCAGTACGGCTGTTGCTTTACTGTGGTTCACTGTTGGCTCTAACAAAGACAAAGTGATTACTGGTTTAAGTGATTGCTGATAGAAGGTTTGGAGGGTAAGAAAGGAGGGGGTCACTAAATTAATCAACTTAGCAGAGAAACTGTTGAGTTCCCCTCAACCGATCTGACTAGTTGGACTATATCAGTTGATTCAGGTCACTGGAGACTTTGAGAGACATTTTAAATTTTTTTGTCCTACAAAAAACCTCCTCATCAAATCGTGCTATTTAGCTTGGGTTGGTTAATGTGTATATATACAGTATTAGCAAAATAAATTCTGACCTTGCCTCAGTATTATCCTCCATGCAGTTTCCATAGACTGTATATCAAAGATGGACTTAGCTCACTGGCCTGAAAAGTGAAGCCAATGTGGAACTGCCTTCAATCTGCATTCTTTCTAATGCCCAGTAGGCTGTGCCTTGCAAAAGAAATAATTATATTAATAAGAGTTTAAAGGAAAACCACCCTCCTGTTCTAGTGATTTATGACATGAGTAATCACTATGCTGTTGTGGTCACTAGGGGTGGGAATCGCGAGGGACGTCATGATATGATACTATCACGATACTTGGGTCACACTGCAATACTGTTGTGATACTACGATTCCTTAAGTACTGCGATATCATGATAAATTTAGTGTTGCGATACCCTATATTTCCCCCCTTGTGTCCCCAAAATTAAACTCTCAATATCTTTCACAGAAGTTTGCAGTCTTTTCAACTCACTGCAGCCACTTTTGTTTTGGTAGTTGGGAGCCCTCAGTCCTTATTAATTTACTGTTTCTTTTTTATCAGATAGGTAGGTAAGACAGCTAGAAGTTGTAGTTTTTAACCTTGACATGTTCCGACTGACATCTGCAGTCCTCCTCAGAAGTGTCAGCTGACTGCTGTGACATGTCATTTACCAGCTGTTTTTCCTAGGTGTGTTTAGGCTCTCAGACCACCGTGGGATGGTGTGCAGTTGTGCGGTCCTTTCTGCTGCGTTCAGGAATTCCTCAGCTTTGGGCTTCACTTCTCGGTGGAGTTTGGTGATAGGGTCACATACTAGATGGGCTCCACCATCTTAATTATGTGGCAGGGGCCTCCATTTTCCACAGTGATATGGGTCTTTGTGCATTAGGTACACTGTGGGCTGTTGTCTTCTTGGCTCGTGCTGAGTTTGACTTTGTCGGCCTAGGTATGTCTGGAGTTAATCGATTTTTACCTGGCGCTGGTTTGGCTTGACTGTCGTCGGGTAACACTGCTGCCACTGGACAGTGCAGAGAGCAGTGTGCTGAGCTCCTGCGTTTGTAGTGTTCCTCGAGTATTTTAGCTTGACTGTCATCCGCTAACCATCCTGTCACTTGAAGTTGCTAAGGGAAGGGGGGGGGGGGAGTCCTCATTCAGTGTGTTCCTGGAATGTGTTTTTTTTGTTTGTTTGTTTTTGTTTTTTTGGCCAATGCTCATTATCAGTTGAGTGTGTCTTTGTTATAAAGTCCAAAACAAGTCCCGACATTTGAGTTAACTTTTTCCCGCAGTCCTCAGTTCTTTCTCTGATGGCATTTCTCCATCTGCTATTTTAATTAGTACACCTGGAAGCAAATTTCAGGAGACAAGTTATGACTTCAGCTGACAATAACCCTTACTTTGGACTGAAAACTCAATTGGTTAATTGATGCCCAAGAGTTTATAACATTCATACAGTGGTGTGAAAAAGTGGTTGCCCCCTTCCCGACGTCTCATTTTTTTGTGTGTTTGTCACACTTAAATGTTTAAGATCATCAAATAAATTTAAATATTAGACAAAGATAACACAAGTAAACACAAAATAGTTTTTAAGTGAAGGTGTTTATTGTTAAGGGAAAAAAAATCCAAACCTACACGGCCCTGTGTGAAAAAGTGATTGACCCTAAACCTAATAACTGGTTGGGCCACCCTTAGCAGCAACAACTGCAATCAAGCATTTGTGATAACTGGCAAGGAGTCTTTTACAGCACTGTGGAGGAATTTTGGCCCACTCATCTTTGCAAAATTGTTGTAATTCAGCCACATTGGAGGGTTTTCAAGCATGAACTGCCTTTTTAAGGTCAGGCCACAGCATCTCAATCGGATTCAGGTCAGGACTTTGACTAGGCCACTCCAAAGTCTTCATTTTGTTTTTTCTTAAGCTATTCAGAGGTGGATTTGCTGGTGTGTTTTGGGTCATTGTCCTGCTGCAGAACCCAAGTGTGCTTCAGCTTGAAGTCACGAACAGATAGCCGGACATTCTCCTTCAGGATTTTTTGGTAGACAACAGAATTCATGGTTCCATTTATCACAGCAAGTCTTCCAGGTCCTGAAGCAGCAAAACAGCTCCAAACCATCACACTACCACCACCATATTTTACTGTTGGTATGATGTTCCTTTTCTGAAATGCTGTGTGACTTTTACGCTGGATGTAATGTGACACACACCTTCCAAAAAGTTCAACTTTTGTCTCATCAGTCCACAGAGTATTTTCCCAAACGTCTTGGGGATCATCAAGATGTTTTCTGGCAAAACTGAGATGAGCCTTTATGTTCTTTTTGCTCAGCAGTGGTTTTGGTCTTGAAACTCTGCCATGCAGGCCATTTTTGCCCAGTCTCTTTCTTATGATGGAGTCATGAACACTGACCTTAACTAAGGCCTGCAGTTCTTTGGATGTTGTTGTGGGGTCTTTTGTGACCTCTTGGATGAGTCACTGCTGTGCTCTTGTGGTAATTTTGGTCAGCTGGCCACTCCTGGGAAGGTTCACTACTGTTCCATGTTTTCACCATTTGTGGATGGTGGCTCTTTCTGTGGTTCACTGGAGTCCCAAAGCTTTAGAAATGGGTTTATAACCTTTTCCAGACTGATAGATCTAAATTACTTTGTTTCTCACTTGTTCCTGAATTTCTTTGGATCACAGCATGATGTCTAGCTTTTGAGGATCTTTTGGTCTACTTCACTTTGTCAGGCAGGTCCTATTTAAATGATTTCTTGATTGAGTACAGGTGTGCCAGTAATCAGGCCTGGGTGTGGCTAGAGAAATTGAACTCAACTTTCCAACGATGTGATAAACCACAATTTATGTTTTAACGGGGGGGGGGGGGGGAGGTCACTTTTTTACACAGGGCCGTGTAGGTTTGGATTTTTTTTTTGCATAAACACCTTCATTTAAAAACTGCATTTTGTGTTTACTTGTGTTATCTTTGTCTAATATTTAAATTTGTTTGATGATCTTAAGCATTTAAGCGTGACAAACATACAAAAAAATGAGAAATCGGGAAGGGGGCAAACACTTTTTCACACCACTGTATATATAAAATTAATAAAACCTCAGTATCTGCTTTTATGGATCGATGCATCATCGTGAGTGCCAAGTATCGTAATATTACACCGAATTGATCTTTCCCCCCGGCCCCTAGTGTTCACGGTCTGAAATGCAACCATTCTCTTTTGACACTGTTTATTCTGTAAATTACTGTTCATATTAGTCCAGAATCATTGAAAAAGCAAGGTATACTTTATATACTTTGCTGCTCTTTTGCGGATAATCAGGGCCTACACCCGGCTTTGAAGAAAGACGGGAAAAGGAAGGATTTCACATTTTCAAAAAAGGGCTAAAAATTCACATGAAAAGCTGCAAAATTAAAAGAAGAAAATATACAGTTTATAAGAAAAATAATCAATTTTCAGAAAAGGTTGAAAATTGTTGTTTGAATTTTAAGGGGGAAAAACTCATTTGTGCAAGTTACAAATACAAGAGGAAAAAAATGCAGGTTCTATGGGGGAAGAACCCCTTTTACAAATGTTGACAGATTATTTCAACTTTATGATTCAGGCATGCTTTATGGATCCATGTGGATTTTTATGGCCAAAAATAGTTTAAAATGTCTAAACATGGCCAGAGCAGAGGTTGCTGCTGTCAGCATCCTTAAAAGAACTAAGATGGCATTTGGTCAGAACACTCTACTTGAATGTCAGAAAATAGTTTTCCAACAGTGGGTGATGTCACAGTGGCTACCTCCATCTTTTATACATAGTATCTGTTTTTTCCCCACATGGTTGACCAACGTAGGCCTGTGTTGTCTTGTGCTTTGGCCAGCTGTGTAGACTCTCAAAGCCTTGTTCTTTTCAGAGCTGCCTCATTCTCTAGGTAGATGCCCAATGACCCCTTAAATGTCTGTGGCCCCCAGTGTGTCTTTATGTCCTGATGGTGGTTTTCATGTCATTATTGTTGTGTCTTTGTGTGTACGAGTAAAGTCTTAAAGCGGATCTTAACAGCGTCCACCCTCTTCTATTTTTTTTTTTTTTTTTTTTACCATACTCCATTTTGCAGCAAGGAGCAGCAGAAGAACCACATTAAGGGTGTCAGTAAGTCGGTGTGGGAACAGCGCACCAAGGAGCTGAGGAAGCAGACTCTGGCATCCAGTCGTGAGGCACTCTATAATGAACTGGACTCTGACGACCGCTGGAAGGCAAGGACAGGGAGGGAGGAGCACAACAATGTAAAGGACAAGGCATAAAAGGCCCTTAGACTTGTGCTATCTGTGTACACAAGTTGCAGCAATGATGATGCACATTATAATATATATTTGCATGAACTTGGGTTATATTTATCCTGTGTTCAAAATCTATTTGTTAAACCCTCTCTCTCTGTCCCTGCTGTTTCTCTGTCCTCTCCTCACAGGTCAACTACTCCCGGCACATCCGTCCAGACATGAAGACCCACCTGGACCGACCCTTAGTGGTCGACCCACACGAGAACCGTAACAATAACACCAACAAGACCACTGCCAACAGTTCAGACCTCTGCGTAAACCAACACCATCCCACCAAAGAGCTCCACAGGCAAACAGGCGTCCATGAGCACCATGGTCAGGTAGGAGGTTCAGCCCCCATCAAGCCTCCCCTGGAGCGCGGAGAGTCCACAGAGAGTAGACGGAGCCGTAAAAGTGAGCATCATCACGGCTCTCAAGTTCAGTTGGATGCCACAGTGATTCCTGGGCCCGGATCGGAGGAGAGGCCGCCCAGGTGCCATCACCACACCCGCAGCGGCAGTCGAGGGGGATCGCAGTCGGAGCACAGGAGGCCCAGGTCACATCGAAAGAATGTGGAGGATGTGGAGGATGGAGGGACAGGCGGTGGAAAATCGGGCAGATATAAACGTAAAGGGGTAGATGGAAGTGGGGAAGGAGTGGAGCCGGATGGAGGTAGCGAAGGTGGTGAGAGGAGGCCAAGACGAAGTCGCCATGGAGCAGAGGGCGAGGGGAGAAGAATGTGTTCACACAGACGGAAGTATGTCCATGGCTGTAACAAGGTGTAGCTTGTTCCAAAATGAGACGCTGTCTTTGTGCTGTTTTAGTGGGAAACCTTATGACTCTGTTCTTTGTCGTTTTCCTGTCTCTCGACTTTTACCAGGGATTGCAGTGTCCCAAGCCTTTCTACCACGCGACCCATCCAGAAGAGTCTCTCCAGGCAGAACAGCCAGTACAGCGAGGACATGGACAACCTCATGAACACCAAATTGGTTTCTGGCACAACTCCACCAAACGAGGGTCGCCCTAATCCTGTTTCCAGCTACAGTGTAGCCCCTGGATTTGGATCTGCCCTCCATCTCGCTAACAGTGGCACTCGTGGAAGTTTGGTCACATTAGATAGCTATGGAAATATCGGACATCTCCGTGCCAACAGTGTGACCAGGCTGCCCGACTATACCGCTGTGGATATGCCAATTTTTCCATCCACCAATGCTATTCTGCAGGGTAAGGCATGAATGAATATGTGTGCTTGTTTTTCGTGTTTCATCTCTCATCCTTTTGACTGCTGGCGTTACCAAGAAAATTATTTTTTTTTGATTAATTACAACCCATCCCCACTGTTCTTTCCTTTGTGTTATCCAGTTAATAAGAACGCCAACACGGAGCCTCTGCCGGCAAAGGAGGACAAAGATGATGACGACGATGAGAAGGGAGGTGAAGGAGGACCCAGGCCCATGCCTCCATACAGCTCCATGTTCATCATGTCCACCACCAACCCGTAAGTTACATATGAACACAGCTATATGAACCTGCATCAGTACATACCTCAGACAGATACTTAGGTATGTGTGTGGAGGTTTTGTTCCTTTGTTGCTAAATTGTCATTATGAAATTATTCCCTTGACTAAAGTTTGTGCTGCACCACTTTTACATAAAACATGCTAATGCTGCTACTTATATTGTCTTCTAAAACGGTTTAATTTGCCATAAACTCTAGTTCATATTCAAAGTTTCATCTTGTGAACTAAATGGAAAAAGCATGCAGCAAAAGTAATTGTCCAACATAATCCAGCTATACAGTGAGTAGGCTGATTATGTTGAATGTAATTTACCTACTCACCGATCTAAACTGCTCGAAAGCTTGGGTACTTGAGTAGGTAGGTGCTTGATGGGCAGAGGGACATCTTTGTCTGTTTTTCACTGTTATCAGCATACAGTACGTCTGAAGAGCATTACCTGCCACATCTCAGGCTGGACGATATAGCTAAAAAAAAAAAAAGCAATACATGTCGCGATGTGTATTTTGTGCACTGAATGTCCTTTAAATTTTACTTTTACTTACATTTTCATGAGAAAAAAATACACATTCATAGTCAGATCATATATATATATATATATAAAAAACAATATTACACGAGCGGGAGTACGGTATCAATGAATATAGCAGCTGTGGGTGTAATGCATGTAATACATGATGCATCTAATGCCCGTATAAACAAAATTAAGCATTTTTTTATACAGTCTGTGGTTTATCCACATAGTAATGTTTCAGTTTACCAAATAGTTAATGCATAGAAACATATTGCACTCACTTAAAAAAAAGCTTTGTTTTTCTGAATTAGTTAGATAATATTCTCTTTAATTCAGTAAAACAGAGCAGGATTTTTTTATTCATGAAAAATGATGAATTCGTAAAAACAAGTGTTTAATTTTTTTATTTATTTTTTTTACAAATGAATGCAATAGCTTCCATATTAATACCTGGTGGTCTAATAACAAGTGGCACAAGTATTATTTATTGCTTATTTTTGTTTTTATGTGTCTGTGTTCAATCAATTCTTCATCTGACAAGCCTCTCACTCTTATTTTGAAGGTTTATGAGACCAGATCGGAGCTCTTACTTTGAAAGTTCACTCATGAAAAGAGAATGATTTACCTGAGTGCAGACTGCATTCTAATGTTTATCTTTATCTGGTTCCCCCGGTTTGTGTGCATATAGAGATGGACCTGCTTTGATTCTGTTGGTCAGGTGTTTTCTGTCTGCCCTGCTGCATTCGCCTGGAGCACAATGAAACATTTATTCAACAGCTTGGGGTGTTGGTTGGGGTGGCAGACACAGGACAGTCTGACTGCTGCCTCGCAAGTCAATGTAATAAAGCATTTATAACATTAAATACTTGAAAGCGTGAATGTCTGAAAGTAATTTTGCGAGGTCGGTTTCCTTCCCTCCAGTTTAAAAATGTGGGCAGAGGGAGCACGAGAGAGAGAGAGCAGGGCAGCACTGCAAGCTCTGCTGTGGGACAGATGGAGTGAGAGGGGGCAGCTGAATGATGTTGAGCCATGTTAACGTGACAGATTAAAGTGTTGAACACAGACAAATGTATCAATGCATTGAATAGATGTGATATATCGCCCAGCTCTGGCCACAGTCTGCACATACTCATGTATTACATGCTCCCTCTGCTGCCATGTCACAATACTGATTTGCTACACCTTCTAAGCCAGGGACAGAGGTGGTCCCAGGGTATAGTCTACTTCCAGATCACCTAATATAACATATCTGAAGCATTATTTGGGATTACTTGGGAAGCATTACCTTGCTTTATTAGGTCAAGCATGTTTAAATGAAAAAAAAAAAATACATGTAGTGGTATGGTTGAGAGTGAAGCCGTAGAGACATTAATGTCTTTGTCTGCTCCTAGGTTTCGGCGGGCATGTCATTATGTCTGCACCCTGCGTTATTTTGAGATGTGCATCCTGCTTGTCATCGCCATGAGCAGCATCACTCTGGCTGCTGAAGACCCTGTCTGGCCCGAATCACCTCGAAACAATGTAAGAAAATGGTCAAATATTTGGTTTTGTAATCTGTTTATTGCATTTTAAATTTGATGGGTTTTTTTTTTTTATCTTTGTTGCATCACTACAGATGTGGTGTTTAAAAAGTTTATAGATAAATAATATGTGAGGCAGTCCTACCTCCTTCACTGATGGTGCTTTAATATCAGATCATAATTGAGGTTGGGCACAAAACTGATACAGTGTAGTATAACGATACTTTGTGTCCGCAATACTGTATCGATTCAGTGAAACCAGTTTCATGACACTTAAAAGAAAAGTATTAATTATTGTTGCAAATAGAAATTCAGTTACCAGAGTTGACTTTTCGGTCCACTAGATGGTGCTAAATGCTCACTGTCTGGTTAGGTCAGTACAGCAAAGGAGAGACTCCTGAGATCTAGCCAGGTGTTGAACAAATCAAAGAGTGGGATGGGAAATCACAATATATGATATCACAATACTCAGTATATTGCAAGATTGTGATATGCTGAGTATCATGATAATATCGTGTCATGGGGCTTTGGTGATTCCCACCCCTAGTTGACAGTAGAATAGTTTTTGGTTCTGTTAAAGTGTTTCAGCACATGGTCTACATGCTACCTGAATACTGCTGCATTATTCTGTCTTTTCCTTTGTGCAGGTTCTACGCTATTTTGACTATGTGTTCACAGGAGTGTTCACATTTGAGATGTTGATAAAGGTAAGGATAAACAAGAATGGGCATTTTCTTTAGAGCTGATAACGTATTTCCCACTGAGGAGAATCTATGGCCTCATAATCATTCCATATCTGTTCTGTCTTTCCTAGATGGTAGATCTGGGGTTGGTCTTGCACCAGGGCTCTTATTTCCGGGATTTGTGGAACATCCTTGACTTTATTGTGGTTAGTGGTGCTCTGGTGGCCTTCGCCTTCACGTAAGTCTCCCCTCCCTCCTCCCCCCGGCTTTTTCTCTCCTTGTACCTGCTCCTCTACTGGCTCTCTACTGCCACACTGGTACCTTGGAGTACAGGCTCCCCCAAACTTTGCTCATATTCTCTCTTAGCAGTTCCCTCCCCATGTCCCCTGCCACTTTTCTCCACTAAGCTCTTTCTTACCTTTGCTTCTATTGCAAATGGTCACTTTTATCAATGTGGCCATTTTTACATGTTTTCAGTCACACCCTCCCTCTGCTCCCGCAGTCCTTCCATCCCTAAACTACCTCCCCTTCCTCCTACATCTTTGGACCATTTAATAAAATACTGCCCCAGCATCCTCTTCCTATCCACCTCCTGTTCCCCATGTGAGAGGTGAGGACCACCCTTTGCACCTGTAACCCTTTAGTGCCCAGGGCGTTCTAGAGATAAAGGCCCCAAGCAAAGCCAGGCCAAGTCACCAAAAATCTCTACACCCTTCTCCATGAGAAAGCAGGTACCTTAATCTTTACTTGATCTGCATGACTCTGAGGATCACAGTTCTCACTGAACCGAGTTTAGCCATGCATGCCATAAAGCTCCAGTCTACCTTTTGAGCTGGGATGGAGGTATGCATTCAGTTCAGTTCTCCCGAGAGAATAAAATAAGGCCATAAAGTTTGATATGAGTCATCTGTACAATTAATATTGTACCTAGGAAGTTTAAAAGCAGCACAGATATTTATTTTGGGTTAGAAGTAATGTTTTGAAGTGTATAAAGTCTATTGAACATTTATGATTACAAAATTGGCATTTAGATTAGACGTTTTTAAAGTCTGAGTTTTTAGTGTTTACGTTTTTATTTTCTTAGAATAGAAACCTAATTGTTAAACGGGACAAAGATTGTTTTATTGGTTGTGAATTGAGCACACTTTGAAATGCTGGGGACGCTGGACCAGGGAACAATGTCTGTGTTGCCTTTAATTAAATTTGCTCAGTTATCCTGCATGAAAATCATTTCACATTCACCAGTGAAGGCTCAGTATTTTCTACAGTATATATATTTAGACCTAGTATATGTTTAATAGCTGTATTGAAGCTCACATTTGTTAAATACAGCTAAAAATGGTTAACAAAACATTTCCATTTATATAATTAAAATTAATTCCTCTCCATTATTTATCCTTTTGTCCCATAAGTCCTCTGATTTCAGGGAAGTTTTCTCTAAATATGAAAGCAGAAATATCACACAAACTCAAGATCATTTCAGGAATCAGTGAAGATTTTTCTAAACTGGTAGTTTGTGGTTGAAGTCACTGACTTGCTTTCAACCTTCACCAAAGTGAAGTAAGCACCCACATAGGCCCTCGTTTATCAAAAGTGCATAGAAATCAGTGCCCATTTGGGTACAGAAATGATCCTACGCCAAAGTGAATGAAACTGTGTGTATCTGGTCAATCTCACCGTGTGCTCATTCACTCACTGATAAATCTGGTGAATGGAATTTATCGTAGCTAATTTACATACCATGCCCATTCCTCCACCTCAGCATTTATGACACAGCAGAGCATAAGATAGCTAAACGAGGAGCTTTTTTGAAGTAGAAATTGACATTATTATAAAAGAAGTGAAGAAATATTAAAGTAGCGTTGTGTGGCAACCGCAAAAGCCACGTTTTGGAGATGTCTGCTGTGCAAGACTGGTGGCTTGACCAGCTGATTTCTGTGTGAAGATGATTGTTTGATTAAAAGTTGTTTGTTTTGTCATTTTAAAGAATACTTACCAATCATAAGAATTTATTACTTACTTTTTAGGAGTGCAGAAAGAAGTCTCATCTCCTGTACAGCTGTCTGCTCTGGGCTGTGCGCATTGGCTCAGCTCGGCCACAACTCTCTGACACCGGGCAATATTATGCAGAAATGCACATGGCAAAATAAAATAATTTCCCCGCACCTTCTCTGGTGTGTACAGCAGAATTTCTCTTGCTAATCCGGAGAAGTTTTTTTTTTTTTAATCCAGATGCAGTGCATCACCTCAGCCTGTGCAAATCTGAGTGCACAAAGCTCTGTTGTGATTTACCAGTGAGTTAGCAGATAATGTAAGGAATAAGTATTATCAGCTGCTACATAACACAAAACTTTGTCAAAGACAGGCTTTTTAGAATATTATTTTAATACAGTGCTCACAAACGAGATCACTCCCTACAGTACAAATGTGTGAATATAGTAATAAAATGACAAATAGAAAAACCCTGATTCAGTCGCATTGGTAAAAACTATTTCAGAAAGTAAGTTTAATTCAGTTTTCTCCATTCCATCAAATAATTATATATATATATATATATATATATACTGTATATATATATATATATTCTGTGTTTGCTGCAGTGACATAAATATGGACAGAACAGTTATATTAAAAGCAGCTCCTTTAGTCTTTAAAGTAAATCATCAAAAGCTAAGCATCATCTGAAAGGTTGCAATAATCATTATAATTTGCTATGATCAAATAATTTTCCCACACAGCCAGGGTTGTCTGCTGCACTGTGAGTCTACAGCAACTGGAAAATTTGTGTACACGAGCTCAGAACTGTTGTGGGATTTGAGCATGCTGTACGCTCTGAACTTTGCTTTAAAATGGTCATACAACCACTCTTATGCACGTCTGATAAATGAGGGCCATTGTCTTTACATCTGTCTTTTTTTCTTAATGCCATTGTGTGTCCATAAAACTATAGGCACACTGTTTTTAGCAGCCCCAAAATTTTGCTCTCTTCCATATCCACGTAACAGCCACCCCTGTGGTTTGATTATCTCGGTTAAACAGACCTAAAATGTAATATACATATTTTCAACATGTTATACATTTTTAGAAGGTACATTTTTCCAACCCAAATTATTGGTAATACTGGATATCCTGAGGCACAAAGTTGTGCGTGATTGGATAAAGGTGCCCTGATGAACTTCGTGGAAAGCTTGCAGGGTCTTGACTCTCACTGGTACATCACTGGACATCTCTGTCCTATAGAGATTGTGTTTACGTCGTTTCACTTTAAAAATATGCTGTTTGTTAAGGGTTGGCCAACTTTTTCCAAACCACTGTAGAAACAGTGAAGTTGCATTCTGTCTTTCAAATTTGACAACACATGTTCTACTGAATCCTTTGTACTTGCTGCTTATTTGAGGCCGACTGAACAAAGAACTCTCTTACACAGCAGGTGCTCCAGGGTTCTAGTGATGGTTCTCCATTTATGTTTGAGTTTACCCACTTTATGCTCTCTGAATTCTCTCTGTCTGCATACTTACGTATCTAACTCTATTTACATGTATATATTCAAATGTTTTTATGTCCATCTATCCTTTTCTCTGTACCTCAGCATACTGTATTTCTGTTACATATGTTAGTCAATTTTTGTGTCTGCATGAATTCTTTTTCTGTCTAATGAGAAATATAGTCAACTGTGTATTTGAAATATGAATAGAAATGTTGAAATGTTTAACCAGTAATAAGTACGATAATCAGAACTAACTACGATAGACGGCTGATAACACTAATGGCCAATAGAGAGATCCGAACCAGTCTGAACAGACTCATACACGTCCAGATAATGCTGTAATTCAATTCGTGGAAATCACACAGCACTCTAGAAGAGATCAGTAGTCTCAGATGTGTATCACTCCTTTAATCCAGTTATTCTGGTCTGAGGACTTCTGGGTCTTGGACGCCTCCTGCCATGGTCTTGCATATTTTTGAAGTCAGGTTCATGATCAGACATGCTTCTGAGGGAGAGATGACTAATCAAGTTTGCTTTAAGGAGTTCAGGAACTTTTCACAGGCAGTGTCCTGTTACGTGTGAGAAATTAGTTTATGTAACAATAGCATGTAGACCTTTTCAGGTGTCCTCATCAGCATGAATTTAAGCTTTTATTTATCACACAATTCGCTTATGGGGTTAAACTTCGAAATCTGGTGGCAATTAGCCAGAGAAAGAATCTGACCCCTCATCACTAATGTGGTGAGATTGTGGAAAAGTTTTCAGAATTTGATGATGTGTTGTACCTGCACTTTACTGATTGATTTAGCAACAGTTACATGTGGATGAAGGGTTGATCTAACAAAAAGCAGGCCCTGTGTTCTCTTTTTTTCCTCTGTCTGTCTCTCATATGGAATCTTTCCCTCAAACCCCCTACTTTTTGTGTCCCATTCTGTTTCTTTTTTCCTGCACTATGTATCTTTGTCTCTTCTTGCCTCTTGTCTTGCTGTCTCTCACCCCTTACTCATTTCTCCGTTTGGACCACCAACAGCGGCGGCGGGTAACGTTCTCTATTCTCTTCCTCCTCATTTCTTCTTCCTGCACTCTAAGGGCCGTATTACAATGATCTAGTCTAAAATCTATTGTCTAAGGTGCAGAGTTCACTTATGAGCATGTCCAAGTCAATTTTATTATAAGGACATTGGGGAAAAAGCAGACTTCTTGACAGTGAAAAGTGCCAAGGGACTGTCCGAACTCTGTTAATCAGTCAGAGGTGTGTTTTGGGTGTAACATGCAGTAAGCCAATCAGAATCTGTCCTGTCCTTACCTTTTAATATACAGGGGCACATGATGAGCAAAGAGAAATGTGCACAGACTTTGCCTAAGGGCACTGCTTGGGATTAAGCCAGAGTTTAATTGTGACTAATGCACATAAAGTTATTTTATGGAGGTTGAGGAGGATGTGATTGAACAGTCAAGCCAAACTTAATTTAGGTTTAATGTAGCATGCAAATGCAATACGCAATATGTAGTCTTCTGAATAATTTCATAAACCCATGCACCCTTTTTTCTCTGTGCAGTGTCTACAGTTTCTCCAAATGAATTGGAATTTATTATGCGGTATACAGTATGTGGATAGTTTGTTTTTAACTGGTCTCAGATTAATACATTTAACAGATAAACAACAGCTGTGTGTGTATATGTTTTTCACTAACCTGGACTGGCCATGCATGCATGAAAAGGCACAAGATTGAAGGAGATGACTGAGGACATAGACATGATAGACTATGTATATGGGCAGAATACTTTGTCACAGATTGACAGTCCCATCCCACCACAAGTTTTAGACATCACCTCCTCCATTCACCAGGGGGAGGAGGGCAGAGATATTCCACACTGGAATCTGGACACCACCGAGCCTCCAGCCACTGCGGGGCTGTTCATCATTCATTTAAAAAATAAACAAATTAATACCTAATCTAAAGTCTATACTCCTCCTGTAAATCTGTGATTAAAATGTAAATGCAATTAGAATAAAAAAACTGTATCCAACTCTGTCCATTTAAATAATGGAAAATCCCAGCACATCTTGTGTGTGTTTCCTCATGTGGTACAGTCACTATGTGCATCCCCATGATTTTAAAACATGCCGCTTAAACAGCATCGACAATGCAGTACTGACTATAGAACTGCTTTTTGTTGATCAAAAGTGCACTGAGAGAAAATGCACCAGAATACCAATGTGCGGTGATTGTGCTGACACCACAGCTCTGACATGTCCCTTCTTTTCTCCATGAAGCACAGTCTGCAGGTATTTAGATGGTGTAGCACCAGAAAAGATACTGCACTGTCATAAGCTAACAAAATCAGTGGGGCAAAATGGAAATGTGCACTTTGGATCGCCGTAATAGGGCCCTTTGTACCTGTTCTTCTTCACCTCTTTCCATTGTCACAGCTGAAATTTGTCTGTTTTTTTTTTTTTCATGTTTCATTGTTCAGTACTGAACAGCTCGGACTCCAACACACCTAAACCTCATTATAACATGCAAGTGATATTTTGTGCTTTAATTACAGGTATATCACATAAAGTAATTTTAATCAGTTACATCATTGTGAACATAGCTAAACTGTTACTATTGACATTTAAAATAAAAGAAAAAGTTAAAATGTATCTAAACAAAGGCACAGGCACACACATGAATTTATGCACATACACACAGGCACACATTCACCACCACTCTGCCATCTGGTCTCACAGCTGTAAGACAGGCAGCTGTGCACACAGCTGCTGAATCCCTAAAGGAGCATTTTGAATGACCTTTTCACCCTGATCTTTACAATAAATATCAGAGAATTTTATTTATTTATTTATTTGCTCTATTACTTGTTTAAATAAATGGCCAAACTGACAGTCCAGCTTAGATTTTTTGTTTCTTTGTGTCTATCCAGATTTTGATTTGAAGGTCTAGACAACAAAAATACAGATTGTGGCTGATCTGTTCTCAACATCATGTAAAGGTTGGACTGAAATACAAATATAGTAGCAGTTTCTGATTTGGATATACAAAAGATACTCTGAGAAAAGTCTGTGCTAAAGATATAAATTTAGCAACAATCTGAACTGCCTAGCATCTGAACAGATATTTAGAAATCATTATAATTTGCCACATAGTGAGATTATTAACTGGATGATTAAATTTGATTCCACTGATTTATGAGTTTTTAACTTTACTAAATCATTAGGTTTGTCCTTTTTCCCTCACACATGTTCCTAAAAAGCTAAAATATCATAGTGCTGAAAAGAAAGAGGTTTGGATTGGCATTTCATCAAGAAATGCTTGTTAGAATATCTTTGTCTCGGCCAAATGCCACACAAGACAAAACTCCATGCTGTTTGAACAATGAAGTCAAAAAAGACAATATTTCATTTACTGTAATGTAAGCTTATAAAGGCAACTGATTGAATCATCAGAAGAGAGAGTTTGGCTGTTTATTTTTTCCTGTCAGACATAGCAATATTGCTAAATTGTGGCTTATACTTAGACAGCTGAAGGTAGCTTCATTTGGCTTCTGTTGGCTCCTAGCAGGTCAAATGTTTTACTAAACTCTCTCTGTATGTGTCTCTACTTAGATTCAAGTTCTTCATCAGTCAAAATGCTGCTTAAAAGAAGCAATATTACAGCATGGAAAGCAAGGTTTCAATGCAGCATGAATAGATTTGTCTTTTAGCCGGGCATGTGCAACCCAAGGCTTTAGCGGTCTCTGTAAAGCATTGAAATGCATTGCCAAATACTAAACACAAAAGATAGCATTCAGACAGGAATGATATCAATTGTTCCCATAGCATGTGCTGTAGTAAAATGCTAACTTCACCTTTAGAAATGATGCTAAAGTGTCTTATAATAGCAATGCTGCATGCATTGCTATGTAGTTAAGCCATACCCACTTACTCATTATTTTTTTTTAGCTAACGCGGACACAAATTCCATCAAGAAATGGCTTTCCACTGCCATTTTGGAATCAAAGGGATTAAGGGTGCTATAAACCCTGCAGACTGCTAACTCTTTGAATTTGTGTGGCTGTGGGTGCTGACTCTCTTCTGTATGGACGTGTGTGTGTGTGTGTGTGTGTGTGTGTGTGTGTGCGTGCGTGCGTGTATGTATGTGTAGGGGGAGCAGTAAAGGAAAAGACATCAGCACTATCAAGTCTCTGAGGGTACTAAGAGTGCTGCGACCTCTCAAGACTATTAAACGTCTTCCCAAACTCAAGGTACATGTATACAGTATACAGAAAGAGTATTGTGAATTTCATTTCTCTCAAAGCTTGACAGTTCTCCAGAATAGTTTGTGTTCATCGTGAAATTTCCACTGTTTCATTGCTTTTGTACAGAGAGTGATTACCAACACAAAAACTCCGAAAAAATACAACCCCTGTTGCTATATCCCCTTTACACAGGGGTGGAGATCATTGAGAGATTGTTGAGAGATCTGGCCAATTTTTGATCTATCATTGATCTTCAGTGATCTCCACAGTTGCCACGGTCTCCTCAAAGTTTTGACATAAGGACCTCTCAAACAGTCCCAGAGATCAAAAATTGGCCCAATCTCTCAACAGTCTCCATGCTGTGTAAAGGGGCCCTTGGTCTCGATAGGCTGTAGCCATAGTTGCCAAGTCCGCTCATTATAAGCGACTTTGGGCTTTTTTTTTTTCTAAAATCCCTTGCAAATCTTGTCAGTCACGGGTTGCGGGTTTTTGGGCTTGTTTTTAAACGTGTAGTTGCTTATTTAGGCTTTCTTTTGTGACAGCTCTCCCAGCTCCCCACAAAACACGAGCGCGATAATTAGTTCTTTTACAGGATCCACCCACACCCCTGTTTCCTGGTTACTGTGCCTGCCCCACTGATCTCTATAGAGAAACTAGATGGATCATTGGCCTCCAGAAGGCCATATGGCTAATATGTCTGGCTGCCATATTAGTACTTCCAAAACACTAGTACATCCAAATCGACGGCCACTAAACATAATGTCAACTTGATTTCTATAGTTCACTGTGTTGTGTATAGTTTGGACTCTTATTTGTGTGGTATGGGTGGTGGCTCCATTTCCGGTTCCGCCACCACCCGAGGCTATAAGAGGGCAGTGGGCAGGAGGGGCAGTCTCTTGGGCTCCTCTTCTGCCTGATGGCTATACTATGCTGTAGAGTGCCTCTTAAATCAACCTGTGTTCAGTTCGACACCTGGCCTCGTCATTGGCTCCATATTCATACATAACATTTGGCAACGAGGATAAAGGTGGATTACAACAAGATATGGAAGCATGCGGGTTTGAAATTTGGCCGGTTTTGGAGCTCCCCGGTGCGCCACCGGTTCTATGGCCGTGGTGGTGCACTGTTTTCCAGATGTGCAGGGTGGCACTGGACCTTTGGAAGCTGGGAAAGTGGAGGGCACGTGAGTTGTTAGTGCGCAATTTTGCAGTGAAGGAACAGTGTGTTCTAAGCACACTGGGTGACTGTGATAGTTTCGATGAAGGGATTGAGCTAATGACGCGCTATTTTCGTGCCCTGGAAAACGTCATGGTTGGCACGATTTGGCTTTGACAATACCGCCAATGGGTAGGCGAGTCTATTCAGCGGTTAAGAGTTGTTCAGCAAGAGCGAAGCACTGCGGCACATGTGGCTACTTGCTTCATGTCACCAGGGCATGCCACAGATCCGAGCAAGGAGGTACGTGGCACAAAGTGGGCTCTCGTTCCCTCACAGTTGTTCATGCTGTGTCTGCAAGCACCAACAATCACGCAGACTATATGATGGAGTTGGATGGGATGGAAGTGTTGTTGTGGATTGACGTGGGAGCGGTGGGCTCTGTGCCAGATTGGATGACCGTGAGATGTTTTTCCCCGCACGTCAAAATTGGGAAGGACCTGGTGCTGCTTTGTGGTTGTGGAGGAGGACGGCTGGCCATGGTGGAAACATTGGAACTGACGGCTTGGCGCAAATCAGCCGAGACGTGGGACCGTGCGATCCTGAGCATTGCAGATGGCGCAGTGTGGGATGAGGAACTGTCTGGCACCCTGGAGAGTGAGCAAGACCAATACCATCCAGGGCCATCACAGGAGGGTTCCTGTGCCAGAGCCCAAGTAGCCCTAGATGAGAGAACTGGGCGGCATGGTGGGACACCTGTGACGGTGAGTGGCACCGAGTTGCTGGCTCCATCTGTTCCTGGATTTTGGCTGGAAGGTACTGGTGAGCAAGGGGTCACAATGGCGATGGCGGTGGCGAAGTTAAAAGATGTTGGGGCAGGACTGATTGGCACTGAGGGAACAAGTGCCAAGCAGAGACACTGCAAGCTGAACAAAACCCCTCGGGTAGCCGTGTACTGGATTCGGGCTCGGGGGGGGGGGGGGTGAAACCACAGCAGGTTGAGGAGACTATGAGTGGTGGGTCTGGACGAGTAAGACATCTGAGGGTGAAGAAAAGGAGGCACACTGGTGCCGAGGTGACCTGCTGCAGCCCGGGAGGTGGTCCGTTTCCAGGGGCGGGCTAATGACAGGACGTCCAGGGGGCCCATGGGGTCATCTTCTTGTGCTGTGTGTATATAGTTTAATTGTTTTGTTGTTTACTGTATATATTTCTGGGTATTATTTTGTGTATTTTCTTTTAGTTTAGGACCACTCCAGTTATTTTCTGTTAGTTGGACTGTTTTCTTTAGTACAGACGGCAGAATAATCCATCTTGCCGTGTTGGGGGTGGAACGGCAGTCCACCTGTCTTCCCCTAGATTTTAGTTGTTTTGTGTGACTGTGATAGGCCCCTTTTAGGAACTTCAGTTTAGTTTTTTTAGTGTGTGATTCAGGTTCTAAATTAGAGAGGGTCTCAATTGTGTATGTGTTTTTGACTTTTGTTAAGGAGGGGGGGGAATGTTGTGTATAGTTTGGAGTCTTATTTGTGTGGTATGGGTGGTGGCTCCATCTTTCAGTTCCGCCACCACCCAGGGCTATAAGAGGGCAGTGGGCAGGAGGGGCAGTCTCTTGGTCACCTCTTCTGCCTGACGGCTGTACTATGCTGTAGAGTGCCTCTTTAATAAACTTGTGTTCAGTTTGACATCAGGCCTCATCCTTGGCTCCTTCTTCGTCGGCCTCCGTCGGTCTATGATGACCATGGAAGAGAATCCTAAACGTCTACTCTGCTGGAACAGCACCGCCTGTGGCTGAACAGACCGATGCGCACCGGTGTTCTACCTTCCAGCGTTGGGCATTGGTAGGATTCAAGCCTGGGCAGGAAGATATGGAGGACAAGATGTTACCCATGCAGCATGTCCCCCCTCTCCACGTCACTGATGAATCCAAAGGAACAGCAGGGCTGCTATAGTTTGGCACCAGCGCCGTCGCAGGAGCTGCCAGAACGATGTTGAGCACAACAGAGAACTGCCTTAGGGGCTCCGACTCCGGATTTTTCCTCAGGGTTGACTCCCGAAGCCTTTCCCATGACCGGGTGTGCCGCAAGGCAGCGGAGGTTTGAAATCCGGGCTTACCTTCCCTTAGATGGGCTACCTTCCCAGGTTGACGAGCCACCATCTACCCGAAGCATCTGGTTTTAAGGCGCCAGAGATCCACCCTCGCCCCTTCTCCTATTAGTAAAAGCAGTTCCGCCGGGCTTAGAGACTAAACCACACGGGCAGGCTAGGAGTTGGACTTAGTTGTCAGAGGCTTTTCGAGACGCACGCCGTAAGGAGCATTTTATGAGCACTGGGAGCTTAACCCCAGTACCGCTCCTGGCTATGACAACCTTGGAACCATCCTTGGCTCCATATTCATACATAACACACCGGTTACGCAAGATTATAAGCTGTGTCTCCATACCAAGAAGTTCAAAATCTGTTAATTTTTGGGGAAGTTGTTGAGGTAAAAGTGGCCAGCCAGGGGCTTCTCTTCTGGCGGCCAATGATCTATCCAGTTTTTCTATAGCGATCAGGGGCCCACCCGACTCCACTTGGCTCTGTACTCGCTAATGGGGTGTGAGCTATCTAGGATTTTTATACAGATCAGTGCATATGGGACTTTAAATCGAAAAAAAATTCTCCATTGAAATAAATGGCAAGAACAAAATTATCTATTGATCCCAATCAAATTTTGCCACAAGTTATACATAGATAATTTTCCATGTAATTAAAGTTGTCAGCTGTCGTGTAATAACAGAGTAATATTTACTTTTTGTTTAAACAACTAGCGGACAACAACTCCCATCATCCCACATCTCTAAACTGTCATCGTGTTTAGCGTTGTTACTTATGCAGAATGCTCATGTCTTTTCTTTTGATCAGAGTTTAAAAATTTAATTTATTCAGAGTTTTTATGTTGACTGTGTTTACTATAAATTTGCTGTTGCTTATGCAGAATGCATATGTATTTTCCTTTAATTAGAGTTTATAAAATTCTGTTATTCAATGCTGACTGTGTTTACAGTCAATTCACTGCAAACAAAAATAAATCAATATATTGTAGAGGGTAACAGGGAAGGATGTGGAGGCGAGGCACAAGCGTAGTTGACACAGAATCTTTATTGACCCTCTAACATATGCACAGCCTATGGACCCCAGTGTGGAAGCTGGGGCCATGTGTCTGTAGAAGCCTAGAAACCTCCCCCAGTCTCCCTGCATTCTCTTTATATAACTTTATTACTTCGCATAGAGACTGGGGCTGGCGCATTATGCATGGGTATGAACAAAGGCAATGTGTGGCGAGATTATCATAACACGTTACCTTCATCACATACATTCGCCTCCCTGCGCTACATGCTACAGCATGGAGCAGCAGGGGGCGAAGGCACCTCATAGTCTGGTCTAATTACCCCACTGGGGGGTTACCCCCTTCAGTCCATTGTTCAGCCCCTCTTCCTGGTTCTGGGCGTGAGAGAATGTCCACCCACAGTGTCTAGTGTCACCACAATATCAATATATGTTATCAAGCAGCCTCTCTTTTACACAATGTGGTAGGTTGCCTGTTGGCCTTTTTTTTTTGGTGGGGGGGAGCTTGTTTCCATAGAGCTGGTTGCTTGTTTCTGTCATGAAACCTGGCAACACTGGTTGTAGCACTGCTAGCCTAGTTAGCTTAGATGAGCTACCTTAGGGTTATTTAGTGCTCCTCTTTATATGCTGCTCACCCCATTAGACATCTGTGTTTCTAGCTGGTTTTTTAATCCACACTTCTTCATATACTTCACTTCAAGATGTTGTTATGACTTACAGTGTTTTGTTATACTTTGGCTGACCCTGTAATGAAGCCAACATTGCTACTAGCCAAGTTCACCTAGCTTAGTGGTACATTTACAGTAGTGTGAAAAAGTGTTTGCCCCCTTCCTGATTTCTCATTTTTGGTATGTTTGTCACACTTAAATGTTTCAGATCCTCAAACAAATTTAAATATTAGAAAAAGATAACACAAGTAAACACAAAAATGCAGTTGTTAAATGAAGATGTTTAAAGTCATGCTGTGGCATGACCTTAAAAAGGCTGTTCATTCTTGAAAACCCTCCAATGTGGTTGAATTACTAACTAACTAATCTGCACTTATATAGCGCTTTTCTAGTCTCAAAGCGCTTTCACTAGTACTAACCCTCTGTTCTAAGGGCCTATAGGAAACAGATATCTAGGGACAATTTAGAACAGCCAATTAACCTAACATGCATGTCTTTGGATTGTGGGAGGAAACCGGAGCCCCCGGAGTAAACCCACACAGCACAGGGAGAACATGCAAACTCCACACAGAAAGGTTCCAACCCCTGCCAGCCTGGGGATTCGAACCAGGAACCTTCTAGCTGTAAGGCAACAGTGCTAACCACTGCACCACCATGCTGCCCAATTCTGCAAAGATGAGTGGGCCAAAATTCCTCCACAGCGCTGTAAAAGACTCACTGCCAGTTATCGCAAACTCTTGATTGCAGTTGTTGCTGCTATGGGTGGCCCTGCATTTTTGTGTTTACTTGTGTTATCTTTGTCTAATATTTAAATTTGTTTGATGATCTGAAACATTTAAGTGTGACAAACTTACAAAATATGAGAAGTCAGGAAGGGTGCAAACACTTTTTCACACCACTGTAATGCACAATCTTGACAAGACTGACCCATCCCATTGAAAATTCACTGCCCAGTTGGATCATCTACCAGCCCATCTCCACATATCTCATTCTAGATTTGAACCGACTATATCATTCTATATGCAGCTAACCACCATAGTTAGCCTCAGCTAGCATAGCTACCCAGTCATTAATTGATGCTCATTTCTGTGCGCACAATATCCCAGGGACCAGTCCTTTCTTGTCAACCACTCAAACCACACACCCCTGTCCCTGATGATGCATTATTTGGGATTTTATCTTTTTTCATTTGGCCGATTTTACATTAGTTAGTTTGGACTGTGATTGACAACTGAAGCTAGACAGCTAATTTCAGAAGTGATGGGGCACATTAGCATTAAAACACACAAAACAGTCTCTGTGAAAACAGTGACATTTTTAAAGACCTCTAGGAATTGTGTTAACATGGACAAAGTGCATATATTTTTTTTAATTTATGTTGCATTATGTTGACTGTGACTGACTAGACACACCAAAATGAAGAGTTGTCCCATTATTCATTGAAATCTGATGCCACGACTAAAGACTGTGCATACTCAGATTTTAGTCACGTGGTAATCAGCATCTGTCCATCTGGTGTTGTCTTTCTCTGTCCTCAGGCCGTTTTTGACTGTGTGGTGAACTCTCTGAAGAACGTCTTGAACATCCTGATTGTCTACTTACTCTTCATGTTCATCTTTGCTGTGGTGGCTGTGCAGCTGTTCAAGGGACGTTTCTTTTACTGCACCGATGAATCCAAAGAGTTTGAGCGTGACTGCAGGTCAGGACATACACTCTGCTGTGTATCTGCAAAGCTGCTGCAGTAATATTTTCTTTGATTTCTTTTCACACGCCACATGCCACTTTATGTATGTGCTTCAGAGGCGAGTATTTGGTGTATGAACGTGATAATGAAGTTAAGGCGCAGAAGCGGGTGTGGAAGAAGTACGATTTCCACTACGACAATGTGGCTTGGGCCCTTCTTACCCTCTTCACTGTATCCACTGGAGAGGGGTGGCCGGAGTGAGTAAAAGTCCACTTGCATGCAGTACAAACACACTTTCCAATTATTAGTGTTGCAGTTGAGACCTCATTAAGACCAAAGTTTTCCAAGACCAAGACCAAAACCTACATACACAGTGGTCTTGGCCACGACTAGGTCTTGGTCTTGGTGTTGGCAGACTCTGGTCTCAGTCTGGCCTTGACTACAATACCACCAGTTACCCCTACCCTTCCCCAATCCACTCCTCCTGTCTTTGCAGAGTGCTGAAACATTCAGTGGACGCGACCTATGAGAATCAGGGTCCAAGCCCAGGATACAGGATGGAGATGTCCATCTTTTACGTGGTGTACTTCGTGGTCTTCCCCTTCTTCTTCGTCAACATCTTCGTGGCTCTCATTATCATCACGTTCCAGGAACAAGGAGACAAGATGATGGAGGACTACAGTTTGGAAAAGAATGAAGTATGAAGGATCAAAGAAGTCAAGGAGTTAGAAAAACAGTAAGACTGAGACTAAAACCATTTCTGGTGTTTGTTTTTTGACAGAGAGCCTGTATAGATTATGCCATCAACGCCAAGCCTCTGACACGCCACATGCCTCACAACAAGCTGAGCTTTCAGTACCGAATGTGGGAATTTGTGGTGTCACCACCATTTGAATATACTATCATGGCAATGATCGCGCTCAACACAGTGGTACTGATGATGAAGGTGAGAATGTGATGAAATGTACCTTTAGCTCTGTGCATTAAATGGAAACAATTATTGTGTTGGCCAGCCTCAAATGTTGCTGCTTGTTCTGTTTCATTATAGTAACCCTGGTGGTGGTGGTGGTGGTGTGTGTGTGTGTGTGTGTGTGTGTGTGTGTGTGTGTGTGTGTGTGTGTGTGTGTCTATATGAATGCACATTTCTCTCTGATTTTTGCCAATCCTTTTCTCTTGTATTTGCCCCCTCCTTTGGTGCTCTGAATGTGGTGTGCTGCTGGTGTGCGTGCGTGTGTTTCGTTACAGTATGATGGAGCTTCTGATACATATGAGGACGTGTTAGCCAACTTGAACATAGTGTTTACTTCTCTCTTCTCCCTGGAGTGTGTACTCAAGATCATTGCTTTTGGAGCACTGGTGAGTACATATGTGGGTGTGGGTTTTTCTGTGTGATGTTCCACTGAATCTTTGTGGAAATGTCAGAAAATCAATCGTTATCCCTGTATCCACACAATTTTTAATAATGGTTTCAGCCAGCATTTAATAGTGACTCTTGATTGTTATATTAAAGTCACATTTGGTCCACAATCTTAACAATGGGGAAACAAAAATGAACTTTTTACCCTCCTTGTATTTTCAGCAAGACTTTATACATTTATACTATTAAATATAATTTAAATTATAAATTATATATTTATACTTTATACATCAGCATCTTTCCCTAGAAGCTTGTTGGAGCCATATAAAGGCTCCCTAAGGCTAATTTAGGGGTGGGGCTCTTTAGGCACTTTACGATTACGATTCAGAAGGCTGCAGTGCAACTCTAACATGATTCTAAAGCATTTCTCAATGCACCCCCCTCGCCCGACTGTATGACAACTTAGAACTTTTAAAGCAAAGTATTTGCAGTGACCCATGAATTTACTTACAACATCTTTTAATAAAACAAATGGAAGAGAAATTTGCCAAGTCACATGGAATGTTACATCCGTCGGCATATATTCCGCTTCAAAAACCAACATGAAAAGTGCACCTGTAGCAGGACGTTTGTTGTAACACAGACTTCAGAGTACCCTGAATTTGGACAAATAATAGACCTCCACTGAACATTCTCCTGTTACGTGCAACACATAACACAGTTCTTCAGTCAAAAATACTCAGAACTTCTAACGTATCAATATTATACTTCTGATGAATATTAGAAACAATCCTACTTGCTGTCTTCAGTGGTTCCATGACTTCAGTTTTGCTCTCGTACATCATGGGGATTGCTGTGTCCATGAACTATCTCCTTGATGGGATGTTGTACCACGGCTCTAAAGTGCACAACATAGTGCAAAGCCCTGGTTCTTGATGACGGAATACAGGTGCGCTTTCTGAGTCAGGTGGAAGCTTTGACCTCGCTTGAGTGATAGTCCTCTGGTCGGCAGCAGCAGCCACAACTGTTTTTTTACCTTACTTCTCCAGGTGGAAACATGCAATACGTTTTCCCATGTTTGCCGTGTTTCCAAAATATTTTTCTTTAGTTTTACTGAGTTTACATACAGTATGGGTCTTGTCCAAGTCTTTTTTCCTTCAACTTTACAGAAGCCAAAGTGCTGCCATGTACTTGCTTTTAATGAAGAGGGCTGAATATCCCACCATCTGGCATCTCTGTTTTGTGTCACACCATAAACTGTCCAGACGCTACAGTTCCACGTTCTGGAGTTCTGCTTTTTTCATTCTTAATATTTAAGAATCAAAT
This sequence comes from Pholidichthys leucotaenia, assembly GCA_020510985.1. NCBI lineage: Eukaryota > Metazoa > Chordata > Actinopteri > Cichliformes > Pholidichthyidae > Pholidichthys > Pholidichthys leucotaenia. The sequence goes on from CM035838.1 coordinate 365,608,622, forward strand.
TCTTGTCATTTATGCATCAATTCAGAATCGTCCACATGCATTGGAAAAATGATAATGTCCCTACAAGCTACTGCCCACCTTTGGTAAAGGTGTATAGAGGCTGGTCTCCTAAATGTTTATATATATATACTATAATTTCATTGTGTTGGCGCATGATGACAATAAAGTTATTTCGTTGAATTTTTTATATAAATTATATACTGTATTGTATTTAGGAAGAAATTATGAGAAATCATGGACCATAAATATATTAGAAACTGCCAGAAATCGGCAGTGAAGTGTACAGTCAGGATCCACAGTGGAGGTGGACAAGAAAAAACAGAATAAACAAGATAGTTTAGGGATGAAGATAAAAGATGGGGGGCGGGTTGGGGGGCCTTAATACATTAATTACAAGAACGAGGCTGAATGACTGACATACAGGCGGTAATAGGATTGAAGCAGGACAGGATTGGATCGCCCACCCTCAATGTCAGAAACACACACATGCCATATCCCCATGCATGACATTTGCACGCGTGTGTGTGTGTGTTATGTGGTTTATTGTGTAGTTGCTTTCTAATGCACAGTTTGGCTACAGGCAGTATGTAAGCGAAAGAGAAAGAAGCCAAGCTCACTTCTCAGTGTTTTGTCCTGACTGCCTCATAGCCCATCTGTCCAAGTTGCTCTACTTTTATCTGTCCATGTCCCGTCTCATTTTTTATCTGTCCACGTCCTGTGTCATTTTTGGTATTTTTTCCCAAATGAAGGAGAAAACATTTGAAAAACCTGTACTCTTACCTACTGTAGAGTGGTATGGAGGTAAAAGAAAAGGCTCTAATTCTGTCAGTTTAAGCACTTTGGTTTAGTCTTGCTATAAAGTCATATAAGGATGTCATGTTTTGTTCTGATTCAGTACACTATGTCCCTGGTCTGCTGGCCTCTGTCCAATATTCCTACACTTATGGTCCATTTGTCTCATCTAATTTCTTTGGTGTTCCTGTCCAACACTGATGTGTCTTTTTGTCTTGTTCTCCTTCTCTTTGTCTGGCTTTCCTCTTCTTCTTCCTTCCATCACCCTCTTTTATCTCAATCTTTTGTCTTTTTCTTTTCCTCCTCCTTCACTTCTCTGTCATATCCATGTTCTTTTTGCATTTTCCTGCCTCGCTCACATGTCGTCTCATCCTTTTTTTCCTCGGTTCATCCTCCTCTTTGCTTTTCTCTGTCCCCATCTTGTCTCGCCTTTGCACTTCTCTTCTTTCTCTCCTGTGATGATCACAGAATTATTTCAAAGATGCCTGGAATATTTTTGACTGTGTGACAGTTCTGGGCAGCATTACAGACATCCTGGTTACTGAACTTGGGGTAAGTAACAGGATCTAAGGCATTTGTTTGTACAGGAGATGCATATGTTGGGGTTCTGTAATGAAGACTCAGTGTTGAATTAGCAGTGCTTGTGGAGTGTGTGTCTATTGAGCATGTTTGTTTGGTGAGCCACAGCATGTGTTTGTGGACTTTGGTTTTACCTCACTGTCTGACAACCATAAAGAAGACGAGACAAGAAGTAAGAGGGGAGCATGAGTTAGAGGCCACTGTCAGTCTGCTGGTGCTCAGTCATGCATGAGCATCTCTTGAAAGTCTTATATAATTGCCCCAGTTGGGGGGACGTAGATCCAGCAAACCGGTGCTGAGATAAAGGCATGATGCTTTATAGTGAGTCAGTCCATAGTTTCTTTAAGCAGTAGCCCCATTATATTAGAAGGTTGCAGCATATTTGCTCAGCTGAGGCAGTTCATGAGATATGTGCAACTACCCCAACAGCACACATACGTGAAGCCAATGTCAGCAAGTTTACATCACAAATACATCTTATACAGGTTGTTTGCACATTTGCTAGATGTCAGCATTAGGTCGGAGACTTAAAATTTTAATCTTTCAGCTGCACCCTTTCAGAGTCACCACAGCCTGTAATCAGCTGATATTGTGATGGCCTGCACATTTGATTTGGCTAGTATTTTACATGGTCGTTGGTATGACCCGGTCGTGAACCCACAACCTTCTGGCTGTGGGTCGGATGCTCTACCAGTACCAGCTCTACCAGTAGGCCACCACCTTAGTAGTCTGGAGTGGGATGTTAGTCATGACTTTATTTCTTTAGATCAGCTCTTTAAGACGGCAGCTATTTTGTTATTCAGTGTGAGAAACACCACTGTTGTGATTAGTGGGGGAGCATCCGCCCTACAGCCGGAAGGTTGTGGGTTCACCACCGGGTCATTTCAACAAGCATATAAAATCCTAGTCAAATCAAAAGTGCTGGCCATCACAATATCAGCTGATAATGCGCTGTGATGACCCTGAAAGGGTGCAGCTGAAAGGTTAAAATTTTAGGTCTCTGACCTAATGCTGACATCTCACCAATGTCTTGCCAACGTGCAAACAACCTCTCTAAGACGTATTCCCGATGTAAACTTGGTATGTTGGACTGACGCCGGCACATCGTATGTGTGCTTTTGGGGTAAAGCTGATGACATAACATCAAAGTTCATTTCCAGGCCAGCTACACACTAAGTGTGTAGGTCACATAGAAAAGAAGACTATTACTATTACTACTTAATCAGCAGGTTGACAGAGCTGATTCTGATTGGTCAGCATGTGTGGTCTCTGGTCTCTTAAGGCATATCTGAATTCATCCAACATGGCAGCTCGGCTGTAAATTTTCTCCAATATCTTGAAAACAAAAAGTATCTGTGAAAATATTTGAATGGAGAAATAAGCTGTTTCAATGCCAGATTTGTTTTATTTGATATCTACAACTGTTGGTTTAAACTCATATGAAGACTAAGGCTATATTCACACATGCAGCAATCCATGTAGTCTTCATGCTTTCAATAATTTGTTTCTGAAATGAAAACAGAACAACTGGAAATAGCAGTATATAGTTTTGGCCTTGTCAAAATAAAATCAGAATTGAGCCAGAATGGGACAATGGATCTGATTTTTTTTTTTGTTTGTTTTTGTTTTTTTCATTTTGCTCACAGTCAGAATTAAGAGCTGGTAGTTACAAAAAAAAAAAACCATGTCCCTTTACAATTTGTATTGATCATCATCAACTTTATTGAAAGACTCAAAGTCCATTTAAAAGACTTTGTGTTGTGTTAACCCCTTGCACTCCGGCCAATTTTCAAAAAAACGCCAAAAAATAATGTGCCCAAAGTAAATCGAAAGCTTTTATTCAACCCTTTCCAGCATCTTCATGGGGTTGGTCTCATTTAAAAGAAAACACTTGGAATTTTTTGGCAAACAAAAACATGATCTCTCTAAGTGCTCCGGCCACTGAGTTACAGTCATCTAAACATAGTGAACTTGAAGAAAATAAATTTGGCCTGGGTGTTTTTTTGGATACAAATGCTTGCAAATAACATACAGCTTCAGATCCGGGCTGGAAAATGCAACAGAAATGTAGAACCAAGTGTTATCCAGCTGAGGTCAAAATTTTATAACAATACCACAAAAAATGAATATTTTACACAGCTTTGTTCTCAGGTAGTTCCCAGGCGTTTTTGAACTGTGCCAAATTGTGCCAAATGGCACAGTTTGGAAAAACGTCTGTAACTTTTGAATAATTCAATGTAGAATCTTCATTTTGGGCTCTAATGAAAGGTCACATTCAGGGCTGTGTCTGTGTGTGTGTGTGTGGGGGGGGGGGGGGGGTTTGTCTCCCCCCCGCTACAAAGGACGGAGTTCGGCCCTCGCTACATGATGGATTACACTCGTTGCATGTTTCCACAGCAACGCTGTCACAGCAGCTTCCCCCCCCTTGCTACTGTGTGTGTGTGTGGGGGGGGGGTTGTCCCCCCCCTCGCTACAGAGGACGGCCATCGCTACATGACGGAATAGACTCATATGGCTATGTGGCGACCGCTGCGCAGTCAGCGCGGCTTCCCCCCGCAAACCGGGGGGCGTTCGGACTGTGAACGCCCCCCCCCGCTCCTCTTCTGCAGCGGGGGGGGGGGGGCGTTCACGGTCCGAACACGGCAAATGAACCGTTTATCGTGGCGCACGCACTTCGTACTTCGTGCGCCGTACAGTTGTAATTTACCAATCGGTCAAAAGTCATTTTTGGATTACAGTTTTCAGGGAGAAATAATAATTTAGCTTATAACACCTTACCTCTTCACAGCAGCAGAGTCCTGGCGAACTTCTCTTCCCCATTGTCAGACGAACGCGACGCTGGTCCGCTCGTGGATCCCAGTCAAAACATAATTCCATTATTGCGGTTTTGGTGAGTGATTTACGACCTTAGTCGTCGGCCTCCGTCGGTCTATGATGACGGAAGAGAATCCTAAACGTCTATTCTGCTGGAATGAGTGCAGGTCCCACTTGTGGGTGTTGCAACAGTAAATCTCTCTTCACCCAGCCCGAACTTCTATGCTTCAATTGGCTCCTGCATTCACAGTAGGCGGGTCCTCCTTCCTAGGTTTTCATTCATTGGTTCTTCAAGGTTTCAGAAACCCAATTCAAGGCTCTTATTAGTCGAATGAGAGGCCAATCAGATGAACTAATCTGTTCGCGGCTGTCTGCAGCTTTTTTTTTTCAGTGGCGCTTGGACGCCAACACCAACTACATCACCACCATCAGGACCATGTGTCCGAGTGCGCACGAGGACGCACGAGTGTGCCCTCCTGTGCCCTAGGACGCAGAGACTTGCCCGCCCGTGGTACAACGGAGCGCAAGAGGTTAATTTATTGAAAAGTCAATGTGATAATTTCTATAAAGTAGCAAAAGCAACAGCTACATCTGATACTTAACAAGAAAGAAGGATAAGTAGGGCTAAATATGAAAAAAGAAGTTAACTGCTGTGACCAAAACACCCATCCATCCATCTTGAGCAAGACACTGAACCCCGAGTTGCTCCTGGTGGGTCAGGCCAGCACCTGTGTACGGCAGCTCTGCCGCCATCAGTGTGTCAATGGGTGGATAGCAGGATCAGTAAAGCACTTTGGTCATCTAGAGAAAAAGTGCTATATAAGTGAATGCCATTTACCATTTCTACCGCTTAATCCTTTTCGGGTCGTGGGGAGGCTGGAGCCTATCCAAGCATCTTTGGGCAAGAGGTACGGTACAACAAAGTCAGATCTGTTATCCTGTCTTGGCTCAATTACAATTTTATTTTAACAAGGCCAAAACCATATAAAGGCTATTTCTGGTTGTTTTGTTTTCATTTCAGAAACAAAACACTGAAAGAACTTTAGTTGGTTTCAATCAAACTCGAGTTTGTTTTCACCATTAATTTGTTTTGTCTGGTGAGAACACAGTAATCACACTCAGATGGGCACCAAGACAACCGTACTAAGACCACCAAAAACAGAAAAGCATACCAAACTATAACAGGACCAAAACTGAGGAAACACATGATTTGAGTGCAGTAAATTTTGCAGTATTTTAAATTATTTCTTTGCAACACGTAAAACATACTGCAGGATGAATCACAAACAAACATGAAGTTGTGAAGAGGTGCAGACTAGCACTAGCACTCATTAGCAACCGCTCCAGTAATAGGGAGATTCAGAAGTCAGCTGATCAGTGCTGCAGCAACACTAAAAAGCTCTGCAAGGAGGACAAAGTGTGAGATGTGCTGAATTAAACGGGGAGTTTTAGTGTTACACTGAAATTTGTGATCCCTCACAGTCTGCCACCTTATTACTTCATCTGTTTAATAAATAATTCAAGCACCAAAATAACAAATTTCAGGAGCTCTGTCCACCTCTCACATTAATCTAGGCACTTCTGTTCTCATTTTCTCACTGCACACATGCATACAATGTACAGCATCACTGTATGCACTCACACATTCCGATGGATCACAGATTTCTATCTAACTGTGGTAAGGAAAACAACTTCCTGTGTTTGCTTTTCTTGTTCTCACGGCAAAAACATCTGACCAATAAGACGAGCGAACCTTCTCATGTGATTCTTGTGTGATTTGACGTAACTTACTTTGGTCCTCTTGGCTTTTCCCTGTGTGAAAGGCAGTTGAACCAAAGGGGAAAATGATACAAAATAACCTTATCAACTGATTCAGACCAAAGCAAATCAACTTAGGTGTGAAAACAGCCTTAATCACATCTTACCAACACCAGAATGCATTGAGAAGCCTTTTAAAGACTGTGAATGGGAGCCAGAGAAACCACATACCCACTGGACTCATGCAATAGAATGCACATCCAGAGAACACACAAGAGTTTGGTCTAAATTATGCAGAATGTGAAGAGAATTTCAATACATTTGACAAAAACAAAAGCACCTAGAACAGATTACCTCCTGGGGCTTCATTAAAAGTCATTTATAAAAAAGAGGTACGGTTTTCATTAATTAAAGGGAATGTCATGACACCAATCATTAAACTAAATTAGTCTATTCCAGTATTTGACCGTGTTTTAGATGTCCCTTTTTAAGCTGGATTACATATTTACCATCACAGAGTGCTAGAATGAAAACTTTTATGGTTTAAGGTTTTATGAGTTTTGGCTGAATTAGAAAAAATGCTGAGCAGTACACACCCATTAGCTAGCCTTGACTGAAGATTTGAGAACAGTGTTAGATATTAATGAGTTGCATTTTGTTTGCCACATGTCATAGGAAGGTCCTTTTGTTATTGCTAAAGTTTTAACTCACAGAGTTCAAGCAGGATTGGGTGACACATTAGACCATTCAGAGAATGTTTTGTTTTCTAAATAGACTAAAAGGAAAAGGCGCCTTCATGTGTACTGACCAAATTAACTATTTAAAGCAGCACTGCATGGTTTTGCCATTTTTTTACACTTTGACACCCCTATATTTGAGGACTGTAGCACTACTGTCTTAAAACAACATCAAAGTGAAAAATCAAGCTAGTATCTCACTGAGCAGCTCCCCATCCTAGAAAATGACTGGGCCATCTCACATGCCAAAAGTGCTTTTTATCTCCAGTCAGTCACAATTTAATTTCATAGGTCCCCAACAGCTCGCAAAGTTGTCTAACTTTTCTTCTGCTTTCTGACTCACTGAAACTAAATTGAGAAGGGTTCTAGACAGGTTCGAGACACCCACAATGATTCTACGACTGTTTGGAGAGAAAATTTGTCGCACAGATTTTCTTTGAACATGTTGAAAATGCCTGCGACAGCAGAGCGAAGCCCTGTGACTTACGAGAGGAAATTGTGAACTCCCGCGAACGTTTAGAGAGATTTTGGAAACTTCCTTGCTAAAGCCATTCTTGAGCTGTCGCATCCCAGTGAGATGCTACCTTGAGTTGGTATTGGTCTTAGAGCACATTTTGTCTCTAAGGCCGCTCCAGTGAGTAAAAGCCAGTCTAGTCCTTTGCCTGGTCACTCTCTCTTTCTTTTACTCGCTTCTTCTGATCACAACGTCTGCCATGGTGTCTGTCCATTTTGGGAAAACGGCATCATAAAACAAAATAAAATTCCCGCGAGATGTTACAAAGTGTGGTTTCTGGGCTCCCAGGCATGGTAGGGCTGTTCCAGGATGGGGAATGAATGTCAGTGTTCCATCACAGTGACTCAGAAGTACATCATTTTTTGTTTTCAAAGTTCTGTAGTGCTGCTTTAAAAGACCATCAGATTATCAAAATTGCGTGGATAAATAAAAATGTCCATCAGCATATGTGAGTTGTCACCCAATCCTACTTCCTTTTTAACCTGTTGGATGTTTGAATCACAAAATTTCAAAACTTGTAAACCAAGATTCAAGACCAAGATTCAAGGGCCACACAAGTTAGCTGTGACTGGCTAATTCTGCTTAAGGTAGCGATAGATAAGAATGTTTCAAGAAGCTAAAAACGATCACAAATTCTCAAAAAATCTTGACTTACTGGTCCCATGGTGTCTTGCTTCTTGGTTTCAATGCCCTACTGAAAGACGTTTGCTGCTGTACTGTTGTCTCTGTGAATGACTGTGGTTTTCTTTGTTTTTTTAATCTTTTTTTACATGCTCTCTTTAAATCTTCCTCAAACTTAACGGCGATCTACTGTAATCTACTTGGCCCTTGTCCCTTCTCCCCTCAACACTTGCTGTGATCCTGTCCAATCAAAATGCACTATGAATCCTCTGTGTCAACTGGCTTGGTTCTCCAAACCAACCAATCATCCAAAAATTTGCTGCTATAAACCATAATTCTGCAACATCCACATGTAGATGGTTTGTAATTTTTTTGGAGATCTTATTTTTTTGCACGTGCTTTGAGTGCATCCAGCATGTGTTGCTAATGTGAGATGTGCATGAATTGCTTTGCTGCTTGACTGCCTTCACCTACATCTCTCAACCAGTTTTTGTTTCTCTTAGATACTCACCTTTGTGCCTGCAGATCAATAAAAAAACTTTAAAATACATTTGTTTATCTTAAATTAGGATGTTAATTATTATTTAAACAATGGCAATCTCAAAGGTTTTAAAATGACCACAGATATAATAAGCTCTTGCATCACTATTGCTAATCTTAGCTGTCTAGCTCCGGGCTCCTGTAGCAAGTTTGAACCAGCTAGCATAAATTTGTTTTAAAGAATGAATGAAAGAGAGCGAGAGAGCAAATGATGCATGGTGGACCTTGCATGTCTTTGCCAGAAACTTTTTTTTTTCTGCCCTCACACACAGAGCTGTATCGTAAATCCTGCATGTGCTTTAAGCTCCAAACTATTTTGTTTTTTGTCCTCTATTGTAGTAAATGGTTGAAGACATTATGTATTCAGTAAAATACAGACCTATATAGATTAATTTATTAAATTACTGTATTTTGTGTCCAGTTAACAGTGTGTATTTTTAAATAAACCCCTGTAATGGCTACATTGTGTGCAGACCACATAATCGGGTAGATAAGACTGAAAAACGTTAAAAAAAAAAATAAAATAAATAAAATAAAATAAAGAAATTCACCATAAATACAATGACTTTTGTTGTCCTTGAGCATCTGTCTGCATTTCTTTAACTGTCACATCACTGATGTCATGTGACTTTGATCGTTTTTTCTATTGGATGATACCTGGGATGCCATTAATTTGCCTGCCTTGCTTTGTATCTTCTGCATGATCTGCACTTGCTTCACTTTTGAAATTGCATATTTTGCCTTGAGAGAATTAGTGCATTTGGTTGTCTTCCCCCCCCCAAAAAAAAAGCCCTGAAGTCCCTGCACTCTAACTCCCCACCACTCCTAGCACAGTTACTAATGATATATCCTAATTGGATGAATCTGGTTAGATTTGTGTTGTATTGTTTGGTTTTATCTGAACTACTGGGTATGAAAAGCTTGTTTGGAGCATTGCTGATTTGTGTTTGGTTTGCTTTGACTTGTTTGGCTCCAAATTTTATTTTATTTTATTTTATTGAGTTTGAGTTTGACTGTTTTTTCCTCTCAGTTTTAATATTTTTGTTATCTGCAGTTGAATTGTCTGCACACTTTACATGAGAACTAACTACTCTTTCCTTTTATTCCAACCTCAAATTCTCCCTCTCTCCTCTCTTGCACCTTCCCTTATTTCATTTTCTCCTTTCATCACTTTCCCATCTCCCATTTTCTCATCTCTCTTTTTTTCCTATGGTGATGTTGTGGCTGTACTGTAGAATAATTTCATCAACCTAAGTTTCCTAAGGCTGTTCAGAGCAGCTCGTCTCATCAAGCTGCTGAGGCAGGGAGAAACCATCCGCATCTTGCTCTGGACTTTTGTACAGTCGTTCAAGGTTTGCTTCCACTTATATTGCATTATACACATAGAAATGAAAGGCATTCACATCTGTGGACTTTACAATTATTAACTTGTTTACTGTACCCAGTTTCTAATGGCATTTGTAGTTAAAATATGATTTACAATGTATTTGATATTATAAAAATATACATCAATCAATTTGCAGAATATATTTGTTTAGCTTCTCAACAGTTTGCTGTATAGTTCTTTAGTTTCCTTTTCCTTTTAAGAATGCATTCCCATCCACTAACTGTCACACTGGTAGATCAGATGCTTAATGTGTTTTAATAATGACTGAAAAGCGTATCTAATGTCAGTAACCATTTCCCCAGATACTCTCCTGTACAAACATAGTTGCTATCTTTGATTAAAAAAATTGAATATTCACTACCCTTTATTTTGAAAAAGAATTAGAATCTGATTGGTCAAGTTTTCCTCCACATTCAAATACTAATATACAAATGCACTTATATGCAGATGATATTCTCTTGTATGCCACTGGTCCATCTCTTGACACAGTATTAACGTCTCTGCAGTTGCCAATCTTAATTCACCTTTAGATGCTGTAAAAACCAAAGTTGTGGGGTTTGGTCATAATGGCACTGTGTCTCCTCACCCCTCCAATATCAGTACTAAAGACGTCGTCATTCTCGAGCAGCTCACAATGTATTAATGTTTATGATTCTGCTTATATAATGTGTTGCGCTTCTTTTTTGTTATCAATTTAAACAAAACATGCTTTTTTGTATGAAACTCCCTCTTCTCTCACATCTACTGCCAAATGTGTGATTGTTAAAATCAGTCAGGTCAGGAATGGAACTTCCTGCTACTGGTACATGTAAACCAGTACTACCTGTGTCATGGTTGGGCGGCCGGCGACTAAACCAGCTCCCCTATCTGAGTTTCAAGGGATCTCAAGTGTGGAGTGTTTCTGAGTAACCCTGCAGGACTAAAAACAAAGGGCGGATCAGCACATTTAGAGTGCCAACGGCCAACCCAGAGACGGCCTTTGGGCAAGGCTTAGTCCTGTTCTGCCCCCCCCCCCCTTGTCAGGGTATGACCAAGCTGCTGGCAGCAGGGCTGCAGGTTTTTAGTACACCTAGGCGGGAACATTTTTCACTACACCGGTTAGAGTACCACGGTGCGCGGCGGACATCTGCATTGATGTACTCGGCGTGGACCACCAGGTCAGTTAGTGACCACCGCGGGGCAACTTCACACCATGTAGTTCTGTTGCACGCCAGTGCACCTCTAGTTTCTTGGTGTGGAAGTCCGGAGAGGATGTATGGTGGAAGCACAACACCATCTTCCTTTACTACTGTGCAAGACATGTTTGGTGTATGGAGAGCTGTCCTCTGGTAGGCGTTAAAAAGTTGGCCAGAAGCTGCGATACAAAGACATGCTGATGCATTATATAAAAAACAGCAATATTGATCCCGAAACTTGGGAAGAACAAGCAGAGTCAAGACCTTTGTGGCACAGCATAGTCAAGAAGACCATCACTGCTAGAGAGCAAGTGCATGCAAGATTATCAGGCTGCACATGATAGAAGACACACCACCCTGACCCAGTCTGTCTTTCAGTGCAGATGGTGCGGGAGGCCTTGCCGCTCCAAAGCTGGTCTAGTTGCACATGAGCTTGCATGCATACTGTGATTACACCATTCAGTCAACATCGAAACCGATGGACTGTTGATGATTGTTGAAATCACCATTCTCTCTTTATTTCACTACAGAAATTCAGTCTATAAACTGACATCCAAGTGAACTATGTAAACTTGACAAAATCTCTTATTCTACTGTCTTCTCTATTTTCTGGCCCTCATTGCATACTTGTTGCAGTATTCAGTGGTTCACAGTTATTTATAAACCTTGTTGGGACATCCAATCCCCTGTCTAAACTAGCTGTTTGAACTAGTACCTTCAGTAAAATGCCACACTTGGTGTTCATGCTAGATCAAATTGAAGACCTCAGTTCATATCATCCTTTGGCCCAAAGTGTTTCTGTTTTACTGCTACCACTAAAACTAGATAAACATGTGCCTCTCTCTGGTGTTAACACCAAACATAATTACAATTTTAGAGATGATTGAAACTGGCAAATGCACATTTTTGGTCCATTTAAGTGTTTTGTTGATTATTGTTTAACTCCCTCACCCTTTTAAGTGTTTTTGTGACTCTTTCAGGGTGACATTGTAAATAAGAATATGTTCTTGGAATAAAAATGGCCATAGTAGACAGTGATCCCTGATCATAGTCAGAAGTGTTTCTGATTCCAGGCTGTGATTTTTCACTACTTAAAGCAGCACTATGTCATTTTCTTGTTCCAGGTAGGAACACTGAAAAGACTACAACTATGGTGACTATGACCTTAGTCCCAACAGCCAGTCACAGGGCGCTTAGTTGTTGGTGGCTACAGTGGTGCTCTGTGATTGGCTGCTGGGACTGAGGGCATAGTCACCATAGTTGTAGTCTTGACATGCATGTTAGGTTAATTGGCTGTTCTAAATTGTCCCTAGATATCTGTTTCCTATAGGCCCTTAGAATAGAGGGTTAGTATTAGTGAAAGTGCTTTGAGTGGTCTTTGTGACTAGAAAAGCGCTTTATAAGTGCAGGTTAGTTAGTTAGTTAGTGTTTCTACCAAGAACATAGCTGCTGCAGAACCCACTCAGGTTATGGGGGAAGTAACATCCACTTGGTCAAAGGTTAATGTACCATCAAAATAATTTTGGAAACATTATTTTAAGGTAAAAATCTTACATAGTGCTACTTTATCATTATCTGATGGTAAAAAAATTGCAACATCTGCAGAGATTTGTCTAGATAATACGTGAAGAGTATAACTATGTTGTACTGTGCGATCTTGAACATCTTCCAATATTGATAGTGTTTTTGATTTAAACAATAATACTGTATATATATTTACTCCATATGAAAACTTTTTTGTGAAGGAAGCGAGACAGATGCATGTACAGTTCTCTCTTCATCCTCTAGCGTCATAGCGAATGATTAATGTGTCTTTCCTCAGGCACTGCCTTATGTCTGCCTCCTCATTGCCATGCTGTTTTTCATCTACGCCATCATTGGGATGCAGGTGGGTGAGAGCTTCAATCTAAAGTGACTGCAGTGCTTTGGGGATGCATTAAATGTTTTTATAATACAATTATGATGAGGAGGATATGGTAAAGTAGGAGATCCGGATAATGGTCATAAGTATTTCATCCACGGTTGGAAGGGGAAAAGTGGTTATAGACAAAGTGAAACTCGCATGTGTGTTGTTTTAACTCTATAATTATGGATGGATTTGTGACAGATTTGAGAGATTATGGATTAACAACTATGGTGTGTCACTTTGTTTGGCAGTTGTTCGGAAATATTGCAATTGAAGAAGATGGAGATAGTGACATCAATCAGCACAACAACTTCAGGACCTTTATACAGGCTCTAATGCTTCTCTTTAGGTGCATAAATGTGTTTATATCTTTACATATGTAAAAAAAAAACTACTATTAGAAACAGTTTGTTGTTGTTAAATGTTTAGCTTTAACCTGTCAAATCATAAAATTCTCAATAGACTGAGTCATCTTTTTGTACTTTTGTAGGAGTGCAACGGGAGAGGCGTGGCATGATATCATGCTGTCATGTCTGGGGGGTAAGGAGTGTGACCCCCTGTCAGGGAACACAGATCAGGAGTGTGGCAGTCAGGTCGCCTACCTCTACTTCGTCTCCTTCATTTTCTTCTGTTCATTCTTGGTGAGCACTACCCAGCCTCCTCATCCTTTTATTGGTCCATTGTAACTTAAAAGATTGAACTGATTGAGGTACTTTAACTGTTTGTTCATTAAAAAAACTACGTATTTAAAGATCACCCATTGTTTTCTGAGGTCTGCTCCTTCACCACTGTGTCAAAAAAAATAAAAACTGTGACATAACATACTCATACTTCACACAATTAACATTTAAAGGCGACTTGCTCTTTATTAAAGCGCACATGAATCCAGACTGACAGCCGGCACATCTCACTTCCTTGTTGTTATCACATGATTGCGATCAGTCTATCTTGAGCTCTCACATTATTTTATACAATCCTCATGTGATCTTGTCGTGCGAACCTTGCACTGATCTATGGCTGCTTCAAAACACCAATGCAGCCTGTCACGTGTGGGTTTGGCCCTTGGGGCTTTCCATAGCCGACATCCAGCATCACATGGGATGACGTCAGGCCGGATGTGGCCACTGTATGTATTCTGGTGTTCCTGCAAAAAAGGTCAGTTCGTTGCTCGGCATAAGATGGCTCACTGCTCACTCATTTCATACATAACATTTGGCGACTGAGGATTAGCTCATGGAGGCATGCAGAACACCACTATGGCTGTTTCTTGAGTAACCAGGAGACTCGACAGTCCTGTGGCCTCGTTGGCTAGCCACGTTCGAGACGTACGTTGCAGCGTTGGGCCTGGGTAAACTCGACGGGGTAAGGAAACGAGCACTTCTTGTCCGCAAAATTGGTGTAGAGGGTGAGAGAATTTTCCACATGTTGGGACCAATGAAGTCATATGAGGATGCTGTCGAACTTCTTGCTGGCTACTTTGCTGAACACACATGTAGCACAAAGCTCTGGGTTGAGATGCTAATGGCGCCAAAAGACACAAAACTAGCTAGCATGGGGGAGTTAACGTCCCAGCTAGGAACGACAGAGAAATTAGCCACGGAGCTAAATGGGCGCCAAACACAGAGGCTACCCGGATGGTCAACAGTAGCTAATGTGGTGGACACGGAGAACGAGGGGTGCACAGCAGAAGAGTATGAGGCGAGTGCAGTGAGCCCAAGGTCTGCTCCGAGAGGCCCCGTCTGCAGGGGTTGTGGGTCCCCGACACACTGGGACGGAGCACGAGTTTGCCCGGCAAGAGGAAAATGGTGTAACAAATGCGGGTGCCTGAACCATTTCGCCAGGGTATTCCGGTTGTTAGCGCCGTGTGGCCCGCCAGGGGAGCCCGCCTGCCCCCCAACAACGACCATTCATTCGGTAAGCCCCGGCATCAGTGGTTATTTGTACGGCATGGTTGAATTAGACGGAGTAGCTGTACCACTTCTGCTCGATAAGATGGTGGTGCGATCAATGTTAAACTGGGCCACAGTGAAAAAGTTTTTCCTCAACCACAAACTCAAGAAGAGCCCAACGCTGCTGTATGGTTACAGTGGTCACAGACTGTGCAATGTCAGAACAGTGAAATTGACTGTTTGCTGCAAAATGAAGATTGTGTACGACTTCACGTTCCAGGTGACAGTGCACAGTGACATCATGGGATGTGACCTTTTCTATAGACTGGGTTTTGTTATCAGAGACAGCACTGGGTTCAAATTTTCCGGGTGCGGCAATTGGGGCACAATGGCCCTGGGTGACGACGTCGTGGTGTGGGATGAGGTAATACAGAACAGCACCGGCAATGCTCTATCCACCCCGTGCACTCAATAGGAGAGGGAGCCCATGCTCATCGGGAATGACACCGACGAGGTAATTATGAACGGCGCCGATACCAAAGCGCACACTCTTGCACTCTCAGGAGGAGATCCACACGGAGAGGGAGCCTGAGCACGCAGGGATCCCCGAAGAACGGCAGCAGCGGCCGGGCACAGACACAACACACGGCGCGGCACAGCAGGGCACTTCAGACGACAAAGAGGTAAAACCGGACTGCTCCCATACACATGCCCAACAAGCTAGGGAGGTTACGACCGAGTTAACGGGTGAAGAGTCCACTTCAACGAGCGACACCAGACAGGCACTGGACACCTTCCATACCCATGATGAGCCGCAGTCGACGACGGAGACAGCGGGTGAAGGGTCCGTAGCAAACATGGGGACAACGGAACCGCCACAGCACGGTGGAGGTCCCGAGCCGAACGAGCACGCAGAGCCACCCGGAGCACAATGACAGTGTGTGAAAACAAGTAAGGCACCGCTCCACATCATGGACTGGGTTCGGGTTTGCATTGGTGATAGACTGGGACGACAACTGACCAGGCCGCAGCCAGTGAAGCAACGGGCGCCGCTGAGGACCGTGGTGAGGCTAAGAGCAATGTGCTTTCGGCTCACATACAGTTCGGTTCAGCGCGCTAGCAGGCTGCGGCGTGTCCGAGTAGTGGCTCCAGACGGCGAGGCTCCACGGGAGTTGGCTGCTGCGGTGTGGGACCTGGGGCCCGGCGTCATGAGAATTGGCCCCGGGGGTCCTACAACTCCAGGGAGGAGGCCGCCATGAGCCCGCTTCAAAGCTCCCGGGGTGCGTCCACCAAGGGGCCACTGCGGGCCCCTCCAGTGGAACTACCCTTTACATGAAAGACTGAAAAAAAAGACTGAAAGACTTTGTTGTCGGACTTGGTTAGCTAGTACGTGTTGGTGAATTGGTGGCAGAATAATCCACCTCAACATGCGGACACCTTGGTAGTCTACCCAAGTGTCCAGTTAGCTGTCGGTGTTCCTTGACTCAGGAGATTCATGTTCTAAAGTTGTGGTTTTTTTTATTATTGTCTGTGGGTATTTGTTTGCTAAATTTTTTTTTGGGGGGGGGGGTAATTGGCCGAGGTTATTTGTTGTTCTACGTTTTTCTGAAGGGGTGAAAATGTCACATGTGGGTTTGGCCCTTGGGGCTTGTCGTAGCCAACGTTGGATGTCACATATGATGACGTCAGGTAGGCTGCGGCCACTGTATGTATTCTGGTGTTCCTGCAATACAGGTCAGTTCATTGCTCGGCATAAGATGGCTCACTGCTTGCTCATTTCATACATAACACAGCTGCTGGAGGGTGCGGCAAGGCTGAGACCATGCCACAGCTTCAACTGAATGTAATTTCAGTCAGTGGGGTAACTCTTGTATGCTGAAGAGCCAATTGAATTTGAACTACAAGGCTGAGCACCCCTCCTCCCATGTGTAAATCATCAGACAACATAAATATAAATACATTAATTCTCGTCTTTGGTTTTTGGAAAACATACATTGAGGAGGACTACAACCCCATGCCTTTGCTCTACTCCACGATACCGCTGTTTGACAGCTGTCAGCATTCAGTCAGCTGGGCTTGACGCTGCACTGCTGTTACGGATTAAGATGGCGCTGCTGAACACTCGCTCCATGTCAAACAAATCATTTTTCCTGAATGATTTGATTGGGAAAGAAAACCTGGATTTTCTATTTCTGACTGAAACGTGGCAACGACAGGATGAATTCGCTCACCTGAAGGAGATCTGCCCTACAGACTGCGCCTTCATTGCGACCCCTCACCTGAGTGGACGCAGAGGTAGCTTGGCCATCATTTTCCACAACCGCTTCAAATGCCGGTCTGTGAACTCTGAGCATTTCTTGTCATTTGAACTTTAGATATCGAAGATAAGTGCCTCAACTCCTTTTTATTGTGTTTTAATCTACCGCCCGCCCGGCTCAGCTGGTGTGTTTTTATCGGAATTCTCAGACTTTTTATCTTCCATTATTAAACTAGAAAGAGTTTTAATTTTAGGTGATTTTAATATACATGTAAATGATACGTCTTCTAATGCTGCTGCAGACTTTTTTAACTATTACAGAGGCTCACAATTTCAGACAGCACGTCTCTGGCTCTACACATATAAAGGGGCGCTCCTTGGACCTTGTCTTTTCACTGGGACTGAGTTTGGACAATGTTAAAGTGGAGGATGTTTGTGTCAGTGATCATTGCTGTGTTTTCTTTGAGCTGTCAGTTAATGCGGAACAGAAGGAATGTAAAACATTAAGACAGAGGCGCATTATTAACCAGCAGGCCGTGGATGGATTTATTTCAGCTTTTGACACTCATCTTGTTGCAGGATGTGAGGATGTACAGTAAATTCTATGGTGGATTGCTTTAACCAACAGTGCCAATTGGTACTTGATAAAGTGGCTCCTATTAAATGTAGCTACGTATATTTCTCCTAAGAAACCATGCCCTTGGTTAAATGAAGAGATCTGTATTCTTAGGAGAAGTTGTCGGAAGGTGGAACGTTTGTGGAAGGCCACCAAGCTTGAGGTGCACAGACTCCATAACCTCACTAAATGATATGATGAAGGATTCAGGAATAAACTACTTTGCTCAGTTTATATCCTCAAACAAGGGAAATTGCAAGTTTTTGTTTGACACCATTAACTCCATTGTCTCACCTGATTTAGCCATGGTTCCTGCTTATTCTAATGCTGAATGTGATGACTTTGCAAATTTTATGGTGAATAAGGTGAATGATATTAGAGCAAGCACTACACCATCTGCTGAGGGCCTTGGCCTGAATCAGGTCCCTTCTAACACGTGGTCCTTATTCACTCCAGTCACGTTACTGGATGTAAATGGTCTTCTGGCCTCTATGAAGCCCTATGAAGCCCTATGAGCTTCAGGCTCAGGTTGAGGATGTACTCCACAATCCCACACAGCTGGTCTGCACAGGACTTGAGGAGCTTCGTGCTGATGCTGTCCGGTCCCGAGGCCTTCCTCGCCTTGATCTTCCTCAGCTCCGTCCTCACCTGGGTCTTAGTGAGGGTCAGGTTGGGTGGCTGTGTGCTGGGAGTGCGGGGGTGTTGGTAGAGTGGGGTGTGGACAGCAGGTCTGGATGACTTTAGAGGCAGCAGTGGTTGTTGTGCATTCGGGGGGGAGGGCGATTGGTCAAACCTATTAAAAAACAGATTCAGATTGTTCGCCCACTCCCTGCCCCCCATGGCCTGGGGAGAGGTATTCTGGAGCCCAGAGATGGTTTTAAGGTTTCTCTAGACCCCGCCGATGTTGCTCTGTTGCAATTTGTCCTCCATCTTCTTCCTGAAGCTGTCCTTGCCTTCTCTGATCTTCCTCCTCAGCTCCCTCTGTACGGACTTCAGCATCTCCCTGTTCCCCGACCTGAAGATCCTCTTCTTCTCTCTCAGAAGTGTTTTTTATCTCAGGGTTGATCCAGGGTTTGTTGTTCGAGCAACACCGTATGGTCTTGGTGGGTACGGTGTTGTCCACACAGAAGCCGATGTAGTCCGTGATGGTGTGAGTGAGGCCATCAATGTCCTCACCATGTGGATCGCAGAGCTGCTCCCAGGCAGTGATTTCAGAACAGTCCTTTAGCGCGTCCATTGCCTCCTCAGACCATAACTTCACCGTGCGCATGACCAGGGGTTGTCTGTGTACTAGGGGTTTGTACACCGGCAGGAGATGAACCAAGTTGTGATCCGATCTCCCGAGTGGGGGGAGTGGTGATGAGGTGTACGCCTCCTTAGTATTTGCATAAAATAAGTCCAGTGTTTTATTGTCTCTAGTGTGGCATGTGACATACTGGGTGAGCGTGGGTAGAATGGGGGACAGTGAAATATGGTTGAAATCACCTGAGATGAGGAGAAGAGCATCTTGGTGTTCTGTCTGCAGCCTGCCAGTTACTGAGTGAATGACGTCACGCGCTGTCCCAGCGTTCGCCATTGGATTTGCATAAATAACAATGCAGATCACGTGTGAGTATTCCCTCGGGAGATATGTAGGCCGCATGCTAACAGCTAGCAACTCGATGTCTTTGCTACAGTGCTGTTCCTTAACCGTGATATGTCCCGATCTGCACCAGTTGTTGTTGACATACATTATCCACCCCTTGTCTTCCCACTGTCTGGTGTCCGGTCTGCCCGTATTGCGTGGAAACCCTCCAGTTCGATGTTAGCATCTGTTGCTAGTTCTGTTAGCCACGTCTCAGTATACAACATCAAACTACTCTCTCTGAAGACGCTCTCGTAGCGGGAGATAGCCGCTAGCTCATCAGTCTTACTGAGTAGCGATCGAACATTCCCCATAATAATGGATGGGAGGACGGGTCTATACCTTATATTCCTCGCCCGCCGTCTTACTCCAGCTCGACATCCATGCCGTTTCCGTCTTATTTCTGTCAGTATGTCGAGTTTTTGCATTAGCATCGTGGGCCGGTAAAGTGCTAACAGCTGGTCTCTATTGTACTGCCTCCTGCAAGAAACAGTGGCTCCATCCGCTGGCTCAGGAGACATTTAGGCGATCTACGTGTTTGGATGGAATAAAGGTGACGCTGGATCAGAAAGATTGGCAAGAGAGCCAGATAGTAAATAGAAATAGGCAGAGATTGATCCGCTGTTGCAAAAAGGCAGCCTACTCGTGTGGCGCCGGAAGTTGATTTTAGATTTCATTTTAAGATTTTAATTTTGACTTTTAGAGCTCTTAACCTTCCTTAATGGCCAAGCCCCCTCATACATCTCATCCCTCTTGACTCCTTATGCCACGACACGATCACTAAGATCCTCAGACCAGAGACTCCTGGTGGTTCCTCGGACCAAGCTCAGAACCCGTGTAGATCGATCATTCCAGGCCGCTGCACCACGGCTTTGGAACGCTCTTCCCCTCTCCTTGTGCTGCCTTGAGTCTGTTGACTCTTTTAAGAAGGAGTTAAAAACTCATTTGTTTAGACAGGCTTTTAGCTCTCATTGAATGGCTTTTATTTCTTCACTGTTTTTCATTTTTTATCCCTATTAATATGTATATTGTATCTTATTTCTATTGATTTCTGATTTCTGGGTATTTGTAAATTTTAACTTGCTGTGAAGCACTTTGTGATATCTGTGAAAAGTGCTATACCAATAAACTTTGCTTGCTTGCTTGCTTACATTCCTTTTACATCATTTAGCTTATGTTTTCTCTCACTTTAAGCAACTTTTGGATAACTGATGGCAGTGATTGTTTCTTTCAGAAGAAGTAATACGATTCTTTGGCTCTGTGTGCGTGTGTGTGTGTGTGTGTGTGTGTGTGTGTGTGTGTGCGCGCGTGTGTGGGGGTGTAGATGCTGAATCTGTTTGTTGCGGTCATCATGGACAACTTTGAATACCTGACCAGAGATTCCTCCATTCTGGGACCTCACCATCTGGATGAGTATGTCAGGATATGGGCAGAATATGATCCTGCTGCCTGGTGAGTGTCTGTGCACACACTTCAGGATGTCAAACAAACACTAGTTAAGTTAGTGAATTCCCTTTCACAGCATAGGACACCATGTGGTGTAGAGAGGTGGTGCCTATCTCCATTTCTATGAGCCACACAGCTACTGTAAGTAGTGATAGCTACAGTAGGGCATCAGTCCTCTGGTATCTCTGTGTGTTAACTTTCCTTTCCCCATTCTATTATACTGAGCACCAAGCTAGAAGGCAGAAAGTACCATTTTTATATTTGGTCTTTGGTACGACCCAGCGGTGGCATGAACTCGCAACCTCCCAGCTGTGGGGCGGATGCTCTACCACTAGGCCACCACTACAGTTTTGTACAAGCATGCACAAAAATAATTGCTAATTGTCTGCAAAAATGGCTAAGCATGCTTTTTTCAGCCACACTACTTCATATGACTACTGGATTTAATTCCAGCAGATTCACATTTTTAATATTCATTTCTCATAATTCACCTAAAGACCTGTCTGTTCCCATCAGTCCTTAATCGAATTATCTTGGAGGGTGACTACCATGTACACAGCGTAACATTATGTAGCATAGCTTTCTACTTAAGAAAATGTTGACAGGAAAAAAAACAAGAGGAAGTGCCTAAATTAAAACATACATGAAATCATAGGTGTTGTCCAGAGAAACTTTTAAAAGTTTAAGCTCCTGCCTGCCAGTCTCTTCAGTAGACAGTGCCATTGTTTCATTTGCCTTATTCACTTCAATCTGAAGATATTCAGGACCTAATTCTGAGTGTAGAAGTTTTTAATGCAGATTTAGGTGTTTCTTTCATTAAAACATATTTCCACCTGGGAATTCTGAGTATCTTTAATCATCCATTGATATGGTTGGATGCTTCTTTTTTTTTTTGTATTTTTGTGATAATTTTGGTAAGATTATTCAGTGTCCTTTTATCCATGATCTAATTCTTTTGGTCATTAGCCAAAATTCATGACCATAGGTGAGTGTAGGAATGTAGATTGATTGGTAAATTGACAACTTTGCTTTGGAACAGCATTCGCTGTAGGCTGGCTGGACTCACCCTTAGAGGTAGGGTGAGTAGCTCAGTTATCCGGGAGAGGCTCAGAGTAGAGCCGCTGCTCCGCCACATCAAAAGGAGCCAGCTGAGGTGGTTTGGGCATCTGATCAGGACGCCTCCTGGATGCCTCACACTTGAGGTGTTTTGAGCACGTCCCACTGGGAGGAGACCCAAGGGCAAGCCCAGGACATCCTGGAGGGACAATGTCTCCCAGCTGGCCTGAGAACACCTTGGTGTCCTCCCTGAAGAGCTGGGGGAGGTGGCTGGGGAGAGGGAAATCTGGACCCCGAATGATGGATGGATGGATGGATGGATGGATATTCAATGTCCAAACAATGAGAACAATGGCTTCTCAACGTTATTTTGTGCTTGTCAAACATCAGCAGAAGAGCATACATGTTCATAAGTTTAAAACAGAGTCATTGAAACAGCTGTAAGGGGGCTTTAATGGATCTGAGTATAACTTCATCACGGATCTAGTTATCTCTTTCATACTGTACAATCCCTCCCTTCCTCGTGTCTGTTCACCTCGACCTCATCCACTCTTCCTCCTCTGGAATCGGTATAATGCCAAAAACTTAATGTTGCAGAGTCTACAGTCCTAACAAAAGCTTCCCGATGGTGTAAATGTCTAATGTAGACATACTAAGTTTCATGGTAGCTGTATTCCAGAGCCTGTGTGTGTTGCCCTCTTCCTGCACTACTTTGAACAAGAAAATGAAAAGACGTTAACAAAAAGTGTAAACAGGACATGGAGGTTCTCTTTAAATAAAGGGATTAAAGTCAATGATTTATAGTGAATCAAGATTTTCAAAATATACAAATGTGTCTATATATCTTTAATTATATTGTTGAACTTTATGCCTTCTTTAATACTAAGATTTTATTTTCTAACCACTTCTCACTGGGAAAACAAAAGACACACAGAACACATATTTAAGTAGGAGGAGACCTGCACACCACACCAGCTACTAGGCAATTAGTCATTTACGATATAAATCGCTGCTTTATAGTGTAGCTGTAAATTACCTTGTTGACACACAGAGTTAATGATTGTTTGGAAAGACCAAACCAAGGATGGTCGCATTAAGGAAGAGGAGAAAGAAGAAAGGAAAGGCATTTGGGCAGTGCACAGAACCACATTGAAGTAATGCTTTTATTGTGATCAGACATGGGTAGAGCAGTCACAAACTGGGCTCAAGTAAGAGTACCAAATAAAGTAGGAGTAGTCACCAAAATAATCATTCAAGTAAGAGTATTTACTGAAAAATTATCTGAGTAATGATTAACGACTGTCACCGGTGGGGTGGGGGTGGAATGGGTGGAATTACTTATACTCGTAAGTATTCTTATTTTGTACTGGTGGATCGTAACCAGGTTGTACGTAGAGCTCCAAAATGCAAGAAGAAGAAACAGGAGCAAGAGACAAAAAATAGAGGAACAGGCTGTTCATCATCAGCTGATCAAAAGTTTAAGACCATTGCCTGAAAAAAAACAAAACAAAACAAGACAGAACTAAAAGTGTCAAAAAAGGACTCGGTAGTGAGCAGCCCAGCCGTTCTTGATGATCAGTTCAAAAATTTGTTTAGGCAGTGGGCGGATCGTGCCCCGTCATGACAAACTCACAGTATATCCAAATACCACGTAGCAATGTATCTTATGATAAAACTACTCTGTAAAGTAGAATTTAGTGAAAAAGTTACTTGAGTACACGTACTTGAGCAAATCTAACTTACCCACCTCTGATTATTGTGCATGCATATAGGGTTTGTTCAGAGCCATTCCAGTGGTTTTGCGGCTGTGTAAAGTGTTTTCAGAAACTGTGTTCCTGTCACTCTTATGGTCTTTCCTCCTGATGTTCTCTCTTCTTTCTGAATGTGTGTGTGTGTGTGTTTTCTATGTGTACGTGTGCTCTTGTTAACTCCCTGTATTCTTCTTGCAGCGGGCGAATACATTATAAGGACATGTACAGTTTATTACGAGTTATCGACCCGCCTCTCGGCTTAGGCAAGAAATGCCCTCATAGGGTGGCCTGCAAGGTTTGACTTCCATTCAAACGAAACCTCTTAAACCACACATGCTAGTCACAGCATCCAGGAATGGAGTGAATGATGCTTTGATATGTTTGTTTTGTTTTGTTTTTTTCCATTTCAACTCTATGACTTCTTTTCCACCATTACCGACTTGCATTCTGAACTGCTAAGAGAATGTGCGGGACAATGCAGACACCCAGAGAAGCATGTCAAATGCACTAACTGAAATAGGCGGGTGGGAAAAATCCACAATGAGGCATTTTATCTTATTGATTTTTTTTTTTTCCTTTTGAAGATTCTTTTATTTTGCTTGCTGTGGAGCCATGCATATACAGTAGCAAGCTATGGTCACCTACTGTTAGTGTTGCATTGTTCTTGGTTTTTGGGGGTTAGGGGAAAGACAGAAACTGCATTGACACGCTTTCCCTCCTCCGTCCTCCCTTTTCTGTCATCCGAGTAGCTGCCACCTGCAAGCTCTTTCGCTCCTTTGCAAAAATAGAACCACACAAACTAGAACTTTTGTGCAGAGAATTTTATTCAGATACTACATACTACAGTCATTCTGAAACAGCCCAATAACCTTGTCTTCCTGTTTTTTTTTTTCTTATCTAATTTGTTTTGGTTATTTCTATTTCTCTCTTTTTTATCTCTCTTCTCTTCCTGTGCTACATTCCTTCTCTGAATACATTCTCTATCTCTCTCTCTCTTTCTCCCTCTCTCTCTCATTCTTCTTAATGGGGTTTTTTCTCATGGCTGATGGTGCAGTGGCAGGATCAGTTGCAGGCAAATGTATGACATGCTGAGGCAAATGTGTCCCCCACTAGGCCTTGGGAAAAGGTGTCCAGCCCATGTGGCCTACAAGGTTAGAAAGGCCCCCAGCACTCTATGGGTGTTGTGGGGTTAAAGCGTCTTTGAGGGAGGGAACATGCTGTAAAGTTTAGTGTCGTTGTTATTTTGGTTCTAATTTTTTTTCTGTGGGAAGTGGGGATGAGCTGGTCAGTGTTGTGGCATTGTGTGGTGGTGTGATATTGGCTCAGTCAGACAGACCGCACCCGTGAATACCCCTATCCACCTGGGATGCAGTTAGGTAAAGGGGGTGATGCATACAGTTGAAACCAGAACTTTACATACGCTGTATAAAAAGACACAACATTTGCTCTCACTGCCTGACGTTAAATCTGACTAAACCTTTCCCATTTAAGGTCAGTTAGGATTACCAAAATTATTTTGATTTTTTTTTTTTATTTTTAGAGAATTATATAATAGAATATATAAAGATTATATAATGAAAATAAAGATTTTTTTTATTATTTTCTTCATAGTCTGAAGTTTACGTACATTTCCTTAGTACTTGGCAGTGTTGGGCAAGTTACTAAAAAATAGTGACTAATTACAGTTACTAATTACTTCTTTTCAAAAGTAATTGAGTTACTTTACCAATTGCTTCATGATTACAGTAACTAGTTACTTGGAAAAGTAACTTTCACGTTACTGTTAAATGTATACTTAAATCATCTTGCACACATAGCAAGATAATTTAATTAATGGATTACATTACAGGCTTATTAATGTCAGGCTGAAAACAGATCGTTTCAGACAGAGCTTTTAGAACATGTTCAGTCTGCTTTATCCTGTCTTGAGAGCTCTTAATGTGGGAAAAATCTGAAGAAAATCAACACGAAATTGCCAGTAATTTCCTCATTTTGGATTGAGAGTTGGCAACACTGCATAAAGCTGTCCATGTTTATCTTACCTTTATGATTTGGATTTAATCCAATGTGCAGTGATCCAAAGAAAATGTCCATTGTCCACAGTCCAAATGTCTGCTTTGACAGAGACATGATCCAGTCCCTCAAATTCCTTTTGGGGATCAAAATCCATTTTTGAATAAACTTTATCCATGTAGCAGGTAAATGTGTTTTAACTTCAGTGGCTCACAGTCTCAGCTGTCTGATGAAAAGTCACTGTTTATATCACGTCTTCATTCTGTAACGATGTATCTAGCAATCAGTCGGTTTAATTCTTGCTGGGTCACAAACTGTCCAGATGCAAACCTATGCTTGAAATCCAGCTGTGGCTGTTGAGACTGTTCAGATAGCATAGATCCACTCACACAGTGTTGCTAGCCGTTACTTAGCACTAGCTTCGTCTGAGCTTTGTTGCTGTTTTCAAGGCTTCTGAAGATTGCAGTAGGTCTTGACTGGCACTTTGCTTCCAACCCACCAATATGCTTTTGTCCTTAACTGCAACAAAGGAAAAATAATCTATTTCCTCAAAAACAGAGTAGGTTCATCTTTTCCACCGCTCAGTAGTGAAGACTCAGCTTTTTGCACCAGGTAACGTCGACTGATGGCGGCGTCAGCTACGGTAGGGTCGGTTTGTATATTAATTTATTTGCGCTAAAAATATCTATCCATATTAATAAAATGTGTAATGAGTAATGCATCTGATCGAATTTCAGTAACTGTAACCCATTACTGAATTTTAAATCAGTAATTTCATTACACAGCACGTTACTGCAAAAGTAGTGGTGTTACAGTAATGCGTTACTTCGTAACGCGTTACTCCCAACACTGGTTTTCGGTAGCATTGCCTTTAAACTATATGACTTGGGTCAGACATTTTGGGTGTCCTCCCACAAGCTTCTTACAATAGTTTGCTGGAATTTTGGCCCATTCCTCCTGACAGAACTGGTGTATCTGAGTCAGGTTTGTAGGCCGCCTTGCTCACACACGTCTTTTCAGCTCTACTCACAAACTTTCTATGAGATTGAGATCAGGGCTTTGTGATGGCCACTTCAAAACATTGACTTTGTTTTCTTAAAGCCAATTTGTAACTAATTTGGTGGTATGCTTAAGCTGGATTCATGCTGTACCTCGGCTGTCCGTGTACGTGCAACCGG
Organism: Pholidichthys leucotaenia; assembly: GCA_020510985.1. Taxonomy (NCBI): domain Eukaryota; kingdom Metazoa; phylum Chordata; class Actinopteri; order Cichliformes; family Pholidichthyidae; genus Pholidichthys; species Pholidichthys leucotaenia. The sequence continues at coordinate 365,635,275 of CM035838.1, forward strand.
AAACCTCATGTGACAAAATTGACGTCATCATCTCTAGTCCACTAGTCTGTACCTCGGCTGTCCGTGTACGTGCAACCGGAAACCTCATGTGACAAAATTGACGTCATCATCTCTAGTCCACTAGTGTATGCAGGGCTCTTCTGCGGATAACCGCGTGCAGCCCAAATTTTATGACTGCGTGGACTGACCACGACCTGAACGTGTTGACAGCGCATGCGCAAGACTGAACATCCCATTCACGAGGTGGCACTACCAACACAGCATACAAAGACAAAGTAGACGAGGAAGACAACGAGGACGCAGAAGACGAGAATAAACATACATGAATCGTTTTGCAGCAGCAGCAGCTTGAGCAAAGAAGAGCACTGAAACACGGTAATTCCTCCTTTTCCGTGAAACGACGCCATTGTTGTTGCTACAAAAAAATGGTCATTATGGCCAAACGGTTCAATTTTGGTTTCATCAGACCACAGGACATGTCTCCAAAAATTAAGGTCTTCATCATCTGGGTTTTTCCATATTGATTAGAGGCATAATAATCTTAGTATATGTAAACTTCTGACTTTGAGGAATGTAATAATAAAAAAAATCTCTAAAAATTCTCTAAAAAATTATATACAGTATATATAATTTTGGTAATCCTAACTGACCTAAAACAGGAAAAGTTTAGTCTGATTTAATGTCAGACAGTGAGAGAAAAAAAAGGTTATGTGTCTTTATTTATTTATTTATTTTTACAGTGTATGTAAGCTTCTGGTTTCAACTTTAAATGTAGGTATAAGGAAATGTAGCACATGCAGACCCGAGAAATTATGCATCATCACCTTTGTCAACCTATATCACAGGTAAATAGAGACATTCACAGGTTTTCGCGGGTGCAGTCTGTGTGACTGAGCCCTTTGGTTGAAAGCTTTAGGCCTAGATTGTGTATCCACAGGAGGGGATGAATAAGACTGGCCTTCTCACCTTGTTTGCACCGTGTAAAAATGAAACTCAAGCTCATTCAAGAAAAAGCCATACACATCATCATCAATTGTGTCAAATTGAGTTATTGTATGAGATATTGAACGTTACCTAATGAGGAAAAGTTTTCACACATACAGTCTGGCTGTGCAGCCGGGCCTGGAAGGTCCATCAGGCTTATGTCCTCTGACTCATTCCTTCCTGTGGATTAGGCAGACACACACACATAAACATGCACAAAAACTCCCAAGAATTGCTTTAAGTCGTATCAACTTTCATATCACGGTAGAGAGAGCAGAAGGGCTTGTGATGTGTTTTCCTCAGAGAGCCTTTGGTTGCTGTACAGAAATCGTTCCTTTTCTGTCATCCTTCATGTAGCAGCTCAAAGCCCGCGAGCAGCATTTTTCTACCTGCAAGTCCAATCTTCTCTTTGTCCTTTGGTTCTGTCGTCAATGCAGTTCTATTCTGTTTCCAGCCCCCCCTTTTGCATTTCTGCATACTGCATATCTGCATCCCTTCACCTTCCTTCTGCATGTCCGATGAACACCAGCACCACATCCGATCACTCCTGCACACACCCTTGTTTGTCAGCTACGACACAGACACGACAAATTTTGTACACAATATATAGAAGTATACAGAACAGTAGGGGAAACCAGCCTTTAGGGACACCTCTCCATTCATAGTCATTGCTTTTTATAACCTGGGCCAAATAGTACCTATATTCATTATTATGCATTGTTTAAGTGACATGTGAATGAAGCTTGAACATGAATGTGTCTGGAAATGTCTAAAGCTATTAAAATGTTAAAATGAATGTACCTATCCATCGTTACAAATAAAAACCTGAAATGTATTCTTCAACCATCTAAAACGTACTGTCTGACCCAGGTTTTTAAATCATATTGTTTTGTCATTTTTCTCTGTTTTTTTTTTTTGTTTTGTTTTTTTTTACCCCTGTCAAAGACATGTCCCTAAATCTTGTTTCAGCAGAAACAGGACATCCTGGCTCCAGACATTAAAAGTCCAGCCCCATATTTGTTACAGGCACTCAGTAACTCATCTGACTCTGATAATCACAGCTCTCAATGGTGGAAGTAATGAGCTCCTCTACCTGGCAGTAGAGCTCTTCTTATCAGACTCACCTGTGGGCCATTTTACAATGATCTAGTCAACAGTCTATTGTCTAAGGCATAGAGTACATTTATGGGTGTGTCTCAGTCAGTTTCACTATAATAGCAATGGAAAAACAGACTTTCCACTGAGTGTAAAGCACACAATGGGTTCTCCTAATGCTCTTAATTATTCAGAGGTTTGTTTTGAGCATAACATGCAGTAAACCAATCAGATTTGGCCTTCTCATCACCTGTAGGAGACAGGCATACATGATCAAAGTCAAAATTGTTATTCTGATGGGGTTTACCTGTGAGAAAAAATCGATTGTATGCTGGGGTTGCTGATTGTGCTTGTCCACAAATTTAAAATGGAGGCTTGAACATAATCAGTGTGGCTGTTTAACATTAAGCCAATAATTAAAGCTGGGCAGTTATTTTAGGGAGAAGGAGGAGATGATTTAACAATTATTGTTACCTTAAATCTTCTTGTCCAGGTGTGCATTTTGTGTTTGCTACATGAATATCAATTTTTACATAATATAAAGAATGGCATAATCCCCACTGTGCAACATGCAGACATGAATATCAGTGAATTTGAATGAGTTAGCTGATTTTTTTTTTTCACTGGGCAATGTAGCCAACAACATGTTGTTCATTCATTGATCTTTGCGCAGAGCGCAGCAGCTGTGTCTTGCAGGGTGTAATTTACTATATAGTCATTTTTATATTGTATCCTCTTAACTTAGACCTCAAAATAAAAAGCTGCCAAGACAGAAAACTCTGAAGGTCATCTATCATTTTGACAGAATAGCCTGAGTAACTTTTAACTGTAATTTCTATCTCTCCACTTTATGACCCACAGTAAATAGTGATTATCATTTTATTCAGTTAAAATAAGTGTTGAAATCATTGTTCTTCCTGCTGGCTCAGGAAATAAGTCATTTATTACTGTCTATTGATTCTTCGTAGAGTTTGGATTATATCATAGGGAGAAGTTGTGCTAGACTTTTTTGTTATCTATTATTTTGACAGACAGGGTTGTAAAAATTCTGTCAATCTTTGATTACCTGTCATTTTAATGTATTTTAATTAGATCACCCTCAATGTAATCTGTCAAAATGACAGACAGTTTTCAGATTTTTCTGTCACTGCTGAAAAAAAAAAAATCTGTCAATGAAGGAGAATTTTCATTTAAAGCTTCCTCTGATTATGGGGTACATGTGGATACTTTGTGTTAACTTCTCTCACATTTAGTAGGAAAAACTGATAAGTGTGCAATACCCTTACACACAGACACACAGACACACGCACAGACAACAAATACATGTGTGCGAACAGACACAGAGATCCACAAAGCACCGAACCTCTGACAGAGAAACACTGTCCAATACTGTCCACTGCAGTCAACAGCCACACACCAAAGGCCGACTGCGTGGATCTTCCTGTCTTCGTGCCTCTCCCGAACACTACAATCTGTGGTGAATAGTGACACGCACACTCCCTGTTAATTTGTTTTCTTAAAAAAAATTAATTAATGCCTATTCTGTGTCACACCCCAGCTGTAAATTTGGGAGTAAAATGAAAATGGAAATAGAAGAAAACACTAGTATCCAATATCTCATCATATGAAAATTAAAATGAATGGTAACAATACTTTGATTAGATTATGACTTTGACAACTCTGTCTATTAAAATAAAATAAAATTCCAGCGCATTGTGTGTTTGCTCATGTTCCAGCATCAGTAAGTAGTCAGTAGTACTACCTGTGCACCGATTTTAAAATGTGCCGCTTAAATAGCGGCATTGACAGTGCCCTTCTGACTATAGACCTGCTTTTTGCTGATCAAAAGCACAGTGAGAGAAAATGCACCATAATAGCAATGCGCTGAGATTGTGCCAATGCCACGCCTCTTTTAAATGAGTCCTCTGCTTGCCGCGAAACGTGAGCACACGGTCTACAGGTACTTAGATGGCATGACACAAAGCATGAAAACCGGACTATGCACTGAAACCACAGGCACAAGATGGGAAGCGTGGCACAAATGCATTGCGTCATAACTGGGCCCTTTATTATTGAGTGACTGGATCAAATATGGGATATAAGTTTTACTTTCTAGTGTCAGGATTTCCCTTGTCTGCCTTCTTCCTGAAATAAACAGTTTCAATGCCCAACAACCGAACATGCTTTTCCTGCATGATTTAGTATCTTAATATGCCCCGTAATAACATTTTGTCCTGAATTCCCTGTGTATCACCTCCCTGAGCACTTTACTGAACAGATTCAACCCTTACCTCTGACTTTCCACCAGTCCACAGAACAATGACCTTCTGGCTCCACTGCTTTAACCCCCAGTCTTCTCTGTCCTCTAAAAAGACAGCAGAGGAAGGACTGCCTTTTTATAGATACAGTCAACTAAGTATGGTTGTTTCATTTTCTTTTTTTGCATTGTTTTATCTTTAGTTTTTACTATTTTAGTGCTCCAGTTCATGACCTATTGATTTTCTTTCTCTATCATCTGTTTCTCTTGCTTTCCTTTCAGTTCTTCATATATCTATTTTCTGGCAGAAGCATGATTTCTTTTCACCTCATATTTTTCCTACATGCCTGGATTGTGTTCACATTAAAAGTCATTGCACATCGTAGCACCCGAACAACGCTTCCGTGGTGGTCTTTTTAGTTGATGTCCCACAGAACGCTGCTCTCTCTCACCTATTTACCCTCCAAGTCTAAACCCATTTTTTACACATCAGAAATTCAGCATTTCAATTAGCATCATTGTCTACATGTTTTTATTGCCTTCAGTGACAACTACATTCAAACAGCTCACAAACTTATTTTCATGTCACCCACAGAGGATTCTTTCTTTGTTCAGCTGCACAGCTGCTTGATCTGTGAGCCATATTGTGCGTGCGTTGCATGCTGCATGCTGAAGCAAGAAGTGTTTCAGGGAAGACTGATTTAACAAAAACAGAAGCCTTTATTCTGAATGTTGGGGAGAGGCATGATACAGTGCATGTCTGGGCTGTCGCCGGGTTCTTTTATGACCGAGCATGCATGAGCATCCCTCACTGGCTCAGTGTTTGTGTTGTCTGTTTTTCTTCCTGACCAGTGAGACCTGCAGATGATCAAACAATAAACCACAGTGGTCCTCCATCGGCTTACTGGTTTATCATCAGGTCTCCGTTTGTGCTGTGAACCTCCAAACCTGTAGGGGAAGATTTGGGTCATAGTAGCTGCTGCTTTGTCTGTCCTTTTATTACCGAGGGCTTAAAATGTGTCATTAGCAAACTGATTTCAAGAAACACAATTTTAAAAATTCATAAAACTAAAGGAGTGGCACCATTATACAATAAGACAATGCTAGTAAAGGATTTATATATAGTTTATAAGAGGCTTATTAATGAGGTTGTTCATCAAAGATTTCTCGTGACTCATTTCCCATGCACTGAGAGGAACCAAACTTGGCACAGTTATTAGTCTTTCTCTACATAGGTACCACCAAGGGTCACGTACTTCTCCCATTGCTTTATGCAGCTGTGGAGACCTCACCTGTAGAAGTCTGCTGATTGTGTCAGAAGCCACAACTTGACCTCAGAAATCAGCATTTTTCATCGTGTTGGAAGTGCTTTCCCTTCAAAAATTGCATCATGGTTGGAAACAGGTGGAAGTCGGATGGTGTGAGGTCGGAAGACTAAGGGGGGTGAGGAAGGATTTCATAACCACAGGACCTGGGTGACATGCGAGTTGTGAACCGTGGCGTTGTCTTGCAGGAAGTGGGCATCTCTGGCCAACATGCCATGCCACTCAGTCTTGATGGCCTTCTGCAGTTTCTGCAGCAGTGAAGCATAGTGAGTGTGGTACACTTTGCCAGGAAATCCATCATCAATACTCTGTGCTGGTCCCAAAAAACCGTGAGCATCACCTTGCCTGCCGAGGTTTGGACACGAGTCACAATGCTTCCATTACTTTGACTGGGCTTTACTTTATGGATCATAGTGATGGACTCATGTTTCATCCTGCATGATTAGTCTGTTGAAGGAGTCCTCCTGGTTTTCCTAGCACATGGCCAAAAGAGCCTGGGAACACGTGACATGTCACTGCTTCTGGAAAGGTGTGAGCAACTGGGGGACAATTGTGCAGACAACTTCCGCACGTGCAAGTAATAATAATGATAACTGATCAGATTTATAAGGCGCTTTACATGTCAAGTAACATCTCAAAGCACTTACAGTGAGTCCATTATTCATTCACTCCAGACAGACTTTGATAGTGGTAAGCTACTACTGTAGCCACAGCTGCCCTGGGGCAGACTGAAACATGGCTGCCAATCCGCGCCAACGGCCTCTCCAACCACTACCGGACATTTATACACATTCATACCCAGTGTCGTGGACACTGGAGGCAAGGTGGGTAAAGTGTCTTGCCCAGGGACACAATGGCAGGATGGCTGCGGAGAACGGGATTAGAACCACCAACCCTCTGGTTATTGGACGACTCGCTCTGCCCTCCTGAGCCACTGCCGCTCATGGTCATGAATGGTCATGAATGACTTTTTTCCACAGACCGCACACTGATCTTGACATCTTGGGCTAGTTGGTGAACGGTTATGTGGTGATCCTTCAAAACAGTGGCTTCCACTGCTGGATGCCATCTTCATCAGTGGCACACCATGGTCACCTGGGAATGGGTGCCATTTTTACTGATGTCCGACCACACTTGAACCGTCGATGCCAGTGCTTCATGACGTCATACAATGGGGCATCCTCCCCACAAGTTTCCTTCATCTCATTGAACGTCTCCTGTGGTGTGCGGCCTCTCAAGTACAGAAACCTGATGACTGCTCTGCATTCACCGGCTTCAATATCACACCTTACTCCACCTTAGCACCTGGAAAAGAGAAACGCTTCAGAGTTCAGAACTGCAAATTACCATGTGACCTATAGAGATATGTATTATTATCCATGTGCAATTTCAGCCTCCTACAATAAGTGAAGTGAATCAGGGGAAATCTTTAATAAACAGCCCTCGTAACATGATGAAAAAGAAGTTGTCAGTTGTAACACATATTTATACATTATGCAGGCTCACTATTTAAGATCCAGAAACGTTACTATGGTAAAAATGACATTAGCTTATAAAGTAATTAATGACGTACAAAGAAGAATTTTCACCCAAAACATTAAGTTTTGTAGTTTTACTTTTGTAATTTTTTGAGGTTTTTCTCATAAATTTACTTGTTTTTCTTAATTGTTTTTTCTTTACAATTTTTTTTTTTTTAAATTTCTAATATTTTAACCACTTGCACTCCGGTCAATTTCCCTAAAAACGCCAAAAAATAACATGCCCAAAGTAAATCGAAAGCTGTTCTTCAACCCTTTGCAGCATCTTCATGGGGTTGGTCTCATTTAAAAGAAAACACTTTGAAATTTTTGGCAAAACAGTCATAATCTCTCTAAGTTCTCCGGCCACTGAGTTACAGTCATCTAAACATAGTGAACTTGAAGAAAATAAATTTGGCCTGGGTGTTTTTTCGGATACAAATGCTTGCAAATAACACACAGCTTCAGATCCGGGCTGGAAAATGCAACAGAAATGTAGAACCAAGTGTTATCCAGCTGAGGTCCAAATTTTGTAACAATACCACAAAAAATGAATATATTACACAGCTTTTTCCTCAGGTTGTTCCCAGGCGTTTTTGAACTGTGCCAAATTGTGCCAAATGGCACAGTTTGGAAAAACGTCTGTAACTTTTGAATGATTCAATATAGAAGCTTCATCTTGGGCTCTAATGAAAGGTCACACTAAGGGCTGTGTGTGTGTGTGGGGGGGGGGTTGTCTCCCCCCCCTTGCTACAGAGGACGGACGTCGCCCGTTGCGCCATGGTCCGTCATGCAGCGATGACGCACAGCTGTAATTTACCAATTGGTCAAAAGTCATTTTGATTACAATTTTCAGGGATAAAGAATAATTTAGCTTAGAACACTTACCTCTTCACAGCAAAAGCGGAGCTGGCGAACTTCTTCCTCATTGTCAGACGAACGCGACGCTGGTCTCGTGACCCGATCAAAACATAATTCCATTATTGCAGTTTTGCGCTTCCATGATTGTGGTTGTTGGCGAACGATTTTTCAAAACAAATAACAGTAGTAATTAAAAATAGACTGGCGAACATGTGTGTGTCACTCAGCCTTCGTCGTTGGCCTCCGTCGGTCTATGATGACCATGGAAGAAAATCATAACGTCTACTCTGCTGGAACAAAAACAAAAAAAGCACCGCCTGTGGCCGAACATGCCGATGCGCGAATGGCAGTCCCTGTCACACAGGTCACACTTGTGGATGGTCTCCGTGCTGCTGGGTCTGTGACGGTTCTTCCTGCGTGTCCTTTTTCATCTGCTGCAGCAGTCTGTCTTCATCCAGCCTTACAAAAAACAGCTTGCGAACTTCTGTGCTTCAATTGGCTCGCTGCATTCACAGCGTTGGTAGGCGGGTACTTCTTGCTAGGTTTTCAGTCATTGGTTCTTCAAGGTTTCAGAAACCCAATTCAAGGCTCCTATTAGTCGAATGAGAGGTCAATCAGATGATCTAATCTGTTCGCGGCTGTGTCTGCAGTGGAAGAACGGAAATGCAGCTTACGCAGCTCCATCATGCGTCCCAGAGCGCACGAGGGCGCACGAGAGCGCCCTCGTGCGCTCTGGGACGCAGAGACTTGCTCGCCCGCGGTACAACGGAGTGCAAGAGGTTTAACCTTTTTGGCAGAACTTGGAACTGTTATTCATAAACTTCAACCTTATTTTCGCATAAAATTGAATTTAAGACATTTTGTTGTAGATTTATGACTTTCCTTTTACACATAATTTTTAATGATAAGCTCTCTGTTTTCTTATAGATTGATGATGATTTTTTTTGTGGTAAAATTGTGACTTTTTACTCATTACGGCAGCTAAGCCAGAATGAAAGAACAAAGATTTCAGTTGTGATTTTAATATAATTAAATGATAACTTCACTAAAATTACTAAACCTGCAGTGATTACACCTCTACCTCACTCTGCTTATTCAGTTACCTGATGGTGAAAAGTAGAGAGATAGATAGACAGACAGACAAACGTACAGTATGTATGAGAACAGATATGTGGAGACTCACTGGTATGGTTACATGTCACTATTTTGCTTTATATCTCATGTGTTTTAACAACTTTATTAATGATTTACAAAGTGTTTGCAACCTAATTAAGAACCTATTTAGGAAGTCTGGGTAAATCCTATAGTAGTGTAGTCCTGGTGTAAATTGGTACCAACTTTTGGGCTGAAGGACCTTCTTAAAGAAACCTCTTTGAACCTTTAATGATCCCTTCATTCTCCGTTATTTACTGGAAAAGTTGTAATGCAGCAGTTTTATTCTCATCCTATATATGCACTTGGCTAATTGACTCAGTGTGGTGAACACTGGCGGACAGACCATACCAGCTGCAGATGCTATGCACACCTCCTCCCTCCTCCCACCCTTCCTCCCCTCTCCTCCTCCCTTCTCCACACCCTCCATCACCTTGGTGCCCTTCCCCCTTGTCACCTGGAGGTTCCAAACACACCAGACTTCTCTCTCAATTTTCTTACGGCTCGCCCTGATTTCTGGCAGAGACTCCTCCGTATGGATCTGCCCGTGGCTGACGACAACACGGTCCACTTCAACTCCACTCTCATGGCCCTAATCCGCACGGCGCTGGACATAAAGATTGCGAAGGGTATGGAAGGTTATGAGTTGCTCTAATCACCTTTGCTGTGATTTTATCATGCTTTTCCCCCTTCTTTCTTATTTTCTGTAATGAGCCCGCACATATTTAGTCCTTCCAGTGCTGTCGCCTCATGCACTGATCCTAGATGCATTATCTGTCCTGCTAATATTTGTGTGTGAGGCTGAAGGTTTGAATCAAGCAGGATTTACTTTTAAACATGATGATTTTAATAATGATTTAAATTATTAATAATGTTTGTGTTCTGTCTGTTGCATTTGTTTCAGTCCTAATAGGTTTTTAATGTATATTTCTTTGTTGTGTCTTTATTTGTGTCCATGTACCTGGGCATGGACGTCCATACATACTGTGTGTGTATCTGCATGCATGCATGTGTGTGTGTGTTTGTGTTAAATATGGCCAGGTGGGATTGACAAGCACCAGATGGATGCAGAGCTGAGGAAGGAGATGATGGCAATCTGGCCCAACCTCTCCCAGAAACACCTGGATTTACTGGTGACACCACACAAGGGTAAGTTGTCGAGTGTGGGTGCACGCACCGTGGTGTGGCCACGGTCGACCACCTCGTGTCACCCTGCGCTCCAGCGTCGTCGTCGTGTCTCTTCACGCCACCAGAGGTCCGCTCTTTTCTATCAGTTCTCTTCACTGCAGCACCCTCTGAATCAACTGGCACATCCTCTCATGCATCCACACTTACACACACACACTGTATAAGAGGGTGACCACACAAGAGTAGAGATGCACACATGGACACACACACACAGCGTTACAAAACTGCCCGATGTATCTGTCTTTTTATATCAGGCTGGTGTGGGACATACTGTAAATGTCACATCAGAAATGCAGATTTTGTCATTAAGTGCTTATAAAATTAGGTGTGAAAAACTTTATCCATTTTAACATGTAGATTTAATTAAAATTTCTTACCTCTATCAAGCCAAAACCAGGGGCCTCGTATATAAACAAAAATAGGGTGCATGCTGGTTTTCATGCACACAGTGGGATGTATAAAAGTTAACGTGACGTGAGAATCTGCAGGCTGCGCCGCCCGCAAAGTTTCCACTTGTTGTTAGAAGTTGTGGGCTGTCCGTCAAAATTCCATTTGGCTTCATCAGGTGGGTCTGCCAAACTACAAAACAACTGAAACTCACAAAATGTCATAAAATAACATTTCCACAGTTAAAATGATTTGTCCATGAATTAATCTGAGGAAATATTTGATTATGAGGACATGATTTATCACCATAATTTGGTTTATTGAGCACAGTGAATGAAAAATAACTATTTTCCCTCAGATTACCTGCCTCACTCACTGGACCAGAACCAGCACAGCTGTAAACCGGATCCAGTTTCTGTAAATGTGTCCTAGAGATATTAAAACGTGCCAGAGACTGTACAGTTGTTGAGGCAGACACATGTCCATGAAGCACAATGAAACACGCACAGCTCCGCCTCTCCTGGGAGGAATTCGGTTTGGTAAAAATGTGTTTTGAATACGTAATCAATCCCCTGATGACAAAAATTGGTGTTGGCATGTTGCAGCACACAGGAGGTGCATTGCATTCTGCATGCATGGGCTGCATGTATGCACAATGCATGCAGCAGACCATGATGCATGCAGCCTTGAAGAGATTCTGGCATAGTGTCCAGCGACTCTGAAGGGGAAAGCAGCTCCCTGTCAACACTGTGCATGGAGCGGATGGAGAGCTGCTTTTTTCAAGAATCTGTTAAAATACTCTCACTAGCCATTATAATAGGTACACCTTGCTGTTACTGGGCTGGATGTATATTGTCTTCAGGACTACCTTAATTCTTCATTTCAACATGTATCATGATACATTTAGGATTTTATCATGATACACGATATATATATATACTGTATATTGCGATATTTTGAGATTTCCTCTGAACCACTGTATAAATGTAAATGTAAAACCTTTGCAAAAAATGACACCAGCATGATAATAGAAACAGACCCCTGTATTGCATTTTTATTTTTAAATTGCATACAAAAAAGGGAATGGGGAGTGAAAACCAAGTTAAATTTAACAGACTTTATTGAACCAGTAAGGCAATCCCACTCATAAATTTGCAACAAATTATCTTCCTATTATGGCCTCTAATAAAACCAATGAGAACAAAACAAAAAAAGGGGACTCGACACAATAAAAAGTCCATTAAGCAAGAATTCCAGAGAAAGATATATTAAAACCATATAAAATGAAGTCCATTTTTTCTGTCTGGTCATATTTTTAACAATAGGGGCCAAGTCTTTGGCATTATAATTTGTGGCTGCAGTTGTGATCTCTTTCTATTTTATACTTTTGTTGTATGGCATAAATTTTCCAAATGAAGAAGCTATAGCCATTTTCTTTAGGGCTGATTTCTTTATTTATTTTTTGTAAGGGATACTTGGGATGTTGAGAGTGGATTTTAATGCATTCTTCATATTCTAGTGGGTGATACTGTATCTCTAGTGGTGAAACAAATTAGAGGTACTTTGCACAAAACTATATTTTGTTAAGTTTCTACCTTCTGAAATCCAAACCACTGCCAGGCAACGGAGCTAGTGCATTTTTCTCCTTGAAATGATCTTGTTCAACTCTACTTCCATTGTAGCCAGTGTGTGTGTCACTTCATTTTTTTTCCCTTTCCCCGCTCTCTGCCAGTGTTGCCAGATTGTGCATAAAAAACCAAGCATCTCTGCTCCATGAAAATAGGTTCAAAAGAAGTAGTTTTTAAAGAAAAAAAATGCCGGATAAAACAGACCTGGCAACAATCCTGATATGAAACAAAGCAGGGAGGAGGGTGTGTGTGTGACTGGTGCTATGTATCCACTGGATCCATTGTTTTTTTCCACTTCCTATTCATTGTGTATTGGAAATGCAACGGAAAGCATCTGGCTCTGGTACGGTGAAATTCGGGCTGCGGTGTGTAGCTCATGGTCCCCCCATTGCTCATTTGCATAAACATTAAATCTTTGATATATATGCAAATGAGTTTCACATACTGGCATGCACCGGAGGCAGCGATCTTGTCCTGAGCATTTAACCCAGTGGTTTTTCATGTCAAAAAACAACAGATTCATGAACTGAACCTACTATCTTGTACAAAGCAATGTTAGAAACCCTTTTCGCTGGTTTGTTTTATAAATTGGAGACTTTCAGTTCACGAGGCCCACATCATCCCTTAAGTTTTTTCTAATAATTGCTTTTTCCCTGATGTTTGACAGTATCACAACTTGCTTATTGACCTTCAGCAGGAATGTTAACGTGGCACAGAACAGACTTCCTTGACTCCTATCCAACATCTGACGAGCAGTTTTTTTATCCAAAAGCACTTGGAATAACATAATTATTATAACAAATTTATAACATACCATTCCAGTGATTTTAGACAAAGAATGGCTTGGTCTGAATATTTCTTTCAGTCATTTTTAGTCTGGGAGCTAGTAACATTGACATGATGAATTTCATGTCAGTATTCTCAGCATCATTAATATTTTAAAATTTTATCGTTTAAAACCAACTTTAATTTACTAAACTGAGAGAAATCTGCATCAATTTAAAGTCGAAGTGTCATGTGTAATTCCTAAGCTGCACAGGAAACAAGCAAGAGTCACATTCTCACAACTGACAGTGGGAACACTTGACCAACCTGACAGGAAAAAAAATCCAGTCAACCTCTGTACCGTTACACGCATTCAACAACAAAGAATAGAAGGAGCTTGTCATAATCACCCTCAGTTTATTAAATGAATACAACAGAAAAACAAATCAAACTTGTGAAAGGAAAAAAATACAGGTCAGCAAAATAGTTCGTACTAAGGCAAGAATAATCGCCAGCTAACCTGGAGACTAGGCTCGGGAACAGGCAAGCAAAATAGCCAGCTGAAGCAAGAGTAATTGCCGCCTGACCTGGAGATACAATTACGCACGAAGCACAAAGGAAAAGCACTTACGTGTTGGCAAGGTGGCCAGAAAGTAGGACGCTGCATCAAACAACGATGTAGAGCCCCTAAAATAGGAGTCAGAATTAGTTAACACAATAGACAACAGGTGTGGGCACCTGAACGGGCAGGAGAAAGTGAGGATACGTGATTAGGATCAGCTGAGTGAATGAGGGGGAGGTGAATCAACCTGACAGCTGACAGGGCATGCCCACACGAGGCTACACGCCCGTGACAGCTGTCAATAGTAAAAGGTAAACTAGAGAAATCAGGAATAAAATAACATACAAAATAAATATACATAAATACAGAATAAAAATAAAACACAGACAAGAAAAATGGCAAGCAGAGTCGGCGCACAAAAACCCAAGCAGGCATAAATAGCACATGACAGTAAATAAACAGGAAAAAAGCCATGAAACTGAGTCTGGTGAAAATCTCTAGCACTCGGTTCATGAGAGAGCTTGCCAAATACTTGAATAAAGTGACGGAAATAAATCAGCACAGCTGAGCACTATAGAGCCTTATACAGCAGACTCCAGTGCAATCAGGAATTTTTCACGAATCCAGGAAAATTTATGCAGAAGTAGGTAACTCTTGACAGTCACTCATCATGTCAAGTGATGAGCGTGCACTGCATACAATTATGTACGACATGCACATATTATTTGACCGATTCTGGGCAGTTTAAGTTATGTCTCCACTTGAAAAATAAAATAAAATTTTGTATGACCAACAAAATACTCCTTCAAATCAGCCAGGTTTGGATAATAATCGTAACTCCCGACAGAACAAAATGATCGGTCAAAGTTACGAGCGAGCTGGAGACTACCGAAACGGGAACTTGAAATAGCACTGAACCTCTGTTGAATCACTCATTTTCCACAATTGAAACAATGTTGTTCAAAGTAGCTAAGTTCACCAAGCTTTAACTGTGAAATTATTGATTTATTGTGTCTCCCATAAACTGACAAATCGCTGGCGCTGATCGTAACATTTTGACATTTTATGGACGAAAACTTACCTGCATCGTCTCCAGCCACCATCTTGACTCCTTCTTGTGACTGTGCTGCTGTAAGTGGGTAGAGATGTGATGCCGTCAAATCTATCAGTATATTATGAAAAATGCACACTAAGTTCATGGAAAAATTTGGCGAGTTGGGCGAATGCACATTTGACAGGAAATCCTTGTTCATTGAGAATATCATAATTTTTCATCTGCCTACAACTGCACATACCAGAAATGTACTTTCCTTTTGTTGTTTCATTAACAAATTTTATGTCAACGCCACTCGACTATTTTTGTTTACATGATCAGCTGACGCTTGTAACTAATTTTGACTGGATACAGTACGCCCTTCCACTCCAGATTTGAGACTTGGTACCAGAAATGCAATCATGACATTTAATCTCTGAATTTGGTTGGTAGATGTACCGTTTCTGTATATCTAGGCAAAAAGAGGAGCCCTAATCTTGATTTAGCAACATTTCCCACTGATTCTTCTCAGCATTGCAATAAAATGTCACACTTTGTACTCCAGTCAAACTCCTAAAGAACCATTTTACATTGATTTTTTAAAAAGTGATTGATTATTCCATGTGCTGTTTGGTCATCAGTTTATCTCTATATGGTGCAGGGATTCATTGGAACAAAGTTAACTTTGGATTCAACTTGATTTGCAAAATGTGTTATAGTGGTTAGCATCGTAGGTAACTGTGACCCAACTCAATGGAATGACCCATACTGTATGTGTGTGCTTGTGTGTGTGAGGGGGTGCTTGTTTTTATTTGTCTTATATTAAGCACTTTGTGCTACATATGATTGTATGAAAAGTGCTATATAAATAAAGTCTGATTGATTGATTGATAATTTCTGTAACTCCATCTGGTTACGCCTATCTCTGCACCACACTGCAAACCTTATATAATGCCTTTCGACAAAAAACAGACCAGTGGACATGTAGCATCAGCTGCAGTGGAGCTGTGTCAAAGGAGTTTGGAGGAGAGGAGAGAGAAGTGGAACTTCAACTGGACAAATAAATGCTGACAGCTTACAGTGCTGTGACTATATATGCTCAATAGCCACTGTAGCTCCTATTACAATAACACAGACATAGGGCAGGTCCTTAAAATGGGTATTAATTTCTCCTTGATGCACCTTTGCTTCATTTATGGTTGTTTCTTTATGCCATAACTTCGCCAAGCTGTCATCAGAATCAGAATCAGAATCAGATTTATTGCCATTGTTCATGTAGTACACAAACTAGGAATTTGTCTCGGTGCAATGCTGCAACATTAAACATGATAAAATAAAAGAAATAAACTATACATGCAATAAAGTGTAGAATAAGAGTGAGTAATACTAGTCAGCAGTTTAAATATATTAGCGAGCAGCAGATAATGTGGAGAACCATATAGTGCAGTCGGTAATGCAGGAAGAAAACAGTGATGATTGACATGAGTCTGGTTGAGCTGCTGTACGTAGTGCATGAGAGTCAATAAGTCACTTAGTGTTCAGCAGTCTGATGGCAGAGGGGAAGAAGCTGTTCATGTGACGGGAAGTTTTAGTCTGGATGGACCGAAGTCTTCTACCTGAGGGGAGAGGGGCAAACAGTACGTGACCAGGGTGTGAGGGATCGGCTATGATCCGGCCAGCACGCCTCCGGGTCCTGGAGATGTACAGATCCTGGAGAGATGGGAGCTTGCAGCCGATCACCTTCTCAGCAGTGCGCACGACGCGCTGCAGCCTTAGTCTGTCCCTGGCAGTGGCTCCTGCGTACCACACGATTATGGAGGTGGTGAGGATGGACTCGATGATGGCTGTGTAGAACTGCACTAACATCTTGGTGGGTAGCTTGAGCTTCCTCAGCTGCCGCAGGAAGAACATCCTCTGCTGGGCCTTTTTGATGAGGGAGCTGATGGTCGACTCCCACTTGAGGTCCCTGGTGATGGTGGTGCCTAGGAAGCGGAAGGAATCAGCAGTGGTGATGGGAGAGCCTGTGAGGGTGAGGGGGGGGGGCAGAGGGGTTGTGACTTTCCTGAAGTCCACAATCATCTCCACTGTCTTCAGAGCGTTCAGCTGCAGGTTGTTGTTGTTGCACCAGGACGCCAGCTGGGCCACCTCTCTCCTGTAGGCGGACTCGTCGCCGTTGGAGATGAGCCCGATGAGGGTGGTGTCGTCCGCAAACTTGATCAACTTGACAGACTGGTGGCTGGAGGTGCAGGAGTTGGTATAAAGGGAGAAGAGTAGGGGGGAAAGTACACAGCCCTGGGGTGATCCGGTGCTGATGCTAGCAGAGTGTGAGACAGTCTTTCCCAGCCGCACATGCTGCCTCCGGTCCGTCAGGAAGTCGGTGATCCACCTGCAGAGGGAGTCAGGCACGTTGAGCAGGGACAGCTTGTCCCGGAGCAGATTGGGGCGGATGGTGTTGAATGCGGAGCTGAAGTCCACAAACAGGATCCTGGCATAGGTTCCCGGAGAGTCCAGGTGCTGCAGGATGGAGTGGAGGGCCAGGTTGACTGCGTCGTCTACAGACCTGTTGGCTCGGTAGGCAAACTGCAGCAGGTCCAGGAGGGGGGTGGTGATGGACTTGAGGTGGGGCAGGACCAGGCGCTCAAAGGACTTCATGACTACAGAGGTGAGCGCTACAGGTCTGTAGTCGTTAAATCCAGTGATCCGTGGCTTCTTGGGGACAGGGATGATGGTGGAGGATTTGAGGCAGGACGGCACATGGCATAGCTTAAGGGAGGTGTTAAAAATGTCTGTGAAGACAGGAGCCAGCTCTTTCGCACAGTGTCTCAGGGTGGAGGGAGACACGCCGTCCGGACCGGGGGCCTTGCGCGGGTTCAGTCTGGAGAACTGTTTGAGCACGTCCTGCTCACTGATGACAAGGGCAGGGGGGGAGGGGGGGCGCCTTTGATGAAGTAGGGATTGTGGAGGCTGTGGAGCTGGAGGGAGGGGGGGAGTTGGACACAGATGACGGGGTGTCAAAACGGGCATAGTGTTGGGACAATCTTTGACAAAGGGCTTTGTCATCCTGACCTTTAGGAGCCTGAGGCCGATAATTGGTGATTTGCCTCAGTCCTCTCCACACAGAAGCCGAGTCATTAGCAGTGAACTGCTGCTGGAGTCTCTCAGAATACACAGATTTAGCTCTCCTCAGCTCTCTGTTAAACCGATATTTAACCTCCCTGTAGCAGCCCCTGTCTCCACTTTTCAGCGCTGCTTCCTTCTCCTTCCTGATCTGTCTGAGCTTAGCAGTGATCCAGGGCTTATCATTAGAGTACCTCACCCTGGTGCGCAATGGAAGAATGCTCTCCTCACAAAAGTGGATATAAGAGTTCACAGTGTCCGTGTACTCATCCAGATCATGCGTGGCTCCTTTAAACATGCCCCAATCAGTTATTTCCATGCATGTTTCCAGCTTCTCCTCAGCTTCACTGGTCCATTTCTTCGTAGTGCTCACAACAGGTTTAGTGAGCTTCAATCTCTGTCTGTATGTGGGAATGAAGTGGACCATCACGTGATCAGGTAGTCCGAGCGCAGCGCGGGGAACAGCGCGATACGCGTCCTTCACTGTGGTGTAACAGTGATCCAGCGTGTTTATTCCTCTGGTGGGGCATTTAATAAACTGTTTGTAGCGAGGGAGATCGTGGCTCAGATTGCTCTGGTTAAAGTCGCCAACCACAATAACCAGAGAGTCTGGAAAAATCCGCTCCGTGTGTTGGATATGATCCGCAAGCGCGCACTGAGCTTCGCGCGTGTCCGCGTCAGGAGGGACGTACACAGCGACGAGGATGAATGAGGCGAACTCCCGCGGGGAATAAAATGGCTTGCAGTTAATAAAAAGAAATTCCAGGGCGGGAGAACAGTGTTTGGAAATTACCGTTACATCAGAGCACCAGCTGCTGTTGATGGAGAAGCAGACTCCTCCTCCTGAGGATTTACCGGAGAGCTCTGTGTCACGATCAGCACGAAACAGCTGAAATCCCTCGAGGCGCAGCGCGCTGTCCGGTGTATTTTCCCTGAGCCAGGTCTCGGTAAAACAGAGGGCAGCCGAGGAAGAGAGGTCCTTAAAACGCATCAGAAGTCTCAGTTCCTCTACCTTGTTAGAGAAAGAATTGGCATTGGACAGAAATATGCCAGGCAAAGCCGTGCGCGTGCCTCTCCTGCGGAGCCGGACGAGAGCGCCCGCTCGTCTTCCTCTCTTTCGCCGTCTTACTTTTCGAGCTAAGCAATGAACCAGATTGGCGGCAGGAGCTAAAAAAACTGGGAGTAGGTCCGTGGGAGTGAAAGTCCTGATATTTAGAAGACTTTAGAAGACTAAAGAAGATATTTAGAAGACTGTCATGCAGTGAAGCCGACACACCATGACAACTGTACATGCAAATTGAAACACAAAGCACTTCAGAAAACTAACAATGCGCTTAGCATGTGAACAATATAAACAGCGCTAACTTAGCATACTAAATAACATTATTTATGTATCTAAAGAAATACCTTGTTGGCCGCTTGCCATAAAAGGAGGTTTCTAAGTCCATTACAGTCCCTTGTGGCAGTCTCCTTAGGTTACAACAGTCCTTGGAGTAACTGTCATGTTCGGGGTTGTTTTCAACCCCGTCCAAGCTCTGTGATCGTAGGTCTTTGTTTACTGCTTATTAATTCCAGCTGGCTGATTAATTGAGCATTGCTCTCTGCCAGTTCTACGGCCACGCCTCCTTCTCTTGCCAGACATTCACTGGTTGCATTCATCACCACATGCACACACATGCACACTCACGCACACACGCATGCTCACACTCACACTGTCCAATCAATCACGCGCCTGCTTGCCACACGGCTGTGTCCACTTGCCTTCGTTAGTGTATTGTGTACTTATGGGGAGGCAGTGTGACCAGTCAGTGTGGCAGCTTAAGTCAACATTGGACTTCCTGGCTCGTGACTGTTGGGTTTTCCCTGGACTGAACTATGTTGTCCCTCAGAGCCTTTCCGCTCCAACATGAGTGTAAGTCTTTCCTCGTTTTTGCCTATTCTCTCTGCTCCTACCCTGCCTGGAGCATGTATGGCATCTAACCTAAACCAACGAAGCTTGTAGCCGGTCGTCCCAGCTTTCCTCTACATAGACTGTTATTTGGACATTTTGTACATTTTCCCTTTGTAAATAAACAAGTTACATGAACTGTATTTTGGGCTTGAATCAATTTATATGTTCGCTGCACGATTATGCAGCGGACATGACAGTAAGCTGCCACCACAAAGAGCCCAATCAGTGAAGCAGCTTGCTTTTTTCAATTTTTCGTGTGTGTCTTTCCTACCTGCTACCGGAGTCATGTTGGATTACTGGAGCAACGCAGAGCTGAACGGACTGGCCCGTCTTGAGGACGCCTTTGCTTCCACACAAGGGCTGGTTTCTCGCGAGGCTGTTCATGCCGCTCGAGACACCGCAGTGGAGGTATTGGAGGATTGTCCCGATCTCTTGGTTTTTTTTCCCGAGTAGGCCGACATCTTTCACTTCATCCTCACGCTGCATGGAGAGGAGCCCGATAGGGAACTGCCAACGTTGGAGTAGCCCTCGACACAGAAGTGGCGAAAGCGGCGAAAGTGGCCGTCCTCCTCCCTCATCTCTTCTGCTCCAGCCCTGCCCCTGTCTCCTGAGCTCCAACCCGCTTCGACTCCACCCCTGGGTCACCAGAGAAGCACCATCTCCTCCTCGCCAGGAGCCCGTTCCTCAGCCAGTGAGACCATTTCAGCGGCAGCCTCCTCTTCCAGCTTGTTCTCGCTGGCTATTGCGTCAGCCTATTCATCCTGTCCAGCTGCCGCACAGTCTGTCTCCTCAATGGCTCCTTCTGCTGCTCGGGGGCTCTCCGTGCCGTCTCCGGAAGTTCCTGTTACCATGACACCAGGGGCAGTCCCTACTCCTCCCATGGTGGGATCCAAGCTCTCCGGAGCCAGGGAGAGGGAAGCCACTCCACATAGTACAGTAGCAGGCAGCATCCAAGTCCAGGCTAACAGGCAAGTGAATTTTCATTCTATTTCTCTTAATGATGAAATGTCTTACCTGATTCCTGGTAGGGAGGCTCAGGAGGAGCAGTCCCCCGAGCTCCCCACACCTGCTGCTGTTGAAAATGACTCACCTACCCTCTCCATCTTTCTTCCTTTCACCTCTGAACATCCATCGGCCCTGGAGCTCAGTCACCAGATGAAGGAGGAGCCCACAGCACTGAAGGACCTAACCCCAGCCCCACGGAGCTTCAGTGGACAGAGAGAGGGCACTGAGACCAACCTGAAGCCTGTGCTGATGAAAGAGCATCCCCTGGCTTCAGTCTCCTGGGGTCCAGTGCAATGGGAGACTCCACCTCCATAATCCATGCCGGGAGAGCCACCCACGTTGGAGCCTTCACTGGAGGAGAAATTGGCAGCCACCTTTCCCTCTCCAGCACCATTCTGGGAGGCTTTTCCATGGTCCATGGAGGAGTTCAGCCTCGCCACAGCCGATGTGAGAAATTATGCCTCGCTAACTGGAGCAGGAAACATCATCAGCCAGGAGGACAGGCAAGTAACCTCTTCATTTGTTCCAAAAATTGTTGAAAATGCTTGCCTGCTCCCTGGTAGAGGGTCTCTGGGTGTGCAGTCCCCAGAGGTCTCTCCACCTGCTGCAGCCATGAACTGCTCACCAGCTCTCTCCATGCTCTCTCCCCTCTCTCCTGAATATGCACCGGCGCTGGAGCTGGACTGCCAGGACTGGGAGGAGCCAGAGGCCCGGGAGGATTCTTCCCCCGCAGCAATGGTGAGCCAGACCCCAGTCGTCATGCTGAAGGAATCACCAGCGAGGGTCACGACGGCTGGGACTATGATGACTGCAGAGACCATCATGCCTGCTGTGGAAGCCACCACCACAGCAGAGCCAGTGCCCGAGCTGCACCTCCAGGAGGCCGAGCCCGTGGAAACATTGCCCAGATCGTCAGAGTCCTGAATGGCAGTAGAGCTCGAGCTAAGGCAAGTGCTCTCTTTTGTCTTTCTTCTTTCCCTTATAGAGCATTTTTGCCTAGCTCTAGGTGAGGAGAGCCAGCTGCAGCCTCACGCTGCACCTGAGCTCACCTCACCGGGCTCTGCTGCTGCCAGCGACCCTGACCCCTCCTCCTCTGTGTCTGAGTCCTCATCTAGGGTTGCCGGAGAGAGGTCCATGTTGCCTGAAGAGACGGAGGATCCAGGCTCACCACTGGAGGTTATCGTCGCTGCTGCCATCCCCACTGTGGTTCCCGTGGGTCCAGCTCCCCGTCTGTCCGGGTCCCCGAGGGTGCCTGTGATTGACTGCCTTCTGGCTTGGATTTTCATACGGGCTGGCTGGCCCAGGGTTAGGACGGCATGGAGGTCAGCAGTGACCCAGCCGGGTCCCATCGCGGGTGCAGCAAGGGTCCTCCTGGGTTCCAGCAAGGGTGCAACCATGGCTCGGTTGGGGTCCACCGTGGGTGTTACACTGGCCCAATCGGGGCTCACCGTGGGAGCAATGAAGCCCCGGATAGAGGTCACCGCTGGTGCCACGTCATCTCAGGCCGGGGCCACTGTGGGTGCAGCCATGGCCCAGTCCAGGTCCACTGTGGGTGCTACAGAGGCTCAGCGTTGCGTCTGGACTATCGAAGGTGTCGCCGGCCAGTCCAAGGACACCAGGGTCTCCTTTCCTTTTCCAGAGGCCTGGTGGGTGATCCTACTCTTCTTGCTGGGCACCGCCATGGTCTACCGGGTCCCACCACCAGTAACTGCAGGGGTCTCCTTTCCCTGGTTCGGCCGCCCACCTCCCAATCTCCCAGTCGGCAGGCTGCCCCCTTGCTTTCCCCCTTGGTTCTGGTGGCCCAACGATGTGAGTCGACTGCCTGAAGGCCTGTGTCGCCTGGTTAGGGGACCACTTTCCAGCCCGCATCACCTGGTCTGGTGGCTGAGGAACCCCAGTCGGCCGCCCGAGAAACTGTACCATTGGGGCCAGTGACCAGGTTTTCCAGGCAAGCCACCCTACTCACCTTGCCTGGCGGTCTGGTTGGCGTGAGACTTTGGCAGGCCACTTGGCCTGATTCATGGACGTTCATGGGCCTGGGAAAATGGTCGGCCCCCTGAGCCTTGGGACTCTTGGGTTTTGGGGAGAGGTTATTGTGACTTTGGGGTTGGGAAGTGTGGGTTTCTTCTGTTGTATTGTGGTGTTTCTACCTCATTGGTTAATTCCTCCTAACTTGTTTCCCCCAACCTCCCACCCTGGTTTGTTGTGTTGGCCTTCCGGTGGTGGTGGTGGTGTGAGGGGGGGCAGGTTTTCTTTTTGTTTTTGTCTTCTGTTTTTGATGGTACACTGGGTGTCTGGTTCCACCCCTTTAGGAGGGGGCTCTGTCATGTTTGAGGTTGTTTTCAACCACGTCCATGTTCTGTGGTCATAGGTCTTTGTTTACTGATTATTAATTCCAGCTGGCAGATTAATTGAGCGTTGCTCTCTGCCAGTCCTACGGCCATGCCTCCTCTTCTTGCAAGACATTCACAGGTTGCATTCATCACCACATGCACACTCATGCACGCACACACGCATGCACACATGTGCACTCATGCACACACTCACATTGTCCAATCAGTCACGTGCCTGCTTGCCACACGGCTGTGTCCACTTGCCTTCGTTAGTGTATTGTGTATTGTGTATTTATGGGGAGGCAGTGTGACCAGTCAGTGTGGCAGCTTAAGTCAACATTGGACTTCCTGGCTCACGACTGTTGGGTTTTCCCTGGATTGAACTATGTTGACCCTCAGAGCCTTTCCGCTCCAACATGAGTGTAAGTCTTTCCTCATTATTGCCTATTCTCTCTGCTCCTACCCTGCCTGGAGCATGTATGGCATCTAACCTAAACCAACGAAGCTTGTAGCCGCTCGTCCCATCTTTCCTCTACATAGACTGTTATTTGGACATTTTGTGCATTTTCCCTTTGTAAATAAACACGTTACATGAACTGCATTTTGGGTTTGAATCAATTTATATGTTCGCTGCACGATTACGCAGCGGACATGACAGTAACTTAGTATCAAATATAACAGAGCCTTGTGGTCTCTTAACAGAAGTATCTGCTAGCCTGCAGTCCATGAGAGATCACTGCTTTTCTCCTTAGTTCACAGACTTGTGTTCTCGTGAGATAACAGCATCCTTTTCCCAAACAATTACAAAGTAGATTTACTGTAAACAAATGTCTTAAATTTTAACCTTAATATCATATGAACCTTATATTGCATCAAATTAGATATTTTTATCAGTTTTTATATTATGAACATAAATTTATGCCACAGCACTGACAGCCGTGATAAAGGCTTTTTGTGTATCATGCAAAGTAGAATGTGTCAATATAACAAATACATTTGGTGTATCGCCCAGCCCTAGCTAGTATCACACGGTTGCAAGAGATTTGTTTGCTGCACATCCATGATGCACCGTGGAATGCCAAATTCTGACCCTAACATCTGAATGTTGCAGTAAACTTGAGATGCACAATAGATTGAAATGTTACTGTTATTGCAATATCATTGTGTGCAGTTTTGGGTAATCAGCCCATTTTGACATGCCTAAATGGACTGAGTTGCTGCCATGTTTGGCTGCATTAACATACAGTTGAGCAGGTGTAAAGTGGCCGGTGAACGTACTTATAACTTAAGTACGGTGCAGGACTTGGGGTTTACGCAGGAATACACAGGAATAAGAGGTGGACTCAAATGTGTAGGCAGAACTTAAGAGAATCATGATTTATTTACACAAAGAAGCACAAAGGAACAAACAGCATGGGGGCTGTAGAACTAGGAAACTATTAGAAAAAATACTCACAAGGATCAATAATAATTAACATGACACAACGTACTAAAGGGAAGTTAGACAATAATGCAACACAGAGCACCAACATGGACTGACAAACATAGGGGAATTAATGATCACAGATGCAGGACAGCTGGGAGAACAATCAAGGTCTAAACAGAGCACATGTGAGGGAAAGTGGCTACAGATACAGAAAACAAGAGGAACTGGGAACAATAGGTAAACACATATACACACCAGACCACAATAATGACAATGAATGAATGAACCTTTATTTATTTTCGGATAGTACAGGTTAAAAGGAACTGAATAATATAACAAAGGGGGAAAGAAAATCCAACAAGGTCAGATTAGACAATAACTCCTCTGATTATACAATTCAACATAAGTTATCCGAAACGGGTGATGGCTGAAGCCGCAGCTTATATTGCCCACCCATATTCCATCCAAGAATTCAAAAGAAAAAAAAACAATAAAGAAACAATAAAGACAACCTGATGATACAACCCACCAGGGGAAACACAGAAGACAATAACTATAATAATAATGCTAAAGGAAACACACAGGACAAATAATGGAAATAATGACAAGGAAAACATCATGACATCACAACAACTTAAAGCGTGGGCATGGTCCCCAGGCCATGCCCAGACCATGACAGTTTACCACACTTGTCAAACAGGTAGCAATAAAGTACTACATGTTCTTCCTTTGTAATTCTAACTCATTATAGACACAGATGTTAGTGGTTTTCCTTCCTTCATCAGAACACACCCACCACTTCTTCCTGTGCCTGATATCAGAGGGTGTCCCACTATAGAGCCACATTCTATAGACATCTTTTCACTCCAAGACAATTACATTTATAAAATTACATTTGTATTTCAGTTGCATCTTTTATAGTGCTGTAATCAAGACCAGACTGAGATCAGAGTCTCTCAAGACCAAGACGGAGACCACTGTGGATGTAGGTTTTGGTCTTGGGAGACTGGTTTTGACAAGGTCTTTACTGCAACACTAATCTTTTGCATGGTTTTCTGGCAAAGCTTTCTTTTGATCTGCTTTTAATTGACTAAGAACAAGTCAATCAATTTTGTATCAAGATGCCACAGATTTTCTTGGTCTACTGATGTTTGGTATTAAACATACCAAACATCGTTATTAGTGTGTTAGATTTTAGCATAACTAAAATGGTGTTTTTTATCTGTCTGTCAGTGAAAAGACCGATGTTTTTGTGTGTATGGGATGTACGGAGATGTGAAAAAGTATTTACCCCTTCCTGATTTCTTTTATTTTTGCATATTTGTCACACTTAAATGTTTCAGATCATCAAACAAATTTTAATATTAGACAAAGATAATCTGAGTTAATACAAAGTGCAGTTTTTAAATAATGATTTCATTGATTAAGGGAAAAAAAAATATCCAAACCTACCTGACCCTATATGAAAAATTACCCCCCCCCCCCAATTCCATCATAAATTAACTGTGACCAACCATATTTTCTGGAAAGCTGAGTTCAGTTTCACTACTACACCCAGGCCTGATTACTACCAGATCTGTTGAATCAAGAAATCACTTCAATAGAACCTGTCTGACAAAGTGAAGTATGCTAAAAGATCTAAAAAAAGCAATGCATCATGCTACAATATAAAGAAATTCAAGAACAGATGAGAAACAAAATTCCAGAACAATATCTAAAGAACTGCAGGCCCCACTTGTCTCAGTTTAGACACTGGTCCATGATTCAACAATAAGAAAGAAACTGAGCTAAAATGGCATCCATGGGAAAGTTCCAAGGAGAAAACCACTGCTGACCAAAAAGAACAAAAAGGCTTGTCTCACTTTTGCCAAAAAACATCTTGATGACCCCAAGACATTTGGGGAAATATTCTGTGGACTGACAAGACAAAAGCTCAACTTTTTGGAAGGTGTGTGTCCTATTACATCTGGTGTAAAACTAACACGGGATTTCATAAAAAAGAACATCATACCAACAGTCAAACATGGTGGTGGTAGTGTGATGGTCTGTGGCTGCTATTCTGCTCTCTACCAGAAAATCCTGAAGGAGAATGTCCAGCCATCAGTTCATAACCTCAAGCTCAGTCCCTCCAGTGTAGCTGAATTGAAACAATTCTGCAAAGAAGAGTGGGCCAAAATTCCTCAACCGTGATGTAAAAGACTCATTGCCAATTATCGCAAATGCTGGATTGCAGTTGTTGCCATCAAAGGTGGCACAACTAGTTATTAGGTTTAGGGGGCAATTACTTTTTCCACATAGGGCCAGGTAGGTTTGGATAGTTTTTTTTTTTTTCTTAATAAATGAATGATGATCTAAAACATTTAAGTGTGACAAATATGCAAAAATATAAGAACTCAGGAAGGGGGCAAATACTTTTTCACAGCACTGTATGTGTCTTCCAGTGTGCATGCCTTTGCTCTCTCTGCCATCCCACATGTTTAGGGTCCATACCAAAGGGTCTAATCTTGCAGGGTAACTTGTCATTCTCTCAGCAGCAACAGACCTGACAGTGGGGAAAATCTACGCCGCCATGATGATCATGGAGTACTACCGGCAGAGCAAGATCAAACGTTCACAGGCTCTCCGCGATGAGCAGGTACTGCCGTCTCTATCTGCATCCAATCCTTTAAAAGTTCAAGGCAGACTGGCTTGCTGACATCACGGCCACGGGTCTGTAGCTTTATTTATTCAAGTCCAGGCTGTGGCAGTCTCTATTCAAATTAGGTAAGAGTCATCTAAAAGAAAAAAAAAAAACTATTGGGCGTTCCATTGTTTTTACCAAAACCTGTGCTGCCATCTTCTGGGTGAAGTTTGCTATAATAACTCTGAGCTGGAATTACAGAGCAAAAAAAAAAAAGGTGTAAAAAATTTGAGGTGATTTACTCTCAAAAATCTGAACTGCAGTATCCATTGGGTTATATTTAATCAGCTGGTCGTTGTGATGTCATAGCCCCGAAGTTGTCCATGAATGAGCACGAAAAAGATGTTTGCCTGTGGGAATAATTGACCTTCTAACTACCCTTAACCCATGCCTGTGACCCTGAAAACCCCAGTACTGCACTGTAGCGCTGCCTCCTGTTTGTAACAGGACACCACCAGAGGTCAGTGGAGCAGTCATACAAAGTAGTATTACCTTATATCAATTACTCAAGGACAAGTAATCTCAAAAAAAGTTACTTGAGTTGTAATAATTTTAATCTTGTCAGTTTGATAGGATTTTCTCTTAAAGTTCTTTTTTCATAACTGTTTTCCTCTCAATTTATGGGGGGGGGGGTCTGAGTTTACAACATTTTTCTTGCAAATTTATACGAAAAGGTTAAACTTTTCAATGTAAATGTCGACTTTTTATAGTAATTGTGTAACATTCATGTTGCACATTTGAGACTTTATACTGAAAAATTTGTGAGGTTTTTCTTACAAGTTTGAGATGTTTTTTGTGTAAATTTGTGACTTTTTTGTCACCGATGTAAATTGTAACTTTTCTCTTTTACATTTGTAACTCTACTCTTGCCAACTTGGAAAGTTTTTCCCTTCTTAAATATCTTTAGTCTGAGGAAAATAAAGTATTCATATGCACCCTCTAATATAATCCATATCATATAAAGAAATATTAAATAAATTATATATTTCTTGCACTAGAACAATGATTTCAACGCTGTTTAAATTGAAATAAATTGGTAAAGTCAATAAAATAACTAAAGATGTGCAATAAAACTACTTGTTTAAGTACACTTTTGTGAAAAAGTTATTTGAGTACGTATAACTTGCTCCTACCCACCTCTGCTAATCACAGTGATGAAGTGTCTGTGTCTGAACAGAACCAAACTTCGTGTCATTCGCATCAGCTGTTTCTCTCAATGGGACTGTGTTGGCCCCCATCTTCACTACGGTGTGAATCCATCATACAGGTATACAGGTGTATCTCAATAAATTAGAAGATCATTGAGAAGTTAATTTATTTCAGTAATTCAGTTCAAAAAATTAAACTTATATAGATTCATTACACAGAGGGATATATTTCAAGCATTTATTTCTTTTCATTGTGATGATTGTAGCTTACAGCTAATGAAAACCCAAAATTCAATTTTTCAGAAAATTACAATATTACATAAGACCAATTTTTTAAAAGGGTTTTTAATAGAAATGTTGGCCTATGAAAAGTATGTCCATGTGCACACCCAATACTTGGTTGGGGCTCCTTTTGCATCAATTACTGCATCAGTACAGTGTGGTATGAAGGTGATCAGTCTGTGGCACTGCTGAGGTGTTATGGAAGCCCAGGTTGCTTTGATAGTTGCCTTCAACTTGTCCACATTGTTGGGTCCGCTGTTGCTCATCTTCCTCTTGACAATTCCCCATAGAGAATCTCTGAAGTTTAGGTCAGGAGAGTTTGTTGGTGAATCAAGCACAGTGATACCATAGTCATTAAAACGGGTATTGGTACTTTTGGCAGTGTGGGCAGGTGCCAAGTGCTGCTGGACAATGAAATCAGCATCTCCATAAAGCATGCCAGCAGAGGGAAGCATGGAGTGTTCTAAAAATTTGCTGATAGATGACTGCACTGACTTTGGACTTGATAAAACACAGTGGACCAACACCAGCAAATGGCATGGCTCCCACTTGCTCTATCCACGTGCGAAGCAGAGTACATATCCTTAGTATCCATTATACAGGAATGTATCTACTTGAAGCAGCTACTTGCAGGCATAGACAAATACCAGTATGCTTAAACAAAAGTGTATGCAGACAACCAAGGTACTATAGCACTTGTCAAAAATCAAGTAACAGGTGTAGGTGCAAGCACATTTATATTAAGTACCACTTCATAACAGAAACTGTACTGTAATATTGTCCTACTAAGAAAATTGTCATAATACCAAAACTAGCCACCAAGCTAAAGCTGAAGAGATTTACAGATGAGTTGTTTGACAGTTAGAAGTATGAAAGGGTTTGTTTATGCTGGAAAAGTAGAAACCTAATTTTATTGTTATGTTTTCCAGGTAACCCACTGAGCTAAGATCGAGCGGGGGTGTTGAGCATTACTCATTGGCACCCTTACTCATTGTGTTGTGGTTGTTTTTGCTGTGGTTACAGCACTTCGGAATGAGGTGTCACCATGTATTGAGTTCCCCGGTTCTCTGTTAGTAGCAGACGAGGTGTTTAGCTGCAATGTGCAGTGAGACACGAGTGTAGCTCTGAACAGAGAGCAACCAGAGACATTCCGTTCTTTGTAATGTTCAATAAATACGCCTGGCAGCTAAAAGACGAAGGGTTCGCTTATTCTCTTCACGCTAGAAGGAGACACCGCCACTCAGCTTTTGACAGAGATATTTTAGAAGGTTAAAACCCAGACTTTATTGTACAAAGCATGACTTTCTGAAGGAAGCTGACTCACATTTACTCATTTACACCGAAGTCGTAAATAAAGTGGATAAATTTTGAGCTTTGCAATTGCTTAATTTTCTTGTACTGGAGCACAAATTTTAAGTGAAAACCTGAGCTTGACTCCATATTAGTTGAAAATACACAAGTTGACAGCATTGGAACATAAACCCCAAAATAATCATATTTTTTTGGGTGAATTCCACTTGTTCACTTGGCCTCTATTCTCCAGTCTACTCATTTCTTTCTTCCGCTACCTGTGGGGCATCACCTGCTCTGGACTCCCTCCTCCTCCTTTGATATCCTTCTCCCTTGTCTTGTTCACCTAGCCTCGCTTCAGCCGACAGCCTCCCTTTCTTCACCACCTCTGCTCTGCTCTGCCTTGTTCCCCCTTTCCCTGTCAGTCTGCCTGATAGTTGGCGACGGCCATGTTGTATATCTCACACAGAATCGAACGCCATTACTGTTTCAGCTTGTGAAGCCTACCCCCACCCAGGATGGGGGTCCAGGACTTAACAACGCCCTACCTCCCCCCGAGAAGACAGACACCACCAACAGCCTGTGAGTTAGGTGGAGATGGCATGTTTCATTTTGCGGACGTGGTTTGTTGAAGGTGACCATGTGTGACTGTGTGTGTATGTGACAGGCCAGTGGAGGAAGGGGTCCCAGAAAGCCATTCTTGGGTGACAGCACGTGCTCAGGAGATTTCCCAAAAGGTTGGAAGTTGGAGCCCTGAGGGACACCCTGAAGACAGCCTAGGAAGCATGACC
Organism: Pholidichthys leucotaenia; assembly: GCA_020510985.1. Classification (NCBI taxonomy): domain Eukaryota; kingdom Metazoa; phylum Chordata; class Actinopteri; order Cichliformes; family Pholidichthyidae; genus Pholidichthys; species Pholidichthys leucotaenia. The sequence continues at coordinate 365,666,052 of CM035838.1, forward strand.
AACTCGCAGGTAGAAAGTCCTACACACAAACATATACCAAGGACTACACGTACATATGAGACTACCATGTACATCCAGTAGTTTGGTGTTTATTTATATTCAGAATAATCTGTACAGTGTTGCAGATGGGAATGAACTGCAGCGTCCTGTTTGTTTGTACACCTAGAGTACGTTTCATAAATTAGATTAATTCATATATCATATGTTTTTCATATCTATTCACAGTTTTTTTTTAAATTGACCTCTTTTCACTGTAGAGGTTATTGACCCCTGAGTCCAAATCAAATATGTTCTTCTTTTGTTGTGTAAACTGAGGCCACCATGACAGACAATAAACATTTTCAGAGCTCTGTCTGTGCCATTTCTGCTGTTTCTCTTACCTGCGTCTTTGCTACAAGTTTGTCATCTTAGTGTTCTTCCTACATGTCATCCCCTTCAGGATTTTTTGTGGATTTGTTTTCAATACCCTGCTTGTAGAAACAGTCTAGCAGGGCCTAGCTGCTGCTGTATATACTGTATGTACTATATATCTGTCAGGCTTTTGTTAAAGCCTCTACTCCAAATCTCTTAAATATCTAAAGAAAACTAATCTTTCTTTTGTTGGAATGGCAACTAAAGGTTCATTGAGATTAATTCAATTCAGTTCAATTCGACTTTATTTGTATAGTGCCTAATCACAACAAAAGTCATCTCAAAGCACTAGATACATAAGGCACGAATTATAATTCAGAGAAAAACCCACCGACCGAACGATCAATGGGGAGGAAAAAATTCCTTATAGATAGAAACCTCCAGCAGAATCAGGCTCAAGGAGGGGCAGTCATCTGCCACGACTGGTTGGGGGGGTGAGGGGAGAGAGAAGAAAAGAAAGAAAGAAAGAAAGAAAGAAAGGAGAGACATACTATTCATACAGATAGCAATAATATACAGGTAGAACAATGGTCGTACAGATACAACATGCAATGTTGAGTCAAAACTAGGTTAGCCTAATATTACAGCATTTTTTACAGCCTTTTTTCAAGCTTTTCGAGCTAGCTAACAAATCTCACAGGTAACACTACAAGCAGACACATGCATATCTGGGCCTAGTGATTTATTTCCCAAACACTATGCATACTATGCAAAATTGACAAGGTTTTTAGTGGACATAGTAGATAGTAGTAGTAAAATTCAAAACTGTGACATTCAAAATCCAATCTAAACTTGTGAATGACATTCAATTAAAACAAGTTATCACCTTCAAGCTAGCCAGCTTGTTACATAGCTTATACACACAATCAAATGCACGCACAGAGGGCCCCATTGATGCGGACTTCACACTATGCACATGACTAGCAATACAGCAATACACATACTGTTATATTACTAGTTATTTTCTATAACACGAGAGAAGTCTAATGAAAAACTTCATCAAATGGAAAAGTTTTCAGTTTTTTCTTAAAGGCAGAGAGACCCAGGCCGATAATTGGTTCCATAAAGGAGGGGCCTGATAACTGAAAGCTCTAGCCCCCATGGTACTTTTAGAGACACTAGGGATTACTAGGAGTCCTGCATTCTGATAACGTGATGTTTTGTTAAGATGATAATGTACAATCAATTCTTAAAGATAACTCAGGGAGTTATGTATGGGTTTATATGTCAAGAGGAAGAATTTAAATTTGCTTCTGGATTCAGTGGGCAGTTAATGGGGGGAGGTTAATATGGGGAAAATATGATCTCTCTTTTTAGTGCCTGTTAATACCCTTGCTGTGGCATTTTGGATTAATTGGAGAATTTTTACAGATTTTTTTTTAGGACAACCTGAAAGCAGTAAATTACAATAATCTCATCTAGATGTGACAAAGGCATGGATTAGTTTCTCTGCACCAGTTTGGGACAAGTGGTTCCTAATTTTAGCAATATTCCATCGGTGCAACTAAACAGTTTTAGAGATTTGTTTGATGTGTGAATTAAAGGACAAATCCTGATCAAAAATGACTCAGATATTCCTGACAGTGGTGCTATGAGCTAGAGTAATACCATCTAAACTACATATCTGATCAGACACAAAGTTTCTGAGGTTTTTTGGGGCCAGTTACAATAACTTCAGTTTTGTCTGAGTTAAGTAGTAAAAAGTTATAGTTCATCCAGGTTCCTATGTCTTTAAGACATGCATGTAGTCTTGACAATTGGTTTGTGTCATTTGGTTTCATTGACAGGTATAACTGTGTGTCATCAACATAACAGTGGAAATTAACTGTGTGATAAAGCAAAATGGTAAACCGACTCTCACGGTATACTCCAAACAAAACACAATTTTGCATATTTGCAGAGAAATGCTGCATGCTGGACTTTCATTGAGCTGCAGTGTGTGCAACCTAACCTGCAGAAGCAGCTGTCAGTTTAGCATGAGTTCATGTTCACTTGGCCAACATGCTCATCTGATCAGTTTTCTTTTCCTCATGCCTTGGGGGTTCCTATGGTTTTCCACTGACTCACAAGCTCCTCCATCTACGTGTCAACTGTCATAGAACCAAAAAAAACCCTAAAAAGAACAAACCACCTCCTGCTGGCATTGCTTACAGCTTAATTAACGAGTGTATGCAATCCCAAAATGTGATTTTGATTGGAGTATACTTCCAGTGATACTTACAAACACCCAGTTGTACTTTCTTCATTGAGACCTGGTTCTCTACTTCCTAACGACTACTCCACGACTCCCAGTCACCCACCTCCTGGTGCTCTCCTGCTCTGTTTGCAGACGGTAGAGATGAGAGAGATGGGGCAGGATGATTACTCGGATACTGAGCACTTTCCACCAATGGAAGGCCATGGCAGGGCTGCTTCTATGCCCCGCCTCCCAGGCGACAACCAAGTGAGCAGCATTCTCACCTTACCACCGTCTTTCTGTCTCCCACATCATGTCTGGGTCTGTCACTTTTTGTTGGGAAGCATAACATTCACACAGGTCTGACTTGTTGCTTGTAGTTTTCTTGCTTGGATCTTTAAAATCCAGATTGGAGCGAGTCTGGAAACAAGTTTAAGACTGCTTTGGGTTGCATGGTAAATTGGGTTCCATGCCAACCAGTAATGAACTACTCCATCATGACAATATTTCTGCGTAAAACATGGACATGTTTTGCTGAAATGTTGACCTCCACACCTGGATCCACAAGCTCCAGCAAGGCAAAGTCAGAACTGTGGTTTCCTTTTCTTCTTCTTTTCCCTTCATCCTAACATCTGCATGTCATTTTTTAGTGGTGGTTGTCTTGTTTTTTGCCCCGTCCCCTCATCCATTCGGTATGAAGCCATTTTCTGGTGAGTGCTCTGGTTGTCTTCCACACACAGCACACTTAAAAACACACACACACGCACACACACACACACACATACACAGAGTTATTTCTTCTTTTGTCAAGATTTTTTTCCTTTTTTAATTTAATTTTATGATATATATATATATATATATATATATATATATATATATGTGTGTGTGTATGGTGTTATCAAATTACCTCTTGATTCCTTTCAAAGGTTTCATGTATTTATGTATTTCAGCCAGGACTGGAGCCAGGGTATTATCAGTGTTGCAGAAGAGTGTGTGTGTGTGTGTGTGTGTGTGTGTGTGTGTGTGTGTGTGTGTGTGTGTGTGTGTGTGTGTGTGTGTACTCTCTGCAGTGTTTGTGTGCTTTTTGTGCTGATTGTGTTTGTGAGTATGCATTTCCATTAGTGTGTGACTCTTCTGCTAATTGTTGCTGTTGTGGCCATGGTGTCGTCAGTTTTGTCTATAATACCCTGTTGTAGCACCAACATGTGTGGTAAGTGCTTTTCTTCCACCTTCACTGTCGCTCCGGTCTCTTATCGGACCTCGTCTGTGTCCCTCTTTCTTTCTCTCCATCTCATTTTGGCTTGGACCTCCAATTAACACTCATTGGTTTTCACTTGTACTCCCTTCTAGTCTTTCTGGTTTTGTGTTGATGTTCCATATGTGACCATATGTTTGGTGTATTTGTGGCTCTATGTGTGTGTTCTCTGTGCTCATACAGCAGCGAAGGAAAGGGAAGCAACGTGGCAGTAACCTCAGTGTATGTACCCTGTCTTCTGTGTCTTCTCTCTTCTTCTTTTCTTTTCCCCTTCCATTCTTAGGCATTCCTCAAAGATTACATATCCCCCATTTGTTGAGTCTTTGTGTTGTGTTTGCCATAGTTTTGCTTTTTTTTCGAGCAAGGTTTTCTTTAAATGTGCTCTGACAGCTGTTTTCAGCATGATATTTTATGAGTTCAGTTATCAAACTGAGCTAGCATCCTTGCTAATTTTGCTGTTAGTGTGGTAAGTTTGGGATTGGGCTGAACTTTGCTTATTGCCTCATTCATCATCACCATTACTGCTAATGCTGTGTTCCAGGTACATCAGAAGTCAAAGACCTGAATAACGTCATATCCATGCTTACCACTTTCGAGAACAACAAGTCAGAACAAGATCAGACATATACTAGTAATGCTTCTAAATATTATATATTACAGTTTTCACTACTGAGGATAGCCATCTTAGATTTTGAGCTTGGGTTTAGTGAGGGCTGCCCAACTTTATGAGTCCAAAATCCAACTGCAGGAGTGTTCGATTTGAAACTTCCACTCTGAGACTCAGAAAATCCTACCTGCAACTGGACCTGGAAGGCAGCATCACAGCTTTATCTTTGGGCCCTATTATGACAGTCTAGCCAAAAGCGAAAACATTATTTATGGGTGTCCAAGTTAAGTTTGCTTTGAGAACTGGAAACAGATATCACAAAGAGATTGTCCCAACTCTTTTCATTATTCTGTGGTGTGTTTTGGGCTTAACAGAATGGCTTGTCACCACAACTTTAAAAGGCAGGTGCACATGGTCTATGGTTGATTGCTATTATAATGGCATGTTTTTCTGGGAGGGCGCATTGTTTGTCTGCCAAGGAAATGGACCCGCTTGTGCACAAGTGAAAATGCATAAGAATATCGCTTATGAAAGTGTGTCCTTTTCTGGCACTGACATTTTAAAAACATACCAATTAATGCAACACTATGTAAGATTTTGACCTTAAAATGATGTTTCCAAAATTATTTTGATGGTACATCAGCCTTTGACCAGATGAATGTCACTTCCCCCGTAGCCTGAGTGGGCCCACGTTACCTGCAACAGCTCTGTTCTTGGTAGAAACACTGAAAGGACTATGACTATGGTGACTGTGATCTCAGTCCCAACAGCCAATCACAATTGTAGCCATCAACAAGAAAGCACTTGGCCCCGATTTATCGAAAGTGCATAGAAATTGGCACACATTCTGGTGTAGAAATGATTGGACATCAAGGTCTACATGGTAATTATGAAACCATGTGTATCTGATCATTCTCATCATACATTCGATCACTCACTGATAAACCTGACAGATGGAAATAATCATAATTTAAATACCACACCCCTGCCTGGGCCCCAGCATTTACAATATGGCGGAACATAAGATGGCAGACAGAGAAATTTTTCCAAAGTAGAAATTGGCATTACTATATGAGAAGTGAAAAATTATAAAGTAGTGTTGTGTTGCAACCTCAAAAGTCACATTAAATGCAAAAGAACCATGTTTTGGAGGAGATCAGTGCTATGCAATAATGTTGGTTTGACAAAGTGAGGATTATAACCTAAATCTGTATTGTTTGACTTAGATGATTATTTGATTAAAATGTTGTTAATTTTATCATTTTAAAGCATACATGTCAAACATAAGAATTTATTAATTTATAGAAGTGCAGAAAGAAGTCCTGTCTTCTATACAGCTTTGCGCTATGTGCATTGGCTCAGCTTGACAACACTTTTTGGCACCTAGCAAAATTATGCAGAAACGCACACGTTAAGATAAACCCTTCCACAGCATGTGGGACATCATGTGGTGTATGGAACGGCGCCTATCTCTGTTTCACTGACCCTAGGCCACACAGATACTGTAAGTAGTGAAAGCTACAGTGTGTGTGTGTGTGTGTGTGTGTGTATGGTGGGGGGGTCAGTCCTCTGGTAGCTCTGTGCGTTAACTTTCCCCATTCTATTATGCTGAGCACCAAGCTAGAAGGCGGAAAGTACCATTTTTATATGGCCTTTGGTATGACCCGGCCGGGATTTGAACCCACAACCAGGAGGTTGTGGGGTGGATGCTCTACCAACTAGGCCACCACTCCAGTAGAAATGCACATGGCAAAATAAAATAATTTCCCCACACCTTCTCTAGTGTGTACAGCAGCATTCCCCTTGATGATCCAAGGCAGTTTTTTTAAGCCCCGATGCAATGCATCACTCCCAGCTCATACACCTCCGTGTGTGTAAAATGCTGTGTGGTTTACTAGTGAGTTAACAGATAATTTGAGAGGCATAACTATTATCAGATTCTACATAACACAATACTTCATCAAAGAAATACTTTTTAGAATATTATTTTAACACAGTGCTCACACAGGAGATTAGTCCGTACTTTACAAATTTATGAATATAATAATAAAATGACAACTAGAAAAACACCGAGTTCAATTGAACTGGTAAAAAAACAACCTATTTCAGAAGTTAAAAGTTTAATTCGGTTTTCTCCATTCCATCAAATATAGTTTTAAAACATTTTCTGCTCAAATCTGTTTTAGTATTTGCTGCAGTGACATAGATTGGGATATAACATTAATAATTACTAGTAGCAATGTTGTAGTTCAGACCTCGTAAAGACCAGAGTCTCCCAAGACTGAGACCAAATCTAGACCAAGACCAAGTAAAGACCAAGACCACCGTCTTGGTCTTTTGTCTTAGGAGACTCTGTTCTTGGTCTGGTCTCAACTACAACACTAACTGAGCGCAGCCTCTTTAGTCTTTAAAGTAAATCATCACTCAAGGCAAACACATCACCTGAAAGGATTCACTGCTCAATAATCTGATATGGTAAAATAATTCTCCCACACAGCCAGGTTTCTCTCCTGCACAGGAGCCTACAGCAACTTGAAAATTTCCATACACAAGCTCAGACCTGTCATGGGATTACTACCATATTAATTAATATTATATGATTGTGTCCAGATTCACAAAAGACAATCTTTGCATTGAAATGATCATGCAACCAATTTTCTGTCTTACACAGGTTTGATAAATGAGGGCCCCTCTGATTGGCTGTTGGAACTGACGTCATAGTTGCCATAGTTGTAGTCTTGTCAGTGTTCCCACCTGGAACAAGAAAGTTACAAAGTGCTGCTTTAAATAGTGATTACTAAAGCATAACATGGTTTGTTTTTTTTTTTGGTCAAAAGTGCCATGTCATTACACTGCCATAAACTACTGATATACCAGCTTTCCACCCAGCTGCAGCCCTTTTAAAAGATACCACTGCTACAAGTCTCCACAAATTCATTTGGTATTTGGACAACAAAGGCACAAAGCAGTGAAATGGACAACATCCCCCCCCCCCAAAAAAAAAAATTAAAAAAAATCTAAAAACTAGTATTATAGTCAAGACCCTGTCAAGTCCAGAGCATTCCAAGACCAAGATAAGAACTCAAGACCAAGACCTACATACACAGTGGTCTTGGTCTTGACTTGGTCTCGACCCCTTAAAGTCTTGGTCTTTTTTGCACTCTGGTCTTGGTCTGGTCTTGTTTCAACTACAATGCTACTAAAAACCATTAATGGAAGTTGCAAAGTCTTGTATCAGTTGATACTATCGTAATAGGGCCTTTAGTCTCTCTTTGCTCAGCTTCTGTTTTGTCATGGTATATCCTCATGCTTATGCGCTTGTCTGTACTCAGCTGTTAATTAACAAAGTAACAAAATACCTGCATGCTAAAACTGTGTTGTATTGTGTTTAAGGTGTGCTTGTGAGTGCAGAGAGAAAGAGCTGTAAGACTAGATATGTTGGAGTGATTCTCAGCACTGCTTCAATAAGAACAGAACATTTACCAGTCTATCCTATCAAACACAGCAAATATAAACTTAACACCTTACCTGGTTAAAAAAAAAAATAGCACTGGAGCAACTTAATATGCTTTTGATGCTCAGATGAACTTTTTCATCACCAAAATTTGGGGCAAAGCTCTGAATACATAGGTGGTGTAAGAAGAATGCGTTTCATAATGATCATCTCTTACAGTTGATGATACATTCACAACTTTTATGCCTTGACAGCATAGTGTATCCTTAATAATTACTGGTCTCTTGAACTGTTGATTAGAACCGTTGTTATTAAGCTTGGTTTATAAAACTGCAACATTGATGACCAAAGAAATCACAGCTTTGAGCAGAAAATAAATATTAAATGTAAAAGGAAAAAAAAAGGACATGCCTTTACTCTTGTGTTTTTATGCATACCTGTTGCAGCTCTTAATTGATTTATGTTGCTTGTTCTTGCCACCACAGATAGATTTTTACATCTGACTGAGGCGCTAAATTGAGTAGCTGTGACTGGATGATGTTGGGTGATCATTCTTCTCCACCATGATTAGCTTCATTTCTTGGTGGTTGCCATGTTGAATTGCAACCAAAAAATGGATTAAAAGATAACATGTATGGAGTAAAACAGATTGGCCCAAAATAATTCCCTGATATGGAAAAGTTGGAAACCCTAGCTACTGGCCTTGTAGCCTCTGTCCTGCTGTTTTTCTCTTGAACTATGAGGCCTCAACTCTGCAGAAAACTGTCTTTAGCTGAGGAGGACCAACGCCTACGTACAGTACTGTGAAAAAGTATTTGCCCACTTCCTGATTTCTTATATTTTTGCTTATTTGTCAAATTTTGATATTAGACAAAGATAATAATACTAAATGCAGCTTTTAATTAAATGATGATTTCATTTATTAAGGGAAAAAAGCAATCCATACCTACCTGGCCCTATGTGAAAATGTAATTGTCCCCTAAACCCAGCAACTGGTTGTGCCACCCTTGGTGGCAACAACTGCAGTCAAACATTTGCAGTAACTGGCAAGGAATCTTCTGCATCGCTGTTGAGGAATTTTGGCCCACTCTTCTTTGCAGAATTGTTTTAATTCAGCCACATTGGAGGGATTGAGCTTGAGGTCATGAACTGATGGCCGGACATTCTCCTTCAGGATTTTCCGGTAGAGAGCAGAATTCATGGTTCCATCAATTACGGCAAGTCATCTAGGTCCTGAAGCAGCAAAGTAGCCTCAGACCATTACACTTCCACCACCATGTCTGACTGCTGATATGATGCTCTTTTTATGAAATGCTGTGTTAGTTTTAAACCAGTTGTAACAGGATGCATGCCTTCCAAGAGAAGAACCTTTGTGTTCTTGTTGATCAGCAGTGATTTTTGCCTTAGAACTTTCCCATGGATTCCATTTTTGCCCAGTCTCTTTCTTATTGTTGAATCATGGACCAGTGTCCAAACTGAGGCAAGTGAGGTCTGCAGTTCTTTAGATGTTGTTCTGTGTTTTTGTTTTTCATCTGTTCTTGAATTTCTTTATATCGTAGCATGATGTGTTTTTGTTTTTTTTTTTTTTTAGATCTTTTAGCCTACTTCACTTTGTCAAACAGGTTCTATTGAAGTCATTTCTTGATTTCATAGATCTGGCATTAAACAGGTCTGGGTGTAGCTAATGAAATTGAACTCAGCTTTCTAAAAATGTGTTTAATTCATGATGTGTGTGTGTCTGTGGGGGATGGGGGGGATTACTTTTTATCTCTCGCCAGTTGAAAATCAAAGGGGTCGAGGGCAGAAGGGGTATTATGTCATGGGACCGTCCGTCTGTCCATCTGTCCCACTTTTGTGAAATCAACTCCTCCTACAGTTTTGTCCCAATTGTTTTGAAAGTTGGCACCAGGGTTTGCTATACACTGAGAATGTGCATATTGTAATTTGGCTCCAATCGGATGATTTTTGCTGGAGTTTGGGGGCAAAAGGTCAAATGTCAAGGTTGGCATTCCCTATGCTCTACTGCTATAGAACGAATAAAGCTAGGGTCACCAAAATTGGTACACAGGTTCGCCCAGAGACTATGACCTCTGACTATGGGTTTGGAGTCAAAAGGTCAAAGGTCAAGGTCAACATTCCATTTGCACTATTGCTATAGAATGAGTACAATGGGAACTGTTCACGTCAGGGTTAAAAGATACTGCAGAGAATGTTATCAGTTACAGGAGAGAGGTGAATAAAGAATGCTGGATATCAGAGCACATTTAAAACCTTATTAACAAAAGGAAGATTGCTAAGACCAACAGAGAGCAAACAAGCCCTAACAAATGCTGGCAGGAGAAAGTCTGCATAAATAAGGCTCTAGACAAAGAGGTGAAGAGAAGCTGCAGGAGAGACAATTGCAAGTGGATTGAAACCAAAGGTCAGGAGGCACAAGAGGCAGCCAACCAGAATGACTCTAGGACACTATCGCTTACTCCGAGAACTGGCTGGATCTAGATATAACTCTGATTCTCCGATCAGGAGTAAGGATGGCAAGCGCCTATAGACAGAACAGGAGTGGAACAATACATGGCAAAAGCTTTTCTGTGACAGCCTTGATCAACCAGAACCAGATGATCCAGTCAAGACTGACAATCTCCCAGTTGAACAGCTCCCAGTCAACTTGGGCAAAATCAGCAATTCCAAAGTTGTGCATGCTATCTGGAAGTTAAAGAACAACAAGCAGCCAAGCAAGGATGAAATCTCTGCAGAACTACTAAAATATGGTGGAAACATCATCATAGAACTGGGCTGCACGGTGGCGCAGTGGTTAGCACTGTGGCAGCACAGTTTACCCTCGGCCGGGGGATCGCGGGGATCGTGAGATCGTGGGTTCGATCCCTGCCCCCGGCCAACAGTGATCTGTGCGGAGTTTGCATGTTCTCCCTGTGTTGTGTGGGTTTACTCCCGGATTTCTCCGGTTTCCTCCCACATGCCAAAAACATGCAGGTTAGGGATAAGGGGCGCTTGCGCACGCAGCGACCGGCAGCTGGTGGCTTGTCACCAGACTGCAAAACAAATCTACCTACGGGTACAAAATAAGTAATAAAAAAAAAAAATAGAACAACTAGTAGTGCTTTTCAACAAGTGCTGGAATGAGCAAAGTATTCCAGATTACTGGAATAAAGGTATAGTGATTAAACTGCCAAAGAAAGGAAACCTCAGCATCTATGACAACTGGAGAGGTATAACACTCCTACCTGTCCCAGACAAAGTTTTCTGTAAAGTGCTTTTGAACAAGCTTCTGAAAGCTGTTGACATGAAACTCTGTGAACAACAAGCCAGATTCCACCAATGCCGCTCCTGTGTATAACAGATTTTTACTTTGCGGAGCATTCTAGAGCAAAGCATCAACTACCAAAAGGACCTCATCATCAACTTTATTGATTTTGAAAAGGTCTTCGACAGCATTCATGGATAATTACTCTGGAAAATGCTACAGTATTATGGAATCTCAGACAAAATTGTTAGGATCTTCCAAGAACTTTACAAGAACTCAAGCTGCTGTATTAAGACAGCTACAGGCTACACTGATTACTTCACAATCGACACAGGAGTGAGACAGGGGTGCATCTTGTCACCAACATTATTTAACATTGTTACTGACTGTGTGACTAGGGGAGCTCTGTCCAACCTAGTATTTGGAATCAAGTGGAAATACCAAGATCATTTCATTTACTGCAACTCAATAGAGAACCAGGATCGTCTCACTGACCTTGATTGTGACGATGATATTGCCTTGCTGGCAGAGAACAGTATCAGCCAAGAGATGACAACTAGTCTGGTAATGGAAGCATCCAAGTTGGGCCTTCATGTTCGCAGTGACAAGACAGAAATAATTAGACCTAGCCAACTGCCTGAATCCCAGCACATTACCATTGGAGGGACTGTGATAGAACAGGTTGACAAATTCACATACTGTATCTGGGGAGCATAACATCTTTAGACAGCAATGTTGAAGTGGATGTGAACATTTGATAAGGCAAAGCTGCAGCAGTCTTCAGAGAACTGTTCAACATCTGGAAATCGAGACAAAGATCGATTTCTACTCCACCATCATAGTGCACAACGCTATTTATGCAATCGAAACATGGAAAAACACAACCAAAGTGGTACAAAAGCTTGATGCGTTTCATCACAGATGCCTTCAGAGGATCCTAGGCATAACATGGACTGACTTTTAGGGATCAAAAGGTCAAAGGTCAAGGTTTGCATTCCCTATGCCCCATTACTATATGAGTAAAGCTAGAGTCGCCAAACTTGGTACACAGGTTTACTCTGAGACCCTGAACTGTGACTATGGGTTTGGGATTGCAAGGTCAAAGGGCAAAGTCAAAATGCCATATAAACTATATCTCAACAACAAAGAAAGCTAGGGTCACCAAACTTGCTACACAGGTTCATCTTGGCATCCTGACCTACAGTACATCTGTGGGTTTAGGGTCAAAAGGTCAATGTTAACATTCCCTCTACATTATTACTATAGAACAAGTGAAGCTGTGCTCACCAACCTTGGTACATAGACTGACTTTTAGGGATCAAAAGGTCAAAGGTCAAGGTTTGCATTCCCTATGCCCCATTACTATATGAGTAAAGCTAGAGTCGCCAAACTTGGTACACAGGTTTACTCTGAGACCCTGAACTGTGACTATGGGTTTGGGATTGCAAGGTCAAAGGGCAAAGTCAAAATGCCATATAAACTATATCTCAACAACAAAGAAAGCTAGGGTCACCAAACTTGCTACACAGGTTCATCTTGGCATCCTGACCTACAGTACATCTGTGGGTTTAGGGTCAAAAGGTCAATGTTAACATTCCCTCTACATTATTACTATAGAACAAGTGAAGCTGTGCTCACCAACCTTGGTACATAGGTTCACCCTTAGGCCATGACCACTCCATGACCAACTATAGGTTTGGGATCAAAATGTCAAAGGTCAAGGCTGCCATTCCCTATGCCATATTGCTATAGAATGAGTAAAGCTAGAGTCACCAATCTTGCTACACAGCTTCACCTTGGGAATCCTATCCTACAATTATGGGTTATATATGATTATTTTTGTTATATATTCATAGAGGACAGGCTTATCATAATTTGGTTCTGCCCAGTAATTATATGGAAAAGTTAAAAACTGCTCTCCTTCAGTAAATTATTGAAATCTTCAAAGCAATACAGAGGTGAGGGATATTGCACTCGCCTCAGAGTGCTCTTGTTCACATAGGGAATGAAATCATCATTTAAAAGCTGCGTTTGTATTTAGTTGAGTTATTTTTGTTTAATATTACAATTAGTTTGATGATCTGAAACATTTAAGTGTGACAAATATGCAAAAATGTGAGAAATCAGAAAGGGGGCTTTCCTGTTAGGAAAGCACGCTCAAACGGAGCAAATATACGACCAGCAGTTGTGAGTGGTGAGATGGAGGCATATTGCTGACACTTCAAGCCTTTTTTTTTTAACAAAGCAAGTCACAGAAGCATGGAAGGCATGGCTGTCTGCCATCATCTTTTTTCTTGTTTTTACTTAAAAAGTAAACTTGGGGGTTGGCAAATACAGTTGTAGCATCCCACACCACCATGTCATCACTGAAAATCATACACTAAAAAAGTTCTGTTGAAGTTCAAGATATTAGACATTGTTGGTGCGATTTTTATTATGATTTTTGTTAAGATTTCCAGTCTTCTTCTTTGTGTTAGCCACTTTGAAAAAATAAGCCTTATGCCTCTGCAAATCAAATGTTTAACATCAGTGTTTTAAAGTTTCGGTAAAACTTCCTTCAGTTGCCTTGGCATCGAAAGAAGCATGAAAGAAAACAAGTTGCATTTAAAAAAAAAAAACTTTTGACCTATATTTTTGCAATACCTTACAGTCAGTTATTCATCAAGTGCTGTTTATTCATTCATTTCCAGGTATTTTTATTTTTTCAATAGCCAAAACTGTGATTGAGGACCAAACCAATACTGTGTCTTTTGGTGACTTTGCCAACCCCTGCCCTGTAAACTGGCATGATTGGAGCATTGTTACTAATGTGGAATGGTTTGGTTTTCCAGGAATTGTGGGAGGAATGTGGGTGGAGGACAACTTATTCACACATATAGACCTATATACACATGCACATTGTCTCATTTACAGAAAACGCTGGCAATCAGTAGAAACACCTCTACATCTGTGTGGTTTCTTTTTTTCTCTCGCTCTCTCAGACCATCAGTGACAACAGTCCCATGAAACGCTCCGCCTCATCACTGGGCCACAGCAGGTCCGGGCGGGGCCACAGAGACAAAGATGGAGTGGATGATTACAACATGGAGCGTGCCATACCCGAGGAGGGAAGAAGACACGGACACAGGCGAAAAGACCGGAGTCATCGGGTGTCGGAGAGGTCCCTCTGTCGCTACACTGATGCTAATACAGGTGGGACAGATTTAGACAGCAGAGTCTTGTTAAGATAAGATAAACCTTTATTAGTCCCACAATGGGGAAATTACATTTAAAACAGTTGCCCAATATTGAAAATGTCTTATAAACTTGGCAATTTATGCTCTCCCTCTGCTGTGTGATTTGTCTACTAAATGTCTGCTAAATATGCATTGAGGTTTTTTTTTGCCTGCAATCAAAATTTCGCTTACTCATTAAGCGTCAATTTGATAAAACATGTTTTTTTCTCTCGCCTACTGTGTCATATCCTCTCTCTTTCTTTTTTTTTAACTTTCTTCTTTATGACTGGCGCCTAGCGGCTGCCCCGGCCTTGGATGCGCTCTGCAGAGCGTGCCCAAATGCCAAGTCACGTTTCGTTACCTTGTATTCATACATGTGTAATGACAATAAAGTTGAATCTCATCTCATCTCATCTCAATTAAAACAAAATCACATAAAAGGACTATTTGTTTTGCATAACTATTACTTGAATCGACCATAAAAAGATGGCATGAGTGCACTCTCTCAAAGTGAGGCCTCACATCACCGTTGTCCTCTGGTGGCTGGCTGCAGTAGGACAAAAACTTTTCAAAGATAGTTTCTGTCCTTGTGGGAAATTCTTAGCTGTCTGTTTTAAGTGTTCACTTTTCAGCTCAGTTAATTTTTTATAACAGGTATTTTTGGCACTTTTTGGCTCTATTGAAAAGAGGCAGGAAATGGGGTGGAGAATAGGGAAAAGACATGCAGGAAAGATGCTCAACTGAGCCAGGGATCTCTGGTCTTGAGCAACAGGCTTTTGTGATATGTGTTATAATCATTGGGCTACTGGAACACCACAATTACCAATTTTTAATTAGTTAATTGATGTCATTAAAGTGGAGTGTGGTCAAAACTGAGTATGGCTGCTGCATAGTAGGGGTGGGGGAACTAATACTTTTTTTAGATGTACGCCATCTCTGTACATGAAAGAATCTCGATCGATACACAAAGGTCTAAGAATTGATTTTTAAATGTCCAGAATCCAGCAGAAACCCATGTGTGCCTGCACCAGAGCTGGAGAGGAAGCAACAGAGTAGAGTAGTGCCTGAAGTGGAATAGACACTGGTTAATGTAATGTTCCAATTGACTTGTCACATCTCTGTTTTATTAATAGAAGATATTGGAAAGGAACTCATTATTGGTCATTGCAAATACTTTGCTTTGAAAGTAATCTCTCAGTAAGAAAAAGGAAATCCTAAATAGAAAAAAAAATCACATTACAGTTTTTAAAATCTCATAATTGTTGAATCATGAGGTAAGATAAGATAAGATAAGCCTTTATTAGTCCCACAATGGGGAAATTCCAGGATTGCAACAGCACAGGGATAGCAACACTCAGAGCAACAATCGGAAGGCAAGAAAAAAAAGCAAGAGCAGCTAATATACATATGTACATATTACTATAAATATATATATATACACACAGACACACAGTGCAGAGCATTGTAGCTGGATGGAATAAATATATGAGTATATAAACACACAGTGCGGAGCATTGTAGCTAGATGGAATAAATATGTAGATATATAAACACCCACAGTACGGAGCATTGCAGCTAGGTGGAATAAATATGTAAATATATAAACACACACAGTGCGGAGCAATGTAGCTAGATGGAATAATATGTAGATATATTAACACAGTGCGGAGCATTGTAGCTAGATGGAATAAATATATAGATATATAAATATAAACACACCCAGTGCGGAGCATTGTAGCTAGATGGAATAAATATGTAAATATATAAACACACACAGTGCAGAGCATTGTTGCTAGATGGGATGAAACAGCACAACCGTCTACTTAGTTATCCTACATGGTATGATTATGTGCCCATACATATTCTCACCCTCCATAGCGACCGGTATTTTCCTAGTTGTATGCCAGAGGGGACCATTGTGTAAGTCTATTGCATCTTTTGCATTCAAAAAACTGTTAGGTTGTTACGTCTTTTTTGCTATCTCTGCGAGCAGCCCTGCTTAGGTTGTACAGTCTGACAGCCGTTGGTAGGAAGGACCTGCGAAACCTCTCGGTTGTGCACCTGGGATGATGTAGTCTGCTGCTAAATGAGCTCCTCAGTGCATTCAGTATGTCCTGCATAGGGTGGAACTCGGACTCCAGCAGAGATGACAGTTTAGCCACCGTCCTTCTCTCTCCTATCTCCTCCACCGGGTCAAGGCGCTGCCCCAGGACAGAGCTAGCTTTCTTGATCAGTTTGTTCAGTCTCTTCCTATCGGTTGCAGTAATGCCACTGCCCCAGCAGACCACTCCAAAAGTGATGGCTGATGCCACCACCGTGTCATAGAATGTCTTCAGCAGCGCCCCTTGTACACCAAAAGATCTGAGTCTCCTCAGTAGGAACAGCCTGCGCTGTCCCTTCTTGTAGAGTGCGTCAGTATTGTGTGACCAGTCTAGTTTATTGTTCAGATGAACACCCAGGTACTTGTAGGATGTCACCATCTCAATGTCTGTTCCCTGTATATTTACTGGTGCTGTGAGGGGTTGTCCATGCCTGCGGCAGTCCACCACCAGCTCCTTAGTTTTCCTCGCGTTGATCTGGAGGCAGTTCTGGTGGCACCAGTCCACGAAGTCCTGGATAAGCCCTCTGTACTCAGCTTCATCTCCATTGGAGATGAGGCCAACGATCGCAGAGTCATCAGAGAACTTCTGTAGATGGCAGTGTGTTGTGTTGTGTGAGAAGTCCGCAGTATAAAGAGTGAACAGGAAGGGAGCCAACACCGTTCCCTGGGGGGCCCCCGTGCTACCGATGATCGTGTCGGACACACAGTCCCGGGTTCTCACAAACTGAGGCCGGTTCGTGAGGTAATCCAGGATCCATAATGACAGGTGCTGGTCCACCCCTGCGCGCAGCAGCTTGTCCTTCAGGATCATCGGTTGGATGGTGTTGAAAGCACTGGAGAAGTCGAAGAACATGATCCTCACCACATTCCCGGGCTTCTCCAGGTGGACAGAGAGGTGGGCAGAGATTCCCACTCTTACTACATAGACTGTTATATGCAGCCGTATACGAGGGGTGGCTGAAAAGTTCATAGGCTGAAAAGTTCATCATGGTCAAGTTTGACCAAATGTGGTTTATTTTTCAACTGCAGGGATACAAGCGCTGCAACACCAATGGGAGAATTGTATGGACTGAAGGGGAGACCATGTTGAAAAATAAACCACATTTGGTCAAACTTGACCACAAGGAACTTTTCAGGCTATGAACTTTTCAGCCCCTCCTTGTACAGTAGGTGGGAACTGAAATGTGAGCTCAGCTTCTGTCGCTACTGCAGATTCTCACTCCAAAAACTCACAATCCAGAAAACGGGCTTCACTTTTGGCAAAGGCAAAGAGGTAATCCCAGCCCCCAAAATAATGCAGCTGAGCTCATCACTTCCATCTCTGAGACCTGTGCTTTTCAAAATAAGCTGAGTTTGTATATTTTGGCATTTTTGGCCTTCCAATTTTACAGTGGTGGGCCGGGCATTTGACCCATAAGCCTTCAGTGGTTTTCCATCTGATTTAATTCACCTCTCAATACCATCACCATAATTATAGAAACCTTCAATACTACACAAAATGAAAGCACCAAGGTGCTGCGCCTCAGTGCCTTTGGCATGGTAGCTTTGAAAGCTGTAAAAAAAAAAGTGGCACTCCGACCTCAGCTGGCCTGGAATAGTTATTACAATATCTTTTTTCGCCACTGCATTGACAGAAATGGTGAGTTAAATTTGTTTATTTTGAAAACAAAGCCTTATCTCGAAATTTTGGCAAATTAAAAGTCGAGAAAATATAGTGATGCAATGATACAAGCCTTTAGTTCCACTTAATTTTGACTGGGTGAGCTGAAAAGCTGGTAACAGACAGATACAAACAAACACACAACCACACACACAACCACACAACTGCACACAGACACATTGAGTGATTACCATAAAAACACAACATAACAAGGTGTTGCATTACATTACAGTCTCTCTCCACCACAGTTGTGCCATGCACACCATCCCAAACAAAAGCATCAATATTTACATAAGATGACAAAACCATAGAAAATGTAAATAAAATACATTTTGCTCAAAGGGGAACCCAGTGTGGCCTGCAGTGCTCCCGTCTATGACGTCTCATCCACTGTGGCAGTGACGGGGGCTGCTGTATGGGGGCTCTGCTCATGGTTGCTAGCTTGCCGACATTTAAACCAGCAGTTGTTGATTTCCAGTAATGTCACCTACTATTTTCAGATATACAGCGGGGAAAATAAATATTGACCATGCCAACATTTTTCTCATTAAACATATTTCTGATGGTGTGGAGAAGTGTGGAAGGACGAGGCTGAGTTTATTTCTCAAGTCAGTTTTATTCACATTCTCCAACATCCAAAAACAGAAAGAGAATGAATCCCCCAACATCTGTCCCTTTTATACCCCAGGACATCAAAGTACACAGTCACATTGTCTTTTAATCCCAAATCACAATGCATCCCCCTCCAGGTCTTCTCACCTCCACCTAAAGTCCTGGTGGTCAGGAAATCCCTCAAGGCCATCTCTTTGCATACAAAAGGCCAGATCTCACATCCTCCTGTTACCCCTAGGAGGTTCAGTCCTTTTGTTCCTCTGAGACGTGAAGCATACAATAAGCATACAGTAATATACAGTATATGTGAAGCATATGAAACCCACATATGTGCCACATGACCCCCCCCAAACGTCTAAGATGGAACAACATAACCACAGATTGCATGTCATAATAAAATCACTACATATCAGTCCACGTGCCGCTTGGGCCTCAGTCTTCTCCCGTATTTGCTGAAAGCAGGTTGTACCACCTCCGCAGCATCTTCCTGCTGTGGAGCTGCTGCCTGAGGATGAGAACTGTTAGTCAACCTCTGTGGGTGTTCTGGGGAATGCTCTCTAGGGGGTCTGCCACGCCGAGGAGCCTTAGCCAACTGCACACCTTCGTCACCTATCAGAAAAGCGGGTTTGAGCCTGTTTATGCCAATCATTTCTTTTCTGCCTCCCAAATCTAGCAAAAAATGCTTATCCCCTGTTTCCAGCACTCTATATGGTCCATCATAAGGTGGGCGTAAAGGTGGGCGATGGGCATCATGTCTGACAAAAACAAACTCCGCATTTTTTAAAGGCTTAGGCACAAAAACACGTGAAAAACTGTGGTGAACGGGGCCAGGTAGTGTGTTCGGGCCCGTGCTATTCTGTAACCGCTGAGCCGGGGAGCACTCTGGCACTGGATTATCTGAGAGTAATTCCCTGGGCAGCCGAAGTGGCTGTGCGAAAACTAGCTCAGCTGGGGAGGCTTCTAAATCCTCTTTAGGTGCAGAACGCAACCCCAACAAAACCCATGGTAGCTTGTCCACCCAATTTGCATCCGTAAGCGACGCTCTGAGAGCCGCCTTCAATGACCTGTGAAAACGTTCGCATAACCCGTTAGCCTGCGGGTTGTACGCGGTCGTGCGGTGGATCGTTGCCCCCAGGCTGAGGGCCATCCCTGACCAAAGTTCGGAAACAAATTGAGGGCCTCTGTCGGACGTAATGTCCGACGGAACTCCAAAACGTGCTACCCATGCTGTTAAAAACGCGCGCGCCACCTCCTCGGCTGTGGTTGACGACAGCAAAATCACTTCCGGCCAGCGCGTGGTGCGGTCAACCATTGTCAGAAGATGAGTGCACCCTTGTGAGGGCAGGAGGGGGCCTACGAGGTCCACGTGGACATGATCAAACCTTTTAGCTGGAATGTGAAACGGCTCCAAGGGAGCTCTCGTGTGTCTATGAACCTTGGCTCGTTGACAAGCCATGCAGGCTGCCGCCCACTCTCTAACTTGTTTGCGCAGGCTCGGCCATACAAATTTCTCTCCTACCATTTTGACCGACGCGCGCACTCCCGGGTGCGCCAGAGAATGGATCGAGTCAAAAACGCGGCGCTGCCACGCGGCTGGTACCACAGGACACGGTCGCCCAGTGGAGACATCGCAGATTAGGGGGGGCATACCGTCTTGCAGCACCCTGTTCTCCAGCCTTAGCCGTGTTGGTCCAGACTGGAGCGCGCGCACATCCGCGTTGCTAACCTGCTCCGCGGCCATGGCTGCATAATCTATCCCCACACGGACTGGGGCCGCGCGCACTTCCGCGTCGCTAACCTGCTCCGCGGCCATGGCTGCAGAATCTACCCCTACGCGGGCTGGAGCCGCCACGGCGCGCGAGAGGCAGTCCGCCACTACATTAAGTTTACCCGCCACATGCTGAATATCAGTAGTAAACTCCGATATCGCGGCCAGCTGTCTCTGCTGCCGGCCTGACCAAGGTTCTGAAATCTTGGCCATCGCGAAAGTCAGTGGCTTGTGGTCAACGAACGCGGTGAAACGGCATCCTTCCAGCCAGAACTGGAAGTGGCGAATGGCCAAGCGGAGAGCTAACAACTCCCTGTCGAATGCGCTGTATTTTCGTTCGCTATCGCGCAGGGTCTTGCTGAAAAAGGCGAGCGGTTGCCAGGCTCCGGCTGCATACTGTTCCACGACTGCCCCTATGGCCACATCTGACGCGTCAGTAGTGAGCGCCATTCGGGCCGTTGGGACTGGATGTGCCAACAACGCAGCGTTTGCCAGGGCTGTTTTGACTTCAGAGAATGCGCGCTCTCGCTCCGGAGACCATTCGACTTTATTTGTGGGTTTTTGTTTTTTTAGTGCAGCATACAATGGTTGCATGAGCTGCGCTGCGCGGGGGAGGAAACGGTTATAAAAATTCACCATTCCCAAAAACTCCTGTAACGCTTTGACCGTTTGTGGTTGGGGAAAATTTGTTACTGCGCGCACTTTGTCAGGCAGAGGAACCGCTCTTTCTGGGGAGACGCGATGCCCCAAAAAATCAATCTGCGTCACCCCGAACTGACACTTTGCTGGGTTGATTATTAACCCGTGCTCTACCAACCTCCGGAAAACTGCCGTGAGGTGGTTTTCGTGTTCGTCTTTGGACGCGCTGGCTACCAATATGTCGTCCAGGTAGACGAACACGAAGGGGAGATCGCGCAAAACTGCGTCCATCATGCGTTGGAACGTCTGCGCCGCGCCTTTAAGCCCAAACGGCATGCGCAAAAACTCGAAAAGCCCGAAAGGAGTTATTACCGCTGTTTTGAGTATGTCCTCAGCGCGCACTGGGACCTGGTGGTAACCGCATACCAAATCTATTTTAGAAAAAACGCGTGCCCCCGCCAAATGAACTGAAAAATCTTGGATGTGCGGGATCGGGTAGCGGTCGTGCGCTGTAGCGTTGTTCAACCTGCGGAAATCACCGCAAGGTCGCCACAAGCCATCAGCTTTCGGGACCATGTGAAGCGGTGAAGCCTCTTCGAACGCCTGATGATGCCCAACCTTTCCAGGTTGGCGAACTCCTCGCGCGCTATGGTCAGTTTAGCTGAATCCAAGCGCCAAGCTTTTGCAAAAACGGGCGGTCCGGTGGTAGTAACAAAATGTTCCACCCCGTGTTTAGCCACGGTCGCCGAAAATGTTGGGACTGTGAGTGCTGGGAACTGAGTGAGGAGTGTGTGGAACTTACCACCTGCAGCTGTGACGTTGGCTTGTGCTGTTGGCGGGGCCACTCGAGCTGTGCAGGGAATAGAATAAAAAGAGAGTGCATTAACCAGGCGTCTGTTAGCAAGATCGACCAACAAACCATGTGAGCACAAAAAATCAGCCCATAACATGTTGAAATTGACTGCCGCTATGACGAAAGTCCACTCAAATGTACGGCCGTGTAAAGACAGAAGCAGAGTCCTCTCACCGAAGGTCTTAATCGCCGAGCCATTCGTTGCTGACACCCTGGGACCACTGGAAGGCACCAGCCGGTCAGCGTAGGAAGGTGTGATGAAACTCAGCTGGGAGCCTGTGTCCACGAGGAAATGCCTCCCTGAGCGCGCATCCCTCAAGTAGAGCAGCTTGTTCTCCTCTCCGAGGGCCGCAGCTGCTACCGACCCCCGGTTTTGGCGTTTCCCGAGCACTTGAAATGGCACGGTGGAATGCACTTGCGTGCCCTCTCTGCGAAACGGCGATGGTAGAAGCAAAGGACGTCGTCTGCTCCGTGTCTCCTGGCCCCTGCCGCCACCGTCGTCGGTGAGTCTGGTGCTGCAGCCTCTGGCCCCCTGCCATCTCCGGACGTTGCGCCTAGCTCCGCTGCCGCAGCCGTAGCCGCACGCCGTTTATTGGTGTTGACGAGTCGTTGCGCCTCCTGGCCCAGCTCGTGGTAGTCTCATCGGGCCAACAGTGGTGAACTGGCCAGGGTCACTCTCACCGCTGACGGTAGGGTCCTGAGGAAAAGGTGGGTGAAGATGAAGTTATCATCTTCAGAGTCTCTCAAACTCAACATCTCCCCCATCAGGTCTGCAGGTCTGTCGCTCTCAAATTCAGTCAGCGCCAGGAGCCCCTCTGCTCGCTCCTCCACCGAGGGGGTGAAGTAACGGATGAGTGCAGCCTTCAACGTGCTGTACTTGTCGCTGTCTGGCGGGTGGTTGATCAGGCTCTCCACTCGCTGGGCTGTGTGGTTGTCCAGCTTTGCAACCACATGGTAGAACTTTGTGGCGTCTACCGAAATTCTCCGGAGGTTGAACTGCCCCTCGACCGCATTAAACCAGGAGTGCGCATTGTTCTGCCAGAAGTCCAGTAGCTGAACTGTGGCTGCATTCGTTTGGCTGGCTCCTGACGAGTCTGGCTCGGGAGAATTGCTTCTGCTCATGATACGTCTTAGGGTCACCAGTGTGGAGAAGTGTGGAAGGACGAGGCTGAGTTTATTTCTCAAGTCAGTTTTATTCACATTCTCCAACATCCAAAAACAGAAAGAGAATGAATCCCCCAACATCTGTCCCTTTTATACCCCAGGACATCAAAGCACACAGTCACATTGTCTTTTAATCCCAAATCACAATGCATCCCCCTCCAGGTCTTCTCACCTCCACCTAAAGTCCTGGTGGTCAGAAAATCCCTCAAGGCCATCTCTTTGCATACAAAAGGCCAGATCTCACATCCTCCTGTTACCCCTAGGAGGTTCAGTCCTTTTGTTCCTCTGAGACGTGAAGCATACAATAAGCATACAGTAATAAACAGTGGGGCAAAAAAGTATTTAGTCAGCCACCAATTGTGCAAGTTCTCCCACTTAAAAGATGAGAGAGGTCTCCAATTTTCATCATAGGTATACCTCAACTATGAGAGACAAAATGAGAAAAAACAAATCCAGAAAATCACATTGAAGGATTTTTAATGAATTAATTGGTAAATTCCTCGGTAAAATAAGTATTTGGTCACCTACAAACAAGCAAGATTTCTGGCTCTCACAGACCTGTAACTTCTTCTTTAAGAGGCTCCTCTGTCCTCCACTCGTTACCTGTATTAATGGCACCTGTTTGAACTCGTTATCAGTATAAAAGACACCTGTCCACACCCTCAAACAGTCAGACTCCAAACTCCACTATGGCCAAGACCAAAGAGCTGTCAAAGGACACCAGAAACAAAATTGTAGACCTGCACCAGGCTGGGAAGACTGAATCTGCAATAGGTAAGCAGCTTGGTGTGAAGAAATCAACTGTGGGAGCAATTATTAGAAAATGGAAGACATACAAGACCACTGATAATCTCCCTCGATCTGGGGCTCCACGCAAGATCTCACCCCGTGGGGTCAAAATGATCATGAGAACGGTGAGCAAAAATCCCAGAACCACATGGGGGGACCTAGTGAATGACCTGCAGAGAGCTGGGACCAAAGTAACAAAGGCTACATCAGTAACACACTACGCCGCCAGGGACTCAAATCCTGCAGTGCCAGATGTGTCCCCCTGCTTAAGCCAGTACATGTTCAGGCCCATCTGAAGTTTGCTAGAGAGCATTTGGATGATCCAGAAGAGGATTGGGAGAATGTCATATGGTCAGATGAAACCAAAATAGAACTTTGGTAAAAACTCAACTTGTCGTGTTTGGAGGAGAAAGAACACCATACCTACTGTGAAGCATGGGGGTGGAAACATCATGCTTTGGGGCTGTTTTTCTGCAAAGGGACCAGGATGACTGATCCGTGTAAAGGAAAGAATGAATGGGGCCATGTATCGTGAGATTTTGAGTGAAAACCTCCTTCCATCAGCAAGGGCATTGAAGATGAAATGTGGCTGGGTCTTTCAGCATGACAATGATCCCAAACACACCGCCCGGGCAACGAAGGAGTGGCTTGATAAGAAGCATTTCAAGGTCCTGGAGTGGCCTAGCCAGTCTCCAGATCTCAACCCCATAGAAAATCTTTGGAGGGAGTTGAAAGTCCGTGTTGCCCAGCGACAGCCCCAAAACATCACTGCTCTAGAGGAGATCTGCATGGAGGAATGGGCCAAAATACCAGCAACAGTGTGTGAAAGCCTTGTGAAAACTTACAGAAAACGTTTGACCTCTGTCATTACCAACGAAGGGTATATAACAAAGTATTGAGATTGTGGCGGTTTGGGAAAACCCCCACAACACACAGGGACAGACAGCTCGCTACTCCTGGGTTTTTACCGCTGCATGCTGTGATCTAATCAGCCATTTATGCATTTCACTGCTGTGAGGTTAATGTGCCATCCATGCATTGTGTTCATGCATCCTGTCTGTGCCTCTCATATGCAAATGCTCATATCGACCCATGTGAATGCTTTGATGTATTGTTGTAGCTGAGTATATAAGCTGTCTGAATTTCATGTTCAATCTCTCATTCTCACTTCTACAATGGCTGCTGCTGGACACAGACTTTGTGTCCTCCTCTCCTTCTCTGAGAGCCGTGGGCTCGCTCCCGGCGCGCATGCACGGCACCGGGAGAGGAGCTCGTGAAGGCGGTATGATTAATAAAACCTGCTTAAAACCTCAGCATCGCTGCCTTATCTTATCATCCGCCGCACTGGTGACCCGACGCTGAAACGAACACGCTGCCAGCGAACGCAACGCCCGGCGGTGATTCTCCGACGACCAGCGAACGCGGCAGCCTGACTGATCTGCCCTCCCTTCTGCTTCAGGGAGACTTCAATGCGGAGTTTCCAGGCGAAACTCTCCGCAGAACACCCACGACCGGGAAAGCTGAGCAACGTTTCATGGTGAGATCTGCACGCCTAGATCGGCACATCCACGCTGGACCGGCCGCGCTCACAGCTCCTCCACACGAGAGCGCATGCACCTCGTCCCCTCTCCACGACGGCGATCCCCATGGCCGACGGAGCACACGTGGACCTGAACGCACCATGACCGAGCGAGTGACAGAGCGTCTACTTCCCTTCACCGCTCCAACACACTGAACAGGGATGATCAAGCTCCCTGACCCTGGTTCTCCTCTCCAGCTGGCCCACCCATCACGGAACCCCGGCGCACACACCGGGGAGTTATGAGGACGGCGCACACCACGCACGGGACAAATACGGCTTTTCTGACCGCCTTCCTTCTGCTGCACACTGGCCCTTCAGGCTTGCTCGTTCACCTGAGGCACGCAGCTTGCTCACTGGATTTTATGGTCTTAGCCACAGCACACAAGGGGAATTCAGCTGTCTGCGGTTCCCGAGGCTTTAGGGTTACGCCTGAACTTAAAGCCAACACGCCAGTCCCTCTGCTCTCATTACAGCCGCCACGCAGCCTCGTCTTTTCTTCATGGCCGCTATTAATCCTTGCAGGACTTAATCACGGGAGGAGCCAGTGACTAATTTTTCTTCTTGTGGACCTCTGCACGTTCAACGGGACAACCCTTCGACATCGCGGACCCACAAGCAATTTTTGCGCGGCCCGGACGTTTTCATCGTCTCCGGTCGGCTTTTACTACCCCCCACCCCCCTCCTGCACAGAGCTTTTCCCTGCTCGCTGCCCAAGCTGCACTATCGAGGTCTCGGCCACCTGCCGAGCCCTCTGGGGGGGAGCTGTGGCGTTTTGGGAAAACCCCCACAACACACAGGGACAGACAGCTCGCTACTCCTGGGTTTTTTCCGCTGCATGCTGTGATCTAATCAGCCATTTATGCATTTCACTGCTGTGAGGTTAATGTGCCATCCATGCATTGTGTTCATGCATCCTGTCTGTGCCTCTCATATGCAAATGCTCATATCGACCCATGTGAATGCTTTGATGTATTGTTGTAGCTGAGTATATAAGCTGTCTGAATTTCATGTTCAATCTCTCATTCTCACTTCTACAACGGCTGCTGCTGGACACAGACTTTGTGTCCTCCTCTCCTTCTCTGAGAGCCGTGGGCTCGCTCTCGGCGCGCATGCACGGCGCCGGGAGAGGAGCTCGTGAAGGCGGTATGATTAATAAAACCTGCTTAAAACCTCAGCATCGCTGCCTTATCTTATCATCCGCCGCAGAGATGAACTTTTGTTGTTGACCAAATACTTATTTTTCCGAGGAATTTACCAATTAATTCATTAAAAATCATTCAATGTGATTTTCTGGATTTTTTTTTTCTCATTTTGTCTCTCATAGTTGAGGTATACCTATGATGAAAATTGGAGACCTCTCTCATCTTTTAAGTGGGAGAACTTGCACAACTGGTGGCTGACTAAATATTTTTTTGCCCCACTGTATATGTGAAGCATATGAAACCCACATATGTGCCACAATGGAGCCATTGACCTGAGATTTTCACCAGATATCAATAACAACCCAAGGAATCCATACATAAAGTACAAAGAAATCAAGGCAACTGTGTTCATAAAACAAGTTATATTTAATAAAGTGGAATGATACAGGGAATAAGTATTGAACACGCTTGGTGAAATTAATTTAATATTTAGTAGAAAAGCCTTTGCTGGTAATAACACCTTCCAGACACCTCCTATATGGAGAAACTAGGCGCAGGCATTGCTCAAGAGTGATTTTAGCCCATTCTTCCTGACTGGTCTTCCTGACTGACTGGTCCATTCTAGCAGCTTTAATTTCCTTCTCTGGAGCCAGTTAAGAGTTTCCTTGGCCGTGTGTTTGGGATCATTGTCTTGCTGAAATGTCCACCCTCATTTCACTTTCAGCATCTTGGCAGATGGCAACAGATTCTTATCCAATTCAATTCAATTCAACTTTATTTATATAGCACCATTTCACAACAACAGTCATCTCATAGCACTTTCAACTGTAGGGGAAACCCCCACAATTGCAGAAAAAAAACCAGCAATCAGGCGATCCCCTGTGAGCAACGCTTGGTGACGGTGGAGAGGAAAAACTCCCTTTTAACAGGAAGAAACCTTCAGCAGAACCAGGCTCAGGGAGGGGCAGTCATCTGCTGCGACTGGCTGGGGGGTGAAGGGATAGAGAAAACGAAAAGAACAGGCACGTAGAGAGCAAACAGCACGACAGGGACTCAATCTATGGGAGAGAACAAACAGATGTTAATGACCAGCAAAACTATTTCATTGAGAGTGAAGAAAGGAGTGAAGCCCAGTGCATTGTTGGAGGTCCCCCGGCTGTCTAAACCTATTAGCAGCATAACTAAGGGAGGGTTCAGAGACACATGATCCCTCCCTAATTATAGGCTATATCAAAAAGGAAGGTTTTAACCCTAATCTTAAAAACAGAGATTGAGTCTGACTCCCGAATCCAGATTGGCAGCTGGTTCCACAGGAGAGGAGCTTGATAACTGAAGGCTCTGCCTCCCATTGTACTTTTGGAGATTCTAGGTATTACAAGTAATCCTGCATTTTGGGAGCATAGTGTTCTGTTAGGATAATAGGGTAGTATCACATCTTTTAAATAAAAAGGGGCCTGATTATTTAGAGTTTTGTAAGTGAGAAGAAGGATTTTAAACTTAATTCTAAACTCTACGGGAAGCCAGTGAAGGGAGGCCAGAACCAGAGAGATATGATCTCTCTTTCTAGTACCTGCTAAAACTCTTGCTGCAGCATTTTAGATCAGCTGAAGACTTTTTAAAGATGTTTTAGGACAACCTGATAATAAAGAGTTACAATAATGTAATCTAGAGCTAACAAAAAGTGTGGATCAGTTTTTCAGCATCACTCTGAGACAAGATGCTCCTAATCTTGGCAATATTACGCAAATGATAGAAGGCAGTCTTAGAAACAAGTTTAACATGTGAATTGAAAAACAGATCTTGATCAGAAATAACTCCAAGGTTCCTCACAGAACTAGTTTTTCTAGCTAGCTATTTACTGAATAGTATTTACAGAATACTGAATACTGAATAGTATTCAGAATACTGAATACTGAATAGTATTTACAGAACTAGCTCACAGTTTTTGTTACCAACACATACATACTGATATCTATTCTTTAAGTAACTACTTAATCAGGACAGTGCTACCCCTTTAATACCACAATTTTGTAGTTTCTTTAATAATAAATTATGATCCACTGTATCATATGCTTTTTTAAGATCCAGGAATACCCCAACTGAATACTCTTTATTTTCTATGGCAGTTGATATTTTTTCTATAAATTCCATTAGAGCAAATGCAGTTGTCCTCTTGTGTCTGAACCCATATTGCTGCTCACACAATAAATTATTCTTCAGTATGAAGTTGTCAATTCTCTCATAGAATATTTTTTCAAGTATCTTGGAAAATTGCGGCAATAGTGAAATTGGTCTATAGTTTGAGAATTCCCCTCTGTCGCCCGTCTTGTATATCGGAATTACTTTAGCTATTTTCATTGCATTGGGAAATATACCGGTTTGGAGAGACAGGTTACAGATATACATCAGTGGTTTCACTAAGCATTCAATAATAGTTTTGACTAAGAGCATGTCAATACCATCACAGTCCGTAGATGTTTTACCTTTAAACGATTTAACAATTTCAATGACCTCTCTCTCGTCTGTGTTCTTTATGAAAATGGAGTCTTTTATAGCAGTGTCATTGCTTATTGTATCACCTGTAGGCGCCATAATGGGTATTTCTCGAGCCAAACTAGGACCAATGTTAACAAAAAAGTTATTAAATTCATCTGCAGGTGAAGCTGCATTCACACTCTGAGTCGTTTTATTATTTTTTGAAAAATCGGTTGGGTAGCTTGTATTTCTGCTTTTATTTCCAAGAATACTGTTAAGTATTGTCCATGTATTTTTAATATTGTCTCTGTTTTTCTCCAGTTCTTTACTGTAATAGTCTCTCTTACTATATCTTATTATATATGTTAACTTATTTTTGTATGTTTTATACCGCTGCTCTGCTTCTTTTGTCCTTTTCTTTAGGAAAGCTTTATATAATAAATTTTTCTTTTTACACGCCTTTTGTAATCCTTTGGTTAGTTAGTTAGTTAATCCCTTCACACCATGAAGGCGTATATGGGCGGCGCCTATCTCCGTTTCTCTGACCCTAGGCCACACAGCTACTGTAAGTAGTGGAAGCTACAGTGGGGGGTCAGTCCTCTGGTAGCTCTGTGTGTAATCCTTTGGTTAACCATGGCTTATCGGCAAATTTATGTTTAAGCTTTTTCTTTACTAATGGACAATTTTTTTCATAAAGAGTGGTTACAATGTTCATAAATGTGTCATAGGCTTCATTTACATCTGATACATAGACTTCTGTCCAGTCCTGCTTCAGCAAGTCTTCTTTAAAAGAACTGATTGCATTTTGTGATTTGTATCTGAACGATTTTAAAATTTTTTCTGTATTGGCCCCTGTGTGGCCATGGATAAGTGCAAAGGTTGGCAAGTGGTCACTTATATCATTTATCAATAATCCACTTTCTATTTTCTTATCAATAATATTAACAAACAGGTTGTCAATAAGTGTAGCAGTGTGAACTGTGATTCTACTGGGATGTGTTATTGTGGGATATAGACTCATGCTGTACATAGAGTTCATGAACTCTGTAATTACATTTTGTTGATGTGGATTCAGTAGATCAATATTGAAATCTCCACAAATTACTACCATTTTCTTACTAGTAATATTATTGTACAGCTCGACTAATTTATCTCTGAATGTCTCAATGCAAGTTCCTGGTGTTCTATATATACAACTTATAATTAGATTTTTTGTTTTATCTTGGTCAATCTCAACAGTAACACATTCCAAAATCTCTGGTAGTGCAAAGGACATTCCATTTACAAGCTTACACCTATACAGGTCATCAATATACAGTGCAACACCACCACCCTTTTTTTGAGATCTGTTAATATGAAACATCTGATATCCCTTTATTGCCATCAGGGGAGCCTGCTCTTCATTAAGCCAAGTTTCAGAGACTGCGATAGCTGTCAATTTTCTGTCTAGCTGTTTTAAATAGCCCTGAATCTGTGGAAAGTTTTTGTTAAGACTTCTGCTGTTGAAGTGTATTATTGATAGTTTACCGTCTAGTTGCACTTGACTTTGAATTGCTTTTCAGTGTAATATTCACAATGGTTATGAATATTATTGAAAAAGTGGTTATCAGGATCAATATTGTTCTCCATCTCTTGTAGTTTATGTTCAACATAATGGCATATTTTCAGAGTTTGAGTTTCCTCACTCTGTGTCAAATGACTTCCTCCAGCTGGGGATAATTGATGTCTACTCAAGTCAGTCATAAGTTTTTTGTTTGTTTTGCTTATTTTTTTTTAAAGTACATTGACATGGTATGTCAAAAGAACTATTCTTACCGTGTGTGTGAATATGGATTATCATTGTCTCTTAATTTTCTTAATCAGTGTTCATCTGTATTTATTTAAGTCAGTAACATCTCTGATCATTATACTCTTTTCTTGCTCAGGTGTTCCATTTAGTTTGATCCAAACTCTACAATTTCTTGTCCATGTTGCCTGTATCTTATTTTGTCTTTTCAGCATCCGTGCTTGCCGTGCTATTTCAGCATTTGTTTTTGTTAGGTGTTCATTTAGGTAAACTTCTGTTCCCCGGAGCTTTCTGGCCTGCCTCAGTATGTCATTCTTTACCCTTCTGTTCACAAAGCGCATCACAATTGATTTCTTTGTTTTATTATCTTTTCTGGGTAAAGCATAACAGGCTGAAATTGCATTTGCTTCGACCTTTATATCTCTACTGTCAAGGAGCTGAAGCACCTGGTTTTCTAGGGAGACTGATTCACTCAGGGGAGCCTCCTCACCTCTCAGTCCTGTTGTAGCATGAGCGTATGATTGATATTTGATGTCTAGTCCACTTATAATTAGGTCATCCATACGAGAACCTTGTTCAAGATCCTCAACGCGTCGCTCCAAGCCCGTAATTTTTTTGTCTTTTTCCTGAATTGTTAATTTTAAGTCTCGTACTTCTTCCATTAGGCCTATTATTTTGGCCTGCTGGCTAACCATTTTGGCCACTTCTTCTGACAAGAAGTTCAGAGATTTTTTGATCTCTTCCATTTCCTCCTTCTTTGGTGGCATTTTTACTGACCTGTGGATAGTAAAAACAATCTCTGCTTGTGTCGCCGGAATCCGATCTGATCCGACCGACCTCGAATCCAGCTGGGCCTCAGCTAGCCCCCTCCGCTGCTAGTCCCGCTGCTTACCGCCGCCGTAACCGAGCTCCTGTCCAGCTCCTCCACCGAGTCCCGCCGCACACCGCCGCTGCAGCCGAGCTCCAATCCTGCTTCTGTCCGGCTGGGGTCCTGGTAGATCCTCCGCTGAGCTCCGCCGCCTACCGACGTCTGCCTCAGTAGTTCCTCCGCTGAGCCCCACCACCTACCGCCGTCTGCCTCAGTAGTTCCTCCGCTGAGCCTTGTCACTTTGCTCTGACTCAGGCTATTGTCTGGCTGGGTCCCGGTGGTCCTCCACTGGTCCCCGTCTCCCACCACCGCCGCCCCCGAACTCCGATCCGGCTCCCGTCCAACTGCTGCCTCGGTTAGTTCCTCCAGCGAGCCCTCGCCGGGGACTGAGTCGCTTCGTGTCGGTGTTAGGTGGTACGACTAGCGTTAGCATTAAGCTAACTAGCGTTAGCTTAGCAAACGCTTCGGGTAAAGCGTAGCAGCGAACCACAGCTAGTTCGCTGTGGTTCAACTATTCAGAGAAAGAATAACCACATCCAAACTAAGAGTTTGATTTGGAAAGGTATTTCTAAGGTTTTTTGAACCAACTAGAATGACTTCAGTCTTATCTGAATTTAATAGCAGGAAATTACAAGTCATCCAAGCTTTGATTTCCTTAAGACATGCCTCTAACTTGGCTAATTGATTACTATCATCTGGCTTCATTGACAGGTATAATTGTGTGTCATCTGCATAACAATGAAAATGTATACAGTGCTTTCTAATAGTGTTGCCTAACGGAAGCATGTATAAACTAAAAAGAATAGGGCCTAGCACAGATCCCTGTGGAACTCCTTGACTGAGCTTTGAGTTGGAAGAAAACTCATTATTGACGTTATTATCAAGGATGTCTCTGTACATTAGTCCATTCATCTTTCCTTCAATTATATGATGTCTGCTTCTGCCATGTGCTGAAAAACACTCCCCACACCATGATGCTCCCACCTCCAAACGTCACCGTTAGTATGGTGTTTGGGGCTGATGTGCAGTGCCATTTCTCCTCCAAACATGCTGTGTGTTGTGGCATCCAAAAAGTTCAATTTTGGTCTTATCTAAACAGATTATATTCTCCTAGTACTTTACTGGTTTGCCCAAATGTTGTACAACAAACTTTAAACGAGATTCAGCATGCTTTTTCTTCAGCAATGGAGCCTTGCAAGGTGAGTGGGCATAGTTCCCATGTTGATTGAGTGCATTACTTATTGTTTTCTTTGAAACAGCAGTACCTGCTAACTCCAGGTCTTTCTGGAGCTCTCCACAAGTGGTCTTTGGCTCTTGAATAACTCTTCTGATAATTCTTTTGACTCCTCTGTCAGAAATCTTGTGAGGAGCTCCTGGTTGTGGCTGGTTTATGGTAAAATGATGTTCTTTCCACTTCCGAATGATGGCTCACTGGAACATTCAGCAGTTTAGAAATGTGCCTGTAACCAATGCCATCATTATGTTTTGCAGTAATAAGATTACGAAGGTCTAGAGAGAGTGTCTTTGCTTCAACCATCATGAGTTCTTTGTGGTGTGACAATCTAATATTCACAGACCTTTTTAAAAGCTGTCAGTCGGGACTTAAACAGCTGAAATTAATTTGCACCAATGGGGGGATGGGATGGCTTCCTAAATTCTGATGGATTTCAGCTGGTTTCTTGGCTTTCTATGCCTTTTTGCACCTCTTTTTTTCATGTGTTCAATACTTATTCCCTGTGTCATTCCACTTTATAAAATATAACTTGTTTTGTGAACACAGTTGCCTTGATTTCTTTGTATGTATGGATTACTTGGGTTGTTACTGATATCTGGTGAAAAACTCAGGTCAGTGGCCCCATCAGAAATGTTTAATCAGAAAAATGTTGATGTGTTCAATACTTATTTTCCCTGCTGTAGTTTTCAGTTTGTTTTACATTTCCTAGCATCAGCTGCAGCAATGTAATTACTAATGTTTCCAATAGTTTGCAAAAGAAAAAAAAGCTGCAGTAATATTGTGCTGAATGTTTAAACCAGCGGTTGTTGATGTCAATTAACAGATTCATTAGCTGCACCTATAAACCCCAGTTAAAATGAAATTGGGACATTGTGTAAAATGTAAATAAAAAGAGAATAGAAGGATTTGCAAATCCTTTGCACCCTATGTTCAATTGAATACACTACAAAGATTAGATATTTAGGGGCAGATTCACTGAAGCAGGGTAAATTAGGGAGTGTGCAATTTAGACAGAGCACCTAAGGGAGTGGCCAATTTTTGCCAGTGATCTACTATCAACGCGCAAAATTATGAACACAGACGCAGTCACTTCATTTCAGTAATGACCACCTATCCACCAAGATCACCGTAAAATTTTGCACAAGCACACCTGAGGGAGCGGGTCATCAACATAGGCACAGCCAGTCCAGAGGAGCATAAGGCTGCATGTCCACCAAATGTGTTTTTTTGTCACTCAACTGCCCTGAGCTTTTTTTTTTTTCAGCATTTGTGTGCAGCGCTCTAGGGAAAAAAAAGTCTGTGCCCTGTATCCTAGCAACAGCTTGTCACTCTCAGCTCAGCATTTCTGCTTTTCCTATTGTCAGACTTTCTATTGATTTTTTTAATAGCAGTCTCTAAATAACAATGGACAGGAAACGTTTTCTAGCAGCTCTGGATGTAAAATATGATGACATGGAAAGCAGGAATCTGAGCAGAGACTAGTGCCTGCGTCCTATGTCCCGCCCACACAGCAGTTCTGACTGGCTGCTTGGTCTGACATTGATGAGCTCAGCTGCAGTCTCTGAAAAGTTGAACTTTTTTCAGCTCTGAGCACCCTGAGCACCGCGACAAAAAACGGCCTCCACCGAGAGAGTTTTTCTGCGCCAAGAGCGCTCAGCACTGTAAACGCTGGACTACATAGAGAATGAATGGAAAATAGCTGCCCAGAGTGGAAAAAACGAATTTGGTGGACACACAGCCAAATACAGGAGTTTTTAAAAGCTTTTTTAAGCTTTAGTTTAAGCACAAACCCCAGTAAAATAGTTTATTTTTGTTCATCATATTATGAAGTTTTCATTTTCATTTCACATGGCAGACTCCTTTGTTTAATATGTATAAATTAAATATTTGTATATAATTTTGAAAAGCACTACTCATGAATAAATTGATTATTTGACCAACGTGTTTATTTTACACACAAGAACCATCAAGATGGTCTGATGGAGACTCTGGGATTTTATTATATGAATAACTTTGTTTTAACAAAATCTACAAGTCTCCCAGTCCATGACTTTTCATAAATATGTGTGTTTTATCTTTTCTGAAGTCTTTTTGAAGTTTTTTTTTTGTTTGTTTGGTTTTTTTTTTTTTGCACTCATTCACTCATTTTAAATTTGATGGTTGCAAAACGTTCCAAAAATGTTTTGCAACCATCACAGGGACATGCAGCCATGACCTTCCAATCAAGGGATGTGAAAATAAAGACGTTCTCAGACGCCGGCGAGCTTGTGCCATGTGGCAAACTCAAAATCTGATTGGTTAAAGCAACAGTCTCATTACCATTTCTTTTAACCGGCAGAGGCCTGCACTCGTCATTCCTGAAGAGTTCTAGACAGATTTCCTTGACCCTGGCAACACATGATTGCTGAATTAAGATTGGACAAACTATTGGAAGTAGTGCAATCAAGAGAAAAGCTATGAAATGAAGAGAATAGACTATTGGGATTAATTTAATCCATCCTCATGGAACAAATATAAGAATGTAGGGTTTAAATGTAAGGCAATGATTCTGATAATGTTTAGGCCCACAGCAACACTGATGGCCCACCGCTGCTAAAATGTGACAGGACATTTACTCTCTCGAGTTAGGATTATTCACATCTGACAATGAATATAAGCAGTAGCAGGCTGTCCATCTGTATTCACTACCTATGATTACTATTTAGTGTTGTTTAAGTGTACATTGTGACAATGTTCTAGTGTTCCCACCACACTTAATCCTAACAATAATCTCCATCTTCAGGCCTGGGCACAGACCATTCCAGTGACCTTACATCTAAAGACAGGGATCGCGACAGAGATCGTGGTCGGTCCAAAGATCGTAAGCATCACCACCATCACCATCACCACCACGGCTCCGTGGACAAAGAGCGCTATGTAGCAGATCGAGGGGGAGAGTACGGACACAGGCACTCTCGTGACCGGGACCAGGACAGGGAGCGAGAGAGGGACCGGCACTGGTCACGATCACCCAGTGAGGGTCGGGAGTGCATGCCACACAGACAGGTGGGATTTGGGGTTATTATGAACATGCAATGACAGTACAAATTAGTGAATCTTTCAAATCAGTGGCCTCTAATTTGATGGTAGGTAACTGATGACAAACTTTTTTATGTCTACAGAGGAATATCATGCTAATGCTGGATCAGGTATGCTATTTTAATGTAGCTAAATTACTAATCTTTACATCTAATATCTAAAAAATTAACCTAATACATGAATGTAGATCATTGTAGCTGTATGTTATTTGAGGCCTCGTGTTTTAAAGCCCCAATTAAAACACTCAGCACCACTCTATTTTTTTGAAACCAGATCCCAAAAGTGAGGGATGACCCCAAAAGAAAGGATATTCCTATAGAACTATAGGTGCTTTATTATAAAAATCATTATCTTAAGTGATACTGAAAACTCCCAGTAAACTCTCTGGAAAAGCCTTCTTGAGTTTATATAGTCCATGTGTCAAGGTCCAAAATTTCATAGCGTGGTGCCACCTGACGTGGTAAAGTCTAGTGGAGATTTTTGTTATCCTGGGATGTATTCTGAAATGATAACCTCATCTTAGTTGTCGATATTATGAAAGATAAGCAAGACAAAATGTTCTACCAAGACTATTTAGGTCACAAAACTAGTTTTTTTTTTTAATTCATTAATTTTCAAAACTAACAAACCTCCTGAATAAGGAGGTATATCATAAAGTTTGCTCAACTCACGAATGAACTGAAGATTTTGACATTTCTGTTTATTTGTCCTAGGTCAACGATATAAATAATAACCATTCAGTCATAATGTTGGTAATTTGGTGCATATAAAATGGTTAGACTATTGTACTTTCTACTTCAGTAGACTCAACAACACTTTGTTCCTCTGTTGAATTGATGCTGTCAAGGAGTTTCTTTATGGTTAAGATGTCAGAACACTTCTTGTGGTAAAGGATTTGTGGAATCTGTCTTTCAGGAATGCTTTTCCAAAGTTCCAAAAAAAAGAATATTGTTTTGTATCTGATCCGCTCTTCTTCAGGAATCGATGCTGTATGGTGAAATCAGCTTGTCTGTATCATTAGGACATGGGTTATTATGTGCTTGTTTACTAGCCATATTCATTTACTTTATTAATACAAATGATTGTGAATTAGGCCTGCGAGTCCTGCCTCCAAAAACTGTGATGGCAGATTTTGAAATTGCAAATTTATTGCAGAAAATACTTAAGTTTTACATTATAAAAATGCCATGTTTTGGGACTTATGTATCCTAGAGATGTAATATGGTTTAAAAACAGCAGAAAGATCATATTTATATGTCGGTAATTTAACATTTCACTCAAATGTACTTCAATTTTATTAGCAAAAATACAGATTTTAGATTTAGATTTCTTGATATTATAAAATGTTTTCTATAGGGTGATCCATTTGCCCAAGAAACTTACAGCTTAACTAAAAATGCCACAATGGCTGCCATTCTGCTAGTTAATAGTTGTGTTGAGCCATAGATTGTTGATAAAGGCAAAAAAAAAAAAACTGATTTGCAGAACATGTTTCATGGAAGAAATTCAAAATATAAAAACATACCCAGTTGGTCAAGTCATTTTCTCTTATTTAACTTTTCTTGGTGTAACAAACAAAATGGCATCAGTGAAGCTTTGCCACCCAGGTGGTACCAATATGTGGCCTGGCCCATGGACTAATGAAAACAAGATTTTCCTCATAGATGTTGATACAGCTGGACAAGTCATGGCATGCTGGTAGTCTTAAAGGTCCCATGTTGTGCAATTTCAATGATTAATTTTTTTAAATGTCAACATGCTCAAGGACATAAATATCTATGCCTTAAGGATGATTTTAAAGACCAAAAATCATTTCTTTGTTTTCTTACTTATTTATGCCAGAGGGAGATTCAAGAGTGTCCAGTCAGCTGGATGAGGCAGCCACTGCTGGGCAGCGCCAATCCTTTCACCTTCCACATATAGTGCACATCTTCTAGAATTTAGAATCTGCAGCTAACTTAAGACTAGAGACAGACCAAGCCGACATCTGATAAAACCCAATGAATGACGTCCTGCTGTGTCCTCTTTTGCCAAAAGCCAGCTCTGCATTCTGGAGACTCCAGGAGAAAGTGTGGGAGCGGAGTGACATATTTGTAATGAGTAGATCCAAAGGCAGACACTGATTGGAGACAGATTTGAAAAGTTTAGCAATGAATTTATTGAACAGAAAGTTCTAATTGGACGTGAACTGGCAACCCTGCAGAGAAGGAGACAGAAGAATGGCGAGTTGAATGTAAGTTATAATGATGGTAAATACCGAAATTAACAGTCTTTCTTACAGGTGTGGTGACTTCAGCACATGGTATGTATTTACAAGTGGGCTGCCGTTCTTCATCCAGTGAGGATTCTTCCAGTATGGCTTTGGTGAATATTGGAGTCTGAGAGAAGGTGAGATTGTGCCTCGGGCCCAAGGACTTTGAGGATTAATATTGCAATATTTGCTGAGGGTGACTTGCAGGTTTGTGATGGTGGATTTCCAGGTTTATCAGTTCCTCCAGGTTTTATCCAGATCTGCCAGGGAAAAGATGAGTAGACTTCTAGGAGACATCGATGCAGAGAAAAAGGTGAGGTGAAGTTAATCAGAGTCTTACGATTTCCAGTGACAGGAGAAGGTGGAGGAGGCAGGCACGAGCACAGGTTGGCACACAAGCATGGAGAGCACACCATACTGCTGGCATGAAAGTCCAACATTCCCATGAAGAGGACCAGGAAGTGCCTGCTTATAAGGGCTGTGGTTAATAACAAACAGGTGAGCAATCAGTGCAGCTGAGCACAGTTAGGTAATCACGATGGAAGAAGTGTACACCAACCTAAGATACTATGCGGAGAGGTATCAGCTTTAATAAAAAGCTGAAGGTTTACCATGCTGTGGTTCTTACCACTCCGATATGCCTGCGAGACATGGACTGTCTACAGATGGCATGACAGACAGTTAAACCACTTCCACATGACTTCTCTCCACAGACTGCTCCACATCAAATGGCAGGACATGGTACCAGACATGGAAGTCTTGAAGAGGACTGGCCTTCCAGACATCCACACTCCAATGCAGAAAGCATAAGTTAGATGAGCCAACCATGTCTTATACATGCCTTACAGCTGACTGCCTAAACAGCTACTGTATGGAGGACTAGTTTGTGGCAGAAGATCCATCTGCAGGCAGAAGAAGCACTTCAAAGACTGCCTGAAGTCCTATGTCAGAAACCTGTTCATTGACCTCAACTCCTAGGAGAAGATGGCGCAGGACCGACCAGCATAGCGCAGCAAAGATCAGAGACGGCACCATTGCTGCAGAAGACAGGAGAGCAGAAGAATTGCACGCAAGGCCAGAGCGGCTGTTGCTTCACCTATGGTGCCTGCTCGAAGGTGCCCAATGTGCCGGAGAGAGTCTTCAGAGCCCAGATTGGTCTCACTGGCCACCTCTGGACTCACCGCGCATTAAATAAATAAAAACTGAACTCATGGTCATCATCAACAATGAACAATAACAACATCATGTAGTTTGACCTCAGCTATGCTGAAAACGTGGCTCCAGTTCAGAGACATCAAAGAGAACTGCAGAGTAAATAAAGGAAATGTGTATTAATTTGTAAGGTGAGCATTTTAATTTTGTAATGGTATACATGAGACCTGTGGCCATACCAAAACACCATTTTACACAGTATGGGACCTTTAATGCATTTCCACATTAACTTTATTTTTCAGCTTCTGAGACTAAAACTCCAAACTGATGTCAAAGTTAAACTGTGTGAGGAAGCTCTTAAGAGTTGTGTAACCTGTTGACCTTAAAGTTTGACTAAATTTAAAGGTTAAGTCAAAATTAATATAATACTGCTGCTCTCACATTAGAGGCCTAAAAGTGTTTTCTTTAATGATATCAAAGGGATAAAGATGCCTCCATTATGTACATATGTTTCACTATATTTACTCAAACATGCATTATCGAGGACATAATAATGCAAATCTGAGTAATGTGTTTGTTAAATGAAGTCACTGTTAGTCACCAACAACCAAATATGCACATGGATGTATATTTGGCTTCGTCACCTGTCTCAGCTTCACTTTAAATGTTTTAACCAATGCTCTAGTTTTTTTTTGCTCATTTTCTCTGCACTATGATACCATTGCACTAAATTACAGTAAATCATCCTTGATCCCAAGCTTTTCTAATACACATTATTTAACCTATGACTGGAAAAGTACCTAATAGGGAGTCTAGTTTTTATTAAAGTAGACCAGTTGTAATTCCTGTATGATTTTATACCACAGAAGACCCTTACAATGATTTATAACCAAGCACATTTTCTATGTTTAGTTACTGCATTTGTTGGTCTGAAATTCAACCCTTTACCCTTTTTTTTCTCCTGTGGTGTTTTGTGTTCTTTCCACTGCGTGACATATTGCTTTTCATGTATGCTGCTCTGTGGATTCTCATCTTCCACATCCTCTCCTCTCCTCTGCTCTGCTCATTTAACTGCTGCTTTTCTTCTTGTCTCTGCTGTGGTTCTTGTTGCCGTCTTTTCTTCCTTTTCTCTCCACCTCTGCCCTTCCTGTTCCATGCATCGCCCTTGCCATCATCTACTTTATTCTACATGTTTTGTTGTTCAATTTGTGGTTCGTTCTTTTTATTTGCTTTATTTCACTTTTTGTGTAGGGCAGTAGTTCGGTCAGCGGAAGCCCCGCCCCCTCCACCTCGGGGACCAGTACGCCACGTCGAGGCCACCGTCAGTTGCCTCAGACTCCGGCAACCCCACGGCCTCATGTCACATACTTCCCAGTAGTCCGTAAGGCCATGCCTGCTCCTTCAGGGGGGCCACAGGGCCGAGCCCCAGCCCCCGCCCCTTGCCGCTTTTCTCCCGAGCTTCCCCAAGGCCAGGGCCCTCCCCCTGCTGGCCTCCCTCTGGTCCACCATGGCACACCCCGGCAGGGTCATCATCCTCCACCTCGCTGGGGAGACACGGGTGGAGGAGGTGGCTCTATGGAAGGGGATGGCTGTTTCTACAACCAGGACTACCAGGACTATGATCCCCACCACGAACCACCGGCCTATGAGCCAAGCCCCATGCAGGTTGGCAACCCCCACCCACATGCTCTGACAAACCACCCACTGCCACCTCCCACAGAACCTCAGCCACACAACCCCCATGCCCTGCCTCCACCTCACCCTGTCAATAATCCTCACCCGCAGTCCAGTCGCGCCTCACCTAGGACTGTCCTCCATGCACCTCCTCCCACCACCGCCCTCACTGGGCCTGTGCAAGGCCAGGTTCAGCCGTCGGCCCAGCGCCGCCTGCCAAACGGCTACAGATCTTCATCACCTTCCACTCATCTTCATGGACAGCCACATACAGGACCTCACAAGGTCCCCCCTCCAGCTGGGCATCCAAGGGGTCCTCGCAAGGGACTGCATCAACCCTACAGCGAGACAGAGGATGATGACTGGTGCTAGCCTCTGGGGATGGGGGTGATGAGTCAGAGAACTGACTGCCAAGGGAAATCATGACTTTTCTTTCTTGTCAGTTCAATTTATTCTTCTCCTCCTCCATCGCTCTGCACATTGTGGTGGGCTACACGGACAGGTGCCCATCAGGATGAAGGGATGGAACAAGAATGCTGAGTCAGAACCT
Source organism: Pholidichthys leucotaenia (assembly GCA_020510985.1). Classification (NCBI taxonomy): domain Eukaryota; kingdom Metazoa; phylum Chordata; class Actinopteri; order Cichliformes; family Pholidichthyidae; genus Pholidichthys; species Pholidichthys leucotaenia. The sequence continues at coordinate 365,707,809 of CM035838.1, forward strand.
GAAGGAAAAAAAAAAGGAGGCGGTACCTGACCGACTCAATGTTCTGCTCACATTGTTGATCATTTCTTGATGCCAAATGAGACCAATCTCTAACTGCAGTTGTGGTGGATGCGGTGGAGAGTGAAGGGGACTAGTCTTTGTCTTAAATTATGCCTCTAGCAATGAGCTACAGCCACTTACAAGATGTCAAGAGTTGCGACTCGACAAAAAGACACTTTACAGTCAAGATACAAAAGAGAGACCTCTTTGTTTTTGCTTGCAAACTAATGTCTGCTAGCTGCAAAAAGAATTGAATCCAACCCTCCCAGCCACCAGTTCAATATTGATGAGTTTTATCATCTGTGTTTTTAAATAAGAACAAAACTGGCAAAGAGCCCTCCGCCTGTATAAAGTGAGGAGGCTAAGTGGGTGGGAGAGTTGGGTAGTGTCGTCCCCGTGTGGAACTCCTGAGGGCAGGATGAGTGTGTCAGGGATTTATTGGTGTTCCCATGAAAACACACTCCTCCCAGAACAATATAACTAACCTCAAACTATGACCTACAGGAGAGGAACAACACAAGTGTGGAGATGGGTTTCAGAAAAGAAAAAAGAACAACCCAGTAACTTTTCTGCAGTATTTCTCCTGTTCTTGCAGCTGCTTCTTCTTTCTCCTCCTTCGTCAAAACATCGAAGCTTGAATCTTCTGTTGCACCCCACGCAGCTTCGTTTTTTTAGACTTGCGGAGTTGTGCACCCTATCGAATCCTGCATGAATGATACAAAAGAATACTATAATAATGATAACAAAAATGAGAATCTACTGTCTGTGGAGGAAAATGTTCTGTGTTGGTCTGTAGGGTTTCTCTCTTTTTCGTCAGAAGGACTTTCTGTTTCTCGCTCTCTCTGCTCTGCTCTACCTTAATAAGAAATCAGTGGGCAGAGGTCTGCTCTCAGATGAGATGGTTAGTGTGTATATATGTGGGACTGGAACAAAATGAGAACTTTCTTCTTACTTTTCTTCTGTCCATTCTGTGCCAAATGCCTGCCACCAATACAGCTAGAACTGCACTTATTTTTGTGGAAGTGACTTTTTCTAAATAAAGATAAAATGATATTATGGGAAGCAGGGTATAAAAATGGATTTTAAAAAATAAGTGAATATGTTTGACAAACCGGTAACATCTCCAAGTCTTCCAGGGTGTGGAGGCATCAGAGAGAAAGAGACCAACAGAAAGGCACAAAGGAGAGAAACTCTTCACTTTGTTTTTTTTGTCAGTGAACGTAAAAATGGAGATAGTAATTTATACTCATGATTGTAGGAATGAGACAGATTCTCTATATTTGATCTTTCTTTCTGTGGCGTGTTTCCTTTTGAGCTTGGTGAATCTTTTTTCCAACCCTAAAAAAAAAAAAAAATCACAGCTGTATTGAGGAAGAATGAAAACAACAATCATCTCAGTAAATGTTCTGTTTACTGATCATCACAGTAAACGGGACAAAGAAATATCAGAGGCTTACAGGTTTCTGGAAGTCACTAGCAGAGGTGGGTAGAGTACTGTTGTATGCAAAAACTTGGGCACCCCTTGCAATTTTTTAAAATTAAAAAGCTGTGAATCCATTCAGGTTTATTACGCCTCGGTGAACAGACATACGGTAGTGTGTCAATGCGTCTGTGTGTGTGTATATTTGTGTGCCTGTCCACACCAAGGGATCAGCACCTATGTTGCTTTTATTTATGCAGTGGCAATTTAAAACAACAGTCATCTCATAGCACTTTCAGCTGTAGGGCCAAGACCCCACAATCACAGAAAGAGACCCCAACAATCAGGCGATCCCCTGTGAGCAGCATTTGGCAAAAGTGGAGAGGAAAAAACTCCCTTTTAGCAGAAACAAACCTCCAGTAGAACCAGGCTCAGGGAAGAGCAGTCATCTGCTGCGACTGGCTGGGGGATGAGGGGATAGAGAAGAAGAAATGAACAGACATGTGGAGAACAAACAACATGATGGTGACTCAGTCTAAGGGAGAGTGCAAGTAGATGTTAATGAACAGCAAAGTTCTCACATGTATTGAGAAGAAAGGAGTGAAAGCCCAGTGTTTTATGGGAGTTCAACCAACTGTCTAAGCCTATTAGCAGCATAACTAAGGGAAGGTTCAGGGTTACCTGATCCAACCCTAACTTTAAGCTTTGCCAAAAAAGAAAGTTTTAACACTATTCTTAAAAACAGAGATCGAGTCTGTCTCCTGACTCCAGATTGGCAGTTGGTTCCCTAGGAGAGGAGCCTGATAACTGAAAGCTCTACCTCCCATTTTACTCTTAGAGAGTCTAGGTATTACAGTAATCCTGTGTTTTGGGAGTGTAGTGCTCTAAGATAATAAGGTTCTATCATTCTTTTAAATAACAAGGGGCCTGATCATTTAAAGCTTTGTACGTGAGGAGGAGGATTTTTAATTTAATTATAGATTGTATAGGAAGCCAGTGAAGTAAGGCCAAAACAAGAGAGATATGGTCTTTCTAGTATTTGTTAAGCTCCATCTACAGCATTTTGGATCAACTGAAGACTCTTTAGAGACATTTTAGGACAGCCTGATAATAAAGAATTACAATAACGTAATCTAGAACTAACAAAAGTGTGGATTAGTTGCTCAGCATCACTCTGAGACAAGATGTTCCTAATCTTAGCAATATTATGCAACTGATGAAAAGCAGTTTTAGAAATAAGTTTGATTTGTGAATTAAAGGACAAATCCTCATCAAAAATGACTCAGAGGTTCCTCACAGAACTGTTAGGAGATAGAATAACACTATCTAAACTATGTGTCTGATTTGAGATGGTACTTTTAAGTTTTTTTGGCCACATGAATGAATTGAATGAATTTATTTTATTTCGGATAGTACATTACAGGTTAAAAGAAACTGTATAATATAACAACAAGGTCAAATTAGACAAAGACTCCTTCTACTATACAATTCCACGTGAGTTATCCGAAATGGGTGATGGCTGAAGCCGCAGCTTATATTGCCCACCCATATTCCATCCAAGAATTCAAAGGAGAAAAAAGAGAAAACAAGACAAGAGCGATTACAATTTAAAACAAGGCTAAGACAAAATGTGACTGAATAGATAGAATGAGAATGACTGAAGAATAATTGAAGAACAATTTTCTTTCATTGAAGAACAATGAAAGAAGTCATAGAATGACTTCAGTCTGAATTTATTAGTTAAGATATCAGAAATTACAAGTCATTCAAGCGCTGATGTCTTGAAGACATGTCTTTAGTTTTGTTAATTGATTACTGTCATCTGGCTTGATTGATTAATATAATTGTGTCTTGTCTGCATAACAATGGAAATTTATGCAATTCTGTCTAATAATATCAGTAAAAAGTAAATATAAAGTAAAAAGAATAGGACCTAACTCAGAGCCCTGTGGAACTTCATGACTGAGCTTTGAATTTGAAGAAGACTCGTTACTGACATGAACAAACTGGAACCTATCTGATAAATATAGTTAAACCACTCCAAAGAAGTTCCTTTGAGTCCAACAAAGTGTTCTAATCTTTCAAGTAAAATGTTGTGATTGATAGTATCCAAAGCTGCATTAAGGTCAAAAAGCACAAGTACAGATTCTGTAAGAAGACTGTTAGTGGCCTTCACTAAAGCTGCTTCAGTGCTATTATGATTTCTAAATTCATCACATAAACTCATTAAATAAAGTTTCTCTACAAATAGTCAAATACCGTAACTGAGTAGCAGCAACTCTTAATCCTCTTCATCTTCTAAAATGTTAAAGTCTTGGTGGGATTTTGGAAAAAAAAAAAAGAACAATATTAGCAGCAGACATTAGTGCATAGTTACTTTTTATTCCATACAGTAAACAAAAAGAGAAAAAATAAATACAAAATTGTTCCATGCTCAAAGGTCTGGGCACTCAGCACTCAGTAAGGCCCTCTCTGGCAGACATCACAGCCCTTAAATGCTTTTTCTAGCTCACTAAAATTATTTCAATTTTGTATTTGGGATTTTCTTCCATGCAAAAAGCTAAATATTCTTGTGCCATCTTGCTTTCACTCTTTTAAGATCTACCCACAGATTCTCAGTGATCAAGTCTGGGTACTATTAGGGCCATTCTGAAACCTTCAGCTTGTATCTCTTACGTAGTCCATGGTGAATTTTGAAGGATGTTTTGGATCATTATCCTGGTGTTAAATTTATTTTAAACTTTTTTTTTCAGAAGGTGTGATGTTTGCTTCCAGAATTTGCTGGTATTTAGTTTAATATGTTTTTCCTTTTACCTGTGCAAAGTTTTCTGTCTCACTGGCTGCAACACAACTCCAAAATATGATAGATCTACCCCCATGCTTAACAGCTCTTTTCATGAAATGGTGCTCCTTTTTTCTCCAAACATCCTTTGCTTACTGTGACTAAAGAGATGTATTTTAATTTCATCAGTCTGCAGCACTGGGATTTTATGAGGAGGACTGGGGTAAGGTTTTCTCCTACAGCCTCTTCCACTGAGGTCTTTTTTGTGTGTGTTTCTGCACAGTAAAATGATGTGCCACTGCTCCCAAGTTTGATAAAAAAAAAAAAAAAATCCTGCAGGTTTTTGCTGTCAAATGGGGGTTCTGACTGGTCATTCTGACCAGCTTACATGCAGTTCTTTCTGAGAGTTTTCTTGGGCTTCTTGATCTCATCTTGACCTCCACAATTATCCTCAACTGCTAACTATTAATTGTATTTCACACTGTGGAAACTGCAAGCTGAAAATCCTCTGCTATTTTCTTCTGCCCTTCCCTGTACTGTAGGAACCAACAGCTTTTATTTTCCATGTCTTTCACAGTTGCTTTGGTTGCTGAGTATTTGCAAAAGGTTCAAAGAGACAGGATATAAAAGTTTTGAAACTGGCCCAAGCTGACACTTCCTCATGACAGTATGGTGCACATAGTTTTGCAGATGCCACAACTGTGTTGTTTTAAGTTTATGAAATGGAAACTAACTTTGCATTAATGTTTGCTGGTCCAATTGTCCCTTTTCCGATCACCTACAGAGACTTTTCATGTAACAGTTCACAAAAGTTAAAGCTATTTGTCAAGATGTGCCCAAATTTTTGCGTACAATTGTATCTAGCAATCTTCCTCAAGTAAAAATAGCATCATCTTATTTTCGATACTGAAGTATGAGAAGCCACAAAAAATTACTGAAGTATCTAATAAAAAAAAGGTTATTTTAGTTTTATTGACTTCACTCAACAGTTTTTGAGTTTTTTTACTCTTAAATTTACACATTTTTTTCATAAATTTTTATTTTTTCCTCCTTTTTGGAACTTTTTGGGTTTTTCTCATAAATTTGTCTTTTTATGGATGTTTAAGGCTGTTTTCTCATGAATTACTGAAGTTTTTCTCATCAGTTTTAGAATTTTTCTTGTAAATTTATGGTATTTCCTTTCAAATTTGTGACTTTTTTGTAATATATTTGCAAACTTATTTCTTAATTTAACAGTTTCTTGTAAATTTGCGACATTACGTCCAAGTTTGGGAGGTTTTTCTTCCTAAATTTCTAGTTGAAGGAAAATAAGAGAATAAGGTGTCCTTGTGCCCTGTAATTAAAACAAGTCACATTTATTAAAACAGTGGATGGCAATAATTAGAATATTGCCTGATCCAGATTTGAAGAACAAGAATTTATATTCACTGTAAATATAAAATGATTGAAGAGCAACTCAGAGTTATGACCAAATGTACTTGAATTGAAATGCAGGGGTTTTTTTCCTTCACACTTAACAGTAAAAATAGTGTTGTAGTCAAGACCACACTAACCGAGACCAAAACGTGACCAAAATTTTAAGGGTTTGAGTCCAAGTCAAGACCAAGAGAAATGCAGACTGAGTTGAGACCAAGACCATATATACCATTTGTTTGTTTCCTTTCATCTTCTCTTGTTTGTGTTAAGGGGGGTGGGGTTGCAACCATGACATAAAATTAAACCTGCAAATGGCTTTAATGTTACTTTTAAAGGGAATATTTCTTTATAGTCATAGTAACTATGTGGACAAATAAACAAGTGCTGGTCTTGAATGGTCTTGATTTTACAATCCCAAGTCCATCTTGTCCAAAACTGAGACCAGAGTGAAATCTTTAAAGTGCAGTCTACTAAGAGTCCCACAATAAAACCAGTAAAGTACAATGTTGTGAAAAAGTTACTTGAGTAACTAGTTACTCCCCACCTCTGCTAAACAGACAGAAAATCCATCTGAAGCCCAATTTATGCCTCTGTGTCAAAGCGACGCCATTGTGATGGTGCAGCCGTGGACTCTGCACAGTAGCTGCATTGTACCCCACTGCATCACCTGAGGCGCACCTCTCCAGAAATGTAACTACATGTCCACGTAGACCACAAGAGCTGTGATTGGGCTGCTTTGTCTCCTCCTCCACATTTCTTGGCCACTTCCAAAGCAAGTCGGATAAGCAACGGTCTAAATTCAAAAGAAAATTGAGGAAGTTAGCAGATACAAAACAGTGTGACTCATCCGAACATGGATTGACAAATGACGGCAGCGGCAGTGTCGTACTCTCTTTTCTCTGTTGCCGCCATTGTATGAAAGGTTGCATTTTTAACATTTATTACTTTTTTAATATTTATTATTACTCCACCACAATCCACTCTTGTCCGCCACTATTCAGTAAACAATAACACACGACGAACACAAATCCCTCTGCACACCCATTTTGGCAATGCATTTAAACTAGTGCACAAGTGCAAATGCTGATAATAGTGTGGACCACGTGCATAGGCTACGATGTATCATTGACTCAGAAGCATAAATTGGGCTTTACTCTCTTTGATCCAGAATTGGTGAGTACGGGTGCACCAGTATCACAAGTTATTCTCATTCAATCCAGACCCTCTCCTGTGTGTTTAGGGGTTGGAGAAACGACCTCCTGTTCCTTGTGTTAGTACCATCTGTGTTCTTCTCTGTGTGCCTCAAACTAACACTCTTCACTAACCCACACCACCGTCAGCCCCAATAGTCATGTTCTAATTTACTTTTTTTATGAATTAGACCCACATCTTACCTGGAGGCCTATCACACGTTGACCAGAGAATGCATAAAGAACAAAAATAGAAAAAAAAATACACTGCCTATGAGTGTCTTTCCAAACTCAGTGGAATGTCACATTTTTTCACACCTGAAGTCAGAAAGCACACTGAGGTCTGTAGCTCCTGGGTGTGGTGTGTGTGAGTGGGTTTTTACACTGGGGGTGTGTGTGTGTTTCTAATCATTTATTTTATTTAGCTTACTTTGTGTTCTTTGTCTCCCAAAAATCTTGTTGAATCCTAAAATGTTTCAGTAGTGTCACCTCTGCGTGTGAGTGTGATGAAAACAAGCCACGCCCCCAACGCCAACCCTCCATGTTTGTGTAAAATGCTGCAGTAAAATCTACTAACACGCTGATTAACCACAGTCTTCAAAAAGCAATGTAACGTCACTCCTGGGAGAAAAGAAAAAACGTTTTTGACTTTTTTTTTTTTTTAAATACAAAAGATTAAAAAAGAAGAAGAAAAACTATCTAGTTCAGAAATGCATGTGCTATGTGCATGCCACACCGTGGGTTAAAGTCATCTTCAGGACATAAAAAAAAAACAGATTCAGAGGATTAAAAAATGATATATAAATAGATAGATGTTTTTAAAAAGCAATGTTTCCTTTTCCTTCTATTTTTGAGAACAAAAAATGATTAAAAATTTACAAAAAAAAAAGTTTAAAGAGTTAAAAACACAAACAGACTTTGTTCCGGTCAGAGTCTGGTTTCTTCTGTTTGATGGGCTGAGGCACAACACGACATGTTCAGGACACCATGAAAAAAAAAATGTTTTTATTGAAAAAATAATAAAGAGAAAAGAACGTACAGTTCAGATGATGGTGTGTTCTTCTGTTTCATGTGGGGGGTCAGGGGGAGCAGGAGAGATCTGACGGTGAACACATCCAACCTTTGACCTCCCACTCACGTTCTCTCTCTCTCACTCTCTCTCTCTCCCTCACGCACGCACACACACTCTCTAACCTGTCACACTCTAACCAGTCTCACTGCTATTTCTACCAGTGCATTTTGTAATTCCAAACAGAACTCTTCCTAAAGAATAAAATGCAGAGAGAATGCATGTGGCTTTGTGTCATTTCTTGTTTTTGCAGTGTCTTCTTCTTCTGCCGCAGTAGATCTGCCGCCACCTCACCCCATCGCTTGCGTCCTCTTCTGTAACACCAACACTGAAAATGAAAACTTCAGCTAGACTCCAAAACAAATCCATTATTAACTTTTATTAAGCTGCCTCCGTCATGAAAACAGGATCTACCCCACAGAAGATCTAAACCTGCACTTGCCTTTGTAATGTGTAACTATGGTAACTTGTTTGCTCGTTACTTCAGTGGGGTCATTCACTGCACTTGACGATCGCTCCCATGGGTCTTAATGAAATGCTTGTGACACATTTTTGTCAAACTGGCCTTAATTATTTAATTACTGCAGCATAATTGTGAATCATCTTTTGCAGCATTCTTCCAAAACGCTCCTTTTAGTGAATGTCTCCTAAAATGCCCGAGAGCTCCACCCTCTCTCTTATGTCACTATTGCTAATCTTAGCTGGCTAGCTCTTAGCTCGGATAGCGAGCCTAAGCCAGCTAACGTAAATTTGTCTTAAAGAATGAATGAAATAAAGCATCACTGGTGGACAGGAGTGTGTGGTTTCAGCGGTGGATATGAAATGACCGATCCCTGGAGTACAGTAAGACCAGAAACATTTGTGAATGAATGGCTAAACTGCTACTTTCAGCCAGCCACCTTGAGTCTTAGAGAAAATAACTAAGGTAAAATAAGAGTCTAAGAGGGAGCAATATGGTCAAAAGTTGATGAACATGGATTCCAGTGGACGATGAATAGAATTTATAGAAAATCAAAACCAGCTGCATTGACAGTTAACCTTTTGAGTGTGAGAATTTGCATGCCCCCAGTGGCAGAGCGCGGCACTGTGCCTGTCATCTCACTCTGACATGATCGGCTCCATTGAGGATTTGTACTGATCTGCCAGTTTCAGAAGGTGGAAGACATCTGTTGGAGGACTCAATGGATGATACGTAATACACCAAAGAAGAAGAACTCCTCATTTCCTTTTCCTGTTTTTAGCATTTTAGCCCAGAAAGCTAATATGGCTGCCATCCGTCATTGTGCACTGTCACTTAGTCGGCTTTGTATGCAGAAAATAGCCACGGGATACAAGTGAAATTTATGTGGGATAATCACAAGACTTTGTAGATGTGGTAGAGAGCGTAAATGACCGACAGGACGCAAAATAACGACCATGATGGGTGAAAACGCAGCGACCACGGCAGCAAGCGAGTCCCCTTAGCCGCTGGTAAGTGAGGAATTTCTGTGTTTTTTTAATATTGTACTGATTTCTTGTTCATATACTTTGAAAATGAGATGATGAGGTACCTCTGTACAAAAAACGGTGTCAAAAGATTGAACCATTCTTTGTGTAACTACGTCCAAAGTCCAGTTTTTGCTGATTTACGGAATTTAAAGAGGTGCTGTGACATTATGCAAATTAGATGTGTAAATTTATTCCTATCTGAAACTTTGGATCATATTTTACATCTTTCTAATTGACAGTAAGCCATTATCTCTTGCCACTTTCAAGTTATAGCCTTGGAAATCTGAACTATTTTATTGACAAAAAATATTTACCACCCTTGACCACTAGGGGTTATGTCACAGTTCGGCGACAGACACACTCAAAGAGTTAAGCTAATGCCAGGCGGCCTGTCTATCAGCCTCTCCTTGTTGAGGCGAACTCTGAAGCTATATGTTCACCTAGGCATCTGTTTACAGAAGGTCACTGTGCTTCCTCTGCATCAGGGATCCATTGGTTGTGTGATTGGGCAAGAGTCACACTAGTCAATATTCTGGAGCTGCAAACTGCCTGGCGAGTATCGTCACCTGGTCAGAGAACTTTACCTTGATGAGCTGGTGTTCAAGCAGTATTTTCATATACAAAAGTGAAGTTTAATGAGCTTCTGTTCTTCCTGACCTGTTTTGCCCTGCCTGACTGGCACATCATTGGTCGGTGAAACTCCTGGTGGATGGACTGTTCTAGTCCATTCACGACCAGTCAGGACATTAAACAGTAAACAGTGAAACATGTTTCTGAAAACGGTAGAGGCAAGAAATTAATGTATAGTTGTTGAATATGTGTTTACTTTTTATTAACAACTGCTATTTTAAAAGTTCAGCACGAGCTCCAGGAAGTGATCGGCTCCACGTGTCCGTTCCTCATTTACATCCGCATGGATTCATGGAAAGAAGGAGCAGCCACCTACACGCAACGGCTCAAGAATACTGATGCAACGCTACCAGAATGCATGCAGGGTGTGCTACAGTCAATGAATTGGAAGCGTGAAAATGCACGCCTAGGTGGGCATGTAGCCTAATCCATTTGACTGACTGACTCCAACCGACTAGCCAAGCTAATACTAACGGTTCAATGTAGCATCATGTCAAAAATATAACAAAATAAGCCAGAATGATGTGAAACATATTACTGACTGTGGAATAGGGAACCAGGTGGAAACAGGGATGTCTATTATGGTGACTGACTGAAAACAACAATATAAACCATGCTTGGTAAGCTAACTCCATAGTAGCACTGCTAGCTCTGAGGCTAACGCCTTGGGCCCCCCGCTCATCTACATGTTTGCACACAGACAGCTAGACTGGCCAATAAGAGCAGCAAGCAGGTATCAAGGCTGGGCTTACCTTTTCTTGCATTCCATTGCAAACCCGGAAGAGTTATAGCAGCTCCTCAGAGACAGAATCGATATACGTAATGTACTTTGGAGTGTAATGTGGTTTGGTTGCTCCTGTAGGCGATTATAAGGCCTGTTCATCTGCTGAAAAGGTGAATCACTCTGTACCAGCCAAAGAACTCTTTACAGGTTAAGTAAATGGATGCCAAATCTTGGTAAAAGCATTAAAATAAAGATTTTTGGCTTTGATTTATTAGATTTTCATTTATTGTGTTCCCAATCACTTCCATGTACCAGTGCATCTTAGGAAATGAGAATATAATCATTTCTAATTCAATTTCAAAAACTGTAATCAGAATCATCAAAATTACATCAAAAGAGCCTAAAAATTCACAGCGAGTAATGAATAATGAGTATATGAAAGTTTATCTTTTTGAATTATTCTATATTCAATATTCTTCTACAGTGATATGCATCAGTAGTTTAAAACATTTGTACAGCTTTAGGAAATCCAAGAGAAAACTGATGAAAGTTGTTCAGTTTAAAGGGTAATGTTTTACACATTTAATCTCTCTTCAGTGACCAGGTGAGTGTTTTATTCATAAATGTGTAAATTATAACAGGCTTTCCACTAGTCTTCTAACTATAAAAATGAGTTCTCTTACCCATCCCCCAGTATGTTACTTCCTTTATGCAGGAAGAAAGGGGGGGTAGAGGGGGGGGTGTATAATGATGCCCATATAAGGCACATCCTGTTCTAGTGGAAAACTCATGATGTCAGTGGGAGCCCTGATTTCCTGAAGCTATTTAAAGTCACAGCAGTGGGGGAGCACTACTTCCGCCATACCACAGCGGATCACTGCCTCCATCCCGATTTAAAAAAAAAAAAATGCTTGAAATCTCAAATCTGACATAATTCTGTCCATTTTCTTGACATTCCAGTTCAGGGTTATGAAGTGGCTGTAGGATGGGGTGCACCCCAGACTGCTCACCAGTCTGTTGCAGCACCAATGGGTAAAAATAAATAAATAAAATGTGTTAACCAACAGGGGGTACTGCAGTACACCCACCCAGGAAAAAGGAGAGCATGCAGACTCCCCACAGAAAGGCCCAGCTGTGACAGTGCTAACCATCACAGCGCCACGCCACTTTAAACTCCAAAAGACAACGTCACCGCAAAAATTCTGAGAGAACCCAGTTAGCAGATGTGAGCTCTAACAGAAAGCTTTCGCGGCATTTCATTGGTTCTGCTGTTGAGGGTTGTCCTTCTTCCTCTCCCAGACAGAGTCGCAGAGGTCGCCATGTTTAGGGCAAGACTGAAGCTGGATTCATGCTGCATTTCCCTTTTGGTCTGCGTGCGCTTTGGACGAGCCCAGCGTGCATGTGGTGCTGTACATGCTCACCTTTTTTGTCTACCAGTCCAAGCAGTTGACGCATGCGCACAGCTGTTATTTATATTTCCGCCCCAGCCCTATGCGCTAACGCACCAGTTTGTTCACTGGCTATAAACGTGAGAGCGACACACTTTTTTTTTTTTTTGGTAGCAACAACAATGGCATCGTTTCAAGGAAAAGGAGGAATTACCGTTTTTCAGTGCTCTTCTCTGCTCAAGCTGCTGCAAAACAATTCACGCATGCTTATTCTCATCTTCCACTTCCTCTTCGTCTACTTTGATTTTGAATGCTGTGTTGGTAGCGCCACCTCGTGAATGGGACGTTCAATCTAACGCATGCGCAGTCAACACAGTCAGGCCGCACGGTCAGAAAATTTGGGCTGCACACGGCCGTCCGCGGAAGAGCTCTGTGGACACTAGCGGACTGGAGGATATGACGTAAATTTCGTCACACAAGCCTTACGGTTGCGCACACGCAGACATCAGAGGTGCAGCATGAATCCAGCTTGAGACTGTATGTAGACGGGAGTTGTAGCTCACACTGCCAAGCGACAATGACTCCTACACAGTAAATTGTTCTTTTTAGATTGGGTAGAAATGATTTCTGGGTCCCGTCCTCTAGCTTGTCACCATGACTACGGCACACCATGTTTCCTCCCACAGACATGTAACCCAATCTCTCTTATCTGGCATGTCGGCCAGATCACACCTAATTAAAAGTAATTAGCTATGATTCTGTGAAGGAATCAGAAGGAGCCGTTCCATGATGGTTTGTAAACTTTTCATTTGGGAATAACCAGGCTGTAACATTGTTGTTGGAGAAGCCTGTTTTTCATCTTAATCTCTGGTGACACCTTATGATAAATTTTATGGTTCGTCGCATAAACTATTTTAGGGACATCTCCTTTAAACACCTTGTTGACCATCCCTGTCCATATTCACAATAAATTAATTGCAGAAAGAATTTTACCACCTCAATTTTCTGTTTTGTTGTGAAAAAAGTGTGGAAAAAATAGTGAATTGTGGGCACTTTAATATGACCTTTTTGGCAGCTTTCATTGTTTGTGGCACTTCCTTGGCTTCCTTTCTTTAAGTGCTGGTGTTTGGTAGCTGTAAAACACAATTTTCACAGTATCTTTGTTGTTTTTTTCAGAATATCCTTCTCCGCATTAACTCAATCAACTAAAGGGTGGATGTTTGCAATTCTGTTACGTGAATGTCTGAGTGAACAGGCCAGGTATTTTCACAGGCAGGTCCAGAATGCCACTGCTCCGCTCTGGTTTCAGCTGGAACCATCAGCTGGGGCCCACACAGCCCCCCCACCACCACCAAACATTCCTGCTTCTGTTTTCTTGGGTCAGGACCCTTCCTCCAACACAAACACACAGTGGCCAATAATGAATCCCTGTTGCACACTGCTTATCGCAGCGGTGGCTAGTAACAGTTCTATTTACTCATCTGTCTGTTAGCAGAATTACGCACAAAACTACTGGACAGATTTTGGTGAAATCTTCACCCGAGGTGGCCCTTGGGCTACGGATGAAACTGTTAAGATTTTTTTTTTGGTGATCTGGATCAGGAAGTGGATTCTGGATCATTTTATTTCACTTTTTTTTTTTTAACACAAGAGACTTGGTGGAGGTTTGCACTCTCTGAGTGTCCTCTAATTTTATGTATGATAGTTTAAACATTTACTTGAGCAGATTTATGAAGAAAATGTGTTCTTTTACCAAAATGCATTTATAATTTAAATTATTGGAAATATGCTCACTTTTAACTGTAATCCACCAAAATTACAGCATATGCAGCTATTTTAGACCTGTGTATAACTGTATGTTTTGGATTATGTCAGAGGGTACTGTATGTGTGGAAAGCTTATTTCCCTCGGACTCAGGGCCTGTGCACACGACAACATTTTTACCCCAAACCCTGGAAGCTGGCGTCCAGCGTCCAGCGTAGCTGTGCGTGCACACTACACTGGTTATTTGGAGGTGTGAAAGTGTGGAGATTTGAAACCAGCCTCCAGAGTGGAGAGGTTTTCCCGGCACTGTTTAAGCGCGTCCGTATCTACGGAAATAAAGAGCTACGGCCCCAGTTTACAACAGATTTCAGCCAACCCATACACCAGGGAACATGTATTCCTCACAGAGAAATGCAACTATGGAACTTTCTGTATTTCTCACAGAAGTACAGAAATACAAACTCCATGATTAAACTTTAAGCCTGATGTGTTTATAGTTAGGATCAGGTTAAAAAAAGGCTCTTAACGGTATCTGTAAAACTGCTTTTTTTACACAGTAGATGCAGCCTTATATAGAAAAATAATCTTCAAAATTATAATCAAGGAGGATGCCTGCTTTTGTTGAATGATGAACAAATCACCGTGGCGCTGCTGCTGTTTCAAACCCAGTTCTGTGCTGCGCAAATGAGACGCGGCTGCAGCCCGACGCCTCATCATATCATTATTTTTTCGTACTTGTAAAGTTTTTGTAAAAGTTATGACTGAAGAGTCCTTGTCAAATATTCAAACCAGCTGTAGGTAAGTCAATTTTTTTTATTGTCTGCAATTATATGGGTTATTTATTGAATTCAACTTTATTTGTATAGCGCTTAATCACAACAAACTTCATCTCAGTGTGCTATTTATTTATTCATTACTCCCTCATTCTTTCAGCTCAAAGAAAAAGAATATAAACATTTATTGCAGATGGAATCTGACATTTATAATAATAATCCAAAGTCCCCAGTAAACTTCTACTTGTCATGCTTTAGTTCCAACAGCAGCTGATCCGTGTGCGCGCACAGTTGCTCCTGGGAGGTGTGGCGTGCACGCAGCCGTTTCTCTCCAGGTCTATAAACTAAAACGCTGTCGTGTGCACCAGGCCTAACACTGCAATAATGCCATTTCACAACAACATTGTCTGATAGCAGAAGTGGTAATTAAGTAGAAATAAATACAAGTAAATTAGTCACCAAAAATATGTAAGAGTCTTCGTTCTCGCTGAGTTGTGAGGTCCGTCTCTAAAATTAGTTTTTTTTTTCTTTTTAAGAAAAGTGTTAAATGTTTAAATTTTTCTCATAAGGGTTAGATGACTTTTTAATCTCTCATACATTTCAGACTTTATTCTCATGAATGTGGGGGTTTTTTTCCTCAAAAATTGACATGTTTTTCTGGTAAACTTGCATGTTTTTGATTCCCCCCCCCCTTTTTTGTTGTAAATTTGCTCCTTTCGTGTCACCAGTTTTATACATCAAACTGAACTTTTACGGGTGAATTTTCTGGCTCCTTTACCCTCCTCTGCATATCCTTGAGATGAACTGTAAACCAGCAGTCCCAGCAATCACACTGAATATTCAGTTAACTCCAGTGCTTCCGCGCCTTCCTGAACGTCTACGCAAAGTATCGACAAGGACGCTTTCAAATTACCCCCCATTTACATTTTCACAGGCAGGTTCCTAAAGGCACCAGGGGCCCCATGTGTTCTGGTTTAACTGGCCACTGACTGGGAACCAGTGTCTACTATTGTTCCTGCTTTTGTTGTGAAAATAAGGAGGTGAAGTTGTGGGGGAGGGAAACTTCTTCACCCCCACCCCTGCTTCCACGTTCTCACGCCTGTGACAGTGGTCCCGTGTTGTTGGCGGCTCGTAAACAAACCCCCGGATTGAAGCTTCACGTCAGAGACCAAAAGGTTTTATTAAATACTGAGGCAGACATGATTCATCTCCCACACGCTCATGCAACAACACGCCAGCTGCTGGTCTGCGGTCAGAAGTCCACAGGGTTCAATGTTCGGTCTCGTTTCCGGGCCAGAAGTCTGCCCATGGCCAGCTGGGCAGCGCCCGTGTCTCCTGCAGCATCCTGGGTCTGAAGCTCTCGGACGTCCACCACCGTCCTGATCCAGAGCCCCGGGAGCGGGCGCGCCTGCTGGATCACCTCAGACGCCCGTGAAAGCGTCTGTTTTAATGCTCTTTGAAGGACCGTGAGCGCGGCTTCAGCAGGCTGCTACAGCCACCTGTAGGGGGATGGGGGTTGGGGGTGACCCCCGCCGAGTCCCGCATAGATAGTCCGTCAAAACGGCACCGAAGCCCGGCTGGCCGCTGCTCTCCCGCTCCAGTTTGGCCTTCTTGCAGGGCAGAAAATCGGGCTCTGCGGTGGCCTGACCTCGCCTTTTCCTCCTCTGCTGCTCCGGGTATGAATTCTTCCGAGCGTGGGAAGCACCGACCCCCACCTGGGAAGCAGTCCGAGGCTGTCCAGTGGGGAGAGGAGCCGAAGTCCGGGGCCCCTGCGCGCCGGCTGCCGGTCCTCCCGGCCCTGCCGGGTCAGAGAGCTGCCGGACTTCCTCCTCCGGAGCTTCTGTTTCAGCCCGGGCCGCCTGGCAGATGTCCCGGGCGGACTTCATCACCAGAGTGAGCAGGAGGCTCCGGTGGAGGCGAAGACCTCCTCGCTGCGTGCGGGAGCTGTAGAGTTTCCCCAAAGCCACAACCATGATCCTTCTAGCCTCAGCGGTCACCTCCATGTTTGTAGTTTTACTTCCCCTTCAGTAAAACAGTCAAATAGTTGTAGTCTGCGACCCCTCCGATTCACATTCAGCCAGAAAACGCGCTGGCTGGGACCGGGACCATGTTTTAAGACCTCTCTGACGTCATTCAGAAGGCGTCAGAGCGTCTCCCAGCCATAGACATCATATACATAACCTAGATCGACATGGCTAGTCTCAGTCGGCCATGCGCGGACGCCATATTGGTCATGTAAAGAGAAAAGTCTGCAGGTACTGGCATGCACTGCATTTTCTTCATTCTGGCTCAAGAATTTGAATATTATATGAAATAAACAGCACTCACTGTCAGTTTCAATGTCTGATAATGGTAGAAAATTATGGAAAAATATGTTCAGTTTTAAGAATGTTATTACTTGATTTATGTGACCGTTTTCTGCACCTAAGTAAGATTGTCTCCCATGTAAGCAAGTGATCTTTTTTTATTTTCCTTTCTTCTCTTTCTTTCTTTTTACATTGACATGGTTTTTATAATGATGCACATTCATTCTGATAAAAAATAACATATTTCCTTATATTTTTCATTATATTGAATTTGTTACATGACATTTTTACACATACTTACTTAGATCTGAGTTCATTCAAGTTGTAATTTCTTCTGTTTCAAGAGGCTAGTGACCTTGAGATATGGAAAATCCAGTTCAGTGCAGATTTTATCTTTATTTGCACTATGGGTAGCATTACTGTACATAGACTGCTGTTGTTTTTCATCCTTATTCCTTCTTTTCTTATATATTGCACACACCACTAAGAGAGAGAGAAATAGCATTTCAATTCTTCCGCATGTCCTGTACATATAGAAGTATTAACAAGTAAAAATCTTTGAATTCAGCTAGTCTCCATGCCGCAGATCTCTCTCTCTCTGTCTCTCTCCTTCTCACTCACCCAAAATATAATGTAATTGTTCACATAAAAGATGCATGATGTTTTGTGAGTTCAGCACTCTTTGATTAAAGAATGGACTAAACCAACTAAATATTGTAGTCAGACTTTTCATTTTAATCCTGACACATTCATAGAATTGTAATTGTGAAGAAAGCAAGTCCAGACACATAGGGTAGGCCATTTGAGAAATACTTGAGAACTTCAGAACGTGAAATGTAAATAAAAAGCATTCCTACTGGGCTTGCCAAGTAAGTCAAACCTCTTGAGCAGCTTTCAGAGCCACAGGCATGGTTTCTATTAGCAAAAATTAACTCCTCAACCATTCATTCCTTTTTTCAGACTTCAAGAGGAGACGTGGGTCTCATCTCCCACAGATAACAGTGCATTTCTCCAGGATATGAAGTTTCATGTCCTCACATCGCTGATGTCACATAAACCCATCGGTCATCCTGAAAGCTGGTGATGCCAACCGCTATTGAGCACCTGACATTTTACAGAATTAACGTAATTTTTTTTCATATTGGCAGTGAATAGTTTTCACATTTACAAGAAGAGACACTGTGTGTTTGGTTGCACAGGCTTGCACTTTTATTTGGTGAGAGCCTGTGTTTGTATGTTGTGTTTAGCATCACACAAAGCAGGACATGTTTTATTTCAGAGGGTGCTGTCATGGAAAAATGAGGAGCAGAGGATAAGTTAACCCTTTAACTGTCCACATTGTATGGACGGGCCGCACGCCCCCAGTGGCACAGCGCAGCAACTGCACCGGTCAACTTATTGACATCCCCCGGCCATACTGAGAATTTATACTGATCTGTCTTGATCTGACAGTTCAAAAAGTGGCAGACACACGCCGGAGGAATCATGGCTAACATGGACTACAGCAAAGAAGAAGAAATCCACATTATTATTATTCCTTTTTCTGCTTTGAGCTCACAGCACCAATGTGGTCACCGCCATGATCGGTCATGGCAGCCACGATTCTGACTGAAACTGCATGATATGGGAAAAATAGCCACGTAATACAAACAAAATTCATGTGGGATAATCATAAGAGTTTGTAGATGTGGTAGAGGGTGTAAATGACCGACCAAATGCAAAACTACGACCACGATGGGCGAAAAACTGAGCTCACAGCACCAAGATGGCGGCGCCCACGATCATCAAGGATTCTCACAGGAAAAATGCATCAAACAAGAAAAATAGGCGCGTAATACAAACAAAATTCACGTGGGATAATCATAAGAGTTTGTAGATGTGGTAGAGGGTGTAAATTACCAAGCAAATGCAAAACATCAACCACGATGGACGAAAACGGACCGGTCACGTGGGCGAACGAGCCCCCCCCCCCCCCATCGCAACAGGTAAGAGACGAATATATGTTGTTGGTTTTTTTTTTTTTTTACATTTTATTGATTTTCTGGTTCATATACTTTGAAGATTAGATATAAACATACTCCTGTAGACAAAACGCCGTAACCCCCCCCGAACCATTCTTTGTGTAAATGTGTCCAAAGTCCACTTTTGACTGAGTTATGTAATTTATATAGCTGTCACGACATTATGCAAATTAGATGCATAAATTTATTCCTATCTGAAACTTTGGATCATATTCTACATCTTTCTAATTAACAGTAAGCCATTATCGCTTGCAACTTTCAAGTTATAGCCTTGGAAATCTGAACTATTTTATTGACAAAATTTTTTTAACACTCTTGACCATTAGAGGCCTTGACCACCCTTTAACCGTTCCTGTCTCCATACGGCGACTGGGACAGCTAAAAAGTTAAATGCAGGGTGAATTTGGATGCACAAATGAGCACAGAGCGGAGCTGAACAGTGAAATTGTCCCTCGCGGAACCAGGAGACAGGTGATGCTCCATGGCAGCTGGGGGATGGTGCTGGAGGCTCTGAGGGAGTGACTCAAAAAATGCTTTTAAAAAAACCTGTCACTCTCAGCTGCTGTGATATTTGTGTAATTGTGGCACACACAGTTGTCTGCTGCAGCTTCAAAACTAATATAATTTTTCAGAATAATGACAGACAGCCTTCCAATTCATTTCCATTCTCTGTTGCTGTGCAATATCAATAGTAAGGCAATTATTGTCATGTTAGGGCTAGCCCAGGGAACACACACGCAGGCTCGGGTAGGATTTGAGAGTCTTTATTGAAAAGCAGGTGTATGAATGCGTGAATGTGGAATGTGGATGTCTTGTTGGGGACAGGAGCGCCGAGGACGGACCAGAACACCGTACAGCCAGGCAACCCTAAGGACAAGCAGAGGACAAGGGTGAGATGAACACACACAGGGATATGATGAGTAATGACTGTGGCTTACTTGCAGGGATTTGGTGACTGACGTTGGCAAGACCGGCTCACGCCTGGGAGACAGCGCTCTGATCAGCTCCACGGGTCGAGGGTAGGAGAGGTACGGCGATGAGGAAGGAGTGCCACCGCCAGGAAGGTCCACCTGTGCACAGGGGATGAACTGAGAGAGCAGGTGAGTGGATGACCTTACGTGCAAAGGACGAGAGGAGCGCTGGCCGTAGTAGTAGGTGAACGCAGAACATCACAAGGAGGAGAGCTGACGACTCCAGGCCGAAGCCCTGGGCAGAGCAGGCTAAATAGGCGCGGCCAGATGAGGTGCAGGTGTGTGCACAGCTGGGGCGGATGACAGGCGTGAGCGGGCTGTGACAATTATATAAATTGTGTGGGAAATAGGAGAGTGATCAAGTAACCAAGATGAAATCAACAAACGAGCAGATCAGTGACGTGCACATACATTTCGGGGGTCAGGTGTTAAACCAAAAAAACTGGGAGCATGCTTAAATGCTGAAAAAAAGTAACGTTGCATACAATAGCACAAACTTTACGTTTGGTAGAGAGAACATGTTTTATATCATCAGATCATATAATCACATCACAGCCTTTTAAGCACTTTTTAACATCTGTTGCATAGATTGTTGAATGTAATGCATTTTTATTATATTTATTAGCTTCATTGTGTGACTGTCAGAGACTAACTAGTACCATAGTCTATCATATGGCCCTTTTCCACTAGCACCTACTCAACTCCACTCGCCTCGACTCACCTCGCCCCGACACGGTTTTGGTCGTTTTCCATTACAACTGAGTACCACCTTGAAGTGGATGGGTTCAGTATAGCAGGGCAGCCCATTATGTTGTTGACATGCTGATGTTTTGCTCTCAGAAGCGAATACTTAAGAGACAGCAAGCGCAAAATACAAGCAGAACACAGAGTTAGTGTTGATGGCTAGCTAGCTATCTAGCCCAGGCGCCATCCCTCTGAAGCCATGGCACGCTCGTCAACACTGTCCCGGCCTGGATCCCACACCAGCTGGATCAGCTCCAACACAGCATCCCAATCTGCAGCAGCTGTTCTCACCTCCCGTGGATGGCTGACCCGCCATCCCGATCCTGTTCTCAGCTGTGCCGCTATCTTCATACGTGTCAGCGGTGGTGACAATGTAACAGCCAATTGTGAGCCCGGTCGCTTGGTTCCGCTGGCCTGAACCCAGTTCATCACTGTGAGTGGCACTCTGTATTGCTCCATATGATGTTGGCAGTGGCAGTCCCTGGAGGCCAGTGCTGGTCGTGGATCCCGAAGACATCCGGCGGCTCTGCTGTGTTATTTACGGTCACGGATTCCTCACTCATCAGCTCAGCCGTGGCTCCGGTAGACTGGTGCTGAGCAAGGATTCTGAAGCAGTCCAGTTCGTTCTCACTTTCATCTGGTGCTGGTTTAGGTTGGGGGTGATGTGTTGCTGTTGTCATATTTAACATCTGTATCGGGGTGGTGTGTCTTGGGGTTCTCTGTGTGTGTGGGCTCCCTCTTCTGCAACTCCACAGCGGCTCCCATAAACTCCTGCTAGGTGAAGATCTGAGGTGAGTGCAGCCACTGCCCCCCCCCCCCCCCGGCCAGCGCTCCTCCTGTGCAAACGGGACAGTTGGTTTCTCGCTGGCATCGTTCCCGATAGGCGTGGGCTCCCTTTCCTGCAGCTCTGCAGCGGCTCTCTGAAGCTCACACTGGGCGAGGAACTGAGGCGAGTCCAGTTGCTGTTCTCCCTCCGTGTCATCTTCGTTTTCTGTTTCGTGTTCACCCACAGTGCTGTGGTCACTCTCTGTCCTGAATTCTCCCTTTTTGCTGTGCTCACTTTCTGCACTGTGCTCTTCGGTTAGCTTGTCACAGATTAGCTCTGTGGTGCCCTGCTGTCCCGCAGTGTCTAACTCGGGGCCCTCCCGAAATGGTGTAGAGTTAGCGGACTCAGCAACTTTAGCAAGCATCTGCACCAGCAAAACTAGCTGCGGGAAACACTGGTGCGGTCCTGTTAGTCTCAGTGCCACCTGAGCCACCATCTCCAGCTGAAGCGCCAATTCCATTGCCTCTGACACCGATAGGTAGTGCACGAACTCCAGCAGTTTCTCCTGTAGTTTCTTCACCGTGTCTGCCACTGTCCAGTCGTCCGGCTGCTCTCCCAGTACAGTCCGCATCACCAAACTCGCCATGAAGCACTCCAACTGCAACCTTATCAGTCTGTCCTCCACGTGTCCAAACTCGCACGTGCTAGCCAAACAGCTAAGGGCGTCCATGTACTGTATGAGTGACTCACCCTCTTGCTGTTGGTGCTGGTAGAACACGGACCTCTGGGCCGTCACATTCTCTGGAACATCGAAGTGCTTGGTTAACAGACCAACACACACATTGTAGTCATTGTGGGGAGAAGTGCAGCTGCTAGCTAGCAGCTCGACCGCCTCAGCACACAAAACTCTTGGTCTTATCGCGCTGTAAATACAAAAGCCTTCCACGCCCAGATAGTAATGCAGTAGAGCTGACTTCCGTACCTCGTTCATCTTGTCCGGGCCAAACGCTGATAAGTAGGTGGTAAAAGCGTCAAACCAGCATGCCCACAGGACAGGTGATTCACCATGGTCTTCCAGAAATGGTCGTGGTGGCCTCACGCACGCCTCCATGGTTTAACTTCTTGTCACCAAATGTTATGTATGGAAAACCAGAGAGACTCACAGAGAGTGGTGCTGTTGTGAACAGAAACTTCATTACACAAAGTATTCTCATATACATACAGGTTGCCTGAGCACTGAGCTCCTATGTTGCTATCGAGAAACAGAACCCAAGATGGCTGGTTCCCCTGACTTATAGGCTGGCGTGATGACGGCACCAGCCAGCTGCATCATCATGCCGCTACCTGTTATAAATCCCTTTTTTAACACTCAGCTCGCTTGGAACCCCAGCTGAGTAGGTACTAAAAAAAACACCTAGTACCATGTACTAGCTACTAATGGAAAACCCTACAAACCGAGTAGAGTCGAGGCAAGTTGGGCTACGTAAGTGCTAGTGGAAAAGGGTCAATAGTTTCCTCACTTTTTGTCAATGCTTTTACGTTATAATTTGTTCCTAAGCTAACACACTTGTTCTATTAGTGATGTGAGGCTGTCTGTATGAAGATATTGAGGTGTGCACTTTCACAACAGTAACAACCTATGCCAACAGTAGCAACCTATTTATTTTGTTATTTTTATTTTAGTTTTATTGTTTTTAATTGTTTTATATTGTTTTAGATGCGCTGACTTTCAATGTCCTATTATTCTATGTATGTAATGATGTGCCGTCTTGGCCAGGTCTCCCTCAAAAAAGAGATGGCAATCTCAAGGGACTTCCTGGTTAAATAAAGGTTAAATTAAAAAAATGGAGCCTTAGCAAATACTAACCTGGCTGACTCACAGCACTTGAAGGACAGGCGTTGCAGAAATGCTGTAGCTGTTGTTGTGTGACGGAGCAGTGTGTGCAGCGAGCAGAAGGGAGGCTCAGGCACCTGTCACACAGAATTAATTGAACGTCAAACTATAGTAATCGGAGATCAAAACAGATTTGATTGGCAATTGGTGTCTCCATGGGGGCTAGAGCACCACCTGGGGTCTATCTGTGCATGTGCCTGGTTGACATTCAAGAAACAAACACCAGTGCCTGCTGGTAGCCACTGCTGACATGCCGGCTGAAGCCAGGAGTCCAGGATAGAGGAGAGGTTACTCTTTCAATTGGCATTATCATTAATATTCTTACTGCTGTACATGCACTACAGAAAGCAAAAACAGTCTGTATTTGAGTTCATAACATTCCATATACACAGCTTACTTATAGGATTACAACAAATACAAGAAACAATTGTTTGGATGTCCTGTTATCACAATGCAGCAGGGGCTGGCAGCACAAATATTACCTACCCAATATGGCGGCTCTGTTTGCCAAGAAAATTTTATGCATGTCCAGTGGTCTGCTATTTAAAACAACCAGGAGCAACTGTTAAAACTGCAGAGTTGTTAAAAAAGTAGTGCTATGCAAGTGAAAGTAGCATGATTATTGATATTAATTACTCATGTACAAGTGAAAGTAGTCACTAAAAATGACTTAAGTACGAGTAAGGAAGTATCTACTAAAAAAGGTTACTAGCAACTTTTGTTCTTCAATTTGTTATATTTTCTCATATTTTTTTTCCCCCTTTTGTGCAGGAAATCAGGGCACTCACCCACATCATGGGTTTCCACCAGAGCAGGATGTGCCTTATATGGGCATCTGTCTAATAACCCCCCACCCCCACCCCACCTTTCCTGCCAAAGGAAGTAACATACTGGGGGATGGGTGAAAGAACTCGTGATTATAGAAGACAAAATAGTGTTTATCACACAACTACAGTGCATAGCCTGTTATAATTTACACATTTATGAATAAATCACTCTAGCCACTGAGAAGGGATGAAATAAAACTTTGCCTGTAATGTGAACGACTTTCATCAGTTTTGTCTTGGATGTCCTAGCTGCACAAATGTTTTAAAGTACTGCTGCATCTGGGTGTTGAAGGATATTTAGATTTTTTGCAATATCATTTAAAAAAGATAAACTTTTATATATTCATTATACACTGTGAAATTTTTAGGCTTTTCTGATGTAATTTTGACGACCATGATTACAGTTTTTGAATTTAATTTATAAATAATATGGATCGTCACCTTATTGTGGTGGGGGGGTTTGCGTGTCCCAGTGATCCCAGGAGCTATGTTGTCCTGGCAATTTGCCTCTGGTAGGGTCACCCAAGATAAACTGGTACTGGGTGAAGGGCCAGATGAAGAACGATCCAACAGACTCTCATGATGAATGCCAGAACAAGGATTCAGTGTACCCCACCCGGTATGGGGTTACCAGGGCCCCACCCTGGAGCCAGGCCTGGGGGAGGGGCTTGATGGCTAGTGTCTGGTGGCTGGATTTCTGCCCATGGGACCCGGCCGGGCTCAGCCCGAAGGAGTTACATGGGTCCGCCCTCCAGTGGGTTCACCACCTGCAGGAGGGACCATGGGGGTCCGGTGCTATGTGGATTAGGTGGCGGTCAAAGGCAGAGACCTTGGCGGTCTGATCCCAGGCTTCCTAAACTGGCTTTTGGGGTGTGGAATGTTACCTCTCTGGTGGGGAAGAAGCCTGAGCTGGTGCATGAGGTTGAGAGCTACTGTCCAGATATAATCGGCCTCAACTCAACACACAGCTCTGGTTCCAGAACCAGACTCATGGAGAGGGGCTGGAGCTTGGCCTACTCTGGTTTTGCTCCGGGCGAGAGTCAGCGAGCAGGGGTGGGTATTCTTGTATCCTCCCACCTTGTGGCCTCTATATTGGAGTTTTTCCTGGTGGACGAAAGGGTTGTTTCCCTGCGCCTTCAGGTTGGGAAATGGGTCCTGACCATCATTTGTGCCTATGCACCAGGTGATGGTTCAGAGTACCCACCCTTTTTGGAGTCTCTGACTGGGGTGCTGGAGGCTGCTCCTCTTGGAGACTCCATTGGTCCTACTGGGGGACTTCAATGCGCACGTGGGCAACGACAGTGAAACCTGGAAGGGGATGATTGTAAGGAACGGCCTGCCCAATCTGAACCCGAGTGGTATTCAGTTATTGGGCTTCTGTGCTAACCACAGTTTGTCCATAACAAACACCATGTTCAAGCATAAAGGTGTCCATATGCGCACCTGGCACCCGGACATCCCTGTAAGGGATGTTTTCAACTCCCACCTCCGGAAGAACTTTGACCACATTCCGAGGGAGTCTGGAGACATGGAGTCTGAATGGGCCATGTTCTCCACCTCCATTGTTGAAGTGGCTGCCCAGAGCTGTGGCCGCAAGGTCATCGGTACATCTCGTGGTGGAAACCCTCAACCAAGTGGTGGACACCAGTGGTGAGGAGG
Source organism: Pholidichthys leucotaenia (assembly GCA_020510985.1). Classification (NCBI taxonomy): domain Eukaryota; kingdom Metazoa; phylum Chordata; class Actinopteri; order Cichliformes; family Pholidichthyidae; genus Pholidichthys; species Pholidichthys leucotaenia. The sequence goes on from CM035838.1 coordinate 365,733,680, forward strand.
AGGGCCATTAAGCTGAAGAAGGAGTCTTATCAAGCTTGGTTGGCTTGTGGGACTCCCGAAGCAGCTGAGGTGTACCGGCAGGCCAAGCAAAGTGTGGCTCGGGTGGTTGCTGAAGCAAAAACTCGGGTGTGGGAGGAGTTTGGTGAGGCCATGGAACAAGACTTTCAGTTGGCATCAAAGAGATTCTGGCAAACTGTCCGGCAGCTCAGGAGGGGGAAGCAGCTCCCTGTCCACACTGTGTATGGTGTGGGTGGGGCGCTGCTGACTTCGACTGGGGATATCGTCGGGCGGTGGAAGGAATATTTCGAGGATCTCCTCAAACCCACTGACACGCCTTCCACAGAGGAAGCAGGGCTTGTGGACGAGGGGGACGATTTGCCCATCACAGGGGCTGAGGTCGCCAAGGTGGCCAAAAATCTCTTTGCTGGCTGGGCCTCGGGGGTGGACGAGATTCGCCTTGAGTACCTCAAGGCCCTGGATGTTGTAGGGCTGTCATGGTTGACACGCCTCTGCAACATTGTGTGGAGGTCCGGGACAGTGCCTTTGGCATGGCAAACCAGGGTGGTGATACTGCTCTTTAAAAGGGGGAACCGGAGGGTGTGCTCCAATTTTAGAGGGATCACACTCCTCAGCCTCCCTGGGAAGGTCTACGCCAATGTTCTGGAAAGGAGAGTCCGGCCGTTGGTCAAACCTTGGATTCAGGAGGAGCAATGTGGTTTTTGTCCTGGCCGTGGCACATCCGACAAACTCTTTACCCTCTCGAGAATCCTTGAGGGTTCGTGGGAGTTTGCCCAACCAGTCCAAATTTGTTTTGTGGACTTGGAGAAAGCATTCGACCGCGTCCCTCGTGGTTTTTTGTGGGGGGTGCTTCGGGAGTATGGGGTATCAAGCTTGTTATTACAAGCTATCCGGTCTCTATATGACCATTGTGAGAGTTTGGTTCGTATTGCCAACACTTGGTCGGACTCATTCCCAGTGAGAGTTGGACTCTGCCAGGGCTGCCCTTTGTCACCGATCCTGTTCAAAATTTTTATGGGCAGGATTTCTAGGTGCAGCCAGGGAACAGAGGGTGTCATGCTTGGTGACCACAGGATCTCATCTCTGTTGTTTGCAGATGATGTTGTCTTATTGGCTTCATCCAGCAATGATCTACAGATCTTACTGGGATGGTTTGGCGCTGAGTGTGAAGCGGCTGAGATGAGAATCAGCACATCCAAGTTCGAGTCCATGGTCCTCAGCCAGAAAAAGGTGGATTGTCCTCTCCAGGTTGGGGACAAGCTCCTGCCCCAAGTGGAGGAGTTTAAGGGCCTTATTCACGAGTGAGAGGAGAATGGAGCGAGAGATTGACAGACGGATCGGAGCGGCATCTGCACTGATGCAGACATTGTACCCGTCCGTTGTGGTGAAGAGGGAGCTAAGCTCTAAGGCAAAGCTGTCGATTTACCGGTCAGTCTATGTTCCTACTCTCACCTATGGTCATGAACTTTGGGTAATGACCAAAAGAATGCGATCGCGGATGCAAGTGGCTGAAATGAGCTTTCTCCGTAGGATTGCTGGACTACACCCTTAGAGATAGGATGAGGAACTCAGTCATCCGGAAGAGGCTCAGAGTAGAACCGCTGCTCCTCCACATTGAGAGGAGCCAGTTGAGGTGGTATGGTCATCTGATCAGGATGCCTCCTGGACGCCTTCCACTTGAGGTGTTTCGGGCACGTCCCACTGGGAGGACACCCCGAGGTAGACCCAGAACTCGGTGGAGAGACTATGTCTCCCAGCTGGTCTGGGAATGCCTTGGTATCCTCTCTGAAGAGCTGGAGCAGGTGGCTGGGGAGAGGGAGGTCTGGGCTTCTCTGCTTGAACTGCTGTCTCCGCAACCTGGACCTCCGGAAAAGTGGTAAAAGATGGATGCATGGATGGTGCACAAAACTGACTGGGAATAGATTAAATAAGAGTTGAATAAACTGAAGCCAAAAAATATATTTTTAATGCTTTTACAGAGATTTTGCATACATTTACTTAATCTGTAAAGATTTTTTGGCTGCTACAGTGTGATGCACCATTTTAGCAACTTAACAGGCTTCACAGTCCCCTACAGGGCAACCAAAGCTGCACTACATTAAAGTAACAAGCAAACAAGTTGTTATGTCTCTAAAACAGTGACAGCGGAGGCGGTGGCTGTGCTGAATGGTGGTTTTATTAAAAAGAGGTGGTAGCACGTGTTACATACACAACAAGCTAATACTAGCAGGGTAAAGGCAGTGTGTTGCTAGAGGTGGAGCGCCAAAGAGGGTAAGCTGCTGCTAACAGTAACCTATTTTAGGCACAGCGTGATAACACCATCCGTACCTACGTCATCACGTTCGTGCTGCTTGTTGTAATATGGGAATATACAACATTCACCTCCTCCCTTGGAAAAACTAAAACCGTTATTTACGTCAAGGCAGGCATATGAACTCACAACAATTCAATCCTGAACCTGAGCACCCGGGTAAGCCCTGCATAGCTGAGTGGGTTATTCTGCCACTGTTTCAGCCATGCTCTGTCTAAATATATCAAAACAGAGTCAATGTAAAAGTTGAACTTGAGGGGCCTCTGGCAAGCCCGCGGTGGGTGTGGCCCTGGAGGCGCCGGCAGCAGCGGACCTGAGTGTGCTCTCTCATCAGCGAAGTCCCAGTCCAGGTCCCACACTGACTGGATCAGTTCCAATGTCGTGGCTTCAACTGGGGCAGCTGCTCTTACCTTTCGCAGATGATTGGCGTGCCATCTCAAATCATCGGCCATCTGGAAGGTGGCTGGCTTCAACTGCGCGGTAATCATCATTGGCGGTGATTGGAGCATTTGTGGGTCCAGGCGTTGGGATCGGCAAACCCGAACTCAATCAAGCACTGTGAGCGGCGATCTGTTTGACTGCACTTGGCACTTCTGCTCTCTCGTTCCTGATGCTGGTTGCTGTTATAGCGGCGTGCCGTTCATGCCGGCGGCAGGGCATACTCTGGATTGGCGTTGCTCTGCTGGGTCCTGCTCGGCCACAAATTCTCTCTCCTGCAGTGCTGTGGTGGCTCCATGAGGCTTCTGCCTGGTGAGGAGGATCTGAGACGAGTCTAGATTATGCCCTCTCTCCTGGTGCTGGTTGTGGTCATGGCGGTGTATTGCTCTTGCTGGCAACAGGACGCGCACCGGGTTGTCATCATTCACCGGGGTCCTGCTTAGCCACAAACTCCTTCTCTTGCAGCTCTATGGCACCTCCCTGAAGCTTATGCCGAGCAAGGATTGGAGGTGAGTCCGGTTTGTGCCCTTTCTCCATGCTGTGTTCTCTCTGCTGTGTCAAGCTTGGAGCAGCTGTACCCTCATCTGGGTGTGTTGTGCTCCCATCATCAGTGGTCAAACAAAGTCCAAGATTGTCATGGATGGTAAAGCCCAGTTCATAAAAGAGATCACACCCCAGGATGTTGTCCCCGTGTGTAGCTACCTGGAAGACGAACTCTGGGAGGCTGGTCCCTATGAGGCTGGTGCGGGTGTGCCCATAGCTGTACAGTTCCACTGCATTCTTCCAGATAGGTTAGGGAAAATTTTTTTAACAGTGATCCAGTTCACCATGGACCTCACAGCGGCGGTGTCCAGCCACAATGGTAAGCTGATGTCATTTAACCTCACCGTGCACCACTTGTACGCCACCCTTCTGGAGCCTACTGCATGGATGGTGGTTGTATATGGTTCTGTTGAGTTGGGTAGCGGGCTTGATGTTAGTTGTGTCGATTGGCACACCTTGGTGAAGTGATTAAACTTGCCGCATCATTGGTATCGCTGCTCCCTGGCCGGGCAGGATGACGCTCGCGCTCGGTGCATCGGGGAACCACAGTTACCACACATTTGGTATCTCGCGATGTTCCGTTGTCTCGTAACGTTCAACTCGGCATCCTCCAAGAAGGTCACGGTGTTGTCGGATTCTTCTGTCGGGGTAACTGCTTGTGCTAGCGGAGTCCATTGTTGTGGGTTACCTAGCTGTGATGTTAGCTTGTCGGCGGCCTTCAGCTGAAACGCCAACTCCACCGCTTTCGTCAGTGGCAGATTGTCCGGCGCTTGCCCGCAGCTGTGGGTTGCTGGCGTGTTCCGCTAGCTGGTCCCACACCATTCCATCCTCTAGTTGCCCAAAACTGCATGTGCTAGCCAGACAGCGGAGGTCTGCGACATACCGCTGGATCGCTTCTCCTGCTCCCTGTCGGTGCTGGTGGAATCTGAGTTGTCTAGCCACCACACTCTCTGGCCAGGGTGTCAGACACGCTTCCATTTTCAGGAAAAATGTCAAATTTTCCTCCCGAAGACCAATTTTTCTCCTTGCCGCCATTGTTATGCCTGTAAAACAGGGACAGCGGCAGCGGTGGCTGTGCTGAATGGTGGTTTTATTAAAGAGAGCTGGTAGCATGTGTTACATAAAAAACAAACTAATACTAGCAGGGTACAGGCAGTGTGTTGCTAGAGGTGGAGCACCAAAGAGGCTAGGCTGCCACTAACAGTCCCTTATTATAGGCACAGTGTGATGACATCATCCGTGCCTGTACCATCACAACAAGACAAGACATTCGGTCGGCCTCGAAGAGATTCTGGCAAACTATCCGGCGGCTCAGGAGGGGAAAGCAGCTCCCTGTCCACACTGTGTATGGTGCGGATGGGGCGCTGTTGACTTCGACTGGGGTTATCGTCGGGCGGTGGAAGGAATACTTTGAGGATCTCCTCAATCCCACTGATACACCTTCCACAGAGGAAGCAGGGTTTGTGGATGAGGGGGATGACTCACCTATCACAGGGGCTGAGGTCGCCAAGGTGGTTAAAAATCTCCTTGGTGGCCGGGCCCCAGGGGTGGACGAGATTCGCCCTGAGTACCTCAAGGCCCTGGATGTTGTAGGGCTGTCATGGTTCACACGCTTCTGCAACATTGCGTGAAGGTCGGGGGCAGTGCCTTTGGCATGGCAAACCGGGTTGGTGGTTCCTCTCTTCAAAAAAGGGGACCGGAGGGTGTGCTCCAACTTTAGAGGGATCACACTCCTCAGCCTCCCTGGGAAGGTCTGTGCCAAGGTACTGGAGAGGAGAGGCCGGCCGTTGGTCGAACCTCGGATTCAGGAGGAGCAATGGGGTTTTCGTCCTGGCCGTGGCACATCGGACCAGCTCTTTACCCTCTCGAGAATTCTCAAGGGTTCGTGGGAGTTTGCCCAACCAGTTTACATGTGTTTTGTGGACTTGGAGAAGGCATCTGACCGCGTCCCTCATGGTTTTTTGTAGGGGGTGCTTCGGGAGCATGGGGTATCGGGCTTGTTGTTATGAGCTATTCGGTCTCTGTACGACCGTTGTGAGAGTTTGGTTCGTATTGCCAACACTCGGTCGGACTCATTCCCAGTGAGAGTTGGACTCTGCCAGGGCTGCCCTTTGACACCGATCCTGTTCATAATTTTTATGGGCAGGATTTCTAGGCGCAGCCAGGGAATGGAGGGTGTCATGCTTGGTGATCACAGGATCTCATCTCTGTTGTTTGCAGATGATGTTGTCCTGTTGGCTTCATCCAGCAATGACCTACAGCTCTTGCTGGGACGGTTTGCCACTGAGTGTGAAGCGGCTGGGATGAGAATCAGCACATCCAAGTCCAAGTCCATGGTCCTCAGCCGGAAAAAGGTGGATTGTCTTCTCCAGGTTGGGGACAGGCTCCTGCCTCAAGTGGAGGAGTTTAAGTATCTTGGGGTTTTATTCACGAGTGAGGGGAAAATGGAGCGAGAGACTGACAGACAGATCGGAGCAGCATCTGCAGTGATGCGGACGTTGTACCGGTCTGTTGTGGTGAAGAGGAAGCTGAGTTCTAAGGCAAAGCTGTCGATTTACCAGTCAATCTACGTTCCTACTCTCACCTATGGTCACAAGCTTTGGGTAATGACCGAAAGAACGAGATCACGGATACAAGCGGCTAAAATGAGCTTTCTCCATAGGATTGCTGGACTCACCCTCAGAGATAGGGTGAGTAGCTCAGTTATCCTGGAGAGGCTCAGAGTAGAACCGCTGCTCCTCCACATTGAAAGGAGTCAGTTGAGGTGGTATGGGCATCTGATTAGGATGCCTCCTGGACGCCTCCCACTTGAGGTGTTTCGGGCACGTTCCACTGGGAGGAGACCCCGGGGCAGACCCAAGACTCGGTGGAGAGACTATGTCTCCCAGCTGGTCTGGGAACGCCTTGGTATCCTCTCTGAATAGCTGGAGCAGGTGGCTGGGGAGAGGGAAGTCTGGGCTTCTCTGCTTGAACTGCTGCCTCTGCGACCCGGACCTCTGGAAAAGCAGTAGAAGATGGATGGATGGATGGACAACACAACTTTTCATAGTTACCTGTTATAACAGCAGATGGAGGTGTAGATCTTCTGTGGAGTAGTTAGGCTAAAGAAAAGAGCGACACACTGTTTACTACTTTTACCACTCATCATTTTTCCTTTTTCTTTCTCTGGTCTCATCTTGTCACTATTTCTTTTTAATTTGTCTTCATGTCTTTGTATGCCATGTCGGTAGTGGCACCTCTTGAATGAGAGGTTGGACATAGTCTCTCCAGCATATCCTGGGTCTGCCCCGGGGTCTCCTCGGAGTGTGACATGCCCAAAATACTTTCAAGTAGGAGGCATCCAGGAACCATCCTGATAAGATGCCCAAACCACCTCAACTGGCTCCTTTTGATGTGGAAAAGTAGCGGCTCTAGTCTGAGCCTCTCCTGGACGAGTGAGCTCCTCACCCTATCTCTCTAAAGGTGCCTTCAGACCAAATGCGAACGGGCTAATTTTTTGCACGGTGTGATTACATTATAACTTAATGTAAACATGCGAATAGACATGAATTCACATCTGAGTGAGATGCAGACAGGTGAAGTTGCCTTTATAACTTCTGCAGCAGTGTTCAGCCTACTGTGGAAATCCCCAAAATAACGTCATGCTTTGGGTTTACATTATCCGACGGGGAGTTCACCTGAAAAAGTTGTCTCTGTCTCCAAAATTTTACAAGATGATGAGTGTTTCCGTTGCTAGCTTGCTATCCTTGCTAGCATGTCCGTGGCAGGAATCCATGGGTAAATAACTCCGACATCCTGATTTAGCTGAAGAGCTCCCGGTCCTCCTGTTTTCAGGTGAGTGGCTCATTTTCAAACTAGTTTGAATGGTGATAGTTTTACTCCGGTGATGGCAGAATCTCAGAGCTAGCATGTTCCCTCGGACGTGAACGCGCAAATGCACGATTTTGCATGTACTCGCCTCTTTCCATTGACTTTGTATGGATTCGCGCCACCTGTTCGCGTTTGGTCTGAAGGCACCTTAAGGCAAGTCCAACCACCCTACAGAGAAAGGTCTTTTCAGCCACCTGTATCTATGATGACACTTGTATCCATCCTGCTCAAAATGTGTGACACCCAGTGGCAGTTTTTGATATGGCCACATGGGCAGTTGCCCAGGGTAACATTCTCTAGGGGGTGCTACAAGAATGAGGAAAAAAAGTTTCATATTTATTTGTGTTCAGCTCATCTGTGGCAAATGGGTGCCCTCTACAGGTGGGACACCGGCACCCTCCAAGTGTATCTGTTTGCAGCTCACAGACCCAAGAGTATCACAGACTCTGACAGATTACACCACAACCCCTCGTCAAGCAACTCCAATGATGGACATCTGAACTTGAGCAAAGGAGGAAAAAAGCATTAAAAGTAAACTCTGTGATTAAATTATGCAGTGATTTGAATATTAAAACATTAATAACTCCTAAAACAGCAACATTTGATTATTAAAGCTTACATAACAAAATCATTTTTTTTTCCATTGTGCTTCAGTTTACCAGGTCATATGAATTAATTTAACATGTTAAATAAGTGTTTTCTTTAAGTTGAGCAGATTTATTAATCCTTAATACTAATATAAAAACACTACGGTGTGATGTGGCTGATTTACTTTGTTTAGTTTACTTTGTTTATTAATTACTAAAGTAAAACTTTCACATCTGTAATAATAATCAGATTTTTCTGATGCTTTTTTTTTTTTTCATTTCCTATCGCTTGACTTTGAATTCCACCGTGGTGAACCTGGAGGAACTGACGGTCAGCACTCATGGACATAACAGGGCTGGACTCAAAATTAATAAAACAAAACTGATATTTGACTAAAATAACCATAATAAAATGAGTTGATGAATCATTTTATTGATTGTGGGGTTTTTAACAGTTTACTTTGCAAGATGTAACAAGCTAAACGGGAATATTCCATGTTTATTGTTAATAGAAACACTATTTCAATAAAGCAGTTTTTTTAAGGAGTTAATGTTTTTGTGCAAGATAATTCAATAAGCATCCTCAATATTTACTGTACTGCAGTTAGAGTGCAACATTTCAAACTGTTCTGATTTAATATTGATTATCTAACTAACTAACTAACCTGCACTTATATAGCGCTTTTCTAGTCACAAAGACCACTCAAAGCGCTTTCATTAATACTAACCCTCTATTCTAAGGGCCTATAGGAAACAGATATCTAGGGACAATTTAGAACAGCCAATTAACCTAACATGCATGTTTTTGGCATGTGGGAGGAAACCGGAGAAATCCCGGAGTAAACCCACGCAACACGGGGAGAACATGCAAACTCCACACAGATCACTGTTGGTCGGGTTTCTATTGATTATGATTATAGTTTTTAAAATTAAATATAAATCATGATATTGATTGATTGTTGAAGAACCTTTCACTGGTCTTGCAATTATCAGTATTAAAACCCCTTAGCATTTCAGCCAATTTCCCTAAAAAAAATGCCTAAAAAACATACCCAAAGTAAATCAAAAGCTGTTCTTCAACTCTTTGCAGTGTATTCATGGGGTTGGTCTCATTCAAAAGAGAACACTCTTTTGCAAAGTTTTTTTGCAAAGCAGTCAGAATCCCTCTAAGTGCTTCTGCTACTGAGTAACAGTGGTGAAAACATACTAAATTTGAAGAAAATAAAGTTCACTGGGGTTTCTTTTAGATACATCCATCCATCCATCTTCTTCCGCTTAATCCTTTTCGGGTCGCGGGGGCTGGATGCCTGAAAATAACATACAGCTGGAAAACACAATAGGAATGTTATCCTGGGCTCTAATGAAAGGTGACACTCAGGGCTGTCCTGCCCCATATCCAGATATACTGTCAGTAGTAAAGATACAGAGTGAGTAAAGTACAGTGTAGCCATTACACACAAGGTTGGAAGAAGTGACTCAGCTTTGGAGAAGCAACTGAGCATTACGTATGGTAGACGCACAGGCTTTATAGGGGGCGTGTGTAAAAACCCAGCCCTATCAGGTATTGTTAAGTTCAGAAATTAACTGGCTACACGACACATCCGTAATCAGCATTGGCTGCAATTGGCTTGTTTTGTTCACATTAGCTGTGGGGCAGGTCCTTCATGCTAAGTGGGCACCCACTGAGTACTGAAGGCTGTGAAAAGACAAAGGAAAGGCTTATTGGGTCAAATGAGGTATCAATCAAATCAAGACTGTCACGTGAGTCTTTTGGACTTCTGTTTACATCACTAGTGCTATGGAAAATGTAGTTTTTACAGCACGTAAATAAACAAACAAAAAAAAGCAGGAAGTTAACTGGCTGGATTGCAAACAATGCTGCAATTTTAAGGGCAATTTATCGTTATTCTATTTTGTTCACTCTCTGCCCAGGGCATACAAGCCAGGACTGCCACTGGTAATACCTTCTTGAACCACCTGACGGCATTCTTTCCTATCCTAATCCAGCACTTCCCAATCGTCCAGGCTAATGTTGTGTGATTTCTTTAGTGGACGCCTTGTGCATGAAATCCTTTAACATGGGAGTACTGGTGCATGACTGTAAACACACTGTACTTTACAGAGAAAGATCCAAGTGCAGTGGAAAGGAAACCTCGACTTCTGGGGATCTAATCCCTGCAGCAACAAATCCTGAGGTGCCTGGAAGATCGATGAACCTATATGATGGTCCACCTTTGAGAATTAATGGTGGAAAAATCCACCAGGGTGGTGTTTTTGTTTTTTTTTTCTCCCCTAAATCTGCTGCATTCAGAAAATCAAGGAGTGGTGTTTGAAGCCAGAAGGTCTTCGTCATGTGAGATGTTAGATGGTGAGGCCATTTACTAATGACAGCTTGGCCATATTTAGTTAGCAGGGCAGGGCTACACCCAATGTAGACTTCAAAGTGTTGGAAAGTAATGAGCACCAGCTCCAGAAGTGCCGGCATCCACTGCCAGCTGAAAAGGGCGAGAGAAATTAGGCGCAGTTAGTACAGGGGCACTACAGAAATTTCAGAGCCTCAAAGGCACGCTGGCACTCTTCACCCCAGGCAAAACAAACATTTGGGCAGCACAAATTTGTGAGGGGAGTGACCACCACAGAGAATTTCTGGCAAAAACATTGTTAGTAGCCAGTCATGCCTAGGAAACGGCAGAGTTCATGTTGGGCTGCGGGAGCTGAAATGGACAACACAGCTGCAACTTTTGTGTCAATTGAATGAACCTGACAATGACCAACTAGTTTTCTGAGGTAGGTGACACTGGCTTTGCCAAACTCACACTTGGCAAGGTTAAGGGTTAACTGTGCTTTTGCAAGCCGGCAAAATATCTTGGGATAGGGTTGAAATGGGTCTTCCCAGGAATCAGAGAACACCACCACATCATCTAAATACACGCTACAATGGGGGACATCTCCAAGTACCAAACACAGAAGGCTCTGAAGTAGCGAGAGCATGTCTCATACCAAAGGCCATCACTGCATACTGCAGGAAGTTATCAGGTGCCACAAATGACAAGATGTCAGAGGCTCTCAGTGTTAATTGAATCTGCCAGTGTCCTTTAAGGAGGTCTAATTTGGTGATGAAAATGGCTGGAGCAATACTGTCTATACAGTCATTCATTCATGGCAAGGGGAAAGAATGTGGGACAGTCACTGCATTTACTTTTCTTAAATCAGTACAAAAATGAGGGATGCCATCAGACCTGGTACTAACAGACAAGGGGAGCTCCAAGGACTATGATTAGGTTTAGCTAAACCCTTAAACTGACACCAGCTGTGGGGATATCATTCTGGGATGCCTAGATATAGAACAGCAGCCAGAAAGGTACTTAAAGTAACCTCAGCACACAAGAGCCATTTTAATATATTTTAAGAGGTACACTGAGACAACAAAAACACACTGCAAATGAAGTAAAAAGGGGAAGAAAGGAGCCAGTGAGAAATTGTTACAAATCTTTTATTAAGATATTCATTATTTAATCCATTTTGACATTTTCTCTATGATTTGCATTTATTTTTTTTTAACTGTTAATGTGCAATTACCTTTGATAATGTGGGGTCACAGTTACAGGGCTTTCACAAAGTTATTGGCACTTGGAACACAGAAAGAAGAGGATGAGCGGTACAGGGGGTCCACTGATGCTACAGGGTTACAGAGGTCAGGGCAGAGACGTGGGTGGGCCAATCAAGAGAGGCGCTGTTTCTGTGTGAATATATACCTCATGCTGCAAGTGCACAACATACAGTCCATGTGTGGCTCTATATATAATATACAGTATTTATCTATACATGTATATACTCATATGTGTACTGCTTGGTGACAAAAAGTTCCCAGTGTGGTGCCGCACCTTATCCATTCAAGTGTGTAGGTCTACATGCGCTGTGAAGTGGAGACACATGGGTTTAAAGGTATACAAATTGCTCAGAATTTGTTTGTGAAAAAGCCCAAAAGTGCTTAAATAAACAATCACACCTTCATAAATATTAAAGATGAATGACCGTGGATGAGAATCTTTGGACATCAGAAATCTTAACGACTAAACTTGGCCATAAAAGCTTACAAAATCCAGCTGATAAGTACCACCAACACAGGTGATCACTAGGGCTGTAGTCTTGGGGTTGATTTATTCATCTTTTTAGCAGCTGCTAACAGGCTAGCTGAGAAGAAATATCCCCATGTTTCCCCCAAATGTGGCATAGTCCAAACCTCATGGCTTGATTAATAATTACAGCAAGTTTTTACATATAGTCTGTTTTAATTCCGTCCGTGGATCGCCACCTTATGGTGAAGGGTTTTGCATGCCCTAATGATCCCAGCAGCTATGTTGGTGAGGCTGACTTGCCCCGGTAGGGTTTCCCAAGACAAACTGGTCCTGGGTGACCAAAAGCAGTCCAGTAGATCCTCATGAAAAAAGTTACATCAAGGACTCAGTGTACCCAAAGGAGCCACATGGGCTGTAAATATTAACACATTAAATTTTTTGATTAATATAGTCCAATTAACACATTAAAAAATGTATTGCCCTCATGTCACTTCTTGTTATTTTCCTACATCATCTCCTGCCCACATTTCAGCTCAGTTGGTGGCGCTGACGTACCTCAGAGCTGGTTTGTGGTCACAAGTACTGCTTCCTGTGGCTACGTTAAGTGCTAATGATAGAGAAGGAAAAACAAACACTTTTAGATGGAAAGTTGTCTTTCAAAAGGTTACCAAATGACTCTTAGGACAAAATAAAGGTTTACGTGCATTCTGCAAGGATGAATTTCCTTATAATCGAAGCAGCTCATCTTTATTTTATCACCTGAGAGTAAAACACCCAGGCACCATCGTTGAGACATCTGGGTTTCTCCTACAATTTCAGTGCAGTACTCGAGGTGAGTCATTAAGCAAACAAACTTAGACAGTGGCACTTTATTCTGCCCTTTGATTGTCTCAAATTAAAATACTCTAGAAGTATTTCTGTTTAACATAAGGGCCACAGGTATATTTAATGAAAAAAATGCAGTTAAAAGTTACTTAAACATACTTCTTTTTCATTGCTTCTTCATTGTAATATCAGCAATTAATCATGATTAATTATAACCCAGCCACAGGGGGTGTAAAAGTCAGTGTGCTCCTAGTGCCAGTCCCAAGCCCGGGTAAATGGGGAGGGTTGTGTCAGGAAGGGCATCCGATGCACAACCTTTGCCAAATCAAACATGAGGATCATGACAAATGAGACTTTCATACTGGATTGGTCGAGGCCCGGGCTAACAACGACCGCCACTGGTGCTGTGAACCAACAGGGTGCCGGTAGAAATTGGGCTACTGTTGGTCGAAGATCGCGGAGGAGGAGAGGGAGAAGGCTTGTTAGGATGGAGAGAGAGACAAGGAAAGGTAGAAATGTGGAGGTGAGAGTAGGGATGTTAAATGTAGGGACTATGACTGGTCAAGGCAGGGAGTTGGCTGAAATGATCGAGGGAAGAAAGGTAGATATACTGTGGGTTCAAGAAACCAGATGTAAGGGAAGCAAGGCCAGGAACATTGGATGTGGATTTAAACTGTTCTACCATGGTGTAGATAAGAAGAGAAATGGAGTAGGAGTAATCTTGAAAGAGCAGTATGTGAAGAGTGTTCAGGAGGTAAAGAGGGAGTCAGACAGAATCATGAGTTTCAAGCTGGAAGTCAAAGGTGTGATGTTGAATGTTGTCAGTCCATATGACCCACAAGTTGGATGTCAGGTAGAAGAGAAAGAGGAATTCTGCAGTAAGTTGGATGAAATGGTAGAGAGTGTTCCCAGGGTGAAGAGAGTGGTGATTGGTGCAGACTTTAACGGACATGTAGGTGAAGGGAACAGAGGTGATGATGAGGTTCTCGGCAGGTATGGTCTAAAGGAGAGAAATGTGGAAGGACAGATGGTTGTGGATTTTGCTAAAAGGATGGAAATGGCTGTGGTGAACACATACTTCAAGAAGAGAGAGGAACATAGGGTGACTTACAAGAGTGGAGGAAGGTGCACACAGGTGGACTACATCTTATGCAGAAGGAGAAATCTGAAAGAGATAGGAGACTGCAAGGTGGTGGCAGGGGATAATGTAGCTAGACAGCATCGGATGGTAGTCTGCAGGATGACTTTGCAAAGCAGAGGAAAACAGTGAAGGCAGAGCCAAACATTAAGTGGGGGAAGTTACAGAAGGAAGAAGGTCGCACAGAGTTCAGGAAGGAGTTGATACGGGCTCTGGGTGGTAGGAAAGAATTACCAGATGACTGGGAAAGTACAGCAAAAGTATTGAGGGAAATGGGTAGAAAGGTATGTGGTGTATCCAGTGGACAAGAGAAGGAAGACAAGGAGACTTGGTGGTGGAATGAGGAGGTACAGGAAAGTATTCAAAGGAAGAGGTTAGCATAGAAAAAGCGGGACAGTCAGGGAGATGAAGAAAGTAGACAGGAGTATTTGGAATCTAGCCGCATGGCAAAGAGAGAGGTGGCAAAGGCAAAGGAAAAGGCATATAGTGAGTTGTATGAGAGGCTGGACACTAAGGAAGGAGAAAAGGACTTGTATCGACTGGCTAGACAGAGAGATTGAGCTGGAAAGGATGTACAGCAGGTCAGGTTGATTAAGGACAGAAATGGTAATGTACTAACAAATGATGAGTGTTGAGAAAGTGGAAGGAGTACTTTGAAGAGCTGATGAATAAAGAAAACCCGTGTGTGTGGGTTTACCCCGGGATTTCTCCGGTTTCCTCCCACATGCCAAAAAACATGCAAGTTAGGTTAATTGGAGACTCTAAAGTAGCCCCAGGTGTGAATGTGTGTGAGTGGTGAAAGGGTTGGGTGCCGCACCAGTGGCTGCCTCATCCACTCATGTGGATGCCCTGGAATTTCCCCATTGTGGGACTAATAAAAGGAATCTAAAATGAGAGAAGGATGGATGAGGGAAACATAATGAACAAGGAAGCCCCGAGGATTAGCAAGGCAGAAGTGAGAGCAGCTTTGTAGAGGATGAAGAATGGTAAGGTGGTTGGTTCAGATGACATACCTGTGGAGGTATGGAGATGTTTAGGAGAGATGGCAGTGGACTTTTTAACCAGATTGTTTAACACAATCTTGGAGAGTGAGGTGATGCCTGAGGAGTGGAGAAGAAGTGTTTTGGTACCAATTTTTAAGAACAAAGGTGATGCTCAGAGCTGTAGTAACTATAGAGGCATAAAGTTGATCAGCCACACTATGAAGATATGGGAAAGAGTTGTTGAAGCCAGGTTAAGATGAGAGGTGACAGTCAGTGAGCAGCAGTACGGTTTCATGCCAAGAAAGAGTACTACAGATGCAATGTTTGCTTTAAGAAGCCATCTCTATTGTCATTCAGTCCATACAGCCAATCATGTACAGTAGAACAAAATTAACGTTTCTCCTATCTACAATGTAAATCACGTCTAGAATCAGAGGGGTCGCTGCCATGCAAGGCACTGCCACAAACAACTTCTCCTTCCCCAATTCTATTACACTGCGCACCAAGCTAGAAGGCAGGAAGTACCATTGTTATATGGTCTTTGGTATGACCCGGCCGGGACTTTAACCCCCAACCTCCCGGTTGTGGGGCGGATGCTCTATCAACTAGGCCACCACTCCGGTTTAAGAGTGCTGATGGAGAAGTGTAGAGAAGGTCAGAAGGAGCTGCACTGTGTCTTTGTGGATCTAGAGAAAGCATATGATAGGGTGTCAAGAGAGGAAGTGTGGAACTGTATGAGAAAGTCAGGAGTGGCAGAGAAGTATGTGAGGATGGTGCAGGATATGTATGAGGACAGCGAGACAGTGGTGAGGTGCGCTACAGGAGTGACGGATGGATTGAAGGTGGGGGTGGGATTACATCTGGGATCAGCTCTGAGCCCTTTCTTGTTTGCCATGGTGATGGAAAGACCGACAGACAAGGTCCGGCAGGAGTCTCTGTGGATCATGATGTTTGCAGATGACATTGGAATCTGTAGTGTGAATAGGGAGCAGGTGGAATAGAACCTGGAGAGGTGGAGGTATGCTCTGCAGGGAAGAGGAATGAAAGTCCGTAGAAGCAAGACAGAATACATGAGTGTGAATGAGAGGAAGGCAGGTGCAATGGTGAAGATGGAGGGAGCAGAGGTAGTGAAAGTAGATAAGTTTAAATACCTGGTGTCAACCATCCAAAGCAATGGAAAATGCACAACAGAGGTGAAGAAGAGAGTGCAGGCAGGGTGGAGTGGGTGGAGACGAGTGTCAAGGGTGATTTGTGACAGAAGGGTAGCAGCAAGAGTGAAAGAGAAGACTTACAAGACGGTAGTGAGACCTGCTATGATGTATGGTTTGGAGACGGCGGCACTGACAAAAAGACAGGAGGTAGAGCTGGCAGAGTTGAAGATGCTAAGATTCTCATTGGGAGTGACTAGGAGGGACAGGATTAGAAATGAGTATATCAGAGGAACAGCTCAGGTTGAGTGGTTTGGAGACAAAGTAAGGGAGGCAAGGCTGAGATGGTTTGGACATGTGACCCTCCGATAAGTAGTCGGTCACACTCCACCTGCGCCACAGCCACTCCCATGTAAAGGAAGTACATTAAGTTGTGAAAGAAGGGACTGTAAAGACAGACGACCGTGACTCTAAAGGAAAGGCTCGGATGCAAGTATAGGCCTCCAGGTTACGAGTGCTATGTTTAGTCTCGTCCAACTCCATATGCAGATTTAGGTGTTTTGAGATCCAGTGATGCATGACACATGTGGACGTATTTGAAGATCAGGAACATACAATGTATTTTTACTTATGAGCTGGCAGACTTGTTGGTTAAGACCATAGATGGAAAATAAAGATGGAGGAACCATCAGTCTCCAGAGGATTTGTTTGTGACATAATCATTAAACAGTTTCAATCCTGATGCAGCCCGGCACAGTAAAATACATTTAAATGTTCTTGGGTCACTTGAATAGTGCTATATAAATCTAAGTTATTATTATTATTATTTGTTCTTAAAATGTGATGAAATCATACAGAAATAATTATGCAGGAAATGAATGTAGCGTGGAGTACATGAGACCAGCTTACCACCATTGTTTAACAATTGCAGAGAGGACCATAACGATTATACGGCACCAGCGGGGGACTCTGTCCCCGGCTGGCTGACAGTGTATGCCCACTCTCCAGATACAAACAGCCCGAGCCACCAGCCTATTCCCTCCACTGTGTTCATGCTACCCCGATGCATATGTGGCTGCATATGATATACAGTCGATCTGGCAGTTCCTCTCCACAACCATGGTGGTATTAGCGTTTAAATTTTTAGGCATTATATGGCGTAGCTGCACAAGCTTACTGCGAGAAGAACCAGTGGGGACTCTGTCTCCCATTGGCTGGCTGTATAGGTTCACATCTTGAATGCCAGTGATAGTGGGCTCCACTGTAATGCTCGTGTGCTCCCGAACCTCACACTGCATGGCCACATATGCCGAATAATCGTTCAGACTCTCCACAATCATGGCAGCATTAGATTATAAATTTTTAACCATCAGATCTTCACTATTATCTTTTTCTGGTCAAATTTGGAGCTTCTCATTTCCTCCTGTTTTGGTTACATTGTGATGCTAAATTTTATCCAATCAGCATAGAGTCAATCCTAAACCCCACTAGTGGTAGGAATCACAAGGGACCTTCCAATACGATGCATATCACGATATTTGGGTCACAATGCAATACACTGCAATAGCATATATTCTATATGTATTATACATAGGTATCAGTGCATCATTGTGAGTGTCAGGTATTACGACGCTACTCTGAATCAATCTTTGGCTCCACTGCTAGCACCATCTAATGGAGTGAAAAATCAAATGGTTTTTGTTACTCTGGTACCTAAATAGGTAAGTTTGTATTTGTAACATTTATTAATTATTTATAATGAAGTAGGCTACTGTGTCTCTGAATACAGTATCATCCCAAAGTATCACGATACATCGATGCACTGGCTCCCCTCCCCCCCAATCCCCACCTAGTAGTTTTTGGGGGCCACTCTGAAGTACCTACCCCTGACCAGGGCTATATTTTGGGATCTATGAGTTCCTGAAAACTTCCCCTTATGGAGAGGTTCCTGTAGTGAACATACACGCCACAGGGGAAGTTCCTTTAAAATTGGTTTGTGTAGTGAAAATGGTGCTTATGTTGCCATCCCCTGATTTTAAACTTAACAGCAGTTTGGTTGTCATGGCACCACAGCCAACCCCACAGAAAACTCATTCTTGTCCTTTATGTTTTCAGGCTTTAAGTTTTATGTGCTATATTTCCAAAAATTAGTCGCTCATGTTATAAACAACCAATATTTTTTTGGTTGACTACAGCCTTACTGATCACACCCTAAAACAGCACATATACACTGCATAAGTTTGAGAAACGCAACAGCAGATGGGTCAATGGTAGGGGTGGGAATTGCGAGGGACCTCGCATTCAATCCAGATCGCGATATTTGGGTCACAATACAATCCTCTCACGATTCAACGATAGTTATGATATCGAGTATTGCGATACCATAGCTTTCAATTCTTTTTTCCACGTTATTCAACCTCAAATCATGTTTTAAAGAAAAACTGTTGACACCTCTTTCATATAATAAAGTATTTTTGGGGCTGCAATTTCTGTGGAGACACGTCTCTGCACACAGGGAGGGCGGTGGACGGTGCTGTTTGGAATAGACTCTCATTCCAGTCATGTTTAGCTGACTCTGTTGACTCTTAAAAAACAGCTGAAAACTTTTTTGTTTCAGGAGGCTTTCCATTGAGTTTCAATTCAACTGCTTTTTAATGGCAAGTCAGAATTTTTTAAATTATTTTAATCTTATGTTTCAACTTGTTCTGGTGTTTTTTTTAAATTATTTTTATCTATCAAATTTCTTTTATTCTATTTTATTGTACAGTGCTTTGTGACTATATGTCTCTGAAATCTCTTCATAAATAAATATTACTTACTTTTTCTCTCTGAGCACTGCTCACAAGCTCCATGCCTGTGTGTTTTTAGCTTAGCCATTGCTAATGCTGTTCCGAGACATGTGTTGGCCCGTGCGTTTTTTTTGTGTGTGTGCAGTGCTTCTTGCGGGTTGTGTGTCATGTCAAGGTCTTTCCTTCCATCTTTGTCATAAAATCCAAAAAAAGGCCCAATGTTTGAACAAACTTTGAGCTAACTGCTTCCTAACTTTCAAAGCTGGCTGCAAATCTTGCGAGACAAGCTATGACTTCCACCGACAATGGGCGCTTTTGTGCCATCTAGTGGACTGAAAACGCAAGTCGTTGAATACTCAAGAGAGTATGCAATGCTTACATGAACATACTGTATATAATTAATTAAAAGATCGATCCATGCGTTTAGGGACTGGTGCATCGTTGTTAGTGTCAAGTATCGCGATCCATCACTGAATTGATCTTTTGTCCCACCCCTAGTCAATGGTACAGTGGGCCCATTTCTGCACTGCTGTAGCAAGACTAACATGCCATGCAGACTCACAATTGATAAGTCAGTCCTCACCACTGAGTCACAATAAACAGGTTATTCAGTAAGAAATTAACTGAACTTAAATTGTTTTTTACATTTGTAACGACTCAAATCTTCAGCATGATCAGTAATGTGAACACAACAATCTCTTAGTAGATTACTGTAACTTAAACATCTGGCCAAAAAAAGCAACATTGCTATGAAGCCACTAAACAAATTAAAGACCGCCTAATAATCTGTATTGATTTACACAAACCATCCCTTTGCCTGTTTCTGAAATGCCTGAATAAACATGTTGAAGTGAAACGTGTTACCCACTGCATTTAGGGCAGGAAGCACAACAGTCGTCAAGGATACTGAGGTATGTGGGGGGGTGCTCATGTGGCATCTACAGTCAAAGGCAGAATGAGGTTTTTCCGTTATTACCCTTACTAAATACTCACAAGGTACTGTGATTTGTTCGGTTCATTGAAAAGGAATCTATCATGTCTACCCATCTTCAGAAAAATAGAGCCTTTTAAAAATATCTGTCCTGAAGGAGAAATGAAATCTGTGAGAACATTTTTCGGTTAAGATCACATTCCCAGTCAGACCCCCTGACTCATTCACATTTATCCACCTGCAGAAGGAATAATGAATCCCCTGTATGGGCCTCCAAGCTTTCAAAAAGGTTTTTCTAGCAAACACATAAAAAAAGGTCAGTGTTTGACATTTCTGAATCAGACACATTCAGCAACAGAAAAGAAGAACACTTGGGATAAACGCAACAGTCCTTTTGATTATTTACACATGAAGACAAAAGAAAAACCACCGGCGGGATGGGAGGGGATTGATTGCTACACAACATTTGTCAAAAAAGGTGCACAAACTGCTCGTTCTTCTCATTAAGGTGCAGGAGCCGCCGCTCATATCGCTCATGGAAGGTGCTAAATTCATCTCAAACTTCAAAATAAAATCCAATTTTGAATTTCCAGGTTAGAAATGTGGTGTGTACATAAATAAATCACATACCGAAGACACATCTGCACACAACACAGACCTGGCTCCCCCTGCTGGAGAACTTCCACACATGCATGCACACACAGATAGTACCACTGAACCCGTTTGCTATAAGCAGCATTTTTCTCAGATCCATCAGTATCTGTTCACCATTTTTAATATAAAGGCACATTCCCTCATCCCGTAATTATTGTATGCTGTCACTTGTTCTTCTTTTAATAATCTCTCTAGAAAACTAAACTAGCTGAGGTGTGACCTGTATGTTTCTACAGGAAACTCTAAAACTGGGACAATACTTCACCGAAGGAGGTAAACTCTGCAGGTTCACAACCTGGCCAAAAATATTTATCATGAACTGTCCAGCTGGCTGATGCAGTCTCATTTTTCTTTTCAAGCTAGTGAACAGAAGATGAAATGTAACAAATTTAGCAGTTCAACTGCTCCTTCTATCTTTTCACTGAGAAAAAAGGATAAAAATAAACCCTTCCTATAATAAGACTTCTTTAATATATCTGTGCAAAAATAGCACTTTTCCTTATTTGATGAGACCTCTTTCAATAAAAGATTTTAAAACACTCCCTCCCAAGGTCTTTGCTCACACTTGTATAAATCTAGTTTATCTTCCAAAAATATGGCCATCTTTGATTACCTTTCTTTACAATCCAAGTAAGAAAAAGCTCTCCCCTCTGTTCTGGACAACATGTCAAATTTAGAAAATAAAGACAATCTACACAGTGAAAACACCCGAGTGAGATTCTCTGGTCTCGGGAACATTGAGGTGGTTTGTAGAATACTTCCAGGGTGATTGTGGAAGATGTGAGGGGTGGAAGAACAGGTAGTGTTAATCTGTTTTAACAATATTTTAAATACAGTTTCTTTCCCCGAGGTTGGAATACAAGTCGTCAGGCTTGCATAGAGAAAAAAATGACAAGACTGTACATTCAGCATAGCGTCACCTGTTCTTCTAGAAGCCTGTCCATCCATCTGCAGATTCAGGCAGCACATGCAACCTCCACCCTCCCCAACATCACCTCAGGGAATGTATTTAAGAAGCAACAGTGGATGAGCTTACACACCTTAAAAAGACAAGGGGAGGCAGAAACCTTCAACACTCTCCCTTTCTTCTACCAATTCCATCATACAGTCAGAAAGCAGAAATGTAATTTTTTTTAAAAGTCTTGGTTACATCAGGGTAACGAGTGTCAACTCGAACAGTGTAGCACAGAAAGTCGAGATGTGAGAGATCAGCGAAGGCCAAAGAGTAAGGAGGCAAGCACGACCTGGGGAATTACTGGTTTTAACCTCCTGAAACAGAAATGTTCAGAATAATGGCCCTCCATCTCCACCCACACCCTGTAGCGATTCACCTGAGGAGCCGCCCGACTCCAAGCCAGCACTGCTGGCGGCCTCCAAAGTGGCGGGGTCAAAGGTTGGATCTGCCCCCAAGGCGTCGTCCTCTGTCTTGACACCATCTGGGAGGAAAGTGGAATAGGTGTCACTTTCGGCCATCAGCAGCTTCAGCTTGGGTATCCAGCTTTTACGAACCACACGTCGGGCGTTGGTACACATGTCAGCTGCGATGGCGTTCATCTCGCTCTCTTTGAAGTTCGTGGCAAAGTTCTGGCAATAAACTGGCAGGAAGAAAAGCGCAGCGTTAGGTCTGGACAATATCAGGTGAGGACACTGTTAACAGATTTTTCACATGGGTCATTGGTGTGTGTGGTTCAGGTGATTCTGCTGCATTGGTAGACTCCGGTTGCAGTCGTTTATGGCTGCGATCCGGTCTCTGCAGCAAATGTGACCTGTGCTGGCAAAATGAGTCGGAATGCGCACCGTGTCATTACGAGCTACAGGCAGGAGAAGTCATAAATCATGACTCTTTATTTGTTTGCTAGCGGCAAGTTCCGGGAAAACCCCCATGAGTGCCTGATATCGCTGTAAAGCTTAGAAATTGTACTTTCTAAAAATACATATGTTTTGGCGGACAACGTAACTCCCGACCGATTGAACGCAAGTTTTAAACCTAGCCAAAATATAAACAGCGTCTGTTTTTGTACACTTCCTACAAATTAAAAATCATTTTGAAGGGGGGCGCTGTGGAGCTGGCAAGCAAGATGGCAGCATAACTTGGAGGCTCTGCCAAGCCACATGTTAATTTGAGATTAAAGCCCTCGGTAGATGTTGTTAAACGAATAGTTATGCCTAAACCAATCACTGTTAAGGACTGCAACATTTTTACACGGAAACACGCTTCCCAAAAGCCAAAATCCGACACTCTGGCAACAGACCAGGCCAAGGTGGCTGATAATATGGCAGACCTAAAAACACTGCTAACAGAGCTAAAGGCCCTTCGCTCTGAATTTGGACTAAAGCTGGATAACATTAATGACCGCCTAGGTGAGATGACCAACTCGATCGCCGCACTAGAAAACAACGTGATGGAGGTGAAACAAAAAGTAGATGGACACACAACACAAACAGAAGAAGCCGAGACCAGATAATACTAGCAGGGGAGCAGCTGGATAGCAACAATGCAACATTGGCTAATGTGATGAAACGTATTGTCTTCCTGGAAAAAAAACTGAAGACCTCGAGAACCGGAGTAGAAGGAAGAATCTCCAACTCTTCAGACTGAAAGAGGGCACTGAAAACGGTAGGCCCCTGTTGGATTTTGTACAAGAGATGATACCACGCCGGCTGGGCACCAATAGATCCTTTATCTTGGAGAGGGCTCACCGAACCCTAGGCCCACCAAAACCCAATCAAAACAGAGCCGTGGACTTTATACCATCTGTTTGCGGTAATGAGTCACTGTCGACAATCACAGGTATACTTATTTTGTAAAATCTGTTTGATTTTGATACAAAGATCCTTTTCTAGTTAAGTTACAGAGTGTTGGAGACATATTTTTATTTCTATTCACTTACGAGTATATTTGTATATATTTAAGCTGAGTCTAAAAATGGACTATTCAGATGATATTCAAAGCATACGTTATATAGTCGGTGTTGTTTATGTTTATTGGCAGTGTTCGTGGTTTGTAAAGGGTTAAAACAGTTTTAAAAAAGGGGAAAAAAAGTTTTTTTTTTTTTTTTTTGATGTGTGGTTGGGGAGCGCGGTTTGTTTACGTAAGACACTCCTCCACAGTTAGCTGCTCCTCTCAGAGTGGATCAGCTCCTGCCATATTGTTTTAGCTCTGAGTAGTGGCAGGGGTAGTCAATTTAATTGACTTAATGCATATTTTCCTGTTTTGTGTTTTTTATTTATGCTTTATGTGTATTGTGTGTTCTCAAGTACAGCTAGGTGTATACTTTGTGGCCTTGATATTTTATTGCCAAATTATATGGAAGGAGTAAATAATCAGAATACTCTGGATATATAAGTTACAAGCTGGAATGTCTGGGGACTCAGAAAACTAACAAAATTAAAACAGGTCTTCAACAGGATTAAGATGTTGAAGTCTAAAATAATTTTTCTCCAGGAAGTACATCTGGCAGCTTCTGATATTAAATTAGTGAGAAGATGGCCCGTTCAAGTGATATATGCAACTTATAACAGTTATTGTAGAGGAGTGCTTATACTCATTCATAAAACAATACCATTACAAATACTTAGTACGATTCAAGATCCAAATGGAAGATATGTAAGAGCCCAAGGTTTGCTCCTCTCTCTTGAATTGAACCTAATTTTCTTATATGGCCCAAATGAGGACAACCCTAAATTTTTTGAAAATTTTTTCTTAACAGTATCCACTCTGAAGAGTTTGTGTTATTGGGGGAGACTTTAATTGCACATTAGACCCAGAAATGGATCGCTCCACAGGTAAAGATGTACATAAGATGCTAACAAAAAAACTACTAAAACAATATATCACCAACCTAAATGTTATTTAAATGTGGCAAGACCAAAACCCTCAAAAAATAGAATATTCTTGTTATTCCAGTCAATATAAATCTTGTTCTCGTATAGATTATTTCCTGGTTTCAAATAAATTATCATGAAAAATCAGTAAGTGTTGGTATGATAGTATAATTATAAGTGATCATGCTCCAATTTCTATTAATATCCAAATTAGCAAATTTACAAAAGACCCACCTATCTGGCATTTTCAAACTAAATGGTTGCAGGACCCAGAATTTGTAAAATTTGTGCAAACTAAAATTGAGACTTATTTTGAACTAAACACTAATTAAACTGATGCCTGCATAAGATGGGAAGCTTTTAAGGCCTGCATTCAAGGAGAGATAATCAGTTATATGAGTGCTAAACATAAAAGCAAAAAATCAGAAATGCAAGACATAGAAAAACAAATTAAATCTTTAGAGCTTGGATTGAATAAATCTGATGATTCGGTAAAACAAAAAGAGTTGTTAGTTTTTGAGAACAAAATACAATAAAATATCAGTAGATAAAGCAGTAAACAGTTTAATGTGGCTAAAACAGTCTTATTACGATCAAGGAGAAGAGGCTGGGAAACTCTTGGCAAGAATCAAGAAAACACAATCTGAAAGAGCAAGAAATAAAATAAAAAAATCATCAGGAAACACAACAACAGACTTCCTAGAAATCAATGATAGCTTTAGGGAATATTATGAATGTTTATATCAATCTGAATGTCATAAAACCGTTAAAGAACAAGATGCTTATCTTGATCAGTTACATTTTCAAACATTAACTGATGAGGCCAAACAAAATGTTAGATGGGAATTTAACAACTAAAGAAATCTTGCAGGCCATACAAAATCTGAATAGCGGGAAAACGCCAGGGCCTGACGGCTTACCGATTGAATTCTATAAAACGTTTAAAGAAATGCTTTTAAACCCCCTCTTGAATATGTATGAGGAATCTTATGAGAAAGGAACCCTTCCTCCATCTTTAAGATTGGCGATAACTATGATTTTGAAACCAGGAAAACCAGCATTGGAGCATTCCTCATATAGACCAATAAGTCTAATCTGTTCAGATACAAGAATACTTTGTAAAGCACTTGCGAGAAGACTAAACCCATACATATCCCATTTAGTTCATAATGATCAAAATGGCTTTAACATTAGAAGAGTACTTAACATAATTCATGGAAAATTTGATGCTAATAATACAGCAATATTGTCATTAAACAAGCCTTTGATAGAATAGAATGGCCTTACTTAAAGTTTTACCTACATTTGGATTTGGCGGAAACTTCCTTAGATGGGTGCAGATCTTGTACACAAAACCTTCAGCAAGCGTCTTGACAAATGGTATAGTTTCTAAACCAGTTATCTTACAACGATCTACACATCAAGGCTGCCCGTTGTTGCCTATGTTATTCATATTAGCCATGGAACCTTTTGCAATGGCAATAAGAGCACACCCAAACCTCTCAATGATACAAATTGGAGGACAAGAACATCGTATATCTTTGTATGCTGATGACATAATAATTTTTTTAATCAAATTTACAGATCAGTATTCCGAACCTTATACAACAAATAGAAATGTTTGGACGTTTCTCTGGTTATAAAATAAACTATGCTAAATCATCCATATAAATCTTAAACAAAGAAGAGGCAATCTCCGGTGGTAAGGACCCCATTCTCCAATGCAAAGGAAGGATTTACTTATCTTGGGATTAAAATTACCCCTGAAATTAAAACAACTGCTGCTAAAAATTATGATCCCCTTGTATAGGAAGTGAAAGAATCCCTTGATCATTGGACAACTGTGCCCATATCAATAATTGGTCATATTAACATAATAAAATGGTTATATTGCCAAAATTTGTATATATTTTTCAATCATTGCCTTTGCCACTACCAAAATCATTTTTCAATATGCTTAATAGCATTTTTATTAATTTCATTTGGAAAAAGAAAAAATCTAGACTGAGGCTTAGGCTATTGTATCTATCCTATGAAAGAGGGGGACTTCAATTTCCAAATTTAAAATGGTATTACTGGTCTGCACAGATGCGTGCTGCAACATATTACTTTATAACAGACAATTCAATGACGTGGGTGGAGGTGGAGCAAGCTACGGTACCAAATCTACCTTTGAAATTGTATTTACAGTGATCCCTCACTTATCGCGGTTAATGGGGTCCAGAACCGACCGCGAAAAGTGAAAAACCGCGAAGTAGCATCACCCCCCCCCATTTTTTACATACATTTTTTTTGTGTATATATAATATCAATAAGTGTATATTAACCCTATAAATGCATATGTTATCATTAGAACATTAAAGAATAGTTTGAAACATGTAAATAAAATATTAATAATATAAATAATATACATAAAATAATGTATAAATAATATAAATAATACGTACGTTCATTCTCTCACTCTCTCTCTCGACGGGAAGGCATAGAGGCAGCAGCGACGTCTCGGCCAATCAGCTTGCGAGATTCCCGAGCCGAGCCAACACGAGAACAAAATCTCTTGGGGGGGGGGGGGGGAGGATGCTGGCCAGCGAATCAGAGAGGTGGATTTTGAGTTGTGCCGGCTCTCCGTGTAGTCTCCCTGCCTTCTGCTATCGCCCAGGCAACTTTTTTCTCAATTTTGAATTTTTGATGAATATTTTTGAAAAATCTGCGATGCACTGAGGGCGCGAAAGGTGAGGCGCGAAGTAGCGAGGGATCACTGTATACTCCGCAGAACCGAAAATTAAAAAAAAAAAAAAATAACACAAAACCCATTTTTTTAAAAAACACTACTGACGTTTGGTATAAGGTGCACCGGCATATGAAGGACACCCCACCCCCCTTGCTTTTCCCCCATATGGGGAAATACATATTTTAAACCAGGGAGAGCAGATGGTGGCTTCAAAATACGGGCATATAAAGGTGTAGAGAAAATAGGAGACTTATATACAGATGGCAACTTCACCACCTTTGAGGAGCTGTGCCAGAAATTTGAGATTCCCAAGAAACATTTTTTTTTTAAATATGTACAGTTGAGACATTTTATCCAATCAAAACATAAATCCTTCATGTCTGAACCCCCACTCTCTCATCTGGAAAATCTTATACTGACAAATCTCAAAAAGAAAAGACAAATCTCTTCATTTTATACGGCATTACTTACTTTTGATACAGAGTCCCCGATTGATAAACTAGATGCATGGAGAAGGGATTTACAAGATGATATCCAAGAGGAGGATTGGGAAAGGGCATGTTTAAAAGCTCAGAAACAGTCCACCAATACAAGAATGAAACTATTACAATATAAGTGGTTAATCAGAACTTATATTACCCCAGAGAAATTGAACCGTTGGTCCCCTGACATTCCAGATATCTGTTTTAAATGTTCAGGACATAAAGGAACTTTGCTCCATTGTATATGGGAATGTTCAATACTTCAAAGATATTGGAAGATCGTTGTCCATACTATTTCAGATATTGTTGGTATACAGGTACCATGTGAACCAAAAATATGTCTGTTGGGCATATATCCAAAAGAACTTATAACCTGCTCAACTTTAATAGACTTTGGACTCTTGCAGGCCAGGAGGATGACAGCCTTATCATGGAAAAAATGGACATATTGTGGAGAAAGGAGGCAGGAGAGGCAACGAGCTGGATGACACAGAACTTTATTCCTTCCGGGTCTCTGTGCATTCCTCTTTTTATCTCTTTAATTCCATGCACGGAGACCCGGAACTTCCGACCGTACACATTGTTGTATGAACAAAGCATTGTGTGTGTGGCTCCGGTAATTCTAATTGTCTAATACTTAACTGTCCTGTCTGATACCCCCTGGTGACAACTCGTCATTCGGTCCATTGTCCTCCTCTCACCTTGCCCTCTCTGGGTGTGAGAAAACCCCAAACACTATGCCCCCACACAATTAGCAATAACTGAATGGAAAAAAGAAATGTCTTCACACACTGCAATGGAGAGACTCGCTTATATAATCAGAGGGAAAACAGAAAAATTTGAGAATATACGGAAACCCTTGATAGAGTTCCTTAATAGAAGACCCAGACATTAGCCCTCTTGTGGCCACTTGATGGTCCCCCTATGGGTTTTCTAGCCAAAAAGGCCAAATGGCCCCTCTCTGGGACTTCTAGTGTTAACAGGTTCAGCACATAGTTGGATGCGAACTGCAATATGTTGTACTTTTTTGTTTTTGTTCGCTTTTCTTTTGGTTTGTTGTCTTTTTTATGATAATGTATATTAATGTTAAAGTTAATTAAAACATTATTTAAAAAAATATAATTTTGAAGGTCTTTCAATACAGAATATGGAAAAAACATTACCTCAGTTTTGATAATTTCCTCAGAGTGACTCATTTTGCCAGCACGGGTCACAAATAGTTTCCATTCTAGTCAAAGTTCTACTCCCCACCTGGTCCAGATCATTGCAGAATGAATTCGGCTCGCTAAAAATATGCAACAAGTTTATTTTTGACAGACGCCTGATCCAGTCCGTAATAAAATGCTATGGTATCTACTAGGGATGAGCTGATACCACTTTTTCAAGACCAATACCGATACTGATACTGTGACTCTGGGTATTGGCCAATACCGATCCAAACCCGATACCGTCTCTTTTATTTAAAACAACAGCACAGAACATACTTTGGTAATGACTGGTTGCATTTTGCAAACACATAAAAACATAAATTTAAAAGTCAAAGGATATATTACACATTTGACTCAGTTCAGCAACACTGCTGCTTTTTTAATTTTAAACTTTGCAACACTGGCAGCATTTCATTGGTCAGCACTATGTAAACATGCATTCTGAAGCTTTAAGTGCAAGTTTATACAAAACTTTAAAGCTGAGTATTTAAGTAAACATTCAGATGAAATTCAAAGTGCCACTGCATGAGGTAAAAATGCTGTAGATCTGAAAATAAAGGAACTAACCCTTTAAGTTGTATTTTTGTCATCCATTATTATTATTATTATTATTATTATTATCATCATAAGTAGTCTCCTGGTCCTCAGTTTATTTAGTAGTTTATTCTCTGTTCATAGTTTTTAGGTTTGCTCTTATTTTGAAGTCATCCCTGTTTCATTTCATGTAGCCTTGTTAGTCCTGTTTCCAATTCACTGGTTATAATTTACGATTTATGTTTCTGTCACCTACCTCTCATCAGCTGTAACTGTCCATCTAAAGGGAAGCCCATGTTATGGCTTCATTCCTGCTCCTCTGGTTTTTACTTTCAGTTTCCTTCTTTTAATATCACTTTCAGCGTATTCCAGCAGTAAAACAGCGGCTGATGCTGCACGACACACGTCCTTCTGCTCGATTCTTGACAGAATTCAGCATACTTCTTTGCCGTGATACCTTTGCAAGTGTTTTATCAAGTTGGTGGTGTAAAATTGTAAATGCCGGTACCACACAGCCTAACCCTAACCCTAACCCTAACCCATACTGAGGCCAGTCCCACAGACAGGCTCCAGTGATGTGACACTCCTTTCCTCTGTTTACAGAAGCCGTGTGCAGCATGGCTGAGAACAGGATTGCGCCTTTGTTTTATTATTATTAATGTATCGGATCGGTAAATTACTTTTATTCCTTACCGATACGATCCAGCCATTTTGCCTGGATCAAACCTGATACCGATATGGTGGATCGGATCGGCTCATCCCTAGTATCTACTGTATATAATAACTGTTAGTTGACGGGCTACTTGCACATTATCAGAGCACACAAATCCAGATGGAGAGTTGGTACATCATGCTTCCTTGTTGTTATCATGTGATCACAATCGGTCCTCCTTAGTCTTTCTCAAGCTCTCACGTCATTTGTCTCTCACCCTGTTCTCACCCTGTTCTTATCCGTACCCCTTCAAAACATAAACTGAGCTGGTGGGGATGGCTGCAAGACTCAAATCATATCGCAGTTGTAACAGAGCACATTTGGAGTTGGTGGAAATCTGGGGTAATACCCATTCACCTGTTTAAACAGCTACACACTACAGGATAATCTGGCCCATTTTGTGTCCGACTGTCCCTTTCTGACAATCTCATGATAGTCCTGATTATCTTGACAATTCTATCAAATATCTTGTCCGATTTTCCTGTATTATAAGGGGTGTTACAAGTGATCATGGGCTGCACGGTGGCGCAGTGGTTTAGCACTGTGGCAGCACAGTTTTACCCTCGGCCGGGGGATCGCGGGGATCATGAGATCGTGGGTTCGATTCCAGCCCCCGACCAACAGTGAGCTGTGTGGAGTTTGCATGTTCTCCCCGTGTTGCGTGGGTTTACTCCGGGATTTCTCCGGTTTCCTCCCGCATACCAAAAACATGTAGGTTTAGGGCGCTCGCGCACGCAGCGACTGGCAGCCGGTGGCTTGTCACCAGACTGCAAACCAAATCTACCTACGGGTACAAATAAGTAACAAAAAAAAAAAAAAAAAAAGTGATCTGATCCTCCAATCTCAAACTGTAAACAGTACTAAATATTTACAATAAGAAAGCCTGTTGTGTGTGATCCCCAAGGAGAGAAAAGCATTCAATCTGTGTACACATAAACAAAACGATCATCAAAAAACAACCTGGTGAGAGCGTTGCCAGGTAGTTGTCCCCCACCCCCCCACTGTCACAATGGCCACAACAGCTTTTGCAAGATTTCCTTGCCAAGTTTACTTAAGGTGCATCTCAAAAAATTAGAATATAATGAAAAAGTTGATTTATTTCCATAATTCAATTTAATATAGAAAAGGCTGCCGCTCCACCCAGCTCAAGGAATCAATCAAGTATAAACAGAAATAAAGATGTCCGCACACTTAGTCAGTGCAATTTTCACTTTACTACTAAGCTTCTGGTTAGCTCTTCAGATGCTCTGATGAGGGTTTAACAAACTGAAAGCTTAGCAGTAAAGTGAAAATTGCGCTGACTAAGTGTGCGGACGTCAATAATTCAATTCAAAAAATGAAACTCCTATATTATATAGATTCATTACACACAGAGTGATATACGTATGTCAAGTGTTTATTTCTTTTAATTTTGATTGTTATGCCTTATAGCCAATGAAAACCCCAAATTCAGTCTCTCAAAAAATTAGATTACAAAAAAATAATAATTAAAAAAAGAGTTTACAATAGAAATGTTGGCCGATTGAAAAGTATGTCCATATACACACTCAATACTTGGTTATAATAATAATAATGGATTAGATTTATATGGCACTTTACATGTCAAGTAACATCTCAAAGCGCTTACAGTGAGTCCATTATTCATTCACTCCAGACAGACATTGATCATTTATACACATTCACAACCAGTGTCATGGACACTGGAGACAAGGTGGGTAAAGTGTCTTGCCCAGAGACACAACAGTAAGATGGCTGGGAAGAGCGGGATTCGAACCACCAACCCTCTGGTTATTGGATGACCCGCTCTATCTCCTGAGCCACTGCCACCCAGATTGTCCTCCTCCGTTTCATGATTGCTGAGCACCAAGCTGGATGGCAAGAAGTTCCATTTTTACATGGTCTTTGGCATGATCCGGCCGGGACTTGAACACCGACCTCCCGGTTGTGGGGCAGATGCTCTACCTCTAAGCCACCACTCTGGTTGGGCTTCTTTTGCATGAATTATTGCATCAATGTAAATTGTCCTTAGGTATGACTGTGAGAGTGAATGGCTGTCTGTCTCTCTGTGTTGGCCCTGCGATGGACTGGTGATCTGTCCAGGGTGTACCCTGCCTCTCACCCAAAGATGCTGGGATAGGCTCCAGCCCCCCCCCCCCCCCCGCAACCCAAAAAGGATTAAGTGGAAGAAGATGGATGGATGTAGTGTGGCATGAAGGCAATCAGCCTGTGGTACTGCTGAGGTGTTGTGAAGGCCCAGGTTGCTTTGATAGCGGCCTTCAGCTCGTCTGCATTGTTGGGTCTGGTGTCTCTCATCTTCCTCTTGACAATACTCCATAGATTCTCTATGGGGTTTAGGTCAGGAGAGTTTGCTGGTAAATCAAGCACAGTGATACCATGGTCATTAAACCAGGTTTTGGTACTTTTGGCAGTGTGGGCAGGTGCCAAGTCCTGCTGGAAAATGAAATCAGCATCTCCATAAAGCTTGTCAGCAGAGGGAAGCATGAAGTGCTTTAAAAATTTCCTGGCAGACGACTGTGTTGACTTTGAATTTGATAACACACAGTGGACCAACACCAGCAGATGGCCTCTTTTCAGATAAAAGTAAATTTTGCATTTCATTTGGAAATCAAGGTCCCAGAGTCTGGAGGAAGAGTGGAGAGGCATAGAATCCAAGTTGCTTGAGGTCCAGAGTGAAGTTTACAAAGTCAGTGATTTGGGGCACCAGGTCATCTGCTGGTGTTGGTCCACTGTGTTTTACGAAGTCCAAAGTCAACGCAGCTGTCTACCAGGAAATTTTAGAGCTCTTCATGCTTCCCTCTGCTGACAAGCGTTATGGAGATGCTGGTTTCACTTTCCAACAGAACCAGTACCACAGGCTGTTCGCCTTCATGCTACACTACACTAACGCAGTATTTCATGTAAAAGGAGCCCTGATCAAGTATTCATTGTGTACATGGACACACTTTTCAGTCGGCCAACATTTCATTTAAAAATCTATTTCTTAAAATTAATTGTATGTAATATTCTAATTTTTTGAGAAACTGAATTTGGGGTTTTCATGAGCTATAAGCAATAACCATCAAAACTGAAAGAAATAAACAACTGACATATATCACTCTGTGTGTAATGAATATATATAATATGGGAGTTTAATTTTTTGAATATAAATGCATAAAACAAAACTGATAAATCTATGATATTTACAAAAAGTTGCACTCATAAGTTTACATTCTCTGGCAGAATTTGTAAAATGTGTTGAAAGAAAACATGACTGATCAGGCAAAACACATCTATCTAATTTTAAATGGGATTCAAATAAAACTATGAGGCATCTCAAAATAGCAACACCATTAAGCAAAATATCGCATTAAAGAAAATATTGAGATAATCTTTCTTTAAAAGTTTGCATACCCTCAGTTCTTAATACTGTATATTTCCCCCTTTAGCATCAATGACAGCTTGTAGCGTTGTTTTTTTTTTTTTTTTTTTTTTTGACAGTTGTGGATGATGAGGATCTTTATTTTGACTGATGGTAAAGTTGCATATTCTTGGCAAAAAGAAGATTAAATTTTTGGGCTGCCCTGCATGAACTGCACATTTGAGATCTCCCATAAGTGGCTCAATGATATTGAAGTCAGGAGATTGTCATGGCCACTCCAGAGCATTCACTTTTGCTCTTGGGCTTTAGACCATCGTCATGTTGGAACGTCCAAGTGCGTCCAATGCACAGTGTCTGGGCTGATGAGTGAAAATTGTCCTCCAGTATTTTCTGATAACATGCTGCATTCATCTTACCAGTAATCTTGACCAAATTCTCTGTGCCAGTGTTGCTCCCCCCCAAAACATCAGCGATCCACCTCCATGCTTCTCAGTAGGAATGGTGTACTTTTCATCAAAGGCCTTGTTGAATTCTCTCCAAACATAGTGTTTATGGTTGTGACTATAAAGTTCATTTTGATCTCATCCCTCCAAATGACTTTTTTCCAGAAGTTGTGAGGCTTGTCTAGGTGCTGTTTGGCATATTTTAAGATGGCTGTTTTGTGGCATTAGTGCAGCCATGGCTTTCTTCTGGCAACTCGACCGTGCAGCCCATTTTTCTTCAATTGCCACCTTATTGTGCATCTTGAAACAACCACACCACTTTTCTATAGCGAAACCTGTATGTTAGCTGGTTATTTATAGGTTTTTATTTGCATCTCAAGCAATTTTCCTGGCAGTTGTGGCTGGAATTATTGTTGGTCTACTTGTCCGTGGCTTGGTACAGAACCTCTCACTTTCCACTTCTTTATCTCAAATCTTTGGATATCTTTTTAGATCCTTTCCCCGTTTTATAAAGTTCAGTCATCTTCTCTCTCAGGTCCTTTGACAGTTCTGTTACTTTCCCCATGGTTCCGAATAGAACAAAGACAGTGCAGGACTGGATGGAATATGGAGGGGTCCGTCAAAAGTCCAGAGACTCACCGACTTTTTATACACAGACACCAACTACAGGTAAACAGCTCAGAGGTGTAGACAGTTACCCTTAATAGTCATTTAAACCTGCATGTGTCAACTTGCCTGACTATACAGTATCATCAGGCCAAAACTTCAAGGTTATGCAAACTTTTGATTGGAGCCATTTGGATGTTTCCACTAGTCATTTTGACTTAAACGGAGCAAACACAGTTGTGTGATAATAAGCATCTTCATCTAACCCAGGGGTGGGCAATCATGTGCCATGGTGGGCCATTCCACTGCAGTTTTTCTGTTCCACCCAATGTCTTCAGCAGGTGTTTCCTTTGATCAGCTTCAAGGATCGCTAATAATTGAAAACACCTGCTGAAGACACTGGATGGAACAGAAAATATGCAGTGGAATGGCCCTCACTGCCCACCCCTGATCTAACCAGTAACAGTAACAGTTTTTGCACCAAAAATTTTGACCAATCATATTTTCTGAAAAAATGAACAATATTTAACAAATTCTGCCAGGGTATGTAAACTTATAAGCACAACTGTATGTACAGGGCCTCTCAAATTCACTAAATCTGTAAAAATACTAAAAAATATTTTAGTGTGGGCCAGGCTGTACTCTCACTACAAAACATCAGAAATCATATGGACTTTGTACTTTACCCTTTGAGTGTGAGAATTTGCGTGCCCCTAGTGGCAGAGCGCGGCACTGCGCCTGCCTTCTCACTCGGACATGATCGCCTGCATTGGGAATTTATACTGATTGTACTGATTTGCCAGTTTCAAAAGGTGGCAGACATCCGTTGGAGGACTCAGTGGATGACACGTAATACACCAATGAAGAACTCCTCATTTCCTTTTCCTGTTTGTAGCAGTTAGCCCAGAAAGCTAATATAGCCACGATTGTCACCGTCACTTTTTCGGCTTTGTACGCAGAAAATAGCCGCGGGACACAAGCGAAATTTATGTGGGATAATCATAAGACTTTGTAGATGTGGTAGAGATTTTAAATTACTGGTAGAACGCAAAATATGGACCATGATGGGTGAAAATGCAGCGGCCTCGCCACCCAGCCCCCCTTTCTCAAAAGTGAGAAATTTCTGTTTTTTTTTTTTTTAATGTACTGATTTCTTGTTCATATACTTTGAAGATAAGATGATGAGGTATCTCTGTACAAAAAACCGAGTCAAAAGACTGAACCATTTTTGTGTAAATACGTCCAAAGTCCAGTTTTGACCGAGTTATGGAATTTAAAGAGGTGCTGTGACATTATGCAAATTAGATGTGTAAATTTATTCCTATCTGAAACTTTGGATCATATTTTATATCTTTCTTATTGACAGTAAGCCATTATCTCTTACCACTTTCAAGTTATAGCCTTGGAAATCTGAACTATTTGATTGACAAAAAATATTTACCACTCTTGACCACTAGGGGTTATGTCGCAGTTTGGCAACATACACACTCAGAGGGTTAAGAGCTGGCACATTAAATATATTCCAGTGTCTGACTAGACTGGATTAGTCATTCAGTTTTTTCTCAGGATGATAATGTTATAATAAAACACTCACCACCTACCTACTGCAGATTAATCCACCACATTAAGAGGTTAATCCATCTGAGACTATGTTTCTTTGGACTGGTAGATATTACGGTAGTCGATGAGTAACATGGTTTCAGTAAGAAACCACAATTGTTCCTCACTTTAGCTTCACATGCATTAGCTAAGTTAAAAAGAGCAGATGAATTTTTGATGAATGTTTGCTTCAAAACCCATCAGGGTCTTTGATTTATTATACCTGCTGAACTAGTTTTTAAGATCTGTACCTTTATCTACAGTGGTGTGAAAAAGTGTTTGCCCCCATCCTGATTTCTCATTTTTTTGTATGTTTGTCACACTGCCATGGGTTACTAAATCAGTTACTAAATCAGTTAAATCCTGCTTACTGAGGAAAGCACTTGCCTTTAAATAGGGGGTTGTTTCTGAGATGCAGTTTGCCACAAAAGAGCTGAAGTCCAAAATTTTAAGAGCAAAACAGAATTATAAATCAGAATTGGAAAGCAAGATGGCAGCAAAGAAGCTTGGTTCAGCCTGGGCTAGTATGAAAACTACTGCAGGCCTTCAGAGCACAGAGCGCAGTAATCGTGTGTTTTTAGATGGTTTTAATTCAGACACAGAGCTGGCTAATGCTCTTAATTGTTTTTATGGTTGTTTTGATTCTTTTGATTTTAGCACAGAAACCCAAGATTTGAAACAGAAACTCAAAGACAATCAGCACTTTAATATTGAGGTGCAGGATGTTAAAAGGGCGTTCTGTGCCGTAAAAGTGAACAAAAGTCATGGCCCTGATAATATATGCGAGCGCTTGGTAAAGTCCTGTGCACATGAACTGAGTCCTGTATTTCACTACATTTTTAATAAGTCTTTACAGACACAACATGTGCCTAAGGTCTGGAAAGATGCTGTGGTTGTCCCTGTTCCAAAATCCAGCAGTCCTAAAACAGTAAATGATTTTAGACCAGTTGCCTTGACTTCAATTTTAATGAAAATGTTTGAAAAACTGGTCAGATTTGAGGTCCTAAAGCAGACAGCATGCATTGGATCTTTTGCAGCTTGCCTACAGGCCTCACAGAGGAGTGGAGGATGCCGCTGTCACTCTGCTTAACATGCTTTTTAAAAATCTGGATTTTAATGGGACACAGGCCAGGCTTTTATTTGTGGACTTTTCTTCTGCTTTTAATACAATCCAACCTCATATTTTAGTTGAAAGGCTCCGGCAACAATTTGATTTGAGTGATAATCTGGTGGGCTGGATTCTAGATTTTTTTAACCAACAGAACACAGAGAGTAAGGGTCAATGGTACATTGTCTGACCAAAAGTGTTCTTCTACTGGGTTTCCTCAGGGGTGTGTGTTGTCACCACTACTCTTCATCCTGTACACAAACGTCTCAGAGCAGACATGACAACGGACACATAAAGTATGCTGATGATTCAGTTATTGTCAGTCTCCTTCAGGATGGTGAGAGTGGCCACGGCCCAGTAGTTGATGATTTTGTTCACTGGTGTGAGGATTCCTACCTGCAGCTGAATACGACAAAAACTAAAGATATGATTATTGACTTTAGGAGGAAAACTCCCAGGCACAAAGTCACTGTACTAAAAGGCCAGACCATTGAAAGTGTGCAATCTTACAAATATCTTGGGACGATTATTGATAGTAATTTAAACGTTGAAGAGAACTGTGAAAGGGTGTGCAAAAAGGGTCAGCAACATTTGCATTGTTTAAGGAAACTCGCACACTTCCAAATTGACCGAACCATAATGACAATGTTTTATCGGGCTTTTATTGAATCTGTTTTATCCTTTTCTTTAGTGTCATGGTTTGGTCAGATATAACTGAAACAGAGGAAATCCTTAGACCAAGTAGTTAGATGGTCCAGTAGTTTGCTTGGTGAGTCACAGCTGAGCCTGACATCCCTGTACAACAGACAGGTACAGAGGATTGCTACCTCCACTTTAAATGATGACTCCCACCCTTTGCACTGCCACTTTCAGCTTCTTCACTCCAGATGGAGGTTTGTTGTCCCAAAATGTAAAACCCAGCGTTACAAAAACAGCTTTGTTCCTGCTGCTGTCAAAGAGTTGAACAAGATGTAGCAATATTCATTCATTCATTCATTCATCTTCTTCCGCTTAATATATCGCACATAATTTAGTTATCTATTCATGAATTTTATTTTATATGTATTTATTTTTGCAGGTTTTTTTATTTGGGTTTTAAATCTTTTATTGGGTTTTAGACTTTTATTGAGTTTTTAATCTCTTTGACTTAGTTTTTAACTTTTTTAATATGACCCTTCTCTCTTATCTCTTTGTTTCTTCTCTTATCTCTTTGTCTTCTGTCCTGATTGGTGGAGCCTTGAGTACTTTTATCCTGTTTATAGTCAGCTTCATGTGTGCCTGTGTTTGTGTTCATGTTGAATGTGATTGTGGTTTGTAAATATGTGTCTAAAAGGATGTCACCTGACTGCAAAACAAATCTACCTACGGGTACAAATAAAGTAACCTGAACCTGAACCTGAACACTTGAATATTTCAGATCATCAAACAAATTTAAATATTAAACAAAGATAACACAACTAAACATAAAATGCAGTTTTTAAATGAAGGTGTTTATTATTAAAGGTAAAAAAAATCCAACCCTACATGGCCCTGTGTGAAAAAGTGATCCCCTCCATTAAAACATAAATTAACTGTGAGTTTATCACATCTTTGGAAAGCTGAGTTCAGTTTCTTGAGCCACACCCAGGCCCGATTACTGCCACACCTGTTCTCAATCAAGAAATCACTTAAATAGGACCTGCCTGACAAAGTGAAGTAGATCAAAAGATCCTCAAAAGCTAGAAATCATGCTGTGATCCAAAGAAATTTAGGAACAAATGAGAAACAAAGTAATTGAGCTCTATCAGTCTGAAAAAGGTTATAAAACCATTTCTAAAGCTTTGGGACTCCAGCACACCACAGGAAGAGCCATTATCCACAAATAGCAAAAACATGGAACAGTGGTGAACCTTCCCAGGAGTGGCTGGCCGACCAAAATTATCCCAAGAGCGCAGCGATGACTCATCCAAGAGGTCACAAAAGACCCCACAACAACATCCAAAGAACTGCAGGCTTCACTTGCCTCAGTTAAGGTCAATGTTCATGATTCCACCATAAGAAAACGACTGGGCAAAAATGGCCTGCATGGCAGAGTTCCAAGATGAAAGCCACTGCTGAGCAAAAAGAACATAAAGGCTTGTCTCAGTTTTGTCAGAAAACATCTTGATGATCCACAAGACTTTTGGGAAAATACTCAAAAAACAAAAGTTGAACTTTCTGGAAGGTGTGTGTCCCATTACATCGAGCATAAAAGTACCACAGCATTTGAGAAAAGGAACATCATGCCAACAGTAAAATATAGTGGTGGTAGTGTGATATTCTGGGGCTGTTTTGCTGCTTCAGGACCTGGAAGACTTGCTGTGGTAAAGGGAATCATGAATTCTGCTTTCTAACAAAAAATCCTGAAGGAGAGTGTCTAACCATCTGCTTGTGACCTCAAGCTGAAGTGCACTTGGGTTCTGCAGCAGGACGATGATCCAAAACACACCAGTAAGTCCACCTCTGAATGGCTTAACAAAAACAAAATGACTTTGGGAGTGGCCTAGTCAAAGTTCTGACCTGAATCCGATTGAGATGCTGTGGCATGACCTTAAAAAGGCGGATCATGCTCGAAAACCCTCCAATGTAACTAAATTACAACTATTCTGCAAAGATGAGTGGGCCAATATTCCTCCACAGCGC
Organism: Pholidichthys leucotaenia; assembly: GCA_020510985.1. Classification (NCBI taxonomy): domain Eukaryota; kingdom Metazoa; phylum Chordata; class Actinopteri; order Cichliformes; family Pholidichthyidae; genus Pholidichthys; species Pholidichthys leucotaenia. The sequence goes on from CM035838.1 coordinate 365,773,282, forward strand.
TGTAAAAGACTCATTGCCAGTTATCGCAAATGCTTGATTACAGTTGATGCTGCTAAGGGTGGCCCAACCAGTTATTAGGTTTAGGGGGCAATCATTTCTTCACACAGGGCCATGTAGGTTTGGATTTTTTTCCCTTAATAATCAACACCTTCATTTAAAAACTGCATTTTGTGTTTATTTGTGTGATCTCTGTCTAGTATTTAAATTTGTTTGATGATCTGCAACATTTAAGTGTGAAAAACATACAAAAAAATGGGAAATCAGGAAGGGGGCAAACACCACTGTATATCTACTCACTATGTCTTTACTGTGAATGAGTGCACTGCAAAAAAAATAAAATTTTAGTAATATCTAAAATATATACACTACCGTTCAAAAGTTTGGGGTCACCCAGACAATTATTTTGTGTTTTCCATGAAAAGTCACACTTATTTACCACCATGAGTTGTAAAATGAATAGAAAATATAGTCAAGACATTGACAAGGTTAGAAATAATGATTTGTATTAGAAATAATAATTTTTTCCTTCAAACTTTGCTTTCGTCAAAGAATCCTCCATTTGCAGCAATTACAGCATTGCAGACCTAACATGATTGCACAAGGGTTTTCTAATCATCCATTAGCCTTCTGACGCAATGAGCAAACACATTGTACCATTAGAACACTGGACTGATAGTTGCTGGAAATGGGCCTCTATACACCTATGTAGATATTGCACCAAAAACCAGACATTTGCAGCTAGAATAGTCATTTACCACATTAGCAATGTATAGAGTGTATTTCTGATTAGTTTAAAGTTATCTTCATTGAAAAAAAGTGCTTTTCTTTCAAAAATAAGGAAATTTCTAAGTGACCCCAAACTTTTGAACGGTAGTGTATATTTGTCACACTTAATGTTTCAATTCAATTCAACTTTATTTATGTCACGCCATTTCACAACAGTCATCTCATAGCACTGTCAAACTGCAGGGGAAGACCCCACAACTGCAGAAAGACCCCAGCAATTAGGCGATCCCCTGTGAGCAAGCACTTGGCGATGGTGGAGACAAAAAACTTCCTTTTAGCAGGAAGAAATTTCCAGCAGAACCAGGCTCAGGGAGGGGCAGTCAGATCACCAAACAAATTTTAATATTAGACAAAGTTAACCCAAGTAAATAGAAAATGCAGTTTTTAAAGGATTTCATTTATTAAGGGAAAAAAGCTATCCAAACCTACCTGGTCCCGTGAGAAAAAGTAATTGTCTCTACACCTAAATAACTGGTTGTGCCACCCTTGGCAGCAACAAGTGTAATCAAAGTCCAATATGGGGTAATCAATATTTTAAACCAGGGAGAGCGGACGCTGTATTTAAAGTATGGAATTTAAAAGGGATACAAAAGATTCAGGATTTATATTTGCCATGTGCAGACAACATAATGTCTTTTGAAGAGCTGAGGATCAAATTTAATCTCAATAGAACACATTTTTTTTAATATCTTCAACTTAGAAACTTTATTCGATCAAATCAAAATAAAGCTCTCACTCGACCTATTTATTCATCCTTGGAAAAAATGATGATGAAAGATAGTAAAAGAAAGGGTATTATTTCAGAGTTTTATAACTCATTGACACTATCTTCAAGTGAAAATTCACTGAAAAGATTAAACTACTGGAAAGAAGATCCGCAAATTGAAATTTCAGAGGAACAATGGGAATTGGCTTGTACAGAAGCTCAAACCAAATCAATAAATGCACGCCTTAAATTGATACATTTCAAATGGTTAATGCGGATGTATGTTACACCGGAGGAGTTAAATAGATACAACAAAAATATACCAGATACATGCACAAAATGCATGGAAAGTAAAGGAACCCTATTTCATTGTTTATGGGAATGTAGATTAATAAGAATGTTTTGGGAAGAGGTGAGGGTAACAATTGAAAAAATAATCTCAAAACAAATCATATTGAATCCTAAACTGTTTTTGTTGGGTCTGTACCCAGAAAAGCATAATTTTAATAAAAGTGAAAGAAACATTCATAGACCTCAGTTTGCTTAATGCCAAAAAATGTATTGCACTATTATGGAAAAAGACTCATAGACCAGATGTGACTCAGTGGTTAAGACAGATGTTAACAAACCTTCCATTAGAAAGAATAACATATATACTGAAATCAAAGGAAATTGTGTTTGAGAATATATGGAGACCTTTTATTGATTATGTAAAAAATTTAAACATAACTCTTGAAGAAGAAGGTGAATGATGTGTGTGGACCTTGTAAATTCCAAACTGGTGAACATAATATGTATACTTATGTATTGGATTGTCTAGACTAAACAGAGGAGCATTGTTGAAGACTTGATTTTGTTGGTGGTTGTTGGTGTTTTTAGTGCATTTTTTTTTTTTTGTAGTACTTTAGTGTTAGTGTTTGATTGTTTGTATCATGTTTGTTAAAAAAAAAAAAGGTTCAATAAAGATATTGTGGAAAAAAAACAAGTGTAATCAAGTGTTTATAATAACTGGCAATGAGTCTTATGTTGCTGTTTAGGAATTCTGTTTAGGAATTCTGGCTCAACGATTGTTTAAATTCAGCCACATTGGAGGGCTTGAGCTTGAAGTCATGAACTGATACCTGGACATTCTCCTTCAGGATTTTCTGGTAGAGAGCAGAATTCATGGTTCCATCAATTAAAACAAGTCGTCCAGGTCCTGAAGCAGCAAAGCAGCCCCAGACCACCACACTACCAACACTATGCTTGGTATGATGTTCTTTTTATTATGAAATGCTGTGTTAGTTTTACGCCAGATGTAAAAAGTTCAACTTTTGTCTCGTCAGTCCACCAGATATTTTCCCAAAAGTCTTCAGGATCATCAAGATGTTTTCTGGCAAATGTGAGACAAGCCTTTATGTTCTTTTTGGTTAGCATCCCATGGATACCATTATTGCCCTGTCTCTTTTTTATTGTTGAATCACGGACTAGTGTCCAAACTGAGGCAAGTGAGGCCTGCGGGGGGGATAATTACTTTTTCACATAGGGCCAGGTACGTTTGGATAGCTTTTTCCCGTTCATCGATTAAATCATCATTTAAAAACTGCATTTAGTATTTACTTAGGTTATCTGTTTCTCATTTTTGTTTGATGATGTGAAACATTCAATTATTTGTGACAAATACGAAAAAATATAAGAAATCAGGGAGGCGGCAAATACTTCTCAGCACTGTATATATGTTTGTTTTTTATCTGACAGTTCTTCTTGACATGCAGTTTCATGTAGAAAAATTTTACTTGTTTTAAGAAATCTAAGTCAAATTAACTTGCCCTGGTGGAAGACAATTTTAATTTAAGAAAATAAAGTGTCTGCCAGCTGTGCAAGGTCAAATTACTTAAAATAAGAATGAATTACTGAATCTTTACTTCGGATAGATTAAAAGTAAAGATTAAAAAGAAACAGAATAATATAACAAAGGGGAAAAAATCCAACAAGGTCAAATTAAACAATAACTCCTCTGATTATACAGTTCAACATAAGTTATCCGAAATGGGTGATGGCTGAAGCCGCAGTTTATAGTGCCAATACTTAAAATAAGAAACAAGAGCACGGCACACAGTACATTATAAGCTCATCCATAGCCATTATTGATAGTGTACAGCTAGCATACATACAACTAAAAAATCTATTAAAAAGATCTGACATACTCAAGACCTGTAACAGAACTAATAACCATATAATTACAAGGAGTTTAAGTAAAGCAAAGAAACCACAAATCAAAGTGGAGCACATTTAGAGAAAATATCAGAAAATCATTTAACCCCCTACAGTATGCACATCTTCAATACATGTACAAGCATTGTGTGAAATATATATGTCCTAGCTTGAAAACTGTGGGAGGAATTCTCCAGACAAACTTGTAGGCAGACAGACAGACAGCACCATACCACAATATGTCCCATCTTTCAACGGGTGTATAAAAAAAAAACCAAGTAATTTTTTTTTACAGAACATTACATGTCAAGAAGATTTATCTTGTCAGCTATCAAACTTAACTTTTTATCTAAATATACCAAAAAGAGAAATAAGTAGCATTTCTGAGATATGAAATTTGGAATTTTTAAAACATAAAACTTGTAGTAATACGATATAAGAAGATTTATACTGTCAATTTAGGCCAAACTTTAATGAGCTAAAAGATGATTTTGGTGTAAAGCTCTTTGATAATGAACTAAACAGTCTCATCTATGGCATGTTAATATTTAATGTTGGGGTAAATGTTACTATCTAGTGGTCATACTGAGTTACTATGTGATGCTAATGTAGCCTTTTTCCACAGCAGACACATATGCCACAATGCAGTATAATACATGAAAGTAAGCTATATAAATGTTATCAGGAACATCTGGGCATTTCCTTCTTTAAAAAGCTAAAAAAAAAAAAAATCTGAAATCTTACTATAAAACAAACTCGATGTGCTTTGCTGCATGTTTCCACACTCTCAGCCTGTAACACAACAAGCAAATGTGCACACTGTTTGTGGGAAAAACACCAGACAAAACATGTGCACTCACATTTGACCGCATTTAGCACTCTGTTGTCCAGGGGCTTGCGGCTCGGGTCGTTGGTGGATGAGCGGATGCCTGTCCCACAGCTGTTGGCCAGAGTATTCCTGATGGATCACAACAGAGGAAGGAAAAAGTGATCTGTCTGTCTTATGCCAGCAGATAAAAAGTGCCTAATTTCGATATTAAAAACAAGCCTTGCAAGAAAGCACTTGCATAAATAGTCATAGACACTTGAGACAGAACAAACAACAAACCTGTCAAAGAAGGCGGCCAGCAGCCTCCTCAGCAGCACCTTGTGTCTGGTCCCTGCGCTCACATGACAGTTCATCAACTGTGCACGTGATATATACACAGACGTACCTGCAAACGGAACAATTACTTATCAGCTTTGGTTATTTATCAAGACTTTATCTCACTTTTACTTTGTTTTTGTAGGTTACAGCAAGGATAAAATCATGACCTTATATTCATTTACTGGAATGCGTTTATATGCAGATGACTGATTCATATCACCGCTGCTGTGGGTGGGAGTGAAGAGTGAAGAGGCTGAGCTCAAGGCACATGAGACAGTTCTGACATTTGATTTAGCACCTTTGCTTTCTTCGGTTTGGCTTTGCCTTACAAATTAAGTAAAGTTTTAATACTTCGTTATTATTTTACTTTATTTAAAACACTAGCCCCATGTGTCTCTGCCTGCTGACACTAGTACAGGACTATAAAGTGATGCAGAACTGCTCCATGACACATTACCTGACACTGTCACAGTTTGTCTTTGTGACGAAACACTGAGTCACATGTATAACATGTATACAGACCTGCACACCAGCGTCAGGCAGTCAATTCCTGACAGTTTTTCCTCTCTGTATGCAGTATGCACTAGTCAAGACCACAATAACCAAGACTAAGACATGACCAAGACTTCAAGGGTTTGACACAAAGTCCAGACCAAGACCATATATACCATATTATATTATATTATATATACAGTATATTAGTTCCATCTGAGTAAATACAAGGGTGCTGGAATCAAAATAACCATCATTGATTGACTCAGACATCTTCAACCATCTGTAATTAACACAAACATGAAATGTTCACATGTCCTCAAAAGTCCCATCAACAGAAAAAAATTTAAAAAAGAGTTTGGTTGTAACTCTCCCCTCCTCTTTGTTTCCTCTCATCTTCTCCCGCTTGCGTAAAGGGAGTGGGGTTGTGATAGTTAGTGGTGACATACAGTAAAATTAAACCTGCATATGACTACTGTTCCATTAATGGATATTACTTTGCAGTCATAATAATTATGTAGACAAATAAGTCCTGGTCTTGATTTAAAATCCCAAGTCTGTTTTGTCTGAGACAGAGACAAAACTGAGTAACAACAACACTCTGAGGCGAGTGCAATATCCATCACCTCCATTTTCTTTGACAATCTCAATACTTACTGACAGAGAGCAGTTTTCAACTTTTGGTTGTGACATACATCTATTGATGCACTTGGACACATCATCAGTAAAGTACTTGGGGTCATAGGGGGTTTCGGGTCTTTCAACTTCAGACTCCCTCACCCAGGCGAACCGACCAGGAGTGATCAATTCCCGGCCTGTGTCCAAAGCAGCATTAGCCCACTGTTTGTCAATAGTGATCCACAGCCATCTTGAGGCCTTCTCTGCAGCTTCTGAGGCTTTCCTCTTGCGCACTCCAGTGATGCCCAGGAGGCTGTAGGCCGTGCATAGTGATCTTCCCGCAAAGCCTCTGCTACCCAATTCAATGGGCAGGCACCGTGCACACCATCCCCATCTGCGGCAATCCTCTATCGGCTCAGCATATTTCCCCCTCTTCCTTTCGCTAGCTTCTTTCATCCTCTCTTCCCAGGGCACTGCCAGCTCAAGCATGACCACCTGCTTGGATTTTTTCGGAGAACAGTACAATGTCCGGTCTAAGGCTTGTCTCTGTAATGACTTCTGGGAACCTGAGTTGTTTCCCTATGTCCACTCTCAGCTGCCAGTCATGTGCCATTCCCAGGAGACCCGCTTGAGCTCTCAGTTGGGACTTGGGGTGTTCTCTGGCTCGAATGAATGTTATATGGCATTTTGATGGTTGGTGATGCTTACTCTGGTCAGTGGCACTGCAGATGGACTCAGCAATCACCTTCAGCACCTGATCGTGACGCCAGTGATAGCGTCCTTCACCAAGTGCCTTGGGGAAACTGCTAGGGATGTGCTCCAGTGTTCCTCTTCCTTGGCACAAGGTGCATGCTGGTGTTTCTGTCTTGCCCCAGCAGAAAAAGTTAGATGGGCTGGGCAAGACAACGTACACTGACTGAATGAGAAATTTAATGCATTAAGGTTCAGCCTTCCACAGCTTGGATCATGAGCTCTTTCTGTCCATTGCTTGTTCCCATCTCGTCCATGCACCCTGCTGCCTCAGTCCCACCATCTGGCTTGCATACTCCTCCCCGGCCCCAGCTCTTACCTCCTTTTGGACCAGGTCACGCCTCTGCTTGCCTTTTATACTGCTGTAGCTTGTTGTCGGAATGCTACCCAATCCTGCACGGCCAACTGTCACAGAACCCACCAGCACTCTGTGGCGAAGCCTTGACTCTGCCTGGTCCATGGCCTCCTGTACCCTCCACTTTCTCCCAGTCCTCATTTCAATACAAGTTTGGGAGACTCTTGGATCGCTGGATTCCTTGTACTGGAGCACCTCCCTTGTTCGGCTAGCTTTGAACTCTTCTCTGAGGCTGCTAATGGGCAGCATCAGCTTGTTTGTGTTGCCATAGAGGGCGATGCTGCTCAGACTTTTGGGCGGTCCTAACCACCTTCGGAGGTGACTGCTAACCCTCCTCTCAAACCCTTCCACAATGGAAAGTGGAAATTCATATATCAGCAATGGCCATAATATCCTAGGAAGGATGCCATGTTGGTATATCCAGGATTTAAATTCCCCTGGTAGGCCTGATTTGTCAGTAGACAGACCCTCCAGGATTTCGCGAAGTTGCGATTCTACCAATTCCCGTGACTTCAGTAGGTCCTGCATAATTTGAATTTTGTCCAATCACCGCAACTATACCGCAATTTTAGCCAATTGTTGTCAACTTCCGCCAATTTCGCCAATCAAATTTGTCTCTCAGTAGCGCGCAGATGTGTGCGTCATCAATCTGACCAATCAAATGCGGTGCTGCACCGCACTCACTTCTGTGTTTACATTCAGTATATACCGAACACATCAGCAAAAAACAGTGTGTGATTAAAAAAAAAACACACTCACCTACGAGTTTTCCCCACATCGTTCCTTCATCCGTCTCCCCCGGCCCACCGGTGAACGTCTCCTCGAGTTTCTGTAATGACCGCGTGTATGAAGTGACAGGTTTGTGTTGAAAAACGTCCGCCTGCCTGAAAGCACCTCCGTCTCAGGAGCGCATGCACCCAGACACGCCGTAAAACCACACAAAAAGCAAGTGAATCTAATATTACAGCAAGTGTTGTAACAGTTTATACGTCTTTAGAGGTAAAAGTTACTACTACAGCTTGTCAGTGAGTTTTAAAGTTGGGACTCTCTGGGCTGGGCATGAGCCAATGCGAGATTCAGGCAATCCCCAAGGAGAGTCCCGCAACTTACCGCAACAATAGAAAAAAAAAATCCCGCAAAATCCTGGAGGGACTGAGTAGATGCCAACCATCCCTCCAGTTCTTGGTTTGCTGCTCTGATGGAAGCGGTGTTCTTTAGGGTGCAGTCAAAGATTTTCCCGAGGCTCTTTACAGGTTTTTCTGTTACTGATGGGATTTGGGTTCCTCCAAGGAAGAAACTGAACTAATCTATTACCTTCCCTTTTTTCAGAACCAAGGACCTAGATTTTTCTGGCTTGAAGCGCATCCGAGACCAGATGGTTAGCCCCTCCAAGGCCTGGAGGATTCATCTGCTTCCTGGGTCTGAGGAAGTTGTTACTGTCAGATCATCCATAAAAGCTCTGATAGAAGGTTGTCGGACTCCAGTCTTGGTTTTTGGGCCTCTGCATTCTGCTTCAGCTAACTTTGCTAACATGTTCATGGCCAGCGCAAACAAGGCCACTGAAATTGTGCATCCAGTGATAATTCCTTTCTCAAGTCGGTGCAGGTCAGATGTTACTGTCCCAGAAGTGAACCTCAGATTAAAGTTGTTATAATCTATGATTGGGTTCTTGATGTTGTTCGGGATATGATGCCACATCAGTGCTACTTCCACTAGCTTGTGTGGTATAGAGCCGTAAACATTAGCTAGGTCAAGCCATAGCACAGTCAGGTCTCCTTTCCCTTCTCAAGCCTCTTTGATCAGCTGCGTTACCATTCCACTATGTTCCAAGCAACCTGGAACCTCTGGGATCCCCCCTGTCTGCACTGAGGAGTCAATGTATTTGTTCTTCAGGAACACATACATTGATATTCAGGATCTCAAGATCTTCCATAGATGCTGTGTGAGCTTGGGGCACCTCTTGTACACCTGGTAAAGTACACGATTGGGCCCCAGTGCAGAATTGGTTCTAGCGACCTTGATCACAGCTTGAATTTCCTTCCAACTGGGGTCTTTAGTGTTGAAATCTGTGGTTGGTGCTGGTGGATTGATCAGGGCTCTGCATTCACCTAGGTCTTCCTCCCGCAATGCATCACTGTAAGTGGAATGGAGATGACTGTCTATCTCCTCCTTTGAGCATGTAAGGTGGCCACCCCGCTTCCTACCTAGCAGTTGTTTGGTAAACCCAAAAGTTTTGCTAGGAAGGCAGCTCTCTTCTTAGCTCTTTCCGTGGTTTGCCTCCTGTGCCACTGTGCTCACCGGAGAGAGTGGAGTTTCTTCCTCAGGATGCTGCATAGTTCTGCTAGCCCTGGTTTCTGGTCCTCACTTGCCCCCTTGAACTGTTTTTTCAAGAGTTGTAATTCTTGTCTCAGCTGTGTGATCTTGTTCGCCCTACTGTTCTTGGAGTACTGGCTTTTGGTACATCCCTTCTCTACTGTACCACACCTTTCCGTGGCGATACTGACAATCAAGATTGCCATTGTTTGGAGTTTTCTGTCAGCCTCACCTTTCATGGTAGTTTTCAGAATACCATCCACATCGTCATTAAATTGGTGCCATTTCTCCATTCTGCTGGCTGGTTGCCATTTAACCCTCACTTGATGTTTTGAACTGGCTGGTACCTGTGCTTCTGGGGCTTGGAGGTTCTGGGCTCTGTGGGGTGATTCCTGGCCCGGCTCCTCCTGCATCTCACCAAGGTTATTTCTTGTGCGTTGCTCCAGTTGCACCTCCACCAGACATTTCATCCTGGCCTGATGGATCTTCAGGCCTGGTGGTTTTTTGCAGATCTTGCCACATACACATAATGAATCCATTGATGTCTGTCCGATTGCTTGAGTCATTACCTGGTTGTCTGTCTATTTGGGGTGCTCATTCAATATAATTACTGTGGCAGAATCAAATTATGATAAGTAGGGATGAGCCAATACCGATACTGTGATTTTGAGTGTCAGCTGATACCGATCCAAACCCAATACCATCTCTCTTACTTAAAACAACAAAAGCACACAGCATACTTTGTTAATGACTAGTTGCATTTTGCAAACATATAAACACAGAAATCTAAATGTCAAAGAATACAGTATATTACAAATTTGACTCAGTTCAGCAACGCTGCTGCTTTTTCTTATTTTAAACTTTGCAACATTGGCAGCATTTCACTGGTCAGCACCATGTAAACATACATTCTGAAGTTTTAAGTGCAAGTTTATGCAAAACTTTAAAGCTGAGTATTTAAGTAAACATTCAGATGTCATGGACAGCGAGAGCGCGCCCCCTCTGTCCCACTCATCATCACACCTGAGGGAGAGGACACACCTGCGCCCTCTCATCAGCCAGCATATTTAAGGAAGCATCCTTCAGTGATTCAACACTGGCTCGTCTGGGTATACTGCCACAAAGACAGCATGTCATTTAACACTGGGTAAAGAAATTATTAACCTGTGTGCTTTATTCCTTTGTTCAGGTTGCTGCCATCGTGCGGGTGTGTCACTGGGGCTGCGCACGCTCTCCTGCCACATCATCCCACACCAACAGTAACCTCCACCCGGTCAGTCACCACCAGCTCATTCCCTACCCTGCTGGTTTGTCTATTCCCCGCTGGAGCCCTGCTGGCGCTCCCTTGGAGCCCACCTAAGTGGTAATTTGCCTCACCCATTTTCCCTTACTCCATTTCTCTGCTTACAGCTCTCGGCTTCTCTCCACAGGCTTCTTCCTCTGGCGAGTGACTGTTCTGTAGCAGTGCAGATTTTGCTATTTAATAAAAGATACTCAAATGTGTGTCACAGTTTGATTGTCTCTTTGTTGCTGCACCTTGCACGTGGGCTGAGTAATCTAATCAGTCATGACATCAGATGAAATTCAAAGGTCCACTTTATGCATGAGGTAAAAAATGCTGTAGCTCTGAAAATAAAGGAACTAACCCTTTAAGTTATATGTTTGTCATCCATTATTATTATCGTAAGTATTCTCCTGGTCCTCAGTTTATTTAGTAGTGTTTCTGATATTATTCTCTGTCCAGTCTTAGATTTTAGGTTTGTTCTTATTTTGAAGTCATTCCTGTTCCATTTTCTGTAGCCTTGTTCTAGTCCTGCTTCCAATTCATGTTATGATTTGCTATTTATGTTTCTGTCACTTACTTCTCATCAGTTGTAACTGTCTCCGAAAGGTAAACCCATGTTATGTCTTCGTTTCCATGCTCCCGTCTGGTTCTTACTTTCAGTTTCGTTCTTTTGCTTAGGTTTCACTTTTAGTGTCTTCCAGCCTCCCGAGCTGGAAAAGCAGCAGCTGCTGACACACTTCCTTCTGCTCGGTTCTTGACAGAATTCAGGATATTCCTTTACCGTGAAACTTTTGCAAGTGTTTTATCAAGTTGGTGGTGTAAAATTGTAAATGCTGGTACCACACAGCAACATACTGAGGTGAGTCCCACAGACATGCTCCAGTGACATGTGACACTCGTTGCTTCTGTATACAGAAGCTGTGCCCAGCGTGGCTGAGAACATGATCGCACTTTCATTTTAATATTATTAATGTATCGGAGTGGTAAATTACTTTTATTCCTTACCAATACCGATCCAGCCATTTTGCCTGGATCGAACTCAATACCGATACAGTGGATCAGATCGGCTCATCTCTAATGATAAGCCCATCATCCACAAATATACAACAAAGTATGCAACCCATACTTTTAGGGCAGGATCCCAAGGTGAACCCGTGTAGCAAGTATGATGACCCTAAAGAGCTTTACACATTCTACAGTAAGCGATCACAGGGAGTGCCAGCCTTGACCTTTTGACCCTAAACCTGTAGTAAGACATTATGGTCTCAGAGTGAACCTGTGTACCAGGTTTGATGGCCCTAGCTTTCTTTGTTGTTCAGATATACGTTATAAAGCATTTTGATGTTGACCTTGTGATCCTAAAACCAGGGTGAACCTGTGTACCAAGTTTGGTGGCCCTTGCTTTACTTGTTGTACAATAATAAAGCATAAGAAATACTTACCTTGACCTTTGACCTTTTGACCCCAAACCCATAGTCAGAGGTCAGGATCCCAAGGTGAACCTGTGTAGCAAGTTTGGTGACCCTAGCTTTCTTTGTTGTTGAGATATAGTTTATAAGCCATTTTGATGTTGACCTCTGACTTTGCGATCCCATAACCATAGTCACACTTCAGGGTCACAGGGTGAACCTGTGTGCCAAGTTTGGTGACCCTAACTTTACTCACTGTACAGTAAAAAGGCATAGGGAATGTTAACCCTGACCTTTGATTTTTTTGACCCCAAACCCATAGTTTGATGTCCCGATCCCAAGGTGAACATGTGGACCAGGTTTGGTGGCCCTGGCGTTACTTGTTTTATAGTAATAGCGCAAATGGAATGTTAAGCTTGACTTTTGACCTTTTGACCCTAAACCCATAGTCAGAGGTCAGGATTCCAAGATGAACCTGTATACCAGGTTTGGTGGCCCTAGCTGTATTCGTTTTTTTTAGTAATAGTAAATGTAGCATTTACCATTTACCATAGTGCAACTGCAATATTAACTTTGACCTTTGACCCCTTGACCCCAAACCTATAGTTAGATGAGGGTGTAAGTCAACCAAGATGTGTATTAGCTACAACTACTGTATTGATTTGAAAAGCCTACATCATTTCTTTCAGTCGTTATTCTGTTTAGAAGATTTAGGGAGAAATCTGACCTTTGACCTCAAGGTCATCCGATGAGACTGAAACTGCAATATGTGCATCTTCGGTATATATTAAACCATGGTACCAAGTGTCAAAACAACCGGAACAAAACTGTAGGAGGAGTTGATTTCACAAGACAGTTACTGAAGTGAGGCGAAACAGGAGGTCATAGGTCAGGGGCTACAATTACCGGAAAAATCATCCGATCAGAAACAAACTGTAATATGTGCATCCTCAGTGTATATCAAACCATGGTACCAAGTTTCACAACAATCGGACCAAAACTGTAGGAGGAGTTGAGTTCACAAAAGTGGGACAGACGAACAGACGGACCAGTAACTCGTCCACCCCTTTGGGCTTTGGCCAGCAGGGGATAATAAAAATGAATCCTATTCTAAGACCAGCTCGAGACCTTGAAAATGTGTTCTTAAGACCAAGAACAATGTGGAACACTACAACACTACTTACTGTGTACCATGTCATTAGACTTGTCCTGTTTAGATAGTGATTAGTGCTGTTGCCTCACAGCTAGAAGGCTCCTAGTTCAAATCTCCAGGCTGGCAGGGGTAGGAAGCCTTTCTGTGTGGGTTTACTCTAGAATCTGCACCTGTTAGGTTAATTGGTGATTCTAAATTGGCCCTACGTAGGTAGGAGTGGGCAATATGTTGGATATGTTCGATATATCACATGTCCATGTGAGATACATAAAATGTCTGTCTCATGACTAATGAATATTAATTGTCATGTCCACATAAACTGACAGCAGGCAGTTCTGCTTGTAGATCAACTCCTTCCGTCTCCTTCTCCTCTCACAGACAGCACTGCTGTTGCTGCTCACTCCCCCACCCATCCAGAAAAAAAAAAATTTCCAGAGTGCACGCACATTTTTAAATCTGGAGGAAAGAGACTTCTTTCCTCAGAAAATTCCTTTCGCATTCACACTTTCAAGTACTTAAAGTGACACGCTGGAAATATCACGTTTTTTCTATTGTAAACATGTCTGTAACATGTTTCCTGTGATTTACAATACATATCAAGAGCAAAATCATTCCAAACTCCCAAGTATGTGTTTTTCTGCTGTTAATGACTGCTCAAGGCCCCCCCCCCCCCAAAAGGCAGATTAGAGTGTTTCTAGCTACAGTGGGGCAAAAAAGTATTTAGTCAGCCACCAGTTGTGCAAGTTCTCCAATTTAAAAGATGAGAGAGGTCTCCAATTTTCATCATAGGTATACCCCAACTATGAGAGACAAAATGAGGGGAGAAAAAATCCAGAAAATCACATTGAAGGATTTTTAAAGAATTTATTTGCAAATTATGGTGGAAAATAAGTATTTGGTCACCTACAAACAAGCAAGATTTCTGGCTCTCACAGACATGTAACTTCTTCTTTAAGAGGCTCCTCCTTCCTCCACTCGTTACCTGTATTAATGGCACCTGTTTGAATTTGATATCAGTATAAAAGACACCTGTCCACAGCCTCAAACAGTCAGACTCCAAACTCCACTATGGCCAAGACCAAAGAGCTGTCAAAGGACACCAGAAACAAAATTGTAGACCCGCACCAGGCTGGGAAGACTGAATCTACAATAGGTAAGCAGTTTGGTGTGAAGAAATCAACTGTGGGAGCAATTATTAGAAAATGGAAGACATACAAGACCACTGATAATCTCCCTCGATCTGGGGCTCCACGCAAGATCTCACCCCGTGGGGACAAAATGATCACGAGAACGGTGAGCAAAAATCCCAGAACCACATGGGGGGACCTAGTGAATGACCTGCAGAGAGCTGGGACCAAAGTAACAAAGGCTACCATCAGTAACACACTACGCCGCCAGGGACTCAAATCCTGCAGTGCCAGACGTGTCCCCCTGCTTAAGCCAGTACATGTCCAGGCCCGTCTGAAGTTTGCTAGAGAGCATTTGAATGATCCAGAAGAGGATTGGGAGAATGTCATATGGTCAGATGAAACCAAAATAGAACTTTTTGGTGAAAACTCAACTTGTTGTGTTTGGAGGAGAAAGAATGCTGAGTTGCATCCAAAGAACACCATACCTATTGTGAAGCATGGGGGTGGAAACATCATGCTTTGGGGCTGTTTTTCTGCAAAGGGACCAGGACGACTGATCCCTGTAAAGGAAAGAATGAATGGGGCCATGTATCGTGAGATTTTGAGTGAAAACCTCCTTCCATCAGCAAGGGCATTGAAGATGAAACGTGGCTGGGTCTTTCAGCATGACAATGATCCCAAACAGACCACCCGGGCAACGAAGGAGTGGCTTCGTAAGAAGCATTTCAAGGTCCTGGAGTGGCCTAGCAAGTCTCCAGATCTCAACCCCATAGAAAATCTTTGGAGGGAGTTGAAAGTCTGTGTTGCCCAGCGACAGCCCCAAAACATCACTGCTCTAGAGGAGATCTGCATGGAGGAATGGGCCAAAATACCAGCAACAGTGTGTGAAAACCTTGTGAAGACTTACAGAAAACGTTTGACCTCTGTCACTGCCAACAAAGGGTATATAACAAAGTATTGAGATGAACTTTTGTTATTGACCAAATACTTATTTTCCACCATAATTTGCAAATAAATTCTTTAAAAATCAGACAATGTGATTTTCTGGATTTTTTTTTTTCATTTTGTCTCTCATAGTTGAGGTATACCTATGATGAAAATTGGAGACCTCTCTCATCTTTTAAGTGGGAGAACTTGCACAATTGGTGGCTGACTAAATACTTTTTTGCCCCACTGTATGTCAGTATTCCTGCTTAGCCTGATTGGTTATAACATTAACTAGGCAGACAGATACTCTTGGCTACCTCGAGGGAAGGGGAGGAGCCGAGGAGCAGCAGGCTTGAAGCAGAGGGGGATGTGTCCGTTTTGCATAGCAAAGCAGTAGAGGAGGAGGCGACCAATCACGTGCAGGGGTAGCAGCAGAGAGAGAAAGTGGAGAGAGGCAAAGGGGGGAGACCCGATTTGAATGTGGCTGCACCAGACCACGGTCTCAGTGGACAGGCACCGCACTGTGAGCTGAGAGCAGCAACATTCAAATTGGGACCCCTCCCCCACCTCCCTGCTCAGTCACAGGCGGAAGGGGAACTGGTTGTTGGTAAAAAGTAAACACATATTTGGCAACTACACATTTATCTCTCACCTCGACTGTTTTCAGAAAAATGTTTCGCTTTTTACTTTTGAAGATACAGGCAAAACTTTAACATCTGGAAGCGTCTTGAACAGACTAACAGCCCACCCACCAGGAGTCGCGGCGACCAATCACGTGCGAGCCCTGCAGGTCTGGAGCGCAGCGACCAATCACGTGCAAGCCCTGCAGGCAACCAATCACGTCTGTGGTGCAGTCTGTACTCCGAACATAATTAAACATTCAAAATAATAATTCTCATCCAGTCTCCCAAATGTTTAAAAAAATGAGTGAGTGGCTTGCCAAATGAAGAGCTGAACTGATATACTATTAAAAAAAATAGGCAACACATTATACTTCTGCCACCTCTTATTAGATCTTGATGGCCCAGTTAAGTATTTATGAGGTGTGGTAAACTGAAATATTTCTACCTATGTAGATAAAATTGATTACTTGATAATGTGAGTTTATAAGTAAGGAAAAAAGTTGTACTTTCATCACTCACACACTGTTGTGAAGAACTTTCCCTGAGGTGAGCTTTCATTTTTTTGGAGCCTTTCCTAGTGTCTTTGGCCGAGAGGCGGGGTACACCCTGGACATATCTCAATTAATTTCACTGCTTTATAAGTAATGTTACATTTTTTCAAAGTACATATATTTCCATTGAAGCTACTCGCATGTAATTTTTACCACTTTGGTATTAACTCAAACATCTACATAGAAAAAATAAAATATTTAAGATTTATTTAAGATAAATTATGTGTGGTAAGGTAGAATGAAAAGCGAAAAAAGCATTGATCATATTAGAAAAATCAGTACACCAAGGAATGGTAAGGTCGGGAATCAGTTGAAATCCATAAATCAGAGAGTAGTTCTTCGTCATATCTGTGTGAATTATCAGCTGGGTAGGTACTTCATGAGTGTCTATAAAAAGGTTTTTATTACCAAGGTGTTGTACAAGAAACTTCTGATGGGTAAAAGCCAAAAGCTATCCCATGACCTTCACAACCTGATTGTTGGAAATGGATTTAGTTACAGATATATAACAAAACTTCTGAATCTTGGCAAACATCCGACCAGTTGCCTAGCACTAGTAGCCACTGCTTTAAAAATCATATAAGTGCCCCGCTCTCCTGAAATTTGAGCCTGACCTTGACTTTGAGCATAACCTGGATGCAAATCCACATGAGGACCATTGTGTGAGGTTTGTGAGCACAGAAGCAATTAGGGATGGGAGTTGAAAAGATTTTTATCCATATCAATGGCACTGTTGAGTTTGCTTATCGATCCGATTCTTTGTCGATTCCCTTATCAATTCTTGATCAGTTTTCAAGAGCAATTGATCTTGATCAGTTTTTCCTGATCAGTTGTGGAAAAAAAGCACAGTCACAGGATTTCAGCATCATTGCAGGAGTTTCATATTTTTCTGGCTTTAAACAATTCAAGATTCTTTATTGTCATTCAACATGTTTACATGACGAATGAAATTATGATCCACGGGGTCAAGACTGAAGTTAGTAAAAGAATAATGCTTCTTCTCTTAAAACGATATAATAAAATCAAATATAAAAGACTGTAAACATGCCATCATTAGAAAAATGGGCCTTTGTGCCTTGTAACATTTGTGATGTTGAAATGCTGAAAAGCAATATAAATAAAAGCAGTATAAGTGGAATACTGAAGTGATTACAAACAGCTGCACAATTATGTTATTTTAACAATCACAAAAATATACATGCTGTATTTGGGTGTAATCTTTGCATGTTTTTTAAAATATATACAATATACATGTACAGTACATCCAGAAAGTATTCACAGCGCTTCACTTTTTCCACATTATATGTTACAGCCTTATTCCAAAATGGAATAAATTCATTTTTTTCCTCAAAATTCTACACACAACACCCCATAATGACAACATGAAAAAAGTTTTTTTTGAGATTTTTGCAAAATTATTAAAGATAAAAAACTAAGAAATCACATGTACTGTACATAGGTATTCACTGCCTTTGCTCGATACTTTGTTGATGCACATTTGGCAGCAATTACAGCCTCAAGTCTTGTTGAATATGATGCCACAAGCTTTGCACATGTATCTTTGGGCAGTTTGTCCCATTCCTCTTTACAGCACCTCTCAAACTCCATCAGGTTGGATGGGAAGCACACCCATTTTCAGATCTCTCCAGAGATGTTCAATTGGATTCAAGTCTGGGCTCTGGCTGGGCCGCTCAAGGATACTCACAGAGTTGTCCTGAAGCCACTCCTTTGATATCTTGGCTGCGTGCTTAGGGTCATTTTCCAGCTGAAAGATGAATCGTCGCCCCAGTCTGAGGTCAAGAGCGCTCTGGAGCAGGTTTTCATCCAGGATGGCTCTATACATTGCTGCATTCATCTTTCCCTCTATACTGACTAGTGTCCCAGTTCCTGCTGCTGAAAAACATCCCCACAGCATGATGTTGCCACCACCATGCTTCACTGTAGGGATGGTATTTGCCTGGTGATGAGCGGTGCCTAGTTTCCTCCAAACATGACGCCTGGCATTCACACCAAAGAGTTCAATCTTTGTCTCATCAGACCAGAGAATTTTGTTTCTCATAGTCTGAGGTGCCTTTTGGCAAACTCCAAGCGGGCTGCCATGTGCCTTTTACTAAGGACTGGCTTCCGTCTGGCCACTCTACTATACAGGCCTGATTGGTGGATTGCTAGAGAGATGGTTGTCCTTCTGGAAGGTTCTCCTCTCTCCACATAGGAACGCTAGAGCTCTGACAGAGTGGTCATCGGGTTCTTGGTCACCTCCCTGATGAAGGCCCTTCTCCCCTGATCGCTCAGTTTAGACGGCCGGCCAGCTCTAGGAAGAGTCCTGGTGGTTCCGAACTTCTTCCAGTTACAGATGATGGAGGCCACTGTGCTCATTGGGACCTTCAAAGCAGCAGAAATTTTTCTGTACCCTTCCCCAGATTTGTGCCTCGAGACAATCCTGTCTCGGAAGTCTACAGACAATTTGTTTGACTTCATGCTTGGTTTGTGCTCTGACATGCACTGTCAACTGTGGGACCTTATATAGACAGGTGTGTGCCTTTCCAAATCATGTCCAATCAACTGAATTTACCACAGGTGGACTCCAATTAAGCTGTAGAAACATCTCAAGGATGATCAGTGGAAAAAGGATGCACCTGAGCTCAATTTTGAGCTTCGTGGCAAAGGCTGTGAATACTTATGTACATGTGATTTCTTAGTTTTTTATTTTTAATAAATCTGCAAAAATCTCAAAAAAACTTTTTTTTACATTGTCATTATGGGGTATTGTGTGTAGAATTTTGAGGAAAAAAATGAGTTTAATTTATTTTGGAATAAGGCTGTAACATAACAAAATGTGGAAAAACTTAAGCACTGTGAATACTTTCTGGATGCACTGTATATGCACAGTATATAAACACATGCATAAAATACTCAATCGTATATTAACATACTGGTAAAACCTCAAGAGTGCTCAGTCTGGGAAGGAGTCTAGTTCAGTATTAATCTGCAAGCTACATCACATGTACCACCTACAGAAACTCCAGCTGCAGTACAGTCATAAATGGATGCAAGCCTTTCACTACAAACTTAGTTACAGCTCTGCATGCAGCGACCGTCAGTGGGTTTTCCTGGTAAGGAGTGGAGGGCAAGCAGGTTGGTAAAACTTCAGAGCTACCTGTTGCTGTCATTGAAAAGAATGTGATCATATTTAAATATCACACGTTTATAGCTGGGTTTTGTGAATTAAAAAAAAACAGATTAAACTTAGCCTGCAAGGCTGCTAGCATTGCACTAACATACTACTAAAAATAAGCTAATATTATTGTCACGAACAGAGATGCTGCTGTTTGGGAATCAGGTGTGGGCGCACTTTGTAGACTGTCAAACACATTGCAGTCTTTCATTTTATGCCATGCTGCCACGTCAAGAGATGTTGCAACTTGTATTTACCATACAAGTTGGTAAATACAAGTTGCTTCTGCCATTATCCTGCGGTAGTGACGGTGTCATGGCGTTGCTTGGTAACGGCAGCGTGTGACATCATTCATTCATTCATCTTCTTCCGCTTAATCCTTTTCGGGTCGCGAGGGGGCTGGAGCCTATCCTAGCATCTTTGGGCGAGAGGCAGGGTACACCCTGGACAGATCGCCAGTCCATCGCAGGGCCAACACAGAGAGACAGACACATACCTAAGGACAATTTAGAATCCCCATTTTAATGCCAATTAACCTAACTTGCACGTTTTTGGCATGTGGGAGGAAACCGGAGAAATCCCGGAGTAAACCCACGCAGACACGGGGAGAACATGCAAACTCCACACAGATCACTGTTGGTCGGGGGCTGGGAATGAACCCAGGATCCCCCGGCCAAGGGTGAGTTACTGTGCTGCCGCAGTGCTAACCACTCCGCCACCGTGTGACATCATGACGCATGTCATTTAAAAAAACAAAACAACACACGGAAGTGTAAACCCGCAGCATCGATAAGAGGAATTGATAACATCAGCAACGTACGATTCCAGGGGATAGAAAAATTTAGAATCAGTTCCCAATAGGAACTGGTCCACAATTCCCATCCCTAGGAGAAAGTAGCAATTCCTCTGAAATGTGGACAGATGGACGATGGACGCTGCACAATCGCATTAGCTACTTTTGACTTTTAATAAGCTAATAAACTAGTTGAGCCACTTTTCAGTGATGCTTCAGTGAGTCTTGATGGTTGATTATATGAACTATAGAGCTCACCGTGACACAAAATAATATTGGCTTGACATCTCCAACAACATAAAACAGAATTATTAATCACAGGATGCAGACGTGCCTCACTTAGAACTACTCTTTTGTTCACTTGCTGTGCCTGTTCTTTCAAAGAGAAACCCAAGACCTCTGAGATAACCAATGGAACCAGAATAGGTCAAGACAGTTAGAATTTAACAGACGTACCTGAGACTAATTCTAGTTTCTCAGCAGGGTCTCCTTCCTCATACAGTTTGGGGTGACAGCGGTTGCCAATCTGCGCGATGAGCTCAGCCGGAAGGCATGTAAGTTCCCGGCCACGCATCCGACCCCGTGTCTCTGTGTTGTCAGGAAGAGCCTCAACGCGCTCCCCAGCAGCTACAGAAACATTTGAATAGACACATATCACCTTTAAATATAACAAGCACATTGAAAGTTAAGGCTGGAAGAAAAACTTGAACCACAAAACACATTTTAGGTAATTGTTCTGGCTATTTAGAGTCCATTACCTCCAACTCCCATATTGAGCATGCTGTACATGGTGTACATATTGCAGATTTGCCTATACTGCTCTTCGGCACATTCATCGGTCCCCTCTTCTTCTTCTTCATCATCATGGTAGCTGATCGGTGAGTCACTTGCATAGGTGCTCATGGTGCTGGGGCTGGCCCCCTCTGACATGCCGAGCCCTGTTGCAGAACTCCCGTTGGTGCTACCACTCCCACTAATCCCGCCACTAGCCACCATGCCCACCAGGCTGGTATTAGTAGCACCCATACCCATAGCCATTCCGACAGCTCCTGGACTCTGGATGGTGCTGCCCCGCACCGCCTCCTGGGAATAACGAGCTGCCTTCCTGACCCCTCCTCCCCCCGAGCCTGCCCCACCTCCGTCCCGACTACTGCCACCCTCCCAAAGACGCTTGGCCACAGGAGTGCAAACCACAGAGTAAGAAGGGGCAGTTTCTGGTTGGCTAGCTGGCTGTTCCGTCTTCACTCGTGATAGCAGTGGGAGTGGCGTCAAGCAAGAGGCGGGTCGGGCCGCACCATTACTGGTCTGTGTTACAGGGCTCTGGGGCTCCGAAGGTGGGGCCTCGTCTGCATGAAGGCCCTGGGAGTCACAACTGGGAGAAGATACCTGAAAAGAAAAATAAGTATCAACTTTGTCCACACCAATGAACGACAACAAAAAGTATCCAAAGGCCAACTCACACTGTAGTAAATGTACTGTGGTATCAACGTTTGATTCCCTAAGTCTGAAATGTCTCACTAGGTAAATCACTTTTTAGAAGGGCTGCTCATTAAAGATTTCCATTGACCCACTTCCAGTTATTGTAGGAAGCTGAAATTGCATGAACACAATAATCCATATCTATACAGGTCACGTGGTAATTTGCAGCTCTGAACACCTAAGAGTTTCTCTTTTACAGGCGCTAAGGTGGAGTAAGGTGTGATAATGGAGCCAGTCGAGTGCAGATCGGTAAGCAGGTTCTTGTACTTGAGAACCCAGTCACCATGGGAGATGTTTGATGAGATGAAAGATATTTATGGGGAGGATGCCCCATCGTATGGCGTAGTCAAGCACTGGCATCAACAGTTCAAGTGTCGGCGGGCATCAGTGGAAATAGCACCCATTCCCAGGCGACCACAGTGCACCATTGATCAAGACACCATCTGGCAAGTGGAGGCCCCCATTTTGAAGGATCACCACATAACTGTTCACCAACAAGCCCAAGATGTCAAGATCAGTGTGGGATCTGTGGGAAAAAAATCATCCATGATCATCTGCACATGCAAAAGTTGTCTGCTCAATGGATTCCCCAGTTGCTCACTCCTTTTCAGAAGCAAGAATGTGCTCCCAGACTCCCAGACTCTTTTGGCCATATGCTAAGAAAATCAGCAGGACTTCTTCAACAGACTTATCACACAGGACAAAACATGAGTCCATCACTATGATCCAGAGACTAAAGCCCAGTCGAAGCAATGGAAGCTTTATGACTCATCCCCTCCAAAGAAGGTATGTGTCCAACCTTTGGTGGACAAGGTCATCTCACAGTCTTTTGGGACCAGCATGGAGTATTGATGATGGATTTCCTGGCAAAGGGTACCACAATTACCGGGACTTACTACACTTCACCTCTGCAGAAATTGCAGAAGGCCATCAAAACCAAGGTGTAGCATGCTGACCAAAGGTGCCCACCTCCTGGAAGACAACGCCCCGCTTCACAATTCGCATGCCGCCCAGACAGAAGCATAGCTCTGCAGCTATGGAATCCTTCCTCATTCCTTTTACTCTTGACCTCACACTACATGGCTTCCACCTCTTTCCAACCATGAAGTCATTTTGAAGGGCAAGCACTTTCAAGACAATGAAATGCTGATTTTCGAGGTCAAGTCGTGACTTCTGACGCAACATGCAGACTTCTACAGGTGAGGTCTTCACAGCTGCATAAAGCAATGGGAGAACTGTGTGACCCTTGGTGGTACCTATGTAGAGAAAGACTAATAACCGTGCCGTTTTGTTCCTCTCAGTCCATGGGAAATGAGTCAGGGGAAATCTTTATTGAGCAGCCCTCATCCTGTTCTTATGAACAGAAAAACTATTCAGCTCAGTATGACTGGGAGAGGTCATCCTAGGAAGAGAACAAATGCTCACGCCCTCCCATTGCTTACAATGGGTGCCAACTCAGCTTGAATATGCCCCATCGTTGATCCTCTTCACAATCATTTAAATATAGCAGCAACCAGTGCAAAGGTCAAGTGTTTCCTCTTGTGCAGATTCAAATATACAGAGCCATTTTGATAAATCCCCATGACTGAAAAGGCATTTTGGAAAATCTGTGACTGTGCTTCAGCGGTGGTGGAGGAAAAAGGGACGTCAGCACAGTGCTCAGTGTGAGTAGAGGCCAGCAAAAGAGTGGGACAATGGCATGGACCATCTCGCCCCTACAAAAGTGGATCCTTGTACACTGCCCAGCAGCCTCAACTGTCAATGATGTTGAAGCTCATTCCAGCCTGATGAACAAAACTTGAGGTCACCTAGAGCCTTCACTACTCACTCTACATACATACATATACCTAGACCCACTGAAAGTTGAAATGACCTGTACTTGTATCTTGTATCTGCAAACAAGTTAATGATACTTTCTTTTGCACACTGAAGTTTCACTTAAGCGTGTATCCATAGCACAACAGTAAATTTTGATTTCTAGCCATGATAAAAATTGTTATAAACCACACATATGTGATCCAATCTCCACCAAACTTACTACAGTATAGTTAAGATACCCTTAAGATAGATAATACCCTTAAGACATTTACATGCAAATATTCTTTGGGCATGGCCAAATTATTCCCTCAAAAGATTAAAGAAAAAAAAATCAGCCCCGCCCACTGCTTTCACTGACATGTATGACATTTAGCACACATGTAATTTGAAAAGACCAACAAAAAAGTCTCTTGGACCCATAGCCTAAACCCAACAGGAAGTCGACCATTTTGATTCTTAAGCTCATTTTTTGCCATTTACAGAGCAGCTGTAGTCACATGAATTCCCCTTGCAGGTTTTATTGTATCAACCTCAAACCCAGTCAATACACTCTTAAAACATTTGCGATTAAAAATTATTAAATGCTCTTTGTCAAAATTTTCAACAAAATCTTTCTGAGGCTTACTCTGACTACTTAACATTCAGAAACATACATATAGAATGCCACCTACCAGGAAAAGGAAACTGTGTCATCCTTTTTCACTGATTACTCCTACAAATTTTGCCTAACTGGCATGAGGGAATAATGTGTGGCGCGACCACCTCAAGTAATGGAATAGGGCTGAGGCTGCTGGAGGGTGAGCACCCGTTCAACACTGAGTTGTTCTGAGTAAAGCATGTCAAAGACATTTCACGAACACCTAAGGGAGCTGTGTCAACGTGTAAAAAAAAAGTGCATCTTTAAATATTGATAAAATTTTGACTTTTCTTGTGAAAATCAACTTCATCCTGGTAATTTTCAAGTTTATCCTTTTAAATTTGTGCTTTTTTTTTCCTTCATACATTCATTTTGTGTAAATTTTCCTGTTTTTGGCTGAATTCCCAAGTTTTTCTTGCAACTATTTTCTTTACCTTGAGAAAGAATTCAGTTCCCTTTTCCATGATCTGCTGAATCTGCAGGAAGCCAGCTGTGTACATGAGGAGAAACTGGTCCCCTACTGTCATGCTGAGACGCCCTGTGTAGCAAAAAGACAAAATCTGCTGGAAGCTCTGGGGCTGCACGGCCGGTGGAAGCTCCACGACTGTTGGGATCATCTCACTGCTGCTGCTGGGACCAACTCCACCACTGCCACTGCTGCTGCTGCTGAAAAGGTCCCGGAAATAAGAACTGCTTGCAGCCAGAACAGCTCGATGAGCCTAAGGTGAACAAGGATAGTCTCATGTTGTGGCCCAATATTTTGTCTATACAGTGCAGTTGTAATGGGTCTTCATTCAAATCAAATACAATTACATCTCTGAAAACGGCATCAGGCATTTATCGCAGTCATACCTTGAAAGTGTGGCCCCTCACCACCACGGAGACGTCGCAGTAGAGGCCCTGCAGCCGCTGCTCATTCAGACACTCTAAAACGTTGTTGCCAAAGTTTGGAATCGCCATCTGGAGGGTCTGGGCCATGGTGCAGTGGCACACACCATTAAAGGGTCTTGTTGGTTAACAGGGAGCAAGAAAGTAAGCTGCAACCCATCAACACACACACACACACACACACACACACACACACACACACACACACACACACACACACACACACACACACACACACACCATTAACATGGAACCACCAGGTTTGTCCTGAAAATTGAAATGTTTTGGTTTAAAGGCTTTCTTACTTTTTGGGTTAATTTTTGATTTTTCAGGTGTAAATCTCAAAGAGGGTGTCAAACCAGATCGTCAATGACAGAGTAGCTCATTCTGGCCTGATGAAATCACCCCAAGAGCGCTAAGCTCTCCTGACCTTTGACCTTGAGCACAGCCTGGATGCAGACCCACCTGAGGGTCATTGTGTATGAGTTTGCGGAACACTGGGGAAATGGCCTAGGACAGGGATGTCCAACCAAGTGCCATGGAGGGCCAAGACCCTGCAGGCTTTACCTCCAACCAGTGTCTTCAATAGCAGATTCCACTGAATTCCTTCCCACTGATTGCTGATAAGTGAAAACACCTGCTGAAGAGACTGGATAGAAGGGAAAACCTGCAGGGTCTTGACCCTCCATGGCACATGATTAGACACCCCTGGCCTAGGAGGAATAACGATTTTGGTGGAATCTTAAATGGCCAGATCTCCTGACCTTTGACCTTGATTACAACCTTGATGCAGAAGCAGCTGAGGATCATTGTAAGTTTGTTGAGAATTAGGGCAATTGCCTAGGAGGAGTAGCGATTCCTGTAAAATGTAGATGGCTGGACAGATGTTGCACCATTGCTTTAGCTCCTATCGGCTTCACTGGAATGAGCTAAAAACTGAGGGCAAAAGTGAAAACACTCGGACTGTACAATATTAAAGAAACATGCAATACTGTTGTTGAATACTGCAATAATGGTATTACTTGCAATATCTAAACAAATTCTTAAGTAAACCATGTTTTTTTTTCCCACAATATCTTTATTGAACCTTTTTTTTTTTAACAAACATGATACAAACAATCAAACACTAACACTAAAGTACTACAAAAAAAAAAAAATGCACTAAAAACACCAACAACCACCAACAAAATCAAGTCTTCAACAATGCTCCTCTGTTTAGTCTACACAATCCAATACATAAGTATACATATTATGTTCACCAGTTTGGAATTTACAAGGTCCACACACATCATTCACCTTCTTCTTCAAGAGTTATGTTTAAATTTTTTACATAATCAATAAAAGGTCTCCATATATTCTCAAACACAATTTCCTTTGATTTCAGTATATATGTTATTCTTTCTAATGGAAGGTTTGTTAACATCTGTCTTAACCACTGAGTCACATCTGGTCTATGAGTCTTTTTCCATAATAGTGCAATACATTTTTTGGCATTAAGCAAACTGAGGTCTATGAATGTTCTTTCACTTTTATTAAAATTATGCTTTTCTGGGTACAGACCCAACAAAAACAGTTTAGGATTCAATATGATTTGTTTTGAGATTATTTTTTCAATTGTTACCCTCACCTCTTCCCAAAACATTCTTATTAATCTACATTCCCATAAACAATGAAATAGGGTTCCTTTACTTTCCATGCATTTTGTGCATGTATCTGGTATATTTTTCTTATATCTATTTAACTCCTCCGGTGTAACATACATCCGCATTAACCATTTGAAATGTATCAATTTAAGGCGTGCATTTATTGATTTGGTTTGAGCTTCTGTACAAGCCAATTCCCATTGTTCCTCTGAAATTTCAATTTGCAGATCTTCTTTCCAGTAGTTTAATCTTTTCAGTGAATTTTCACTTGAAGATAGTGTCAATGAGTTATAAAACTCTGAAATAATACCCTTTCTTTTACTATCTTTCATCATCATTTTTTCCAAGGATGAATAAATAGGTCGAGTGAGAGCTTTATTTTGATTTGATCGAATAAAGTTTCTAAGTTGAAGATATTTAAAAAAATGTGTTCTATTGAGATTAAATTTGATCCTCAGCTCTTCAAAAGACATTATGTTGTCTGCACATGGCAAATATAAATCCTGAATCTTTTGTATCCCTTTTAAATTCCATACTTTAAATACAACGTCCGCTCTCCCTGGTTTAAAATATTGATTACCCCATATTGGACTAATTGTGACAATAACTGTGGTTCTTTTAAATAGTTTTTAGCTTCACACCATATTTTGATCATATGCTTTACAAATGGATTTTTAACTTGTTTTTGTAATTTTTTTGCCGAATCTGAGTATATGAATATGGGAAGAGGTAAAGGTAAATTGTATGATTCCATTTCAGTCCAGTGAGGGAGATCATTTGATGAAAAATAATATGTCATAGACCTCAGTTGTGCCGACCAATAATACAACATAAAATTTGGACATTTCAGAC
Source organism: Pholidichthys leucotaenia (assembly GCA_020510985.1). Classification (NCBI taxonomy): domain Eukaryota; kingdom Metazoa; phylum Chordata; class Actinopteri; order Cichliformes; family Pholidichthyidae; genus Pholidichthys; species Pholidichthys leucotaenia. The sequence continues at coordinate 365,801,005 of CM035838.1, forward strand.
CTCCACGATCAAATGGTAAATATAATAAAGACAAACGTAATCTAGCCCCTCCTGTTGTTCCATATAAATTCCACTAACTTTTTTTTTTATTCTTGAGAATAGATCTAAAGGTGGTGATAAGGGAATGTATTGAAATAAATAAAGTATTTTAGGTAAAATATTACTTTTAAGTATATTGATTCTCCCCGATCATCGACATTGGTAGTGACATCCATCTCTGAGTTAACTCATTGATATCTGACATTAAGGCTTCATAGTTGACGCTGGCGACTGATTCTAGCTTAGGCATAATTTGGATTCCTAAATATTTAAACTGATTTACAACATTGAATTGATTTACCTCAGGGGCTGGGGTAATTTCTCTGGGTCTCATTTAGCATTAATATTGAAGATTTAGTTTTATTTATTTTATATCCTGATATTTCCCCAAAATTCTTTATTAAATTCAACAAGGTTGGAATTGATTTTTTTAGATTCGACATAAATAAAATTATATCATCGGCGTACAGGGAGATTTTATGTTCTGTTGGTCCAACTTTAATTCCATATATTTGTGAATGTAAACGTATCGCTATCGCTAAAGGTTCAATTGCCATAGTAAATAGTAAAGGTGAAAGTGGACAGCCTTGTCGACATCCTCTATTGATTTTTATTGGTTTTGAAATATTGTTATTTGTTAGGATTTCTGCTGTAGCATTATTGTATATTATTTGAACCCATTTTATGAAATTATTTCCAAGTCCAAACCTTTGTAGGACTTCAAAAAGAAAGGGCCATTCAACTCTATCAAAGGCCTTTTCGGCGTCCAATGATAGGAGAGCTGTATCCGGTGCTTCTTTATTAAAATAAATAATATTAAATAGTCTTCTTACATTATGGAAGCCTTGTCTACCCTTTATAAAGCCATTCTGATCTCGATTAATAATATTTGGTAAAATTTCTTGTATTCGTCTTGCTAAAAATTTACAGATTATCTTAAGGTCGGCGTTTAATAGGCTTATTGGTCTCATATTTTCACATTTATTAGAGGGCTTACCTGGTTTTGGCAGCAGTATAATTAAGGCATTATTTATGTATGATGGTAAATTATTATTTTGAAATGCTTCTAAAACCATTTCCAAAAAAGGTTTTATTAATTTATTCTTAAATTTTTTATAAAGGTCAACTGGAAGACCATCTGGTCCTGCACTTTTTCCTGATTTCATATTATCAATGGCTAGCCCAACTTCTTCTTGACTAATTTTAGACTCCAATATCTCCCTGTTTTCATTTGGTATACACGGTATAGATAGTTCGTTCAAAAACCCATTTAGTTTTGTTAAATCAGGTTCATTTTTGGTATCATATAATTTTTCATAGTAATCTCTAAAGGCTCTATTAATTTCTAAAGGATCTATAACTACCTGTCTGTTACTTATAATACTGGTAATTGGTGTTTTAATTTCCAATTGTTTAATCTGCCATGCTAATAATTTTCCTGATTTTTCACCTTGTTCATAAAAAGATTGTTTCAATCTTAGAAGACTCGAGGCAGCTCTATTCGCTGATTTTTTGTCGTATTCAGCTCTCAAAATCAGTAATTCATTCTCCAACCTTGGGTCACTTCCTGCATACACTTTTTCCTGAAGACTTTTTATTTTATGTTCCAATTTAGCTCTCTCCTCTCGAGTCTTCTTAGATTTTGATCCTGTATAACTAATAATATGTCCCCTAATAAAAGCTTTGAAAGCCTCCCACTTTACACATGCTGATGTTTTGTGTAGTATTGATGTCAAAGAACTCGTCTATCTGTTTTTTCTATATACTTGACAAATTCCTCATCCTGAAGCCATTTATGCTGAAATTGCCATCTACCTGATTCCTTTGTCAATTTTTTATCTACATATATTAGACAACAGGGTGCATGATCAGAGATCACGATGTTATCATAAAAGCAGTTTTGAATCTTGGACCTTAATTCTGTGGAAATCAAAAAATAATCAATACGTGAGAATGTCTTGTAGGTACTGGAATAACAAGAATAGGCTTTAACTTGTGGTTTCATTTCTCTCCATATATCTAACAATCTCAATTCTTTCATAAAATGATTAATAGTCATCCTACATCCAATGTGCGTACAATCCAGTCCTGTTGATCTATCCACACCTGGATTCAATGTACAATTAAAATCCCCTGCTATTATATGTAGCCCTGTAAGTGATGATAAGATGAGAAATAAATTAGCAAAGAACTTCTGATCATCTATATTGGGACCATATAAGTTCACAAGATTATATTTTCTAATAGCAAAGAACCTTGAATGATTACATATCTTCCAAATTTGTCTCCAATTACATTTTTCACTTGAAAAGGAACTGATTTATGTATGAGAGTCATAACTCCCCTGGCTCGGGATGAAAATGAAGAGGTGAATACACTTCCCTGCCATCTACTCCTAATTCTTTTAACATCCTCCTCTATCAGATGAGTTTCTTGTAAAAACACAATTCTTGAACCCATGTCCTTTATTTTATTCATAACTTGTTTAAGTTTTTTAAATTTTGTAGACCTCTGCAATTCCATGAAGTTAAATTAAGATTAACACTTTGGTCCATGATCAATAGAGAGTTTGGGATTACCTTGCAGTGTAAACATGCTCATACAGAGAAGCAAAACATGAGTGGTTGAACATTCATCCTACAAACTACACACAAACAGATTTCCCCTTCCCACACTTGTGGCAAACCCCCCAAAATCAAAGAAAAATTCTGTCTCCCGATATAGCCATCGACCGTTCCACACCCACGGGGAACAGCCTAAGCCACTCCTTCTTCATCCTCCCAATCACCCTAACTCTACTGCTTTTAATGACGTAACATTAACTCTCCTCTGTAGTTTTCCAACTTACTCCAAAATTTTTAACAACTTTGTACATCATAGTTTTTTTTTGTTTGTTTGTTTTGTTTTTGTTTTGTTTTTTTAATATATAATACAATCTATATTTTGTAAACTTACTATTTACTTCAAGTCAGTCAGATGCCTGTGCAAATGCTTAATTATTCTACCTTATATTTTGTTCATGCTTAGCTCCCACCAGTCTCTTCTTCTTCTTTGATCTTCTTGATGAACTCCTGCGCCTCCTCTGGGGTCTTGAAGATGTGGGTTCTGCCCTCATACGTGGTCAGCAGTCTCGCAGGATAGATTACACCATGACGAATCCCAAGGTTGCGCAGCTCCTTACGTACGGGATCAAACTGCTTCCTCAATTGCTGGATTCCTGTGGCCAAATCTGGGTAGAACCGCACCTGCTGGTCCTGGTGTTTAATCTCTCCTTTTTTAGCTCGTGCAGCGTTGAAGATCTCATCCTGTCTCTGTTGCTAAGAAACTTCATAATTAAGGTCCTCGGCGGTCCCTTATCTCTCCGTGGGCCAATACGATGTGCTTTTTCCAGAATCACTGCTGATTGCAACTCCTCGCTGCCCAGCACCTCCGGAATCCACTTTTCCAGAAAGGAACATACGTCCCGACCTTCTGATTCCTCTGGAAGACCCACCAGCCTCAAATTATTCTGTCTCGACCGAGATTCCAAATCCAAAATATATCTTCCAGAGATTTATTTTTTTTTTTCCAAAGTGCGCACCTTTAATTGAAGACGGGTGACGTCATCTTCAGCACTAGCGAGACGGAGCTCCATCTGCGCCGTTCGTTCTACACAGTCACCCAATTCCTTTCTTATTCCTTCCAACGCTGTCATAATCCCATCAAATCTAGAGGAAAAGTCCGCTCTCATTGAACTCATGGCAGCCACCAGCGCATCTGCGCCATTCCCCGCAGATATCGCACCGTTGCCAGCCTCCTCCGCCATATATGGAGTTTTGTTTGCTGCGTCACAGACCTGAAAGTCCGTTAATTTGGACTGTTTCGGCGGCTCGCTTTTTCCTTTTCCTGGTTTTCCAGCCTTAGGCTTCGCCGACATATCCTCGCCCAAATGCTGGGATACGTTCTGTCCCAAATGAGAGAGTTATTTGCCGATTTTTTTTTTCCAGGAGCAGAGCAGAGCGAGACACGTCCGTCCTACGTGGCAGCCATAACCGGAAGCAAGTAAACCATGTTAATTTATCTCTGCTTAAGCCACAGGCTCTTCTCTGCAGGAGAGGCCCTGTCTCTGTCCCTTCAGCCATCATGATGCTCACCACACTCAGTGTGCTTTAACTTCCTTCTTATGCAGGTGGTATCCCCCCTGGCTCGTCTCCCGCATTACCGCATTACTGTAAATTTACTTTGTTGCTATTCAAGCCTTCTTTTGCCATTCACATATTGTACATGTTGATATTGTAGTACTACAATGTTGATATACTGTACTTATTGAAAACCAGATTAACAGTGACTATGTTTTAGACCAAACCAATCATTGCTGGAAAAAAGAGTAATCATTAACAAACAATAGCCATCATTTTTAAAATAAACCTCTTTTCTACCTATTAAATGAAGCATCTCCCCCAAAAACCCAAAGGATAGTAAAATGATTTTCCATTAACATTTCCAACAATATGATGGACAAGTGCAAATGAAACACAAACCTACAGACAGCTTATATACAGTGTTATGAGGAAAAGTGTAAAATGTGTCAACTTAATACACCAACAGTAATACATCTGCTGCTGTACGTCCCTGCACCTTACTGCAACCATTTGCACAAATGCCATACCTGCTGTCTGTTATTGCAATATTGACCATGTGCAGTTCAATCTGTCACTGTCTGCACCTACACTATCGCATCAAACTTGCAACTACGAGTATTACTGCTCTACCTTTTCTGTATATAGGATTGCTGGGTTTTATCGTTTATCTTTATTTGAACTATGGGATGTCTGGATTTTTATCTTTTACCATTATTTGCACTACGGGTAGCATTACTGTACATAGACTGCTGTTGCTGTTGTTGTTGGCCTCTGCAATTTTTTATGCAGCTGTGTGCTGGGGTGGTGGTAGCATGGAGAAAGACAGGAAACGTTTGAACAGATTGGTCAAGAGGGCGAGTTCTGTCCTGGCTGGTCCCTTGCACTCAAATGAGGTGGTAGGGGAGCAAAGGATGTTAGCTAAGCTAATGTCTATTACGGACAACACCCCTCATCCCCTACATGAGTCTGTGGAGGTCCTAAGCAACTCCTTTAGTAGTAGACTGTCACAGCCACTGTGTAGGACTGAACGTTACCGTAGGTCCTTCATCCCGACAGCAGTCAGACTGCATAACATACACACAGGATAAATAGTTGCCATAAACGTGCATGTATGTATATTATTTTTATTGATGTATACAGTACAATTTGTACATATTTTAAATACTATTGATCTTGCATTTTTAGTAGGTTTTTATTTTTGGTTTCTGTTCTTCCTTTTCTGAATTTGTGCTGCTGTGGCAAATGAATTTCCCCAGTGTGGGATTAATAAAGTCTTATCTTATCTTATCTTATATGGCACACACCACTGAAGAGAGAGAAACAGCATTTCAATTCTCCTGTATGTCCTGTAGGTATAGTAGTACTGACCAATAAAATCTTTGAACCTTGAACTTCGAGAACTCAGCCAGGTTTTTTAACAGTTAAGCTTGAAGTTAATTAATTGTAGATACATATCTACTGATCAATGGATCATTAGAATAGGGAGATAGGGATAACATACATGGCCACTACAGTAGGTGATTTTATAAGATCTGTAATATGATACAGTCACAACAACAAAAACAAGTTATTTTTATGGTTCAAATGGGCCTTTGTGACATGTTCCTAATGAATCTACTCACTAGATAAAGGGAAAGTAAAATTACACCACTGGTCTTGTGAAGACAATAAATCATTGACAGCTTGTTTAACATAAGTTTGTGCAGTTCCTAGGCATTTATGGTTTATTACATAGCTGATCATTTTCCCTTGGTTCTGGCTAAAACCAAAATGTTCCCATTGTCTTTGATGTGCTTTTTTCAGAGGAATATGTGAAGAGAAGATGTAAAATAACAAGGTTATGGGAAAAGACCCAAAGCTCAAAGAGAATAGACCTGAACAGCTGAGGAATGACAAACTCCCTACATTCGTGGACACAATAAAAAGCCTGACAGCTTTCCATTGGTAAAACCCTGATCAAAGTGCATTTTTTTTGGTGTCAGGAAAATTCTTTTAAATAAATGCCTGCATTCAAGAGAAATTAAGCCCGAAGAATTATATTCCATTCACCAGTGATATAGACTACAAATAATGCAAACAGTTCTTCTGGATGGCACAGACATTATTATACAAAACCTAGTTTTGTTGACACTTCCATGGATAATCACTGTTGCATTAATCCTATACATCATTTCAGTCTTGTCAGTGCCACAGGCAGGCTCAGTAAAAGCCTTTTTATTTTCTGTCTTCTGTGAGCTATAAAACCCCGTGTACTTGAATAACTGGGTCATGTTGTGCTATTTTATGTGTGAAAGTGTGTGCGTGTGTGGCATAAACATAAACCACATACCCTGTTTCCATTCACTTCAGTCAACAGCAAAAGGCAAACATGCCCTTGTTGCCCTCTGAGATTGGATTAGTGTGTCTGTTAGCCTGAAATTATAATAGGACAGTCTCTCATTTTAGAGCATTGAAAGGCACGCGCGCGCGCACGCGCACACACACACACACACACACACACACACACACACACACACACACACACACACACACACACACTCACACACTGTATATACTTGGGCTGGGAATAATAACATGTTAATTTTCAATTAAACAGTCCCTCCAGGATTTTGTGGGATTTTTTTTTGATTGTCGTGGTAAATTGTGGGGCTCTCCTTGGGGATTTCCCTGAATCGCGCATTCGCTCGTGTTCAGACCGGAGAGTCACAGCTTTGAAGTTCATAAACAAGATGTAGGAGTGACTTTTACCTCTAAAGACATGCAGTGGATATGAAAATCTACACACCCCCTGTTGAAATGCCAGGTTTTTGTGATGTAAAGAAAATGACACCAAGAAAAATGATTTCAAAACTTTTTCCACCATTAATGTAACCTATAACCTGTACAACCCAACTGAAAAACAAACTGAAATCTTTTAAAGGGAAAAATTAAAAAAAAATTACAATAATCTGTTTACATAAATATGCACACCCTTAACCCTTTTGAGTGTGAGAATTTGCGTGCCCCTAGTGGCAGAGTGTGGCATTGTGCCTGCCTTCTCACTCTGACTTTGTCAAAGGTAAGAGAGAAATTTCTGTTTTTTGTTTTTTTTAAATGTACTGATTTCTTGTTCATATACTTTGAAGATAAGATGATGAGGTACCTCTGTACAAAAACAGCATCAAAAGACAGAACCCTTTTTTGTGTAAATACGTCCAAAGTCCAGTTTTGACTGAGTTATGGAATTTAAAGAGGTGCCGTGACATTATGCAAATTAGATGCATAAATTTATTCCTATCTGAAACTTTGGCTCATATTTTACATCTTTCTAATTGACAGTAAGCCATTATCTCTTACCACTTTCAAGTTATAGCCTTGGAAATCTGAACTATTTTATTGACAAAAAATATCTACCACTCTTGACCACTAGGGGGTATGTCGCAGTTTGGCAACATACACACTCAGAGGGTTAAACGAATTGTTGCTGCACCTTTGGCTTTTATTACAGCCCTCAGTCTTTTTGCCACATCCTCATCTGATGTGGCAATATTTGCCCACTCTTCTTTGCAAAAACCCTTCAAATCTGTCAGATTGCGAAAGCATCTCCTGTGCACTGCCCTTTTCAGATCACCCCATAGATGTTCGATCGGATTCAGGTCTGGACTCTGGCTGGGCCATTCCAAAACCTTAATCTTCTGGTGAAGCCATTCTTTTCTTGATTTGGATGTGTGCTTTGGGTCAGTGTTGTGCTGAAAGATGAAGTTCCTCTTCATCTTCAGCTTTCTAGCAGACACCTGAAGGTTTTGTGCCAACACTGACTGGTATTTGGAACTGTTCATAATTCCCTCCACCTTGAATAAAGCCCCAGTTCCAGCTGAAGAAAAACAGGCCCAAAACACGATGTTCCCACCACCATGCATCACTGTAGGTACAGTATGGTGCTCTTTTGGTGATGAGCAGTGTTGTTTGCGCCAAATATACCTTTTGGAATTACGGCCAAAAAGTTCAACGTTGGTTTCATCGGACCATAACACATTTCCCCACATGCGTCTGAGAGGTTTCAAATGAGTTTTTGCAAAATGTAGCCGGGCTTGGATGTTTTTCTTTATAAGGTAAGATAAAGCTTCCGTCTTGCCACCCTAGACGGGAGATTGTTGTCACATGTACTAAACAGCCAGTACTTGCCAGAAATTCCTGCAGCTACTTCAATGTTACTGGTGGCCTCTTGGCAGCCTCCCTAACTGTTTTTTTTTCTCATCTTTTCATCAATTTTGGAAGGACGTCCAGTTCTTGGTAATGTCACTGTTGTGCCATATTTTCTCCACTTGATGATGACTGTCTTCACTGTGTTCCATGGTATATTTAATGCCTTAGAAATTCTTTTGTACCCTTCTCCTGACTGATACCTTTGAACAATGAGATCCCTTTGATGCTTCGGAAGCTCTCTGTGGACCATGGCTTGTGCTGTAAGATGTGACTACAAAAATGTCAGAAAAAGCCTACTAGAACAGCTGAACTTTATTTGGGGTTAATCAGAGGCACTTTAAATGGTGGCAGGTGTAGCATCATCGTCTCCTCAAACCAAAACAGAAGATCACTTCTCTCCAGTTTACAGGAATCTCATTTTATTCATTACACAGGAATATCACTTTTCTGCCTTTTCAGGAATATCACTGGCTTTTATGTCGACTCATGCAGGCTTCTTCCAGGCCTGACCAAAGATGCTTGCTTTCCCAGGACCCCAATGTAAACAGTTGCCTCTTGCAGAGATTGTAAGGATCAGAATTTGCTTTTAAAGGCTCAAAGGAACATAAAACTCAGGAGACCAGACCTCTCAACGTGAACACTGCATTTGATAACGTACCTTCTCACAGGAAACCAATGTTCTTAAAAGACTCATAAACCACTTAATCTGACGGGTTTATAGCCGATGCTGTCCAGGTTTCTTCGCCCAGATACTAAAGGAAATCATCTACAGCTCAACAGTACCTCCTAGCGGATACCTATGGAATGTGTTTTCAGTATGCAGGATGACTTTTAATTTGTTCTAAACATTAAGTTTCTTTCAGCTTATCCTCTGGATCCTAAGGACACTGAAAATCATCCCTCTTTTATCACCAACCATGGTTTGCTGCATGTTTTGCTGGATTTTGATCTAAATGTGAATGCATGTATTATAATTATGTATAAGAAATGTTATATTCATGAGTGTTATTCAAACACATATTGGAGTAGTGATATAAATGCATGATCACCAAAATATTAGCCAAGTCATTTAATTTAGTTAGATTTTATATTGAGCATTTATTTCATAAGAACTGACTGAGTGTTGATTTTCCCTCTGAAATTTCATGGGATGGTGTCTTCATTTGATTGGCTGCTCTCAAACAAAGAAGTGTTCTCACATTGGATAGCAGCCATTTCAAACTGCTTCTGAAAAGGTCGATTGGTCGGTCTTACGACTGAAATCATCAGTTTTACGACCCGGCGAGGTAACTTTAAAAGAGAGAGGTTAGATTTGAGTTTAGTCAGAGATCAGCAGAGTTAAGAAAAAGGGTAGAAAAAAGTAAGAGACAACAGGCAGAAAGATTAGAAAGAAGCAAAATAGAAAGCGGTGATAAGATTAAGAATTAGAAACACAGAAAGAAGAAAGAAAGAGATTTTGAGAAGGATTAGGAACTAAATTAAGATTAAAGAAGCAGGATAGTAATCTAGATCTCAGAAGAAGATTTTATTCCACCGTTTCAAGGCCCTGTGAAGTTTTATTTTATTCTCTGTGTGTTCGTCAAGTCTTTCGTTATATTCTGGTCACTGAGGAGAAACCATTTTTCTTTAGAGCTCGTCCCTTTTAGAGAATCAAATTCTCAAACTTTTTCCTTCACCTCAGAAGCCATTCTTATCCTAGTAAATGTTTTTTCTAATATTTTTTTTTCATGACTTTTCACGCCATTAAAGTGGACCTTTAATTTGCCTAGTTTAAAGTGAACAGAGACTGAGAGGATTTTCCTTCAGTTTTTTTTTTTTGGTCTATCCCGCTACAAGAGACCTCAAGATTGGGATTCTTTTCCAAGGACTTTTCACGCCGCCCTGAGACAAATCATCCACGGCTGCAAGTGTCTCCTTGAAGGGCCCCCCAGCTGAGTTTACACTTCCACGGCTGTGAGGAGGCATCGCAGCAGCCGCTTCCTCCGACGTCCTAACTCCCAACTCGGCCGGTATCGACCCGCTGAAACGTGGACCTACAGCTGTCTTGTGAGTGAAACTCTTATTTCTTCTATCTACTGGGTTAAAACGTGATGTCCTAACAATTAAATTACAATTGAATATGGCCCGTATTTCAGGGCTCAATTAGTCTCTCAGCCACAGGATAAAGCTATGAACTGAAGGAAAACTCTTAGTCATTTTTAAGTAACTGCCCTTAAATTTTTGTAGATTAATTCAGGAGTCATTTTTAGATAATTAGCTTATAAATTTTCCCCATAAAATTGCGTTGTTTTGTTAAAACATTCCAGCCTCATTTACCGTTGAAACATAAGTCTAGTTCCTCCGTGGTTCTGCAGAGGTGTAACGCTGGATTTTATGTTCAGGAACCAAATATCAGTTGATGTGATATATTACGCTGTTATCATCTGAATCTGTTTATTCATCATTTGAACGCCATGTCATGTAACCTGAATGAGTTTAATAAAAGAGTGAATGAGAGCAGTTGAAGCGTTTTCCTTTCGCATATACAGGTTTCCTAATCACGGCAGGACAAAAACTCACTGAAACTTTGAGACTGATTCATTAAGTAATTTAAGGTACAAAGTTAATTAAAATTAAAGTTAATATTATTGTCCGTTAGGACTGGTGCCCCTTTTACGAGTGCTTTTATTTAATTTAGCGGGTGTAGAAGTGATGGTTTAACTCCACCCCCTTTCACACCCACTATTAAATAAAATAAATAATTCCTGTACCTTATGACAAATATTTTTATAGGCAATTCACCCTACACAGGTGTGTGCTAACTCCCATTTAACATGAGTTTGAATGTGACTGGTTAATGCTGAACACAGCCACATCTCCAGTTACAACAGGGTGTGCATATTTATGCAAACAGTTCATTGTAAGTTTTTTATTTTTTATTTTTCCCCTTAAAAAATTTCAGTTTGTTTTTCATGTGGGTTGTACAGGTTATAATTCACATTAATGGCGGAAAAAGGTTTTGAAATGATTTATCTTGGTCTCATTTTTTTACATCACAAAAATCTGGCATTTGAACAGGGGCGTGTAGACTTTTTATATCCACTGTATAAAGTGTTACAACATTCACTGTAGTATTAGATTTGCTGGTTTGTTTGTGGTTTTACGGCTTCTGTTCTCATGCGTGCTCCTGAGACGGGGGGTGCGTTCAGGCAGGCGGACATTTTCCGATACCCAGCACTTCATATACGCAGTCATTACAGAGACTCGAGGAGACGTTCACCGGCAGGTTTTTTTTTTTTTTTCATCACACTCTGTTCTTTTCTGATGTGTTCTGTATATACTCAATGTAAACACGGAAGTGAACGTGGTGCAGTGCTGCATTTGATTGGTCAGACTGATGACATACACATTTGCGAGCTACTCAGGGACAAATTTGATTGGCAAAATTGGTGGAAGTTGATGTCAATTGGCCAAAATTGTGATTGTGATTGGACAAAATTCAAATTATGCAGGACCTACTGAATTCACGGGAATTGATAGAATCGCACCATCACAAAATCCTGGAGGAACCGATAATGTCGTCCAATTAAAGGGGTCATTGACTACACTTTTTCCATAATTTAACAGCTCATATACAGTATGTCACAAAAGTAAGTACACCCCTCACATTTTTGTAAATACTTTATTATATCTTTTCATGGGACAACACTGAAGATATGACACTTTGATAAAATGTAAAGTAGTCAGTGTACAGCTTGTATAACAGTGTAAATTTGCTGTCCCCTCAAAATAACCCAACACACAGCCAGCAGTTTAGACATTAACATGTCTAAACTGCTGGCAACAAAAGTCAGTACACCCCTAGTGAAAATGTCCAAATTGTGCCAATTTAGCCATTTTCCCTCCCCGGTGTCATGTGACTCGTTAGTGTTACAATGTCTCAAGTGTGAATGAGTTGCAGGTGTGTTAAGTTTGGTGTTATCGCTGTCACACTCTCTCATACTGGTCACTGGAAGTTCAACATGGCACCTCATGGCAAAGAACTCTCTGAGGATCTGAAAAAAAGAATTGCTGCTCTACATAAAGATGGCTTAGGCTATAAGAAGATTGCCAACACCCTGAAACTGAGCTGCAGCACGGTGGCCAAGACCATACAGCGGTTTAACAGGACAGGTTCCACTCAGAACAGACCTCGCCATGGTTGACCAATGGCAAATAGTTTGCTGAAGACAAGCAGACTAAGGACATGGATTATTGGAACCATGTCCTGTGGTCTGATGAGACCAAGATAAACTTATTTGGTTCAGATGGTGTCAAGCGTGTGTGGTGGAAACCAGGTGAGGAGTACAAACACAAGTTTGTCTTGCCTACAGTCAAGCATGGTGGTGGGAGTGTCATAGTTTGAGGCTGCATGAGTGCTGCCAGCACAGGGGAGCTACAGTTCATTGGGGGAACCATGAATGCCAACATGTACTGTGACATGCTGAAGCAGCCCTTCGGAAACTGGGCCACAGGGCAGTATTCCAACATGATAATGACCCCAAACACACCTCGAAGACGACCACTGCCTTGCTAAAGAATCTGAGGGTAAAGGTGATGGACTGGCCAAGCATGTCTCCAGACCTAAACCCTATTGAGCATCTGTGGGGCATCCTCAAACAGAAGGTGGAGGAGCGCAAGGTCTCTAACATCCACCAGCTCCGTGATGATGTCATGGAGGAGTGGAAGAGGATTCCAGTGGCAACCTGTGAAGCTCTAGTGAACTTCATGCTCAAGAGAGTTAAGGCAGTGCTGGAAAATAATGGTGGCCACACAAAATATTGACACTTTGGGCACAATTTAGACATTTTCACTTAGGGGTGTACTCACTTTTGTTGCCAGCAGTTTAGACATTAATGACTGTGTGTTGAGTTATTTTGAGGGGACAGCAAATTTACACTGTTATACAAGCTGGACACTGACTACTTTACATTGTATCAAAGTGTCATACCTTCAGTGTTGTCCCATGAAAAGATATAATGAAATATTTACAAAAATGTGAGGGGTGTACTCACTTTTGTGAGATACTGTATATCTTAATGAAGTGTTTGTGACATATTTTGTTCACATTTTCTTTATTTTTTCAACCATTGAAGCACATTTGTATTTTCCCTGGCTTTCTTGAAACATTCTGAGTTAAAGCCTATCACTTTAAGAAACATCCTTCACCTATTCAACTCTGCCCTCCCTCTTATGGCAGTTAGTCATTACCTGACTAGCTTCTAGCTTTCAGCTTTTAGCGTCCTTCTGGTTTGGATGAGCAGCACTGGCTCACTTATCCACAGTTGATGGTGCAGTGCGCACCACCTCAGCCCACCCCCCAACAGCCTTGCTGTGACTCCACAGCAAATCGCCAGCACCGTATGCCAGGCGGCCCCCCGGTCGCCACAACCAACCCAGCCTGGGACCTGAGGCTGCTGGCCAGAGGCCGAGCTGAGGCAAAGCTTGTCGAGTCAAGCTGCCGAGCCACAGGATCTCAAGGGCAGCCAGAGGACGCTCCCTCGCGAGTAGGGATGTTAATGATTAATTGACTTTCAATTAATTGTCGATAAGAATTTAGTCGACTAAATTAAATTAGTTGTCAATTAATTGATAACTCAGCAGTCCTTTCCAATGGGAGTTTATTCTATGAAATGCAGTGGCGTTGCCGTCCAGGCGGGGAAACACGCGGTTACCCACTGCTGCATTTCAACCGAAAAAGCGGAAAAAGACACTAAGCCCTTCCGTGTTACGTCGGAGAACCACCACAACAGGTTCCAATGGCACGTTCCAATGTCCAGCCGTCAAATCAACAGGACAGAGAAATGGATTGTAGCAGGCTACACGAGCGCAAAAACATCCCCACTGCCTCCCTTCAACCTGCCGCTAGACGGAAAAGCAGACCGGGCTCACGTTGCCACTGAGGTAACACAACAAAGGGAGCCCAGATCATACTGGGTTTGGCTGGGTATTGTGACAATGTTTAACATGCAACAAATGAAGCAGCTCACGATTTATTTTCCTGTTGTAACAGTCTACCAGTGCATCTCAGTAAATTACAACGTTAAAGTTTTTTTTAATACAACTAAAAAAGATAAATTTATGATATTGGTAGTAGTTTTTAAAATAAATTAAAAAATCATGACATTTGTAATTTACTGAGATATACTAGCACACAGTACACACTATACAGTGCAAAATTTGTTAACTACAAAAAATGCCATTCTCTGTAGTAAAAAAAATGCAAATGTACAATAAATCATTGAGGAATATAATGTTCATGTTTTATTCAGTATATCAAAAAACAGCAACTTTTTCAATGTTAAAGATAGACTGTATTGTACTGAGGGAAATTCAGATTATCAGGAAAAACGCTGCTTATCATTTAATCGTTAATCGATCGATAAGGTGAATCAATTATCAATTAATGAATGAATTGATAACTTGCATCCCTACTCGTGAGGCGGCTATCCTATACTGCCCGTGAGAGCAGAGTCGCACAGAGCCCCGGAGGATTGTGGGGGAGCTGGCCGTGAGAGCCAGCAGCCTCTGGTACTGGGCCAGGTTGGTTGCAGCGACCGATATGCCGGTGCTGGCGATCTGCCGCAGAATCACAATGAAACCGCTAGGAGATGGGCCGAAGTGACACAAGGCACACCACTGACTGTGGACCGGTGAACCAGGTGGTAACAGAGATGACTATTAGGGTGACTAAGAGCTGAAGAAAATAACAATATAAGCCGTGCTTAGAGTGAGCCTCCTGGTAGTGTTAGCTTGGGAGCTAATAGCTCAGGGGCTAATAGGCTACCTTTAGCTCCCCCCTTCTATCTACACGATGGACAGCTAGGCAGGCCAATAATAGAGCAGTGGGTGGATCTTTAGGATGGTGGTGGGTTGGCCTTTTCTAATTGTGACGTATATGATTTACCCAGAAGAGTCAAAAATGTTTCTGGCGTTTCTGGGAAAGAAAAACAAGATAAATGCTGTTTTTTTAAAGAGATTTGACTGTTTTGAATTTTTTTGATAATTAATTGGCATCAAAAACTGGGGATTCTAAATAGTCCTTAGGTATGACTGTGAGAGTGAATGGTTGTCTGTCTCTCTGTGTTGGCCCCGCGATGGACTGGCGATCTGTCCAGGGTGTACCCTGCCTCTCGCCCAAAAGATGCTGGGATAGGCTCCAGCCCCCACCCCCCCCCGCGACCCGAAAAGGATTAAGCGGAAGAAGATGAATGAATGAATGAAAGAATGAATGAATTACATGACCAGTAGACACATTTCAGACAGTTAAAACTTACAAACACACCATTTTTCAGTCAATGACCCCTTTAAAGCTTAAAAAAAATTAACATCCTCATTCTTGTTATTTTCTTGCATTATCTCATGTCCACACTCCAGCACAGCTGGTGGTGTCAATGCACCTCAAAACTGCCCCACTGCCACAAGCACCGCCCCCATGGCAACGACGCATACTCTGCCAGGCTGAATCCCACCACCATCGAAGCAGCCCACCACCTAAGACCTACAGAGGAACCAGAGAAATGGACTGCCAAAATGTCTCAATAGCTGGCTAACTGTAAAAGAAGTATACTAGATTTTGTTGTTTTCTAGGGTTTAAAATAGTCCTTTTCCCAAATTGCAACATTTAAACAATACAAAGACTGCGCACTCTTAAAATGGAACATTTTCTGAAGCTCTGTTGGTGCTTTGTTTAAAAAAACTAAGGTCTGTTTGTTGGAGCAAATAAAACAGTGGCAGTTTATTTTGCCTGTTGTCTCAAATTCAGATACTGTAGCTGTACTTTTGTTGAATATGAGGGTCACTGGTACATTTTATCAAAAAAAAAAAAGCAATTAAACGTTGCTTAGAAATGCAGGCGTCTGCTAAGATTCTCAAAGGGAGTGACTAGGACGGACAGGATTAGAAATGAGTGTATCAGAGGTGCAGCTCAGGTTGATCGGTTTGGAGACAAAGTAAGAGGCGCAAGGCTGAGATGGTTTGGACATGTGCAGAGGATGGATAGAGGGTATACTGGACAAAGGATGTTGAAGATGGAACTGTTTGTTTCTTCATTATAACTTAAGCGATTATTGCAATTAATTATAGAAAATGTGCAATTAATTAGTCAAAGTTTTTCATCAATTCCAAGCCCTAATAGATACATACACACACACATGCATGTTGGCTTGCACTGCAGTGATGCTTTATCATTAAAAAAAACAAACAATGTGTGAATGCATGCTCCACTTACACGCAAGCATACACAAACATCAGGTTTAGATAGAACCTGATAAGAGGACCAACTGACTGAAGCTCACCCTGAGAGAGGCACACAGCTGACTACCAAGGGTTGCAGTGAGCCACCCCATCATATCCAAGCCTTTCATTTGGGACCTAGCCAAGCTCCAGGGTAAAGAGAAATGCACTCTTTGTCTCCGTCTCCCTCGAGCTCCCTCTCCCTCATACTAAAACACAGATGCACACACACAAACTCAAACAAACCCACAAAAGGCACACAGAGTCACACAAAGACATTAGACAATACTGCCTGTTTACAGTTTGGCAAAGCTGTAGTAAGCACACATGCATGCACGTAAAGACACACAGTCCCTGGGCTGAGAGCAGGGGCGTGTTTACACAGTTTGCCCTGACAGTGAGAGAGAATGTGACTCGGTGTGCACATGTGTGTCTTTATGCACTAAGGAGGGGCAGCGGGCCCTGCGGAGATGAGAGGGGTAATCTCAGGTCTTATTCCTTTAAATATGTACAGTGCAGTACAGTGCAGCTATGCGAACAAATGAATTTCACCCTAAGTCACCCCGTGGCTCAGCTCTCATGCCAACCCGCCTGGAAAGGAAAGTAGGTCAAACATACTTAAGACTTTAGGATTTCAATAGTAAGCCTTAAGAATATTTTGGCTGCATTCAAGAAGCTTCTTTGTTTTGATCAGACACCTTTCAACATATTTCTACTGTATTTTGTCTGATTGGGTTCCAGTTAAGCCAAGTACACGCTTTAAGATTTCTATGGACAGGGTTACTGTGGAGTCATTGATGCAATCCCTCTATACACATTACCTGATTATATGAGCCCATTCCTTCATAGTTGTGCAACACCTATCAAGACAAGCCATATAGCCATTCCTGTTTCTATAGCTTACAAAATCAAAGGTGCCATACTGTGTTCCTTTTCTCAGAGCAAGGAGGATTAAAACCCAATTCCTGGTGGCAAAAACGCGTTGGTACACCAACGAGTGCAGTGAAAGCATTCGTGTGCAAACTCTACGCAAAGGGTGAGCACTGACCAAGCGCATGCAGCCCCCAAAAAGTGAATGCACGTACAAGTATGCAAATGGTCGCAGTGAACTGCACATATGCTCAGAAACTCCCACCAGGGGGAAGTACTGAGCAATCGGCCAAAACTGGGAGAACATATGTTTGCCTGTCTATATTCTTCCTCTGCTACTAAACAGCAAAAGCTCCTGTTCGTCTTGATTGTCATTGTATTCACGTCCCTCCATCACTTCCACCGTTTAAAATGTCCACCACCATGCTCTTCTTTTGTTTGGACTGTAGCCATTCAAATCAGTTTGGTGGCTTTTGGCTGCCGCCGACAGTATTGCCATGTGAACTGCAGATTATTTTCACTGTGCGTGCATGAAAAGCAGCTGTTGAGCAGCAGATACAGTGGCTCAAAAACCACTCTGAATATTGCTGTGTATTCAGATGCATTCTACAGAATGCAAACATCTTCCCCTTGGAGGACTCTGATCATGCCTTAAGGGGTGTACACAAGTACTAACAACCATGAATTCAGTTTTTGAGCTAGTTGAGTGAGCCTGTACATGACTGAGCTAGAAAATCCCAGATGATTGTGCCAACATCCTGCCCATCAACACTAATGTAAAAGATACTATTTATTATGAGGAGATGCAGATCTTTTGTGAGTGCAAGGGGCACTCCTGAAGACCTTCTACAATTTGGTGATGGCATCAGCCATCACATTTGGACTGGTATGCTGAGGCAGTGGCATCACGGGAGCCGACAGGAAGAGACTGAACAGGCTGATCAAAAAAACTAGCTCTGTTCTGGGGTGCCGCCTCGACCCAGTGGAGAAGACGGTGGCTAAGCTAAGCTGTCATCTCTGCTGGAGTCTGAGTCCCACCCCATGCGGGACACACTGAACACACTGAGGAGCTCATTTAGCGATAGGCTATGCCATCCTAAGTGCTCGAGGGAGAGGTTCCAAAGGTCCTTCCTATCTACAGCTATCAGACTTTATAATCTAACCAGTGCTGCTCATAGGGGTCATATTAAACGTTCTAAATGTCACAACTTTGAACTAGAAAAGCACTCGGAGAGCGCAGACCTCCGCCAGGTGCCACAGTTCCCCCCATACAGTGTTTGTGTGTACGTTTTCAGATTCCTTGACCATGAAAACATATGACTAGCAATTGGATTCACAATGATAGGATTAGTGGTTCAGTAGTTATTGACGAAAATGGCATTTTCCGTAATGGCGGTTTTCTTCTGGACGGTGATCCGGATCACCACCAAAACCTAATCATCTGTAGGATACCCCATTTCTGACAATCTGTGAAAATTTCATGAAAATCTGTCCATAACTTTTTGACTTATCTTGTTAACAAACAGACAGACAGACAAACAGACAGACAAACCAACGCCGATGAAAACATAACCTCCTTGGAGGAGGTAATGATAGAGATCGTCCCCTCCAATACACTACTAAGACAATTACAATTATTATTGCGGGTGGCAACAACACTGTTGATTCAAATGTGAAATATACTGTCTGGGTCCATATTTATATTCTGCCGGGTAGTTTAACTAACCATAATGCTGTTGATACCATCTAGCTGCAATGCTCCTACATTGTGTATATAACTGTGTACATATGTATATTTATTTACTACTTTGGCTAACCAGTTCTTATCTTATTTACTATTGCTCTGAGTGCTGCTATCCCTTTGCTGCTGTAATCCTGGAATTTCCCCATTGTGGAACTAATAAAGGCTAATCTTATTAGCACTTCTGTGTTTTGCTTTTCTTGTAGTTGGTTGTACATACAGTACTGTCTAACTTCTATCTCTAAGCCAGACAATGTGGTGTTTTTTTTTTTTTTTACAAAATTGCCATGTACAGTGTCGTTTTCATTTGTTTTTGCCACTGGTTAGAGCTGCCCCATTCACCCACTTCAATGAAAGACAATTAAAAAGTTACTTATTTGAAATCCAAATTATAATTTAAACATCAAAAAGTTAAAATGCTTTTTACACTGGGTTAAATCACCCGGATGTCAGCTATTTGCCTAGAAACGCATGTAAAGGATTTTGGTTTTCTGGGTTGTCATTATGAAATGCAATCAACTCGGATAGCCAATACTAAATAGGGCAGCAGACCCTAAGGGTGTTTTCACACCTAAATTTGTTTTCTTTGGTCCGAATCAGTTGGTAAGTTTGTTATTTTGTATCATTTTCTCCTTGGTTCGTTTCCCTTCCATACAGTCAAAAATTCAAGCGGACCAAACTGCTTCACGTTAAATCCCGCGAGACTTACGTCAGAACGTTCTCTGTTCTTATTGGTCAGTTTTTTTGTTGCGAGAACAGGAAAGGTAAATACAGGAACTAGGATGACTACTGTGCATTTATGCATTTCTGGAGAGGAAATAATACAAACCGAAGTGTAATCTACGGGGGGGGGGGTCCTCGCTCTGGTTATCGTTTATTACATTACGTGCATATACCACTTTTGGCAAATCGTACAGTTTGAAAATGAAGTGTGACAACAGACGGAAAATAACATGTTAGCGTTCATTAATCCTCCAGAACTGTGACATGCTCAGCCACAGATGTTTTCGAAGATCCATCAGGTACGTACAGTGGCATAAAATGTTTTACCATTTGCTGCTGGTCCTGTTTTAGTACGGTCCCTTTCTCACCTCCAGGACCGCACCAGAGTTCGCCAGTTGATTCGAATGGAGACCACCTCTTTCAGGAGGTCTCGGCACAGTTCCTTTGGTGAGTACCTGAGTGCGATTAACGTGTTCTTACCAGACAAAACAAACCACACTAAGGGAGAAAATGAACTTGAGTTCAATTTTAAACGAACTAAAGCCTGGAGGTGTGAAAGCACCCTAAGACCCTGAGAACTGCTACATTAGCTTTGTGCTATTCCACAGTGGAATATTGTCCACCCATATAGTCTAGATCTACCCATGCTAAGAAAATAGTTCCTGTCGCATAATAACAGGGATTCTTTGTCCCACTCCACCAAACTAACTCTATAGGCTCTCTGTTATTGCTCCACCTATGATATGAACAGAGACAATCACAAGAACAGAGAAAAGGGGGAAAAAAAGTGATCCACAACATCCACTTTATGCTCAAACAGTACACCAGCTCCACCACGCTTAAAATCCAGGAAACGCTTTCTCATGACCATAAGCTTGCCTATAAACATAACATCTAGGAGATTCAGCATAAACCCGCGGAACAGAACAAGCAGCTATGCAATACCCAACAATCCTCAAACCTTGGGGAAAAGTACCAGAAGGCACTACAGAGAAGAGAATGATTTGCGTTGAATCATGCAAGAACTGGTGTTAGACGAACCAAAACCAATTTGGTGAGATGAGGACTTGCCGGAAATACGGCCTGTGAATGTGGACACCAAGAACTGAATATGAACCATCTCCTGACTACTTGTCCCATAAATCTGGTACATTTACCATCTGCAGACCTCTGCCAGATTAATGACAGACCAAAGATATGGCTATCTTTCTGGTGTGACACAATATGATGATGATGAACTCAGATATGACATCATTTCAACAGTTGGTTTTCAACTTCAGACACAAAAGGAATGCACCATTAGAGTGGGGGTAATGGTGGAACATACTACCCAGCACCCACACGTGGTAAACAGTTGTAACAGTTGCTCATAAAAAAAAAATCCTAAAGATCAACAATGCCCCAGGAAATCATCTTAAATTTTCTAATTCAGTCACTGAGCAACTTGACAGTCATCTCAAAACTGAAAGTCCTACATAAATGTTCAGATTTTAAAGAGGTCATAATTTTGATAACAACAGTGGCTTCTGACTGGAAAAGTACATAAACGAGGCATTCACAATACTTAGATACCAGCTGTTTAAAGTTGTTAGTTGCTCAGTTAATTCATCCAAATTTTCTATAAAAATAGTTCTTTAGATTCATAATTCCTCATAATAATGAAACCATATTGAATGACTGGACTTGTAACCTGCGCATAGTATCCCTATTATGCACTTTTGCCACACGTTGACACAGTTTCCAAAGGTGTTAATGTATGCCCGTGACAAAGAACTTTTTAGCCTTTTATGGGCATTTTGCTTTAAATGCTAATGAGCTCTTGTTCACCCATTCTCCTGCGTTTGCCTTTCACTGAGATCTGTGTCCAGGTACTAACACCGTGTTTGAGGCCTACATTAGCTGATAAGCTCCTATTCTCAGACAAATATAAAATTGGTCAACTGTGACAATATAAAAGTCCAAATAAAGCATTACTGGAGATGGCTGTGTGTAGTTTCAGTGGTTGATGGGATATGACTGGTCCCTGGAGTAGAATAAGCACTGAAACAGCCCTGATTGTGTGAACGGTTAGCTCTGCTAAAGGCAGCTATAATAAAATAAGCTAAAGTAACATCTATGATTGAAATATATGAACACGGATTGACAGATCATTGGACTAGGAAGATGGATATGTAGTTGGGATGGATAGAATATACTGTATGGAAAATAGACAAACACCTACCAAGCCACAGCTAAGCTAAAGGATCATGGGGTCACCACATAGTAGCTGTTCAGTCCTGCTAATGTTAGCAGCCTAATCTACCCAGCTATCGCAGCCAAAATATAACACAATAAACCAGAATGTGGCAAGATATACAGTATTATCAGCTGTTTAATAGGGACAAGCTGATCTTGTGAAAGATCAGAGAAGGCAAGGACAGCTTCAGGAAGAAGATGGAGGACAAGCTGCAACAGAGCGACATCAGCGGGGTCTGGAGAAACCTTAAAACCATCTCTGGGCTCCAGAATACCTCCCCCCCCAGGCCACGGGGGGCAGGGAGTGGGCGAACAATCTGAATCTGTTTTTCAATAGGTTTGACCAATCGCCCTCCCCCCTGACTGCACAACAACCACTGCTGCCTCTAAAGACATCAAGTCCTGCTGCCCACTCCCCACTCCACCAACACCCCCCCACTCCCAACACACAGGCCCCTAACCTGACCCTCACTAAGACCCAGGTGAGGACAGAGCTGAGGAAGATCAAGGCGAGGAAGGCGTCGGGACCGGACAGCATCAAAGATCACAAAGCTCCTCAAGTCCTGTGTAGACCAGCTGTGTGGGATTGTGGAGTACATCTTCAATCTGAGCCTGAAGCTGGGGAGGGTACCACAGCTGTGGAAAACATCTTGTGTGGTACCTGTACCAAAGACTTCCCACCCCAAAGATCTGAACAGCTACAGACCAGTGGCCTTGACGTCCCACATGATGAAGACCCTGGAGAGACTGCTCCTTGCTCACCTCCGCCCCCTGGTGGGACCAGCGATGGATCCACTCCAGTTCGCCTACCAGCATGGCACTGCGGTGATCTTCCTCCTTCACCGTTCTCTGTCCCACCTGGAGAAGCCCGGGAATGCGGTGAGGATCATGTTCTTTGACTTCTCCAGTGCTTTCAACACCATCCAACCGATGATCCTGAAGGACAAGCTGCTGTGCGCAGGGGTGGACCAGCACCTGTCATCATGGATCCTGGACTACCTCACAAACCGGCCTCAGTTTGTGAGAACCCGGGACTGTGTGTCCGACACGATCATCGGTAGCACGGGGGCCCCCCAGGGAACAGTTTTGGCTCCCTTCCTGTTCACCCTTTATACTGCGGACTTCTCACACAACACAACACACTGCCATCTACAGAAGTTCTCTGATAACTCTGCGATCGTTGGCCTCATCTCCAACGGAGATCACCCACAGATATTAAATGCAGCTCTTGCAAAGCCCCAAGAAAACATCACTATGCTGACCAACATGCTGTTCAAGACAACACAACACCAGCCTCACTCAGCATGATAAAATCTGACCAAGAAAAGTTGATAACACATCCTAACCCCAGCATCAACAATGAACGGGACCAAAGACTCGGGGTCTTTGCAAGTATAGGTGTGTGTCTGTTCATGAGTAATGTACCTCCTCAGTGGGATCACCCATGAGCCGCTACTGGTTTAGAGGGTGACTAGTATTTACAGAAAAGAGCTGAGCAAACTCTGAACTAACTCTAGCTTTACTGTTGGGGTGTGAGTTCCTCTCTCTCACTTTTTCTCCAAGGAAAGGGTGCGTTAAACAGGGCAGTGGGCAGGTGTGTATCACATTTGTAGTCCTAGAGTCTGTGGGACAGGAGAACGCCTGTGCAGATGGAGTTTGGGCTGTTTGACTTTGTGGACCGTATAATGTTACAAAACTCCTACATAGCACACTAAAGTAAAGGGGAAACCTCAAAAAGCAGAACAGAGGCTCTTTAAGAAAAGTAGGATTTCCATGAAGGCAACAAATAACTTTTCCAGGTCCGTCAACAGGACTAAGAAAAATACATAAAGGGCATAATGACAAAATCAGCATTCAGAATGGATAATAAGAAACTTTGTTTTCATTTATATTTTGCATCACAAGTCACATTTTTCCTGAAAAAAAAAAAAAACTGTTTTAAAAAATGAAAAATCTGATAAAGGTGCATTTATATAATCAGTATTTAATGCAGACAAAACAATGACATGGTGCCTGCTATGAATCAACCATACTGCCCTCTGAAAAAGCAGGAGTTCCCCTGGTAAATGTAGCAGTGGAGAGAAAAGTTTTATTCAAGTTTTTCTCTATACTACTGTTCCAGAATTAGATAATGCTTTTACTTAAAAAAAACCCCAACAACAAGGAAACTGTAAATGGATACAGTAAGCCATCCCTCCAAAGGTGGACTAGAAAAGGTTATTGGTGTCACCTTAAAGCCCCAGTGGATAATCCATCCTAGATGCATTTTTTATCTAATGTATTGAAATTCTCATTTCTTTCAAACCAAATATAATAACTGGATTGTCATGTGTCTGCTTGATAAATGATTTCCCTGTTTTCCTTTCACTAAAATCAAATGCTTTACAATACATTCTGGGAGCGATGTTTAAACTAGCATGTGCTGACATCAAAAACAACTGAACAGCTTATTTTTCACCTCATTTATTTTAAGAAATACTTCTTGGTGTTTTGTTGTCAAGACATCAGAGAACAATTACTGCTGAGTCATCATGCTGGATGAATTCAGAAATCTGCAATTGGATGAATTCAGAAATCTGCAAACAGTCTGCCCATAATGACAGGTATCATCCAGTCAGGAGCAGCTCTAATTGGCTCAGCTGTAGGAGGCTAGCAAACAATGCAATTTCTTGAACAAATTACCCACTGGGGTTTAAAAGGTCCCATTTATTGCACTTTTCCACGTGTTGACAGCTCCTACAGGTCTTAATGAAATGTTTTTGGCATATTTTGGTCAAAGTGCCTTTAATTATTTAATTTTTGCAGCATCACTGTGAATCATCTTTTGCAGTCTTCCTTAGAGCCATTTGTTTCAGTGCATGTCTGTTTAAATGCCCAACAGCCCCAGTTAACTCCGCCCTCCATCTTTTGTCACTATTGCTAATAATAGTGCAATAGTGCAATAGTGCAATAGTGCTAATAATAGTGCTAGCAACTACTTTGGGTAGCAAGCGTAGCAAGCGTGAGCTAACTAACGTAAATTTGTCTTCAAGAATGAATGAAATAAAGCATCACTGGTGACAGGAGCGTGTGGTTTCAGTGATCGACAGGATATGACCTGTCCCTGGAGTGTGATAAGCACATAAACATTCGCGAATGGTGGCCCAGAATGGATAACTTACGCTAGCTAGCTAAGCTAATAATAGGCAGCCTGTCAGCCTCTCCCCACTAAGGCGAGCTCTAATGTGGTTAGACTTAAGAACTCCAACCACCTAGCCAGGCTAATGCTAACGTTCGATGTAGCATCACGGTGAAAATAAGCCTGTAACAATAACAAATTCTGATGGACGATAAACTTTTCCCAAAATGACTGTGATAAATGATATTATCGTTGACATCCTGAAGTCCATTTTATGCCCTGGATATAGTGATATAATGATAACAGTCTATTTACAACTTTTCAAAGAGCTTTGAACTTTTGTTATGAACAATATTAAATGCTGAAATAGAAATGGGAAAAATAATTAAAACATCCTTCATAAATAAAGCATTAATTAAAAAAATACAATTGTTTTGGCCACTGCTGTTTATACATTACCACAGACGACCGAGTTATGTCTCTTTATGTCATCAGTAAGCGCCGTTTGTTTACAATATGGACAGTCTCAAAGACAGCACAATAGAGAACTACATAGTGAAAACTTCAAGTTCATGAACCATACCATTTATTTTGAGTTGTTTTTTCCCCCCAGTAGCACTCTCTAATACAGTCACTATGTTTTAAAATGACTGATGGTAAGAATGGTTGCACCAATCATACATCATACAAACGTAGTGTAAACATAACAACCAGCTGAAGCCAACCTCTCT
Organism: Pholidichthys leucotaenia; assembly: GCA_020510985.1. Taxonomy (NCBI): domain Eukaryota; kingdom Metazoa; phylum Chordata; class Actinopteri; order Cichliformes; family Pholidichthyidae; genus Pholidichthys; species Pholidichthys leucotaenia. The sequence continues at coordinate 365,827,021 of CM035838.1, forward strand.
AGCTGGGGAAAAATGGCTGCACAAAGCTATCAAACTGTTAAAAAGAAGCAGACTTTTAGGCTCAAACTTTATATTGTGAGCGGACCCCAGCTCTGCGCTTCACCTTTTCTGGCTGTCCCCATTTTCAGCATGAGCCTCACCTCACATGGGGTGTGTGCAGACAGAAGCAGCGCTGCCACTTAAGTGTTGGTGGACTATGTTAAAAAAAAAGAAAAGAAAAAAAAACCCCACACATAAACAGCGGATTATCGTGGCCAGAAAATGTATCGTGGTCATTTTTTCTTATTGTGCAATTAATCGTTTTAGCTGTTATTGCTACAGGCCTAGGTGAATATACAACAAAATGAGTCAGAACTAGAAAAGCACTCAGAGAGCACAGAGCTCTGCCAAGGTTCCTTCCATCCTTTATACATCACCTTCAAAATGTAATGGGTTTGTGTGTAGGCCTAGAGCCACCTCTGGTGAAAACTGTATCAAAGTCTGTCTTAGGAGTAGTGTTGCTAACACACTGTAAGAAGATAAAGAGCCTTGGTGGAGCTAGGCATTCTCAGATCATCACCAAAATGTAAAGGCTTCCTCACTAGTCCAAGAAGCACCTCTGGTGAAAATTTCATCCAAATCCACCCAGTAGTTTTTGTGTAATCCTGCTGCACAAAGACAAACAAAGCCCTTGGTGGCGGTATGCACTCTCAGATCATCACCCGTGCCATTACACACCTTTCCTGAAAATTTCATCAAAACCCATTCATAACTTTTTGAGCAATGTTGCTAACAGACAGATAAACCAACCAACCAACGCCGGCGAAAACATTACTTCCTCCTCTTGGCGGCGGTAATAACTTAAGATATATTATTGACTGTGGATTAATGAACCAGGTGGAACAGGGATGTCTACTGTATTTGAGCTGCTGGAATTTAAAGAAACAGTATTAACCATGTCTGGTAAGCTAACTCCCTAGTAGCATTGTTTGCTCCAAAGCTAACACCTTGGGTTGAGAAACCCTGGGCTGGAACTAAATCATCGCAGCCAATGACATGGTGATGGTTGTAGCTGAAGACTGGATCGTTTGTCAGTGACGTAGGGGAAAAAAGATCCAAAAGAGCAAAACTGGCTTCTGCCCATTCTGCTGAAATGTTAAAATGTAATTACCCCCAAGTGAAGAGAGATTTTAAATTTTTTACTGTAGTCATAAGACCCAAGAAAGAAGGTTAAAACCCACACACGTTTAACTGAATGGAACCTTGAACATAATAATACCCACACTAAAAACTATGCTAATGGGGGGCTCACACACTGTGCTGTACCTGGGTTCAAAAATTTGACGCTACTCCCCTGTACTAAATATTACTGGTGCGTTATTACAAATGAACTTCTGATTTACGTCTGCACGGAAACGTGTGAACAGGAAAAGATGCCAGATAAAACGGAGGAGCTACTTAATCGTCCCACACAACACCTCTGCATGCTCCAGTCTACACCCTGGAGGCTACAGGAGCGGGGTGGAGGGGGTCACCGACGTATTCAAGGAGAACACAAGGCGACGGTGTGCTGCCGTTCGAGGCCACCCAGGTAAATTAATCTCTATCAGTTTGGCCAGACTGTGCAGCGGTAATCCCTGCCTCTCACCTCCTCGGAGTCTGACTAAACGCCTGGAGCCCCCCTCTCCCATCCGCAGCAGGCCTAGAGGAGGTGGCTAACGGCTAAGCTAACACCGCTGCTAAATATTTTGGGTCGTCCCATCCAGCTCAGTGGCCCAATAACGAGATAAAACAGCACACTTACTGCCTGCCTGGTACCGGGGTGGCTGTAGCTGCTGCGCCGCGGCGGGTGTCAGGACCCCCCCATCCCCTAAAAAATGCAGCTTGTTTAAATATTTTGGTGATGAGGGAAATCGCTGCTCCCCCTGCCATCCTCCATTCTATCGACATCAACAGGTCATCCCGGGACACGCAGCGGCAGCTGAGGACGAGCCAGACGGAACCAGTGCGGCACGGAGCGGGGGGGTGGGAGCACAAGGGACAATTATTTCCAACGAGATGCCGTGCCAAAAAGCGCGGGGGGGGGGGGGTGCGAACCAACGTTGTATTTCTGCATATTTCCTGAGCCTCGTTGAGTTGTCTGCTTTTTTTTTTTTTTAACTGTTCTGAGCCGTTTCTTCTATTTAATGATGCTGAGAAAAAGTTTAAATTGTGTTAACCTGTGATATAAAGACTCCCGGAACATTAACGGTCCCATAAATCTACTGTCCTCCTAACTAACCCTGCTCCCACCTCCGCCGCCGCCAGTGTCTCCTCAGACGACCCCGATAGGACGGCTCCCTTGGCGGCAGTCAGGCAGACACTTACCCCGCTGCGGAGCGTCGGTTCACAGGAGGCGATGAGCCGCTCTCTCTCCCCGGTTCTGATCACTCCGGGCAGCCATTCAGTGCGAGCGGGACTGCGATAGCAGAGCCATGGAGGACTAGTGTGGTCCCAGGGGACTGCGGAACACCGAGGCACCGATCACAGCGACCTGGAGAGGAAGACGAGCATGACGCGCTCGTCCTTTAGCATGATCGTTTCTGAGGCAGACCTATGGCAGTCTGCGCATTGGCACAGCAGCCCCGACTCCTCTCCCTCTCCTCTCATTTCTCCGCTGTCTGTCTCCGCATGCGAGCGACAGAATCGGGGGAATGGAGGCCAAGCGTGTGTGTATTTATTTCACTTAAGTAAAATCAGTCCAAGTAGGAATAACGCCGCGCCCAAGGGTGCTTGGTATTCATGGCGCTGTGGCATTTACAGCTGACATAAATGCAGTGGCACCATCGATATAATCCTGTGGACGTGGGTGTTACAGTGAAGCATAACTGTGATTTTATTTTCTTTTTTTTTTCTTCTTTTTCACCCATCAGTGCAAAAACATTTGATCTCACGAGGAAAGAGTTTAAAAGTAGGCTACTTTTCATCATCACAGTCATGACAGCAATGACAGATAAAACAGACCAACCATTTTCTTGAATATTTGAAAAGTCAAATATTGCTCTTTATCCTAAAGTATCATTTATGTGCATTACGGAATACACAATGTGCTTTACTATTAATAGGAATAAAGCAAAGATGGCATACTGTGGCCCTGTCTTATAAAAGGATGATGTCTATAATTTAGGGCTCTATCACTGTAAAAACTGTTACCTAGATCTGTCATAAATCCAGGGCTGAATAAAGGCACCAAACACCAGCTGTGAGTTTGCAAATTTAATTGAGCAAAAAAAAACCCCACAAAAGCACAAACAAGACCAAACCAAAATTCAGTAGGAGCAGGAGACAACAGGATAAGCCAAAAATAGCAATCGCTAAGGTGAGAGGAGTCGCCGGCTAAACTTGGGGAAACTAGCCGTGGAGCGCAAGCTAGGATAAACACAGAAAGGCAAGTAAAGAGACACTTACATGAGTAGGGTGCTGCTCCCGACAATGGTACACAGCTCCTTAAATAAGCTACAGACAAAATGAAACGAGTAGCAACAGGTGTGGGTAATCTGAGTGGGCAGGAGAAAACAAAGATACAGTTCAGACCAGCTGGGAATAATGAGGGAGCCATCTGAGGTGACAGCTGACAGGGCCACGCCCACGCAGAGCAAAACCCCAGAAAGCCATTGACAGCTGTCAACCCCGAGAGAAAGAACACAACAGAATACAAACATAACGATATGGCAGAAGATGGAGACAGGCAACCTCAAAAATACAATAAACAAACTATAACGAACGTAAACTGGAAAATAAATCATATTGAGAAACAATAGATATGTGGCAACTCAAAATGACAACACAGTACTAATATGAAAAAAGGCAGACAGCCTGAGCCTGGTGGAATTTCCCCACGCTCAGAATGTGACAAGATCTAACACAAAAAAATAAGGCAACATTTTCCAAGCAATTTTTTTGTTGTTTAGTGAACTAACGTATTTTAAGTTAGGAAAACTTAATAATACACATTTCACTTTATGCTTAAAAATTAAGTAGGCTCAAAGTGAAACAACCAAAAAATTGAGTAAAACCAAAGTAAAAAATGTCAATATACTAAATGTATCAGACCTATTTAAAATAAGTAACATTTAACGGATACATTTAGAATTTAAGTACTTAATTTTATTAAATTTACCTAATTCTTGGTTTCTGTTTTAAAACTGCAGATTGCTTAAAATAATTAGTTATTTAGCATTACCAAAAATTAATGAGACATCCATTCCTACATTTATTCAGTCATTACTACATAAACATTGACCTGAGCAGCAGTGAACATTCATGTACTGTACATCAATATTCAGTACATACGAGAACTTACAGTCTCAGGTTATTTAGTGCTGCTAATTATAACAAATTCATCATACGTGTTTTTCACTGTGCATATATTAAAACATGTTAACATTACAATGACAGGCAATCTTTACTTCAACTTATAAAATACAGCTTAGTAAAACACTTTGACAGTACTGTGTACATAGTCTTAAAAGGCAAACTCTGTCCATTTTCAACATCACATCCATCATTCAACTAATGTGTTATTTGGCATCATTGACAGCAGAAGATCAGCAACAACTGCAGAGAGTTTTAGTCCACATTTCTAATTCTGACAGGGGTAAGGTTCAAAAGTGGGATTGTAAAATTTCACATACAGTAACATCTGACCTTAGACTAAAGTGCAACTTAGCAGCACTAAAGTAGTGTTTGCGTGTGCTGACACATCTCAGCTTAAACAATTCTCAGGCCAGAACTCAGCTGTTAAAGTAGCAATGTAATGGATATTTTACTGTGTATAAAAATGACAATAATAATTTACATACCAGGAATTTATGACCTGCAGTTTGAGATTTTTTTTCCATAGGACACACTAGCACAAAAAATTCTGAAAAATCCAATTTATTATAGTCTGACAAATGTATACATTCTTGAATAAAATCATTGAACAGCCATTCATAATTGCAGGATCAACAGTCATGATAGAAGCTTGTTTTTCAAAGTCATCAACCTGAAGCTTGGTTTTGGCCACAATATGTCGAGTCCCACAGAAGATCTTTAAAAGATTTCAGAAGTTATGACAAGTTTGGAAGGATACTGGAGGTTAAGGATGCATGCCAATGTAAGGAGTCGGCTGTATGCTTTGGCCAGATGACCAAGTTCAGTAACCACTCACATTCCCTCAGTGATGATGATGTCATGACAAAGAGCAAACACAGATCTTCACACTTTCAGGTTCTGATGCACACTGGCCTCTGTTGCTCCCATTATAGCATACAAACAATAAATAGTACAGCCAATTTGTGTTTGAACGATAAAGATATATACATGATGTCCTGATGGCCTGGTGAACAAGACTGCTAAACAGCTTTGTTCACCAGGCCATAAGGACCCTGAACGCTGCCGACCCCCCCCCCCCCCCCTCCGGACTCTAACACACTAACCCACACAATAACTACCTCAGCTGTTTGCACAGAAAGACATGGCACACCATCAGTAATACATCTGATGCTGTATGTCTCTGCATCTTACTGCAACCATTTATGCAAATGCCATACCTGCTGCTGTCTGTTTTTGAAATATTGATCATGTGCATGTCACGAGCCGAGCCGGCTTGGCTTTCCCCGGCTCAGGCTCGATCTCTCTTTGGGTTTGGTTTCTCTATTTATGTGCATTTTGTGTATTTCTGTACTTATCCTACTACCTTAGCCAATGCCTGACCGGCAGCTGTTAGTCAGCTCCTGTGATCTATTTTTTCCCACGCTGCTGACAGTCGGCCGGTCCAACCACGCCCCCTCACTCTCCTTAGCTTCATCAGCTGTTCCCAGCCCCGGTAATTATCTTTCCCGCACCTCACCCAGGTGTTCCCAATTTGTGTGGCCGGCAGCGTTTGTATTTTAGCGGCTCTTCGCTAGACAAATGCCGTTGGGTCATTGTATGAGTCACTCTTGTTCTCCATGGTGTGACCGTCAAGTCGGGAAGGACATTTGGATTTTTCTCATGGAGAGAATTGGTCTTTCTGGACTGTTTCTTTTCGTGAGTAAACTGTTGCGTTTCTCTGTGCGGCTGCTGCTACGCTGGACCAGAAGCGTTACCTCTTGCAGTGATTCTGCTACGCTTCTGGTGGCATTTCTTCTAGCAGCATAACCGCTACGCTTAGGCTGTTGCCCAGTTTGCGTTCCCCCCGTGTAAGTTGAACTCCCCACAGTCTTCCCCGCTCTCCCGAGCACATTCATAGTGTATTGTAACCTACTTGTTTGTCCTTATTTGTGAACAGTATATGTCAATAAATATGTGTATGGTGAAACCCTGTGCTTAAATCCTTCCATCCTTCTCCTCCTCCATGCGCTTTGCTTCAGCGCACGGAGAGTTTATGACAGTGCAGTCCAATCTGTCACTGTCTGCATCTACACTACTGCATTGAACTTGCAATTACGGGTATTACGGTGCCACTTTTTCTGTATATAGGATTGCTGGGTTTTATCGTTTATCTTTATTTGCACTACGGGTAGCATTACTGTACATAGACTGCTGTTGTTTTTCACCCTTATTCCTTCTTTTCTTATATATTGACACACCACTAAGAGAGAGAGAAACTGCATTTCAATTCTCCTGTATGTCCTGTACGTATAGAAGTACTGACAAATAAGAATCTTTGAATCTTTGAATCTACGTGTGATTTAATGATAACTCTTGTGTAGACCATCTTGACCATACATGTGGAGATGCTAATTTAGGAAAGATTTTGATTTTTTTGGTCTCTTATTTTTTTCCGGAGCTGTATAGTGGTATGCAAATTACATATTCTTTGATCAAAAAGGTAAACAGTTTTTGTAGGATATGAAAAAATACATTATCAGTAAACATTAATGCATAGTTACCACTTCATAAAGTGAACAACCAAACAAATACACAACTGTGGCATGTACAACAGCTGGGACACTCTACAGTCTACACCAGGGGTGCCAACACTTTTCTGGCTTGTGAGCTACTTTTAAAATGACCAGGTCAAAATGATCTACCTACATTTAAAAAATGCCAAATATGGTATTATATGTTAGCATGCAATGTAACTGCGTGAACCCTTATGGCACAATACAATTCAATACATTTATGATCATTACCTTACTCTGATGACTTGCACTGGACGGAGTTAGGCAGGGTTACATAGTCCGGACAGTAGATGCTGGTAGCTAGTCTTAAGCAGGCTTCCAAATGATCATCAGTCATGGTGGAACGGTATTTGGACTTAATAATCTTCATGTGGGAAAAGGCTGATTCGCACAAATAAGTAGAGCCAAATAATGCAGTCAAGGAGGTAGCATATTTCCTCATGTTTGGATACTTTTCCTCTGTAAGTTCCAAAGCTGTCCATGAGCCCTGGACTTAAGCTCAATGTCAGCCTGTAGTGTCAAAATCTCATCCTCCACTGGATGAGATTAATTTAGGAAGTCGGGGGAGTCATCGTCCTCCCTGCACTTTGCAATAAATCCATTTGAGCAGCCCATCATTGCGGGTGCACCATCCGTGGTGATTGACACCAATTTACACACTGATGTTATGTCGGAAGCTGAATGTGAGCATTCTGCAAAAATTTTATGTCAGAACAAGGAGCCAAGGACGAGGCCAGGTGTGGGCCGGTGAACAGGTGAAACCAGCCTCTCGACGTCACCCGTCGTCACAGGCGTCCCGCCGTGTCGCTCAGTACCCTCGTCCAGGGCGACTTGGGCTCTGGCACAGGGACCCTCCTGTGATGACCCTGGGCGATATTGGTATTGCTCACTTTCCAGGGCGCCAGGCACCCTCATCCCACACTTCCCTGTCTACCACTCTCAGGATCAGTCGGGGCTTCATGGACCAACAACCCATGGGAGCTGGTTTTTCTCAATAAAGTTTTTGAAAGAGTGAAAAATGTCCTATCCTCACGTGTGTTCTTTCATGAGCAGTATTGTTAACAGCTCCTCTTTCTGTTTATTTCACAGCTATCACGAGCTGAGCACTGGAGGTTTCCGCCATGCTCAGTCTGGTGGCTTTTTCTCTGTATTTATATATTTGTTGTATTTTTGTGCCTTTTGGTTTTTGTTATCCCTGCAGTGTTTTTTATTTTTCTGTTTATGTCTTAGTTTTACTACGTTCTGATTCTGTATCAGTTGGTATCTATTTCTCAGTTTGTACTTGTTTATATTTTATTCTTCTAAACTTAGCAGGGCATGTCAAAGAGATTATCATTGCAGCTTAGGCCATTTTTTACGTTTGTGCTGACCTAAAGTCTCAGCACTCGCACGTACATCCCCTGAAGGCCACAGATAGACATTAATTGCTCACAGACATGAAAGAATAATATAAAGGAATATATGAACTTATTCTCCATGGAATGCACATATAAACATCAGACATGAAAAAGGAAAGGCATGGTACAATATAATAACAATAATATAATAATAATAATGTGGATAATATGGAATTTTTCGATCAATCTGTAAGTTTTCCTTGTTATCTGTTTGGATTTTTGTGTTTTTACACTTTGGAAGTTTGTTTATTGTTAATAATTACCACAAACGGGTGAAACGCGGGTGAAAACCGCCCAACGCATCACAGGGACTCCACTTCCAGTTATACAGGACGTCTACAGGAAAAGATGTCTGCGCCGGGCACGCAGCATTCTTAGGGACTCCAACCATCCTACTCATGGACTGTTCCAGCTTCTCCCCTCCAGAAGGCATTTCCGAAGCCTTCAGACTAGAACCAGCAGGTTTAGGAACAGTTTCTTTCCAACAGCTGTCACGTTATTGAACTTAGTTCCCTGCTGACTCTCTTACCATCATCTCTTACCATCCTCACCTGTACATAACTGCCCATCTAACTTATTGTACATTATTTGCACATAACAGTACTCTTAACTTTCTGCACTGCTGCATATATTTGCATATATTTGCTTAAAATGCACATACTGTTAATTACCGCTTATACTGCACTGCTGTCCTTTGCACTTCTGATTGGATGCTAAACTGTGTTTCGTTACCTTGTATTCAAACATGTGTAATGACAATAAAGTTGAATCTAATCTAATCTAATCTAATCTAATCTAAACTGCAGTCCAGCATCTGGGTTTGTCTCTCTGCCCCAAGGGGAAATCATGACAACAGCACTGTGTAACTATACTTCTTGATAGCTGAAGAGTTTTGATTGAAGATAATATTTCTGGTTTGTTTTTCAAATCCCGAAACAATGACTCCGCTGCCTGAACGATGGCCTCTTTTATAATTGTCCATCTTGAAAGGATTTCTTATGCTTAATAATGCAATGACTCACCCGGAATGATGCTTCAGTGGCTGCCTTTGCCTTTGAGTTCAGCTGTGTGAAAAATGACTGCTGTCCGATTAACTGAGATTTCAGTTCGTTCACCTTTCTTTTTCTCAGCTCACTTTTCGGAGGGAAGTTAGTGTCATAGTTTTTATGAACGGTTCGAAAGTGCCTCTCCACATTTCTCTTCTTTGGAAACGCAACGATAGATTGACAGATCAGACAAATACACTTCGAAAATGACATTGTGAACAAAAAAAAAATCTTCCTCCCATTCCACATGGAAGTGGTAAGTTTTTGTCTTCTTACTGTGTTCAGCTCCCCCACTCAGTTTTCATATCCCTTCTTTAGTTGATCGAAATTTGAAGCGCTAACATGGTCACAGCTTGCTGGAGTTTAGCAGTAGCTAGCTAGCGTGTTTGACTGTGCATGCAGGGTGACCTATAACACATAGAGGACAGGACCTCTCCTGATTGGCTGCCCTGTACATCAATCAAATGGTAAATGCCAATAAGAGGACAGATGGGACAATAGGTGATGACATAATGTCGGGCCCAGGGAACACGCACGCAGGCTCAAGTGAGATTTAAAGGCTTTATTCAACAACTGTGCGTGTATGGCACCCTTGCTGGGTGATGAGAGGCGCAGGTCGGGAAGAGACGATCTAGCGCTGGGGTTGGGGAGCGTTGGCGAACAGACGGCTCCAGACCGATGCTCTGGGAAAAGCGGGCTAAATAGCTGGTGGCTGACGAGGCGCAGGTGTGCGCGCAGCTGGGGAAGATGACCGGCGAAGGCGAGTTGTGACAGTACTCCCCCTACTTACTATTAAGTAAGTATTAGAGCTAAGCAAATTATTACTGGAGTTAGTGTTATGACCCGAGCGCCGGTTCTGATCACGCTCGGGCTAAGTTATGTCTCGCTGCCGGCCTTGACAGCTGCGGGCCGTATTCTGGCCTCACCGGGCTCTTATTGTGAAAGTGCTCGGTGGGGCTTCCGCCTGTCCACGGCCGGTCAGCTGTTTGTCATTACCGTCGTTAGTGCTTCGCCCATTTAAGCCCAGCACTGGCGACGGTAAGGCGCAGCAGTGTCAGTCGTTCTACGTCTGAGCTACGGATGCTTTGGACAATTACCTACCTCGTCTGCCTGTGGTTGACCGTCGCTTCCCCAGGACCAGTAAGTGAGCTGTTAGCCTTACCCCTCCAGGTGTGAGTAGACCTCTGTGTGTCTCTGCCTCAGCAGCCTGTGTAGCCATTACTCCAACAACCATTGCCTGTGTATGACCGTCTCCTCCTAAGGACCTGTAAGAGAGCTGTTTAGCCTTACGCCTCCGGATGTGTGTAGACTTATGTGTCATTGCCCCTGCATCTTGTGTTGTTAGTTTTTCACCGTAATAAAACTCACTGAAAACTCACTGGTGACTTTGTGGCGTCTTATGGTGGCTCACGAGGGCCACCACATGACAGTTAGGACAGATAAAGGAGATGTGACATCTGATCAACAAGTGATTAATGATATATTCAGGTTATTTTATTCCAAATTATATACCTCAGAATGCACAACAAATTTAAAGGATCTGCAAGACTTCTTTGATTCTATTGATATCTCTTCGATTTCCTTAGAATCTCGGCAAATTCTAGAAGCTCCCATCACAAAAGAAGAAATTCAGCTGGCAATATCATCCATGCAATCAGGAAAATCTCCAGGACCTGATGGGTTTTCCGCTGATTTTTTCAAAAAATTCTCTGACGACCTTGCCCCTTTCCTTTGCCAAGTTTTTACAGAGTCGCTTGACTCTGGTACACTTCCTCCTTCATGTTACCAGGCCTGTATCACTGTGTTGCTTAAAAAAGACAAGGACCCTGTTGATTGTGCTTCTTACAGGCCTATTTCCTTGTTAAATACCGATGTTAAAATTCTGTCAAAGTTGTTAGCTTCGAGGTTGGAAAAGATTCTTCCTTTTATAATTTCACAGGACCAAACCGGTTTCATTAAAAATCGCCATTCTTTCTTTAACTTGCGGCGGCTGTTTAATATTACTTACACTCCTCACCATAACTTACCTAAATGTCTTATTAGTTTGGATGCTGAAAAGGCATTCGATAGGGTTGAGTGGGAGTATTTGTTTTTTACTTTGGAGAGGTTCAGTTTTGGTCCTTCCTTCTGTTCCTGGATTAAACTTCTCTATGCTAGTCCTTTAGCTTCAGTGTTAACTAATTGTCGCTATTCTGACTATTTTAGGCTTTACCGTGGTACGAGGCAAGGCTGTCCTTTGAGCCCGTTGCTCTTTGCCTTGGCAATTGAGCCATTAGCTATTGCAATCCGTGGGAGCCGGGACTTTCTAGGCATTTGTAGGGGCGGCATCGAGCATAGGGTTTCACTCTATTCCGACGATCTTTTATTATTTCTCTCCAACCCACTTACTTCCTTACCTGCTATACTCAACATTTTGGATAGTTTTAGTAGGTTTTCTGGTTATAAAATTAATTTCAATAAGAGTGAATTGTTTCCGATTAATGAAAAGATTTGAGTTCAGGATCTTGAAAATTTTCCTTTCAAGGTTGTTACTGATCATTCTAATTATCTTGGGATATGTGTCACTAAACAATTTAATCACTTGTTTAAAAATAATTTTCTCCCCTTATTTGACCAGTGCAATCAAATACTTTCCAAATGGTCCCCATTATCCTTGTCCTTAATTGGCAGAATCAACTCTGTAAAAATGATGCTACTTCCAAAGTTTTTATATTTGTTTCAGTGTCTCCCCATTTTTATTCCTAAATCCTTTTTTAAGTCTTTGGACTCTCTGATTACCTCATTTATTTGGAATGGTAAACATCCGAGACTGAGGAAAGCTTTTCTTCAAAGACCCAAATCAGTGGGTGGCATGGCTCTGCCTAACTTTCAATATTACTACTGGGCAGCAAATATCAGGTGTATTATTGGAAACATTTCTACCTGGAACCCAAATCACCCATTTGGATCCTTATGGAGTCACATGTGGACAATCAAACCTCCCTACCGGCAATTTTAGGTTCACCACTTCCCCTTGCCTTGTCTACACCAGGTAGTAACAAAGTAGTTCGTCAGTCTCTTAGAATTTGGTCTCAATTCAGGAAAAATTTCGGTCTTCAGTCTTTCTCCATTAGAAGTCCAATTGCTGCAAATCATTTATTTACTCCATTAACTACTGATAGTGCATTTCATATATGGCACAGAAAAGGTTTAAAATCATTTGCAGATTTATATTTTGATGGACAATTTGCAAGTTTTTCTCAACTTTCCACTAAATTTGACATCACTTCTACACATTTTTTCCACTTTCTCCAGGTCAGACACTATGTGCAAACCATGACAAAACAATTCCCTCAAAAACCTTCTGATAATTCTCTAGATGATTTTTTATTAGTTAAACCAACTTCTAAGGGGGTAATATCAGTTTTATATAATTTAATTTCAAATTTACAATGTTCTCCTCTGGCCGTTATTAAATCGAATTGGGAACAAGATCTTAATTTTACTTTTACTGATGAACTGTGGGACTGTATTCTTAGCCAGGTTCACACTGCATCAATGTGTGCTCGTCACGCTTTTATTCAATTTAAGATCGTGCACTGGGTGCAACTGTCCAAGGTTAAGTTAGCACGTATTTACTCAGCTATAGATCCAACTTGTGAAAAGTGTGGTAACGCTCCTGGCACTTTGCTTCACATGTACTGGTCCTGCCCTTCATTGATAAATTTTTGGCATTCTGTTTTTATCACCATGTCTGAAGTCCTGCAATATCAAATCAAGCCTGATCCATTATGCGCCATTTTTGGTGTGGCTCCAGAACTTGACTTGCCAAATTCTAAATTAAAAGTATTCAAATTTTCATTATTATTGGCCAGACGTCCTGTATTACTGAAGTGGAAAGACTCTTCGCCCCCTTCACATGTACAGTGGATAAAAAATATAATGTACTGTTTGGATTTAGAAAAAAACAGATATACAGTTCGCGGCTCTGAAAATAAATTCTATAAATTGTGGTGCCCGTTTCTCAATTTCTTTGAGAGACCCACGACTATAGCTTCTGAGTAGCTCATATCCCCCTCACCCCACCCCCACCTCACACACACAATTTTTCTCTTTTTGTATTTTTATTATTATTATTGTTTACTTAAATTTTTTGTTTTTGTTTTTGTTTTTTTGAAGCATGCATATTTGTTAGTTTTAAATTCTATTTTTGCGCTGTTTGGTAAAAACAAAAATGAAAATTTCCAATACTTTGTGTTGTGTGTCGTATTGATACTTCACTTGATGATAATAAAAAGACCTTCGAAAGAAAGAAAATTATTCTAACACTCATCCAGCTTTAATAGATAAGGTGTGTTTCCATACAACAAAACAAAAGGCAGTGATAGCAAGATGAACAAGTGAAAACATTCTACAGGTCTTCTCAATGAATCAGAATATCATCGAAAATCTAATTCATTTCGGTAACTCAATTCAAAAAGTGAAACTCATATACTATATACAGTGGATGCAAAAAGTCTACACACCCCTGTTCAAATGCCAGGTTTTTGTGATGTAAAAAAACGAGACCAAGATAAATGATTTCAAAGCTTTTCCCCCCATTAATGTGACCTATAACCTGTACAACCCAATTGAAAAACAAACTGAAATCCTTTAAGGGGAAAAATATAAAATAAAAAACTTACAATAACCTGTCTGCATAAATATGCACACCCTTAAACTAATACTTTGTTGCAGCACCTTTGGCTTTTATTACAGCCCTCAGTCTTTTTGGGTAGGAGACTATCAGCGTGGCACATCTTGATGTGACAGTATTTGCCCACTCTTCTTTGCAAAAACCCTCCAAATCTGTCAGATTGTGAGAGCATCTCCTGTGCACAGCCCTCTTCAGATCACCCCACAGATCTTCGATCTGATTCAGGTCTGGACTCTGGCTGGGCCATTCCAAAACTTTAATCTTCTGGTGAAGACATTCTTTTGCTGATTTGGATGTGTGCTTTGAGTCATTGTCGTGCTGAACGATGAAGTTCTTCTTCATCTTCAGCTTTCTAGCAGACGCCTGAAGGTTTTGTGCCAACACTGACTGGTATTTGGAACTGTTCATAATTCCCTCCACTTTGAATAAGGCCCCAGTTCCAGCTGAAGAAAAACAGCCCCAAAGCATGATGCTACCACCACCATGCTTCACTGTAGGTATGGTGCTCTTTTGGTGATGAGCAATGTTGTGTTTGCACCAAATATACCTTTTGGAATTATGGCCAAAAAGTTCAACGTTGGTTTCATTGGACCATGACACATTTTCCCACATGAGTTTGGGAGCTTTCAAATGTGTTTTTGCAAAATGTAGCCAGGCTTGGATGCTTTTCTTCGTAAGATAAGGCTTCTGTCTTGCCACCCTAGACGGGAGATTGTTGTCACTTATACTAAACAGCCAGTACTTCTCCAGAAATTCCTGCAGCTACTTCAGTGTTGCTGGTGGCCTCCTAGCATCCTTCCTGACCAGTTTTCTTCTTGTCTTTTCATTAATTTATGAGCAACGTCCAGTTCTTGGTAATGTCACTGTTGTGCCATATTTTCTCCACTTGATGATGACTGTCTTCACTGTGTTCCATGGTATATTTAATGCCTTGGAAATTCTTTTGTACCCCTCTCCTGACTGATACCTTTGAACAATGAAATCCTTCTGATGCTTTGGAAGCTCTCTGCAGACCATGTCTTGTGCTGTAAGATGTCACTACAAAAATGTCAGGAAAAGCCTACTAGAACAGCTGAACTTTATTTGGGGTTAATCAGAGGCACTTTAAATGGTGGCAGGTGTGTGCTGACTCCCATTTAACATGAGTTTGAATGTGACTGGTTAATTCTGAACACAACCACATCCCCAGTTATAACAGGGTGTGCATATTTATGCAAACAGGCAATTGTAAGTTTTTTATTTTTTATTTTTCCCATTAAAAGATTTCAGTTTGTTTTTCAGTTGGATTGTACAGGTTATAGGTCACATTATGGCAGAAAAAGCTTTGAAATTATTTATCTTGGTCTTATTTTTTTACATCACAAAAACCTGGCATTTGAACAGGGGTGTGTAGACTTTTTTTTATACCCACTGTAGATTCATTACACACCAATATATTTCAGGTGTTAATTTCTTTTCATTTTAATGATTATGGCTTCCAGCTTATGGAAATCCAAATGGCCAGTCAAACACAGTGATACCATGGTCATTAAACTACATATTGGTAATTTTGGCAATGTGGGCAGGTGTCAAGTCCTGCTGGAAAATGAAATCAGCATATCCATAAAACTTGTTAGAGGAGGAAAACGTGAAGTGCTCTAAAATTTGCTGGTAGACTGCTGCGCTTACTTTGGACTTGATAAAACATAGTGGACCACCACCAGAAGATGGCATGGCTCCCCAAATCAGGTGCCAAGTCCTGTCATTGGGAAATCAAGGTCCCAGAGTCTGGAGGAAGAATGGAGAGGCACAGAATCCAAGTTGCTTGAGGTCTAGTGTAAAGTTTCCACAGTCAGTGTTGATTTGGGGAGCCATGTCATCTGCTGGTGTTGGTCCACAGTGTTTTATAAAGTCCAAAATCAGTGCAGCTGTCAACCAGGAAATTTTAGACCACTTCATGCTTCCCTTTGCTGACAAGCTTTATGCTTTTGAGCCACAGGTATTCATAAGATAAGATAAGATAAGCCTTTATTAGTCCCACAATGGGGAAATTCCAGGATTCATGTAGTAATTCATGCAAAAGGAGCCAGAACCGAGTACTGAATGAATACATGGACATATTTTTCAGCAGAACATTTCTATTAAAAACCTTTTTTTAAAAAAAGAATTGGCTTTATGTAATTTAAATTTTCTGAGAAACTGAATTTTGGGTTAGCTGTTAAGTTATAATCATCAAAATTAAAATAAACACTTGTGTGTAATTAATCTAAATCCGACACAAAGAAGCGACTCTGTCCCCGGTGACTGGGGCTCACCGGAGGAACTAACCGAGGCAACAGTTGGACGGGAGCCGGATCAGAGTTCAAGTACAGCGGTGGTAGGAGACGGGGACCAGTGGAGGACCACCGGGGCCCCAGCCAGATAAGAGGTGGAATCGGAGCCCAGTTACAGCGGCGGGGCTCAGCGGAGGATCTACTGAGGAAGACGGTGGTAGGTGGCGGGGCTCAGTGGAGGAACTACCGTGACCCTAGCTGAACAGGAGCAGGATCGGAGCTCAACTACAGTGGCGGTGAGTGGCGGGGCTCAGTGGAGGAGCTGCCGGTACCCCGGCTGGACAGGAGCTCAATTGCAGCGGGACTAGCAGCGGAGGGGGCTAACTGAGACCCAGCTCGGTTTGAGATCGGTCGGATCGGATACCGGCGACACCAGCAGAGATTGTTTTACTATCAGCAGGTCAGTAAAAATGCCACCAAAGAAGGAGGAAATGGAAGAGATCAAAAAATCTCTGAACTTCATGTCAGAAGAGCTGACCAAAGTGGCTAGTCAGCAGGCTAAAATATTAGGGCTAATGGAAGAAGTCCGAGAATTAAAATTAACAATTAAGGAAAAAGACAAAAAAATTGCAGACTTGGAGCGACGCGTCTAGGATCTTGAACAATGTTCTCGTATGGATGATCTAATTATAAGTGGACTAGACATTAAATATCAATCATATGCTCATGCTACAGCAGGAATGAGAGGTGAGGAGGCTCCCCTGAGTGAATCAGTCTCCCTGGAAAACCGGGTGCTTCAGTTCCTTGAAAGTAGAAATATAAAGGTTGAAGCAAATGCAATTTCAGCCTGTCATACTTTACCCAGAAAGGATAATAAAACAAAGAAATCAATTGTGATGCATTTTGTGAACAGAAGGGTAAAGAATGACATACTGAGGCAGGCCAGAAAGCTACAGGGAACAGAAGTTTACCTAAATGAACATCTAACAAAAACTAATGCTGAAATAGCACGGCAAGCACGGATGCTGAAAAGACAAAATAAGATACAGTCAACGTGGACAAGAAATTGTAGAGTTTGGATCAAACTAAATGGAACACCTGAGGAAGCGAAGAGTATAATAATCAGAGATCTTACTGACTTAAATAAATATAGATGAACACTGATTAAGAAAATTAAGAGACTATGATAATCCATATCCACACACACGGCAAGAATAGTTCTTTTGACATATCATGTCAATGTACTTAAAAAAAAACCTAAACAAAACAAACAAAAAAACTTATGACTGACTTGGGTAGACATCAATTATACCCAGTTGGAGGAAGTCATTTGACACAGAGTGAGGAAATTCAAACTCTGAAAATATGCCATTATGCTGAACAAGAACTACAAGAGATGGAGAGCGATATTGATACTGATAACCACTTTTTCAATAATATTCATAATCATTGTGAATATTACACTGAAAAGCAATTCAAAAGTCAAGTGCAACTAGATGGTAAACTATCAATAATACACCTCAACAGCAGAAGTCTTAACAAAAACTTTCCACAGATTCAGGACTATTTAAAACAGCTAGACAGAAAATTGACAGCTATTGCAGTCTCTGAAACTTGGCTTAATGAAGAGCAGGCTCCTCTGATGGCAATAGAGGGATATCAGATGCTTCATATTAATAGATCTCAAAAAAAGGGTGGTGGTGTTGCACTGTATATTGATGACCGGAGGCAGCATGTGCGGCTGGGAAAGACTGTCTCAGACTATACTAGCATCAGCACCGGATCACCCCAGGGCTGTGTACTTTCCCCCCTACTCTTCTCCCTTTACACCAACTCCTGCACCTCCAGCCACCAGTCTGTCAAGTTGATCAAGTTTGCGGATGACACCACCCTCATCGGGCTCATCTCCAACGGCGACGAGTCCGCCTACAGGAGAGAGGTGGCCCAGCTGGCGTCCTGGTGCAGCAATAACAACCTGCAGCTGAACGCTCTGAAGACAGTGGAGATGATTGTAGACTTCAGGAAAGTCACTACTCCTCTGCCCCCCCTCACCCTCTCAGGCTCTCCCATCACCACTGCTGATTCCTTCCGCTTCCTAGGCACTACCATCACCAGGGACCTCAAATGGGAGCTGACCATCAGCTCACTCATCAAAAAAGCCCAGCAGAGGATGTTCTTCCTGCGGCAGCTGAGGAAGCTCAAGCTACCCACCAAGATGTTAGTGCAGTTCTACACAGCCATCATCGAGTCCATCCTCACCACCTCCATAACCGTGTGGTACGCAGGAGCCACTGCCAGGGACAGACTAAGGCTGCAGCGCGTCGTGCGCACTGCTGAGAAGGTGATCGGCTGCAAGCTCCCATCTCTCCAGGATCTGTACATCTCCAGGACCCGGAGGCGTGCTGGCCGGATCATAGCCGATCCCTCACACCCTGGTCACGTACTGTTTGCCCCCCTCCCCTCTGGTAGAAGACTTCGGTCCATCCAGACTAAAACCTCCCGTCACATGAACAGCTTCTTCCCCTCTGCCATTAGACTGCTGAACACTAAGTGACTCTCGTGCACCATGTACAGCAGCTCAACCAGACTCATGTCATCACTGTTTTCTTCCTGCATTACCGACTGCACTATATAGTTCTCCACAGTATCTGCTGCTGGCTAATATATATTTTAACTGTTGACCAGTATCACTTAATCTTATCCTACACTTTATTACATGTATAGTTTATTTCTCTTATCTTATCATGTTTAATGTTGCAGCATTGTACCGAGACAAATTCCTAGTTTGTGTACTACATGAACAATGGCAATAAACCTGATTCTGATTCTGATTCTGATTCTGATGACCTGTATAGGTGTAAGCTTGTAAATGGAATGTCCTTTGCACTACCAGGGATTCTGGAGTGTGTTACTGTTGAGATTGACCAAGATAAAACAAAAAATCTAATTATAAGTTGTATATATAGAACGCCGGGAACTTGCATTGAGACATTCAGAGATAAATTAGTCGAGCTGTACAATAATATTACTAGTAAGAAAATGGTAGTAATTTGTGGAGATTTCAATATTGATATACTAAATCCATATCAACAAAATGTAATTACAGAGTTCATGAATTCTATGTACAGTATGAGTCTATATCCCACAATAACACATCCCAGTAGAATCACAATTCACACTGCTACACTTATTGACAACCTGTTTGTTAATATTATTGATAAGAAAATAGAAAGTGGATTATTGATAAATGATATAAGTGACCATTTGCCAACATTTGCACTTATCCATGGCCACACGGGGGCCAATACAGAATTTTTTTTTTAAATCGTTCAGATACAAATCACAAAATGCAATCATTTCTTTTAAAGAAGACTTGCTGAAACAAGACTGGACAAAAGTCTATGTATCAGATGTAAATGAAGCCTATGACACATTTATAAACATTGTAACCACTCTATGAAAAAAATTGTCCATTAGTAAAGAAAAAGCTTAAACATAAATTTGTCGATAAGCCATGGTTAACCAAAAGATTGCAAAAGGCGTGTAAAAAGAAAAATATTATTATATAAAGCTTTCCTAAAGAAAAGGACAAAAGAAGCAGAGCAGCGGTAAAAACATACAAAAATAAGTTAACATATATAATAAGATGTAGTAAAAGAGACTATTACAGTAAAGAACTGGAGAAAAACAGAGCCAATATTAAAAATACATGGGCAATACTTAACAATATTCTTGGAAATAAAAACAGAAATATAAGCTACCCAACCAATTTTTCAAAAAATAATAAAACGACTCAGAGTGTGAATGCAGCTTCACCTGCAGATGAATTTAATAACTTTTTTGTTAACACTGGTCCTAATTTGGCTCGAGAAATACCCATTACGGCACCCACAGGTGATACAATAAGCAAAAACACTGCTATAAAAGACTCCATTTTCATAAAGAACACAGACGAGAGAGAGGTCATTGAAATTGTTAAATCGTTTAAAAGTAAAACATCTACGGACTGTGATGGTATTGACATGCTCTTAGTCAAAACTATTATTGAATTCTTAGTGAAACCACTGACGTATATCTGTAACCTGTCTCTCCAAACCAGTATATTTCCCAATGCAATGAAAATAGCTAAAGTAATTTCGATATACAAGACGGGTGACAGAGGGGAACTTTCAAACTATAGACCAATTTCACTATTGCCGCAATTTTTCAAGATACTTGAAAAAATATTCTATGAGAGAATTGACAACTTCATACTGAAGAATAATTTATTGTGTGAGCAGCAATATGGGTTCAGACACAAGAGGACAACTGCATTTGCGCTAATGGAATTTATAGAAAAAATATCAACTGCCGTTGAAAATAAAGAGTATTCAGTTGGGGTATTCCTGGATCTTAAAAAAGCATTTGATACAGTGGATCATAATTTATTATTAAAGAAACTACAAAATTGTGGTATTAGGGGAGTAGCACTGTCCTGGTTATGTAGTTACTTAAAGAATAGATATCAGTATGTATGTGTTGGTAACAAAAACCCTCAGTTACTGAAGGTTACTTGTGGAGTCCCACAGGGTTCAGTTTTGGGGCCATTGTTATTCAATATGTATATAAATGATATATGTAAAGTTTCAGAAACAATTGATTTAATATTGTTTGCCGATGACACTAATTTATTATGCAGTGGAAGCAATTTGGAACAACTTTTGGACACACTCGGAAAGGAATTAGGAAAGCTTAAACTGTGGTTTGATTCAAACAAATTAACGCTCAATTTAAGTAAGACAAAATTTATAGTTTTTAACAACCATCACAACAACTTAGTACCTAAACTCAGTGTAAATGGTGTAGAGATTGAAATGGTATCCAAAACTAAATTTCTTGGAGTAATAATTGATAATAAACTGTGTTGGAAGTCACATATTAATTATATTAAAGGTAAAATATCCAAATCAATTGCAATACTACACAGAGTGAAATATTTGCTGAATCAACCCACACTATATACCTTGTATCATTCATTAATACTCCCATACATGACATATTGTGCTGAAGTATGGGGAAATGCATATAAAACAAACATATATCCAGTCTTTATGTTTCAGAAGAGAGCTATTAGAATAATAAACAAAGCTGCTTACAGGGAACCAACAAACCCACTTTTTCTTAAATTTAAAGCTCTGAAGTTGAAAGATCTGGTTGACTTTAAAACTGCAGTAATAATGTTTAAAGTGAAGAATCTATCACTGCCCGCAAATATCCAAAAGTTGTTCCAAATAAGGGAGAAACAATATCATTTCAGAGGAACATGTATATTTCAAAAACCTTCAGTGAGAACTACCACCAAGCAACACTGTGTTTCAGTGCAAGGAGTCAGATTATGGAACGATTCTGGACCTGAATTAAAATCATGTACAACGCTTGGACAATTTAAACAAAAACTAAAGGAAGAAATACTCCAAACATATATACAAGATGACATGTAAAATCACATAAGGATTGTCATATCCAGTCTGTGTTGTGTTGTTGCTTAGTTTTTTTGTCACATTTTGTCTTAGCTTTGTTCTGAATTGTAATCGCTCTTGTTTTGTTTTTCTTTTGAATTCTTGGATGGAATATGGGTGGGAAATATAAGCTGCGGCTTCAGCCATCACCCATTTCGGATAACTTATGTTGAACTGTATAATCAGAGGAGTTATTGTCTAATTTGACCTTGTTGGATTTTCTTTCCCCCTTTGTTATATTATTCTGTTTCTTTTTTAATCTCTACTTTTAATCTATCTGAAATAAAGATTCATTCATTCATCCATTAAATAATGCACTAGTGAAGAACGCACAGAACGGATACCTCCACCAAGGCTCCTTCCCTCCGTCCCTATGTCCATCCATCTGTTTGTACCTCCCTGCCTCCATTCCTCCATAAATTGTAAGATAGGGACTTGGTGGAGGCATGTGCTCATGGATCACCTCCAAAATCTAATGAGTTCACCTGTAGCCCAAGGGCCACCTCTGGTGAAAATTTCATCAAAATCCATCCAGTCGTTTTTGCATTATCCTGCTAAACCTTTGCTAGAAGCTTGAGCCTTGGTGGAGGTATGCACTCATGGATCACCTCCAAATTGTAATGGGTTTGTGTGTAGCCCAAGAGCCACCTCTGGTGAAAATTTCATCAAACTCTGTCCAGTAGTTTTTGAGTAATCTTGCTAACAATTATGAGAAGATAGAGCCTTGGTGGAGGTATGTGCTCTCAGATCATCGCCAAAGTCTAATGGATTCCTCTGTAGCCCAAGGATCACCTCTGGTGAAAATTTCATCAAAAGCCATCGAGTAGTTTTTGTGTAATCCTGCTGCATGACTACAAACAAGGGCCTTGGTGGAGGTATGCATTCTCAAATCATCACCAAAATCTAAAGGGTTCATCTGTAGAGGGGTTGCACCGATGTCACATGGATCATGTGTCTTTTGTTTACTGTGCCATTTTGGACAGCAACAAACAGTCAAATCACCAACAGCTAGCATGAGTGAATGTAATCAACGAGATAAATGGCTACACACAAATCAACACCATGGTCCAGCGACGAGGTGCAGACTTTTCTGTGCTTGGTAGCTGGCTAAAGAAATCCAGAGGGAGCTGGACGGAGTGACCTGAAATGAATTCACAGCCACCGACTGGTGAAGGCAGATGGGAGGCAGAGTGGCATCGACCCGACTACGGCATCATCATTGTTGAAAAGATTGATAGAGGATGGTGAGTAATGTGATATTATGCATCTTTACCGTTATTTATCCCAGTGGTGGAAAGCTCACTTTGAACAAACAACACCGTTGTCTCCTGTATGCAGACAATGAGCTAGCTAGTTAGCCATCAATGCTAACTCCGTGCTCTGCTTGTATTTTGCGCTTGTGTCGACAACATCTGACAAAATAAGCTAAATAAGCTAGTGTTAATCCTGGTTAAAAAGTGGTTTTTTACTGTATTTTGTACTTGTACATGTACAGATTGGATCCTGGGGTTCACTTGGGGTGCTCACTTGGGAGTGCTCACTTGGTCAGGGGTCCACTTGACCTGAATCCCATGAAACTACCTTGTGAAGGGAGGAGATGGCTCAGAATGCTGCCTTCAATCAAGTGATCCTTGGTGTGCTGAGCCACCTTACGAAGGCGATGAGTTGGTGTGTGTGGCCAGCTTGTGTGACCCATTCTGAGTTTGTTTTACAGTTTAAAGTTTGAATTTTGCACATTCTAAATAATCTGGATTTTGCTAGTAATTGTAATAAACAATTTAGTGACTTATGTGTTCGCACCATGATTTTCTATTTTTCTGTTAAGACACCGATGGGAAGAGTCAACGGTACAAACCAAACATTTATCAATGACGCTGAAAATAATGGCTCATTTTTAAGAAAAAGTAACCAAAAACAATTATTTTATTTACTGAAGACTGTATTGTTGGATGTGCCAGTGCAGAAAACACTGAACACTTTAGTGATAGTACCAGTATATGGAGGACCTCTGGGCCATATTAGCATCTGTGATTTAACATGTTTTAACACAAACTACTTTATGGTTCATAATTCTGTTGACAGACGTACACCAAACCAAAAGTGATTTCTCAAACTGCTGGATTATTTAGACAGCTTTTCCAATCTTTTAGCATTTTAATTTATGTCACTAAATCTTGGTAACCTTCACAAATAAAACATAAACAAAAGTGGAGACACATTTGCAAAAGGCACAAAAGTTTATTGTAAAAAATCCTAGTGCAATACAAAAGGAGTACATTGTACATTATTCAACATTGAATATATATTTATACAGAATCTATATGTATATATCCAGTAAATAAGATAAGATAAGATAAGCCTTTATTAGTCCCACAATGGGGAAATTCCAGGACTGCAACAGCACAGGGATAGCAACACTCAGAGCAATAATTTAGAAGATAAGAAAATAAGAGCAGTGAATCAGAATCAGAAAAGCTTTATTGCCAAGCATGTTAAAAACATACGAGGAATTTGACTTGACATTGGCGCGCTCATGTAAGCGCATCACAATGACACGGCAGCCATAACAAGGCACCTCATCAAAACAGTGGGGGTAAAGAGGGAAGGGGTAGGGATGACACAGTAGGTGAGAGAAAAAAAAACATAGTTATCAGAATAGCGCTCAGTGAGCGAGATTATGATTACAAGAAAAACAAAACCCTCATTGCACATTTAGCAGACAAGTTACAATACACACGTTGACAAAGCAAAAGAGAGAGACCAGTGTGTGTAGTCAGCATGTAATCAGTATGAATGAATGCAGTGTGGATGTATCAGTTGCTGGTGTACAACAAAGGGGCGCCTCCTGGCAATGGATGGATGTTATGTTCATGTAATCTAAACACAGATAAGCATGTCCACACAGAGTCTATCTCTCTTCGTGCATGCCAGTTGGCAAAGTTCTGTATTAGACACATGATAACGCTGTCCTTGAAGAGTCCAGTTTGCTGAACAACAGCAAGTGGTTGTTAATTGTTTGGGTTAGCGAAGCAAAGCCAACTCTCTTCTGCCTTATCTCTCTCTCCTGGAGGAATGAGTGCAAGGGTGCCGAATCAAGGCCAAATGAGCACAGTTCACTTAGAGCAGAAATTTCCTCTCTCATGCGATTCTGAGCATCACAATTACAATTACATAGGCTTTAAAATCATTCCTTGGAGAGCACCAAGCGACTCCAGATGTTTCCCCTTCCAAAGTCATTTGCCGCTATCAGTGCTTTCCCCAGCTGGTCGAATTGTTGAAGAAGCAGCTACACCGGGTCCGCATTTTGATTAGCTCTTCCAGTTAAATTTCCGATACACCAGGAAAACTCCAGAGCCAATAGCAGAAAATCCTGTGATCATGAAGCCAAAACAGGTAGATGTCTTCCACATCTTCAGTCGAATCACGCAGACACATGAGTTCCAATCCATGAGTCTGTCTGTTGGGGCTCCCCCTGGCCCGAATTTTTGTAAAATGGTGTCAATAGTATTAAAGCCCGCTCATCAATTCCATAATTTTCCATTTGGATCGAGATTCAGCCAGAAGAAGAGCGAACATAGACAGGACACAGCAAGCTGGGATAGTGAAGAGGGGAGAGGAGTGGGGAGAGGGGAGAAATGCGTCTGCTCTCTCTGAAAGCCGGAAGAAGAATATACATATGAATATACATATGTACACATAAATATATATACACAGTGCGGAGCATTGTAGCTAGATGTACTAAACAGCATAACCGTCTATTTAGTTACCCTACATGGTATGAATATGTACCCATACATATTGTCACCCTCCATAACGACTGATATTGTCCGAGTTGTATACTGGAGGGGACCATTTGTGTAAGTATGTTGCATCGTTTGCATTCAATACTATTAGGTCGTCACGTTTTTTTGCTATCTCTGCGAGCAGCCCTGCTTAGGTTATACAGTCTGGCAGCCGTAGGTAGGAAGGACCTGCGAAACCTCTCGGTCATGCATCTAGGATGATGTAGTCTACTGCTAAATGAGCTCCTCAGTGCGTTCAGTATGTCCTGCATGGGGTGGGACTCGGACTCCAGCAGAGATGACAGTTTAGCCACCATCCTTCTCTCTCCTATCTCCTCCACTGGGTTAAGGCGTTGCCCCAGGACAGAGCTAGCTTTCTTGATTAGTTTGTTCAGTCTCTTCCTATCGGCTGCTGTAATGCCGTTGCCCCAGCAGACCACTTCAAAAGTGATGGCTGATGCCACCACTGTGTCATAGAATGTCTTCAGGAGCACCCCTTGTACACCAAAAGACCTGAGCCTCCTCAGTAGGAACAGCCTGCGCTGTCCCTTCTTGTAGAGTGCGTCGGTATTGTGTGACCAGTCTAGTTTATTGTTCAGATGAACACCCAGGTACTTGTAGGATGTAACCATCTCAATGTCTGTTCCCTGGATGTTTACTGGTGCTGTGAGGGGTTGTCCTTGCTTGCGGCAGTCCACCACTAGCTCCTTAGTTTTCCTTGCGTTGATCTGAAGGCAGTTCCGATGGCACCAGTCCACGAAGTCCTGGATAATTCCTCTGTACTCAGCTTCATCGCCATTGGAGATGAGGCCGGCGATCGCAGAGTTGTCAGAGAACTTCTGTAGGTGGCAGTGTGTTGTGTTGTGTGAGAAGTCTGTAGTATAAAGGGTGAACAGGAAGGGAGCCAAAACTGTTCCCTGGGGGACCCCCGTGCTACCGATGATCGTGTTGGACACACAATCTCGAGTTCTCACAAACTGTGGCCGGTTAGTGAGGTAGACCAGGATCCATGATGACAGGTGCTGGTCCACCCCTGCGCACAGCAGCTTGTCCTTCAGGATCATCGGTCGGATGGTGTTGAAAGCAATGGAGAAGTCAAAGAACATGATCCTCACCACATTCCCGGGCTTCTCCAGGTGAGACAGGGAACGGTGAAGGAGGAAGATCACTGCATCCTCCACCCCATTGCCATGCTGGTTGGCGAACTGGAGTGGATCCATCGCTGGTCCCACCAGGGGGCGGAGGTGAGCAAGGAGCAGTCTCTCCAGGGTCTTCATCAGATGAGACATCAGGGCTACTGGTCTGTAGCTTTTCAGGTCTTTGGGGTGGGAAGTCTTTGGTGCACGTACCACACAAGATGTTTTCCACAACTGTGGTACCTTCCCCAGCTTCAGGCTCAGGTTGAACATGTGCTCCACAATCCCACACAGCTGGTCTGCGCAGGACTTGAGGAGCTTTGCGCTGATGCCGTACGGTCCCGAGGCCTTCCTCGCCTTGATCTTCCTCAGCTCCGTCCTCACCTGGGTCTGAGTGAGGGTCAGGTTGGGGGGCTGTGTGCTGGGAGTGGGGGGGGGTATTGGTGGAGTGGGGTGTGGACAGCAGGTTTCGATGACTTTAGAGGCAGCAGTGGTTGTATCCATGTATTTTCCGTGTAACCTTGTGACTGTATTATTTTAATTGTTTTTAATCCTAGATGAAGTTTGTTTTGGGTTAAAAATGCATCATAATTGTTAAGTATATTTTATTATACCTAACTCATTACTGTTTACCTGTTGAAATATATATTTTATAGCTAATATAACCCCATAACTATAATATGGCACCTGGTGATCAATTTTTGGCAGCTGATCACTTTTTGCCATGACACCACCAGCTGGAGCAGATACACCCCATGGTGTCTCAAAAGTCTCTCCATGATTTTCACACAAATCAGAGAAATTTGTAGTACAGAAAGCTAAATGTTTCTGCAGACATTCTGATGTTCTGCAGTTACTGCAGTTCGTGAAGCTGGGGTGACATCCCACCACTAGGAGGCTCGGTTGAATGGTCAGACCGATGGTTTGAAGCAATAATTTTGCCACAAGAGAGCCATCTGAAACACACACACAGCATACATATTTTAGTACCTAACAGCAATAACTTGCTGTGATTACAATGTAGTACGGAGGACTTATTAGTGCTTAACTAGCATAAGCAATCATTAGCTTACCTTCATATGTGATCTAGTTCATATCCTCACATCTTCCGCTACTCCAGGGCTTCCTAAACTCTCCAGTACTTTTCCAGAGTTTTGTTTCACTGCCTGTAGCCTTCTCTGGCTCTCCTTTTTTGCCTTTACTCTGACAAAAAACCAGCGAGCAGCAGGCTCGCCTCTATATCCATCTTGTGTTTTGCTTGTCACATACAAATAATGTCGTAGGAGTGTCGGGCCACCTTGCTGTAAAGATCTCACTCACTGAAGGTGGTATTCAGTCATAATGGATAACGAACAACACTGTGTTGAGTCGGGATGAGCAGGTGCTCGTGGAATTATTATTATTCTCAATACAGGGTCTACAGCTATTTGCCATCCAAAATGGAAGAAAAACAATGTGGCACGTGACCACTGATGTCACGTGCAACCCCTCTATAGCCCAAGGACTGCCTATGGTGAAAATTTCATCCATATCTGTCCAGCAGTATTTGCATAATCTTGCTAACAGTCAAATAGACAAACACGTCGGGGAAAAATTTTTTTTTTGAATTGAATCACTGAAACAAATTAACTTTTCAATAATATTCCAATTCACTGAGAAGCATCTGTACACATACAGTGGGGCAAAAAAGTATTTAGTCAGCCACCAATTGTGCAAGTTCTCCCACTTAAAAGATGAGAGAGGTCTCCAAATTTCATCATAGGTATACCTCAACTATGAGAGACAAAATGAGAAAAAAAATCCAGAAAATCACATTGAAGGATTTTTAATGAATTAACTGGTAAATTCCTCAGTAAAATAAGTATTTGGTCACCTACAAACAAGCAAGATTTCTGGCTCTCACAGACCTCTAACTTCTTCTTTAAGAGGCTCCTCTGTCCTCCACTCGTTTCCTGTATTAATGGCACCTGTTTGAACTCGTTATCAGTATAAAAGACACCTGTCCACAACCTCAAACAGTCAGACTCCAAACTCCACTATGGCCAAGACCAAAGAGCTGTCAAAGGACACCAGAAACAAAATTGTAGACCTGCACCAGGCTGGGAAGACTGAGTCTGCAATAGGTAAGCAGCTTGGTGTGAAGAAATCAACTGTGGGAGCAATTATGAGAAAATGGAAGACATACAAGACCACTGATAATCTCCCTCGATCTGGGGCTCCACGCAAGATCTCACCCCGTGGGGTCAAAATTATCACGAGAACGATGAGCAAAAATCCCAGAACCACATGGGGGCCCTAGTGAATGACCTGCAGAGAGCTGGGACCAAAGTAACAAAGGCTACATCAGAAACACACTACGCCGCCAGGGACTCAAATTCTGCAGTGCCAGACGTGTCCCCCTGCTTAAGCCAGTACATGTCCAGGCCCGTTTGAAGTTTGCTAGAGAGCATTTGGATGATCCAGAAGAGGATTGGGAGAATGTCATATGGTCAGATGAAACCAAAATAGAACTTTTTGGTAAAAACTCAACTTGTCGTGTTTGGAGGAGAAAGAACACCATACCTACTGTGAAGCATGGGGGTGAAAACATCATACCTTGGGGCTGTTTTTCCGCAAAGGGACCAGGACGACTGATCCGTGTAAAGGAAAGAATGAATGGGGCCATGTATCGTGAGATTTTGAGTGAAAACCTCCTTCCACCAGCAAGGGCATTGAAGACGAAACGTGGCTGGGTCTTTCAGCATGACAATGATCCCAAACACATCGCCCGGGCAACGAAGGAGTGGCTTCGTAAGAAACACTTCAAGGTCCTGGAGTGGCCTAGCCAGTCTCCAGATCTCAACCCCATAGAAAATCTTTGGAGGGAGTTGAAAGTCTGTGTTGCCCAGCGACAGCCCCAAAACATCACTGCTCTAGAGGAGATCTGCATGGAGGAATGGGCCAAAATACCAGCAACAGTGTGTGAAAACCTTGTGAAAACTTAAAGAAAACGTTTGACCTCTGTCATTGCCAACAAAGGGTATATACTTATAGGATGGTGACATCCTATAAGTACCTGGGTGTTCATCTGAACAATAAACTAGACTGGTCACACAATACTGACGCACTCTACAAGAAGGGACAGCGCAGGCTGTTCCTACTGAGGAGACTCAGGTCTTTTGGCGTACAAGGGGCGCTGCTGAAGACATTCTATGACACGGTGGTGGCATCAGCCATCACTTTTGGAATGGTCTGCTGGGGCAGTGGCATTACAGCAGCCGACAGGAAGAGACTGAACAAACTGATCAAGAAAGCTAGCTCTGTCCTGGGGCAGCGCCTTGACCCAGTGGAGGAGATAGGAGAGAGAAGGATGGTGGCTAAACTGTCATCTCTGCTGGAGTCCGAGTTCCACCCTATCCAGGACATACTGAATGCACTGAGGAGCTCATTTAGCAGCAGACTACATCATCCTAGGTGCACAACCGAGAGGTTTCGCAGGTCCTTCCTACCTACGGCTGTCAGACTGAACAACCAAAGTAGGGCTGCTCGCAGAGATAGCAAAAAGACGTGACGACCTAATAGTATTGAATGCAAAAGACGCAATAGACTTACACAATGGTCCCCTCCAGTATACAACTAGGAAAATACCGGTCGCTATGGAGGGTGAGAATATGTATGGGTACATAATCATACCATGTAGGATAACTAAGTAGACGGTTGTGCTGTTTCATTCCATCTAGCTACAATGCTCCGCACTGTGTGTGTTTATATATTTACATATTTATTCCATCTAGCTACAATGCTCCGCACTGTGTGTGTTTATATATATATTTATATATTTACTCTATCTAGCAACAATGCTCCACACTGTGTGTTTATATATTTACATATTTATTCCATCTAGCTACAATGCTCCGCACTGTGTGTTTATATACTCATATATTTATTCCATCCAGCTACAATGCTCCGCACTGTGTTTATATATTTATATATCTATCCCATCTAGCTACAATGCTCCGCACTGTGTGTCTCTCTCTCTCTATATATATATTTATATTTATATGTACATATGTATACTTGCTGTATACTTTGCAGACAACACCACGGTGGTGGGACTTATTCAGAGGGATGAGGAATCAATGTACAGGGAAGAAGTGAGAGACCTGGAGGGCTGGTGCAGGGAGAACAATCTGGTGCTCAACGTGGACAAAACGAAGGAGATGATTATCGACTTCCGGCGGTCACAGCCTGAGCATGTCCCCCTCAGCATCGGCGGCCGTTTAGTGGAGAGAGTGGAGAACATCAAGTTCCTCGGAGTGCAGATCTCGCAGGACCTGACCTGGAGCAAGAATTCCTTGGGGATCAGGAAGCGGGCTCAGCAGAGACTGCACTTCTTGAGGAAACTCAAACAGGCCTCTCTCCCCATCTGCATCCTCAGGACCTTCTACAGAGGTGTGGTGGAGAGTGTTCTGACGTACTGCATTGCTACATGGTACTCCAGCTGCAGTATGTCAGACAAAAAAGCCCTGCAGAGGATAGTCAAGTGGGCTGAGAGGGTAATTGGAGTCTCCCTCCCCCCTGTCCAAGAACTTTTTCAGAACCGTTGTAGGAGCAGGGCACTGAACATTGTCAAGGACCGTTCTCACCCTCTGCATAAACACTTTGAACTTCTTCCATCTGGTAAACGATTCCGGAGCATCAGAGGCAGAACCACCAGACTGATCAACAGCTTTCTTCCACAAGCTGTCAGGATGCTGAACAGTTGACCCGGAATCTCTCATACACACTACTGCACCTACGGACATTTTGTATATTATTTGTATATTATAGTTAGTTAGTTTTTTTCCCAAGTACGTCTCAGGGATGTGTGAATGGATGGGGGGGTGGGGGTGGGGGGGTGAAGCTATGTGGGAGTGTGTCTTAAATCATGCTGCTTCTATTTATATGGATGCCGAGAGAAATGTAATTTCATCTTGCCTGCACTACAGTTGTATGTACAGCAATATGACAATAAAGTTTGATTTGATTTGATTTGATTTGATTTGCTGCTCTTGTTTTTTTCCTCTTGCCTTCTGATTGTTGCTCTGAGTGTTGCTATCCCTGTGCTGGTGCAATCCTGGAATTTCCCCATTGTGGGACTAATAAAGGCTTATCTTATCTTATAACAAAGTATTGAGATGAACTTTTGTTATTGACCAAATACTTATTTTACCGAGGAATTTACCAATTAATTCATTAAAAATCCTTCAATGTGATTTTCTGGATTTTTTTTTCTTATTTTGTCTCTCATAGCTGAGGTATACCTATGATGAAAATTGGAGACCTCTCTCATCTTTTAAGTGGGAGAACTTGCACAATTGGTGGCTGACTAAATACTTTTTTACCCCACTGTAGCTTAAGCTGATAATAATTCTTGAGATGAGCCTTTTAGTGGGTAAAATTTGTTCCTCCCATGTCCTTAATGAAGGGATGCATCTCATACATCCCCACTGCAAAATCATTCACTTATTTTAAAAAAAGATTAAAAAAAATTGATACAAAACCATATCTTGTTTGTCTGACTCAATGAGGAACTCACCTAATGTGAACCTGATGAGACACAAACTTCAAAATCAAACTATTTCTCCCTGTAGGTAGAACTGATGATTTTCTGAAGAAGAAACATAAGTGGAAAAAATACATTTAGCAGTGATATCAGAAAGATCCTAAAGCAAATAAGTTATTCACAATAAAAAAAAAAATCTTTTCACTTGAACAAATGGTTTTAAAATGTCAACACAGTTCAAACAAATATACTATCAGATTAAAGTTCGGCATTTGCAACCAGAAGCGGATTTACCTTTAGGCAAAGGTAGGTGTCCACGATCTGCTAAGGGCCCCGATCTGCTAGGAGCCCCATATATTTTTTGAATATTTAGCATATTTAACATGATGTCCGACAAAATAAAGAAACAACAGTATTTACATAAATGTCAAATCACAAATGTAACGTCCCACCCCCTTCTCTTCAGACTGTTGGACTCTTCCATGTTGTCTCTGAGACATGCACATGTGCGTATCATTGGTTACATTGTAAACAAACCGTACAGCGTGTAGAATAGCGGCAAAATGAAACAAAGTTATCCGAGCAGTGCAGAGACATGGAGAAAAAGGGAAGGGCACAGAAAATTTTTATCAATACAACCTTTTTCACTTCAACCAGGGAGGAGACTTACCTTCCCAAGGAGCAGATCAAGAGCAACGCTGCTTGTACGAGCACACATGATGCTAATGACGAGCACCTGTTGTTAGTGAGGAGGCAGCGGTGATGCCTGCTGCTGACAGTACAGGTAAACAACAATTTTTTTTACTACTTTTTCTAATTGCAAGATTTGCAGAGGCCAAGGCTCACAAGGTTAAATTTTAAATATGACCAACTGTGCTCCCCAGACATGCACAGGATATCTGCAGCCTCACAGCAGATGACATTACATGAGATTAAATGTAGTTTGTTTTATTAAGATCCGCATTAGCGCTTGTATAAAACTTTGGCTATTCTTCCTGGGGTCTATATATTCTTCTTTGTGTCTACGTTGTACAGAGGAGGGAGCACGATAGATGCCTCTGCAAAATGGACCAGTCAGCAGACCATGAACAGGAGCCTGCTGGCAAATGTGGGTAAGTCAGTCCCTCCAGGATTTCACGGGATGTTTTTATGATTGCTATGGCCCAAAAAGCCAGAATTTGCGGGAGCTTTTTTAAAAAAAATTGCAATAAAAGTTGTGTTTTGAGAGGTTTTGTTGCACTAAAAGTTGTGGGAAGAATTACAGATTTTAAAGCAGATGGTTTTTTCATAGGTTACTGCAATGATATTCTATATAACACCACAAGAAAAGCACAGGATTGTCAAAAATTTTCTATTAAACAGTGATTTGTAAATTAAGCAGAAACTTCTGCTATACAGAAAAACTCTTTTGTGCACAGCAAATACAGAGTTTAGCACAATTAAGTGAGAATAAAGTAGCTACTCATAAATTTGTCATAAAAATGACCAACATAGTAGACTACTCTTGCTGAGAACTTGAATAAAAAGGATGAAAAAAATAATTATCCACTACAAAAACTAAATGGCATTTAATGCATGTTAAAGAGTATAGATTTGCTTCTATACTCTTTAACATGCATTTAATGAAGCGATTATCACTGTCATCCCAAAAGAGGGAAAAGATAAATTGAATTGTAGCCAATATCAACCAATATCAGTTTTAAACCTAGACTACAAAATATACACGTCCATAATAGCAAAACGACTTGACAATATCATACCCAGACTTATTAATCATGACCAAACTGGTTTTATCCGCCAGAGGCAGACCCAAGACAGTATTAGAAGGACCCTCCACGTTATACACCATATTAAAAAAAATAATATTGAGGCATTGCTTATGGGTTTAGATGCTGAAAAAGCATTTGACTCAGTGAGATGGTCATTTCTTTATAAAGTTTTGAATAAATTTGGATTTCACCATATAATCATTAAGGCCATCCAGGCAATTTACCACAAACCAACAGCCAAAATAAAAATAAATGGTAGTCTTTCAAAACCAGTCTCACTTGAAAGATCATGTCGCCAGGGCTGCCCCCTTTCACCAATTTTATTCACTTTATTTATTGAACCGCTTAGCCAATACATTAGACAAGATAACTTAATTGAGGGAATTAATATACACTACCGTTCAAAAGTTTGGGGTCACCCAGACAATTATTTTGTGTTTTCCATGAAAAGTCACACTTATTTACCACCATGAGTTGTAAAATGAAGAGAAAATATAGTCAAGACATTGACAAGGTTAGAAATAATGATTTGTATTTGAAATAATAATTTTTTCCAGATACTCAACCTGTTCAAAGGAAGGTCAGTTTTATAGCTTCTCTAACCAGCTAAACTGTTTTCAGCTGTGCTAACATGATTGCACAAGGGTTTTCTAATCATCCGTTAGCCTTCTGACGCAATGAGCAAACACATTGCACCATTAGAACACTGGAGTGATAGTTGCTGGAAATGGGCCTCTATACACCTATGTAGATATTGCACCAAAAACCAGACATTTGCAGCTAGAATAGTCATTTACCACATTAGCAATGTATATTAGATATTAGAGTGTACTTCTGATTAGTTTAAAGTTATCTTCATTGAAAAAAACAGTGCTTTTCTTTCAAAAATAAGGAAATTTCTAAGTGACCCCAAACTTTTGAACGGTAGTGTATATGGGGACATTCAGAAGATATCACTCTTTGCAGACGATGTCCTAATTTATTTAGGTCAACCAAATAAATCTCTACCTAGATTGATGGAGATATTAGAGAAGTTTGGATCACTTTCAGGTTACAAATTAAATATTGAAAAAACACAAATTATGACCTTAAATTACCAACCCTCAATGGAGTTAAAAAGTAAATACAATTTTAAATGGGACAAAGACTCCATGAAATATCTTGGCGTGATACTAAGTAGAGACACTGGAAAGTTGTTTGAAAAGAATTATGGCCCATTAAATTCCAAAATAAAATCGGATTTAAGAAAATGGAGTCTAATACCAACTTTAGGACTAATTAATAGAATAGAATCAATAAAAATAAACATTTTACCCCGATTACTTTACCTCTTTCAAACTCTCCCAATTGAAGTTTCAAAACAACAATTTGTAGAATGGGACAAGTTGATTTCTCGCTATATATGGCTCGGGAAAGAACCTCGAATAAGATACAGTACATTACAACTGCCAAAGGACAGAGGTGGCTTATCTTTGCCATGTATAAAGGACTACTACTACTCTGCACAATTAAGACCATTGGTTTGCTTATGTGATCCAATGTTCAAATCTAGGTGGAAAGATATAGAGGAAAAAGCCACTAAGGGCCCTCCTATACAAGCAATGATAGCAGACAGGAAATTGCAATCACATTTGAAAGACCCGGAAAATCCCTGGCTAAAATTCACTTTTAAGATTTGGAACGACGTAAGTAGAGAGAACAAACTAACCAAGACTGAAATGATGTTAAGATGGTGCGCTTTCGACACAGAATTTTTACCAAACCATAATGACACAAGATTTCAAAAATGGACGTCAATGGGGCTCACTTCATACTTCATATTTAACCACAAGGGGGAGCTAGCAGATTTCCAAACCCTTAAATCAAAAAATGGGTTAAACAACCAAGACTTTTTTAGGTACCTACAGTTGAAACATAGATATAATGAAATTATAAGGACCAAGACTGATAAGAAGGATAATAAAATTCTAAATATATTCCAACTGGCCTTTAGCACTATTACTGTTCAGAAAATTATAACAAGATTTTATCAGGGATTTCAAGCAAACAAATCCATCAATACCCTATATATTAAGAAGAAATGGGAAAAAGAAACAGGATTAACAGTAGATGATAGTGACTGGGTGCGGCGGCATGCAATAAAAAATAAGCAGCGTTGTTGAAGGTTTTAAGTAGAGTTTATTATCATACCGCCGTCACAGGCTCCGCTCCCGGCGCCGTGCATGCGCGCCGAGAGCGAGCCCACGGCTCTCAGAGAAGGAGGACACAATGTCTGTGTCCAGCAGCAGCAGTTGCAGAAGTGAAATTGAGAGAGCGAGTTACAGAACCTGTGCAGTATTTATACCAAACTCAAACAATACATCAAAGCAGATTCACAGCAGTTGGTCTGATCAAAGGGACTGCAGAACAGGCATGAGACATTTGCATTTGTAAGAGACCTACATAACAATAGGCAGATTTGCTACCCTTTGCTCCAGGTGCGGACAAAGAGGTTACAAGTCACATCTACATATTGATCTCAGCCTCTAGGTCACAGTAAGGACAGGACGCATGAACACTATACATGAATGGCACATTACATCTCAGTAGTGCAGCGGGAAAAACCAAGAGAAGAGAGCTGACTGTCCTGTGTGTTGTGGGGGGTTGAGTCAACCCGCCACACTGGGAATCATTATGTACAGTGCAATGGAAAACTACTTATTCAACTATCTGGAGGGAATTTGGATGGAAAAATTTAATTCGCTTCTTTATTACCCCAGTCCAAAAAAAACCCCAAAACCCCAAAATCTAGGTACCGGTTGTTGGAGACTATGTGGAAATGAAGAGGCCAATCATTACCATGTGTTTTGGGCCTGCCCAAAAGTTACCCCATTTTGGAAAGACACACATAAATGCCTGGAAAAGGATTTCTCTACCCATGTCCCCTTTGACTTCCTGTACATGTTCTTAGGTCTGGAAATTCCTAACATAGCCTCGTTTGCAGATAAATACTTAATGAGAATTGTACTATTGTCAGCAAAGAAAGTTTTAACGAGAAAATGGCTCCAAACAGACATACTGTAGAGGATACCTTTCACAAACGAGACTGAGTTTATTTCTCAGGGTTGGTTTATTGAGAGGTCACATCCTCCAACAAGCACAGAATCTCAGAAAAGAGGTAGAGCAATCGTCCTTCACCGTTCTTATATTCTCCAAAGACACAAAACCCCCAACATCAAATAACACACCCCCAACCTACAGTCCTTTAGTAAACATACAGCCCCCGAGGCTCCTTGGCGTCTCCATTGTCTCTCATCCTTCTAGCCTCCGGGGCTCCTGCTGGGACATTCTCTCCAACTTCCCGTCTCCTACAAGACCAACTTCGCACCTCCCGTAGGTCTCTGCAGGGTCAGGTCCTCTTTGGCCATTAAGACGTGAAGCTTCCAGAATATGCACCGTCATGCCTACTAGGTATATGTGGGGGAATATGAATACCATATATGCGCCCTAAATATGCGTCATATAACCCCCCCCCAAATGTCTAAATAAGGACAAAGTACACCCCAATATGCATAGAATCATGTCATATCACACAGAGCAGCAAAATGACACAACATATCACACTTCCAACTGCTTGGGCTTCAACCTCCTGCCATATCTGCTGTAAGCAGGTTTCGATCTGCCTGTAGCTGTCTCTTGCATCTGTGGATTAGAGTCATTAGCACATCCTTGTGAAAGCTTAGAAGAGTGTCTCCCCGGTGGCCTGCCGCGACGGGGGGCCCTGGCTAACTGCACTTGTTCATCAGCCAACACAAAAGTGGGTTTGAGTCTGTTAATGCAGACTATTTCCCTCCTGTCACCCAAATCGAGCAAAAAATGTTTTTCCCCAGTTTCCAACACTCTGAACGGTCCGTCATAAGGCGGTCTTAAACCTGGCGTCTGAGCGTCATGTCTGACAAAGACAAATTCTGCTTTCTTTAAGGTCTTAGGCACAAAAACGCGTGGGAAACTGTGATGAACTGGGCCGGGGAGGGTGTTTGATCCTGTGTCGCTCTGCAGCAGCTGAGCGGGTGGGCGATTTGGTGCGGGGTTCTCTGGAAGGAATTCGCCCGGTAACCGGAGGGGTTGGGCAAAAACTAGCTCAGCCGGGGAGGCTTGCAAATCTTCCTTAGGTGCTGAGCGCAACCCTAATAAAACCCATGGAAGTTTATCAACCCAATTTGTGTCCGTGAGAGCCGCTCTGAGGCCTGCTTTCAATGACCGGTGAAAGCGTTCGCACAAACCGTTGGCCTGGGGTTATGAGCAGTAGTGCGATGAATTTTCACCCCCAGACTGAGTGCCATGGATGACCAGAGCTCGGAAACGAATTGGGGACCCCTGTCAGACGTTATGTCTGACGGGACTCCAAAACGCGCGACCCAAGCCGTTAAAAACGCGCGCGCAACGTCTGCTGCTGTAGTTGACGCCAGGGGGACCGCTTCTGGCCAGCGCGTTGTGCGGTCCACCATGGTTAGAAGGTGTGTGAACCCCTGCGACAGCAGGAGGGGTCCCACCAAGTCGATATGCACGTGGTCGAAGCGTTTGGCCGGGATGTGAAAAGGTTCCAGAGAGGCCCGCGTGTGCTTGTGTATCTTTGCTCTTTGACACGCTGCGCAGGCTGCGGCCCATTCTTTGACCTGTTTACGCAGCCCCGGCCAAACAAATTTTTCTCCCACCATTTTGATCGATGCGCGAACGCCCGGATGTGCCAGCGAATGGATTAAGTCAAAAACGCGGCGGCGCCATGCAGCTGGGACCACGGGGCAGGGGCGCCCCGTGGAGACATCGCAGATTAGAGGGGGCATACCTATTTGATGCACCCTGTGCTCCAGCCTTAGCCCTGTTGGCCCAGACTGGAGCGCGCGCACATCCGCATCGTTAACCTGCTCGGTGGACATGGCTGCGTAATCTAAGCCCACGCAGACCGGGACTGCGAGCGCTTCCACGGCGCAAGCTTGGCCCATGTCCACGGCCACCGAGTCTGCCCCCTGGGGGCCTGGCGTTGCAACTGCACGCGAGAGACAATCTGCCACTACATTGTGTTTGCCCGCCACGTGTTGAATGTCGGTGGTAAACTCCGAAATCGCGGCCAGCTGTCTCTGCTGTCGGCCCGACCAAGGCTCTGAGATCATAGCCATTGCAAATGTTAATGGTTTGTGGTCTACAAACGCGGTGAAACGGCGCCCTTCCAGCCAGAACTGGAAGTGGCGGATGGCCAAATGCAGGGCTAAAAGCTCCCTATCGAACGTGCTGTATTTCCGCTCGTTATTGCGCAATGTTTTGCTGAAAAACGCAAGCGGTTGCCAGCTCCCTGCTACCAGTTGCTCGACAACCGCCCCAACTGCTACGTCGGAAGCGTCCGTGGTTAGCGCCATGCGAGCTGCTGGCACTGGGTGTGACAACAACACAGCGTTCGCGAGGGCCGACTTGACCTGGGAGAAAGCGCGCTCCCGTTCTGGGGACCACTCGACCTTATTTGCAGGTTTTTGTTTCTTTAGTGCCGCGTACAGTGGGTGCATGAGCTGTGCCATGCTGGGGAGGAAACGGTTATAAAAATTGACCATCCCCCCAAATTCTTGCAATGCTTTAACTGTCTGCGGCTGGGGAAACTCCGTTATCGCGCGTACTTTATTGGGCAGCGGGACCGCTCCTTCTGGAGAAACGCGGTGGCCCAAAAAATCGATTTGCGCTACCCCGAATTGACATTTCGCTGGGTTAATTATTAGCCCATGCTCTGTCAGCCTCTGAAAAACCGCTGTGAGGTGGCGTTCGTGTTCGACTTCGGATGCACTGGCTACCAAAATATCATCCAAATAGGCGAACACGAAAGGGAGGCCGCGCAACACCGCATCCATCATGCGTTGGAACGTCTGTGCGGCGCCTTTGAGGCCAAAAGGCATGCGCAAAAACTCGAAAAGCCCAAAGGGGGTTATTACTGCCGTTTTGGGTATGTCTTGAGCGCGGACTGGGACTTGGTGATAACCGCGCACCAAATCTATTTTGGAAAAGATGCGCGCCCCCGCCAAATGTGCCGAAAAATCCTGGATGTGCGGAATCGGGTAGCGGTCGTGTGCTGAAGCATTATTTAACCTGCGGAAATCACCGCAAGGCTGCCACGAGCCGTCAGCCTTGGGGACCATATGCAGGGGTGACGACCAAGGGCTGTTAGAGCGTCTAACAATGCCCAGTTTTTCCAAGTTGGCGAATTCCTCGCGCGCGATGGCCAGTTTAGCTGAGTCCAAGCGCCGGGCTTTTGCAAAAACAGGGGGGCCAGAGGTAGTTATGAAGTGCTCGACCCCGTGTTTAGCTACTGACGCTGAAAATGTTGGAATCGTGAGTGCTGGAAACTGATTGAGTAGTGCATGAAACTTACCACCCGCAGCTGTGACATTGGGATGTGCAGAAGGCGGGGCCACCCGAGCTGTACAGGAGATAGAGTGGAAAGACAGTGCATTTACCATACGTCTATTAGTAAGATCAACTAATAAACTGAGCATAAAAAATCAGCACCTAGCATGTTGTTGCTAACTGCAGCTACGACGAAAGTCCACTCGAAGGTGCGCCCGTGGAAGGATAGAAGGAGCGTCTTCGCCCCATAGGTTTTGATCGTCGAGCCATTTGCCGCTAGCACCAGGGGTCCGCTGGAAGGCACCAGCAGGTCCACGTAGGAAGGCTTGACAAAACTCAGCTGGGAGCCTGTGTCCACCAGGAAATCCTTCCCTGAATTCGCGTCCGTCACGAAAAGCAGCTTGTTCTTCGCGCTGAGAGCAGCAGCTGCTACCGACTCTCGGTCTTGGCGTTTCCCTGGCGCTTGTATCGGCACGGTGGGATGCATCTGCGCGCCCTCTCGGCGAAACGTCGATGGTAAAAGCAGAGGGTGCCGTCCGCTCCGCTTCTCCTGGTCTCTGCTGCTGCTGACGTCAGTGGGTCCGGTGCTGCGGCCTGTGGTCTCCCCTCGTCTCGCGGGGGTGCGTTCAGCTCCGTTGCCGCTGTCGTGGCTGCGTGTCATCTATGGGCGTCAACGAGTCGCTGCGCCTCCTGGCCCAGCCCGTGGTAGTCGCGGTCGTTGAGCAGCTGTGAGCTTGCC
Organism: Pholidichthys leucotaenia; assembly: GCA_020510985.1. Classification (NCBI taxonomy): domain Eukaryota; kingdom Metazoa; phylum Chordata; class Actinopteri; order Cichliformes; family Pholidichthyidae; genus Pholidichthys; species Pholidichthys leucotaenia. The sequence goes on from CM035838.1 coordinate 365,868,092, forward strand.
AGGGTGACTCTCACTGCTGGCGGTAGTGTTCTGAGAAAGAAGTGGGCGAAGATAAAACTGTCGTCATCTTCGCCTCTCAGGTTCATCATCCTCGCCATCAGATCTGCCGGCCTGTCTGCTTCCCCTTCTGTTAGCGCCAGAAGTCTCTCTGCTCGCTCTCCCTGCGAGGGAGTGAAAGCTCGAATGAGGGCGGCTTTCAGTGCGTCATACTTGTCGTCCTGGGGCGGGTGGTTGGTCAGGCTCTCCACCCGCTGCACTGTAAGGCTGTCCAGCTTCGCGACGACATGGTAGAACCTCGTTGCATCCGCTGAGATTCCCCGAAGGTGGAACTGCGCCTCCACAGTGGTAAACCAGGAGCGCGGGTTATGTTGCCAGAAATCGGGCAGCTGTAGTGTGGTAGCTGCGTTAACCCGGTTGGCTCCTGAAGAGTCCGGTGCGGGAAGATCGTCGCCACCGGCCATAGTTTGTCGTAGGTCACCAGTGTAGAGGATACCTTTCACAAACGAGACTGAGTTTATTTCTCAGGGTTGGTTTATTGAGAGGTCACATCCTCCAACAAGCACAGAATCTCAGAAAAGAGGTAGAACAATCGTCCTTCACCGTTCTTATACTCTCCAAAGACACAAAACCCCCAACATCAAATAACACACCCCCAACTCACAGTCCTTTAGTAAACATACAGCCTCCGAGGCTCCTTGGCGTCTCCATTGTCTCTCATCCTTCTAGCCTCCGGGGCTCCTGCTGGGACATTCTCTCCAACTTCCCGTCTCCTACAAGACCAACTTCACACCTCCCGTAGGTCTCTGCAGGGTCAGGTCCTCTTTGGCCATTAAGACGTGAAGCTTCCAGAATATGCACCGTCATGCCTACTAGGTATATGTGGGGGAATATGAATGCCATATATGCGCCCTAAATATGCGCCATAATACCAAGAATTCAGGATTTACATGATACCATACCTGTCAAGTGATACGGTTTTGCCGTATTTTAATACGGGGAAAATGCAATTTTAGCAAATACGGGCGTATTGCCATTTCTGTACGCCAAAAAGAAAAATATACAGCGAAAAAAAAAATTATTGAGGGAACCTAAAATCAACTGAACAGTAATTCGATGCCTGGCGACATTGAGCGCGCCTAAGCAGTCTTTTTGTGATTTTCAAAATGGCTTCATGCAGCGTGCCACCTGCGAAGAAAACAAAGCTTGAAGAAAAGGGAAATTGAGGGACTGGACGTCACCGAAAAGAATGGGAGAGTCCGAGCTTCGAGAAATTGGCATAGACAGACTCAAACCCGCCTTTGTAGCGGCGGACGAGCATACGCATACGCTCATCTGCATCAGATTGTACCTGACAGCCAGACCCACACTGCAGGTCGGCGCCTTTTTAGTCCTTCATGCTTCCTAGACACACTGGATATAAAGTATCAAACTTCAGCTTTCAGTAGGTCAAACCCAATGAAGGTGATGATTTACAGTAGGTGAGAATAGGGAAACACCATCTTTGACTGACAGCGCTGTTCAGATTCAGCAGGGCATATGCTGCTCCATGAGAGCTATGGCACTAAAAAACAGGCTTTTCAGTTTTATATAATTTAGCTAAAATATGAATGAATGAATGAATGAATGAATGAATCGTTATTTCAGATAGTACAGGTTAAAAGAAACTGAATAATATAACAAAGGGGGAAAGAAAATCCAACAAGGTCAAATTAGACAATAACTCCTCTGATTATATAGAAATGTTACACATTTATGAGGGCTGTTCATAAGAGATTTCCCCTGAGTCATCTTCCATGGACTGAGAAGACTCAACCTTGGCACATTTATTAGTCTTTCTCTGCATAGTTACCACCAAGGGTTACACATTTCTCCTATCGCTTTATGCAGCTGCGGAGACCTCACCTGTAGAAGTCTGCAGGCTGTGCCAGAAGCCACAACTTGACCATGAAAATCAGCATTTCATTGTCTTGGAAGGGCTTGCCCTTCAAAAATGACTTCATTGTTGAAAAAAGGTGGAAGTCAATGGTGTAAGGTAGGGAGGGGAAGTGGGGTGAGGAAGGATTAAATAGCTGCAGGACTGTGCTTCCCTCTGGGCAAAGTGTAAGTTGTGAACCCGGCATTATCTTGCAGGAAGCGGACACCTTTGATCAGCATGATGATTGCTTTTGATGACCTTCTGCAATTTCTGCAACAGTGAAGTGTAGTAAGTCCCGGTAATTGTGGCCCTGCTTCCCCCAGCTCCTCAAAGTGTACTCAGCACTGCTTTGCCTTCCTCACAGCAATGCTGACAGTGAGAGGGCTTTCAGCATGGTCAGGAAAATTCACACCGACTTCAGAAAAAGTATGCTCCCAGAAACTCTGACTTCTTTCATGCAAGTGAAAATGAATTGTGACACTCCATGCTTCAAGGTCAAGCCTTCAAAAGAAATGCTAGAGTCAGCAAAGGCTGCTACTTGGAACTATAACAAGCAGCATCAGTGAACATTTTCTTGTTTCAAGTTCATCCAAGTGCATTAGTGTAACAAAGCTGACAATTAAAAACTCTTTAATTCCAAGTGTATATATTTAGCTGACAATTAAGAACTATATTCAGAACTATTCTTATTGTGTACTTTCAAATTAAGCAATCTACCTTGTGCTAATGTAAATTTGAAAAATATTGTTTTTTTAACTTATTTTTACTTATTATTAATATTATCATTTTTTTAAAATTTATTAATTAATTTATTTATTTATTTTGTGCTACTTGGCTTATTATTTTCACATTACCAAAAAGTTATGGCTGAAGATTGTGTCCATATAAGTGTACATTTGAATAAATATGTTTGAAATAGTTCATGTTGCAATTGTTGTTGTTTGTTTTTTGTTTGGGTTTTTTTGCTTCAGTTTTTTTCATCTGCTGACAAATACAGTTTTTAAGTACTCAGTACAGGTGTGAAAGCCCCCCAATAAGGGAGGCATGAGGTATGCCTTGACAGGTATGTGATACGGTATACCAGATATTTGTGATGGAAAGGATTACCATGTCTTTACGACTACAAAGAGATAAATTTGATAAATACTGGCTTAAATGGACCCAATATACAGGAAATCAAAGGAGAGACTTTGTTTAAGTAAATTATCCCATTGAAGGGAAGAAAAGAGCAGAACTGCAAGAATTTAATACCACTTGTCCACTGTTCAGTTTATTTGTCTACATGTTATCTTTATTCTACAAAAAAAAAAAAAAACTTATGGGAAGATTAATCGAGGGCATTTTCTTGTGTGTTACCTCTTATTAACCTCTCTTATCCTATTTGAATGATGGCAAATTCTAAGCTTTTACTAATGTTTATTCCCTTGTAATAAAGTACTGCTCTCAATGTAAACAATTTGACCAAGATCACCAATAAAAATATAATTGAAAAAAAAAGAGTATAGATTTGGAAATTATGGCAGCATCTTCAATTGAAAACTCTCTAACCACAGCGGTCCCCAATCAAACGGTACTGAGTGCAGAGAAAAAAGAAATAATTTATTCTGTTGCTCTGTATTGTCTATCGAAGTCTGTGTTTTTCCGAAAAAAAAAATACTGATTATTCTCTCTCTTTCTGTACCTGACTCCTACTTGTCTTATCTATCTGCTGTGTGTCTTGACACACACCTGTCTCATCAGATACTCATCTTTTCTTTACTGGGAGGAGGGGCTCTCCTTGGGGTTCTGCCAGGGCGCGCATTGGTCTGTATCCAGACAGCTTTAAAGCTCATTGACAAGATGTAGTAATGATTTTACCTCTAAAGATGTAAAAAATGTTACAACACTGGTTGTAGTGTTATATTTTTTTCATTTGTGGTTTTACGGCGTCTCTCCTTATGCGCGCTTCCACAGCGGGGTGCTTTTCAGGCAGGCAGACTTTTTTCAACACAAACCCGGCACTTCGCACATGCAGTTAAGACAGAGACGTGAGGAGACATCCACTGGCGGGTCGGGGGAAGACCAAGGATGGGACGGTGTGGGAAAACTCACAGGTGAGTATTTTGTTTTTTGTTTAAATCACACGCGGTGACACATTTGATTGGTTAGACTGAGTGTTTGAGCTCTACTTGGGGACCAATTTGATTGGCGAAATTGGTGGAAGTTGACGAGGATTGACCAAAATTGCAGGAAAGTTGTGGTGATTGGACAAAGTTGCAAGATCGCTCAAAAGATGCGGCGATGGCCTGATTTTGCTTGAATTAATGTGATTGCAATATCGCAAAATTGTGGAGGGACCGGTAAGTGTGAACAAATAACAGATCTTCCACGTGAAATGTTTTTTTTTTTTTATAATAGACATGAGTCTACATTCAATTTGTAAAACTTCCTTGTTTTTCTGCAGCTGTAATTCCTGATACCTGAATGATATCATCATTTGAAGACTTCTGAGGACAATAAGTTTCAGGTAGGATTTCAATAAGGCCTGAAAAGAAAGTGTAAACCAAAGAAAAAGTTGGGCCCCATTTCTGTCTTTGCCTTGGGCCCCAAATTGAATAAGTCCGCCCCGATTTAAATTATCCACAGCAGTATTAGTCAGTGGTTACCATGGTAATGCATGATGTTTCAAATGGAGAAATTTTTTGAAGGGCAGTTAACTGATACTAGAAAAAGGGGTGTGGAGTGTGTGAATAAAGAGGCAGATTCATGGACAGACGGTTTATTACACACTTCACATCTCACAAGCTCAGAACAGACTGACTCATTTCAGCAAGCTCTCCTATTTTTCCCAACTCACTTTTCACACATTTCATGGCATTTCTCATCACACAGCATGACATTTACATAACACTGCATTCAACCTCCTATTTATTTAGCGAATGCAAAGTCCTTAAGCCAAGCAGTTGCCTCCTGGTTTGCTGTATGGAGGGTGTGTAATCCTCCTTCCAGTCTTTGGAGCGGGCAAGCCTCTATGATGTGTTCCATTGTTTGCTCCTCTCCACATGCGCACAGTGGGCTAGGGCTACTGCCCCATCTGTGAAGGCTGGCCAAGCAGGGGCCATGTCTAGTCCTGAAGCAATTGAGTGTACCTGTATTGAGTGAACCTCCTATGTCCCTGACTCTTTCCTGCTATCTCCCCAGGAACCCCCTGGGCATTGTTCTCCCATGTTTATTCACTGTCTCTGCCTGAGATGCTACATAACCTGACTCCCCACACCGTACCCCCCCCCCCCCCAGCATCTTAGATAGAACATCAGTCCACACGCCGTTTTAGCTTCAGTCTCCTCCCATATCTGCTGTAACTGGGGTTTACCGCCTCCATGGCGCTGCTGTGCCGGTGGGGGGGCTGCTGGGAGTGTGTTTGATTGCGGGTGGGTCGTGGCGAGGGGGGGGGGCTTCGCTCTGTCCGTGTGGCTGCTCTGGTGAATTGTTTCCCTGGGGAGCTCTCCGTGGGGGTCTTCCACGCCCAGGGGCCCCAGCCAACAGCACTTGCTCGTCCGCGGCTACAAAGGCGGGTTTGAGTCTGTCTATGCCAATTTTCTCCCACCTACCCCCCAAGTCTAGCAAAAAATGCTTATCCCCTGTTTCCAACACTCTGAACAGTCCATCATAGGGTGGGCGCAATGGAGGGCGGTGGGCGTTGTGTCTGACGAACACGAACTCCGCGTTCTTCAAAGTTTTAGGCACGAAAACACGCGGAAAACAGTGGTGGGCCGGGCCCGGCAGCGTGCCTGTGTTTGTGCTACACTGCAAAAGTTGAGACGGGGAGCTGTCCGGCGCGGGATTATCTGGCAGAAATTCCCCGGGCAGCCGTAGGGGCTGCGCAAAAACAAGCTCTGCCGGGGAAGCTTCCAAATTCTCTTTTGGCGCGGAGCGCAACCCCAATAAAACCCACGGCAACCTGTCTACCCAATTTGCATCCGTCAGCGAAGCCCTGAGTGCTGCTTTCAGTGATCTATGAAAATGCTCGCATAACCCATTGGCCTGTGGGTTGTACGTGGTTGTGCGATGAATTGCAACACCCAGGCTGCGGGCCATCGCGGACCAGAGGTCGGAAACAAACTGAGGGCCCCTGTCGGACATAATGTCCAACGGGACTCCAAAATGCGCCACCCATGCTGTTAAAAAAGTGCGTGCCACATCCGCGGACGTGGTTGCCGCCAGCAGGACTGCTTCTGGCCAGCGCGTGGTGCGGTCCACCACTGTCAGGAGGTGTGTGCACCCCTGTGATGGCGGGAGGGGGCCCACGAGGTCCACATGAACATGGTCGAACCTCTTAGCCGGTACCCGAAACGGCTCCAAGGGAGCCTTCATGTGTCTGTGTACCTTGGCTCGTTGGCGTGCCACGCAGGCTGCAGCCCACTCTTTTACTTGTTTGCGTAGGCTCAGCCACACGAACTTCTCTCCCACCATTTTGACTGATGTGCGCACTCCTGGGTGCGCCAGAGTGTGAACCGACTCAAACACGCGGCGGCGCCACGCGACCGGGACCACCGGACATGGGTGTCCTGTGGAGACATCGCAGATTAGGGGGGGGCATGCTGTCTTGCAGCATCCTGCTCTCCAGCCTTAACCCTGTTGGTCCAGACTGGAGCGTGCGCACGTCTGCATCGCTAATCTGCTCCGCGGCCATGGCTGCGTAATCTATCCCCACATAGACCGGGGCCACCACGGCGCGCGAGAGGCAGTCCGCCACGACATTCAGTTTACCCAACACATGCTGAATATCGGTAGTAAACTCTGAGATCGCCGCCAGCTGTCTCTGCTGCCGGCCCGACCACGGTTGTGAAACCTTGGCCATCGTGAACATTAGTGGCTTGTGGTCCACAAACGCGGTGAAGCTGTGCTTTTCCAGCCAGAACTGGAAGTGGCGTCTGGCCAGGTGGAGGGCCAGCAACTCCCTGTCGAACGCACTGTATTTACGTTCACTGTCGCGCAAATTTCTGCTGAAAAAGGCAAGCGGCTGCCAAGCCCTGGCAACGCACTGCTCCACGACAGCCCCTATAGCCACGTCTGAAGCATCGGTGGTAAGCGCTCTCCGGGCCACCGGGTCCGGATGCGCCAGCAGTGCGGCATTTGCCAGGGCTGCCTTAACCTCCGAGAACGCCCGCTCTCGCTCCGGGGTCCATTCGACCCCATCCGCGGGTTTCTGTCTCTTGAGCGCGGCGTACAATGGCTGCATGAGCCGTGCCACGTGGGGAAGGAAACGGTTATAAAAGTTCACCATCCCCAAAAATTCTTGCAGCGCCCTGACCGTCTGAGGCTGGGGAAAATCCGCCACGGCGCACACTTTTTCGGGCAATGGGATCCCTCCTTCTGGAGAGATGCGGTGCCCCAAAAAATCAATCTCCGTCACGCCGAACTGGCGTTTTGCTGGGTTGATTATTAACCCGTGCTCCTCCAACCTCCGGAAAACCGTCCTGAGGTGGGTTTCGTGTTCGTCTTCGGATGCACTGGCTACCAGGATATCGTCCAGGTAGACGAACACGAACGGGAGATCGTGCAGCACTGAATCCATCATGCACTGGAACGTCTGTGCTGCGCCTTTTAACCCGAATGGCATGCGCAGGAACTCAAATAAACCGAACAGATTTATTACCGCTGTTTTGGGTACGTCCTCTGCGCACACTGGGACCTGGTGGTAACCGCAGACCAGGCCTATTTTGGAAAAAATGCGTGCTCCAGCGAGGTGAATGAAAAAATCCTGTATGTGGGGAATCGGGTAGCGGTCGCGGGATGTGGCGTTGTTCAACCTGCGGAAATCACCGCACGGTCACCACGAGCCCTCAGTCTTAGGGACCATGTGTAGCGGGGATGCCCATGGGCTGTTCGAATGCCTGATGATGCCCAACCTTTCCAGGTTGGCGAACTCCTCGCGCGCTATGGCCAGTTTAGCTGTGTCCAAGTGCCGAGGTCTTGCGAAAACGGGCGGCCCGGTGGTGGTGATAAAGTGCTCCACCCCGTGCTTAGCGATGGCCACCAAAAACGTCGGGACCGTGAGTGCTGGGAACTGAGTGAGCAGTGCATGGAACTTACCGCCTGGAGATGTGATGTTGGCTTGTGCTGTTGGCCGGGTCCCTCGAGCTATACAGGGGAGAGATTCAAAGGACAGTGCATTAACCAGGCGTTTGTTAGCAACATCCACAAGTAAATCATGCGCACACAGAAAATCAGTGCCCAGGATCGAGCAACACAGTGCTGCTATGATAAAAGTCCACTCGTACGAGCGGCCATGTAGAGATAAGGCCAGTGTTCTCTCACCGAACGTCTTAATCTCCGAGCCATTTACTGCCACAAGTCTGGGGCCGCTAGGTCCTGCCAGCCGGTCAGCATAGGACGGCAGGATGACGCTCTTCTGGGCTCCGGTGTCGACGAGGAAGCGTCTCCCCGAGCGCGAGTCCGTCACGTAGAGCAGCTTGTTCTCTTCGCCGGCGGTCGCAGCTGCTACCGACTGCCGGCCTTGGTGTTTCCTGAGCGCTTGAACTGGCACGGTGGCGCACATCTGCGCGCGTTCTCTCTGAAGCGGCGGTGGTAGAAGCAGAGCATGTCTCTCTGGTGCTCCTTGGCCCCTGCTGCCGCTACCGTCGTTGGCTCCTCGCCTCCCCTGGTCGTCTCGCTGCGCTCCGCTGCCACTGCATTGACAGTGATCGCCCTGGTGGTGAGGATGATCTGGTCTGCCTCCTGGGCTAGCGCACGGTAGTCACATGCGGCCAGCAACGGTGAATTGGCCAGAACCACTCCCCCCTCCGTTGGAAGGTTCCGGAGGAAAAGGTGGGCAAACAGAAAGTGCCCGTCGTCCGTGCCCATTAACGCCAGCATCTTCTCCATCAAGTTGACGGCCGAACCATCTCCTAACTCGGTCCGCCCCAGGAGCCTCTCCGCTCTCTCACATTCCGAGAGCGTGTAGTGCCGGGTCAGCGCAGCCTTGAGCGCCTCGTATTTGCTGCGGGCTGGAGGCTGATCGAGCAGGCTCACTACCTGCTGGGCTGTGCTAGCATCCAGCGCTGCTACCACATGGTAGAACTTGGTGTCGTCTGCCGTTACTCCCTGGAGGGCGAACTGGGCCTCGGTGTGGTGGAACCAAGAGTGCGGTTTGTGCTGCCAAAAGCCCGGTAGCTTGACTGAAACCGCACACGCATTGCTGGGGGCTCCAGACCTGGCTGTCTGTGGGATGGCTGCTGCGTCGCTGGGGTTTCCCGACCGGGCTGGCTCCGGGGTTCTTGACTCGTGTTCCATAATTCGTCTAGGGTCACCAGTGTGGAGTGTGTGAATAAAGAGGCAGATTCATGGACAGACGGTTTATTACACACTTCACATCTCACAAGCTCAGAACAGACTGACTCATTTCAGCAAGCTCTCCTATTTTTCCCAACTCACTTTTCACACGTTTCATGGCATTTCTCATCACACAGCATAACATTTACATTACACTGCATTCGACCCCCTATGTCCCTGACTCTTTCCTGCTATCTCCCCAGGAACCCCCTGGGCATTGTTCTCCCATGTTTATTCACTGTCTCTGCCTGAGATGCTACATAACCTGACTCCCTGAATGTCCTTGAGTGGCCCAGCCAGAGCCCAGACTTGAATCCAATTGAACATCTCTGGAGAGATCTGAAAATGGCTGTTCACCGACACCTCCCATCCAACCTGATGGAGCTTGAGAGGTGCTGCAAAGAGGAATGGGCAAAACTGCCCAAAGATAGGTGTGCCAAGCTTGTGGCATCATATTCAACAAGACAAAGGTTCATCAACAAAGTATTGAGCAAAGGCTGTGAATACTTATGTACATGTGATTTTTTTTTTTATTTTTAACAAATTTGCAAAAATCTCAAACTGTTTTACATTGTCATTATGGGGTATTGAGTGTGTGTGTGTGTGTGTGTGTGTGTGTGTGTGTGTGTGTGTGTGTGTGTGTGTGTGTGTGTGTGTGTAATTTTGAGGAAAAAATTAATTTAATCCATTTTTGAATAAGGCTGTAACAAAACAAAATGTGGAAAAAGTGAAGCATTGTGAATACTTTTCGGATGCACTGTACATACCAGTCACCTGTTGAGTCGGTACCGAAAAGGCCCAGATCACACCGTGGCCAATGCGTTGCTAGTTAGCATGCTAGTGATTTGGCTTTAGCATGCTTTGCTCATTTTTCCTTGGCATTTTCAGATGAAATAGAGTCCATCACTACAAAGGTATTGTCATTTGCTAATTGAGACAATAAATCCAACTCTAGCACTGCCCATTTTTTAAATAGACATGAAATGGCTTAAAGGGTACCTGTAGTGAATTTTAATAAATTGTAGAGGGTGAAAGGGAAAGGATGTAGAGGCAAGGCACGAGCGTAGGTCGACACAGATTCTTTATTGAACCCTCTATCACATGCACAGCCTGTGACCCCAGCGTAGGCACTGGGGCCGTGATGAGCCTAGTCTGGAAAGGCCTTGCCTCAGTTCCTCTGCGCTCTCTTGTATAGCTTTATTGACCTGCGCGTAGGAACTGAGGCTGGCGCATATTCATTAGGTCTGACGAAGGCCATGCGTGGCAAGATTATAATAACACTTGTTACATAGCAAAGCACCGTGTGGCACAATTAACATAACACTTGTTACCTTCCTACCATACATTCACCTCCCCGTGCTGTAGTTTAAAGCAGCAGGAGGTGAAGGTGTCAGAGTCTGGTGTAATTACCCCTGTGGGGTGCTATCCCCCTGAGTCCATTATTCAGCCCCTCTGTCTGCTTCTGGGTGAGAGACAATGTCTGTCTGCAGTGTGCTGGTGCCACCACACAGCCCCCCCCGAACACCCAGAAGGGACTGTGACCCCCTGGTCGTTTGGGCTCTAGTCGGCACCCGTGTAGCCTGAAGCAGGGGTTGCCACTCAGGTAGAACTGTCCTGCTGTCGAGGAGTGTCGGGGGGCATGTTAGTCCGTGGGTTGAAAGGGGGAGGGGTGAAAAAGTCTGCTCTGCTCCAAGTTCCAACACGTTGAATGGCCGTGGATCATGGGTGCACGGGGCTGGTGCGCGTCGTGCGTAATGGAACAAACCGGCAATCGGCAGGCTTTAGGGAGGGAGGTACGGGAAGAACGATGTGGAGGACAAGGGGGAGGTGGGTGGGAATAAGTGAGTGCTGGCCCGGGACGTCAAAAGTGTGTGGGCCGCACAAAAATTGCATGCGGATCAGCCATGAGTGAGGGAGTTTCCCAGTAAACCTGACGGTGATCCGCAGCGGCTGTGAAAAAAATTAAGTCTCTGACTCCTCGTGCGGGTCCGGTCCTGCGAGGATCTGGGGAAGGCAAATGGCCAAATTCCCCAAGGAAGCGTAGCGGCTGTGAAAAAACTGAAGCTGTGTCAGGGACTTGGCAGTTTTGCTTTAGGTGCGGGAGCAGCCCTAAAGGCATTGGGGAAAGCAATTGGCTAAATTCCCGTTGTGCGCAGCGGCTGAGAAACAAACACATGTCCTGCATGCGAGGCTGCATCTCTGCTTTAGGTGCGAGGGCAGCTCTAAAGGTTCCCAGGATGGCGATCGGCCGTGTTCCCCGGGCATGCGCAGCTGCGGAGGCTGATGTATGAGTCTGTGGAGCCGGTTTGTCCCTGGTGTGTGGCGCACACTGTGGCGCAGTGACCACATAGCTGGAAGTTGCGCTGTCCTCGTGATCCTGCGGTGTGTGCACGGGGCTTCTGTGCATGAAAACTCCGCTGTCGGGAGGTGAGTCAGGGTCGGGGAGCTTGTTGGAAATCAACGCAGATGGCACCGATGATCTTCCCCGTTTAGGCTGTTTCTGTGGCGTGCTCGTGTCGCTGATCCTTGTGCGTCTCGGTCCCCGCGCTGCGCTCCTCCTCCGGCCCTTGAAGTCACCATCATGGAGAGAGGAACGGGTGCGCGCGCTCCAGTGCACCCGTGCAGAGGACGCAGGCGATCTCTGGTACTCCGGAGTTCACATAGGAACTGAGGCTGGTGCATATTCATTAGGTCTGACGAAGGCCATGAGTGGCAAGATTATAATAACACTTGTTACATAGCAAAGCACCGTGTGGCACAATTAACATAACACATGTTACCTTCCTACCATACATTCGCCTCCCTGTGTTGTAGTTTAAAGCAGCAGGAGGCAGAGACGTCTTTAGAGTCTGGTGTAATTACTCCCGTGGGGTGCTATCCCCCTGAGTCCATTATTCAGCCCCTCTGTCTGCTTCTGGGTGAGAGACAATGTCCGTCCAGTGTGCTGGTGCCACCACAAAATAGCTATTTCAAAGGATCAAGTATGATACTCGTGGTTCCATCCGGTAATGTCAGTCATGATTTCTTGTCAAATATGCACAAGTTTCAAGTCACTGCTCTGTCTGTCAGTCAGTCATGGTCAGCACATCTTGCCTCTTACATGGGCTGTTGCAGCACCCGTAGTGATGCACAGTCATTGCTTTGTGTGATTGGCTGGGCTGCAGTGGACTGGTCACTGACCAGTGTGGCTGGCATTTGCATTATTTTCCTGGTTAAAATTTTTAAAATGTCAAATCACAAGTAACACCTCAAATCCTCAATATACATCATTCATTAAAATATTAGTTTTGTGGTGCACATATGTGGGTTTCATATGCTTCACATGTATATTACTGTATGCTTATTGTATGCTTCACGTCTCAGAGGAACAAAAGGACTGAACCTCCTAGTGGCAACAGGAGGATGTGAAATCTGGCCTTTTGTATGCAAAGAGATGGCCTTGAGGGATTTCCTGACCACCAGGACTTTAGGTGGAGGCGAGAAGACCTGGAGGGGGATGCATTGTGATTTGGGGATTAAAAGACAATTTGACTGTGTGCTTTGATGTCCTGGGGTATAAAAGGGACAGATGTTGGGGGATTCACTCTCTTTTTCTGTTTTTGGATGTTGGAGAATGTGAATGTGAATAAAACTGGACTTGAGAAATAAACTCAGCCTTGTCCTTCCACACTTCTCCACACTGGTGACCCTAAGACGTATCATGAGCAGAAGCAATTCTCCCGAGCCAGACTCGTCAGGAGCCAGCCAAATGAATGCAGCCACAGTTCAGCTACCTGACTTCTGGCAGAACAATCCGCGCTCCTGGTTTAACGCAGTCGAGGTGCAGTTCAATCTCCGGAGGATTTCGGTAGACGCCACAAAGTTCTACCATGTGGTTGCAAAGCTGGACAACCACACAGTCCAGCGAGTGGAGAGCCTGATCAACCACCCGCCGGACAGCGACAAGTACAGCACGTTGAAGGCTGCACTCATCCGTTACTTCACCCCCTCGGTGGAGGAGCGAGCAGAGGGGCTCCTGGCGCTGACTGAATTTGAGAGCGACAGACCTGCAGACCTGATGGGGAAGATGTTGAGTTTGAGAGACTCCGAAGATGATAACTTCATCTTCACCCACCTTTTCCTCAGGACCCTACCGTCAGCGGTGAGAGTGACCCTGGCCAGTTCACCACTGTTGGCCCAACGAGACTACCACGAGCTGGGCCAGGAGGCGCAACGACTCGTCAACGCCAATAAATGGCACGCGGCTACGGCTGTGGCAGCGGAGCTAGGCGCAACGTCCGGAGATGGCAGGGGGCCAGAGGCTGCAGCACCAGACTCACCGACGACGGCGGCGGCAGGGGCCAGGAAACACGGAGCAGACGACGTCCTTTGCTTCTACCATCGCCGCTTCGCAGAGAGGGCATGCAAGTGCATTCCACCGTGCCATCTCAAGCGCTCAGGAAACGGCAAGACTGGGGGTCGGTAGCAGCTGCGGCCCTCGGAGAGGAGAACAAGCTGCTTTACTTGAGGGATGCGCGCTCGGGGAGGCATTTCCTCGTGGACACAGGCTCCCAGCTGAGTTTCATCACACCTTCCTACGCTGACCGGCTGGCCCCTTCCAGTGGTCCCGGGGTGTCAGCAGCGAATGGCTCGGCGATTAAGACCTTCGGTGAGAGGACTCTGCTTCTGTCTTTACACGGCCGTACATTCGAGTGGACTTTCGTCATAGCGGCAGTCAATTTCAACATGTTAAGGGCTGATTTTTTGTGCTCACATGGTTTGTTGGTCGATCTTGCTAACAGACGCCTGGTTAATGCACTCTCTTTTTATTCTATTCCCTGTACAGCTCGAGTGGCCCCGCCAACAGCACAAGCCAACGTCACAGCTGCAGGTGGTAAGTTCCACACACTCCTCACTCAGTTCCCAGCACTCACGGTCCCAACATTTTCGGCAACCGTGGCTAAACACGGGGTGGAACATTTTGTTACTACCACCAGACCGCCCGTTTTTGCAAAAGCTCGGCGCTTGGATTCAGCTAAACTGACCATAGTGCGCGAGGAGTTCGCCAGCCTGGAAAGGTTGGGCATCATCAGGCGTTCGAAGGGCCCATGGGCTTCACCGCTTCACATGGTCCCGAAAGCTGATGGCTCGTGGCGACCTTGCGGTGATTTCCGCAGGTTGAACAACGCTACAGCGCACGACCGCTACCCGATCCCGCACATCCAAGATTTTTCAGTTCATTTGGCAGGGGCGCGCGTTTTTTCTAAAATAGACTTGGTACGCGGTTACCACCAGGTCCCAGTGCGCGCTGAGGACATACCCAAAACAGTGGTAATAACTCCTTTCGGGCTTTTCGAGTTTTTGCGCATGCCATTTGGGCTTAAAGGCGCGGCACAGACGTTCCAACGCATGAAGGACGCGGTTTTGCGCGATCTCCCCTTCGTGTTCGTCTACCTGGACGATATATTGGTAGCCAGCGCGTCCGAAGACGAACACGAAAACCACCTCACAGCAGTTTTCCGGAGGTTGGCAGAGCACGGGTTAATAATCAACCCAGCGAAGTGTCAGTTCGGGGTGACGCAGATTGATTTTTTGGGGCATCACGTCTCCCCAGAAGGAGCAGTTCCTCTGCCTGACAAAGTGCGTGCAGTAACAAATTTTCCCCAACCACAAACGGTCAAAGCGTTACAGGAGTTTTTGGGAATGGTGAATTTTTATAACCGTTTCCTCCCCCGTGCAGCGCAGCTCATGCAACCATTGTATGCTGCACTAAAAAAACAAAAACCCACAAATAAAGTCGAATGGTCTCCGGAGCGAGAGCACGCATTCTCTGAAGTCAAAACAGCCCTGGCAAACGCTGCGTTGTTGGCACATCCAGTCCCAGCGGCCCGCATGGCACTCACTACTGACGCGTCAGATGTGGCCATTGGGGCGGTCGTGGAACAGTATGTAGCTGGAGCCTGGCAACCGCTCGCCTTTTTCAGCAGGACCCTGCGCGACAGCGAACGAAAATACAGCGCATTCAACAGGGAGTTGTTATTTATTTTTTATTTTATTTTACCTTTATTTAACCAGGAAAAAAACCCGTTGAGATTAAAAACCTCTTTTTCAAGGGAGTCCTGGCCAAGAGGCAGCAAAAAAAAAAAAATCACAAATACACTTAAAATGACATACAAATCATATAAAACAGTTACAAATTAGTGAGGCCGTCTCAAGTGTTCTCAATCTGGATTTAAAGTCGTTCAATGAAACAAGTCCCGTTAATTTCCAGTCTTTTTGCAACATGTTCCATGTAGAGGGGGCTGAGAACATGAAAGCTCTTTTTCCCAGCTCAGTACGGGCAAATGGAACAGAAAGCAACAAATGATCATTAGAACGCAAACCATAAGAATCAACACTTCTTAGTGTGATCAAATTACAAATGTAAGGGGGCAACAGTCCAAGCATGGCCTTGCAAATAAAAATGTACCAGTGAGTCAACCTCCTGGTGGACAAAGAGGGCCATCCCACTCTAGAATACAGTTCACAGTGATGGGTCAAGGCTCTACAATTTGTAACAAACCTCAAAACAGCATGATATACAGAGTCAATCTTACTCAGACACTGAGCTGAAGCGTTCATATACAAGAGGTCTCCATAATCTAAAATAGATAAAAAAGTTGCAGTAACAAGACGCTTTTTAACCTCAAAAGAAAAACAACATTTATTTCGTAATAAAAAACCCAGTTTCAGTTTAAGTTTCTTCACAAGATTTTCAACATGGGGCTTAAAAGTCAGAGCGTCATCAAGCAAGATACCAAGATACTTGTACGAGTGAACCACCTCAATTTCATTTCCCTCAAAAGTGGACACTGTGGGAAAAATTTGTGGACTCTTCCTAAAATTTGAAAACCACATCAGATTAGTTTTGTCAGCATTAAGGACTAGTTTTAGCTGCAGAAGTGTGTGCTGCACCACATTAAAAACTTTCTGCAGAGAAGCAACAGCATTAGCAGGGGAAGAGCCAAAGCAGTACATAATTGTCATCAGCATAAAAATGCAAACTAGCATCAGACACATTTTGTCCTAGATCATTAATGTACATAATGAATAGGAGGGGTCCTAATACAGAACCCTGTGGCACCCCCTTGTGGACACTGACAATTTCAGAACACAAACCATCATATTTAATACATTGGGTCCTGTCACTCAAATAATTTGCGAACCAGGAGACTACATGTTCCGACAGTCCAAAACTGATGAGTCTTTGCTTTAAAACTGTGTGGTCCACAGTGTCAAAAGCCTTTGACAGATCAATGAAAAGTGCAGCACAGTGCTGCTTTTTATCAAGAGCAACAAGTATATCATTGACCACTTTTGTAGCAGCAGTAATAGTGCTGTGCTTTTTTCTAAAGCCCGATTGCAGTTTTGAAAGAAGTTCATTTGAGTATAAAAACTCTTTAAGTTGCTTTACACACGGGAGATTCAAGAATCTTGGACAAGACACACAAATTTGATATTGGTCTGTAGTTAGTTAAAACTGCTGGGTCACCTCCTTTTAAGAGAGGAACCACAAAAGCTGACTTCCATACTACAGGAATCTCTTTGTTTTCAATTGATAAATTAAAAAGTACTGTAAGAGGCTGTGCAATAAAATCGGCAGCCATTTTTAAAAAGTAAGGCTCTATCAAGTCTGGTTCAGGAGGTTTTCTGTGATTCAAAGTTTTGAGAGCCTTATGAACTTGCTGTACAGTAAAAGGTACAAGTCTAAAAGGTTCTCCAAAAAACATTTGGGAATTAGTACAGTGAGGCACAGATGTAGCTCCTGTAGAGTTAAACAGAAAACCAGATGACACAAAATGCTTAGTGAAGCAATTTAAAACCTCAGTTCTATCATAAACTGGGACTGAGCCATTTAAAACAAAAGTAGGAAGAACCTGAGAGCTTTTGTTCACAGATAAACCTTTGATCACTTTCCAAAATTTCTGTGGATTATTAAGACTCTCAGTTATGACAGATAAATAATATTCAGATTTAGCCTTTTTAATAAAAAAAGTGCATTTATTTCTCAGTTGTCTAAAAATGGACCAATCACTGGCAGTATCAGTTTTCCTGGCTTTGGCCCAAGCCACATTACGCTGATAAATGGCATCAGACAGTTCTGGAGAGAACCAGGGGTTTTCACGCCCCTTTACTCTGAATTTCCCTCTAGGAGCATGTTTATTTACAATTTTCTCAAAGTTTTCTTTAAAGAAAGTCCACGCTAACTCAACGTCTGGCAACAGGTCTATATGTTCCCAATTAACCAAGGGCAAATCATGATGATAAGCTTGTTCATTAAATTTCTTCAAATTCCGCTTGAAAATAATGCGCGGTTTACATTTGGGGATTTTTGTATCTCTGCACACTGCAACAACACAATGATCACTCAAATCATTGCAGAAAACACCCACAGATGAAAATTTATGAGGAGCATTTGTTAAAATTAAGTCAATCAAAGTGGACTTTTCAGGACTTTTAATATTTGGCCTAGTTGGATAGTTAATCAACTGGCTTAAAATTTACAGAGTCACAGAAAGATTTAAATTCTTCAGAAGCTACGTTTAACTGTTAGCTCTCCACTTGGCCATTCGCCACTTCCAGTTCTGGCTGGAAGGACGCCGTTTCACCGCGTTCATTGACCACAAGCCGCTGACTTTCGCGATGGCCAAGATTTCAGAACCTTGGTCGGGCCGGCAGCAGAGACAGCTGGCTGCGATATCGGAGTTTACTACCGATATCCAGCATGTGGCGGGTAAACTTAATGTAGTGGCTGACTGCCTCTTGTGCGCCGTGGCGGCTCCAGCCCGCGTAGGGGTAGATTCTGCAGCCATGGCCGCGGAGCAGGTTAGCGACACGGAAGTGCGCGCGGCCCCGGTCCGTGTGGGGATAGATTATGCAGCCATGGCTGCGGAGCAGGTTAGCGACGCGGATGTGCGTGTGCTCCAGTCTGGACCAACAGGGTTAAGGCTGGAGAACAGGGTGCTGCAAGACGGTATGCCCTCCCTAATCTGCGATGTCTCCACTGGGCGACCGCGTCCTGTGGTACCAGCCGCGTGGCGCCGCCGCGTTTTTGACTCGATCCATTCTCTGGCGCACCCGGGAGTGCACGCGTCGGTCAAAATGGTAGGAGAGAAATTTGTATGGCCGAGCCTGCACAAACAAGTTAGAGAGTGGGCGGCAGCCTGCATGGCTTGTCAACGGGCCAAGGTTCATAGACACATGAGAGCTCCCTTGGAGCCGTTTCACATTCCAGCTAAAAGGTTTGATCATGTCCACGTGGACCTCGTAGGCCCCCTCCCGCCCTCATAAGGATGCACACATCTTCTGACAATGGTTGACCGCACCACGCGCTGGCCGGAAGTGGTTCCGCTGTCGTCAACCACAGCCGAGGAGGTGGCGCGCGCGTTTTTAACGGCATGGGTAGCGCGTTTTGGAGTCCCGTCGGACATTACGTCCGACAGAGGCCCTCAATTTGTTTCCGAACTTTGGTCAGCGATGGCCCGCAGCCTGGGGGCAACGATCCACCGCACGACCGCGTACAACCCGCAGACTAACGGGTTATGCGAACGTTTTCACAGGTCATTGAAGGCGGCTCTCAGAGCGTCGCTTACGGATGCAAATTGGGTTGACAAGCTACCATGGGTTTTATTGGGGTTGCGTTCTGCACCTAAAGAGGATTTAGAAGCCTCCCCAGCTGAGCTAGTTTTCTCACACCCACTTCGGCTGCCCGGGGAATTTCTCCCAGATAATCCAGCGCCAGAGTGCTCCCCGGCTCAGCGGTTACAGAATAGCACGGGCCCGAGCACGCTACCTGGCCCCGTTCACCACAGTTTTCCGTGTGTTTTTGTGCCTAAGGCTTTAAAAAATGCGGAGTTTGTTTTTGTCAGACATGATGCCCATTGTCCACCTTTATGCCCACTTTATGATGGACCATATAGAGTGCTGGAAACAGGGGATAAGCATTTTTTGCTAGATTTGGGGGGCAGAAAAGAAATGATTGGCATAAACAGGCTCAAACCCGCTTTTGTGGTAGCTGACGAAGTTGTGCAGTTGGCTAAGGCTCCTCAGCGCGGCAGACCCCCTAGAGAGCATTCCCCAGAACACCCACAGAGGTTGACTAACAGTTCTCATCCGCAGGCAGCAGCTCCACAGCAGGAAGACGCCGCGGAGGTGGTACAGCCTGCTTACAGCAAATACGGGAGAAGGCTGAGGCCCAAGCGGCACGTGGACTAATATGTAGTGATTTTATTATGACATGCAATCTGTGGTTATGTTGTTCCATCTTAGACGTTTGGGGGGGTCATGTGGTGCACATATGTGGGTTTCATATGCTTCACATGTATATTACTGTATGCTTATTGTATGCTTCACATCTCAGAGGAACAAAAGGACTGAACCTCCTAGGGGTAACAGGAGGATGTGAAATCTGGCCTTTTGTATGCAAAGAGATGGCCTTGAGGGATTTCCTGACCACCAGGACTTTAGGTGGAGGCGAGAAGACCTGGAGGGGGATGCATTGTGATTTGGGGATTAAAAGACAATTTGACTGTGTGCTTTGATGTCCTGGGGTATAAAAGGGACAGATGTTGGGGGATTCACTCTCTTTTTCTGTTTTTGGATGTTGGAGAATGTGAATGTGAATAAAACTGGACTTGAGAAATAAACTCAGCCTTGTCCTTCCACAGTTTTTAGTTATTTTTCCCTCTTGTGAAAAACAGAAATTAAATGAGGAGAACAAACCCATTGAACACTTATCTGAAGGGATAGGATGATTCATAATGGGACATCTTTATATTTAAGGGTTGAAACCTGGTGATTAATCTAACTTAATACCCACAAGCCTCCTCCTCCCTCTCTGGTTCATATAGATAACCGTTTAAACCCGCTTCATCGTAGGGACTGGCTATTGTTTACTCGTCCACAGTAAGGGTGGATTCACACTACAACATTTGGACCAACTTTTACTGATGCTTTGGCAAACGTCTGGCTCTGCTGGCAAAAGTTGATAAGTTAATGATGGTTGGTGTTTGTTGGCAAACACTGGCAAAAGTTGGTAAGTTAATGATGGTTGGTGTTTGTTGGCAAACACTGGCAAAAGTTGTGTTCCTTAAATTTTCAGCATGCTGAAAATTTGCCAGTGGTTGGAAATGTCTTCTGCAATTAATTTAATTTAATTTAAATAAACACTGGTGAAAGTTGTGTTCAGTTTGTAAAGTTCCTGAGCACTGGGCTAAGTTATGCAGCGTTTGCCTAAGTCAGCCTAAGTTAAGCGCCGTTGGCAAATGTTGACTGAAATGCTGGTGGAAGCAAATGTTTTTAGATTGAAACTCACTTCAGACATGCATGGACAAAAGAGAAATAGAGGGGGGATTAAAAAAAGATATATATATTAAAATCTCCCAAAAGTGTGACAGCCCAAAAGAAAGAAAAAAATCTCTTCATTGAGAAATTTACTGTTCTTAATTTTCTGCTCCATGCATAATCATTCTCCAGGATTTGTGGGGATTCAAACAGTGCTGATGTGGTGTTAAAAAGTAAATGACATTTAATGGGATTTTTTGTTATTTTAATGGAGAGAGGTGTAACAGTCAAAACATAATCACCCGTCATTTTATTTATATGATACGCTAAATAGTTTTTTTTCATTCCATCCACGTTCATATTTTAAATGCAGACTTAGTGCTGGAATCTATAGGCATTATTGTAATTTCTTTAGAGGAATGAATGAATCAATGAATGAACAGAGGAAAAGGGTATGCAGAAGTAACTACATACTGTAGGAATATAAAACGAAAATCAATACTGCCTCCACAAACGATCTTTATATGAGCGTCGCCTGACATTGATGTCAGTTGACCTGCGCTGAGTATTTCTCTGATTTTGTAAAATGTCTGTACAAGTCGATCTGAACACTATTGTGTGAACCCAGCTTAAGCCGGAATCAATGACTGTACATCACTTCTGGCCGGCAATGGCTGCTCCCCATTGGTTTTGTCCGAGCAGGTTTCATGGGATACAATTATTCAGTATACTGACTCTAGGGGGTTATTTTTACTGAATAAGCACATTTTTGGTTTATAAGTAATACCTAAAGCACAATTAATGTTGTTATAATGACCAGTACTGGTTAACGTTTATACAAGGGCAGGCATAAACAGTTTTTTTCAGAAGGATAGGACTTTCGGGTCATGGATGTATAATTTCTTGTCAAATAGCGCCTCACTGTGGAAATTAAGGTATCCAAAACAGTGTTGCAATTCTCAGAGAGTTGATAGTAAATTACTGTTAGTAACGGGAGATTGTTGTCACATGTACTAAACAGCCAGTACTTGCCAGAAATTCCTGCAGCTCCTTCAGTGTAGCTGTCGGCCTCTTGGCAGCCTCCCTAACCAGTTTTCTTCTCGTTTTTTCATCAATTTTGGAGCAACGTGCAGTTCTTGGTAATGTCACTGTTATGCCATATTTTGTCCACTTGATGATGACTGTCTTCACTGTATTCCATTGTATATTTAATGTCTTACAGATTCTTTTGTACCCTTCTCCTGACTGATACCTTTGAACAATGAGATCTCGCTGATGCTTTGGAAGCTCTCTGCAGACCATGGCTTGTGCTGTAAGACGTGGCTACAAAAATGTCAGGAAAAGCCTAGAACAGCTGAACTTTATTTGGGGTTAATCAGAGGCACTTCGAATGGTAGAAGGTGTGTGCTGACTCCATTTAACATGAGATTGAATGTGATTGGTTAATTCTGAACACAGCCACATCCCAAGTTATAACAGGGTGTGCATATTTATACAAACAGGTTATTGTAAGTTTTTTGTTTTTCCCCTTAAAAGATTTGTTTGTTTTTCAATTGGGTTGTCCATCCATCCATCCATCCATCTTCTACCGCTTTTCTGGAGGTCCGGGTCACGGAGGCAGCAGTTCAAGCAGAGAAGCCCAGACTTCCCTCTCCCCAGCCACCTGCTCCAGCTCTTCAGAGAGGATACCAAGGCGTTCCCAGACCAGCTGGGAGACATAGTCTCTCTACCGAGTCCTGGGTCTGCCCCGGGGTCTCCTCCCAGTGGGACGTGCCTGAAACACCTCAAGTGGGAGGTATCCAGGAGGCATCCTAATCAGATGCCCATACCACCTCAACTGACTCCTTTCAATGTCGAGGAGCAGCGGTTCTACTCTGAGCCTCTCCCGGATGACTGAGCTCCTCACCCTATCTCTGAGGGTAAGTCCAGCAATCCTACGGAGAAAGCTCATTTCAGCCACTTGTATCCGCAGTCTTGTTCTTTTGGTCATTACCCAAAGCTCGTGACCATAGGTGAGAGTAGGAACATAGATTGACTGGTAAATCGACAGCTTTGCCTTAGAACTAAGCTCCCTCTTCACCACAACAGACCGGTACAAGGTCCGCATCACTGCACATGCTGCTCCAATCCGTCTGTCAATTTCTCGCTCCATTTTCCCCTCACTCGTGAACAAGACCCCAAGATACTTAAACTCCTCCACTTGGGGCAGGAGCCTGTCCCCAACCCGAGAGGACAATCCACCTTTTTCCGGCTGAGGACCATGAACTCGGACTTGGAGGTGCTGATTCTCATCCCAGCCGCTTCACACTCAGCGGCAAACCATCCCAGCAAGAGCTGTAGGTCATTGCTGGATGAAGCCAACAGGACAACATCATCTGCAAACAACAGAGATGAGATCCTGTGGTCACCAAGCATGACGCCCTCCATTCCCTGGCTGTGCCTAGAAATCCTGCCCATAAAAATTATGAACAGGATCGGTGACAGAGGGCAGCCCTGGCGGAGTCCAACTCTCACTGGGAATGAGTCCGACCGAGTGTTGGCAATACGAACCAAACTCTCACAACGGTCGTACAGAGACTGAATAGCTCGTAACAACAAGCCCGATACCCCATACTCCCGAAGCACCCCCCACAAAAAACCACGAGGGACGTGGTCAAATGCCTTCTCTAAGTCCACAAAACACGTAAACTGGTTGGGCAAACTCCCACAAACCCTCAAGAATTCTCAAGAGGGTAAAGAGCTGGTCCGATGTGCCACGGCCAGGACGAAAACCACATTGCTCCTCCTGAATCCAAGGTTCGACCAACGGCCGGATTCTCCTCTCCAGTACCTTGGCATAGACCTTCCCAGGGAGGCTGAGGAGTGTGATCCCTCTAAAGTTGGAGCACACCCTCCGGTCCCCTTTTTTGAAGAGAGGAACCACCACCCCGGTTTGCCATGCCAAAGGCACTGCCCCCGACCTCCATGCAATGTTGCAGAGGCGTGTCAACCATGAGAGCCCAACAACATCCAGGGCCTTGAGGTACTCAGGGTGAATCTTGTCCACCCCCGGGGCCCAGCCACCAAGGAGATTTTTAACCACCTTGGCGACCTCAGCCCCTGTGATAGGCGAGTCATCCCCCTCGTCCCCAAACCCTGCTTCCTCTGTGGAAGGCGTATCAGTGGGATTGAGGAGATCCTCGAAGTATTCCTTCCACCACCCAACGATATTCCCCAGTCGAAGTCAACAGTGTCCCATCCGCACCATACACAGTGTGGACAGGGAGCTCAATTGGGTTGTACAGGTTATAATTCACATTAATGGTGGAAAAAGTTTTGAAATGATTTGTCTTGGTCTCATTTTTTACACACTCGCAAAAACCTGGCATTTGAACAGGGGTGTGTAGACTTTTTATATCCACTGTAGGTGTTACTCCATTCTTCAACACCATATGCCATATATGGGACTATGAAAGAGCACTGTGTAGCAGCATGTAGAGTGATTCTTTATTTAAAAAATGTTTTGCTTAACATCATATTGCAACAGACCTTGATATTTTAGTTGTAATATATTTAATATGTGGTTTCCAATTTAATTTGGCATCTGTTATTATACCTAAAAATGTAATATTCCACACCCTCTCAATTTCTGTCATTTATCATAAAGTTTTTATTGTGGTGGACTCACATACGTGACCTGTTTTTGGACTCACATTTTAGACCAGAACAATGGCAGAGCTCCCTTGGTGATTACAGGAAGCTGCAAGAGTGTTAGCTTTGGTATGCAAAGCTTGAGACTGTGGGGTATAATTAAAGGATTAAAGAAGGGATGCATTGTAGACAGTGGGGGTGATATCATGGAGAGAGGATGCATTGTTACTGTCATTATAATGCAATGTGGTTGGTGAGACATGTGAGTTGTGAACTGTAAGAGTCCTGTTATATAAGGACGAGAGTTCCCTGCGTGGCTCTCTTTTTTCTGCTTCGTGATGTTGGAGATGTGAATAAAGCTGACTCGAGAGAGAACTCTGTCTCGTCATTCTCACATTTCCACACTGGTGACCCTAAAACGTATCATGCAAGAGGAAAATTCCCCCGGGCCAGCCTCGTCAGGATCCCCCAGCCAAGCGAATGCCGCTACAGTCCAGCTACCGGACTTCTGGCAGAACAATCCACGCTCCTGATTCAACGCGGTTGAGGTGAAGTTCAACCTCCGGGGGATATAGGTAGATGCCACAAAATTCTACCACGTAGTCGCAAAGCTGGTCAACAACACGGCCCAGCATGTGGAGAGCCTGATCGACCAGCCGCTGGACAGCGACAAATACGGCATGTTGAAGGCTGCACTCATCCAGCAATTCACCCCCTTGGCGGAGGAGCGAGCAGAGAGGCTCCTGGCGCTGATGGAGTCGGAAAATGACATGCCCGCGAACCTGATGAAGAAGTTGTTGAGGTTGAAAGACTCTGACGACGATCACTTCATTTTCACCCACCTCTTCCTCAGGACTATACCGTCAGCAGCGAGAGCGACCCTGGCCAGTTCGCCACTGTTGGCCCAACGGGACTACCGCGCGCTGGGCCGAGAAGCACAGCGGATTGTCAACGCCACCAAGCGGCGCACAGCCGGGGCCGCTGCAGCAGAACTCAGCGCGGCGACCAGAGACGACAGGAGGCCAGAGGCAGCAGTACCAGACTCACCAACGACGGCCGTGGCAGGGGCCAGGGAACGCGGATCGGACGTCCTTTGTTTCTACCATCGCCGCTTCACAGAGAGGGCATGCAAATGTGTACCACCGTGCCAGTTCGGGCGTTCGGGAAACGCCAAGACCGGGGGTCGGTAGCAGCCGCGGCCCTCGGGGAGAACAAGCTGCTCTACTTGTCGGACGCACGCTCGGGGAGGCAGTTCCTCGTCGACACAGGCTCCCAGTTGAGTTTCATCACACCTTCCTACGCGGACAGACTAGCTGGTTCCGGAGGTCCCTGGGTGACAGCAGCGAACGGCTCGGAGATTAAGACCTTTGGTGAGAAGACTCTGCTCCTGTCTCTACACGGCCATACATTTGAGTGGACTTTTGTTGTAGCAGCAGTAAATTTCAATATGTTGGGGGCTGATTTTCTGTGCTCACATGGTTTGTTGGTTGATCTCGCTAACAGGTGCCTGGTTAATGCACTTTCTTTTGATTCTATCCCCTGCACAGCGCGAGTGGCCCCGCCAACAGCACAAGCCAATGTCACAGCTGCAAGCGGTAAGTTCCACACACTGCTCACTCAGTTCCCAGCACTCACGGTCCCCACATTTTCGGCATGATGGACGCGGTGCTTCGCGATCTCCCTTTCGTGTTCGTCTACTTGGACGATATTTTAGTAACCAGCGCGTCCGAAGACGAACGCGAAAAACACCTGGCCACAGTTTTCCGAAGGTTGGGAGATCACGGGTTAATAATCAGCACAACGAAGTGTCAGTTGGGGTGGCGCAGATCAATTTTTTAGGACACCGCGTCTCCCCTGAAGGAGCAGTTCCGCTTCCTGACAAAGTGCGCGCGGTGGCAGATTTTCCCCGGCCGCAGACGGTCAGGGCGTTGCAGGAGTTTTTGGGAACAGTGAATTTTTATAACCATTTTCTCCCCCGCGCGGCACAACTCATGCAGCCGCTGTATGCTGCGCTCAAAAAAAAGAAACCCGCGGATAAGGTCGAGTGGTCCCCGGAGCAGGACCAAGCGTTCGCGGAGGTGAAAGCAGCCTTGGCAAAGGCTGCGTTGTTGGCACACCCAGACCCAACGGCCCGCATAGCGCTCACCACTGACGCTTCAGAGGTGGCCATAGGGGCGGTCGTGGAGCAACATGTAGCCGGGGTTTGGCAGCCCCTCGCCTTTTTCAGCAGGACCTTGTGCGATAGCGAACGTAAATACAGCGCGTTCGACAGGGAGCTGCTCACTCTCCATTTGGCCATTCACCACTTTCAGTTCTGGCTAGAAGGACGCTCTTTCACCGCGTTCGTTGACCACAAACCGCTAACATTCGCGATGGCCAAGGTTTCCGAACCGTGGTCAGGTCGGCAGCAGAGACAGCTGGCCGCGATATCAGAGTTTGCCACTGATATCCAGCATGTGGCGGGCAAACTCAATGTAGTGGCAGATTGCCTCTCGCGCGCCGTAGCGGCCCCAGTCAGCGTAGGAATAGATTACGCAGCCATGGCCGCGGAGCAGGTTAGTGACGCAGATGTGCGCGCGCTCCAGTTTGGACCAACAGGGTTAAGGCTGGAGAACAGGGTGCTGCAAGACGGTATGCCCCCCCCTAATCTGCGATGTCTCCATGGGACGGCCGCGTCCAGTAGTACCAGCTGCGTGGCGCCGCCGCGTTTTTGACTCGATTCATTCTTTGGCGCACCCAGGAGTGCGTGCGTCGGTCAAAATGGTAGGAGAAAAATTTGTGTGGCCGAGCCTCCGCAAACAAGTTAAAGAGTGGGCAGCAGCCTGCACGGCGTGTCAACGAGCCAAAGTACACAGGCACACGAGGGTTCCTTTGGAGCCGTTTCACATTCCGGGCAAGAGGTTCGACCACGTTCATGTGGACCTCATGGGCCCCGTCTCGCTGTCACAAGGGTGCACACACCTTCTCACAATGGTGGACTGCACCACACGCTGGCCTGAAATGGTCCCGCTGGCATCAACCACGGCCGAGGAGGTTGCGCGCGTGTTTTTAACAGCTTGGGTGGCGCGCTTTGGCGTTCCATCGGACGTTACGTCCGACAGAGGCCCTCAATTTGTTTCCGAGCTTTGGTCGACAGCCTGGGTGTCACAATTCACCGCACAACCGCGTACAATCCGCAGGCTAACGGGTTATGCGAACGTTTTCATAGGTCATTGAAAGCAGCTCTCAGGGCGTCACTGACGGGTGCAAATTGGGTAGACAAGTTACCGTGGGTGTTATTGGGGTTGCGTTCTGTGCCTAAAGAGGACTTAGAAGCCTCCCCAGCAGAGCTCGTGTTTGCGCAGCCACTCCGGCTCCCTGAGGAGTTTCTCCCAGATAACCCTGCGCCAGACGCCTCCCTGTCTCAGCTGTTGCGGAGTAACATAGAATCAAGCACGCTGCCCGGCCCCGCGCACCACAGTTTTCCGCGCGTTTTTGTACCTAAAACTTTGAAGAATGCAGAGTTTGTTTTTGTCAGACACAATGCGCATCGAACCCCGCTGCGACCGCCTTATGACGGACCCTTCAGAGTGTTAGAAACAGGGGACAAGCAGTTTTTGCTAGATTTGGGGGGTAGGAAAGAGAAAGTTGGCATAAACAGACTCGAACCCGCTTTTGTGGTGGCAGATGAGCAAGTGCTGTTGGCGAGGGCCCCGCGGCGAGGCAGACCCCCGCGGGGGACTTCGCAGAGTAATGTTTCCCCAGAACTCCCACAGGTGCTGACAAAAGGTTTCCACCCCCAGACGGTAAACCCCCAGCGTGACAGCGCTGCGGAGACGTCGAACCCCAGCTACAGCAGATACGGCAGGAGACGGAAGCCCAGACAGCATGTGGACTGATGTGTATTGATACTATCACGGCATGCATGTTGTTATTCCCTTGTTTGTTCTAAAATGCTGGGGGGGCTTTGTGTGGTGGACACACATACGTGACCTGTTTTTGGACTCACATTTTAGACCAGAACAATGGCAGAGCTCCCTTGGTGATTACAGGAAGCTGCAAGAGTGTTAGCTTTGGTATGCAAAGCTTGAGACTGTGGGGTATAATTAAAGGATTAAAGAAGGGATGCATTGTAGACAGTGGGGGTGATATCATGGAGAGAGGATGCATTGTTACTGTCATTAAAATGCAATGTGGTTGGTGAGACATGTGAGTTGTGAACTGTAAGAGTCCTGTTATATAAGGACGAGAGTTCCCTGCGTGGCTCTCTTTTTTCTGCTTCGTGATGTTGGAGATGTGAATAAAGCTGACTCGAGAGAGAACTCTCTCGTCATTCTCACATTTCCACATTATTTAAATTCACTGATCGGTTCCCATATATTATAATCCATCCATCTTCTTCCGGTTAATCCTTTTCGGGTCGCGGCGGGGGCTGGAGCCTATCCCAGCATCTTTGGACGAGAGGCAGGGTACACCCTGGCCAGATCGCCAGTCCATTGCCGGGCCAACACAGAGAGACAGACAACCATTCACTCTCGCAGTCATACCTAAGGACAATTTAGAATCCCCAGTTTGATGCCAATTAACCTAAATTGCATGTTTTTGGCATGTGGGAGGAAACCGGAGAAATCCTGGAGTAAACCCACGCAGACACACAGATATTATAATCCAAAATATATTATATCGGGTTTGTGCGCACATAACCTGCTCTTCTCCTGGGTCGTGTAGAAGAGCAGCTGTTTTCCCAGTAGGGCAGACTGGTCTGGCAACTACTCCCCCCCCCCCCCCCCCCATGTAGTGAAAAATCCTGTTCTGGCTTCAAATAGTCAATATTAACCCTTGAACAGAAAACACTGGCTGAGTGTTTTGTCATTGTCATAATTAAAGTTGTGGGTTGATACAAGATATTTGTTGGCTGTTAATCCTGATTGCACTATATTTTTTCTGCTCTTCAAGCTAAACCTATAACTTTGTGGTCATTCATTTTATTTAGTAATTGGCAGTGGTTATGACCATGGAAGCTGTATCCTATATAAAATGTCTATTGTTGAGTGGACAATCCGACAAAACCTTTTCAGATCAGCTCCAAGCCAATTGCTGCTATGGTTTAGGTAGATCGTTAAGTTTATTGGTTTATTTGTCGGGGACCGGTTCCAAGGTTGTCATAGCCAGAAGCGGCACTGGGGTTAAGCTCCCAGTGCTCATAAAATGCTCCTTATGGAGTGCGTCTCGAAAAGCCTCTGACAACTAAGTCCAACTCCTAGCCTCCCCGTGTGGTTTAGTCTCTAAGCCCGGCGGAACTGCTTTTACTAATAGGAGAAGGGGCGAGGGCGGAACTCTGGTGCCTTAAAACCAGATGCTTCGGGTAGATGGTGGCTCGTCAACCTGGGAAGGTAGCCCATCTAGGGGAAGGTAAACCCTGATTTCAAACCTCCGCTGCCTTGTGGCACACCCGGTCACGGGAAAGGCTTCGGGAGTCAACCCTGAGGAAAAATCTGGAGTTGGAGCCCCTAAGGCAGTTCTCTGTTGTGCTCAACATCGTTCTGGCAGCTCCTGCGATGGCGCTGGTGCCAAACTGTAGCAGCCCTGCTGTTCCTTTGGATTCATCAGTGACGTGGAGAGGGGGGACATGCTGCATGGGCAACATCTTGTCCTCCACATCTTCCTGCCCAGGCTTGAATCCTACCAACGCCCAACGCTGGAAGGTAGAACACTGGATCACTGGAGAGGACACTCCAGCTTCGCCTTTGGCGTAGACAAAACACGGGGAATGACAGTTACCGGTTATAAGCCACCGCTCAATTGGCGTAGAGCGTGGCGCCAGGGGCTGTTCCTGACAGTGGGAGAGATCATCGGATCTCACTGGACAGCTACCACCCGCCTCAAGCTGGGCAACCCCCAGCCAATAAGGTGTTGTCCCGCCACAGCTTGCTTTCCTCATTGGGTGCATGGGGATGAGGAGAAGTCCGAACAGCAGGCTGAGAACCTTCGCACCAGGCAAGACAAAAAAACAAAAGAGACCAACTCTAAAACTGGGAACTTGGAACGTCCGCACTATGATGACAGGACTCGCTGCTAACCTCAAGGACATCAACGACACCAGGAAGACTGCCATCATCAATAATGAGCTGAAGAGACTGGGAGTGGATATCACCACTCTCCAGGAAACACGGTTGGCAGATGCAGGCACACTGAGAGAGAAGGACTACACGTTCTACTGGCGGGGAAAGGGCAGTGACGAACACAGGGAACACGGAGTGGGCTTCGCAGTGAAGAACACCTTGCTGAAGATGGTGGAACCGGGCAGCAATGGCTCTGCACGACTCCTCACCCTCCGCCTCAACACCACTCAAGGCCCAGTCACCCTCGTCAGTGTGTGTGCCCCAACACTGACAGCCACACCAGAGGCAAAAGACGAGTTTTACGAGAATCTCGCAGCAACTGTCAGGATCATCCCCAACTCTGAACAACTCATTCTCCTTGGAGACTTCAATGCCAGAGTTGGTGCTGACCACGACTCCTGGCCCTCCTGTCTTGGACCATTTGGCGTGGGCAGAATGAACGACAACAGACAGCGGCTGCCCGAGTTCTGCACATATCATGATCTGTGCATCACAAACTCGTTCTTCAAGACCAAGCCCCAACACAAGGTTTCCTGGCAACATCCGCGCTCAAAGCACTGGCACCAGCTGGACTTGATCCTGACCAGGCGCAACTCACTGAAGAACGTGCTAATCACCCGTTCGTTCCAGAGTGCAGATTGCGACACAGACCATTCATTGGTGTGTTGCAAGGTCAAACTGCAGCTGAAGAAATTCCATCGTGCTAGACAGCCTGGAAAGGCACGGATTGAGACCAGCAAGATGGCCCAACCAGAACTTGTTGAGCAGTTTGCCTCCACCTTTGAGAAGGAACTTGGTGTACCACAAGAAGGAGAATCTGCAAAGCAGAAGTGGGAAGAGCTGCGAAACACCATCCACCACACAGCCTTGGCTACCTTTAGGAGGAAGACCTCGAAGTCACAGGACTGGTTTGATGCCAAGTTTACCGAGATGACCCCCGTCATTGAAGCCAAGCGCTCAGCACTTGCTGAGTACAAGAAGTACCCAAACGAGAAGAATCTCCAGATTCTCAGGGCTGCGAGAAGCAAAGTTCAGCAGACTGCTTGGCACTGTGCCAACGAGTACTGGACTCAGCTCAGCCAAGACATTCAAACCGCTGCCATAACAGGGAACATATGTGGTATGTACGATGGCATCAAGAAAGCACTTGGTCCGGCTCAGAGCAAGACGGCCCCCCTCAAATCCTCCACTGGGGAGATGATCACAGAAAAGAACAAGCAGATGGAGAGATGGGTGGAACACTACCTCGACCTCTACTCCAGACAGAACACCGTGACACCGTCAGCCCTTGATGCCATCGACTGCCTGCCATCCAACCATCGACGAACTCAGCAAGGCCATTGATAGCTTGGCCGCTGGCAAGGCACCCGGCAACAACGGCATACCCCCCGACTTGATCAAGCACTGCAAGACCGCCCTACTGCTGCCATTGCATGACGTCCTCTGCTAGTGCTGGAAGGAATGTGCCGTACCACAGGACATGAGGGATGCCAAGATCATCACCCTCTACAAAAACAAAGGGGAGAGAAGCGACTGCAACAACTACAGGGACATTTCCCTCCTCAGCGTTGTTGGCAAAGTCTACGCACAAGTTGTTCTCGTTCGTCTACAGAAGCTTGCCGAACGTGTCTACCCCGAGTCTCAGTGTGGCTTCCGCACTGAGCGATCGACGGTAGACATGATATTCTCCATCCACCAACTCCAGGAGAAATGCAGAGAACAGAACATGCCCCTGTACGTCGCCTTCATCGACCTCACCAAAGCGTTCGATCTGGTCAGCAGAGAGGGCCTTTTCAAGATCCTGCCAAAGATAGGATGCCCACCAAAGTTGCAAAGCCTCATCGAATCGTTTCACACCAACATGCAGGGGATAGTGCAGCACGACGGCAACGTCTCAGAGCCATTTAACATACGCAGCGGAGTGAAACAGGGCTGTGTACTTGCGCCAACCCTGTTTGGGATTTTCTTTGCTATGCTCCTGAGGCATGCCTTCAGCACAGCAACAGAGGGAATCTACTTGCACACAAGATCTGACGGCAGGCTTTTCAACCTCGCCCGCCTGAAAGCCAGAACCAAAGTACGCGAGGCTCTAATCAGAGACATGCTGTTCGCAGACGATGCTGCAGTCGCAACCCACACACAGCAGGAGCTTCAGACCCTTATGGACCGCTTCTCCCAGGCATGCAAGGACTTCGGGCTTACCATCAGCCTGAAGAAGACTAACGTCTTGGCGCAAGGTACGGAAGCACCACCAACCATCACCATTGACGACTATGAGCTGGAGGTCGTGAATCAGTTCACGTACCTGGGGTCCACGATCAGCAACAACCTCTCCCTTGATACAGAGATCAACAAGAGGATTGGAAAATCAGCCTTCACACTCGCTCACCTCACCACACGAGTGTGGGAGAATCCCAAACTCTCTGTCAAGACGAAGATGGCAGTGTACAACGCCTGCGTCATTAGCACACTGCTCTATGGGAGTGAGACGTGGACAACATACGCCCGGCAGGAAAAGAGACTGAACTCCTTCCACTTGCGCTGCATTCGCCACATCCTGGACATATCCTGGCAGGACAAAGTGCCCAACACAGAAGTTCTGTCCTGCGCCGGCCTTCCCTCCATGTTCACTCTACTCAGGCAGCGCAGACTCCGCTGGCTAGGCCACGTTCACCGTATGGAGGATGGCAGAATCCCCAAAGATGTCCTCTACGGAGAACTGGTGATTGGCAGGAGAGACATTGGCCGGCCACAGCTGCGCTTTAGAGACGTCTGCAAGAGAGACATGAAGGCCCTGGAGATCAACACAGAGCGCTGGGAGGACCTTGCAACGGACTGCTCCAAATGGAGAGGCACCCTGACCAGACAGCTCAAGGCGGGTGAAGAGAGACTGACTGCTGCAGCAGATGAAAAAAGGACCCGCAGGAGGAACCGCCACAGACCCAGCAGCACGGAGACCACCCACAAGTGCGACCTGTGTGACAGGGACTGCCATTCGTGCATCGACCTGTTCAGCCACAGGCGGTGCTGTTCCAGCAGAATAGACATTTAGGATTCTCTTCCATGGTCATCATAGACCGACGGAGGCCGACGACGATGTCAGGGACCATGTACAGAAAAAAAAACCAAACACGAGGTAAAGATGCTCTGTTCCAGATTATAGCATTCTCACTAATTTTGATCTGTCGTCCCTGAGGCACGCAAGAAGATATTAAAAGAAAAACAGCACGTATAGAAAGCAGTTCAGGTTGGATTTCAGAATCTGTTGTCCCTGAAACAAACAGGGAGTAAGTTTAAAATCTAAAAAGATAACAGAAACAGCACACATACAGAATCTTACAAAAGTGAGTACACCCCTCACATTTTTGTAAATATTTTATTATAGTATCTTTTCATGGGACAACACTGAAGATATGACACTTTGATACAATGTAAAGTAGTCAGTGTACAGCTTGTATAACAGTGTGAATTTGCTGTCCCCTCAAAATAACTCAACACACAGCCACTAATGTCTAAACCAGGGGTGTCCAATCATGTGCCATGGAGGGCCAAGACCCTGCAGGTTTTCTCTTCTACCCAGTCTCTTCAGCAGGTGTTTTCACTTATCAGCAATCAGTGGGAAGAAATTCAATGAAATCTGCTGTTGAAGACACTGGTTGGAGGTAAAGCCTGCAGGGTCTTGGCCCTCCATGGCACATGATTGGACACCCCTGGTCTAAACTGCTGGCAACAAAAGTGAGTACACCCCAAAGTGAAAATGTCCAAATTGTGCCCATAGTGTCAATATTTTGTGTGGCCACCATTATTTTCCAGCACTGCCTTAACTCTCTTGGGCATGGAGTTCACTAGAGCTTAACAGGTTGACACTGGAATCCTCTTCCATAATGACATCATGGTGTTAGAGACCTTGCACTCCTCCACCTTCCATTTGAGGATGCCCCACAGATGCTCAATAGGGTTTAGGTCTGGAGACATGCTTGGCCAGTCCACTACCTTTACCCTCAGTTTCTTTAGCAAGGCAGTGATCGTCTTGGAGGTGTGTTTGGGGTCATTATCATGTTGGAATACTGCCCTGTGGTCCAGTTTCCGAAGGGAGGAGATCATGCTGTGCTTCAGTATGTCACAGTACATATTGGCATTCATGGTTCCCTCAGTGAACTGTAGCTCCCCAGTGCCAGCAGCACTCATGCAGCCCCAAACCATGACACTCTCACCAGCATGCTTGACCGTAGGCAAGACACACTTGTCTTTATACTCCTTACCTGGTTTCCGCCACACACACTTGACACCATCTGAACCAAATAAGTTTATGTTGGTCTCATCAGACCACAGGACATGGTTACAGTAATCCATGTCCTTAGTCTGCTTGTCTTTAGCAAACTGTTTGCGGGCTTTCTTGTGCATCATCTTTAAAAGGGGCTTCCTTCTGGGACAACAGCCATGCAGACCAACTTGATGCAGTGTGTGGTGTATGGTCTGAGCACTTACAGGCTGCCTCCCACACCTTCAACCTTTGGCACAATGCTGGCAGCACTCATATGTCTATTTTCAAAAGACAACCTCTGGATATGACGCAGAGCATGTGCACTCAACTTTTTTGGTCAATCATGGCAAGACCTGTTCTGAGTGGAACCTGTCCTGTTAAACCACTGTATGGTCTTGGCCACCGTGTTGCAGCTCAGTTTCAGGGTGCTGACAATCTTCGCATAGCTTAGGCCATCTTTATGCGGAATATTCATTCATTCATCTTCTTCCGCTTAATCCTTTTCAGGTCGCGGGGGGGGGGGGGGGGGGCTGGAGCCTATCCCAGCATCTTTGGGCGAGAGGCAGGGTACACCCTGGACAGATCGCCAGTCCATCGCAGGGCCATCACAGAGAGACACACAACCATTCACTCTCACAGTCATACCAAAGGACAATTTAGAATCCCCAGCAATGATTCTTTTTTTTTCAGGTCCTCAGAGAGTTCTTTTCCATGAGGTGCCATGTTGAACTTCCAGTGACCAGTATGAGAGAGTGTGAGAGAGAACACCAAATTTAACACACCTGCTCCCCATTCACACCTGAGACCTTGTAACATTAACGAGTCACATGACACTGGGGAGGGAAAATGGCTAATTGGGCACAATTTGGACATTTTCACTCAGGGTGTACTCACTTTTGTTGCCAGCAGTTTAGACATTAATGGCTGTGTGTTGAGTTATTTTGAGGGGGCAGCAAATTTAAGATAAGATAAGCCTTTATTAGTCCCACAACGGGGAAATTCCAGGATTGCAACAGCACAGGGATAGCAACATTCAGAGCAACAATCAGAAGGCAAGAAAAAAAAAAGCAAGAGCAGCTAATATACATATGTACATATTACTATAAATATATATATATATACACACAGACACACAGTGCAGAGCATTGTAGCTGGATGGAATAAATATATGAGTATATAAACACACAGTGCGGAGCATTGTAGCTAGATGGAATAAATATGTAGATATATAAACACCCACAGTACGGAGCATTGCAGCTAGGTGGAATAAATATGTAAATATATAAACACACACAGTGCGGAGCATTGTAGCTAGATGGAATAATATGTAGACATATAAACACACAGTGCGGAGCATTGTAGCTAGATGGAATAAATATATAGATATATAAATATAAACACACCCAGTGTGGAGCATTGTAGCTAGATGGAATAAATATGTAAATATATAAACACACACAGTGCAGAGCATTGTTGCTAGATGGGATGAAACAGCACAACTGTCTACTTAGTTATCCTACATCGTATGATTATGTGCCCATACATATTCTCACCCTCCATAGCGACCGGTATTTTCCTAGTTGTATGCCGGAGGGGACCATTGTGTAAGTCTATTGCATCTTTTGCATTCAAAAACTATTAGGTTGTTACGTCTTTTTTGCTATCTCTGCGAGCAGCCCTGCTTAGGTTGTACAGTCTGACAGCCGTAGGTAGGAAGGACCTGCGAAACCTCTCGGTTGTGCACCTGGGATGATGTAGTCTGCTGCTAAATGAGCTCCTCAGTGCATTCAGTATGTCCTGCATAGGGTGGAACTCAGACTCCAGCAGAGATGACAGTTTAGCTACCGTCCTTCTCTCTCCTATCTCCTCCACCGGGTCAAGGCGCTGCCCCAGGACAGAGCTAACTTTCTTGATCAGTTTGTTGAGTCTCTTCCTATCGGCTGCGGTAATGCCACTGCCCCAGCAGACCACTCCAAAAGTGATGGCTGATGCCACCACCGTGTCATAGAATGTCTTCAGCAGCGCCCCTTGTACACCAAAAGACCTGAGTCTCCTCAGCAGGAACAGCCTGCGCTGTCCCTTCTTGTGGAGTGTGTCAGTATTGTGTGACCAGTCTAGTTTATTGTTCAGATGAACACCCAGGTACTTGTAGGATGTCACCATCTCAATGTCTGTTCCCTGTATATTTACTGGTGCTGTGAGGGGTTGGCCATGCCTGCGGCAGTCCACCACCAGCTCCTTAGTTTTCCTCGCGCTGATCTGGAGGCAGTTCTGATGGCACCAGTCCACGAAGTCCTGGATAAGCCCTCTGTACTCAGCTTCATCTCCATTGGAGATGAGGCCAATGATCGCAGAGTCATCAGAGAACTTCTGTAGATGGCAGTGTGTTGTGTTGTGTGAGAAGTCCGCAGTATAAAGAGTGAACAGGAAGGGAGCCAGCACCGTTCCCTGGGGGGCCCCCGTGCTACCGATGATCGTGTCAGACACACAGTCCCGGGTTCTCACAAACTGAGGCCGGTTCGTGAGGTAGTCCAGGATCCATGATGACAGGTGCTGGTCCACCCCTGCGCGCAGCAGCTTGTCCTTCAGGATCATCGGTTGGATGGTGTTGAAAGCACTGGAGAAGTCAAAGAACATGATCCTCACCACATTCCCGGGCTTCTCCAGGTGGGACAGAGAATGGTGAAGGAGGAAGATCACCGCATCCTCCACCCCATTGCCGTTACACTGTTATACAGGCTATACACTGACTACATTGTATCAAAGTGTCATATCTTCAGTGTTGTCCCATGAAAAGATAAAATAAAATATTTACAAAAATGTGAGGGGTGTACTCACTTTTGTGACAT
This sequence comes from Pholidichthys leucotaenia, assembly GCA_020510985.1. Classification (NCBI taxonomy): domain Eukaryota; kingdom Metazoa; phylum Chordata; class Actinopteri; order Cichliformes; family Pholidichthyidae; genus Pholidichthys; species Pholidichthys leucotaenia. The sequence goes on from CM035838.1 coordinate 365,905,466, forward strand.
TCTGTAAAAACAATTTAAGAGTACAATTTCTAATCCCATTTAAGGGGAAGAGTCAGTGCTGGCAGGCTTGATTACTTAAAAACCATTTTTAGTCTCTGTGGAAAAGTCTCTGTAATTTGTTCTGGTCTTCAAAGCAGTGAGGAACTTGTTCCATTATGTTGGACCTGTGATCAGAAGGTTACTGGTTTGCATCTTGCTATTGGCACCTTGTCCAATTTCCAGATGGAAATTGTCTGGAAGCTCGCCGAGGCAGCTGTCCGCCACCATCCATGACTCGCGGAGCATGCCGTCTGTCACCCCTTCCCTCAACACAGCCAGACCCCCACACACCTCTCCCCCATCACTCTCTTGTGCAGCACCTCTCACCCCCCTCCTCCTCCACTGAAGACATCAGCAACAACCCCCACATCACTGTGACTACAGGCCAGGTTAGGAGACAGCTGGAGAGACTTCCCCAGCTGGTGGCATCACCCCCAGGATCCTGAGGACCTGTGCCAACCAGCTATCACCTGCACTGAAACACTTGTACAGCCTGAGTCTGAAGAGAGTACCGGTGCTGTGGAAGATGCCCTGCCAGGTACCTGCCCCCAAGAAGTCATCTTCATCTGACCTGAATGACTATCAACCAGTTGCCCTCACATCTCATGTGATGAAGGTCCTGAAGAGACTGGTCTTAGCCCATCTGAGGCTGCAGGTGAAGACGTGGCTGGACCCTCTGCAGTTTGCAAGAGACAAACAACCCGGCTGAAGGGAATGGATTTCCGTTTTCGGTCCTGGCCAATCGATGAGCCGTATTTTTCTTCTTTGCTGTATTTTTCTTCCTGGTCAGTGGTGGCTTCGGCTACAGTGCCCCAAATGAGCAGTTGTTGTAAGTGTGTGATGTTGTCCAGGCAGATTGGTCCACTGGGGTGTGAATGCAAACTAAACCAAATGAAGGTGCGAGAAGTCTCAGCATTCCCCATCCAATTGAAACGAGACCTCCGGACTATCCTGGTGTGAATCCAGCCTAATACCTGCTTACACCCCTCTTAGGAAGAGTCCCCCCCAACCAAACGAACTATTAAATCCTGGCCTGAAAATGCTCTCCTCCAACTACAGGACGGCTTTAGCTGCACATATTGGAACATCTTTGAATAGTAGGACCTGGACTCCTACACTGGGTTGGTCCTTCTCTGCATTAAATGCTGTGTAGAAAATGTGACAGTCACCAAACACATCCAGGCCTTTCCAAACTGGAAACCCTGGATGATCAGTGAGGTCCAGGCTGTGATCAGAGCCCACAACTCAGTCTTCAGGCAGAGGGACAGCTCACAGCACTGCCAGAGCCAACCTGAGAAGAGGCATCAAACAGGCAAAGAACACCTACAGGAGTAAAGTGGAGGCCTTCCTCACGGACAATAACCCCCGACAGATGTGTAGAGGCATCCAGGCCTTCATCAATTATAGGGGCCAGGACCCCACCAACATCGGACAGCAGCTTCACTCTGGCAGAGGAGCTGAACAGCTTCTGTGCCTGGTTTGAGCACCCCCCCAACTTGTCCCCCCTCCTCCCCTCTCTCTACCCACCTCTCCCCCCTCCCCTCTCTTTCTACAAGTCAATCAATCAATCAACTTTATTGATAAAGCACTTTAAAAGCAACACTCGCTACACAAAGTGCTGTACAGCAAGAGAACATAAAAGCAGGGCACTAACACAAAGGGCGCTAACACAAGAACCACAGTAAAAAAATAAATAAATTCATAAATAAAATAAAAAGTAAAATAAATAAAAATCCATTTCATTCAATAAAATCAATGTCTCATACTGGGTCGAAGGCCAGGGAGTAAAAATGTGTTTTAAGACATGTTTTAAAAATGGACAGTGAAGGTGTTTGTCTAATGTCCAGGGGTAAATCATTCCATAACCTGGGGGCCATGGTCGAAAAGGCTCTGTCCCCTCTGAGCTTGCGCCTCGCCTTTGGTACCTCCAAAAGTAGCTGTTCAGCTGACCTAAGGGACCGGGTGGGAGCGTAGGGATGCAGAAGCTCAGAGAGGTAAGGCGGAGCAAGTCCATTCAAGGATTTAAAAACAAATAAAAGAATTTTAAAAGTGCACGAGGTGAGGGGGAAACAGAGCAGTGAACACCCGCAGAGCCACTGGCCCCGACAGCATCCTAGGAGCAGTGGTCAAAGCATGTGCAGACCAGCTGGCAGAGATCCTCACCAAGCTGCTTAACCTCTCCCTGACACATGCCACTGTCCCCTCCTGCCTCAAGGCCTCCACCATCATCCCCATCCCCAAAAAGTCTGCAATTGACAGCCTGAATGACTACAGACCCATAGCACTCACATCTGTAGTCATAAAGTATTTTGAGCGACTGGTGTCCCAGCAAATAAGAGGACTGTCTTCCCCCCTCCTTCAACCCCCACCAGTTCACTTACAGGATGAACTGGTCTACAGAAGACGCCATCGCCACCACACTCCACAAAGCGCTGAGCCACCTGGAGAACCAAAGGAGCTACATTCAATTCAACTTTATTTATATAGCACTATTTCACAAGTCATCTCATAACACTTTCAACTGTAGGGGAAGCCCCCACAATTGCAGAAAGATCCCAGCAATCTGGCGATCCCCTGTGAGCAAGCGCTTGGTGACGATGGAGAGGAAAAACTCCCTTTTAACAGGAAGAAACCTCCAGCAAAACCAGGCTCAGGGAGGGGCAGTCATCTGCTGCAACTGGCTGGGGGGTGAGGGGATAGAGAAGACGAAAAGAACAGACATGTAGAGAGCAAACAGCACGATGGGGACTCAATCTATTGGAGAGAACAGATGTTAATGACCAGCAAAAAGAAGGGGCTGAAGAAAGGAGTGAAGCCCAGTGCATTATTGGAGGTCCCCCGGCTGTCTAAACCTATTAGCAGCATAACTAAGGGAGGGTTCAGAGGCACATGATCCCTCCCTAATTATAGGCTATATCAAAAAGGAAGGTTTTAACCCTATTCTTAAAAAAAGAAATCGAGTCTGACTCCCGAATCCAGATTGGCAGCTGGTTCCACAGGAGAGGAGCTTGATAGCTGAAGGCTCTGCCTCTCATTGCACTTTTGGAGATTCTAGGTATTACAAGTAATCCTGCATTTTGGGAGCGCAGTGCTCTGTTAGGATAATAGGGAAGTATTAGATCTTTTAAATAAAAAGGGGTCTGACTGTTCAGAGCTTTGTAAGTGAGAAGAAGGATTTTAAACTTAATTCTAAACTCTATGGAAGCCAGTGAAGGGAGGCCAGAACCGGAGAGATATGATCTCTCTTTCTAGTACCTGTTAAAACTCTTGCTGCAGTATTTTGGATCAGCTGAAGACTTTTTAAAGATGTTTTAGGACAATCTGATAATAAAGAGTTACAGTAGTCTAATCTAGAGCTAACAAAAGTGTGGATCAGTTTCTCAGCACCACTCTGAGACAAGATGCTACTAATCTTGGCAATATTACGCAAATGATAGATGGCAGTCTTAGAAACAAATTTAATATGTGAAATGAAAAACAGATCTTGATCAAAAATAACTCCAAGGTTCCTCACAGAACTATTCAGAGAGAGTAACTGCATCCAAACTAAGAGTTTGATTTGGAAAGGTATTTCTAAGGTTTTTTTGACCAAATAGAATGACTTCAGTCTTATCTGAATTTAATAGGAAATTACAAGTCATCCAAGCTTTGATTTCCTTAAGACAAGCCTCTAATTTGGATAATTGATTACTATCATCTGGCTTCGTTGACAGGTATAATTGTGTGTCATCTGCATAACAATGAAAATGTATACAGTGCTTTCTAATGTTGCCTAACGGGAGCATATATAAACTAAAAAGAATAGCGCCTAGCACAGATCCCTGTGGAACTCCATTAATGAGCTTTGAGTTTGAAGAAAACTCATTATTGACATGAACAAACTGGAACCTATCAGATAAATAAGATCTAAACCACTGCAACAAAGTCCCATGAAGTCCAACATAGTGTTCTAATCTATCAAGTAGAATATTATGATCGATAGTATCAAAAGCTGCACTAAGGTCTAAAAGGACAAGTAGAGAAACAAGTCCATTATCAGATGCGATAAGGAGGTCATTAGTGACCTTCACTAAGGCTGTTTCAGTACTATGATGGATTCTAAACCCAGATTGAAATTCTTCAACAAAAAAAAAAACAAAAACAAAACATTTCCTTGCAAGTGGTCAAATAATTGCATAGCAACAACTCTTTCTAAGATTTTTGAAATGAAAGGCAGATTAGAGAGAGGTCTATAGTTAACTAAAACTCCTGGATCCAGCGTTGGCTTTTTGAGTAAGGGTTTAATTACAGCAGTTTTAAAAGCCTGCGGTACATGGCCTAATGTTAATGAAGAATTGGTTATTTGAAGAATAGAGCTACCAATAAATGGGAAAACTTCTTTAAATAACCTGGTAGGAATAGGGTCTAAAAGACAAGTTGAAGGCTTGGAACAGGAAATGATTTTATCTAACTCTAAAAGGTCAATTGGAGTAAACTCATCCAAACAGATATCAGTTGAAGGAGTTGTAGCAGTTAGCGTATTTAAGTTTACGGTGGGAAGAATCTGACTGATTTTATCTCTGATAGATCAAATTTTATTATTGAAAAAGTTCATAAAGTCCTGACTAGTAAGCTCTAAGGGAATGCTAGGACTGACAGAGTCCTGACTCTTTGTCAGCCTGGCTACAGTGCTGAAAAGAAACCTGGGATTATTGTTGTTCTCTTGTTGTTCTCTTCTATTAATGCAGAATAATAACTTGTTCTAGCTTTTCTAAGAGATCTTTTATAAATTAAAAGATGATTTCTCCAAGCTAAATAGATTTCATCTAATTTAGTGGAGTGCCATTTTCTTTTTAATTGACGAACCTTCTGTTTTAAGCTACGAGTTTCTGTGTTGAACCAAGGAGTTAAAAATCTCTGATTAGACTTTTTCTTTTTTAAAGGGGCCACCATGTCTAGAGTCTAATACAGAGACGCTGTAACACTATCTACCATGCTATCAATTACAGAAGGAGCAAGCTCTCCATAGCTTATTTCCGTTGTGTTGACACATGGCATAGAGGAAACAATCTGCATAAATTTGGTAACAACATCATCTGAGAGGCATCTACTGTAGTAATATTTTTCTTTAGGAGCCAAATAGACAGAAATAGTAGTAAAATCAAAGGTTAACAGACAATGGTCTGACAGTAAAGGGTTATGAGGAGACACTACCAGATTTTCTATTTCTATGCCATAAGTCAGAACAAGGTCCAACGTGTGGTGGAGATAATGGGTAGAATGTCCTACTTTCTGAGAAAACCCCATTGAGTCTAATATTGAATTAAATGCCATATTAAGGCAATCACTTTCTACATCTACACGTATATTAAAGTCCCCTACTATAATTATTCTATAGATATCATATCTGATTTCAGCAATAAATCAGCTAAAAATTCAGCAAATTCGGATAAAAACTGAGTAGGCTGAGGGAGGATGATAAACTATGGCAAATAAAATTGGGCTAAAATTGCTAAAATGCCCAATACTGAGGACCAGGCCTTCAAAGGAATTATAACATGTTTTTTGCTTTACATTAACTAGTAATTTGAAATGGTAAATTGTTGCTACTCCTCCTCCATGACCAGAACTTCTGGGATTTTGACAGTTTTAATAACCAGAGGGAGTTGATTCACTTAAACCAACATAATCCTCTTGCCCTAACCAAGTCTCTCTGAGATATTAAATCAATCTGATGATCAATTAACAGATCATGGACTAGCAGAGACTTGGGAGTTAGAAACCTAATATTTAACAAACCGCATTTAATTTTTAAATTGTGAGGAGGAACAGAGGCCAAGTCATATAAATTTAGAGGCTTCATGTTTAATTTGAGTTTTACCAACTTTTTGTTTAATGACTTTGGGATGCTTATATATTATATTTTTATTTATTTTGGAGGGAGCAGACAGTGATTCTCTGATGGGGAAGACAGGGGCTAAGTTGAGGGGTGGCGGATAAAGAGGAGCTGCAGAGAGGTGTGCAAGACTGCGGCTCTGCTTCCTGGTCCCAACTCTGAGTTGTCAAGGTTTTGGAAATTTTGATAAAAATGATGCCAGATTGTTAGATAAATGAGACGCACCATCCAAAGTGGGATAGACGCTGTCTCGTCTAATAAGACCAGGTTTTCCCCAAAATGAGTTCCAATTTTCTATGTAGCCCACATTGTTTGCAGGACACCACACAGACAGCCAGTGGTTGAAGGATGACATGCGGATAAACATGTCATCACTGGTCAGATTGGGGAGGGGCCCAGAGAATACTACAGAGGCAGACATTGTTTTGGCAAAGTCACACACCGATTCCACACTAAGTTTTGTGACTTCCGACTGCTGGAGTCAGATGTCGTTAATGCCGGTGACATATTGTTGGACCCAGGGAACACACACACAGGCTCAAGTGCAATTCAATAATCTTTATTGTTACCAACAGAGGGTGTATGAGTGTGTGTGTGCGTTGTGTGAATGTATTGATGGTGAACGTGCTGCAGCCGGGAGAGAGACAACCTCGCCTCGAGCGCCTCAAAAAGACAACATTTATTACATTTACCATTACCACTCAAAGAGGCAGAGCTGTAGCTAAACATCTGACACAGAGAGCACACCAGAGGAGAAGGGGAAGGAGAGCTAGTAGCCATAGCTAGTGGCTAACCTGAAGCTAACACAAACACCGATGAAAGGTGAACAGAAGGCTAAAGAGGGTGATTCGATGACAGTGAGTGCGCACACAGGTGCAAGAGGCTTGTTAAACAGAAGTGAGAGCTAACAGTAGATGGAAAAGCTGTCCTTCAGCTTCTTCCTGAAGCTGAAGGACAGCTTCAGGAAGAAGATGGAGGACAAGCTGCAACAGAGCGACATCAGCGGGGTCTGGAGAAACCTCAAAACCATCTCTGGGCTCCAGAATACCTCCCCCCAGGCCACGGGGGGCAGGGAGTGGGCGAACAACCTGAATCTGTTTTTCAATAGGTTTGACCAACCGCCCTCCCCCCTGACTGCACAACAACCACTGCTGCCTCTAAAGAAATCAAGTCCTGCTGCCCACTCCCCACTCCACCAACACCCCCCCACTCCCAACACACAGCCCCCCATCCTGACCCTGACCAGGACCCAGGTGAGGACGGAGCTGAGGAAGATCAAGGCGAGGAAGGCGTCGGGACCGGACGGCATCAGCGCAAAGCTCCTCAAGTCCTGTGCAGACCAGCTGTGTGGGATTGTGACGTATATCTTCAACCTGAGCCTGAAACTGGGGAGGGTACCACAGCTGTGGAAAACATCTTGTGTGGTACCTGTACCAAAAACTTCCCACCCCAAAGACCTGAACAGCTACAGACCGGTGGCCTTGACGTCCCACTTGATGAAGACCCTGGAGAGACTGCTCCTTGCTCACCTCCGCCCCCTGGTGGAACCAGCGATGGATCCACTCCAGTTCACCTACCAGCATGGCACTGGGGTGGAGGATGTGGTGATCTTCCTCCTTCACCGTTCTCTGTCCCACCTGGAGAAGCCCGGGAATATGGTGAGGATCATGTTCTTTGACTTCTCCAGTGCTTTCAACACCATCCAACTGATGATCCTGAAGGACAAGCTACTGCGCGCAGGGGTGGACCAGCACCTGTCATCATGGATCCTGGACTACCTCACGAACCGGCCTCAGTTTGTGAGAACCCGGGACTGTGTGTCCGACACGATCATCAGTAGCACGGGGGCCCCCCAGGGAACGGTGCTGGCTCCCTTCCTGTTCACTCTTTATACTGCGGACTTCTCACACAACACAACACACTGCCATCTACAGAAGTTCTCTGATGACTCTGCGATCGTTGGCCTCATCTTCAATGGAGATGAAGCTGAATACAGAGGGCTTATCCAGGACTTCGTGGACTGGTGCCATCGGAACTGCCTCCAGATCAACGCGAGGAAAACTAAGGAGCTGGTGGTGGACTGCCGCAGGCAAGGACAACCCCTCACAGCACCAGTAAATATACAGGGAACAGACATCGAGATGGTGACATCCTATAAGTACCTGGGTATTCATCTGAACAATAAACTAGACTGGTCACACAATACTGACGCACTCTACAAGAAGGGACAGCGCAGGCTGTTCCTGCTGAGGAGACTCAGGTCTTTTGGTGTACAAGGGGCACTGCTGAAGACATTCTATGACACGGTGGTGGCATCAGCCATCACTTTTGGAGTGGTCTGCTGGGGCAGTGGCCTTACTGCAGCCGATAGGAAGAGACTGAACAAACTGATCAAGAAAGCTAGCTCTGTTCTGGGGCAGCGCCTTGATCCGGTGGAGGAGATAGGAGAGAGAAGGACGGTGGCTAAACTGTCATCTCTGCTGGAGTCCGAGTTCCACCCTATGCAGGACATACTGAATGCACTGAGGAGCTCATTTAGCAGCAGACTACATCATCCCAGGTGCACAACTGAGAGGTTTCGCAAGTCCTTCCTACCAACGGCTGTCAGACTGTACAACCTAAGCAGGGCTGCTCGCAGAGATAGCAAAAAGACGTAACAAACTAATAGTTTTTTGAATGCAAAAGATGCAATAGACTTACACAATGGTCCCCTCCGGCATACAACTAGGAAAATACCGGTCGCTATGGAGAGTGAGAATATGTATGGGCACATAATCATACCATGTAGGATAACTAAGTAGACCGTTGTGCTGTTTCATCCCATCTAGCAACAATGCTCTGCACTGTGTGTGTTTATACAGTATATTTACATATTTATTCCATCTAGCCACAATGCTCCGCACTGGGTGTGTTTATATTTATATATCTATATATTTATTCCATCTAGCTACAATGCTCCGCACTGTGTGTTTATATATCTTAAATATTATTCCATCTAGCTACATTGCGCCGCACTGTGTGTGTTTATATATTTACATATTTATTCCACCTAGCTGCAATGCTCCGTACTGTGGGTGTTTATATATTTACATATTTATTCCATCTAGCTACAATGCTCCGCACTGTGTGTTTATATATTCATATATTTATTCCATCCAGCTACAATGCTCTGCACTGTGTGTCTGTGTGTGTGTATATACAGTATATATTTTATAGTAATATGTACATATGTATATTAGCTGTTCTTGCTTGCTTGTTTTTTTTTCTTGCCTTCTGATTGTTGCTCTGTGTTGCTATCCCTGTGCTGTTGCAATCCTGGAATTTCCCCATTGTGGGACTAATAAAGGCTTATCTTATCTTATCTTATCTTATCTTAAAAAAGGGATTAAAATAAATTAAAGGCAGTAATCCTCAGGAGATTGAGGAAAGCTAACCACAGACCAACAACACCACAGCCAGCAACATGAGGATGCTCTTTGTGGGCTACAGCTCAGCCTTCAACACCATCATCCCAAACATCCTGATCAATAAACTGCACCTCCCCCAGATCCCCTCTCTCCCCACCTGCTCTTGGATAAACTTTTTCACCAACTGCCCACAGACAGTCAGACTTGGCCCCCACCACTCCTCCACACTGTCTCTCAGCACTGGCTCCCCCCAGGGCTGTGTGCAAAGCCCTCTACAGTACTCCCTTTACACCTTTGACTGTATTCCAAACCACCCAACCACCGTCATCATGAAGTACGCGGACAATATCACCTTGGTTGGGCTCATCACCGATGACGATGAGAAGGCATACAGGGCAGAGGTAGAGAATCTGCTGCTGTGGTGCCAAGCAAACAACCTGAAACTGAATGTCCAAAAAAACCAAAGGACTCATACTGGACTTCAGAAAGAACAGACAAGACCACACCTCCCTCCTCATAAATTGCGACTGCATGGAAACCGTCCTCACCTTCAGGTTCCTGGGCACCCACATCTCCTCTGACCTCTCCTGATCTGTCAACACCAAGGCCCTGGTGAAGACAGCCCAGCAGCAGCTGTACTTCCTCCATGTCCTGAGGAAGAACAATCTGGATCAGAAGCTGCTGCTGGCCTTCTACCACTGCCCAGTGGAGAGCATGCTCACCTACTGCCTGGGTGTGTGGTACACGGGCTCCATGGGCGAGAACAGGAAGGCTGTGCAGAGGGTCATCAACACCACCCAAAAAATCAGCAGCTGCCCTCTGCCCTCCCTGGAGGACATCTCTAGATACCTCCTGTCTCAGAAAGACCAAGGCCATCACCGGAGACCCCTAACATCTTGCCCACCATCTGTTTGACCTTCTTCCCTCTGGACGACGGTTCAGATCAATCAGGTCCCACACCTCCAGACTGACAAAACAGTTTCTTCCCCTGGGCCATCTGGACTGCAAACAGTCGGTGGCCCAACCCCCTCTCTCCGAACGCTCACATGCACAGAACTGAGGACCTTTTCAATTATCATAATAATCACACCTGTTATTGCCCGCCGCACTTTCATGTATATTGACCCATTTGTAAAACCACTACCATACCTATGTATATTTTCCATAATCCTTGGGCCATTTTATTCAATTGTTTGTCCAATTGTGTGTTCGGCACTCTGCACTTCTATGTACATTGTTTCATCCATGAAGCCATTACCATACCTGTGTATATTTCCATAATCCCGGGCAATTTTTATTTGTTGTGTGTTTAATTGTGTGTTCTGTAACTGTGTTTTATCTAATCCTTCGCTCTTACTCTATTGTGCAGTACTTTGGTGGAGCACCCACAATTTCGTTGCGCTGTACAAATGTACAATGACAATAAATCCTATTCTATTCCATAGTGTGAACCCAGCCTAAGATAGGAGTTTCATTTTTGAATTGAATTACTGAATTCGATCAAAATTTTTGATGACATTATAATTCACTGAAATTCAACTGTAAGTTTAATAAAAGGAGTACCGAGAGTCAGACTCAGGCTTCTCTACAAACCCTTGTAGAGTCAGTTACCTAACCACTTTCACCACCTTCCCATGGTAGCAGTGGTTGGTCAGACATTATATATATATATACACACACCAGCAATATGAATGGGGACCAGCAGCCTATTTAGTTAGATATATTTCACTAATGTAGACTGTTTCATACTTGCAATAATTATACGCCTATATTTTACCCATTTTGGTTTCTGGACATGCGCTACGCATAATGAATCAGTGTTTCCCTTCGGATATGACCGAAGTATTTCGGCATTCTCCAAAACACTGTATTTGGAACTACGTTTGTCAAACCAACATTGCACAATCTAAGATAACCTGATTTTGGTCTGAACATTTTAAGAAACATTCATAAGTTATCAAGGGTGTCAAACTCATTCCATGGAGAGCCAAGACACTGCATATTTTATTTCCACCCAGTGTCTTCAGCAGGTGTTTTCACCGATCAGCAATGAGTGAAAAGAAATTCAGTGAAATCACCTCTTGAAGACAATGGGTGGAGGTAAAACCTGCAGGGTCTTGGCCCTGCATGGAATGAGTGACCGAGTTAGATAATCATTAGTTGAACGATCGTATTGTACTGTGTTGGTTCAAGGCTTACTGACATGATTGTAAGACCCAGGAGACAGACGCTGACACGAGTAGATAGTTTGCCAATTATTTATTAACTCAGTGGAGAGTGTTGGGTGTGTGAATGAGTGAGTGAGTGTGTAGTGATCTGGCCACTGGAGCTGAGTGGTTCTTGCTGCGACCTGGCAACCCTGGAACACACAAGCACAAGATGTTATTACAGTTCGTGAGAACGGGAAGCTGAGGCTTGTGCTGCTTACTTGCAGGTGCTGCTGCGAGAGTCCTGCTGGCTCCGTGTCCTGGTGTAGCGTGGTGCGCGTGGCTGAGGTGATGATGAGGAGATCCGAGGAGGAGGAGATGACGTTCCGTTATCGGGGAAGGTGAGTCCACCGCCAGGGAGGTCCCCCTGTGCACAGGGGAGATTACTCTGACAAAGTGAGTGATGCTGTAGCTTACGTGGCTTGGCTTGGTGTGACGACTTGGTTCCAATTCTGGCTTGAGGTTGTGTCCTTGATGCGCTGTGTAGCGAAGGCGACAGACGACTCCGTGCAGAGCCGTCAGAGACACTGGCTTTTAAAGCCTGCTGATTACCAGTGGCAGGTGTGTGCACAGCTGACGTTAATGACGGCCCAGTGGCTGCCATGACAGTACTCCCCCCTCTAGAGGTGCCTCCAGGCACCTGCCCTATCCTACCTGGATGTGCCCGATGGAAATCGTGGATCAGTTGCTTGTCAAGGATCAACGCTGGACGAATCCAGGAGCAATGCTCAGGGCCAAAACCCTCCCAGTCCACCAAATACTGAAGACCCCGGCCCCTCCGGCGGACATCCAAGATGGCAGTTACCCCCCAAGCCGGGTGGCCGTCGATCATCCTCGGGGGGGAAGGAGCCGCGGGGGGCGGGCACAGAGGATCGGAGATGTAGGGCTTGACCTGGGAGACGTGAAAGTTAGGACAGATGCGCATAGAAGGGGAAGAACTAGGCGCACAGACACAGGGTTGATAATGCGTGAAATCACATAAGGACCAATGAAGCGCTTTGTCAGCTTGCGCTTCTCGGCCGGCACATTGATATTCTTAGTGGACAACCAAACTTTCTGACCCACCTTATAGTCCGGGGCGGGCCTCCTATGACGGTTGGCCACCTGGATATTACATTCCGTGGTCCTGAGAAGGGCTCTGCGGGTGATGGTCCAGATCCGCCGACAACGCTTAGCGTGAGCCTGCACAGAAGGGACAGCCACCTCCTTCTCCTCCTCCGGGAACAGTGGTGGATCATACCCCAGAGACGCTTTAAACGGGGACATTCCAGTAACTGAGGACACCATGGTGTTGTGTGCGTACTCGATCCAGGGTAAGAACATACTCCAAGAAGAGGAGCAGGAAGAGATGACACAGCAGAGCGCAGCCTACAGCTCCTGATTGGCCCTTTCACACTGGCCGTTGCTCTGCGGGTGGTACCCAGATGAGAGGCTAGCCGTAGCCCCCAACACCATGCAGAACGCCTTCCAAACTTGGGACACAAATTGTGGACCTCGATCCGATCTGATATCCGCCGGGATACCATGAAGGCGGACCACATGCTGCACTAGAAGATCCGTCATCTCCCACGCAGAAGGCAACCCCCGGAGAGGCACAAAGTGCGCCGCCTTGGAGAAATGGTCCACTATCGTCAGGACTGCAGTGAAGTGACCAGAGGGGGGCAGGCCGGTCACGAAGTCCAAAGCCACATGGGACCAGGGGCGGGAAGGAACTGGTAGAGGGTGAAGAAGACCCGCCGGGGGGGAAGATGACGATTTCCTGGTGGCGCACTGGGTGCAGGCCCGGACATAGCTGGTAACATCCTTCCTCAACCCTGGCCACCAAAAGGCTCTCTGAAGAAGGTCAATGGTGCGGGCAATTCCTGGATGACACACCAGCTTAGACGCGTGGCCCCATTGGATGACCTCACTCCTGACAGAAGGGGGGATGAACAAATGGTCCGGGGGGCCCCCACCCGGATTGGGCTCAGTCTCCTGCGCTTTCCTGACCTTGTCCTGGATCTCCCACGAGAGGGCGTCCACCACACAAGATGACGGCAGGATAGTTTCCTTCTGATCCCCGGTGGTCTTTGCCTCAAATTGCCTTGAGAGGGCATCAGACTTGCCGTTCTTGCTCCCCGGCCGGTAGGTGATCGTAAAATTGAACCGGCCGAAAAAAAGAGACCAGCGGGCCTGGCGAGCGTTCAGCCGTTTGGCCGTCCGGAGACACTCAAGGTTTTTATGATCAGTCCAAACGACGAACGGCTGGGCAGCCTCCTCCAGCCAGTGCCTCCATTCCTCCAGGGCAGCCTCACGGCCAGCAGCTCCCTGTCACCGATGCAGTAGTTTTTCTCCGCAGGCGTCAGGCGGTGGGAGAAGAAAGCACACGGCTGGATCCTACCATCCACCGGAGAGCGTTGGGAGAGGACCGCTCCAACTCCAGAGTCCAAGGCGTCCACCTCCACTAGACACTGCAGGGCCGGATCCACCTGGGTCAAGACGCGGGCCGAAGCAAACTCCTCCTTCAACCTCCTGAACGCCATGGCAGCCTTCTCACTCCAGCAAAAGGGGGCCTTGGGGGATGTGAGGTCAGTCAGGGGCCGGGCGATGATCCCAAAGTTCGGCATGAACCGGCGATAGAAATTGGCAAAACCCAAGAAACCCTGCAACTGTTTCCTGGACGTGGGCGTGGGCCAATCCACCACCGCCTTGACCTTGGCTGGGTCGGGAAGCACCTGATTGCGGGCAATAATGAAGCCCAGAAAGGAGGTTTTGTCGGTGTAAAACTCACACTTCTCGGCTTTGACAAACATCTGGTTCTCTAGGAGGCGTTGCAGGACCCGTCGCACATGCACCTGGTGCTCCTCCAACATGCGTGAGAAGATGAGGATGCCATCCAGGTAGACAAACACGAAGGAGTTGAGGAAATCCCGGAGGACATCGTTAATTAGACGCTGGAAGACGACCGGAGCGTTGGTTAACCCAAACGGCATCACCAGGTATTCAAAATGGCCGCTTGGGGTCCGAAACGCCGTCTTCCACTCATCACCTTCCTTGATGCGCACCAGGTGGTACGCGTTACGCAGATCCAGCTTCGTGAACCAGGACGCCCCCTGGAGAGAGTCAAAAGCCGAGTTCATCAATGGCAGCGTGTACTTGTCTTTGATGGTGATCTCGTTAAGCCCCCGGAAGTCGATGCAGGGGCGCAGCGAGCCATCCTTTTTTCCAACAAAGAAGAAATTCGCCCCCACCGCCGAGGAAGACGGACGAATAATCCCAGAGCCAAGGGACTCCTTAATATAAGTGTCCATGGCCTCGCGCTCCGGGGCAGACAGGCTGTACAGACGACTTGCCGGGAGAGGAGCCCCCGCCCTGAGGTTGATCGCACAATCATAGGGACGGTGGGGGGGGGGGGGGGGGGACAGCGCCCGTGACTTGCTGAAAACCGCTCACAGATCGTGGTAGACTTCTGGTACCATGGACAGGTCCGGGGGCGGCGTCGAAGGCGGGGCCACAGATACAGAGGGAGCACACGCTGCAGACTGGAGACAGGCACTGAGACAGAAAGAGCTCCACGTGGTGATACTTCCGGCTTGCCAATCAAAAGAGGGATTGTGGAGACGCAGCCACGGATACCCCAGGATCACAGGTGAAGAGGAGATGGGCAGCACCAAGAAACAGATCTCCTCCCGATGGTTTCCAGAGACTATCACCGACACGGGGGCCGTCTGGTGGGTAACAGAGGTCAGTGACGCCTTAGACAGTGTGACAAGATTGACAGGTGGGCGAAGTGGTTGACAGCTGAGGCCCAGCTGGGTTGCCAGGTCTCCGGAGATGAAGTTTTGCTCAGCTCCTGAATCAATGAGGGCGTATGTTGTGTGTTCTTTGTGCTTATAAATTAGCCTAATGGGGACACGGCAGCTAGTGAGGGGCTTTTTCTGCTTAACGTCCGTGAATCCCCCTACTGTGATCCACGGACCTCCCCTTTTAACCGATTGGGACAGTCAGCTACCCCGTGAGACCCATTGCCACAATAAAAACACAGGCCCAGATCCTTCCGGTGCTGTCTCTCAGCCGCCGAAACCCCCGATTGCCTGATAACTATATCCTCTTGCTCCGGAAGTTCCTCTGATGGGGGCAGAGCCAGGAGAGGTGACCTAGTGGAACGGGGGCGTGGTTTACTCGAGTGGCCAGCAGCCCTTCGTTCGGCCGCTCGCTCCTTCAGCCTACTGTCCAAACTTATAGTAAGGGAAATTACTTCACCTAACTTGTCTGGTTTATCCCGTGCCGCTAGTTCATCCCTGAGCTCCGAACTAAGGCTACGAAGGAAGATGCTGCTAAGCGCTGGCTTCCCCCACCCGACCTCTGTGGCTAGCACACGGAACTCTACAGCGTAATCAGCGGCAGATCTACTGCCCTGCCGATGGCTAAGCAGCCGATCAGTTAGCACCGCTCCCCGGTCTGTATGGTCAAACACCTCTAAAAATTCTGCCACGAACTGCTGGTAAGTCAAGAGGGGATAGTTGGGTTTAGCCATGACAGTATAGGCCCAAGCTAACGCCCTTCTCTCGAGCAGGTTAGAGATATACCCAATCTTGCTGTGGTCCATGGGAAAATCTCCCGGGACGTGGTGAAACACTGTTTTGCATTGAAGCAAAAAACCCCGTGCTTCCCCAAGTTTTCCACTAAAACGAGCGGGGGTAGGCACGGGAGTGAGGCGAGGTAGGGATGGCTGGTGTGTTAAGCTAGCAGGGGAGACTACAGGGGCTGATGAAGCCCCAGCGGCCGGGGGGAACGCCTGGCGTCCTTCCAGGTGTTCCAGCCGGCTATTAACCTGAGTTAGCTGATTTAAAATAACTGTCTGCTGGTGAGCAATCAAGTCTACTCGAGCGCTGAGGGTGTTAATGCGGCGCGCCAGCGCGCTGTCTGCTGGGTCGTCTTGACGGAGTCGTACTGACATGATTGTAAGACCCAGGAGACAGATGCTGACACGAGTAGATAGTTTGACAATTATTTATTAACTCAGTGGAGAGTGTTGGGTGTGTGAATGAGTGAGTGAGTGTGTAGTGATCTGGCCACTGGAGCTGAGTGGTTCTTGCTGCGACCTGGCAACCCTGGAACACTCAAGCACAAGATGTTATTACAGTTTGTGAGAACGGGAAGCTGAGGCTTGTGCTGCTTACTTGCAGGTGCTGCTGCGAGAGTCCTGCTGGCTCCGTGTCCTGGTGTAGCATGGTGCGCGTGGCTGAGGTGATGAGGAGGAGATCCGAGGAGGAGGAGATGACGTCCCGTTATCGGGGAAGGTGAGTCCACCGCCAGGGAGGTCCCCCTGTGCACAGGGGAGATTACTCTGACAAAGTGAGTGATGCTGTAGCTTACGTGGCTTGGCTTGGCGTGACGACTTGGTTCCAATTCTGGCTTGAGGTCGTGTCCTTGACGCGCTGTGTAGCGAAGGCGACAGACGACTTCGTGCAGAGCCGTCAGAGACACTGGCTTTTAAAGCCTGCTGATTACCAGTGGCAGGTGTGTGCACAGCTGACGTTAATGACGGCCCAGCGGCCGCCATGACACTTACCTCTATCGTAGTTTGGGAAACACATCTGAAGTCAGGAGAGGAGCTGCTTCAGAGGTGGGGTTTGCAACTGATGGTGCCAAGGCCTGGGGCTTTCCTGTCGTGGGGGTGAGTGAATGTTTCCAAAAAGTGATAACACAGGTTTATGTGAGTGTCCAGGGAGGAGGGAAGAAGTTCAAATTGGTGAAGCAAGGTCCAAGAGGTAGATATCCAGAAGGAGGTCCAGGGGGAATCCTGTAATGAAGGTTAATATATGACCTTGGATGTGCTGAGAGGCTTATGTGGGGTGGACAGGAAAGAAGCACAGAACTGGGAGGTGAACAGGCCCCTGGGGAAAAGTACACTTCAGTCTGAGCATGAGATGACAGAGAGAACAACAGCAAGCTGGTGAACCATGACATACCCTCACCACTGTTAGAGTGCACACAGCTTAAGTAGTGGTGTGGGTAATCAACAGCAGGTGAGTTATTGGAGGCAGTCACAGGTAATCAGAGGAGAAGGTTAGGCTGATGAGGTGTGTGTGATAACAGCTCACCAAGATCCATTAGAATATACAGCAGACACAAATACATAAACAGACCCAGTACAGTGCAGTTTTCAGCAAATAAGCCAAAACAACACATTTCCATTATCACTGCTATAGATCACTAAATTAGTCACACTCTACAGAAAAATAGCTGTACAAGCTTTGCAAAGACACTATTTAGAATTTGCTAAAAAAAAAATTGAGTGTAATCTTTAAAAAATAAAACTAGTGCTGAGAATATTTATGTGTTAAAACAATTAATTACAGTAATCCCATTAATGGATTAAAAATATTAATGCAAATTAATGCCCCCACGACACTTCCTGCGTGGAACTTAAAATGCACAACAGCCATTCCATCCGGACAGTCTTTAGCTCAACATGTGATCAAACTCATCATTATAGCTGCGTTCCGATCGCCCAGTAGTATACTTCAAAGTGGACTGCACAGGGTATTCTGCCATACTAAGTGAGATTCCAAACCGAAGAGAGCAAATGGTATTCGATTCAAAGGGAACTGAGAACTGAGCAGGGAAGAAGTGAACAACCATACTGTTATGTATGTAAAATGAGGGACAGGAGTCTAATCTGTGATGCAGCAAGTTCACCCTTTATCAGAACTGAACTATTTATACACAAGGGCCATGCCCGCCTGACATCACACCAGGGGCGGGTACAGCAGCACACACACACCACACTCACTACACCACAATTCCCTTCCCCCTTACAAAAATGCAAACCACACGCAATCAAGACCTTCCCCAATTTAGGACCCGAATCGTGCACTAGGAGCAAGGAATCATGAACTGTAGGAAAAATCACATTCACACAAAATAATTCAAGACAGCGTTTCCTTTTTTTTTTTTTTTTCAAAATATACTCACAAAAAATAATTAAATTGGACCATGTCTCTAAAGTAAAATAATCCCATAACATACATACATACTCACATGCACACCAGCAGACTATATTTCTACATATTTACATCAATGATATTTAAGTCACACCCATGTCCACCGGCAGCCAAAGGTAACATCAGCCCGGGCAGCCGCAAATCATGCACGCCCCTGGCTGCTGTAGATAAGACCGGCTCGGAGGTCCCAGGCAACCCCATGGCATGAATGCCCCTGGCCGCCCTCTGCCTCCGGGATCAAAACCAACCTCTCCTGCAAAAATGTCACTCTTCACCACCGACTGCCTCATTCCTCGGGACCCGCCATGCTGCTGTCTGGCACACCATCTCTCCATGCTCGTCGGTCCGCTCCCAACTGCTTTCAACACCGCCGCAGCTTCCATCGTTGTCCTGAACACTCTGGCCCCCCGTGGCCAAACTCCGGGGAGACCCAAAGCCTGCTCATCGGCGCCACTCTCTGCCGTCTCACCGTAACGCCCAGCACCCTCGTCCAGGGCGGCATGGGCTCCATCACTGAGACACTGCCCGACCTCTATGGTGCACGGTTGCTGTTGCTCACTCATGGGGCTCACAGCATCGCTTTTGCCGGCGTTGTTTCCCGACCCCGGCACCTCACCGCAGCTCCCAGCACCCTCGTTCTAGATGCTCCGCTGTGCTGCCTCCATGTCTGGCTGTTGTTGCTCTCCCTCAGGGCTCTTGGCATCACTCTCTGACCTGGGCATTTCATTGCTGCTCTCGGTACCCTCGTTCCAGGCGCTCCGGTGCGTCATCTCCGTGCCCGGCTGTCGCTGTTCTTCCCCGTGGCCCTCAGCTTCCATGGTCCCGCTCACTCGCTGCCTATCCTCCAGCTGTGGGGATGACGCCTGCTGCTCTCCCTCTCCGCTGTGGCTGCACACTGCGCAGTCCGATTCATCAGTGCTATGGTCCTGTACCGTGCTGAGCTCCTTGACCGGCCCGCCATCTTCAGTGACCGAGGACTCCTCCATTCGTGGCCCCGGTCCTACCTCGAAGTCTAGCTGGTAGCTCATAGCTTGGTTTTGATGCGAAGTTAGCTTAGCGGCTAACCTGTCCATAGGCACAGAACGGGTCGTTAGCTTCCCCCAGCTAACTAGCTTAGCTGTTCCTGGCGCCAACAGCTCTATTACCCACAGCTTTGTGGTCCTCGTCTGCTTGTTGAAGTACTCGGCCAGCCACTTGACAGCATCCTCATAGTACTTCGTTTCACCCAACGTACCAAGAATTCTTCGACCCTCCGCGCTGAGATTGTGGGCCAGGAGTGCTCGTCGTCGTCTCCCGTTGAGCCTACTTAAGCCCGGCGCCCTGATGTAATCCTCAAACATGGCTCTCCACTGCGGCCACAGGATCACCGGCTCTCCCGTGTACTCTAGAAACAGTGCTAGTGGTGGAAGTAGCCCGTACGCTCTCAATGCACTTTATGTTGGCATCTCTCAGTCTTCTCTCGGCCGCCTTCAACTTGTGCAAAATGCAGCGGCCCGTCTTTTGACCAACACACCTAGGCGAGAGCACATTACTCCGATCCTTTTTTCACTTCATTGGCTTCTAGTCCATTTTAGAATTAATTTTAAACTTTTGCTTTTTGTTTTTAAAGCTCTTAATGGCCTTGCTCCGGTTTATATGTCTGAGATTTTGACTGTCCGTGACCAAGGCAGGGCTTTGAGGTCATCCAATCAGCTTTTGCTGGATGTGCCTAGGTCAAGGTATAAACATTGGGGTGACCGAGCCTCTTCTGTTGCCGCCCCCAGGCTCTGGAATAATCTCCCCCTGACCTACGTGCTATCTCTGACCTGGCCCTTTTTAAATCAGAACTTAAGACATATTTGTCTAGGATGGCTTTTAATACCCAGTAGTGGTGATATTTGTCTTGGCTTTTGTTTTTATTTTATTCTCATTTTTAGGTATTTATTCGTTTTTTTATGTTATTTGTTTTTAATGCTGTTTATTTTCTGTAAAGCACTTTGGTCACCTACGGGTTGTTTTAAAGGGCTATATAAATAAAGTACATTACACTACATTACATAATTTTTTATCCTCGTCGCCAAATGTTATGTATGTAAAATGAGGGACAGGAGTCTCATCTGTCATACTGCAAGTTCACCCTTTATTATCAGAACCAAACTATTTAAACACAAGGGCCGTGCCCGCCTGACATCACACCAGGGGTGGGTACGACAGCACACACACACACACACACACACACACACACAACACTCACTACACCACAGGTACATCACTTCACTGGAAGTTGACAAGATTATCCATAAGCTGTTATGGTTGAGTGAGCACGGTTATTTTTGTCTGTGATCAGTAATCATTTTCTGGGTGCAGTGTTTTCTCCCTCTCTCACTCACACACACACACACACACACACACACACACACACACACACACACACACACACACACACACACACACACAGGATGGAGCTAATTAGTGGCAGCTTGCAAGATCACCTTCACCTGCAGATGCCTAGTCCCTAGCTACAGTATTTAAGAGTCAGTGTGGGATTAAAACCCTGTGGGATTGTTACCCCGGAACTGTCTCCCAATCCATTGCCACTAAGCTCCTCCTGGCTCCTGCCCATACTTACCGCCCTGCCTGCTCGCTCGTTTAAACTTGGGACCCCAACTTCCCACTCCAAACCTTACCTGTTGATGCTGGAGCCTGAGCAGCCTTCCCCACGGGCCCCGGATAATTCACTGTGGAGGTACCACAAAAGGACTCGCTTCACGGCTTCCCCAGCTGCAAAGACAAGTAAGCCCTTACTATTTCAGCCACCTCATTACCCCTCAGTTCTTAGCATTGCCACAGCCCAAAGCTCTGTCCCGCTCACCTCTGCCTCTCCTGTTTCCTCCAGCACATTCCCTCATCTGCGAGCAGAAAGACACCCTGTGTCTCTTTAAACAGAAAAGGAAAAAGAAAAGCAATAAATGTACTCACCTGTTGGAATTCTTGACCATGTTCTTGTGTCGTATTTGCTCCTGGGTCCTCTCCTGTTCCGAAAATAGAGTTTTTCCTCTCCACCATCACTAAGTGCTTGCTCACAGGGTATAGCTGGAATGCTGGGGTCTTTTTTGCAGTTGTGGGGGTTTCCCCTACAGTTGAAAGTGCTATGAGATGACTGTTGTTGTGAAATGGTGCTATATTCAGGTTCAGGTTCAGGTTACTTTATTTGTACCCGTAGGTAGATTTGTTTTGCAGTCAGGTGACATCCTTTTAGACACATATTTACAAACCACAATTACATTCAACATGAACACAAACACAGGCACACATGAAGCTGACTATAAACATGATAAAAGTACTCAAGGCTCCACCAATCAGGACAGAAGACAAAGAGATAAGAGAAAAAAAACGGATAAGAGAGAAGGGTCATATTAAAAAAGTTAAAAACTAAGTCAAAGAGATTAAACACTCAATAAAAGTCTAAAACCCAATAAAAGGTTTGGAAACCCAAATAAAAAACAAACCTACAAAAATAAATAAATATAAAATAAAAATTGATAAATAGATAACTAAATTATGTGCAATGTATTGCTACATCTTGTTAACAGCAGCAGGAACAAAGCTGTTTTTGTAGCGCTGGGTTTTACATTTTGGGACAACAAACCTCCGTCTGGAGGGAAGAAGCTGAAAGCGGCAGTGCAAAGGGTGGGAGTCATCATTTAAGATGGAGGTAGCAATCCTCTGTACCTGTCTGGTGTACAGGGATGTCAGACTCAGCTGTGACTCACCAAGCAAACGACTGGACCATCTAACTACCTGGTCTAAGGATTTCCTCTGTTTCAGTTTTATCTGACCAAACCATGACACTAAAGAAAAGGAAAAAAACAGATTCAATAAAAGCCCGATAAAACATGTCATTGCTATATAAATAAAGCTGAACTGACTTGAACATAACATAAGCCACTGCACCTCAAATATGAGTAAAACAAACTATTGTTGCTAATGTTAAGCAGAATAAATTAGTTGTAAGGTATAAAGATTATTTAATTTAGACATATGGGTGTGTGTGGAAACAAAGGTTTACTTCAGGACCTCACACATACACATACAAGAAAAACTAGTTAAGGAGCACCAGTCCAAAACTTGGACAATTTATTAATAATTAATCTTTATACCTTCTATCCATCAGTCTCAAATATCCGTGAGTTCTTCTGCGTGACCGAGAAACAGACACAAGACACAAATCAAGCAGAAACTTCCATATACCGTTTACAGTTTTAATGATCAAACTCAGATTAAATGACATTACATTCAATTGATTTGTAAGCATGGTGAAATGATCAACAAGTATCAAACATTATATTAACTTGTAACGGATTACTGAGCATAAAGTATATAGTCAAACATTGTGGAACCAGGTAAGCCTTAGTTGAATTTGTAACTGTGATGAAAATGGAGACTGAAATAACTAACTAAAATATGACGAAAATTGGATGCCAATTTTATGAAGAAAATGAATATTAAAAAAAAAGGAAATTCTGGGTTACACTAAAAAGGAAAAACGGAAGTTACTAAAAAGAGGGATACTATTTCTCTTTAATTCTGTAGCTCCGATCAGAATTTTATGAACTAGTTTTAAACCTGAGACAAATTATGATTTACTTCAAGGCGATGAACATCGCATTAACTCAGCAGATGAAACAAGGGATCTGGCTCACGTGACCCATTGCGTTGGCTTTTCAGCTGGATCCTTCGCTGATGATACTGGAGAATATCTGCCAGCAGATATTTCTTCCGGGCAGCGCGGTGGCGGAGTGGTTAGCACTGCGGCAGCACAGCAACTCACCCTTGGCCGGGGGATCCTGGGTTCAATCCCAGCCCACGACCAACAGTGATCTGTGTGGAGTTTGCATGTTCTCCCTGTGTCTGCGTGGGTTTACTCCGGGATTTCTCCGGTTTCCTCCCACATGCCAAAAACATGCAAGTTAGGTTAATTGGCATCAAAACTGGGGATTCTAAATTGTCCTTAGGTATGACTGTGAGAGTGAATGGTTGTCTGTCTCTCTGTGTTGGCCCTGCGATGGACTGGCGATCTGTCCAGGGTGTACCCTGCCTCTCGCCCAAAGATGCTGGGATAGGCTCCAGCCCCCCCCCGCGACCCGAAAAGGATTAAGTGGAAGAAGATGAATGAAAAAAAAAAGATATTTCTTCCCAGAGGCAAACCGTCAGAAGCTGGAATTCGACAACGTTGATGAGAGGCTGCTGGCCATTGAGTATGCCATGTGGATGACACTGTAGCACCTTGGGGGAGTCAGATTATTTAGCATCTCAGACAAGAGACAGTGGACAAGCATGGGAGAACAATGCTCAGGAGGTTCCTGGCGAGATAGCAGAAAGGAGTAAAGGACGTAGGGGGTTGAATGCAGTGTAATGCAAATGTCATGTTGTATGTGGAGAAATGCCATGAAACTTGTGAGGAGGGTTTTGGGTAAAAGAAGAGTGCCTGCTGAAATGTGTCATTCTGTTCTGTGCTTGAAAGATGTGAAGTGTGTAATAAACTGTCTGTCGTGAATATGTCTCTTATTTTACACACTCCACACTGGTGACCCAAGACGTATTATGGAACACGAGGCAAGAACCCTGGAGCCGGCCCGGTCGGGAGCCCCCAGCCACGCGTGTGCGGTTTCAGTCAAGCTACCGGATTTCTGGCAGCACAACCCGCCCTCTTGGTTCCACCACACCGAGGCCCAGTTCGCCCTCCGGGGAGTAACGGCAGACAACACCAGATTCAACCATGTAGTCACAGCGCTGGACGCCCGCACAGCCCAGCAGGTAGCGAGCCTGCTCGATCAGCCACCAGCCCGCAACAAATATGAGGCGCTCAAGGCTGAGCTCACGCAGCGCTACACGCTCTTGGAATGTGAGAGAGCGGAGAGGCTCCTGGGGTGGACCGAGTTAGGAGAGGGTTCGGCCGTCGACCTGATGGAGAAGATGCTGACGTTAATGGGCACGGATGATGGGCACTTTCTGTTTGCCCAACTTTTCCGCCGGAAACTTCCAACGGTGACGAGAGCGATTCTGGCCAATTTGCCGTTCCTCACCGCCAGGGTGATCACAGTCAATGCGGCAGCAGCGGAGCCCAGCGAGACGACCAGAGGAGGCGAGGAGCCACCGACGGTAGCAGCAGCGGGGGCCAAGGAGCGCCAGAGAGACATGCTCTGCTTCTACCACCGCCACTTCGGAGAGATCACACACAGATGTGTGCCACCGTGCCAATTCAAGCGCTCGGGAAAACGCCGAGGCCGACGGTCGGTAGCAGCTGCGACCCTCGGTGAAGAGAACAAGCTGCTCTACATGACGGACGCGCGCTCGGGGAGGCATTTCCTCGTGGACACCGGAGCCCAGAAGAGCTTCATCCTGCCGACCTACGTCGACCGGCTGGCAAGACCTAGCGGCCCCGTGATGTTGGCAGCAAACGGCTCGGAAATTAAGACCTTTGGTGAGAGGACACTGATCTTATCTCTACACGGCCGTACATACGAGTGGACTTTTGTCATAGCAGCACTGAATTACCATATCCTGGGGGCTGATTTTCTATGTGCACATGGTTTACTGGTAGATGTTGCTAACAGATGCCTGGTTAATGCACTGTCCTTTGACTCTCTCCTCTGTATAGCTTGAGTGACCCGGCCAACAGCACAAGCCAACGTCACAGCTCCAGGCGGTAAGTTCCACGTGCTGCTCACTCAGTTCCCAGCACTCACGGTCCCGACGTTTTCGGTGGCCATCGCTAAACACGGGGTGGAGCACTTTATCACCACCCCCGGGCCGCCCGTTTTTGCAAGACCTTGGCGCTTGGACGCAGCTAAACTGGCCATAGCGCGCGAGGAGTTCACCAACCTGGAAAGGTTGGGCATCATCAGGCGTTCGAACAGCCCATGGGTATCCCCGCTACACATGGTCCCTAAGGCTGAGGGATCGTGGTGACTGTGCGGTGAGTTCCGCAGGTTGAATAACGCCACAGCGCACGACCGCTACCCAATTCCCTACATACAGGATTTTTCCGTTCACCTTGCTGGAGCATGCATTTTTTCCAAAATAGACCTGGTCCGCGGTTACCACCAAGTCCCAGTGCGCGCGGAGGACGTACCCAAAACAGCGGTAATAACTCCGTTCGGTCTATTCGAGTTCCTGCACATGCCATTCGGGTTAAAAGGAGCGGCACAGACATTCCAGCGCATGATGGATGCAGTGCTGCGTGATCTCCCGTTCATGTTCGTCTACCTGGACGATATCCTGGTAGCCAGTGCGTCCAAAGACGAAGACGAAACCCACCTCACAACGGTTTTCCGGAGGTTGGAGGAGCACGGGTTGATAATCAACCCAGCGAAATGCCAGTTCGGCGTGACGGAGATTGATTTTTTTGGGGCACTGCGTCTCTCCGGAAGGAGCGATCCCGCTGCCCGACAAAGTGCGTGCCGTGGCAGATTTTCCCTGGCCTCAGACGGTCAGGGCGCTGCAGGAATTTTTGGGGATGATGAACTTTTATAACCGTTTCCTTCCCCGCGCGGCGCAGCTCATGCAACCATTGTACACCGCGCTCAAGAAACAGAAACCCGCGGATAGGGTCGAATGGACCCCGGAGCGGGAGCGGGCGTTCTCGGAGGTTAAGGCAGCCCTGGCAAATGCCACATTGCTGGCGCATCTGGACCCGACGGCCCGGATAACCCTCACCACCGACGCTTCAGACGTGGCCACAGGGGCTGTCGTAGAGCAACGCGTCGCCGGGGCTTGGCAGCCGCTCGCTTTTTTCAGCAGAACTTTGCGCGACAGCGAACGTAAATACAGCGCGTTTGACAGGGAGTTACTGGCTCTCCACCTGGCCATACGCCACTTCCAGTTCTGACTGGAAGGGCGCAGCTTTACCGCGTTTGTGGACCACAAGCCACTTAACATTTGCGATGGCCATGGTTTCAGAACCGTGGTCGGGCCGGCAGCAGAGACAGCTGGCCGCGATCTGAGTTTACTACCGATATTCAGCATGTGTTGGATAAACTGAATGTGATGGCGGACTGCTTCTCGCGCGCCGTGGTGGCCCCGGTCTGCGTGGGGATAGATTACGCAGCAATGGCCGCGGAGCAGGTTAGTGACGCGGACGTGCGCGCGCTCCAGTCTGGACCAACAGGGTTAAGGCTGGAGAGCAGGGTGCTGCAAGATGGCGCCCCCACCCCAATCTGCGATGTCTCCAAGGGACGCCCGCGTCTGGTGGTCCCGGTCGCGTGGCGCCGCCGCGTGTTTGAGTCGGTTCACACTCTGGCGCACCCAGGAGTGCGCGCGTCGGTCAAAATGGTGGGAGAGAAGTTTGTGTGGCCGAACCTACGCAAACAAGTAAAAGAGTGGGCTGCAGCCTGCGTGGCGTGCCAACGAGCCAAGGTACACAGACACACGAAGGCTCCCTTGGAGCCGTTTCGGGTACCGGCTAAGAGGTTCGACCATGTTCACGTGGACCTCGTGGGCCCCCTCCCGCCATCACAAGGGTGCACGCACCTCCTTACAGTGGTGGACCGCACCACGCGCTGGCCAGAAGCAGTCGCGCTGGCGGCAACCACATCCACAGACGTAGCACGCGCTTTTTTAACAGCATGGGTGGCGCGTTTTGGAGTCCCGTCGGACATTACGTCCGACAGGGGCCCACAATTTGTTTTCGAACTCTGGTTCGCGATGGCCCGCAGCCTGGGTGTTTCAATTCACCACACAACCGCATACAACCCACAGGCCAATGGTTTATGCCAGTGCTTTCATAGATTACTGAAAGCAGCACTCAGGGCTTCACTGACGGATGCAAATTGGGTAGACAGGCTGCCATGGGTTTTATTGGGGTTGTGCTCCGCGCCAAAAGAGGATCTGGAAGCTTCCCCGGCAGAGCTGGTTTTTGCGCAGCCCCTACGGCTGCCCGGGGAATTTCTACCAGATAATCCCGCGCCAGGCAGCTGCCCGTCTCAGCTTTTGCAGCGTAGCGCAAACACAGGCACGCTGCCGGGCCCTGCCCCCCACAGTTTTCTGCGTGTTTTCGTGCCTAAAACTTTGAAGAGCGCGGAGTTCGTGTTCGTCAGACACGACGCCCACCGCCCTCCATTGCGCCCACCCTATGATGGACCGTTCAGAGTGTTGGAAACAGGGGATAAGCATTTTTTGCTAGACTTGGGGGGTAGGCGGAAGAAAATTGTCATAGACAGACTCAAACCCGCTTTCGTTGTGGCGGACGAGCAAGTGCTGTTGGCTAGGGCCCCTTGGCGTGGAAGACCCCCACGGAGAGCTCCCCAGGGAAACGATTCACCAGAGCAGCCACACGGACAGACCGAAGTTCCCCCCCCCCCCCTCGCCACGGCCCACCCGCAGTCAGACACACTCCCAGCAGCCCCCCACCGGCACAGCAGTGCCACGGAGGCGGTAAACCCCAGTTACAGCAGATACGGGAGGAGACGGAAGCCCAAACTGCGTGTGGACTGATGTTCTATTGTTCTATCTAAGATGCTGCGGGGGGGGGGGCAGTGGAGCACCTTGGGGGAGTCAGATTATTTAGCATCTCAGACAAGAGACAGTGGATAAGCATGGGAGAATAATGCTCAGGAGGTTCCTGGTGAGATAGCAGGAAGGAGTCAAGGACGTAGGGGATTGAATGCAGTGTAATGCAAATGTCATGTTGTGTGTGGAGAAATGCCATGAAACTTGTGAGGAGGGTTTGGGGTAAAAGAGGAGTGCCTGCTGAAATGTGTCATTCTGTTCTGTGCTTGAAAGATGTGAAGTGTGTAATAAACCATCTGTCGTGAATATGTCTCTTATTTTACACACTCCACAACACGAGAATTTTTCAGCGGCTTTCTTGGGTCCAGATACCTTGGATATCATTCAAAGTCTGATCAAAGTCACAAAATCAAAGAGATAAAAAAAAAAAATCATTTAAGCCACAAAATCCGGGTTCTTCAGATGTTGTGGTAATTGGGTCTAGGCCGTTTCCAATGGGAGTTTAAAAAACAGGATCAGTCCACTTTAAGCACGGTGAGTTAAAGAAATAATTAGAAAAAGCTTAACAAATTATAAAATTGAAAACATCTGAGAACACAGAGTTTCACTCCATATAGAAGATGAGCTCAAAAAAGGAAAAAAAAAATTCCTGAGACGCTTACAGAAAAGAGAATTCAAAGCAGGCACATAACAGAAACAGAACTCAGAAAAACTTGGGAGTTTCTCCCTTAAAGGCCAAATGTCACATAATTTTTTTTTCTAAATGACAACGAATTTTGATAAAATACACATAGCTTAAACCAAATATTCATACCGGAGACCATATCACCCACCCGTATTTACATAATTGCACAAAATACACCAGGCGAAGGCCCTGCCTTGCTCGCTGGCTTGTGACAGCCAATCCAGACCGCGGCCATGATTTTGACGTCACAAATTTCACCCTGGCTGCCCTGCCTATCTACATTCACACTTATCAACATTGGACAATCATGACGGAAAGTGACAGCGATTGTGAACAAATTAGTTTAGTTTTGTCTTTTTTTTTTGTCTTTTCTTTTTGTCTTTTTTTTGTCAGTGGTTCAGACAGTGACAGAGGCATAGAACCTTACAGGTTCGAGCCATCCGAGACGGAATCAGATGCTTTGTCTGATGACAACAGTTCCGACGATGACCAGAGAGCAGAACCAGTGGAAAATGTCATTGAATTGGACATTAATCGCCTCCAGAATTGGGAAGCCGAAGGGGGTCTGTCGAGGGCGCCCCATAAATATTGATTTTTCGGAAGTCATTATTATTACAGTGGAGGAGAGCCGCTGCTGTCAAGAAATTGACCAGATCAATATGAGAATGGAGGCGCATACCTGTCAAGTGATACGTTTTCGCCGTATTTTAATACGGGGAAAATGCAATTTTAGCAAATATGGGCGTATTGCCATTTCCGTACGCCCAAAAGAAAAATATACGGGAAAAAAAATTGAGTGTGTTGAGGAACACGTCGTGTGTGTGACCCCCACAGCTAGGGGGCTGGCAGATCGCTCAGCGGGAGCTATTCTCACTACTTGAGAAGTGTGGACTCAATCATTAGTCTGATGGCCGCCCCGAGCAGATCGCTCAGCGGGAGCTATTCTCACTACAATGAGAAGTCATTAGGCTGATGGCCTAACACTTTCAACTGTCCTGTGGCTGCAGAACAGAGAGGAATCGCCTTCCAAATCCAGAATTCTGCTTTTTTTATTTGGAGCAGGACGCTGAGTTGTGTTGTTATTGTCAAATATCCATGAATCCTTAAAATATTTGACAATAACAACACGAATTACATTTAAAACATTTCCCAGAAAAGTGTCCCTTATTACTCTGCCGTCCCTTATAGCCGCGTTTTACGGTATTAAAATACGGCGAAAACGTATCATTTGACAGGTATGAAAACATTTCCCAGAAAAGTGTCCCTTATTACCCAGCTGTCCCTTATAGCCCCGTTTTAAGGTATGGGTGAAATATCCAATTTTTTCTTTCTTGTTGCTCACTTCAATCTTCCAGTCTCCATATAAACAATCAATCGGGATACCCCAAGCATCAAACTAAGGTACAATCTATTTCGTCACTTCCGTCTTCTTCCCCAGGCGATTCCGGGGGCCGTGAGTAGGAACGTCAGGCCAAGCGCGGCAGTTTTAAATTAACGAATATTCCGGCGTTACTGAAGCATATGCACCAAGACCCGAACGGATCGGTTCCCTTTTATATCTAGTTTCAAGACATTTTAAGGACCCTGTTACGTGACATTTGGCCTTTAAACCGGGTAGTTTTTCAGGGGAAAAACTTGACTGACAGTAAGAAGAACCAATTGTCTCCTATCATGGGAGATTTGAATGGACTATGGTCCAATAAAGAAAAAGGCTATTTGTTTGTAACTGACCAATAGAATGAAAGGGGGCGTCATCCAACCGAGACTGGCTGGTGATTGGCTGAGACCAGTCAGATGACTTGCTTTGACTCCGAATATGAAGAAACGCATATTGATTGAACAAAATAAAAAGAATCACTATATATACAGTGGGGAAAAAAAGTATTTAGTCAGCCACCAATTGTGCAAGTTCTCCCACTTAAAAGATGAGAGAGGTCTCTAATTTTCATCATAGGTATACCTCAACTATGAGAGACAAAATGAGAAAAAAAAAATCCAGAAAATCACATTGAAGGATTTTTAATGAATTATTTGGTAAATTCCTCGGTAAAATAAGTATTTGGTCAATAACAAAAGTTCATCTCAATACTTTGTTATATACCCTTTGTTGGCAATAACAGAGGCCAAACGTTTTCTCTAAGTCTTCACAAGGTTTTCACACACTGTTGCTGGTATTTTGGCCCATTCCTCCATGCAGATCTCCTCTAGAGCAGTGAGTGTTTTGGGGCTGTCGCTGGGCAACACGGACTTTCAACTCCCTCCAAAGGTTTTCTATGCGGTTGAGATCTGGAGACTGGCTAGGCCACTCCAGGACCTTGAAATGCTTCTTACGAAGCCGCTCCTTCGTGGCCCAGGCGGTGTGTTTGGGATCATTGCCATGCTGAAAGACCCAGCCACGTTTCATCTTCAATGCCCTTGCTGATGGAAGGACGTTTTCACTCAAAATCTCACGATACATGGCCCCATTCATTCTTTACTTTACACGGATCAGTCGTCTTGGTCCCTTTGCAGAAAAACAGCCCCAAAGCATGATGTTTCCACCCCCATGCTTCACAGTAGGTATGGTGTTCTTTCTCCTCCAAACACGACAAGTTGAGTTTTTACAATAAAGTTCTATTTTGGTTTCATCTGACCATATGACATTCTCCCAGTCCTCTTCTGGATCATCCAATTGCTCTCTAGCAAACTTCAGACGGGCCTGGACATGTACTGGCTTAAGCAGGGGGACACATCTGGCACTGCAGGATTTGAGTCCCTGGCGGCGTAGTGTGTTACTGATGGTAGCCTTTGTTACTTTGGTCCCAGCTGTCTGCAGGTCATTCACTAGGTCCCCCCGTGTGGTTCTGGGATTTTTGCTCACCGTTCTCATGATCATTTTGACCCCACGGGGTGAGATCTTGTGTGGAGCCCTAGATCGAGGGAGATTATCAGTGGTCTTGTATGTCTTCCATTTTCTAATAATTGCTCCCACAGTTGATTTCTTCACACCAAGCTGTTTACCTATTGCAGATTCAGTCTTCCCAGCCTGGTGCAGGTCTACAATTTTGTTTCTGGTGTCCTTTGACAGCTCTTTTTTTTTCCTTTCTTCTTTATGACTGGTGCCTAGCGGCTGCCCCGGCCTTGGATGCGCTCTGCAGAGCGTGCCCAAATGCCAAGTCACGTTTCGTTACCTTGTATTCATACATGTGTAATGACAATAAAGTTGAATCTCATCTCATCTCATCTCATCTCTTTGGTCTTGGCCATAGTGGAGTTTGGAGTCTGACTGTTTGAGGTTGTGGACAGGTGTCTTTTATACTGATAAAGAGTTCAAACAGGTACCATTAATACAGGTAACGAGTGGAGGACATAAGAGCCTCTTAAAGAAGAAGTTAGAGGTCTGTGAGAGCCAGAAATCTTGCTTGTTTGTAGGTGACCAAATACTTATTTTACCGAGGAATTTACCAATTAATTCATTAAAAATCCTTCAATGTGATTTTCTGGATTTTTTTCCCCTCATTTTGTCTCTCATAGTTGAGGTATACGTATGATGAAAATTTGAGACCTCTCTCATCTTTTCAGTGGGAGAACTTGCACAATTGGTGGCTGACTGAATACTTTTTTTCCCCACTGTATATACACAGTGGGGCAAAAAAGTATTTATTCCTCCTCCAGGCTTGGAAGAGGAATGGGTGGCAGACTTTATCCCGGGTTTTGTGGATTAAGCACTCGCCGCCTGCAGTCCCAAGAAAACCTGGGAGAGTGTGAATGGAGCGGTGGGGATTCTGGAGGCACACCCCGGCCTCTGTAAATATCCTCAATATGTGGGACTGCTGTCTACGGTCACCGTTCAGTGATCATTCCTCGGGCAGACGTTGGGGTTGCCTCCCACAGAAACAAAGCCATTGTGGAAGCACTCTCCTGGGCAGATGTCCACCTCCTCTCCCATCACATTAGCTCCACGACACCGTCGTCCTGCTCCGGACCGCTGGAGGAATCCTCCCACCTCTCTGGCAGACATTTCCCCGATGCTGATGCAGAAGCCCTCCTCAGCAGTACTGCCTTGCTCCCTCTCTTTTCTGGCTGGATCCCCAGCATTCTCTGAGCCTGTAGCTGCAGTTCCTCGATCTACTTTGGCATCCTCTCCTGTTGCCGAGAGGCCATTCATTTGTTCCCCAGCTACATCCGTCTCCATGACAACAGGGGTGGCTCCTCCACAATCCATTGAGGGGCCCAGGTCCACTGTAGCCACAGAGAGGGGCAACTCTACACCATCTACAGCAGGCAATATTGAATTCTGGGAAAACAAGCAAGTTTCATTTCATTCTATTTCTCTTTATGACGTTATGCCTTGCCTGATTCCCGGTAATGAGGCTCAGGGTGTGCAGTCCTCCTGAGCTCTCACCACCTGCTGTAACCAATGATTTTTCACCTGCCCTCTCCGTGTCTCCTCCTTTGGCCCCTGAGTGTCTGCCGACCCCGAGATTGAGCCACCGGATGTGGGAGGAGCCTGTGGCCCTGGAGGACCCAGTTCCAGTGCTAGGGGCGAGCCGATCCCCAGTTGCCACGCCGGATGAGCCACCAGCGTGGTCCCTTTTGCCTGGGGGAACCGAGACTGCAACCGGAATCATGCCTGTTGCGGTGCTCCCCGCAGCAGAGTTAGAGCCGGGCTTCAAAAGGACCAGGGCCAAGATGTCGTCATCATCTGGATTGACGGAGTCCTGGACGGCGGTGGAGCTCGAGCTCAGGCAAGTGCTCTCCCTTGTTTTCTCTTACTTGTTTTGGAGAGATCTTGCCTGGCTCTTGGTGAGGAGAGCCGGGTGCAGCCGCCCACTGCATCTGAGCTCGCCTCACCTGGCTCTGCTGCTGCCAGTGACCCTGACCCTGTTTCTCTGTGTATCTTGTCTGAGCTTTCTCCCAGGGTCACCGGAGAGGTTCCAACACTGCCAGATGTCTCCATGGGTCCAGGTTCGCTGCCCGAGGTCATCACGGGTCCAGCTTCCCCCACAGTGGAGGTTGTCGTGGGTGCTTTGTCCCAGCCCGGTACCTCCGTGGGTGCAGCTGCCCCTCTGCCCTAGGCCGTCGTCTGGGTTCCTCCTCCTCGGTCCGAGTCTCCATGGGTGCTGTGTCCCAGTCGGGGACCATCGTGGGTGCTGCGCCCTAGCCTTAATCCAACTTGGGTGCTGCGCTCCAGTGCAGGCCCGTTATGGGCTTAACGCCCCAGCCCAGGGGTCACCGTGGGTGTAGCATTGGCCCAGTCCGAGCCCACCGTGGGTGCTGCTTCACTCCAGCCCGGAGCCACCACGGGTGTTGCTTCACTCCAGCCCAGAGCCACCGCGGGTCCTACTATGTCCCTGTCCGGGACCGCCAATGGTGCTATTGGCCTATCCGAAAGCATTGCAGCTCCCCTTCCATCGCCAGACACCGTCGTGGTCCCCCTTCCTCCTCTGCCAGACGACATCATGGTTTCCCCTCCTTCTATGCCAGACACCATCGTGGTTCCCCCTCCTCGGCTCTCCTTCCCATCATTGGGTCTCCTAGTGGGGGAGCATTCTCCCGGGCCACCCCTTTTATTCAGGTGGCTTAAAAACTCTGGTCGGCCACCTGACGGACTGAGCCATTGGGTTGGGTGGCCCATGCTCTACAGCAGACCACCCAACTCGAACCACCTCGCCGTCCGCCAGGCCTGGGACTTTGGTCACCCCCCTGAACTCTCTAGCTCCTTGGCCCGGGGGGGCCTAATTCTGTGTTTTTAACTGGTGTGGGTCCCGAGCAGGGTTTTGCTTCATTCAATTCTAGCCTGTATCCCCTGCCACCCACCCTGGGTGGGTTGTTGTTGTGCCCCTGCTGGGGGGGACAGGCTTTCTCCTTTTTCTTCCTTTTTCTTTTCTTTGTGACAGAGGGCCCCCTTCCCCCATCACAAGCTGAGTTCTGGATTTTTTGCCAGACTCAGTCTTGTGGCTCTTTCTTTGTATTTATATATATTTATTGTATTTTGTGCTTTTGAGTTTTTGTTCTGCTTCCTATTTTTCTGTTTAGGCTTCAGTTTTGTGTCATGTCTTTTTGTAATGATTTATAAGTCTGCATTTGATTATGTTTATTTCTTATATTTTCATTCTGTGGGCTGACAGCTGTCAGATGACATTTCTGGGTTTGTGCTCTGCGTGGGCATCGTCTGTCAAGCTTTCAGTCCAGCCGCTCCTTCCTCATCTCTCCCAGCTGATCTCAATCACTATTCAGTGTTCCCCTTTGTCCGCTCATGTAAACCCACACCTGTTACTAGTTATGTAATGGTTTTGATCCCTATTTAAGGGAAGTTGTTTTTCCTTTTGTTTGCCGCTGCCTATTCCTACCCAATGTATTCTCAGTCTCTCTTCGTCTCCGCCAGAGCCCTGTTCTGCTCTGGCACTCTATTCCCGTAAGTGTTTTCCCTCATTATTTTATTATTTGAACACCTTGTTGCAACGTTTGCCGTTTTTGTTAATAAATTTCACAAGCTCACAGTCCAGCGCCTGGGTCTCATCTATCTGCCCCGAGGGGCATTCATGACAGCAGGACTCTGACAACACCATACCCACCAAAATCATACGATGTTGCTCGAACAACAAACCCTGGATCAACCCTGAGATAAAATCACTACTGAGAGAGAAGAAGAGAATCTTCAGGTCGGGGAACAGGGAGATGCTGAAGTCCGTACAGAGGGAGCTAAGGAGGAAGATCAGAGAAGGTAAGGACAGCTTCAGGAAGAAGATGGAGGACAAGCTGCAACAGAGCGACGTTGGCGGTGTCTGGAGAAACCTTAAAACCATCTCAGGAGGCTCAGGTCTTTTGGTGTACTAGGGGTGCTCCTGAAGACCTTCTACGATTCGGTGGTGTCATCAGCCATCACTTTTGGAGTGGTCTGCTGGGGCAGTGGCATCACAGCAGCCGATAGAGAGACTGAACAAACTGATCAAGAAAGCTAGCTCTGTCCTGGGGAAGCGCCTTGACCCAGTGGAGGAGATAGGAGGGAGAAGGATGGTGGCTAAGCTGTCATCTCTGCTGGAGTCCGAGTCCCACCCTATGCAGGACATACTGAATGCACTGAGGAGCTCATTTAGCAGTAGGCTACGTCATCCTAGGTGCATGACCAAGAGGTTTCACAGGTCCTTCCTACCTACGGCTGTCAGACTTTATAACCTAAGCAGGGCTGCTTGCAGAGATAGAAAAAAAAAACGTGACGACCTAATAGTATTGAATGCAAGACGCAACAGACTTGCACAAAATGGTCCTGCTCCAGTATACAACCAGGACAATATCAGTCGCTACGGAGGGTGACAATATGCATGGGTACATAGTCATACTATGTGGGGTAACTAAATAGACGGTTATGCTGTTTATTCCATCTAGCTACAATGCTCCACACTGTGTCTATATTTATGTGTACATATGTATATTCACTGCTCTTATTTTCTTATCTTCTAAATTATTGCTCTGAGTGTTGCTATCCCTGTGCTGTTGCAATCCTGGAATTTCCCCGTTGTGGGACTAATAAAGGCTTATCTTATCTTATATACTGTGCACACACACACACACACACACACACACACACACACAGACACACACACCACACACACACACACACACACACACACACACATACTGTATATACGTATATACGCACGGTTTCTTCCCACATGCCAAAAACATGCAAGTTAGGTTAATTGGCATCAACTGGAGATTCTAAATTGCCCTTAGGTGTGGATGTGAGAGTGAATGGTTGTCTGTCTCTCTGTGTTGGCCCTGAGATGGACTGGCAATCTGTCCAGGGTGTACCCTGCCTCTCGCCCAAAGATGCTGAGATAGGCTCCAGCCACCCCCACCCCCCATGACCCGAAAAGGATTAAGCGGAAGAAGATGGACGGATTTATATATATTCAATTCAATTCAATTCAACTTTATTTATATAGCGCCATTTCACAACAACAGTCATCTCATAGCACTATCAACTGTAGGGGGGAACCCCCACAGTTGCAGAAAGACCCCAGCAATCAGGCGATCCCCTGTGAGCAAGCACTTGGCGACGGTGGAGAGGAAAAACTCCCTTTTAACAGGAAGAAACCTCCAGCAGAACCAGGCTCAGGGAGGGGCAGTCATCTGCTGCGACTGGCTGGGGGGTGAGGGGATAGAGAAGAAGAAAAGAACAGACATGTAGAGAGCAAACAGCACGATGGGGACTCAATCTATGGGAGAGAACAAACAAATGTTAATGACCAGCAAAAAAAATATTTCATAGAGAGTGAGGAAAGGAGTGAGGCCCA
The DNA here is from genome assembly GCA_020510985.1 of Pholidichthys leucotaenia. Taxonomy (NCBI): domain Eukaryota; kingdom Metazoa; phylum Chordata; class Actinopteri; order Cichliformes; family Pholidichthyidae; genus Pholidichthys; species Pholidichthys leucotaenia. The sequence continues at coordinate 365,942,436 of CM035838.1, forward strand.
GTGCATTACTGGAGGTCCCCCGGCTGACTAAACCTATTAGCAGCATAACTAAGGGAGGGTTCAGAAACACATGATCCCTCCCTAATTGTAGGCTATATCAAAAAGGTAGGTTTTAGCCCTATTCTTAAAAACAGAGATCGAGTCTGACTCCCGAATCCAGATTGGCAGCTGATTCCACAGGAGAGGAGCTTGATAACTGAAGGCTCTGCCTCCCATTGTACTTTTGGAGATTCTAGGTATTACAAGTAATCCTGCATTTTGGGAGCGTAGTGCTCTGTTAGGATAATACGGTAGTATCAGATCTTTTAAATAAAAAGGAGCCTGATTGTTTAGAGCTTTGTAAGTAAGAAGAAGGATTTTAAACTTAATTCTAAACTCTATGGGAAGCCAATGAAGGGAGGCCAGAACCGGAGAGATATGATCTCTCTTTTTAGTACCTGTTAAAACTCTTGCTGCAGCATTTTGGATCAGCTGAAGACTTTTAAAAGATGTTTTAGGACAGCCTGATAATAAAGAATTACAATAATCTAATCTCGAGCTAACAAAAGCGTGGATCAGCTTCTCAGCATCACTCTGAGACAAGATGCTCCTAATCTTGGCAATATTATGCAAATGATAGAAGGCAGTCTTAGAAACAAATTTAATATGTGAATTGAAGGACAAATCCTGATCAAAAATAACTCCAAGGTTCCTCACAGAGCTATTAAGAGAAAGAGTAACTGCATCCAAACTGAAAGTTTGATTTGGAAAGGAATTTCTAAGGTTTTTTTGACCAACAAGAATGACTTCAGTCTTATCTGAATTTAATAGCAGGAAATTACAAGTCATCCAAGCTTTGATTTCCTTAAGACAGGCTTCTAACTTGGCTAATTGATTACTATCATCTGGCTTCATTGACAGGTATAATTGTGTGTCATCTGCATAACAATGAAAATGTATACAGTGCTTTCTAATAATGTTGCCTAACGGAAGCATATATAAACTAAAAAGAGTAGGGCCTAGCACAGATCCCTGTGGAACTCCATGACTAAGCTTTGAGTTGAAAGAAAACTCATTATTTACATGAACAACCTGGAACCTATCAGATAAATAAGATCTAAACCACTGCAACGAAGTTCCATTAAGTCCAACATAGTGTTCTAATCTATCAAGTAGAATATTATGATCGATAGTATCAAAAGCTGCACTAAGGTCTAAAAGGACAAGTACAGAAACTAGTCCATTATCAGATGCAATGAGGAGGTCGTTAGTGACCTTCGCTAAGGCTGTTTCAGTACTATGATGATTCTAAACCCAGATTGAAACTCTTCAAGTAAACCATTTCCCTGCAGGTGGTCAAATAATTGCGTAGCAACAACTCTTTCTAAGATTTTTGAAATGAAAGGGAGATTAGAGATTGGTCTATAGTTAGCTAAAGCTCCTGGATCTAGCGTTGGCTTTTTGAGTAAGGGTTTAATTACAGCCGTTTTAAAAGCCTGCGGTACATGGCCTAAAGTTAATGAAGAATTGATTATATGAAGAATAAAGCTACCAATAAGTGGGAAGACTTCTTTAAATAACCTGGTAGGAATAGGGTCTAAAAGACAAGTTGAAGGTTTGGATGAGGAAACTATTTTGTCTAACTCACAAAGGTCGATTGGAGTAAACTCATCAAGACAGACATCAAAAGAAGGAGTTGTAGTAGTTACAGTATTTAAGTTAACTGTGGGAAGAATCTGATTGATTTTATCTCTGATGGATGAAATTTTATTATTGAAAAAGTTCATAAAGTCCTGACTAGTAAGCTCTAAGGGAATGCTAGGATTGACAGAGTCCTGACTCTTTGTCAACCTGGCTACAGTACTGAAAAGAAACCTGGGATTATTCTTGTTCTTTTCTATTAATGCAGAGTAATAACTTGTTCTAGCTTTTCTAAGAGATTTTTTATAAATTAAAAGATGATTTCTCCAAGCTAAATAGATTTCATCTAAATTAGTAGAGCGCCATTTTCTTTCTAATTGACGAGTCTTCTGTTTTAAGCTACGAGTTTCTGTGTTGAACCAAGGAGTTAGAAATCTCTGATTAAACTTTTTCTTTTTTAAGGGGGCCACCAAGTCTAGAGCCTGATGCAGAGAAGCTGAAACACTATCCACCATGTTATCAATTACAGAAGGAGCAAGCTGTCTATAGCTTATTTCCGTTGTGTTGACACATGACATAGAGGAAACAATCTGCATAAATTTGGAAAGAGCATCATCTGAGAGGCATCTACTGTAATAATATTTTTCTTTAGGAGCCAAATAGTCAGAAATAGTAAAATCAAAGGTTAACAGACAATGGTCTGACAGTACAGGGTTATGAGGAGACACTACAAGATTTTCTATTTCTATGCCATATGTCAGAACAAGGTCCAATGTATGGTGGAGGTAATGAGTAGAATTTCCTACTTTCTGAGAAAACCCAATCGAGTCTAATATTGAATTAAAAGCCACATTAAGGCAGTCACTATCTACATCCACATGTATATTAAAGTCCCCTACTATAATTATTCTATCAGATTTCAGCACTAAATCAGCTAAGAAATCAGCAAATTCGGATAAAAATTCTGAGTAGGTTGATGGGGGACGATAAACTATGCAAATAAAATTGGGTTTAACCTAAAATTGCTAAAGTGCCCAATACTGAGGACCAGGCCCTCAAAGGAATTATAACATGTTTTTTGCTTTACATTAACTAGTAATTTGGAATGGTAAATTGTTGCTACTCCTCCTCCACGACCAGAACTTCTGGGATTTTGACAGTTTAAATAACCAGAGGGAGTTGATTCACTTAAACCAACACAATCCTCTTGCCCTAACCAAGTCTCAGTAAGGGATATTAAATCAATCTGATGATCAATTAACAGATCATGGACTAACAGAGACTTGGGAGTTAGAGACCTAATATTTAATAAACCACATTTAATTTTTAAATTATGAGGAGGAACAGAGGCCAAATCATTCAATTTAGAGGCTTTATGTTTAATTTGAGTTTTACCAATATTTTGCTTTATCACTTTGGGATGCTTATACATTATATTTTTATTCACTTTGGAGGGAGCAGACAACGATTCTCTGATGGGGAAGTCAGGGGCTAAGTTGAGGGGTGGCGGATGAAGAGGAGCTGCAGAGAGGCGTGTAAGACTGCGACTCTGCTTCCTGGTCCCAACTCTGAGTAGTCAGGGTTTTGGAAATTTGGATAAAAAAGATGCCAGATTGTTAGATAAATGAGAAGCACCATCCAAAGTGGGATGAATGCTGTCTCGTCTCAAAAGACCAGGTTTTCCCCAAAAAGAGCTCCAATTGTCAATGTAGCCCACGTCATTTTTAGGACACCACACAGACAGCCAGCGGTTCAAGGATGACGAGCGGCTAAACATGTCATCACTGGTCAGATTGGGGAGGGGCCCAGAGAATACTACAGTGGCAGACATCATTTTGGCAAAGTCACACACTGATTCTACATCAAGTTTCGTGACTTCCGACTGCCGGAGACGGATGTCATTAATGCCGGCGTGAATAACAATTGTGGAGTATTTACAGTTACTTTTAGCCAGCATTTTCAAATTTGACTCGATGTCACCTGCTCTGGCCCCAGGAATACATTTGACTATGGCCGCTGGAGTCTCTAGGTTCACGTTTCTGACTACAGAGTCGCCAATGATCAGAGTTTTTTCCTCAGCGGGTGTGTCGCTGAGCGGGGAAAAACGATTAGAAACGTGAACAGGTTGGTGGTGTACCGGGGCTTTGCGACTAGGCTTCCTTCTCACCGTCACCCACCCAGTCTCCTCACTGCTGAGGAGAGCCGGGGAACCGCTGACAGAGGGGCCTAAGCTAGCTAGCTCCGCTGCAGCTAATGGGCGTCCATCGAGATTAACTGGCGCAGATGGTGTTTCAATGCAGCGGAGCCGGGATTCCAAATCAGACAACCTCACCTCGAGCGCCTCAAAAAGACAACATTTATTACATTTACCGTTATCACTAAAAGAGGCAGAGGTGTAGCTAAACATATGACAGAGAGAGCACACCAGAGGAGGAGAGGAAAGAGAGCTAGTAGCCATAGCTAATGGCTGGAGAGCAAACCACACAGGCAGACAGCAAAACAGGAAGTGACGATACGTTACCACGAGGAAGTGACGATCCCACTTCAGACCCAATATATATATGTGGCGGGTTGGTGTAACCCCCACAACAGACTGGACAGACACAGCACTCGGCTAGAGCAATTAACAGAACAGTGAAATGTGTGTATTCATGTCTACAGGCAGCCCCGCTTCTTCTGGCTCACTACTGTGGCGTTAATGTGCCTTTCATGCATTGTGTTCATGCGTCCTGTCCTTACTGTGACCTAGAGACTGAGATCAATATGTAGATGTGCCTTGTAACCTCTTTGTCTTGCAGCTGGAGCAGAGGCCAGCAATCTGCCTATTGTGATGTATGTCTCTCAAATGCAAATGTCTCATGCCTGTTCTGCAATCTCTTTGATCATACCAACTGCTGGGAAATGCTCTTTTATGTATTGTTGTAGTTGGGTATATATACTGCACTGTAATCCATGCTCATTCTCTCTCACTCTCAATCTGATTCCTGCAACTGCTGCTGACACACACTGAGTCTCCTCTCTGAGAGCCTGAGGAATTCAGCTTCAGCCTGCTCACACTATGGGCAGGAGCCGAGTTCCCGTGAAGGCGGTATGATTTAATAAAACCTATTTAAAACCTTCACCAACTCTGCTTTATTTCATGCCGCTTCACTGGTGACCCCGAGAATGCACACGCTTTGTGCATCGCAACCTTCTGGTCTGGACATCCACGCTGAACCGGTCGAGGGACACAAGACGTCTCCTCCCTCTCGCCGCTCCAACGCACCATGACCTGAAGGCAGAAAAGAACACGCTGACAATGAACGCAGCACCCGGCGGTGATGCTCCGACGACAAGTGAACGCAGCAGCTCCCTTCTGCTTCAGGGAACTCTCCGGACATCACTCACGACCGGGAAAGCCGCAGCAACTTCATGGTGAGATCTTCACGCCTAGATCAGCACATCCACGCTGGACCGGCCGCATTCGCAGCTCCTCCACACGAGAGCGCATGCACCTTGTCCTTTCTCCACAACGGCGACCTCCACGGCCGACGGAGCACACGTGGACCTGAACGCACCATGACCCATCTGCTGCAACTATAACAGGGATGATTAAGCTCCCTGACCCTGGCTTTTCCTCTCCAGCTGGCCCACCCACGCACGGAGCCCCGGCACACGCACCGGGGAGTTACGAGGACGGCGCACCACGCACGGGACACATACGGCTCCACTGACCGCCTTCCTTCTGTTGCACACTGGCCCTTCAGGCTTGCTCGTACACCTGAGGCACGCAGCTTGCTCACTGGATTTTATGGTCTTAGCCATGGCACACAAGGGGAATTCAGCTGTCTGCGGTTCCTGAGGCTTTAGGGTTGCGCCTGCATCTAAAGTTAACACGCCAAGTCCCTCTGCTTTTGTTTCTTTTTTCTTACAGCCGCTACGCAGCCTTGCCGCTCCTGTTTTTCTTCATGGCCGCGAGAGGAGTCAGAGACTAATTTTTCTTCTTGTGATCTCCGCAAGTTCAACGGGACAGCCCCTCGACATCGCGGAACAACAAGCAATTTTTGCGCGGCCAGGACGATTTCACCGCTCCCGGCCGGCACTTACCACCACCCCGCCCCCCCCCCCCCCCTCCGCCTGCACAGAGCTTCTCCTGCTCGCTGCCCAAGCTGCATGATCGAGACCTCGGCCGCCTGCCGAGCCCTCTGGGAGGGAGCGTGTGGTGGGTTGGTGTAACCCCCACAACAGACTGGACAGACACAGCGCTCGGCTAGAGCAATTAACAGAACAGTGAAATGTGTGTATTAATGTCTACAGGCAGCCCCGCTTCTTCTGGCTCACTACTGTGATGTTAATGTGCCTTTCATGCATTGTGTTCATGCGTCCTGTCCTTACTGTGACCTAGAGACTGAGATCAATATGTAGATGTGCCTGGGCTTGGGCCTTGGGCTGCACGGTGGCGCAGTGGTTAGCACTGCGGCAGCACAGTTTACCCTTGGCCGGGGGATTGTGGGGATCGTGGGATCGTGGGTTCGATCCCAGCCCCCGACCAACAGTGATCTGTGTGGAGTTTGCATGTTCTCCCCGTGTTGCGTGGGTTTACTCCGGGATTTCTCCGGTTTCCTCCCACATGCCAAAAACATGCATGTTAGGTTAATTGGCTGTTCTAAATTGTCCCTAGATATCTGTTTCCTATAGGCCCTTAGAATAGAGGGTTAGTATTAATGAAAGCGCTTTGAGTGGTCTTTGTGACTAGAAAAGCGCTATATAAGTGCAGGTTAGTTAGTAGTTAGTTGTAACCTCTTTGTCTTGCAGCTGGAGCAGAGGCCAGCAATCTGCCTATTGTGATGTACACTACCGTTCAAAAGTTTGGGGTCACTTAGAAATTTCCTTATTTTTGAAAGAAAAGCACTGTTTTTTCAATGAAGATAACTTTAAACTAATCAGAAATACACTCTAATATCTAATATACATTGCTAATGTGGTAAATGACTGTTCTAGTTGCAAATGTCTGGTTTTTGGTGCAATATCTACATAGGAGTATAGAGGCCCATTTCCAGCAACTATCACTCCAGTGTTCTAACGGTACAATGTGTTTGCTCATTGCGTCAGAAGGCTAATGGATGATTAGAAAACCCTTGTGCAATCATGTTAGCACAGCTGAAAACAGTTTAGCTGGTTAGAGAAGCTATAAAACTGACCTTCCTTTGAGCAGGTTGAGTATCTGGAAAAAATTATTATTTCAAATACAAATCATTATTTTTTCATTTATTTATCATTATAATCACCTCAAGGCCCTGGATGTTGTTGGGTTGTCATGGTTGACACGCCTCTGCAACATTGCGTGGAGGTCAGGGGCAGTGCCTTTGGCATGGCAAACCGGGGTGGTGGTTCCTCTCTTCAAAAAAGGGGACCGGAGGGTGTGCTCCAACTTTAGAGGGATCACACTCCTCAGCCTCCCTGGGAAGGTCTATGCCAAGGTACTGGAGAGGAGAGTCCGGCCGTTGGTCGAACCTCGGATTCAGGAGGAGCAATGTGGTTTTCGTCCTGGCCGTGGCACATCGGACCAGCTCTTTACCCTCTCGAGAATTCTTGAGGGTTCGTGGGAGTTTGCCCAACCAGTTTACATGTGTTTTGTGGACTTGGAGAAGGCATTTGACCGCGTCCCTCGTGGATTTTTGTGGGGGGTGCTTCGGGAGTATGGGGTATCGGGCTTGTTGTTACGAGCTATTCGGTCTCTGTACGACCGTTGTGAGAGTTTAGTTCGCATTGCCAACACTCGGTCGGAGTCATTCCCAGTGAGAGTTGGACTCCGCCAGGGCTGCCCTTTGTCACCGGTCCTGTTCATAATTTTTATGGACAGGATTTCTAGGCGCAGCCAGGGAATGGAGGGTGTCATGCTTGGTGACCACAGGATCTCATCTCTGTTGTTTGCAGATGATGTTGTCCTGTTGGCTTCATCCAGCAATGACCTACAGCTCTTGCTGGGACGGTTTGCCGCTGAGTGTGAAGCGGCTGGGATGAGAATCAGCACCTCCAAGTCCGAGTCCATGGTCCTCAGCCGGAAAAAGGTGGATTGTCCTCTCCGGGTTGGGGACAGGCTCCTGCCCCAAGTGGAGGAGTTTAAGTATCTTGGGGTCTTGTTCACGAGTGAGGGGAAAATGGAGCGAGAGATCGACAGACGGATTGGAGCAGCATCTGCAGTGATGCGGACGTTGTACCGGTCTGTTGTGGTGAAGAGGGAGCTTAGTTCTAAGGCAAAGCTGTCGATTTACCAGTCAATCTACGTTCCTACTCTCACCTATGGTCACGAGCTTTGGGTAATGACCGAAAGAACGAGATCGCGGATACAAGCGGCTGAAATGAGCTTTCTCCGTAGGATTGCTGGACTCACCCTCAGAGATAGGGTGAGGAGCTCAGTCATCCGGGAGAGGCTCAGAGTAGAACCGCTGCTCCTCCACATTGAAAGGAGTCAGTTGAGGTGGTATGGGCATCTGATTAGGATGCCTCCTGGACGCCTCCCATTTGAGGTGTTTCAGGCACGTCCCACTGGAAGGAGACCCCGGGGCAGACCCAGGACTCGGTGGAGAGACTATGTCTCCCAGCTAGTCTGGGAACGCCTTGGTATCCCCTCTGAAGAGCTGGAGCAGGTGGCTGGGGAGAGGGAAGCCTGGGCTTCTCTGCTTGAACTGCTGCCTCCGCGACCCGGACCTCCGGAAAAGCGGTAGAAGATGGATGGATGGATGGAAATCATTATTTCTAACCTTGTCAATGTCTTGACTATATTTTCTATTCATTTTACAACTCATGGTGGTAAATAAGTGTGGCTTTTCATGGAAAACACAAAATAATTGTCTGGGTGACCCCAAACTTTTGAACGGTAGTGTATGTCTCTCAAATGCAAATGTCTCATGCCTGTTCTGCAATCTCTTTGATCATACCAACTGCTGGGGAATGCTCTTTTATGTATTGTTGTAGTTGGGTATATATACTGCACTGTGATCCATGCTCATTCTCTCTCACTCTCAATCTGATTCCTGCAACTGCTGCTGACACACACTGTGTCTCCTCTCTGAGAGCCTGAGGAATTCAGCTTCAGCCTGCTCACACTATGGGCTGGAGCCGACTTCCCGTGAAGGTGGTATGATTTAATAAAACCTATTTAAAACCTTCACCAACGCTGCTTTATTTCATGCCGCCTCATATACAGTATATATATGTGTATATATACAGTATATACAGTATATATATATTTATATTTATATTTATATGTTTGCCGCTGAGTGTGGAGCGGCTGGGATGAGAATCAGCACCTCCAAGTCCGAGTCCATGGTCCTCAGCTGGAAAAAGGTGGATTGTCCTCTTCAGGTTGGGGACAGGCTCCTGCCCCAAGTGGAGGAGTTTAAGTATCTTGGGGTCTTGTTCACGAGTGAGGGGAAAATGGAGCGAGAGATCCACAGACGGATTGGAGCAGCATCTGCAGTGATGCGGACGTTGTACCGGTCTGTTGTGGTGAAGAGGGAGCTTAGTTCTAAGGCAAAGCTGTCGATTTACCAGTCACTCTACGTTCCTACTCTCACCTATGGTCACGAGCTTTGGGTAATGACCGAAAGAACGAGATCACGGATACAAGCGGCTGAAATGAGCTTTCTCCGTAGGATTGCTGGACTCACCCTCAGAGATAGGGTGAGGAGCTCAGTCATCCGGGAGAGGCTCAGAGTTGAACCGCTGCTCCTCCACATTGAAAGGAGTCAGTTGAGGTGGTATGGGCATCTGATTAGGGTGCCTCCTGGACGCCTCCCACTTGAGGAGTTTCAGGCACGTCCCACTGGGAGGAGACCCCGGGGCAGACCCAGGACTCGGTGGAGAGACTATGTCTCCCAGCTGGTCTGGGAACGCCTTGGTATCCCCTCTGAAGAGCTGGAGCAGGTGGCTGGGGAGAGGGAAGTCTGGGCTTCTCTGCTTGAACTGCTGCCTCCGCGACCCGGACCTCCGGAAAAGTGGTAGAAGATGGATGGATGGATGGATGGATGTACATATGTATATTTGCTGCTCTTGTTTTTTTCTCTTGCCTTCTGATTGTTGCTCTGAGTGTTGCTATCCCTGTGCTGTTGCAATCCTGGAATTTCCCCATTGTGGGACTAATAAAGGCTTATCTTGTGGCGGTTCGTTTTAACCCCACAACAGACTAAGGACACTCAGCCCTCTTTTCTCTGTTTTCCTGCTGCACTACTGAGATGCAATGTGCCATTCATGTATTTGTGATGCAAACATGCATGTGTTGTGATGTAATGCGCCATTCTGTATAGTGTGCATATGGCTTGTCCTTACTGTGCTTTTTCTGAGCATCTTACATATGTAGATGTGCTTTGGTGTATTAATGTCTACAGGTAGACGAGTTTCTTCTGTCTCACCTCTGTGATGTTAATTATTGCCTTTCATCCATTGTACTCATGCGTCCTGTCCTTACTGTGACCTAGAGACTCAGATCAATATGTAGATGTGCCTGTTAGCCTCTTTGTCTTGCACCTAGAGCGAGGTCTAGCTAATCTGCCCATTGTGATGTATGTCTTACAAATGCAAATACCTCCTGCCTGTTCTGTTATACCTTTGATCATTCTAACTGTGGGGTATGTCTCTTTCATGTATTGTTATGGTCAAGTATTTAAGGCGCAACTCTGTAACGCAATCTCTCTTTCTCTCACTCTGATCCTGCAACTGGTAGACACACACGTGTCTCCTCTCCTTCTCTGAGAGCCGTGAGCTCGCTCTCGGCGCTCATGCACGGCGCCGGGAGTGGAGCTTGTGACGGCGGTATGATTAATAAAACCTGCTTAAAACCACAGCATCGCTGCTTATTTTTGCATGCCGCCGCACTGGTGACCCCGAGAACACGCACACGCTTTGTGCGACGCAGCCTTCTGATTTGGACGGCCACGCTGGCGAACCGACGCTGAAAAAAACAAGCGGCCAGCGAACGCAGCACCCGAATACGCACACGCTTTGTGCGAAGCAATCTTCTGAGCTGGACAGCTGCACTGGTGACCCGTTCTTCAGGATGAGATCTGCACGTCTGAGATCTGCTCATCCATGCTCGACCGGCCGCGCCCGCAGTTCCTTCACTAGAGAGCGCGAGCACCTCGTCCCTTCTCCACGACGGCGTCCTCCAGGGCCGGCGGAGAACGCAACACGCGGACCTCAACGCACCACGGCTGAGCGGTGCCCAAGATCGTCTATTCCCTCCCACCGCTCCAACGCATCTGCACGAGCCGAGGGACAAAAGATCGTCTATTTCCTCTCACCGCTCCAACGCACCATGGCCAATCTACAGCCACAGCTCAACCTGGATTTTTATCGGCGCCGTCTGCGCCGGTCTCCACCAAGTTTCTGCACCCTGACTCGCCACTCCAGCGGCCCACCCACGCACTGAACCCCCGTGCACGCATCGGGGAGTTACGAGGACGGCGCATCACGCACGGGACAAGTAACGGCTCCAGAGACCGCCATCGTCCTCCGCCGCTGCTCACAGGACCTTCAGGGCTGCTCGTTCACCTGAAGCAAGCACGCAGCTCGCCACTGGATTTTTTTAACGGTCTCAGCCACGGCACAAAGGGATTTCAGCCGTCAGCTGTTCCCAGGGGGTTTTGGGGTTGCTTCTGCACCTAAAACCAACACGCCAGTCCCTCTGCTTTTGTCTAATTTTTTCTTACAGCCACTCCTGCTTTTCTTCATGGCCACGAGAGGAGTCAGAGACTAATTGTTCTTCTGGTGATCTCCGCACGTGCAACGGGACAACCCCTCGACGTCGCGGAGCAGCAAACAATTTTTGCGCGGCTCAGGACGATTTCACAGCTCCTGCCGGCACTTACTACCCCTCCCTCCCCCTCCGCCTGCAGCGAGCTTCTCCCACAGCTCGCTCACACAGATGGATTATCAAGGTCGCGGCCCCCTGCCGCGTCCTCTGGGGGGGGGAGCGTGTGGCGGTTCGTTTTAACCCCACAACAGACTAAGGACACTCAGCCCTCTTTTCTCTGTTTTCCTGCTGCACTACTGAGATGCAATGTGCCATTCATGTATTTGTGATGCAAACATGCATGTGTTGTGATGTAATGCACCATTCTGTATAGTGTGCATATGGCTTGTCCTTACTGTGCTTTTTCTGAGCATCTTACATATGTAGATGTGCTTTGGTGTATTAATGTCTACAGGTAGACGAGTTTCTTCTGTCTCACCTCTGTGATGTTAATTATTGCCTTTCATCCATTGTACTCATGCGTCCTGTCCTTACTGTGACCTAGAGACTCAGATCAATATGTAAATGTGCCTGTTAGCCTCTTTGTCTTGCACCTAGAGCGAGGTCTAGCTAATCTGCCCATTGTGATGTATGTCTTACAAATGCAAATACCTCCTGCCTGTTCTGTTATACCTTTGATCATTCTAACTGTGGGGTATGTCTCTTTCATGTATTGTTATGGTCAAGTATTTAAGGCGCAACTCTGTAACGCAATCTCTCTTTCTCTCACTCTGATCCTGCAACTGGTAGACACACACGTGTCTCCTCTCCTTCTCTGAGAGCCGTGAGCTCGCTCTCGGCGCTCATGCACGGCGCCGGGAGTGGAGCTTGTGACGGCGGTATGATTAATAAAACCTGCTTAAAACCACAGCATCGCTGCTTATTTTTGCATGCCGCCGCAATCTTATCTTATCTTCTTGGTCGTCTCCCATGAAGTCCACTTTGGCTCAAACAGCAATGGATGGTGCGATCTGACACTGATGTACCTTGACCTTGGAGTTCACCATGAATGTGTTTAGAGGATATTCTGGGCTCTTTTGTTACCATATGTATTATGTGTCTCCTCCTGGGGCCACATCCAGGGAGGGTGGCTACAGTCCCGTGGATCTTAAATTTCTGAATAATATGTGCAACTGTAGTCACAGGAACATCAAACTGCTTGGAGATGGTCTTATAGCCTTTACCTTTAACATGCTTGTCTATAATTTTCTTTCTAATCTCCTGAGACAACTCTCTCCTTTGCTTCCTCTGGTCCATGTTTAGTGTGGTACACACCATGTCAACAAACAGCACAGTGACTACTTGTCACCCTTTAAATAGGCCGACTGACTGATTACAAATTTGTAGACACCTGTGATGTTAATTAGAGGGCACATCTTGGTTGAACATGTCCCTATGGTGACATTATTTTCAATCTTTTCTATGGGTACCATCATTTTTGTCCAGGCCTGTTTCATGAGTTTGTTTTTTAAAATAATTCTGTTGAACCACAATTCAAACCACTGTCTGATTTTCATTGGTTAATTTTCATAGAATTTTTATTTATTACCACTTTTGTCAGATTCAAGTTATTTCTGTGACCATTGTGGGTTTTTCTTTCATTAACAGAGGGGTACCAACAATTTTGTCCACATCTGTATATAAATACAAAGAAAGAGCCACGAGACTGAGTCTGGCAAAAAATCCAGAACTCAGCTTTTGACGCCTGCTTGATTTTCCAGGGTATCCTGAAAAAGAAAATCTTAAAATTGAGAGTTTTTGTTAAAAGGATGTCATTTCCATGCAGTAAATACAGTTCAGCTTGCAGAGGCAACACCAAACATATTCCTGTTTTCCACCAGGGGGTACTGTGGGACGTTGGATATTAACTAGAAGACTTGAGGAATTTTTGTTGATAGGTCTGGATTGTTTCAAACAACTCTTAGTAGATAAAACTGTCTGGTTGGGGAGGAAGTTCTTGAATTTATGATTGCAGTCTAAGCGTTCCTGGCATCCTGTTCCTGAACAGGAACAGGATGCCAGGATGGCATCCGTTCCTGAACAGGACTTTTATCGTCCCTTTTACCATGGAATGTGTTTTCGAGCTGTGGTGCTTAGGTGAAGAAAACAATTCCTGACCAGACTTTTGGGTGAAACAATTTCTTTAAAGTGAAGAGTGATTTTATAGATTGGAACCAAAGGGGTTGACGCTACAATTATTCACAAGCTAAACTGATGTTGGTTATTGTTTATATCAACTGATAGTAATAAAAGTATACAGTATTTGTATTAAGATAAGATAAGATAAGCCTTTATTAGTCCCACAACGGGGAAATTCCAGGATTGCAACAGCACAGGGATAGCAACACTCAGAGCAACAATCAGAAGGCAAGAAAAAAAAAAAAGCAAGCAAGCAAGAGCAGCTAATATACATATGTACATATTACTATAAATATATATATATATACACACAGACACACAGTGTAGAGCATTGTAGCTGGATGGGATAAATATATGAGTATATAAACACACAGTACGGAGCATTGCAGCTAGATGGAATGAATATGTAAATATATAAACACAGTGTGGAGCAATGTAGCTAGATGGAATAATATGTAGATATATAAACACACAGTACGGAGCATTGTAGCTAGATGGAATGAATATATAGATATATAAATATAAACATAAACATAGACACACCCAGTGTGGAGCATTGTAGCTAGATGGAATAAATATGTAAATGTATAAACACACACAGTGCAGAGCATTGTTGCTAGATGGGATGAAACAATACAACCGTCTACTTAGTTATCCTACATGGCATGATTATGTGCCCATACATATACATATTCTATACATTCTATATTCTATACATATACATATTAATATTTTATTCAGATAATCTAATAATATCAGAGGCAGACTTACCATTAGGCAAAGGTAGGTGACTGCCTTAGGCCCCAATCTGCTCAGGGCTCTGATCTACTAGGTGCCCCATATATATTTTTAAAGCATATTTAACATGATGCCCAACAAAATAAAGGAACACCAGTATTTCCATAAACGGCAAATCAAATCACAAACATAACCTCCTTCCCTCTTCTCCTCGGACTATTGGACTCTTTCATGTTGCCTCTGAGATATGTGCATATGCGTTTCATTGGTTACATTGCAAATAAACTGTACAGCGTGTAGAATAGCAGCAAAATGAAACAAAGTTATCTGAGTGGTTCAGAGAAATGGAGAAAAAGGGAAGAGCACAGAAAATTTTTTATCAAAACAACCTTTTTCACTTCAACCTGGGAAAAGACTTATCCTCCCAAGGAGCAGATAGAGAGCAATGCTGCTTGTACCAACACACATGATGCTAATGACAAGCACCTGTTGTTAATAAGGAGGCAGCGGTGACAGTGAGCTGCTGACAGTACAGGTAGACAACAAATTTTTTTTACTATTTTTTTCAAATTGCAAGATTTGCAGAGGCCATAGCTCATGAATATATAAATATATATATATAAACTTTCTCACCAACCGCCCACAAATAGTCAGACCTGGCCCCCACCACTCCTCCACACTGTCTCTCAGCACTGGCTCCCTACAAGGCTACATGCTAAGCTCTCTACTGTATTCCCTGTACACCTTTGACTGTATTTCAACCCACCCAACCACCGGAATCGTGAAATACATGGATGACGCCACCTTGGTTGGGCTCATCACCGATGATGATGAGAAGGCACACAGGGCGGAGGTAGAGAATCTGCTGCTATGGTGCCAAGAAAACAACCTCAAACTGGATGTCCAAAAAAACCAAAGAACTCATACTGGATTTCAGAAAGAATAGACAGGTCCGTCTCCCCCCTTCCCCCAAATGGTGATCGCATGGAAAACATCCCCGCCTTCACTCTCCTGGGCACCCTCATCTCCTCTGACCTCTCCTGGACTGGCAACACCAAGGCCCTGGTTAAGTCCAATAGTGGTTGCACTTCCTCCGTGTCCTGAGGAAGCACAACCTGGACCAGAAGCTGCTGCTGGCCTTCTACCACTGCCCAGTGGAGAGCGTGCTCACCTTCTGTCTGGGTTTGTGGTACGCCAACTCCACGGCTGAGAACAGGAAGGCTGTGCAGAGGGTCATCAACACCGCCCAAAAAATTATCCGCAGCCCTCTGCCCTCCCTGGAAGACATCTCCAGATCCTCCTATCTCAGAAGGATCAAGGCCATCACAGGAGATCCCTCACATCCCGCCCACCATCTGTTTGACCTGCTCCCATCTGGACGATGGTTCAGACTGATCAGGTTCCACATCTCCAGACTGACAGTTTCTTCCCCTGGGCCATCCGGATTGCAAACAGTCAGAGGCCCACCCCCCTCCCTCTGAATGCTCACATGCACAGAACTGAGGACCTTTTAATTATCACAGTAACTCACCTGTCTTTGCACTTGGCACTTTCATGTACTGTATTCCCATCCGTGAAATCACCACTGTGCATATTTTCCATAATCCTGGGCCATTTTATTCAATTGTGTGCCCTGCACTCCACACTCTTATGTATTTGATTCCATCTGCAAAGCCATACCATACCTGTGTATATAACTATGGGCTATTTTATTTTTATTTCAGTCGTGTGTTTAATCGTGTGTTCTGTAACTGTGTTTAATTCAAATCCTTCTCTCTTACTTTATTGCACAGTAGCCTGGTGGAGCACCCACAATTTTGTTGTACTGTACAGCTGTACAATGACAATAAAGCCTATTCTATTCTATTCTATTCTATTCTAAACATGACCAACTGTGCTCCTCAGGCATGCACAAGATATCTGCAGCCTCATAGCAGATGACATTACATGAGATTAAATATAGTTTGTTTGTTTTATTATCTCTGTCGTGAATCCCCGTGCGCTTTTACGCAGCACATGGAGGAGAAGAGATGGATTCAAACGCAGGGTTACACCACAGACAAATTTATTGACATAAACTCCCCAGACTTGTGCAGATGTACAAAAATATAGAGAGGAAAACTTACATTGACACAACGTAACGTGTTGCGAGCAGACCATGGCATAACATGGCAGAGCAAAAACACAAGGGCAGGCCACAGCGTAACGTGGCAGACAGAGACAATAATCCAGCAAAGTAGCAAGGACCATGAGCTGGCTAAATACACATGCTGATGAACTAATGATTGGGTGCACCTGAGCGAGGGAGCTGGGCAGTAATAACCGGGACAGGGAACAGTTGAGTGTCGAGAGAGAGAGGGGGCGTGGTCTGGCTGGCAGACTGACAGGCAACACCCACACCAAGTGCAGACTACCACGTGCACACAAAGGAGAGTCATGGAACCGAGCCGGGAGGACAAACTGTCCCGGTTCATGACAGACCCCCCCTCTGAAAGGGGTGGATTCTAGACACCTGACATACCATCAAAAGAAACAAAAAAAGACACCCCCCCCCCAGCAGGAACAACCACAACCATCAAACCAGGGCGGGAGGTAGGGGGAAACAGGTCAGGAGGGAACAAAAAACAACCCTGCTCATGGCCCACAACAGAAAAAAAAAAATATTAATCTCCCCAAGCCCAGAGGCGTGGAGGCTCGGGAGGCCGACCAGAGTCCCAGGCCCAGTAGACGGCCTGACGGATAGAGTCCGGCGGCCTGCTGAAGGAGATGGGCCACCTGACCCAGAGATTCAGTCCCTTGGGCAGCCGGCAAGCACAGTTGAGCCACCAGGGCCGGAGGGGTGAAGCAGGAGGCGGTTCTCCCACTGGAAGGCTCAATTACTGGAAGCCGGACCAGAGGAGGGGAACCCCCATGGCGACTGGTGGTGGAGGAAGGGGGGGGCCACAACGGCATCTAGCAGAGCAGTGAAGGCCCCGGCATCCTCAGGCAGATTGGCAGCACCTTCAGTGGTCCCAGCTTGGGACACAGCTGCACCCTCGGTGGGCCCCGACTGGGCTAGTGTTAAACCCATGGTGGGATCCGGCTGGTCCATGGCTGCACCCATGGTGGGACCCATGCTGGGTCAGTACTGCACCCTCGGTGGACCCTGGCTGGGTCAACGCCACACCCGCAGTGGAACTTGAGCTGGAGTGTCGCGCCCATGACGGGTCCATGCCGGAGCGCAGCACCCACGTTGGGCTTACACTGGGGCGCAGCCCCCATGAGGGTCCCAGGCATGGGTGCTGCATCCATGGAGACTCAGCCTGCGGAGGAACCCACACGACAGCCTCTGGCAGAAGGGGAGCTGGGTCCCGGACGACCTCAGCGGGGGAAGCTGGACCCACGGTGACCTCCAGCGGCGTGCCTGGATCCTCGGACATGTCTGGCAGTGTTATGATCTCTCTGGCAACCCTGGGAGAAGACTCAGACAAAGAAACAGAAAAGAGGTCAGGGTTGCCGGCAGCGGCGGAGCT
Organism: Pholidichthys leucotaenia; assembly: GCA_020510985.1. Taxonomy (NCBI): domain Eukaryota; kingdom Metazoa; phylum Chordata; class Actinopteri; order Cichliformes; family Pholidichthyidae; genus Pholidichthys; species Pholidichthys leucotaenia. Next base: position 365,960,217 of record CM035838.1, read on the forward strand.
CAGTGAGGCGAGCTCAGGTGCAGCGGGCAGCTGCACCTGGCTCTCCTCACCTAGAGCTAGGCAAGATCACTCTAAAATTGAAAGGAGAAAGACAAAAGAGAGCACTTGCCTGAACTTGAGCTCCACCACCTTCCAGGACTCCATCGATCCGGTAGATAATGATGTCTCGGGTCTGGTCTGCTGGAGGTCCAGCTCTGGTGCTGACTCTGCTGCAGTGGTCTCCGCATCAGGCGAGATGGTGGTTAATGCAGTCCTGATGCCCCTAGGTGAAATCACCCACTCTGGTGACTCCTCCGGCGTGGCGGCTTGGTGTCCACTCCGTGCAGGCAGTGGTCGTGGGGCCTTCCAGGGCCATAGGCTCCTCCATTGTCCAGCGGCTCTGTTCTGGAGCCGGTGGACGCTTGGGAAAAAAATGGAGGCGACACAGAGAGGATAGGGAAAATGTCAACAATTGCAGCTGGAGGAGAGGCCCCAGCGGACTGCTGAAGCTGGGCCTCTCCCTCGGGAGACAGACAAAGTTTATCATGATTAACTTGAATGGAATGAAAAAACACTTGCCTGTCATCCCGGTCTCTGATGCTCACAGCTGCGGGTGGTAGGCAGTCATCCCTCTCCATGCCTACGTTGGATGTGGGCCCCCTAGTGGAGTGTGGAGGAGCCGTCTCCGTGGCGATGGAGGTGGGCATAGCCGGAGGAGACCTGGGGGATCTCTTGACAGCGGGAAAACTCATCATAGTGACTGGGAGCGCTGACGAGGGGGAAGTGGCTGTCAAAGAGGAGGGCTTCCTCCAGTGTTTGGACGTGGGATGACTCAGTCCTTGGCGAGCTGGAGACACACGGGCTGAAGCTGGGCCAGCAGGCAGACCAGGTCAAGAGGAGGACGGCTGACGTGGAGCACTCCTCCGCTTCGGCTCGGCAGGAAACCCCCTCAGAGAGAAGTTGGGAAATGCTTGCTGGAGCGTGCAGACCGTGGAGAGCAGCTCTGTATATTGCAGGTATCCCCAGAGGCCAGGATGCGCCTCCAAAATACCCACAGCATTCCCACTTATTTTTGGGGCCCCGGGACTCCAGAGCCTCCTTCACGAAGTCCCGGATAAAATCTGCTGCCCATTCTTCCTCCAGGGTGGGAATCCCTGCTGCCAACCTTCCTTTGCTTCATTGTGGTCAGCGAGCCCGGGACATTGTGTGATCCAGAGAAACAGGTGGGTGAAAAAAGCACAAAAACTGAAAAACAGTGCCTGGGTGTAACCCGTTGAATCCTTAACTGGCTGGATTTTTCTGTCATGAATCCCTGTGTGCTTTTCCACAGCTCACGGAGGAGGAGAGACGGATTCAAACACAGGGTTACACCACAGACAAATTTATTGACATAAAGTCCACAGACTTGTGCAGATGTACAAAAATATAGAGAGGAAAACTTACATTGACACGACGTAACGCGTTGCGGGCAGACTGTGGCATAACATGGCAGAGCAAAAACACAAGGGCAGGCCACGGTGTAACGTGGCGGACAGAGACAATAATCCAGCAAAGTAGCAAGGACCATGAGCTGGCTAAATACACATACTGATGAACTAATGATTGGCTGCACCTGAGTGAGGGAGCTGGGCAGTAATCACCGGGACAGGGAACAGCTGAGTGTCGAGAGAGAGAGAGAGAGGGGGAGGCGTGGTCTGGCTGGCAGACTGACAGGCAACGCCCACACCAAGTGCAGACTACCACGTGCTGCCTGACAGCCTGTCAGCCAGAACCCAAAACAGCACAACAACACGGAAGTGATACAAAATAACACATGAACTGACAAAGGCAAACAAGACAACACACAGATGATAAAATGGGACACACAAAGGAGAGTCATGGAACCGAGCCAGGAGGACAAACTGGCCTGGTTCATGACCGATCTCCATTAGTTATGGAGATCTGAATAACCAATGTATAAAACATTGGTTATTCTTTCTGGGGTCTAACATACACAACACTACATACATTTATAGATAACAACAACAATATTAAAATAACAAAAAACAAACCAGCTCAATTTCATAAACAAAAATACAACTTAATATGGGAGAAAACTTAAACCCTAGTAATTTTGAGTATCCATGAAAGAGTTCAACCACTGTTCTATTTATCCTGTTCATTACTGGAACAATTGTCAGGAGCCGAGTTGGCTTGGTTTCCTTGGCTCGGTCCTGACCTCCCTGTGGGTTTAGGTGCTGCTGTTTGCGTCTAGTATGTAGTTCAGTGTGCTTCCCTATCCCTAGCCACTGCTCTCTGGCCGGCAGCTGTGAGGCAGCTCTCTTTGGCTCACTCTTCTGTGAGCGCTGGTTGACAGTCTGCTGGTCCGGCCTCGCCCCCTCACTCATTTTCACCAGTTGTTCCCACTCCCTGTGCCATCTCTCAGCTCTCGCCCAGGTGCTGACAATCACACCATCACCAGCAATGCGTGTACTTAACCCTTTAACTGCCCCAGGCTCCATATGGCACCTGTCAGGTCATAAATCAAATCAAAGGCAGTATTGCTTAATAGAGTCGTAATAGAGTCAGAGAAGTAATAACCTTTTAACACTATAAGACGTTATACAGGAAGAGCTTTTCGCTTTTCACGAAAACTGGATATGATGCAATCCAACTTCTTGTTCAAATCTCACATTGAAGACAGACCGAGCTCATTCTGCAGTTTGACACGGGCGAGACAGGATGGTGAGAACAACGCTCGGTCTTGAAGATGCTTTAGCGCTGCTGTGGGCCGCTCCCGGGTCGAAGGAAGAGCCAAGCCATAGTTCTTCATCTGATGAAGACTGCAGCTCGGATTATGTGCCAAGTGAGTCCGGTGAAAGTGAGGAAAACGACAGTCCTGTGTGTGAGACCGGAGTTTATTTTTCCTGTGTCGAGTCGCGCCGAAAATGGTACAGGGGCTTCTTTTAAAGATTGTTCTGCTTTGCCGAACCGTGGCCCCTGGGCAAAAGGCCCAGAACAGTTCACGGACGAAGTTTGGGTGGACCGGGCCTCTCAGAACCCGGTGTGTCCCATCGTGCGCCACGCGCTACATGTAGCGCATGGCGGGGACGAAAAGCAACAACTAGCAGTAGAAATCCTACTGGGGGTTTGGACAATGATGCCTGGGAGCTCCTTACAGATGAAGAAACATATCAGCCGTGGCTCAAACCATTTCAAGAGCCATGTGGATATCGCGGGGACGGAGATGTGTCTTTGGCATGCCCCATTGATTTTCTGAATTTGTTTGGACTGACAACTTCTGGAGGCTGATCACCGTTGAAACAAACAAGTAAATATTTTGGCGTAAACTGTGTGTTATTCATTTTATTCTTCTATTTCTCACAATGAATGTGAGATATTGCATATTGTGCATATTGTGGGGAAAAAACTGCGGAGTTTCTGTTGTTTTTTTCATGACTTTCCCTCAGTTCTGTGTTGTATGTGCGCCACAGCCGCCTCCTTACTTTGTGAACCTTACAACGTCACAATATGGAAAATACAGTGAATTATCCACATTATCCATATGTTGTTAGTGTTATTGCTGTGTGTGCCCTACTATAACTGTGTTATATGATAGCGTTGGTTCCATATATGTGCCAAATCATGTTACCGTGACCGTAAATGACGTCCCCTCCATTCTGAGTTGGCATAAACTGTGTTATTCATTTTATTTTTCTATGTCTCACAGTGAATGTAGTTGTAGCATGTAGGTGCATATTCGGTGCATAGGTAGGTGCATTCACATCGGTGTGTGTGTGTGTCTGTGTTTACATTGCAATGTCTGCAACAACAAAGGAGGGGGGTGTAACTCAAAGACCATTAGTATTTCCCTCCCTCAGGTGCTTTGTACCATTTTCAAATTAGGTCAGATTATGCAAGATACATGGATGCAAAATGGCCAGTCATGACCTTTGGGTCGTCTGCAACATTTTTCCAATTGGCACTGTGTGTCTACCTTTTACCATTTAGAAGGAATTGTCTTATGAACATTTCATTGTTGTCATATGCAAATTAGGTCAAATTATGCAAGATGCATGGGTGCAAATTGGCCAGTCATGACCTTTGGTTCATCTGCAACATTTTTCCAATTGACAGTTATTTTGAGGTCAAACTCTACGTTTTCCTGCCATTTTTTCCGGGCAGTTAAAGGGTTAAGCAGCCTTTTGCCAGTCACGCATTGCTGGTTCTTTGAATTTATTGTCTGCTGCATTGTCTGTGGATAATCTTGTTCATCTGTGTGCCACGACGGGTTAGCCCCTCTGCATTTCCTGTGGTTTTCTATCGTCCTCTGAGCGATGTCGGCTCTGGGACGTCATCGGGGTTAATCTGTTTCTCCTCATGCGTTCGCTGGGCAATGCCGGCCCCCGGACGCTGACTGTAAATTCATCTTTGTATTTTTGTAAGTCTTCACCCTTTTTGAACTATTTGTCATTATGTTAATAAATGTGTTGTGGTGTAACCCTGCTTTTAGATCCTCATCATTTCTTCCCTTTCCTTGCGCAGCGTAAAAGCGCATGGGGAGGTTCATGACAGAAAGACCCAGCCAGAAAAGAGGATTTAGTGGGTTACACCCTCACATTTATTCTTTGAACTGTGTTTTTGACTCACCTGTTTCTGGAGTGCACCATGTCTGGTCTCGCCGAGGCAGAGGAGGAACGACAGCGGGGATTCCCACGGTGGTGGAGGGATGGGCTGCCGAGTTCATCCGGAGCTTCATGGATGAAGCCCTCGCTGCCCGGGGACCGAAGAAGATGTTGGAATGCATGAATGGAGCAGTAGGAATCCTGCAGGCGCATCCCGGGTTATGGGACTACTCACAGTTCACTGACCTGCTGGCGACAGTCTGCTCGCTCCAGCGCTCCTTCTCCGGTTTGGCGTTTCCCACGGCGTTGAGATGGAAGCCCAGTTTCCAGCAGACCTTCATCCTCCATGACGCTTTGCCGGACCCCCCTCCCGCTCCAGCGTGGTCTTCGCCAGTTAATAAGGGACAGTGTCGCCCCTCACGGAAGCGCCGGGAGAAGCCTTCTCCATCAGCTGCCATCGTCCCTCCAGCTGCTGTGATGTCAGACAGGGCCGCCCCGAGAACGCTCACCTCCGTCACTAGGGAGACGGCTCCTCCACCTTGGGAGGAGAGGGACGACAATCAGCCTGCTCTAGCCGAGAACAATGAACTCCTTGAGAACAGGCAAGTGTGTTTTACTTCTATTCAATAAACCTTGAAAAACCTTGTCTGTCTCCTGAGGGAGAGGCCCAGCCTCAGCAGTCCACTGGGTTCTCTCCCCTGGCTGCAGTTGTTAACTCATCCCCTATTTCCTCTGTGTCTCGTCCCTTTATCCCCGAGTGCCCGTCAGTCCTGGAACCGAGCTGCTAAAACGTTGGAGGAGTTTGGGGCCCCGGATGATCCTGACCAGGGGCCCGCTCAGAGGTGTTTCTCTGCAGTCATGCTGGTGGAATCTCCAGCGTTGGAGCTGCTGCAGAGGAATGAAAGGACTGCAATGACCATCTCACCTGTGGTGGAAGCTGCACCAGTGGAGTGGGAGCCAGAGCTGGACCTCCTGGAGGCCAGGTCAGGAATCACATCGCCAGGATCGACGGAGTCCTGGACGGTGGTGGGGCTCGAGCTAAGGCAAGTTTTCTCTCTCATTTTCCTAATGTCCGTTTTAGAGAGAGCTTGTCTGGCTCTAGGTGAGGAGAGTCAGGCGCAGCGCGTGGCTGCATCTGAACTCCCTTCGCTGGGCTCCGTCCCTGCCGGCGACCCTAACCACTTTGTTTCTTCTCCTGTTTCTGAGAATCCTTCTAGGGTTGCCGGAGAAGAACCACCATCTCCAGGGGTCTCCACGGAACCGGTCTTGCCACCTGATGACGTCGTGGGTGCAGCTCCCCTGCTGCCTGAGGCTGTCGTATGGGTCCCTCCACAGGCTGAGTCTCTGTGGGTATGGTGTGCTGACATAGGACCCTCGTGGAGGCTGTGCCCCAGGATCAGCCTGACGTGGGTGCTGTGCTTCTGTCCAGACCCGTCTTGGACGCCATGCTGCAGTGCGGGGTCCACCGGGGAAGCTACGCTGGCCCGGTCGGTGTCCATTGTGGGTGTTGCAGAGCTCCAGCCGGAGCCCACTGCGGGTGCTGCAGAGCTCCAGCCGGAGTCCACCGTGGGTGCTGCAGTGCTCCAGCCAGAGTCAACCATGGGTGCTGCAGATCTCCAGCCAGGAGCCACTGTGGAAGCTACAGAGCTCTGGCTGGAGCCCATCGCAAGTGCTGCATGGCTCCAGCTGGAGTCCACTGCGGGTGCTGCATGGCTCCAGCCGGAGTCCACCGCGGGTGCTGCATGGCTTCAGCCGGAGTCCACCGCGGGTGCTGCATGGGTCCAGCCAGAGTCCACCGCGGGTGCGGCTGTGTCCCAGGCCGAGACCATCGAGGGTGCTGCCGGTCAGCCTGAAAACGTTGAGGCCGTTACTCCTCAGCCTGACGCTGTCGTAGTCCCATTTTCCTCCCAGTCTGACGCTGTGGGGGTTCCCTCCCTACGGTCCGGTCACCACCAGAGAGCCTCCCAGTGGGCAGGCCACCTCCTGCTCCACCCCCTCAGTCCTGGTGGCTCTACAACGTTGGCCGACCGCTGGAGGAACTGAGTCTCTGGGCCAGATGGCCTGTTTTTTTCTGGCAGGCCACTGGACTCTGTTCGCCGGACTGCCTGCTGGGCCTGGGACTCTGGGTGGCCTCCCAAGCCTCCATGCCTTTGAACTTGGGGAGTTAATTGTGGGCCATGGGCGGGGTATTGTGTTCCCTCCTTTCCTGTTCCCCCTACCTCCCACCCTGGATTTATTTTTTGCTGTTGTTCCTGTGTGTGTGTGTGTGTGTGTGTGTGTGTGTCTTTGGGATGCTACCTTGGGTGTCTGGGTATCTACCCCTTGAGAGGGGGGCTCTGTCAGGTGCCAAGGCGGCTTGGTTTCCCCGGCTCGGTCCTGACCTCCCTGTGGGTTTAGGTGCCGCTGTTTATGTGTATATTATGTATTTCAGTGTGCTTCCCTATCCCTAGCCACTGCTCTCTGGCCGGCAGCTGTGAGGCAGCTCTCTTTGGTTCACTCTTCTGTGAGCGCTGGCTGACAGGCCGCCGGTCTGACCACGCCCCCTCACTCATTATCACCAGCTGTTCCCACTCCCTGTGCCATCTCTCAGCTCTCTCCCAGGTGCTGACAATCACACCATCACCAGCAATGCGTGTACTTAAGCAGCCTTTTGTCAGTCACATATTGCTGGGTCTTTGAATGTATTGTCTGCTGCATTGTCTATGGATAATCTTGTTCGTCTGGGTGCCATGACGAGTTAGCCCCGCCACGTTTCCTGTGGTTTTCTAGCGTCCTCTGAGCGATGTCGGCTCTGGGACGTCATTGGGGTTAATCTGTTTCTCCTCATGTGTTCGCTGGGGGACGCTGGCCCCCGAACACCGACTGTATGTTCATCTTTGTATTTTTGTAAGTCTTCACGCTTTTTGAACTGTTTGTCATTACGTTAATAAATGTGTTGTGGTGTAACCCTGCACGTAGATCCACATCATTTCTCCCCTCTCTGTGCGCTGCGTAAAAGCACATGGGGAGGTTCATGACAGCAGTGGCCCAATGTTGTCTTTGAATATTCCTTATTACCCTCTATAGCTTGTTGACTGGTGAGATAATGTAAAACAAACTTGACCAACATATAATATTTAAATGATAATAAAAGCATTGAAAAAGGGAAAGAACAAAATGGAGAGAAAGAGAGAAGGGAGAAGAACAGAAGGATGAACAGAGGAAAAATAAAGGCAAGGGAAAGGAAGTGATGGACAAAGATGAGATAAAGGGAAGAGAAAGTCACAAGTGAAGAAAGAGGAAAAGGGATATAAATTCCAACAATGTATTAGGTTTAATATTTTTTGTATTTATCCTTACAAGTACATACCCATGCATACCCGTCCATGCCCGTAGAAGTCAAGTCTACGCAAGTATTTCTGCATGCCCGTTGCTGAAGGGTCTCCTCCTGTCTCAGACGACTATGTTGTTCACAGTCACACCTGCGGCGTACTGCTCGAACCTGAGGTGTTTCATGTTCACGGCATCTTTTCTGATGTGCAGCAGTTCTCCTCACTCTATTGCTCTCCATCTGGTGGGTCTTCTTCTTCTTCTTTGTTCAGACCACTACTGGTTGAGGGATAGGTGCATCGTAATTCCAGTTCATGGACAGGATCACGAAAATCGATCTGAGCAAAAAGTGGCTTTCGACCCTGTTCAGGAAGACCTGTGAATGCCCGTAGAAACCAAGAAACCGGAGTACCCGGAGCATGCCCTGCCGTCTATGTTTGCCCCTGCTTGTTACTGTTCTGTTATGTTGCTTACCTGTGTCTATGTGTATTGTCTTTTAGTGAGTCCTGCGGTCTGTATGATGTCATATAGACATCCTTCTGAGATCATAGGAACAGCAGCCTTACGGTTTATGTGACATCATATAGACGACATGTAGACGGTCCTATGATCGCCGACATCATAGGAACATCATAGGACATCCAGTAGACATCGTAGGCCATCCTATGATGTCCTATGATCGTGACACACAGACAAACTGACAAGAGATTTCTTAAATTTATAGAGTGATGATGATATTGTTTTGTGTGATATATTCTCCCTTGCCCTGTGATGGACTGGCGATCTGTCCAGGGTGTACCCTGCCTCTCGCCCAAAGATGCTGGGATAGGCTCCAGCCCCTCTGCGACCCGAAAAGGATTAAGCGGAAGAAGATGAATGAATGAATGAATATTCTCCCTTGTGTCTATGTAGTACAGAGGAGGGAGCACAGTAGATGCCTCTGCAAAATGGACCAGTCAGCAGATCATGAACAGGACCCTGCTGGCAAATATGGGCAAGTCAGTCCCTCTAGGATTTCACAGGATATTTTTATGACCTGAAGCCTTACCGGGGCAGGACCCAGGGGGCCCAGCTTGTTTGGGGCCCTGAAAGAAACACTTTTTTTTTTTTTTTTTTTGCTGACTCTGCCATACCTAACGTTTATTGGAGGGCTTGTTTTGGCGTATCAACTTTTTACTTTTTGAGGTGTATGTCTGTCCCACCTGCTTAATCAGTATTCCCGGCGGTGTATGACTGACGGATCTTTAAACAGTGGCTCCGACGGTGGGTCCCATGTTAGCATTTGTAATGCTAACAGTTTGACAAGCATCTCGCTGTGACTGTAAAGTTGACACTGTCCATCAGTATCGCAACTTAAAAAAATCCTGTCAATTTAGGAGTCTTTTTTTAAAACCTCCATCTCACGGTCCTGATTTTCTTTCTTCTTTTTTCTCCTTTTGACGCTGCTATCGTACATGGATTCATTCATTCGTCCATGGATTCACTACTGGCCCACGTCCAACCTTAATCAGGTCCAAAGTCAACTCTTAACAAATTAAAGATCCGTCAGTCATACACCGCCGGGAATACTGATCCAGAAAAGGACCAAAGAGCTGCCAGAATATGGATGCTGATATCAGAGCATCTGAATGTTACAAACGGCAGAAACATTTTTTCTCCAAGTGCCATTTCAGTCGCACACTTCCAAATGGTGAGTACGTTTCAAGACAATGGCTTCTATTTTCTCCTTCCACGGCTGTTTGTATTGTTTTGCCTTCCTCATATATAGCAATTTTTTTCCCCACTAAGCTGGGTTCACACTATAGCGTTTAGACTTTTACAGACTTTTACAGACTTTTACAGACGTTTTGAAAAATCAGCGAAATTAGTCCAAATGTCATGAAATTACATTTGTGAGCAGTTTTTTTTTTTTTTTTTTTTTTTTAAATCCAGCGCACACCAACTTTTACGAACTTTAAAGGAGCTTTTTAACTTCACAGCCTTGCTTGGCCATGGATGAGAGCTGTCCGCTACAATTCAGAGATGATGCCAGCCTTTCTCTTTGTCCAGTAGTGGTAAAATTTCCTTTAGTTACATTATCATTCATCTCGGCCAGAGTTCTATTAATCTGCTCTCGTGAATGCAAAATTGTAGATTTAATTCAAAACAACTGTCGGGATATTTTCATTTTGAATCATTCTTTTAAAAGAATGATAGTGAATGAGGTTAAAATGGTAAAAATTGTCATTAGCTAATGAATATTGGAACCTGCTCTTCTCCACTGTTTTCCCAGTAGGGCAGACTGGTCCTGCAACGTTTTTTTCCCCCTCTGTGTAGTGAAAAACCCTGTTTTGGCTTTAAATAGTTAATATTTAACCCTTGAACAGAAAACACCTGCTGAGTATGTTCTTTCATCGTCATAATTAAAGTTGTGGTTTGATACAAGATATTTGGGGCTGTTAGTCCTGATGGCACTATATTTTTCTGCTATTCAAGCTAAACCTAGAACTTTATCATTCACTTTATTTAGTAATTGGCAGTGGCTATGGATATAGAAGCTGTAGCCCAAAATGAAATATCTATTGGTACGGAAGAGTTGACAATCTGACAAAACCTTTTCAGATCAGCTCCAAGCCAACTGCTGCTGTGACTTCTCATTAAACATACAGACGTGGACAAAATTGTTGGTACCCCTCTGTTAATTAAAGAAAAACCCACAATGGTCACATAAATAACTTGAATCTGACAAAAGTGGTAATAAATAAAAATTCTATGAAAATTAACCAATGACAATCAGGCAATGCTTTTGAATTGTGGTTCAACAGAATTATTTTGAAAAAAACAAACTCATGAAACAGGCCTGGACAAAAATGATGGTACCCCTAGAAAAGATTGAAAATGATGTGACCATAGGGACATGTTCAACCAAGATGTGTCCTCTAATTAACATCACAGGTGTCTACAAACTTGTAATCAGTCAGTTGGCCTATTTAAAGGGTGACAAGTAGTCACTGTGCTGTTTGGTGACATGGTGTGTATTACACTAAACATGGACCAGAGGAAGCAAAGGAGAGAATTGTCTCAGGAGATTAGAAAGAAAATTATAGACAAACGTGTTAAAGGTAAAGGCTATAAGACCATCTCCAAGCAGCTTGATGTTCCTGTGACTACAGTTGCACATGTTACTCAGAAATTTAAGATCCACGGGACTGTAGCCAACCTTCCTAGATGTGGCCGCAGGAGGAGACGGATAATATGAATGGTAACAAAAGAACCCAGAACATCCTCTAAACACATTCATGGTGAACTCCAAGGTCAAGGTACATCAGTGTCAGATCGCACCATCCGTCGTTGTTTGAGCCAAAGTGGACTTCATGGGAGACGACCAAGGAGGACACCACTGTTGAAAACAAATCATAAAAAAGCCAGACTGGAATTTGCCAAACTGCATGTTGACAAGCCACAAAGCTTCTGGGAGAATGTCCTATGGACAGATGAGACAAAACTGGAACTTTTTGGCAAGGCACATCAGCTCTATGTTCACAGACACAAAAATGAAGCATACCAAGAAAAGAACACTGTCCCTACTGTGAAACATGGAGGAGGTTCTGTTATATTCTGGGGCTGCTTTGCTGCATCTGGCACAGGGTGTCTTTGAATCTGTGCAGGGTACAATGAAATCTCAAGACTATCAAGGTATTCTAGAGAGAAATGTGCTGCCCAGTGTCAGGCAGCTTGGTCTCAGTCACAGGTCATGGGTCTTGCAACAGGATAATGACCCAAAATACACAGCTAAAAACACCCAAGAATGGCTAAGAGCGAAACATTTGACTATTCTATAGTGGCCTTCTATGAGCCCTGATCTAAATCTTATTGAACATCTGTGGAAGGAGCTGAAACATACCGTCAGGAGAAGGCACCCTTCATACCTGAGACAACTGGAGCAGTTTGCTCATGAGGAGTGGGCCAAAATACCTGCTGAGAGGTGCAGAAGTCTCACTGACAGTTACAGAAATCATTTGATTGCAGTGATCGCCTCAAAAGGTTGTGCAACAAAATATTAAGTTAAGGGTACCATCATTTTTGTCCAGGCCTGTTTCATGAGTTTGTTTTTTAAAATATTTCTGTTGAACCACAATTGAAAAGCATTGTCTGATTTTCATTGGTTAATTTTCATAGAATTTTTATTTATTACCACTTTTGTCAGATTCAAGTTATTTCTGTGACCATTGTGGGTTTTTCTTTCATTAACAGAGGGGTACCAACAATTTTGTCCACGTCTGTATTTCTGATGGAGCCATTGACCTGAGATTTTCACCAGATATCATTAACAACCCAAGTAATCCATACATAGAAAGAAATCAAGGCAACTGTATTCACAAAACAAGTTATATTTAATAAAGTGGAATGACACAGGGAATAAGTATTGAAAACGCTTGGTGAAATTCATTTAATATTTAGTAGAAAAGTCTTTGTTGGTAATAACAGCTTCCAGACACCTCCTGTATGGAGAAACTAGGCACAGGTATTGCTCAGGAGGGTTTTTAGCCCATTCTTACACACAAACTGTCAAATTTTGAAGGTTCTGTGGATGTCTTCTATGAACTCTGATCTTCAGTTTGTTCCATAGATTTTCAATTGGATTCAGGTCAGGTGACTGACAGGGCCATTCTAGCAGCTTTATTTTCCTTCTCTGCAGCCAGTTGAGAGTTTCCTTGGCTGTGTGTTTGGGATCATTGTCTTGCCGAAATGTCCACTCTTGTTTCATCTTCAGCATCTTGGCAGATGGTTCTACAGGTTCTTATCAAAGATGTCTCTGTACATTTGTCCATTCATCTTTCCTTCCATTATATGAAGTACGCCTGTACATTTGCTGAAAAACATCCCTACACCTTGATGCTCCCACCTCCAAACTTCACTGTTGGCATGGTGTTTTTGGGCTGATGTGCAGTGCCATTTCTCCTCCAAACATGCTGTGTGTTGTTGTGGCATTCAAAAAGTTCAATTTTGGCCTCATTTGACCAGACTATATTCTCCCAGTATTTTTGCTGGCTTGCCCAAATGTGCAGCAAACTTTAAACCACCTTCAATATGCTTTTTCTTCAACAATGGAGTCTTGCGAGGTGAGCGGGCATAGAGTCCATGTCGGTTGAGTGCATTACTTATTGTTTTCTTTGAAATAGCAGTACCTGCTAACTCCAGGTCTTTCATGAGCTCTCCACGAGTGGTCTTTGGCTCTTGGATAATTCTTCTGATAATTCTTTTCACTCCTCTGTCAGAAATCTTGTGAGGAGCTCCTGGTCATGGCCGGTTTATGGTAAAATAATGTTCTTTCCACTTCCGAATGATGGCTCTGTTATGTATGGCAAAATACTTCTATAAAGGATGAGGCCAGATGGCTGGATGAACTCAGCTTTATTGAACATTGTTAACACAGCAGACACACAGTAGACACAAGGCAGAGGGCACTGGTCGAAGAGGCCACATAATGGATGCCCTCTGGTATTTATAGGGTGGTGCAGTGGTTGAACAGGAAGTGCTCACCACCCCACCGCACTTCAATTCAATTCAACTTGATTTATATAGTGCCATTTCACAACAGCAGTCATCTCATAGCACTTTCAACTGTAGGGGAAACCCCTACAATTGCAGAAGGACCCCAGCAACCAGGCAATCCCCTGTGAGCAAGCACTTGGCGACGGTGGAGAGGAAAAACTCCCTTTTAACAGGAAGAAACCTCCTGCAGAACCAGGCTCAGGGAGGGGCAGTCATCTGCTGTGAGTTGCTGGGGGGTGAGGGGATAGAGAAGACAAAAAGAACAGACATGTAGAGCACAAACAGCACAATGGGGACTCAACCTATGGGAGAGAACAAACAGATGTTAATGACCAGCAAAAATATTTAATTGAGAGTGAAGAAAGGAGTGAAGCCCAGTGCAGTATTGGAGGTCCCCCGGCTGTCTAAACCTATTAGCAGCATAATTAAAGGAGGGCTCAGAGACACATGATCCCTCCCTAATTGTAGGCTATATCAAAAAGGAAGGTTTTAACCCTATTCTTAAAAACAGAGATCGAGTCTGACTCCCGAATCCAGATTGGCAGCTGGTTCCACAGGAGAGGAGCTTGATAACTGAAGGCTTTGCCTCCCATTGTACTTCTGGAGATTCTAGGTATTACAAGTAATCCTGCATTTTGGGAGCATAGTGCTCTGTTGGGATAATAGGGAAATATCTGTCATGATGGCCGCTGGCCGTCATCTGGTTCATCAGCTCCAGCTGCGCACAGACCAGCAGGTGTTAATCAGCGGCTGTTAAAAGCCAGCGTCGCTGACAGCCCGGCACGGAGTCGTCTGTCTACCTCGACTGAGTATGAGCCAGAGCTTCGTTTCACAGCCAAGTCAAGGACGCCACGACAAGACCTACCATGTAAGAAAACCACTTGTTTTTCAACGTCAAACCTTTACCCCTGTGCACAGGCGGACCTCCCAGGCGGCAGACCGGTATCTCCAACTGACGGAGAATTACCCTCTCCTCCCCGGAGCTTCTCCTTGCCATCGCTACTTCAGGAACTCTCATCACCACAGCTGCAGGTACTGTTACTCTCTCAGCCATAGGAGCCACTATCACCACGGTTACGGACATTATCACCTCCACGGCTATGGGAACAGTCACCGCCACAGCTGCCAGTGCAATCATTGCTCTCGCCACGATTACCACCACGGTTACAGGAGTTATCACCATCACAGCCTCAAGCACCAGCACCACCACAGCTCACGGACATCGGGGAACAGCAAGATACATTCAGTGACAACCTCAAGTAAGCTTCACACCTGCACTTGTCCTTTTGTGCTGAACAGCCTTAACGGTTTCTGCTTGTGTGTTCCAGGGTTGCCAGGTCGTCATCTGTATCTTTCAGCTCCGGTGACCAGGCCACTATATCTGCACTCACACTTGCACTATACTCACTCTCACTAAACAATAAAGAATAACTATTTTGTATCTGCCCGTGTCTGTGTCTGTCTCTTGGGTCCTGAAACATGTCAGTATCAGATCTTTTAAATAAAAAGGGGCCTGATTATTTAGAGCTTTGTAAGTGAGAAGAAGGATTTTAAACCTAATTCTAAACTCTATGGTAAGCCAATGAAGGGAGGCCATAATCAAAGAGATATTATCTCTCTTTCTAGTATCTGTTAAAACTCTTGCTGCAGCAGTTTGGATCAACTGAAGACTTTTTAAAGATGTTTAGGACAACCTGACAATAAAGAATTACAATAATCTAATCTAGAGCTAACAAAAGCGTGGATCACTTTCTCAGCATCACTCTGAGACAAGATGCTCCTAATCTTGGCAATATTATGCAAATGATAGAAGGCAGTCTTAGGAACAAATTTAATATGTAAATTGAAAAACAGATCTTGATCAAAAATAACTCCAAGGTTCCTCACAGAAGTATTCAGAGAAAGAGTAACCGCATCCAAACTAAGAGTTTGATTTGGAAAGGCATTTCTAAGGTTTTTTGGACCAACAAGAATGACTTCAGTCTTATCTGAATTTAATAGCAGGAAATTACAAGTCATCCAAGCTTTGATTTCCTTAAGACAGGCTTCTACCTTGGCGAATTGATTATCATCTGGCTTCATTGACAGGTGTAATTGTGTGTCATCTGCATAGCAATGAAAATGTATACAGTGCTTTCTAATAATGTTGCCTAACGGAAGCATACATAAACTAAAACCAGTAGGGCCTAGCACAGATCCCTGTGGAACTCCATGACTGAGCTTTGAGTTGGAAGAAAACTCATTACTGACATGAACAAACTGGAACCTATTAGAAAAATAACATCTAAACCACTGCAATGAAGTTCCATTAAGTCCAACATAGTGTTCTAATCCATCAAGTAGAATATGATCAATAGTACCAAAAGCTGCACTAAGGTCTAAAAGAACAAGTACAGAAACAAGGCCATTACCAGATGTGATAAGGAGGTCATTAGTGACCTTCACTAAGGCTGTTACAGTACTTTGATGGATTCTAAACCCAGACTGAAACTCGTAAAAAAATAAATCCCTGCAAGTGGTCAAATAATTGCGTAGCAACAACTCTTTCTAAGATTTTTGAAATGAAAGGGAGATTAGAGATTGGTCTTTAATTATTGTAGCTAAAACTCCTGGATCCAGTGTTGGCTTTCTAAGTAAGGGTTTAATTACAGCAGTTTTAAAAGCCTGTGGTACATGGCCTAATGTTCATGAAGAATTGATTATTTGAAGAATAGAGCAACCAATAAATGGGAAAACTTCTTTAAATAACCTGGTAGGAATAGGGTCTAAAAGACAAGCTAAAGGCTTGGATGAGGAAATGATTTTATCTAACTCTAAAAGGTCAATTGGAGTAAACTCATCCAAACAGAAATCAGTTGAAGGAGTTGTAGTAGTTACTGTATTTAAGTTAACGGTGGGAAGAATCTGACTGATTTTATCTCTGATAGATGAAATTTTATTATTGAAAAAGTTCACAAAGTCCTGAGTAGTAAGCTCTAAGGGAATTCTAGGATTGACAGAGTCCTGACTCTTTGTCAGCCTGGCTACAGTGCTGAAAAGAAACCTGGGATTATTCTTGTTCTCTTCCATTAATGCAGAATAATAACTTGTTCTTCTGTTTTAAGCTACGAGTTTCTGTGTTGAACCGAGGAGTCAAAAATCTCTGATTAGACTTTTTCTTTTTTAAAGGGGCCATCATGTCTACAGTCTGCTGCAGAGAAGCTGTAACACTATCTACCATGCTATCAATTACAGAAGGAGCAAGCTCTCCATAGCTTTTTTCCGTTGTGTTGACGCATGGCATAGAGGAAACAATCTGTATAAATTTGGTAACATCATCTGAGAAGCATCTACTGTAGTAATATTTTTCTTTAGGAGCCAAATAGTCAGAAATAGTAAAATCAAAGTTAACAGACAATGGTCGGACAATACAGGGTTATGAAGAGACACTACCAGATTTTCTATTTCTATGCCATATGTCAGAACAAGGTCCAACGTGTGGTGGAGATAACGGGTAGAATTTCCTACTTTCTGAGAAAACCCCATCGAGTCTGATATTGAATTAAATGCCTTATTAAGACAATCACTATCTACATCTACATATATATTAAAGTCCCCTACTATAATTATTCTATCTGATTTCAGCACTAAATCAGCTAAGAATTCAGCAAATTCCGATAAAAACTCTGAGCAGGCTGATGGAAGACGATAAACTATGGCAAATAAAATAGGGTTTAGCCTAAAATTGCTAAAATGCCCAATACTGAGGACCAGGACCTCAAAGGAATTATAACGTGTTTTTTGCTTTGCATTCACTAGTAATTTGGAATGGTAAATTGTTGCTACTCCTCCTCCACGACCAGAACTTCTGGGATTTTGACAGTTTAAATAACCAGAGGGAGTTGATTCATTTAAACCAACATAATCCTCTTGCCGTAATCAAATCTCTGTAAGGGATTGTAAATCAATTTGATGATCAATTAACAGATCATGGACTAGCAGAGACTTGGGAGTTAGAGACCTAATATTTAACAAACTGCGTTTAATTTTTAAATTATGAGGAGGAACAGAGGCCAAGTCATTAAAATTTAGAGGCTTCATGTTTAATTTGAGTTTTACCGACTTTTTTTTTTAATCACTTTGGGATGCTTATATATTATATTTTTATTAACTTTGGAGGGAGCAGACAATGATTCTCTGATGGGGAAGACAGGGGCTAAGTTGAGGGATGGCGGATGAAGAGGAGCAGCAGAGAGGCGTGTAAGACTGCGACTCTGCTTCCTGGTCCCAACTCTGAGTTGTCAGGGTTTTGGAAATTTTGATAAAAATGATGCCAGATTGTTAGATAAATGAGATGCACCATCCAAAGTGTGATGGATGCCGTCTCGTCTAATAAGACCAGGTTTTCCCCAAAATGAGTTCCAATTGTCTATGTCGCCTACATTGTTTACAGGAAACCACACAGACAGCCAGCAGTTGAAGGATGACACGCGGCTAAACATGTCATCACTGGTCAGATTGGGGAGGGGCCCAGAGAATACTACAGAGGCAGACATCGTTTGACAATAAAGGTGTCAAATATCAACACCACATTTCCTCCCCCTCTTAGAAAAGTCCAAAACCACTCTCTCAATTCCCCCCCCCCCATTTGTTACCCGAATCATGCACTAACAAAACGAAAACTGATGTATCTAAATGGCCTAACACATTCACACAACAAAACCTAAAATAAGGCGGACAGGTGGACTTCTGTCTTGCCCACACAGTATGGTGGATTATTCTGCCACCTGATACTCTAAAAGAAAAGTTCATTAATAATCTTAAATCATTGCTGTGTTCCTAAACTAATAAAAATTTATGAAACAATCCCATTTTACAACACGCATAAACGTCAGAACATTTGAACTATTAACATAAAAATTACAACACTGTCCCTTGGGCAGGAGGAGCAGAACTGGCACATTGGTGTCACTCGCCAGCGCAGGCAACTCACTATCACACTTGGTATCCCCCTCTACCGTTTCCCGAGCACTGGCACTGATACCCTCCTGTGCCGAACTTGAGTGAGCCTGGTCCTGCTTGACCGCCGTGGTGTCTGTTAGGCCTTCATCCCACACAGCGTCATCATCGACCACCGAAACCAGAGGGTTCCACTGGCCACAACCCGACCATTCTTCTCCAGCATCGTCTTTAATGGCGAAACCCAGTCCGTAGAACAAGTCACAGCCCATGATGTTGTCATCTTGGGCCATCACGTGGAACGTGAAGTCAGCCATTGTTGCAGACTTACACTGAACCGTTAGCTCCAACGTCCCAACTGTGCACAGCCTGCCACCTCCATAACCATAAAGCGGTGCTGGGTTACCTCTTACTCTGTAGTGGGGGAAAAACTTCCTCACCATGGCCCAATTCAGCAACGACCCCTCCGCTCCCATGACAAGCAGCAGCGGTACCTCCATGCCATCCAGTTCCACTGCGCAGAAAGTGTACCCGTTGGTACTGGGAGACCCCATATGGATGGTTGTCGGGGGCGGGCGGAATGATTTCTTCTGTGGGTTCTCCGGCTCAGATGCATGGCACACTCTAGCATAATGGTTCAAGCGTCCACATCTGCTACAACGCTTCCCTCTAGCCGGGCAGTCCTTAGCTTTATTTCGGTGCATCGTGGACCCACAACCCTTGCAAAGGGGTTTTCCCGGGGCAGACCTTTGGCTGGCAGCATTGGCTTCCATACTGTTGTAGTCCAAGCTATCCTCACTATCCGAGTCCACTACATTTGCCGCGGCGGGAGGCTCTGACAGCCATTGTGACTGGTGCCAGTTTAGCTCCGAAGCTAGCTTGTCTGTGGCCTCCAACTGGAGAGCTAGCTCGACAGCACCAACACCACAGCACATCAACAGCACAGGCTCCAACAGTGCCCACTGGAACATTCAGCAGTTTAGAAATGTGCTTGTAACCAATGCCATCATTATATTTTGCAACAATAAGGTTGAGACGGTCTTTGCTTCTACCCATCATAAGTTCTTTGTGGTGTGACAATCTGATATTCACAGACCTTTTAAAAGGCTCTAAGTCAGGACTTAACCAGCTGAAATTAATTTGCATTGATGGTGGATGGGATAGCTTCCTACATTCTGATGGATTTTAGCTGGTTTCTTGGCTTTCTATGCCTTTTTGTACCTCTTTTTTCTTCACGTGTTCAATACTTCTTTCCTGTGACATTCCACTTTGTTAAATATAACTTGTTTTATGAACACAGTTGCCTTGATTTTGTTGTATGTATGAATTACTTAGGTTGTTACTGATATCTGGTGAAAATCTCAGGTCAATGACTCCATCAGAAATATGTTTAATAAGAAAAATGCTGATGTGTTCAATACTTATTTTCCACGCTGTAGTATGGTGGGCCTGTGATCAGAAGGTTGCTAGTTTGCATCCTGCTATCGGCACCTTGTCCAAACCATTTTACTATGAGATGAAATTTAGACTTATAATTAAGAGGTTAGCCTTAGGATTTGGGAGTGGGTAAGGTTAAAAAGGTTATGGAAGTCAGGTTATTTTGCACCTCAGACAGAGACAATGAATACACATGGGAGAACAATGCCCAAGGGGGTGAGAGGGGGTTGAATGAAGTGTAGTGTAAATATCATGCTGTGTATGAGGAAGTGCCTTGAAGCTTGTGAAGGTGACTTGGGATATAGAGAGGAGTGCTTGCTGTAACCAGTCAGTCTGTTCTGTGCTTGTGAGATGTGAGTGTGTAATAAATCGTCTGACATGAAGCTGCCTCTTCCTTTACACACTCCATACTGGTGACCCAAGACGTATTATGGAACACGAGGCGAGAACCCCGGAGCCGGCCCGGTCAGGAAACCCCAGAGACGCAGCAGCCATTCCACAGACAGCCAGGACTGGAACCCCCAGCAACGCGTGTGCAGTTTCAGTCAAGCTACCGGATTTCTGGCAGCACAACCCGCACTCTTGGTTCCACCACACCGAGGCCCAGTTCGCCCTTCGGGGAGTAACTGCAGACGACACCAAGTTCTACCATGTGGTGGCAGCGATGGACTCCCGCACAGCCCAGCAGGTAGCGAGCCTGCTAGATCAGCCACCAGCCAGCAACAAATATGAGGCGCTCAAGGCTGCGCTCACCCGGCGCTACACGCTCTCGGAATGTGAGAGAGCGGAGAGGCTCCTGGCGCGGACCGAGTTAGGAGATGGGTCGGCCGTAGACCTGATGGAGAAGATGCTGGTGTTAATGGGCATGGACAACGGGCACTTTCTGTTTGCCCACCTTTTCCTCCGGAACCTTCCAACAGTGGCGAGAGCGGTTCAGGCCAATTCGCCATTGCTGGCCGCGCGTGACTACCGTGCGCTAGCCCAGGAGGCAGACCGGATCATCCTCACCACCAGGGCGATCACAGTCAACGCGGCAGCGGCGGAGCCCAGCGAGACGACCAGAGGAGGCGAGGAGCCACCGACAGTAGCAGCAGCGGGGGCCAAGGAGCGCCAGAGAGACACGCTCTGTTTCTACCACCGCCGCTTCGGAGAGAACGCACGCAGATGTGCACCACCGTGCCAATTCAAGCGCTCGTGGCCCGAGGCCGGCGGTCGGTAGCAGCTGCGACCCTCGGTGAAGAGAACAAGCTGCTCTACTTGACGGACGCGCGCTTGGGGAGGCGTTTCCTCGTGGACACCGGAGCCCAGAAGAGCTTCATCCTGCCAACCTATGCCGACCGGCTGGCAGGACCTAGCGGCCCCGTGATGTTGGCAGCAAACGGCTTGGAAATTAAGACTTTTGGTGAGAGAACACTGATCTTATCTCTACACGGCCGTACATATGAGTGGAGTTTTGTCGTAGCAGCACTGAATTAACATATCCTGGGGGCTGATTTTCTGTGTGCACGTGGTTTACTGGTTGATGTTGCTAACAGGCGCCTAGTTAATGCACTGTCCTTTGACTCTCTCCCCTGTATAGTTCGAGTGACCCAGCCAACAGCATAAGCCAATGTCACAGCTCCAGGCGGTAAGTTCCATGCACTGCTCACTCAGTTCCCAGCACTCACAGTCCCGACGTTTTCGGCGGCCATCGGTAAACACGGGGTGGAGCACTTTATCACCACCACCGGGCCGCCCGTTTTTGCAAGACCTCGGCACTTGGACGCAGCTAAACTGGCCATAGCGTGTGAGGAGTTCGCCAACCTGGAAAGGTTGGGCATCATCAGGCCCTCACCGGAGCATGCATTTTTTACAAAATAGACCTGGTCCACGGTTACCATCAAGTCCCAGTGCGCGCTGAGGACGTACCCAAAACAGCGGTAATAACTCCGTTCGGTTTATTCGAGTTCCTGCGCATGCCATTCGGGTTAAAAGGTGCGGCACAGACGTTCCAGCGCATGATGGATGCAGTGCTGCGTGATCTTCCGTTCGTGTTCGTCTACCTGGACGATATCCTGGTAGCCAGTGCGTCCGAAGACGAACACAAAACCCACCTCAGGACGGTTTTCTGGAGGTTGGAGGAGCACGGGTTGATAATCAACCCGGCGAAATGCCAGTTCGGCGTGACAGAGATTGATTTTTTGGGGCACCGCGTCTCTCCGGAAGGAGCAATCCAGCTGCCTGACAAAATGCGCGCCGTGGCGGATTTTCCCCGGCCTCAGACGATCAGGGTGCTGCAGGAATTTTTGGGGATGGTGAACTTTTATAACCGTTTCCTTCCCCGCGCGGCGCAGCTCATGTAACCATTGTACGCCGCGCTCAAGAGACAGAAGCCCGCGGATAGGGTCGAATGGACCCTGGAGCGAGAGCGGGCATTCTCGGAGGTTAAAGCAGCCCTGGCAAACGCCGCACTGCTGGCGCATCCGGACCCGGCGGCCCGGATAGCGCACACCACCGATGCTTCAGACGTGGCCATAGGGGCTGTCGTAGAGCAGCACGTCGCCGGGGCTTGGCAGCCGCTTGCTTTTTTCAGCAGAACTTTGCGTGACAGCGAACGTAAATACAGCGCGTTCAACAGGGAGTTGCTGGCTCTCCACCTGGCCATACGCTACTTCCAGTTCTGGCTGGAAGGGTGCAGCTTCACTGCGTTCGTGGATCACAAGCCACTAACGTTCGCAATGGCCAAGGTTTCAGAACCGTGGTCGGGCCGGCAGCAGAGACAGCTTGCCGCGATCTCAGAGTTTACTACCGATATTCAGCATGTGTCGGGTAAACTGAATGTGGTGGCGGACTGCCTCTCGCGTGCCATGGTGGCCCCGGGGAATCTATGTGGGGATAGATTACACAGCCATGGCCTCGGAGCAGATTAGCGATGCAGACGTGTGCGCGCTCCAGTCTGGACCAACAGGGTTAAGGCTGGAGAGCAGGGTGCTGCAAGACGGCATACCCCCCCCTAATCTGTGATGTCTCCACGGGACGCCTGCGTCCGGTAGTCCCGGTCGCGTGGCGCCGCTGCGTGTTTGAGTCGGTTCACACTCTGGCGCACCCAGGAGTGCACGCGTCGGTCAAAATGGTGCGAGAGAAGTTTGTGTTGCCGAGCCTACGCAAACAAGTAAAAGAGTGGGCTGCAGCCTGCGCGGCGTGCCAACGAGCCAAGGTACACAGACACACGAAGGCTCCCTTGGAGCCGTTTCGGGTACCGGCTAAGACGTTCGACCATGTTCACGTGGACCTTGTGGGCCCCCTCCCGCCATCACAGGGGTGCACGCACCTCCTGGCAGTGATGGACCGCACCACGCGCTGGCCAGAAGCAGTCCCACTGGCGGCAACCACGTCCGTGGAGGTAGCACGCGCTTTTTTAACAGCATGGATGGTGCGTTTTGGAGTCCTGTTGGACATTATGTCCGACAGGGGCCCTCAATTTGTTTCCGAACTCTGGTCTGCGATGGCCCTCAGCCCGGGTGTTACAATTCATCGCACAACCGCATACAACCCACTGGACAATGGATTATGCGAGCGTTTTCATAGATCACTGAAAGCAGCACTCAGGGCTTCACTGACGGATGCAAATTGGGTGGACAGGTTGCCATGGGTTTTATTGGGGTTGCGCTCCGCGCCAAAAGAGGATCTGGTAGCTTCCCCGGCAGAGCTTGTTTTTGCGCAGCCCCTACGGCTGCCCGGGGAATTTCTGCCAGATAATCCCGCGCCGGACAGCTGCCCGTCTCAGCTTTTGCAGCATAGCGCAAACACAAGCACGCTGCCGGGCCCGACCCACCACTGTTTTCCATGTGTTTTCGTGCCTAAAACTTTGAAGAACGCGGAGTTCATGTTTGTCAGGCACGACGCCCACCGCCCTCCATTGCACCCACCCTATGATGGACCGTTCAGAGTGTTGGAAACAGGGGATAAGCTTTTTGTGCTAGACTTGGCGGGGTAGACGGGAGAAAATTGGCATAGACAGACTCAAACCCGCCTTTGTAGTGGCGGATGAGCAAGTGCTGTTGGCGAGGGCCCCTCGGCGTGGAAGACCCCCATGGAGAACTCCCCAGGGGAACGATTCATCAGAGCAGCCACACGGACAGAGTGAACCCCCCCCCCCCCCCACGGCTCACCCGCAGTCGGACACAATCCCAGCAGCCCCCCACTGGCACAGCAGCGCCATGAAGGCAGTAAAACACAGTTACAGCAGATATAGGAGGAGACTGAAGCCGAAACAGCATGTGGACTGATATTCTATTGTTCTATCTAAGATGCTGGGGGGGGGGGGGGGTATGGAAGTCAGGTTATTTCGCACCTCAGACAGAGACAATGAATACACATGGGAGAACAATGCCCAAGAGGGTGAGAGGGGGTTGAATGAAGTGTAGTGTAAATATCATGCTGTGTATGAGGAAGTGCCTTGAAGCTTGTGAAGGTGACTTGGGATATAGAGAGGAGAGCTTGCTGTAACCAGTCAGTCTGTTCTGTGCTTGTGAGATGTGAGTGTGTAATAAATCGTCTGACATGAAGCTGCCTCTTCATTTACACACTCCACAAGGTACTAAATAGATAATGATTAAAATTTTGAAACAAATAAATGCCTCAGATTTCAATACCTGTAGCCTACTGCTTTTGAGATACACATTAATAGAACGCACTGGCCAATCAGATTCAAGCTGTATCTGTAACAAGAATTCTATGGCTTTGGTTCTGTAGTCATAGCCACTGCCTTAGTAATTTAGGACCTTGAAGGTCAAGCTGACCATCAGTGACCCTGGCTACATGGTCACAATAACCCCATAACTAGGAATAATCAAATATTGGTAACTGGATTTGACATGTTTACATGCACTGAATAAATGGATTATTGGACAATGAACTATGTGTGTAATTTCACTTTATGTAACACAATAATTGCCTTTTATCTGATTATTGTTTTACATGACTTTAATAATCAGATAACTCCAGAAATCCAATTATAAACAGTTTATTACTGTGTATGTAAACATGGCCATTTTGCATATCATACTCCCATAAATATGTGGGAGGGCCCCAAAAATTGCTTTAGCCTACGGGCCCACAACCTCCTTAATCCCGCCCTGCTGTGGCCCAAAAAGCCTCAATATGCGGGAACTTTAAAAAAAAAAAATGTTGCAATAAAAGTTATGATGTTCTAAGAGGTTTTTTTTGCACTAAAAGTTGCGGGAAGAATTACAAATTTTAAAGCAGATAATTTTTTCATAGTTTACTGCAGTGATATTCTATATAACACCACAAGAAAAGCTCAGGATTGTCAAAAAAAAAAATCCTATTAAACAGTGTAGCGATATTTTAATAAAATATAGTGTAATAAGGTACAGGAATTATTTATTTTATTTAATAGTGGGTGTGCGAGGGGACAGAGTTAAACAGTCACCCCAACACCCACTAAATAAAATAGAAAAACACTTGTTAAAGGGGGCACCTGTTCTAAAAGAACAAATTGTTAATTAATTTCCATACCTTCAATTTCTTAATGAATTCTGTCTCAAAATTTAGTGAGTGTGGCGGCATGAAATAATAAGGTGAACTGAGAGTTTTTGAGTGTGCTTATTATCATTCACCCCGCCATCATGGAACTCACTCCAGCCCTGTGCAGGCGGGCTGGAGCGGGTCCTCAGGCTCTCGTGAGGAGACACAGAATGCTTGTGTCAGAAGCAGTCGTCAGAGAGAGAGAGTTACAGAGCAATGCAGTTTTTATACCCAGTTACAGACAATACATGAAAGGCATGGGACATCTGCATCACAGTGAGAGCAGGAAGCATGAACGTTTGCATTTGAGTCATACATAACAACAGGAAGATTACTGGCCGGAATTCATCTCTGCTCCGGAGCTGTAGGACAAAAGAGGTTACAAGACACATCTACATATTGTTATCAGTCCATAGATCACACTGCTATGTCAATTGCTCCCGCTGAGCGCTCTGCTAGTATGTAGGCTGTGGGGGGTGACCCCACACACTCCCCCCCAGAGGGCTCAGCAGGAAGCTGAGGCCTCAATAGTCTGGCTTTTGTAGCGAGCGGGGAAAGCTCTGTGCAGGCGGAGGTGGAGGGAGGGGGGTGGGGGTAGCGAGTGCCGGCCCGGGACGGCGAAATTGTCTGGGCCGCGCAAAAATTGCCTGTGGATCCGCGATGTTGAGGGGCTGTCCCGTTGAATGTGCGGAGGTCCACAGCAGCTGTAAGCAGAAAAATTTGTCTCTGACTCCTCTCGTGGCCATGAAGAAAAAAAAAGGAGCTGCAGCAGTGTGGGACTTGGCGTGTTGACTTTAGGTGAGCGCGCAGTCCTAAAGTCCTCGGAGACAGCTGACGGCTGAATCCCCTTGTGCGCCGTGGCTGAGACCATTACAAAATCCTGTGAGCGAGCTGTGTGCATGCTTCAGGTGTGTGAGCAGCCCTGAAGGTTCTGTGTGCAGCGGCGAAGGACGATGGCGGTCTGTGTGGAGCCGGTATTGTCCCGTGCGTGGTGCGCTGTCCTCATAACCCACCGGTGTGTGTGCGGGGTTCGGTGCATGGCAGGTCCGCTGTAGAGGCGAGTGAGGGTCAGGGAGCTTGCTGGAGATCAGCAGATACAGGGAATGCGTGTGCTTTCTTCGGTGTAGTTGTTGCGTAGTTCGCTGTGTCGGGTCATGGTGCGTTGGAGCGGTGAGAGGGAGTAGGTGTTTTGTGTTCCTCGGCCGGTTCCAGTGTGGATGTGCAGATCTCAGGCGGGGATCGCACAATGACGCTTTCTGCAGCTTTCCCGGTCGTGGATGAGCTCCGGAGAGTTCGCCTGGTGGCGGCTCTGCGTCGAGATCTCCCTGTAGCAGAAGGGAGGACAGATCATTTGCGTCAGGCTGATGCGTTCGCTTGTCGTCGGAGGGTCACCGCCGGGGGCTGCCAGTGTGTTCTTTCTCGGGGTCACCAATGTGGCTGCATGAAATAATAAGCGGCGAACTGAGAGTTTTTGAGGGTGTTTATTATCATTCATCCCGCCATCATGGAACTCACTCCAGCCCTGTGCAGGTGGGCTGGAGCGGGTCCTCAGGCTCTCGTGAGGAGACACAGAATGCGTGTGTCAGAAGCAGTCGTCAGAGAGAGAGAGAGAGTTACAGAGCTATGCAGTTTTTATACCCAGTTACAGACAATAGATGAAAGGCATGGGACATTTGCATCACAGTGAGAGCAGGAAGCATGAACGTTTGCATTTGAGTCATACATAACAACAGGAAGATTACTGGCCGGAATTCGCCTCTGCTTCAGAGCTGTAGGACAAAAGAGGTTACAAGGCACATCTACATATTGTTATCAGTCCATAGATCACACTGCTATGTCAATTGCTCCCGCTGAGCGCTCTGCTAGTCTGTAGGCTGTGGGGGGTGACCCCACAGTGAGTTCTTTTACTGCTGTGACCCAGGAAAGCCTATATGCAAAGGAAAAACACTTCATCTTCTCTCATTTACAAGTTTATTAAATGAAACTTATTCAGGTTACATGACATGGCATTCAAATGATAAACAGGGTTTAAGATAAGATAAGATAAGATAAGCCTTTATTAGTCCCACAACGGGGAAATTCCAGGATTGCAACAGCACAGGGATAGCAACACTCAGATCAACAATCAGAAGGCAAGAAAAAAAACAAGCAAGCAAGAGCAGCTAATATACATATGTACATATTACTATAAAATATACGTATATATACACACACACACACAGACACACAGTGCAGAGCATTGTAGCTGGATGGAATAAATATATGAATATATGAACACACAGTGCAGAGCATTGTAGCTAGATGGAATAAATATGTAAATATATAAACACCCACAGTACGGAGCATTACAGCTAGGTGGAATAAATATGCAAGTATATAAACACACACAGTGCGGAGCAATGTAGCTAGATGGAATAATATGTAGATATATAAAAACACAGTGCGGAGCATTGTAGCTAGATGGAATAAATATATAGATATATAAATATAAACACACCCAGTGCTGAGCATTGTAGCTAGATGGAATAAATATGTAAATATATAAACACACACAGTGCAGAGCATTGTTGCTAGGTGGGATGAAACAGCATAACCGTCTATTTAGTTATCCTACATGGTATGATTATGTGCCCATACATATTCTCACCCTCCACAGCGAACGGTATGTTCCTAGTTGTATGCCGGAGAGGACCATTGTGTAAGTCTATTGCATCTTTTGCATTCAAAAAAACTATTAGTTTGTTACGTCTTTTTGCTATCTCTGCGAGCAGCCCTGCTTAGGTTGTACAGTCTGACAGCCGTTGGTAGGAAGGACCTACGAAACCTCTCGGTTGTGCACCTGGGATGATGTAGTCTGCTGCTAAATGAGCTCCTCAGTGCATCCAGTATGTCCTGCATAGGGTGGAACTCGGACTCCAGCAGAGATGACAGTTTAGCCACCGTCCTTCTCTCTCCTATCTCCTCCACCGGATCAAGGCGCTGCCCCAGGACAGAGCTAGCTTTCTTAATCAGTTTGTTCAGTCTCTTCCTATCGGCTGCAGTAATGCCACTGCCCCAGCAGACCACTCCAAAAGTGATGGCTGATGCCACCACCGTGTCATAGAATGACTTCAGCAGCGCCCCTTGTACACCAAAAGACCTGAGTCTCCTCAGCGGGAACAGCCTGCGCTGTCCCTTCTTGTAGAGTGCGTCAGTATTGTGTGACCAGTCTAGTTTATTGTTCAGATGAATACCCAGGTACTTATAGGATGTCACCATCTCGATGTCTGTTCCCTGTATATTTACTGGTGCTGTGAGGGGCTGCCCATGCCTGCGGCAGTCCACCACCAGCTCCTTAGTTTTCCTCGCGTTGATCTGGAGGCAGTTCCGATGGCACCAGTCCACAAAGTCCTGGATAAGCCCTCTGTACTCAGCTTCATCCCCGTTGGAGATGAGACCAACGATCGCAGAGTCATCAGAGAACTTCTGTAGATGGCAATGTGTTGTGTTGTGTGAGAAGTCCGCAGTATAAAGAGTGAACAGGAAGGGAGCCAGCACCGTTCCCTGGGGGGCCCCCGTGCTACTGATGATCGTGTCGGAAACACAGTCTCACAAACTGAGGCCGGTTCGTGAGGTAGTCCAGGATCCATGATGACAGGTGCTGGTCCACCCCTGCGCGCAGCAGCTTGTCCTTCAGGATCATCGGTTGGATGGTGTTGAAAGCACTGGAGAAGTCAAAGAACATGATCCTCACCATATTCCCGGGCTTCTCCAGGTGGGACAGAGAACGGTGAAGGAGGAAGATCACCGCATCCTCCACCCCAATGCCATGCTGGTAGGCGAACTGGAGTGGATCCATCGCTGGTTCCACCAGGGGGCGGAGATGAGCAAGGAGCAGTCTCTCCAGGGTCTTCATCAAGTGGGACGTCAAGGCCACCGGTCTGAAGCTGTTCAGGTCTTTGGGGTGGGAAGTTTTTGGTACAGGTACCACACAAGATGTTTTCCACAGCTGTGGTACCCTCCCCAGTTTCAGGCTCATGTTGAAGATATACGTCACAATCCCACACAGCTGGTCTGCACAGGACTTGAGGAGCTTTGCGCTGATGCCGTCCGGTCCCGACGCCTTCCTCGCCTTGATCTTCCTCAGCTCCGTCCTCACCTGGGTCTTGGTCAGGGTCAGGATGGGGGGCTGTGTGTTGGGAGTGGGGGGGGTGTCGGTGGAGTGGGGAGTGGGCAGCAGGACTTGATTTCTTAGAGGCAGCAGTGGTTGTTGTGCAGACAGGGGGGAGGGCGGTTGGTCAAATCTATTGAAAAACAGATTCAGGTTGTTCGCCCACTCCCTGCCCCCCGTGGCCTGGGGGGAGGTATTCTGGAGCCCAGAGATGGTTTTGAGGTTTCTCCAGACCCCGCTGATGTCGCTCTGTTGCAGCTTGTCCTCCATCTTCTTCCTGAAGCTGTCCTTGCCTACTCTGATCTTTCTCCTCAGCTCCCTCTGTACGGACTTCAGCATCTCCCTATTCCCCGACCTGAAGATCCTCTTCTTCTCTCTCAGAAGTGTTTTTATCTCAGGGTTGATCCAGGGTTTGTTGTTTGAGTGACGCCGTATGGTCTTGGTGGGAACGGATTTGTCCACACAGAAGCTGAGGTAGCTCGTGAAGGTGTGAATGAGGCCATCGATGTCCTCACCATGTGGATCGCAGAGCTGCTTCCAGGCGGTGGCTTCAAAACAGTCCTTTAGAGTGTCCATTGTCTCCTCAGACCATAACTCCACAGTGTGCATGGCCGGAGGTTGTCTGTGCACTAGGGGTTTGTACACCGGCCGGAGATGAACCAAGTTGTGATCCGATCTCCCGAGTGGGGGGAGTTGTGATGAGGTGTACGCCTCCTTAGTGTTTGCGTAGAATAAATCCAGTGTTTTATTGTCTCTAGTGTGGCATGTGACATACTGGGTGAACGTGGGTAGAATGGGAGACAGTGAAACGTGGTTGAAATCGCCTGAGATGAGGAGAAGAGCATCTGGGTGTTCTGTCTGCAGCCTGCTGGTTACTGAATGGATGACGTCACGCGCTGTCTCAGCGTTCGCCGTCGGATTTGCATAAACAACAATGCAGATCACGTGTGAGTGTTCTCTCGGGAGATATGTAGGCCTCATGCTAACAGCTAGCAACTCAATGTCTTTGCTGCAGTGTCGTTGTTTAACAGTGATATGTCCCGGTCTGCACCAGTTGTTGTTAACATACAGTACATTATCACTCCACCGCCCCTTGCTTTGCCACTGTCTGGTGTTCGGTCAGCTCGTATCATGTGAAAACCCTCCAGCTCAATGTTAGCATCTGCTGCTAGTTCAGTTAGCCACGTCTCAGTAAACAAAAGGAGAGAGCACTCCCGGTAAGTGCTATCATAACGGGAGATAGCCGCTAGCTCATCTAACTTTCCCAGTATCGACCGTACATTTCCCATGACAACAGATGGAAGGGAGGGTCTGTACCTTATATTTTTTGTCCTCCGCCTTACTCCAGCCCGGCAGCCGCGACGCTTTCGCCTCAGTTCTCTCGGTATGTCGAGTTTTTCCAATGGGACCGGGTGGCGGTTAAATGCTAGCAGCTCTTCCCTGTTGTATCGTATCCTGCTATAAACAGTGGCTCCGTCCACCGGCTCAGGAGACATTTGGGACAATCTGTGTGTCCGTGATATAAGTGGGGTGAAAAAAAAAGACTGATCAAAAGAGAGAGGGAGGGAAAAAAAACTCGGAATCGAGCCGCTGTTGCAAAAGGCAGCCTACTCGTGTGGCGCCGAGAGAGACTTGTCAAGGGTGTTTATTTCATCCAGCACGAAGCTCACTCCAGCACTGTGAAGCGAGCCCTTTTTTTTTTTGTTACTTATTTTGTACCCATAGGTACATTTGTTTTGCAGTCTGGTGACAAGCCACCAGCTGCCAGTCGCTGCGTGCCCAAGCGCCCCTTAACTCCCCAACCTGCATGTTTTTGACATGTGGGAGGAAACTGGAGAAATCCCGGAGTAAACCCACGCAAACACGGGGAGAACATGCAAACTCAACACAGATCACTGTTGGCCGGGGGCAGGGATCGAACCCACGATCTCTGCAATCCCCCGGCCGAGGGTAAACTGTGCTGCCACAGTGCTAACCACTGCGCACTGTGGTTAGTACAAAATAAGTAATAAAAAAAAGGGCTCGCTCCACAGTGCTGGAGTGAGCTTCGTGCTGGAAGATGAAATAAACCCCCTTTTAAACTTCAGTTCGCAGTGTCCTGCCTGCAATTATTCCGTGTCTCCACACTGGATCCCCTTATTTCATCCGCCACACTGGTGTGCAAAGCGCGATATTGTGCTTTATCACAGCGTGATTAATATTAATATATACGGGCTGCACGGTGGCGCAGTGGTTTAGCACTGTGGCAGCACAGTTTTACCCTCGGCCGGGGGTCGCGGGGATCATGAGATCGTGGGTTCAATCCCAGCCCCCGACCAACAGTGAGCTGTGTGGAGTTTGCATGTTCTCCCCGTGTTGCGTGGGTTTACTCCGGGATTTCTCCGGTTTCCTCCCGCATACCAAAAACATGTAGGTTTAGGGCGCTCGCGCACGCAGCGACCAGCAGCCAGTGGCTTGTCACCAGACTGCAAACCAAGTCTACCTACGGGTACAAATAAGTAACAAAAAAAAAAAAATATATGTCAGCTTTATCAGGCATGCGCTACAACGCGTGATCACAGACTCAGAGTGAGGGAAATGTGGCGGCCAATCCACACCAACAGCCTCTCCGGCCACCACCGAGCATTTAAACATTTTTACACATTCATACCCAGTGTTATGGGCACTGGAGGCAATGCGGGTGAAGTGTCTTGCCCAGGGACACAACGGCAGGATATCTGGGGAGAGCGTGATGCGAGCCGCCAACCATCGGGTTATTAGACGACCTGCTCTACCTGCTGAGCCGCTGCCGCCCCACTTTTTCCTCAACTTTCCCTCTTTAGGAAAGCTATGGAGGCTCACCCCGCTCTCTTTATTTCCCTTTGATTGGAAATTACATCCAAAAGCCGCACAATGTGGCATTTTCACTGACAAATGGCAGTAGTTAGTAACTTCGCTTCTTGGCTTGTATAAGACAGAAAAAACGGCTGCAACCATTTTATGTCACTACCCAGAATGCATTGCGACGTAAACAATAATGGCGATTTACATCATAAAAGTTTTTAAAAAATATATAAAACTGGGAATTATTTTCAAAAAAATTATATTATAGTTATGTTAGTAACATAAAAATAAAGCATATAGAGCTAACATGCCAATATAATCAGAGTTCCTTTTAAAGCTTTTAAATGTTTTAATATTTACAGATTAGGAAACACAAGTGAATTGTTTTTGCGTATTGTCACTAAGGCTTCCTTAGGATTAAAGTTAATGGTGATTTATTAAAAAAAATTATTTACAGACTGATCAGTGTTTTCACCTTTTGATTCTTATTTTAAATCCTGGTGAGAAATAGTGAGTTGGTTAAATGTTTTCCTTCTCCTGTGGAGGAAACATGAATCAAAACCATCACACTGACTGTAAATAAGCTACAGCTTTCAAGTGTTAATTGCTGAATGTGGTTTCTTAATTTTAGAAAATTTTGGGTAAATATTTAATAAATCACTAAATCTTTTATCAACATGCACAGGATTAATATTAACTTAAGGTCACTTTTGAATAAACACTGTTACTTATTTGAATCCCTAAGTTGAATGGCTTCCTGTGAAAGAAATCATACAAAGTAGTATTTAGAACAACACACAGATATATAGTTTCAAAAGTTTGCATTTTTTTTGCATGTGTAAATATATGCTTTTAACTTTAAAGATTAAAATATGTGGTTAACATACACTACCGTTCAAAAGTTTGGGGTCACCCAGACAATTATTTTGTGTTTTCCATGAAAAGTCACACTTATTTACCACCATGAGTTGTAAAATGAATAGAAAATATAGTCAAGACATTGACAAGGTTAGAAATAATGATTTGTATTTGAAATAATAATTTTTTCCAGATACTCAACCTGCTCAAAGGAAGGTCAGTTTTATAGCTTCTCTAACCAGCTAAACTGTTTTCAGCTGTGCTAACATGATTGCACAAGGGTTTTCTAATCATCCATTAGCCTTCTGACGCAATGAGCAAACACATTGTACCATTAGAACACTGGAGTGATAGTTGCTGGAAATGGGCCTCTATACACCTATGTAGATATTGCTCCAAAAACCAGACATTTGCAGCTAGAATAGTCATTTACCACATTAGCAATGTATATTAGATATTAGAGTGCATTTCTGATTAGTTTAAAGTTATCTTCATTGAAAAAAAACAGTGTTTTTCTTTCAAAAATAAGGAAATTTCTAAGTGACCCCAAACTTTTGAACGGTAGTGTACGTGAGTAAATACAAAGTCTATGCTTTTATGTTCTTTCACTGTGTATATATGCAGTCAAAAGCTCTTCCACCAATGAGAACAACCTCTAAAACCAACAAGTTTCTGCTTTCCCTTTTGTTCTTGGCATACAACTGTCATGCGGTGACCCTCACGGATCACCATAAGACGCCAAGAGTCCACCGGTGAGTTTGCAATGATGGTAATTTATTAATAAAACAAGACAAGACACAAGGCTATGAGCCGCTGAGGGCAAAAACACACACTAAGCGATACAAGGGCTCGTAGGGCTAACCCCAGCCACTACGAGCTAAACTATGACAAGACATGAAAGAACACGAACCTGACATGAAGTTCTAACGAGGTTTAGATGATGTCTGACGATGTCTGACGAGGATTGTTTGACGATACTCCTGCAATCTAACTGCTGTCAGTGCCCGCTGTATAAAGGCGAACACTAACGAGCAGTGATGACAGACAGCTGACCAACCTTGACAGGCGGAAGCCCCACCGAGCGCCTTCACAATAGGAGCCCAATGAGGCCAGAATACAACCCACAGCTGTCAAGGCCGGCAGCGAGCTGTGCGTAGCCCGAGTGCGGACAGAACCCAGCGCTCGGGTTGTAACAGTACCCTCCCTCCAAGGGCAGGCTCAGAACGCCCACGGACCACCCTGCCCCCCCACCCCCCAGGGTGGGTGGCTGGGGGTAGGTGCGGAGGGCTAGAGACCAAACCCAGAAACATCCAAAACCGGCAAGAAAAACAACTAAATACATGACAATGACAAGAGATACCAACTACTCAGATTAAATCAAATGTTCAACTAATGATCACAAAAAAATGCACAGGATAACATGGAGAAAACAACAACAACAAAAAAACCCTGAATTACTGGGTCAGAAAAACTAAATACAGGACAATGACAAAATACCGAATATTCAAATGAAATAATACACATGGAGGAAAATAAGGCAACAGTAGGACATAACACAAATTGCCAAGGATCCCCAAATAACAGTTACAGAAACAGCACAGGACAGCACGAGAAAACTAAATCTTGGCCCACATGTTACACAAGAAAATGACTTCCCACCTATGTGAATTCTCATGTGAATTTTCAAATAACCAAATACAGAAAAATAGAGCAATTACTGGCTCATACCTAACTACACACAAAACAAACTAGGGCAACTGCAAGACATAAAAAATACCCGCAGACACCCAAATGGCCATAACACAAAGCACACAGGATAGCAAGGGAGAAAAAAAAAGAGAACAATCACTGGGACAGATCATCACCAGAAAATGACCACTACCCCCCGACAGTTTATGCCGACCGGCGGAGACCGGGCGCCATAGGAACAGTTCAGGTGGTCTCCCTGCATCCAACGGCCGGCGGGTGGTCATGGGAGGCGGAACATGACCAGGCGGCTCACCACAGTCCAACGCCCAGCACGTCTGCTCCTCTGGCGGCCGAACCAGGTCGCCCAACGAAACACACAACACGTCGGGTGGCCGACCCAGGGCGCCGAACCGGCGAAGCAGTTCCTCAGGCGGCCGACCCGTGTCCCTCAGCCACCAGTCCTGGGGAAAAACAGCCCGCGGCGTCGTCCCTGATGAGGACAAAACTCGGGAGAGACGGGGCGAGCGAACAGGAACCCCCACGGCCCCCGGCGATGATGCGCAGGGGCGGTGACTCAGTAGAGGGGAAAGAAGGCAAGGATGAACCCGTAATCCGTCCGACGGCGAAAGGTCTGCAGCTCCTCCCCGTCCGCGGACCACACTGGCGCTGCACCTCCGCTGGACCCCGATTGGGTCCCAGCTGCACCCACATCGGGCCCCGATTGGGCCAGAACCGCACCTGCAGGGGACCCGATTGAGCCTCTGGCGCACCCACGTCGGACCCCGATTGGGCCTCTGGCGCACCCACGTCGGACCCCGATTGGGCCAGAACCGCACCTGCGGTGGACCCCGATTGGGCCTCTGGCGCACCCACGTCGGACCCCGATTGGGCCAGAACCGCACCTGCCGTGGACCCCGATTGGGCCTCTGGTGCACCCACGTCGGACCCCGATTGGGCCACAGCAGCCTCCACGACGGACCCCGACTGGGTCGGTGCAGCTCCGCTGATGATCTCCACCCCCAAACCTGGGACCTCCAACCCAGTGACTCCGACTGGTTCCATGCCAGCGACACTGCAACGAGGCTCACAAACAAGAAGAAAACCGGGATCAGAATCACCGGTAGCAACAGAACCCAGCAAGACGAGCTCGGGCGCAGCAGACGGCTGCTCCTCACTCGCCTCCCTGAGAGGCAGGCAAAAATGCTCCAAAACAAGGAACAGAGACACAAGAGGGAGCACTTGCCTGCACTCGGGTTCTGTTGCCACCCAGGACTTCGACGATCCAGGTTCAGGGCGGCGACTCTCGTCAGCAGGCTCCAACTCAGCTGGGTCGGGCTCCGCAGCTGGCAAGATGTCGTCTGCAGCCTGAGGTTCCTCCCGTGTTGCTGTCCACGCCGATGACCCGTATGGTGTGGGGGCAGAGGACACTCGACCCACTGGCTCGGACCGCTCTGGCGAGGAGACCCGGGGACGCTTCATCGCCGGCTCAGGCTCCGGGCCACAGTCCGCTCTTCTCCTCCGTCCACGACGTGGCTGCAGGGCCGGATCCAGGCTTTCCAGCACAGCAGGCCCCCTCTTCGTCTGACGACATTGGCCTGATGTCGCAGACCGCTCAACGGGGGGGACACAGAGGCAACAGGTTTAGGAATAATAGTTACAGCAGGTGGCGGAAGCTCGGGGGGCTGCAAACCCCGAACTCCGCCCCCAGGAGTCAGACAAGGCAGATCATAAAAATGATGGGAAGAAACAATTTGCACTTGCCTGTCTCCTGGAGAGAAGGTGGTTCCTGATGCAGCAGGTGGAGTTCTCCTTTCATCCCTCCGGGAGAAAATGGCAGGCTCCATGGGGCCATGAGGAGGAGCCACTCGAGGTGGTTTCCTGACAGGCCTCACTGAAGCATGACTCACAGCATTCCCAGCCGCGGGGGGTGATGTCACCGAGGAGGACATGGCAGTCGGGGCAACACAGGCACGAGGAACTGACAGCGCAGCTGGAACAGATGACCCGTGGGCGGCGGCTGCGGGGATTCTCTTCTGTTGTGACGTATATGATGCGGCCAACAGGGAGGCTGGGTCCCTCCGATGACCCGGAGCTGGATCTGGACGGGATTCTCGTTGGGGCTTAGTAGGAGCACGGCTATGGGGCCAACTGGCCGATGGAGTGGCGAAGGGCCCGGGAACACATGACGCTGGGTGGGCGGCAGGCTACTGGAGTCCGATCCACAGATCCCCTGCTGGGCTTTCCCTCCAGCCGACGAATCTCCACTCTCGCCTGGGACGCTGTCCTCGCGGGAGGTGGAGGGGTTCCCAGGAGCGCCTCATCCCTCAGTGTGCGTTGTGCAAAAATCCATGCTAACCTCTTTTCTCCTTCCGGAATATAGGTTAGATGGTAACGGTGCACAGCCCGCTGGGCGAGGTCTAAGTGATAACCAGCCGCTTGGGTGGGCATGAGACGGGCGGCTTCTGCCAGATAGCCGTCAATCTCCTCCAGCCACTCCGGGCAATAGTCACACTCGCTGACGGGCATCTCCCTACCAAGTCCAACTACAGGAGAAAAAACTCCACACAATAGCAAAACTCACGGCAGAAAGGCATCTCGGTGTGGCGTCTCCGTTTAGACGTCTGGCAGGAGTATACTGTCATGCGGTGACCCTCGCGGATCACCATAAGATGCCAAGAGTCCACCGGTGAGTTTGCAATGATGGTAATTTATTAATAAAACAAGACAAGACACAAGGCTATGAGTCGCTAAGGGTAAAAACACACACTAAGCGATACAAGGGCTCGTAGGGCTAACCCCAGCCACTACGAGCTAAACTATGACAAGACATGAAAGAACACGAACCTGACATGAGGGTCTAATGAGGTTTAGATGATGTCTGACGATGTCTGACGAGGATTGTTTGACGATACTCCTGCAATCTAACTGCTGTCAGTGCCTGCCTTATAAAGGCAAACACTAACGAGCAGTGATGACAGACAGCTGACCAACCTTGACAGGCGGGAGCCTCACCGAGCGCCTTCACAATAAGAGCCCGGTGAGGCCAGAATACAACCCACTGCTGTCAAGGCCGGCAGCGAGCTGTGCGTAGCCCAAGCGCGGACAGAACCCAGCGCTTGGGTCGTAACAACAACTTTGATTTGGGTTTAAATTTAGGTTGTTCTGGATAGTCAGGGTTGATCTGAAGTTAATATGGGAGCTTGCTTTGATTATATATCAGCTTAATAGATTCGCTCCGCTTTAATCTGAGTGTACACTCATGTACGAAATGCAACTCCTATAGTTGACCACAAGATGGAGGCAGTTATCTCTGCACTCCCAAGAGGAGGAGACAAGTGACATCACTCTGGGCGGTCTACTATCTCACTCAAAATGGTGGCTAGGGTGACTCCCTCTCAGCACCTTTAAAATGGCGTCTGCATGCTGACTCTGCTCATGCGCAGTTTTTTGTGCACAACCTGTCAGTCACATGCGCGACTGTGATCATGCACATGACACAGGGATGTGGGCGTGAGCCTTATCGACAACACCACGCCTTGCTTTTTCAAAACTGGAGAGATTTAATCCCCAACTTTCCTTTATTCATGCACAAATAATCATACCCTTTTAATTCCGGGTATGGTTAAGTGCTACTCCCAAACAGTTTACTCAGTGACGTGATCAGCTGCATCCAGCCTAATTTGACGTCACCAAACACTTGGGCTATACAGAAATGGTTGGTTTAATTCGTCCCACCTGGATAATTCGCCGGTAGGTTAAACTGACGAAGTAGGCAGAATGGCTTTCTTTGCATTTCTGTGACTCTAGGCCTTTATTTTTCTTAATTCAGCATATAATACTGCTTAAAACTTTCTGCATGCATTAACACAGCTTTTCTGTTCAACTCAGGCAGTGGGGCGAATCAGCTCACCCCCCCTTGCAGCTATCAGCAACATAGACACCTCTCTGCAGGAGGCGGGGTAAAAAAAAACACACAGAGAGAGACACAGACCTGCCTGCTGCAGCTCTCCCACACAACACACACAGGTTCACCGTATAAAGTGGATCAATATTTGAGCAAAAAACATACAGCTTATGTTTTAATGATTTTTTTTTCTTTTGCATATACTTTTGGGATGCACACAGTCTCACGCGGGGTACCAAAATATGTAGCAATATTTAATAAAATATAGTGTAATAAGGCATTGGAATTATTTATTTTATTTAATAGTGGGTGTGCGAGGAGACAGAGTTAAACAGTCACCCCAACACCCACTAAATAAAATAGAAAAGCACTCGTAAAAGGGGGCACCAGTTCTAAAAGAACAAATTGATAATTAATTAATTTCAATTAATTAATTCCCGTACCTTCAATTACTTAATGAATTCAGTTTCAAAATTTAGGGAGTTCTTTTACTGCTGTGACCCAGGAAAGCATATCATCATCATCATCATCATCATCATAGGAGTCTGTCGGGGGCGACAATGACTGTTTCATTTAGGTCTGATCAGATTCCTCCACGCAGCTCTGTAATTCACCTTCCGCTGCCAGGAACTCCTGACCTTGGAAAAATGCTTCAACTTCTCTTGTTTACAAGTTTATTAAATGAAACTCATTCAGGTTACATGACATGGCATTCAAATGATGGATAAACAGATTCAAATGATAAACAGGGGTTAGATATCACAACAACTGTTAATGGATTCTTGAGCATAAAATCTATAGTTAAACCTTTGTGGAACCAAGAGGAAACCAGATTTTATGTTTTAACTGTAATGCAATGGAAGGCTGAGGTATCTAACAAAATCAGAACACAACTTTATGGTGAAAAATTACATAAGCTGATTATCTAAAAGGGAAATTCTGAATTAATCTACAAAAATGAAAGGAGGTTACTTAAAAATTAATAAGAATTTTCCTTCAGTTTATAGCTTTGTCCTACGGCTGAGGGACTAATTGTACCATGAAATATTGGTTTTGTTCAATTATAATTGATATTTAGGACATCTCGTTTAAACCCAGCAAATAAGAAAATGGGAGTCTCACTTACGAACAGCTGTAGGTCCAAGTATTCAGCGGTGGTCGGTGCCAGCCGGTGGTATTGTTTGGGAAAGCTCAGTGGCTCTTCCAGACAGCGTTTGGAACACAGGACTCAACCGGGGGGGTGCGAGAGTGTAGCCGGTGGAGTGCGACTAAGCCCCAGGCCAGGCATAATGTCCTTTGGCAACCAGTCCGAAATTTAATATGTCCCCAGCCTGTAGGACAAACCCAAAGGCTGAAGGAAAAATGTTTTCAGTTTCACCTACGAGGTCTGAATTCTTCTCTGGGGGAAAACAGAAAAGTCCAAAATCTCTATCAGTTCACTTTAAAGGCAGGGAAATTAAAAAGTCCACTTTAACGGCCGGAAAAGTAAAAAAAAAAAAAAAATCCAAGAAAACCATTCAGTAGAATAAACATGGCTTCTGAGGTGGAGAAAAAAAAAAGATTTGACAGTTTAACTCTCTTTAAAGGCGAGCTCATAGAACAAGGATGGTTTCTCCTCAGTTACCAGGAAATAGGCAAAGCTTATAAAAAGGTGATTTAAGAAAGCTAGCACAGGACTTGACAAGGTTCAGACACACACAAAAGACTTCTTAAAACTCACAGAACAACTTAAACAACAACAAAAAAAAAAACCTCAAACTGAAAAGTCTGAAAGACTAGAAAACAAACAAAACTGAAAAACAAAACTAGGGCGGCTCCCTCTGTGTTTTTAAAGGGTCGCGCTTCTGATATCGTAAAAGTGTGACTGGCAGCAAGACGGACCAATTATCTTCCATAAAGAGGAGCTTGAATGGGCGTTTGTCCAATGAGGGAACATTTCTTTGTTTATGAACAGCCGATCAAATGCAAGGGCGTTATCCAACAGAGAGGCCACCTGGTGATTGGTTATCGTGAGTGGGAAGACAGAGTTTGAGAAAACATCCATTCAGTTCTTATGAAATTCATTATATACTCAATGTAAAATCTAACTAAATTAAGTGACTCAAGGCTAATATTCAGTGACCATGCATTTATACTATTACTAATAGTTTTAACATTCATTTGAATAACATTCATGAAAAAAAGCATTCCTAAGACATGCACTCACATTTAAATCAAGGATTAATGAACTATTGCAAACCATTGTTGGTGATCAAAAGGGCGATGATCTTCACAGTGTCCTGAGTTATCCTGTGGGATGTAAGCTATGAAAAGTGTTAATGTTCAATCAGAATTAACAGTCCCGGATTGCACGAGTAATGAAACATATTCCGTAGATGTCCACTAGGAGGTACTGTTGAGCTGTAGATGATTTTTAGATCTTGGAATGTGAGCAAGGGGGCAGCCTAGAGGGCTCTGCTGTATGTCCAAAAGAAGGAGGCGACCATATATCTGCCAGCTTAAGGAGTTTATGACTTTTAAAGAGTATCCGTTTCTGGTACGAACGGATGCTATCAGCATGAACTGTCTAGTTGGGATTTGACTCCAAGAGTTTTACAGTCCCCTTTAAGCCTTTACAATCAAGCCCTTATCAGGTTTCTATACAAAAGTGAAATTGTTTGCACTGGGGTCTGGATGAAGAGACAGCAATTCTTGACCAGAGTTGAATGGGAATTTATTTAAGATGAAGAAGAGTGATTTCCTGAATTGGTCTGAGGAGAAGCTGATGCTACAACAGTGATTTGTAAATTAAGCTTAAACTTCTGCTGTACAGAAAAACTCTTTTGTGCAAC
The DNA here is from genome assembly GCA_020510985.1 of Pholidichthys leucotaenia. Lineage (NCBI taxonomy): Eukaryota > Metazoa > Chordata > Actinopteri > Cichliformes > Pholidichthyidae > Pholidichthys > Pholidichthys leucotaenia. Next base: position 366,001,803 of record CM035838.1, read on the forward strand.
AGCAAATACAGACTTTAACACAATTAAGTGAGAGTGAAATAGCTACTCATAAATTTATCATAAAAGTGACCAATACTGTTGGCTACTCTTGCTGAGAACTTGAATAAAAAAGATGAAAAAATAATTATCCATTACAACAGCTAAATGGCATTGAATGCATGTCAAAGAATATAGATTTGGAAATTATGGCAGCAGCTTCATTTGAAAACTCCCTAACTGCAGTGGTCCCCAACCAAACGGTATCGAGCATAGAGAAAAAAATGAAATAATTTATTCTGTTGCTCTGTATTGTCTATCGAAGTCTGTTTTTCTGAAAAAAATTACTGAATATTCTCTCTCTTTCTATGCCTGACTCCTACCTGTCTGTCTATCTGCTGTGCGCCTTGACACACACCTGTCTCAGATACTCGTCTTTCCTTTACGGGGAGCTTTACCAGACGGAGGGGCTCTCCTTGGGGGTTTCCCGGGTGTGCATGTTGGTCCATGTCCAAACCGGAGATTCACAGCTTTAAAGGTCATTGGCAAGATGTAGTAATGATTTTACCTCTAAAGATGTATAAAATGTTACAACACTGGTTGTAGTGTTATATTTTGCTCGTTTGTTTGTGGTTTTACAGTGTCTTCTCATGCGCGCTTCTGCAACAGGGTACTTTTCAGGCAGGCAGACTTTTTTTCAACACAAACGCGGCACTTTGTACACGCGGTCAAGACAGAGAGGTGGGGAGACGTCCACTGGAGAGCCAGGGGAGACGGAGGAAGGGACGTGTGTGAAAACTTGCAGGTGGGTGGTTTTTTTTTTTAAAAATCACACTGTTTTTTGCTGATGTGTTCCATTAATACTCATGGTAAACATGGAGGTGAGCATGGTGCAGCAACGCATTTGATTGGTTAGACTGAGCGTTTGAGCGCTACGACAAATTTGATTGGTGAAGTTGACAAGGATTGGCCAAAATTGCGGGAAAGTTGTGGTGATTGGACAAAGTTGCAAGGTCACGCAAAAGTTGCGGCAATGGCCTGATTTGACAGGAATTAGTGTGATCACAATATCGTGAAATCCTGGTGAGGCTGTTAAGTGTGAACAAACAACAGCTCTTCCAGGTGAATTGTTGTTTTTTTTCTTATATAATAGACAAGTCTACATTCAATTTGTTAAACTCCTTTGTTTTTCTGCAGATGTAATTCCTGATGCCTGAATGATGTCATCATTTGAAGACTTCTGAGGACAGTAAGTTTCAGGTAGGATTTCAGTAAGGCCTGAAAAGAAAGTGTAAACCAAAGAAAAAGTCGGGCCCCATTTCTGTCTTTGCCTTGGGTCCCAAATGGACTAAGTCCACCCCTGATTTAAATTATCCACCGTAGTATCAGTCCATGGTTACCGTGATAATGCATGGGGGAGGGTTTTTCAATTGGAGAAATTTTGTGAAGGGCAGTTAACTTATATTCCCTGAGAATGGAGCAGGGAGTAGGGAATACTGTTGAAGTACACTGTAGATCAGAACATAGTTATCGAGTCACTTCCAGACTTGGTTACTGCAATGCACTTCAAGTTGGCGTCGCTGTCCTTTCTCAACCCTTTCATCTTGTGCAAAATGCAGCAGCCCATCTTTTAAACAACACAAGCAGACAAGAGCACATTACACCCATTCTCTTTTCCCTCCACTGGCTTCCAGTCCATTTTAGAATAAATTTTAAACTTTTACTGTTTGTTTTTAAAGCTCTTAATGACCTTGCTCCAGCATATTTATCTGAGATTTTAACTGTCCGTGATAAAGGCAGAGCTTTGAGGTCATCCAATCAGCTTTTGCTGCCCAGGTCAAGGTATTTTTAAAAAAACTTTATTTAACCTTTATTTTACCAGGATGGTCCCACTGAGATTGCAAATCTCTTTTTCAAGGGCATCCCGGACAAAAAGCAGCAGCAATAGGCAACACATATAAAAAGCATAGTCCATACAAATTACAATAAAACAATTAGACATTTGACATTAAAACCAAGTGACAAATTCTAAAAACAATGACAGACTGATGATCTTGATTCTAAATTCATTAGTATACGTAGATGTAAATTGATCCAAAGAAACCAGATGTCTAAGTCTGAGGATGATCTGTCGATTGTTCCAATCTGAAGAAGCAGAAACCTGAAATGTCTTTTTTTTCCATATTCTGTTCACACGCTAGGGATGGACAGAGTATACACAGTGCATCCGGAAAATATTCATAGCACTTCACTTTTTCCACATTTTGTTATGTTACAGCCTTATTCCAAAATGGATTACAATCATTTTTTTCCTCAAAATTCTACACACAACACCCCATAATGACAACATGAAAAAGTTTTTTTTTTTAGATTTTTGCAAATTTATTAAAAATAAAAAAAACTAAGAAATCACATGTACATAAGTATTCACAGCCGTTGCCATGAAACTCAGAATTGAGCTCAGGTGCATCCTGTTTCCACAGGGCATCCTTGAGATGTTTCTGCAGCTTAATTGGAGTCCACCTGTGGTAAGTTCAGTTAATTGGACATGATTAGGAAAGGCACACACCAGTCAATATAAGGTCCCACAGTTGACAGTGCATGTCAGAGCACAAACCATGCATGAAGTTGAAAGAATTGTCTGTAGACCTCCAAGACAGGATTGTCTTGAGGCACAAATCTGGAGAAGTGTACAGAAAAAACTTCTGCTGCTTTGACGGTCCCAATGAGCACAGTGGCCTCCATCATCCATAAATGGAAGAAGTTCAGAACCACCTGAGCTGGCCGGCCGTCTTAACTAAGCAATGGGGGAGAAGGGCCTTAGTCAGGGAGGTGACCAAGAACCCGATGGTCACTCTGTCAGACCTCCAACATTCCTCTGTGGAGAGAGGAGAACCTTGCAGAAGGACAACCATCTCTGCAGCAATCCACCAATCAGGCCTGTATGGTAGGGTGGCCAGATGGAAGCCACTCTTTAGTAAAAGGCACATGGCAGCCCGTTTGGAGTTTGCCAAAAGGCACCTGAAGGACTCAGACCATGAGAAACAAAATTCTCTGGTCTGATGAGACAAAGATTGAACTCTGTGGTGTGAATGCCAGGTGTCATGTTTGGAGGAAACCAGGCATCGCTCACCAGGTCAATACCATCCCTACAGTGAAGCATGGTGGTGGCAGCATCATGCTGTGGGGATATTTTTCAGGGGCAGGAACTGGGAGACTAGTCAGGATAGAGGGAAAGATGAATGTAGCAATGTACAGAGACGTCCTGAATAAAAACCTTCTCCACAACGCTCTTGACCTCAGACTGGGGTGACGGTTCATCTTTCAGCATGACAACCACCCTGAGCACACAGCCAAGATATCAAAGGAGTGGCTTCAGGACAACTCTGAATGTCCTTAAGTGACCCAGCCAGAGCCCAGACTTGAATCCAATTGAACATCTCTGGAGAGATCTGAAAATGGCTGTTCACCGACACTTCCCATCCAACCTGATGAAGCTTAAGAGGTGCTGCAAAGAGGAATGGGCCATACTGCCCAAAGATAGGTGTGCCAAGGTTGTGGCATCATATTCAAAAAGACTTGAGGCTGTAATTGCTGCAAAAGGTGCATCAGTATTGAGCAAAGTCTGTGAATACTTATGTACATGTGATTTCTTAGTTTTTTATTTTTAATAAATTTGCAAAAATCTCAAAATAACTTTTTCATGTTGTCATTATGAGGTATTGTCTGTAGATTTTTGAGGAAAAAAATGAATTTAATCCATTTTGGAATAAGGCTGTAACATAACCAAATGTGGAAAAAGTGAAGCGCTGTGAATATTTTCTGGATGCACTGTAAATCCTGAGAGTGCAGAGTCGTGTCCAACAGTCTTTTGCTGAAAATATGCACATAGGTACTGAGGAAGCAGACCAATAAGGCTGTTGTATATAAGCAGAGGGCAGAAGAGGATTTGTTGATAGGACTCATTATTCAGGCAGGGATTAGGTGCAAAGAGGATTTATTAACGAAACCAAAAGTACAAACAAAAGGCAGCACTGGGTCTGAAAACTTCGACATGCCCCTTTAACCCATGACGACCTTTGATCCGTGACAACCTTTGACTCGTGATTACCTTTGATCCGTGGTGACCTTTGAGCCGTGATGACCTTTGACCCATGCCCTGAAGGGAAAGCGTAGGAATGGAATGTTGATGTAGTATATGGGTAAAAAGCAGCATTGTTTATTGAGATGAAAGGCGTATAACCTTTGACCCATTTTCTTAGGGGTAGTGCAAGAATGGAATGTTGATATATACGGGAAATGGTGGGGGACAGATTGTTGGCACCTATTGTACTTGCATTGCAGAGTTTTAGAAGTCTTCTTTTGATAAATGAAGTCGATCTCTCTTATACATTCGGCAGAAGTAACACCGCACAGCAAAAGATAATGCACAGCTGCAGAACTAAACATGCAGATTTAAATTTTAACAAAATAAAATGGTAAATGGTGTTCACTTATATAGCCCTTTTTCTCATCTCCGGATGACCAGAGCGCTTTACAGATCCTGCTATCCACCCATTCACACACACACACACACACACACACACACACACACACACACACACACACACACATTCATGCAATGATGGTGGAAGAGCTACCATACACAGGTGCTGGCCTGACCCACCGGGAGCAAAGACTGCTTCTTCAAATTAGATTTTCACTTTGAGTTTTTTAAAATTTTAAATAAGAGATATATCTTACTTTGGGTGAGAAGCAGGGTACACCCTGGACAGATCGCCAGTCCATTGCAGGGCCAACACAGAGAGACAGACAACCATTCACTCTCACATCCATACCTAAGGACAATTTAGAATCCCCAGTTTGATGCCAATTAACCTAACGCTCCAGCCCCCCCGTGACCCGAAAGGATTAAGCGGTAGAAGATGGATGGATGGATGGATGGATATATCTTACTAGCAATAGGAATGACTTTAAAAGGTTTCCTGCCTCAAGATGCCTCATGCCGCGAAAGTTCCGGACTCGCAAAAGTGTAGCATTATGGTGGCACTTTGTGGGGGTTCTCCATCCAGAGTCGCGAGCATGGGAAGATGGAACAAAAGGACTGAAGGAGGAAATGGCTCCGGGGGGTCTCAGACGCATTGGAAAGGACTATCCACCCCCTGACGAGTAGGGAGACGCAGGAGTTGAGAGAGGAAGATAAGTGGGTATTATGCTAATGTGCCACGCATGTCTTTGTGCTGAAAGTGGTTATTATGTTAATGTGCCACACATGTCTTTGTGCTGAAAGTATTGTGTTTGGACTCCCTGGGTCTCATGCTGCAAAAATAAAGGTTATAAAAAGGAGGCACAGAGAGACCCAGGCAGAGTATTTCCTGTACTTGATGCTGGAAGAAGAATAAAGTTCATGTGTTGTCCAGCTTGCTGTCTCATCTGCTTTTTTTTCCACAATGGTGACCTCAAGACGTGCCATGGAGAGCAAGCCGAGCACTGCCCTGGAGACTACCCAGAGGGAGAGCACCAGCCCCGCATGCGCTGTCACAGTCAAGCTCCCAGACTTCTGGCTTCACAACCCGACTGCGTGGTTCTTGCGTATAGAAGCCAGTTCGCACTACGCGGGATCACAATGGACGGCACAAAATATTACCATGTGGTTGCTGCACTGGATGTGCACGCCACGCAGCAGATACCGAACCTGATCCAGGAGCCGCAGGCCCAAGGGAAATATGAAGCGCTCAAGAGGATGCTACTCCAGCGTTATACCCTGTCTGACAGTGAGAGGGCAGAGAAACTCCTAACATGTTCAGAGTTAGGTGACAGATCAGCCGTGGAGCTTATGGAGAGTATGTTGACGCTGAGGGGGAAGAACAACAAATCTTTCCTGTTTGCCCACCTGTTCCTCAGGAACCTACTTGTTACAGCGAGGGCGATCCTGGCCAACTCGCCGTGGCTGGTGACCAAGGACTGCCACACCCTGGCGCAGGAAGTGGACCCCATCATTTTAGCAACCAGAGCTCTCAGCGTGCATGCAGCGGCACCGGCATTCATGAGGGACTCCAGCGAGGTCAAGGAGCCGTGGTTGGTAGCCGGGACGGACACCAAGAGACACAGGAACCGGGCGATCTGTTTCTATCATCGCCACTTCGGCTCGAATGCCCAAGGCTGCCTGCTGCCATGCCAGTTCAAGAAGCCTGGAAGACTGCATGACCAGCAGTCAGTAGCAGCTGCAACCGCTGGCGACAGGAACAAGCTGCTTTATATCACAGACACATGTTCGGGGAGACGGTTTTTGATGGACTCCGGCTCTCAGAAGAGCCTCATCCTGCCGGTCAGTGCAGACAGGTCGGCAGGAGTTAGCTGTCCCGAGCTCACGGCCGCCAACGGATCCACCATCAGGATGTTTGGCGAACAAACATTGACGATATGCTTGCACGGATGCAATTTCCAGTGGGACTTTGTGATAGCTGCATGTTCTGCCCCCATTTTAAGCACAGATTTTTTATGTGCTTATGGGTTATTAGTCGATGTTGCCAACAGACATTTAGTGGACGCTGTTTCCTTCACCGCACTTCCACGTACAACCCCAGGCTAATGGGTTATGCGAGCGCTTTCATAGGTCACTTAAGGCAGCGCTTAGAGCTGAGCTCATGGATGCAAATTGGGTCGAATGCCTGCCTTGGGTTGTTTTTGGGCTGTACTCCGCATCTAAGGAGGATCTGGCAGCCTCTCCGGCAGAACTAATTTTTTCTCAGCTGCTGCGGATCCCTGGGGAGTTTTTACCAGAAAACCCTGCACCCAGGGCCGATCCGCCCACGCAATTTTTGCACAGTATGTAGGCTGTTAACGTGCCGGGCCCAGCCCATCATTGTTTTCCCTGCACCTTCATCCCGAAAAGCTTACCGAATGCCAGTTTTGTTTTTGTCAGGCAAGATGTGCCCCGGACTCCGTTGCACCCACCGTATGATGGACCATTCAGGGTGCTGGAAACTGGGGCAAAACATTTTGTGTTAGACTGGGGGGGGGGGGGCGTAGGGAGACCGTCTGCATTGACAGGCTGAAAGCCGCTTTTGTGTTGGCAGACAAGCAGGTGGTGTTGGCCCAAGCACCCCGGCGCAGATACCCACTGTTGGTGGCTCCCCAAATTGGTGTTACCGTGGTAGAGAACTGTGCTCACGAAGCTGACATGTCCCCTCACCACCACCCTTTTTCCCTCCACAGACTAATGTGCCTGCCTGCACACCTCACCAGCAGGGTGTTTTGACCAGACTGGCGATCCCCCGCTACAGCCGCTATGAGCGCAGGCTCAAGCCCAAAGGATGAGGGGGTTAGTGCCCTTTCTGGGTGTTCGGGGGGGGGGGGGGCGGTGTGTGGGACTGTGTGGGGGTTCTCCACCCAGAGTCAGGAGCTGGGGGAAGATGGAACAAAAGGACTGAAGGAGGAAGTGGCTCCGGGGGGTCTCAGACGCATTGGAAAGGACTATCCGCAACCTGGGTACTAGGGAGACACAAGAGTCGAGAGAGGAAGAGAGGTGGTTATTATGTTAATGTGCCACGCATGTCTTTGTGCTGAAAGTGGTTATTATGTTAACCCTTTGAGTGTGAGATTCTGCGTGCCCTAGTGGCAGAGCGCGGTGCTGTGCCTGTCAACTGATTCTGACATCCCTTTAACTCCCCAGCTATATGACGACTTGTACTGATCGTGCCAGTTCAGAAAGTGGCAGGCACGCGTTGGGGGACTCATGGATGACATGTAATACATCCACGAAGAAGAAATCCTTATTTGCTTTTCCTGTTTTCCTTCTTTGAGCCCAGAAAGCAAATATGGTCACCGTGCACCGTCATGTACCATCACATAAAACTGCTTCATACTCGAAAAATTGCTGGGGTATACACACGAAATTGATGTAGGATAATCATAAGAGTGTCTAGATGTGGGAGAGAGCACAAACGACTGACAGAACAGAAAATAACGACCACGATGGACGAAAATGGACCACGCACTCCAGTGAGTGAGTCCCCTTCGCCACCGGTAAGTGACAAATTTCTTTGTTTCTTTACATTGCACTGATTTTCTTGTTCATATACTTTGAAGATAAGATGACAACATACCCCTGTACAAAAAACGGTGTCAAAAGACTGAACCATTCTTTGTGTAAATATGTCCAAAGTCCACTTTTGACTGAGTTTTGTAATTCAATATAGCTGCCGTGGCATTATGCAAATTAGATGTGTAAATTCACCCCTTTCTGAAACTTTGGATCATATTTTACATCTTTCTAATTGACAGTAAGCTATTATCTCTTACCACTTTAAAGTTATAGCCTTGGAAAGTTCTGACATCTGATCTGACTAGTTTCTTGAAAAAAATCTTTAACACTGTTGACCACTAGGGGTTATGTCACAGTTTGGTGACAGTCACACTCAAAGGGTTAATGTGCTATGCATATCTTTGTGGTGGAAGTATTATGTTTGGACTCGCTGGGTCTCATGCTGCAAGAATAAAGGTTATAAAAAGGAGGCGCAGAGAGACCCAGGCAGAGTATTTCCTGTACTTGATGTTGGAAGAAGAATAAAGTTCTCGTGTTGTTCAGCTCGCTGTCTCATCTGCTTTCTTCTTCCACAGCATCACCATTTTTGGATTTTCCTGAACACATCCGGATAAGGGTTTAGAGGCAGACTTACCTGAGGAATCCACGTCAGGTTCCTCCAGCACCCCGCAGCGCATCCCCTATGGCATTCACTATTCAATGGTGGCACTACCCCTCAGGCTTAGTATGATTTAACAGCACACACAAGCTGTTGATGAGACCCTCCAACTTGTGGGGAAAAAGTCACAGAAAACAGCGACCCCACTCCCCTCTTCACCCCCCCCCCCGCGCTCTCTCTCTCTCTCTCTCTCTCTCTCTCTCTCTCTCTCTCTCTCTCTCTCACACACACACACACACACACACACACACGCAGAGAATGTTGTGATTAGAGTTACCAGATTCTGAAACAATTAATTTGTAATAATGGTGCACGTACTTCTCTACAAAGAGTATTTTTTCTCTTTGTAATAACAAATTACATGTTTGCACAGTGTTGATACAAACTCTGACTTTGAAACCAATAGTTACAGCTGTGGACAAAATTGTTGGTACCCCTCTGTTAATGAAAGAAAAACCCACAATGGTCACAGAAATAACTTGAATCTGACAAAAGTGGTAATAAATAAAAATTCTATGAAAATTAACCAATGAAAATCAGACAGTGCTTTTGAATTGTGGTTCAACAGAATTACTTTAAAAAACAAACTCATGAAACAGGCCTGGACAAAAATGATAGTACCCCTAGAAAAGATTGAAAATAATGTGACCATAGGGACATGTTCAACCAAGATGTGTCCTCTAATTAACATCGCAGGTGTCTACAAACTTGTAATCAGTCAGTCGGCCTATTTAAAGGGTGACAAGTAGTCACTGTGCCGTTTGTTGACATGGTGTGTACCACACTAAACATGGACCAGAGGAAGCAAAGGAGAGAGTTGTCTCAGGAGATTAGAAAGAAAATTATAGACAAGCATGTTAAAGGTAAAGGCTATAAGACCATCTCCAAGCAGCTTGATGTTCCTGTGACTACAGCTGCACATATTATTCAGAAATTTAAGATCCACGGGACTGTAGCCAACCTCCCTGGGCGTGGCTGCAGGAGGAGACGGATAATACGAATGGTAACAAAAGAGCCCAGAACAACCTCTAAACACATTCATGGTGAACTCCAAGGTCAAGGTACATGTTAGAACAAAAATGAATTGACTGAGGCTGAAACAATAATCAATAGGCGGTTTTCCAAGTTCTGAGTCATTTATTCTCCTTCTGATCAGAAAGGAGGAAATCAGTACAGCATACACTCGCCTCAGAGCTTCACAGCACCAACTCCCTAACATGTGTCCAAGGATGTTGATTTTTTTATACCTCGGTCTCTTATCTAAGTTAGACTGGCAGGAGCCAACTCTCCAAGTGACTCCTTCTTTATCTGTGGTCAGCAATGAACATTCTGACATGATCTGGTCATCCTGACGATACAGTACAGCTTGGTATGATAAAACAATGAAACTTTCGTCATTATTCACAATCTTGCTCTGAAAACAGACAGTCTTTTCAAGCTCTGAGACAATGAAAAAATATCACAGTGACCCAGGCATTGGATTTTTATATGCACCAGAAACAATTATAATATAAAATAGGATAATACAGCATTAAAATCATATAGAATAATCAATGAAACTTGAAAATATCCTATCAGTACATCAGTGTCAGATCGTACCATCCGTCGTCGTTTGAGCGAAAGTGGACTTCACGGGAGACGACCAAGGAGGACACCACTGTTCAAAACAAATCATAAAAAAGCCAGACTGCAATTTACCAAACTGCATGTTGACAAGCCACAAAGCTTCTGGGAGAATGTCCTATGGACAGATGAGACAAAACTGGAACTTTTTGGCAAGGCACATCAGCTCTATGTTCACAGATGCAAAAATGAAGCATACCAAGAAAAGAACACTGTCCCTACTGTGAAACATGGAGGAGGTTCTGTTATGTTCTGGGGTTGCTTTGCTGCATCTGGTGCAGGGTGTCTTTAATCTGTGCAGGGTACAATGAAATCTTAAGACTATCAAGGTATTCTAAAGAGAAATGTGCTGCCCAGTGTCAGGCAGCTTGATCTCAGTCGCAGGTCATGGGTCTTGCAACAGGATAATGACTCAAAACACGCAGCTAAAAACACCCAAGAATGGCTAAGAGCAAAACATTGGACTATTCTAAAGTGGCCTTCTATGAGCTCTGATCTAAATCCTATTGAACATCTGTGGAAGGAGCAGAAACATGCCGTCTGGAGAAGGCACCCTTCAAACCTGAGACACCTGGAGCAGTTAGCTCATGAGGAGTGGACCAAAATACCTGCTGAGAGGTGCAGAAGTCTCATTGACAATTACAGAAATCGTTTGATTGCAGTGATCGCCTCAAAAGGTTGTGCAACAAAATATTAAGTTAAGGGTACCATCATTTTTGTCCAGGCCTGTTTCATGAGTCTGTTTTTTAAAATAATTCTGTTGAACCACAATTCAAAAGCATTGTCTGATTTTCATTGGTTAATTTTCATAGAATTTTTATTTATTACCGCTTTTGTCAGATTCAAGTTATTTCTGTGACCATTGTGGATTTTTCTTTCATTAACAGAGGGGTACCAACAATTTTGTCCACGTGTGTATATTCACACAAACCTGCTTCAGCATGATTAATGTGCTTCAACTGTTTATTAGTTTGAAAAGTCGAAATAAGTGTTTGTATGCCGGAATTACAAAACAAACCCACCAATGTCTTTCAAAATCTACCTCAGTGATTTATTTTATCTGCATTATTGTTTGTGTGACTGGAGGTTTTCTAGAAGTGAAAATCTTGCCTAAATCTGAATGAAATCGTTCACTTACATACTTACATACTTACATACTCTGTTGTCATTGAATCCTTCTTTAAATCCTCCACCTGAACAACGAGAGCAAGTTTTTAGCCAAAGTCAAATTCCTTGTATGTGTTGTGCATACTTGGCCAATAAAGCTGATTCTGATTCTGACTTTTTTTTGAAAAAGTGTGATTTAATTTGTTGTGACGGTAGCAGTTTTAACATTCCACCTCATATATAAGCATTTTATATTTTCCACAGAATATTCTGTGTTACACAGGCATTTTTTTTTTTTAAATTACCACCCTACGTAGAGGTGTACTATTGATTCAAACTCAGGCAATAATTTGAAAGTTTCAGCACCAAGCACTGAAAATGAAATAGTTACACTTAAAACATGAACTGATTAAAAAAAATAAGTCATCTTTAAATTTAGAAAAAAATAAAGTTTATAGTAGATGTGTATAGATGGAATAAGTTTAAAATAAAGTTTCTCTTCTTCCTACACTGCTGTACAAACCAGAAAAATAAAAGATTTTTTTGTATGTTCTTATTATTTCTTTGATTTTGTCTGTATTATGAGGTGCATGAACAAATAAAATGGAATGATATTAATTTTCCACTCCCCTCGTAACAGAGAAATGATTAGTTTCAAATCTCACACTACTCACAACCCCCTCCCCCTCCCCTCAGCAGCATCATAGCCATGTCTCCTGGGGTCAGAAGGCCGTGGTCATTTGGTCACACAGTGAACATTTTGACACTTCAGTTAAAACACAGAGCAACCAGCCTACATTTTGTAATGTGCTTAAATTTTTTCAATGTTGGTTGGTCATTCAAACAGTATCATGTTGTTTAAAAGTTTTTTTTTTCTCAGATAACAGACATTTTTTAACATTCCATTCAGTGTTTTTTTCCCCAATGATCCAAACAATATTTTTCAGTCTGCAGTTGGTAAATGTAAAAGAAATGGAGTGGTACAAAACACGACTCGTATGCCTTTGGTGTAAAGGAGACAATATATAGTACAAAGTGTCTATTTGGATATAAGGAGGTGCGTGCGTGCGTGTGCGTGACATGTTTTTTAATTGGCTTTCTCATTTGTTTAAGGGATATTTACACATTAGTTTTGAGTTGTTTATGTATTTGTTTACCTGTTTGTTTATGCCAAGTGATGGGTGTGATCTCCAGGCTGTGCTGTTGCACAGGAAAAAAGAACGTGCCTTTTGTCAGCATAGAATAAGACTGGTTGCTATTGAAACAGAAACCTGGAGATGCTGATAGTTTTTATCCATCTTGTGAAAAATGTTCTTGGTCCGTGGAATAGAGGGTATGCACATGATGTCACAAAACAGAACTCATGGCAGTTACAAAACACTGAGTGGCAGAAATGAGTGGCAGCATTATGCATTAAGGCTGCATGTCCGCCAAACACGTTTTTTGTTGCCTGACCACCCTTAACGTCTTTTTTTTTTCAGTGGTTGTGCGCTGTGCTCTGGGAAAAAAAGTCTGTGCCCTGTATCCCAGCTACTCAGAGGTCACCATTTACGCTTTTCCTATGGTCAGACTTTCTACTTATTTTTTAATAGCAGTCTCTAAATAACAATGGATAGGAAACGTATTCTAGCTTTGGTAGCAGTTCTGGATGCAAAATATGATGACACGGAAAACAGGAGTCTGAGTACAGACTGTACTGGCATCCTATGTCCCACCCTTCCTTATTCTGATTGGCTGCTTAGAAAGGTCTGACATTGACGAGCTCAGCTGTAGTCTGAAAAGTTAAATTATTTTCAGCTCTGAGTGCCCTGAGCACCGCGACAAGAAGCAGCCACCGCCGAGAGCGCTCCAGCGCTGAGTCGCTCAGCGCTGTAGATGCTGGACTACAATCACTCTATTAAAGCAAGAAATCTTTATGTGTCTGTCACATTTATAGGACATCATAGGATGGCCTATGATCTTTGCCTGATCACCATAGGACTCGCGATGCTGTTATAAAGATATGATGTCAATATGACGGCACATAGACAAATGTGTCTTTATGATGTCATATAGACCATCACTCACGATGCCTAGACTAATGTGTCTTTATGATGTCATATGGCTCAAAATTGGCAAGATGAATAAGTCACGGGGCCAGCCCCTCCCATTCTCGATGGTGCACCTGTGGTCTGGTTGCCGGCTGGCAATCAGTTCTAGAAGAAGAAGAAGAGTAATATAAGCAGTGACGTGGGTGATGACAAAACCTGGATGAATCCCGAATCTTGGTCAAAATGTCACAAAGCTATGAGGAAGACGTCATCACAAAGCCACAAAGCTATGAGGATTACATCAGAAAGCTATGAGGAAAACGTCACAAAGCTGTGAGGAAAACATAATCAAGTCAGTGGCTGTAATGCACCTTTGAGCTGGTTGCCAGCCGCCAATCAAATCTAACAGAAGAAGAAATCGTCACAGGGCCAGTCTTTACAGCGCGTTCGTGTTTTCTGCACAACAGATTTCTGTAGCCATGGCCAATTCTACGTTGCTGCGAGCAGAGTTGCCAGATCAAGCAGTCTTCGTATTGTTGCTCAAGATGAAGAAACTAAGAAAAAGCGTCGCTTTCTCAGCAATGTCGTTTTTAAAGAGGGGCTGACATAGTAAAAATGTGTAACATTGAAGAATGCCAGTCTACACTACAAATGTGTAAAATGCTAAGCAAAGTGCTGATTTTCTCCGGGTGCTCCGGTTTCTTGGTTTCTACGGGCATGCACGGGCCTTCCTGAACAGGGTCGAAAGCCACTTTTTGCTCAGATCTATTTTCATGATCCTGCCCATGAACTGGAATTACAACACACCTATCCCTCAACCAGTGGTCTGAACGAAGAAGAAGACCCACCAGATGGAGAGCAATAGAATGAGGAGAACTGCTACATGTCAGAAAAGATGCCGTGAACATGAAACACCTCAGGTTCCAGCAGTACGCCGCAGGCATGACTGTGAACAACATAGTCGTCTGAGACAGGAGGAGACCCTTCAGCAACAGTCATGCAGAAATACTTGCTTATACTTGGTTTCTACGGGCATGGACGGGTATGCACGGGTATGCACTAGTAGAGAATGAATAGAAAATAGTCGCTCACAGCAGAAAAAACACGTTTGGTGGACACGCAGTCTTAAACACAAAAAAGGCATACAGTATTCCTTCACAGCAGTACACAGAGTACCTGCTTGCACTGTGGAGAACTAATCTGGAATGATATTCCGTCTTGTATTAATTGGCAAAAAATAAAATAAATAAAGGCTCTGAATCAGTTCTTATGTGTGCTCTTACCCACACATCACTACAGTCAAGTAAACAGTGTGATATTAACATTCATCTGAAAAGATACTTTGCGCACTGCTGTGACTAATTATTTTGTGTGATTTTTATGTTTTGCTGCATACAAACTAAAGCTGCCACATGTGCTTGCCACTTAATGCTGGGTAACTAAGGTAATTGCCCTGTAACCGCCAAGAATTCTATTTCAGTACATCCTCTCGTTCCTTTTGTAGAATTTTCAGTCTGTCTACTTTCTCAAGTAATAAAAATGAGTGAAGTCTGACCATTTGACTTTTATTTAATTTACCCAAGAGGCATAAGTGGTGTGGGTAGGGCCGTCACACAAGCTTTTTTTTTTTTTTACCGCCACACCAAGCTGCATTGCTGAAGAAGTGATTTGAAGTTGGTTAGCCCTCAAAGGCCCTCTACTGGCCTGGGGCTGCAAGCATTTGTCTGCCTTGTCTGCCGACACAGAACCTCTAACTATTAGGAATTTTAATTTATTACTTTAAAAAAGAGGCTCGCCCAGGACCGAGATGGCTGGAGGAGACTTGTTGGCGCCTTATGCCCCAGCTGGGGTGAAGAGGATTAAGTTAAGTTACTTTAAAAAAGAGGGCTTCCAGCTGCGCCCCCTTCCTGGCAGGGGGGCCCTAGGCAAAGGCCTATATGGCCTATGCCTCGGGCCGGCCCTGTATATAGGTTTGTGCCAGTGGGATCTGCAACGGGTTTCTAAGGCAGGCCATCCAACCAAAGAATAAATTTCACAGTGATGAGTCAGAGCTTTATAGTTTGTGATAAAATGAAGGGAGGCATCGTATATAGAATCTGACATATGCAGCACCTGGGCTGGTGCATGCATGAACAAGACATCGCCATAGTCCATTAAAGGCTGGAATGTGGCAGTGACTTGTCTTTTTCTGGCCTTGAAAGAGAAACATAATTTGTTTCTGAAATAGAACCCTAGTTTGGGTCTCAGCTTCTTTATTAAAGATTCAACATGTGGTTTAAAGGTAAGGGAATCATCCAATGTAATACCCAAGAATTTAAAAGAGCTTACCACCTCAGTGATTGTACCATCATTAGTGACCATGGAGGGAAAAGTTTGCAGCCTTGTTTTGGATTAAGAGAAAGACTCGAATAAGAAAGGTGTCATAAATCGTCCTTTTCAGGGGCTGACTGAAGACACCAGACGCAGGCTGTGAGTTGCACATTTAACAAAAACACATCTCGGCCAAAGATGCTAGGATAGGCTCCAGCCCCGCCACGACCCGAAAAGGATTAAGCGGAAGAAGATGAATGAATGAAGTGAACATAAATAACAAACACGCACACTTACAGGTGAAGGAGGAAACCGGGGAACAACCGGAGGATGCAACCAGACAGGGACTCTGACCGGAAATGTGGAGAAACGTAACACTAATGTCTGGACACAAAAGACCGCTGCAAAGAATCAGCTACACAAGCCTGCTTTAATGGGGATGAACCAGATGATCATCAGGTGTGGGTACATGAGTGAGAAAATCATCAGGTCAGACACTGAACAGCTGTGACAGCCCGCAAATGGAGTCTGACAGGAGGAAATGACGCCTGGCGCTGTCAACATAAAGGAACAGAGGGCAAAATGAGGGCAACCCGAGAATGCACACAAAATAATGTACATGAAAACTCAAAGGCAAACGGAGAGGTGAAAATAAAGGAGATTCCTAAATAAACAGACGGCAACATAAAATGCAACACCGAATAATCATAGAATCACAAAGCTGCAGGAATCAGACTAAAATAACAAGGCTAAGAATACAGAACAACTCAGAAAACAAAAATACAGCAACCCCAACTCCATACAAAATAACCCCAAAAGGAAAAATACAACACGTAATAGAACCAACTGAAGCATGCGCCAGGAAACCCTCCACCCCCCACCCCACCCCCCGTGCTCCGCTTCATGACAAAAGGTTGTTTTGGAACATGAAATTCAAAATGTGTGAATATTTGCAAAAAAAAAAAGTTTATTAGTTTGAACATTAAATATCTTGTCTTTCTAGCATATTCAGTTGAGTAGGTTGAAAAGGATTTGCAAATCACTGTTTTATTTTTTTTTACATTCTACACAATGTCCTCTTCATTGAAATTGCAGTTTGTATTTCTGTCTACATATAACTGACAAAATTAAATCTATACTAAATGTTACTCTCTTCACACAGTCCACATATTACTTAAACTATTTATTTAGAACATTGCTTCGACATTGTACTCACTGATGCTTAAATTTACTGTCTTGAATGTGATAGTTTTTATAATTTATTATCCCTAAAATTTTGTTTTTCATTGGTCAAAGCATTTAGTTTATAACTGGAAATGAGCTATACTCTTGCCATAGAGTTTATCGATTGGTTTATTTTTATGTCATGTTCCCTAACCTCTTCCATTGTATCTGTGTGACACCACCCTTCTCTTTTTAAAATCTTAACCATTATAGCCACTAGAGGGAGCTGTCACAGATCTAATTAAAAAAAGTCTCATGGTTCAAAAAGTCTACCTGTGAGGTGACTCTATTTTAATAAAGTTTCATGCGCCTCAATATTCTCCAGTTTTTTCTCAGTCTTCTTTTTCTTTGTTTAATTAGCAGTATCTGTAAGAAGGGCATCACAGATTACTGGATTAAGACAGTTTGGCTTGGTTGAGTCTATTGCTGCTTGGGGTAATTGAAAATATTCTTAATCTGATGTATGTTACCTGCTGCACACAGCTGAAGTAGTCATTAGTTTTACAGACATGTGACACCCTTGCTTCATTAATCCATAATGTTTTATGTTCACTGTGACCTGAGTAGGTGTTAACAAGCCCTTGTGCACATCCAGACCGGTTCTATATTAAAGAAGACGGAGACAATGTGACAGAGCGATAACACTGCCAGACTTTTATTGTTGCTTTTTTGGTTTAGAGCACAAGGGTGATCAAAATGTATCACTTGCTTTGCTCTGGGCTCAGAGAAAGGATCAAGCAAGTACGCTGAGGCAGGGTGCCTGGCATCCACATATGGGTGGGTACTAGGGTGTCCATCAGCCAAATGTTGTCAAGCAGCCTGCTGGGCATGACGCCCTGCTTCCCTGTTGCCGGCCCCTTGGTACTTAGACTGGCAGCGGCATGCGGCGTCTCCATCCTAGCAACAGCATCACAGATTTGGGCTGGGACTCACAAGATGCCCAACCAATTGGTACACACAGCACCAGATCACTGCAGCGGGAGCCAATAGGAAGAATGAGTGTGCTTTGTGTCATCTCTCTCAGATGTGAATTCCTTCAAACCCACAAAGGACACAAAAACAGACTGAAATACACTGAGATTGGTTCAAAGAGAGAGGGAGCAAAAATTTAAAGTTACTCTTATATGTAGCATTAACTGTCTGTATACTTTGATATTGATGTTATTATGATATCACAGCCATGCACAGTCCAGTTTAAATGTGACACCATGTTGGCATTAGAGGACGCACTGTCTCACTGTAAATGGATTTTTGTCTCTGTCTTGTGGAAAAACAGAGTAATGCAAGAATGCTCACACTTTCACATGGATAACAGTTTTATTCATGTGGGTGCCATTATATACAGTATATATACAGTATATGTGTGTGTGTGTGTGTGTGTGTGTGTGTATACACGTGTGTATGTGTATATATGTATATACTGTATGTGTGTGTGTGTATATATATATATATATATATATATATATAGAGAGAGAGAGAGAGAGAGAGAGAGAGAGAGAGAGAGAGAGAGAGAGAGAGAGACCCCTTTCTGATTTCTCTCCTTTTTTTATCTTTGTCACACTTAAATGTTTCAGATCATCAAACAAATTTAAATATTAGGCAATGATAACACAAGTAAACACAAAATGCAGTTTTTAAATGAAGGTGTTTATTATTAAGGGTAAAAAAAAATCCAAACCTACATAGTCCTGTGTGAAAAAGTGATTGCCCCCTAGACCTAATAACTGGTTGGGCCACTCTTAGCAGCACCAACTGCAATTAAGCGTTTGTGATAACTGGCAGTGAGTCTTTTACAATGCTGTGGAGGAATTTTGGTCCCCTCATCTTTGCAGAATTGTTGTAATTCAGCCACATTGAAGGGTTTTTGAGCATGAACTGCCTTTTTAAGGTCATGCCACAGTATCAATCGGATTCAGGTCAGGACCTTTACTAGGCCACTCCAAAGTCATTCATTCATTCATTCATCTATGGACTGGCGATCTGTCCAGGGTGTACCCTGCCTCTCGCCCAAAGATGCTGGGATAGGCTCCAGCCCCCCAATTTTGGTCCACTCATCTTTGCAGAATTGTTGTAATTCAACCACATTGAAGGGTTTTTGAGCATGAACTGCCTTTTTAAGGTCATGCCACAGTATCAATCGGATTCAGGTCAGGACCTTTACTAGGCCACTCCAAAGTCATTCATTCATTCATTCATTCATCTATGGACTGGCGATCTGTCCAGGGTGTACCCTGCCTCTCGCCCAAAGATGCTGGGATAGGCTCCAGCCCCCCCGCGACCCACTCCAAAGTCTTCATTTTGTTTTTCTTGAGCCATTCAGAGGTGGACTTGCTGGTATGTTTTGGATCATTGTCCTGCTGCAGATCCCAAGTGTGCTTCAGCTTGAGGTCACGAACAGATGGCCGGACATTCTCCTTCAGGATTTTTTGGTAGACAGCAGAATTCATGGTTCCATTTACCACAGCAAGTCTTCCAGGTCCTGAAGAAGCAAAACAGCCCCAGACCATCACACTACCACCACCATATTTTACTGTTGGTATGATGTTCCTTTTCTCAAATGCTGTGTTACTTTTATGCTGGATGTAATGGGACACACACCTTCAAAAAAAGTTCAACTTTTGTCTTGTCAGTCAACAGAGTATTTTCCCAGAAGTCTTGGGAATCATCAAGATGTTTTCTGGCAAAACCGAGATTATGACATGTTAGGTTAGCCCAGGGAACACACGCACAGGCTCGGGTGAGATTTTAGAGTCTTTATTGACATGCAGGTGTATGAATGCGTGAATGTGGATGTCTTGTTGGGGACAGGAGCGCCGAGGACGGACCAGAACACCGTACAGCCAGGCAACCCTAAGGACAAGCAGAGGACAAGGGTGAGATGAGCACACACAGGGATATGATGAGTAATGAGTGTGGCTTACTTGCAGGGATTTGATGACTGACGTTGGCAAGACCGGCTCACGCCTGGGAGACAGCGCTCTGATCAGCTCCACGGGTCGAGGGTAGGAGAGGTACGGCGATGAGGAAGGAGTGCCGCCGCCAGGAGGGTCCACTTGTGCACAGGGGATGAACTGAGAGAGCAGGTGAGTGGATGACCTTACGTGCAAAGGACGAGAGGAGCGCTGGCCATAGTAGTAGGCGAACGCAGAGCATCACAAGGAGGAGAGCTGATGACTCCAGGCCAAAGCCCTGGGCAGAGCAGGCTAAATAGGCGCGGCCAGATGAGGTGCAGGGTTGCGCACAGCTGGGGCGGATGACAGGCGTGAGCGGGCTGTGACAGACTAGCCTTTATGTTCTTTTTGCTCAGCAGTGGTTTTCGTCTTGGAACTCTGCCAAGCAGGCCATTTTTTGCCCAGTCTCTTTCTTATGGTGGAGTCATGAACATTGACCTTAACTGAGGCAAGTAGAGGCCTGCAATTCTTTGGATGTTGTTGTGGGGTCTTTTGTGACCTCTTGGATGAGTCGTCGCTGTGCTCTTGTGGTAATTTTGGTAGGCCGGCCACTCCTGGGAAGGTTCACCCCTGTTCCATGTTTTTGCCATTTGTGAATAATGGCTCTCTCTGTGGTTCTCTGGAGTCCCAAAGCTTTAGAAATGGCTTTATAACCTTTTCGAGACTGATAGAGCTCAATTACTTTGTTTCTCATTTGTTCCTAAATTTCTTTGGATCACAGCATGATGTCTAGCTTTTGAGGATCTTTTGATCAATGTCACTTTGTCAGGCAGGTCATATTTAAGTGATTTCTTGATTGAGAACAGGTGTGGCAGTAATCAGGCCTGGGTGTGGCAAGAGAAATTGAACTCAGCTATCCAAAGATGTGATAAACCAGTTATTTATGTTTGAACAGTGGGGGGCAATCACTTTTTCACACAGGACCATGTAGGTTTGGATTTTTTTACCCTTAATAATAAACACCTTCATTTAAAAACTGTATTTTGTGTTTAGTTGTGTTATCTTTGTCTAATATTAAAATTTGTTTGATGATCTGAAACATTTAAGTGAGACAAACGTACAAAAAAAAAAGAGAAATCAGGAAGGGGGCAAACACTTTTTCACATCACTGTATGCACACACACACACACACACACAGAGCTCCATCCATCCATCTTCTTCCGCTTAATCCTTTTTGGGTTGCGGGGGGGGGGGGGCGGGCTGGAGCCTATCCCAGCATCTTTGGGCGAGAGGCAGGGTACACCCTGGACAGATTGCCAGTCCATCGCAGACATATATATATAAAATGTGGGTTTTAATTTTTCTTCTACAGGCAGTGCTCAAGATAGTGATATGTTATCTTCATTTTGTTTATTAGTGATTTTCTTTGCTTCATCACACACCACATCAAGTATACTACAATATCAAAAAAAAAAGTAGATATATCAAACATTTCAAAACATGCAATAATGACAACATGCATAAATGCACTTTCAAGTCTGTCAGACCACATGCTTTCATAAACTTGACGTTTCCACATTGGGATCGGTTGTGGGAAGCCTTGCTGAGTCTGAAAGAAAATTTAAAAAAGAGTGCATGCACACACATATACAGTATATATACGTATATACATATATATATATATATATATATATATATATATATATATATATATATATATATATATATATATATATATATATATATATATATATATATATATATATATATATATATATATATATATATATACAGTATATATATATATATAATTTCTTTCCTAAACTACCACATCATTAACAATTTTAAACTCAAACAACAGAGAATGAAAACCCAAAGAGTGATTTAAAGAATTGGTCTCCAAAATTATCTCACCTTAATCAAGGTGACTGAGGTGCCATAAATGATGGAGATGAGGAGGAAAAACAAGAAAGTGAAAGCCATGTACCAGCTTTCTACAGCCGAGTCTTGGTTTACATCAGCATGAAGGAAGTCATCGAAGAAATTACAGCCCTCCAGCATGTCTGTGAAAAATGTCATAGTTGTCATTTAGCTATTGACTTTGTTGTTTTCAATTCAATTTATTGTACAATCTCTCTGATGCAAGCTGTCAACGACAGAGTAGCTAATTCTGGCATGATAAACCCACCCTGAGGTCACTCAGAAGAACCTTCAGTTCTTTTTATATTTAAAGGTCCCATTTACTGCATTTTTCCCACATGCTGACAGCTCCAACAGGTATTAAAGAAATGCTTGTGACGTACTTCAAATTTTCTTTAATTTTTTAATTATTGCAGCATCATTGTGAATCATTTTTTGCAGCCTTCTTCAGAACATTTTCAGTGCATGTCTTTTTAAATGCCCAAGCACTGCAGTTAACGCTGCCCTCCCTCTTAAGTCACTATTGCTAATCTTAGCTGGGTAGCTCCTAGCTCGGGTAGCTAACACAGACAAATAATGTCAATTCATCTTAAAGAAGGAAGGAAATACAGCATCACTGGTGGACAGGCATGTGTGGTGTCAGTGGTCGATGGGATATGCTCAGTGGACCAGAAACATTCCCAGATGAGTTAATAGGAAACTGGAAACATCAGCTAGCTGCCTTTGAAACAGGTCAGAGTATGATAAACTATGGTACAATAAGCTAAAATAACATCTAAGAACAATATACAATATATGGTCAAGTGTTGGTAAATGAACAAGGATTCCAGTGGGGGTGGATAGAATTTATAGAAAATTATGATCAAAACTGCAAGCTAAAGCCACATGGTCTGTCTGTGAGACCAGCTCCAACCCCCTAGCCAAGCTAATGCTCATGGTTCAATGTACCATCAAGCAAAAATACAAAATAAGCCAGAATGTGATGTGTTTTGACTGTGGATTAGATTTTTTTTTTAGATTTAGTATACATTATTGATCCCCAGAGGGGAAATTGAGGGCATCCACCACCTGGATGGATGAGCAGCCACGATACGGCGCTATCCCTTAACCATTCACACACACACTCACACCTGGGGCCACTTTAGAGTCTCCAATTAACCTAACCTGCATGTTTTTGGCGTGTGAGAGGAAACCGGAGAAATCCCGGAGTAAACCCACGCAAACACGGGGAGAACATGCAAACTCCACACAGATCACTGTTGGTCGGGGGCTGGGATCGAACCCAGGATCCCCGGGCCAAGGGTAAACTGTGCTGCCGCAGTGCTAACCACTGCTCCACCATGCTTAGTGAACCAGGTGGGAATAGGGATGTCTGGGTTGACTGAAATTTAAAGAAAATAAGAAAAAACCTGCTTGGTAAACTAACTCCATTGTAGCACTGGTAAATCTGAAGCTAGCACCTTGGGTTTAGAAACTCTGGGAGGGGACTGGATCATCACAGCCAATAACATAGTGATGGTTGTAACTGAAGACCAGATCATTTGTTAGTGACATACAGAAATGGAACTGGGAAGAGCAAATCCCATTTCTACCCATTGTGCCAAAATGTTAAAATATAATTATTTCATATTTTCATCAATGAACCTTTAAATATATGTAACCCAGACCTTGCATGAAATAAGGACCTGTACTTACATAGCACTTTTCTTGTCCTAAAGGCCACTCAAATGTGCTTAACTAGTAGGTACACTAACCCTCTATTCTAAGGGCCTATCATGCCTAGGGACAATTTAGAGTCACCAATTAACCTAACATGCTTGTCTTTGGATTGTGGGAGGAAACCGGAGCCCCCAGAGTAAATCCACACAGCACAGGGAGAAAGGCTCCCACCCCTGCAAGCCTGGGGATTCAAACCTAGAACCTTGGAGCTGTGAGGCAACATTGTTAACCGCTGTCCACCATGCTGCCCATGACACCCATAAAATGACACATTCTCATAGTTTGTGACCTTTGACCTTGAACTTGAGCACAACCCAAATGCCAATACACTTGAGATTCATTGTGTGTGAGTTTAGTGAGCATCCAGGCTGTTGCCATGGGAAGTAGTGATTTTCAAGAACCAATATATATTTGCTAATCTCTTGACCTTTGACCCCAACCTTGAGCACAACCTGGATGCACATTACAGATGCACCACCATGGTATTAGTAACTTCTTTTATGCATTTTTTGAGTTAAAACTGCTCAATGAGTGAACTAGCACCTGGTTTTGATATATTCAGGGACAGGATGGTGGTTACATGTGCCACGCGGCAGGTGAGGATCACCCCAGGTAAGAGGTCGACTGAGGAAAGACGAAGATGGCTTTGGACATTGAACTTTCCATCCATGCCTCTGAGGGGCTCACTAGTGTTGAAATTCCACAGTTCAGTGTTTCCATTACGAAACCAGGTGATGTTAATGGATGAGGGGCTGAAGCCAGAGACCAGGCACACAAGTTCATTAGATCCCTGGAGTAAAAAAGCTGAAGGTTTGCTGTGGGTCACCGATGCTGAGGATAGAGTCACAGTAACTTGTGATTAATGAATATCTTTAAAAGAAGGGCAGAGAGAGAGAAAAAAAAAACACTAATTGGGAGCTTACCAAACACATCATTTATAGAGTTTTCAATAGGTATTTCAGAAGACTCGTGTCTAACAACACAAGAATATGTAGACCTTTTGTCTTCAGTTTTGGACACATTTAGTCTGCTGTTCATTGAAAAGGAGCTGCTATCTGAATACTTCGATGGACTGCTGTTGATGAAATGTGAGGATGGAAGCCTCTGACCATTTTCTTCCCAGTACACAATTATGTTTGATGGGAAAAAGCCAGAGACTAGGCAAACAAGTGTGAAGACCTCAGACATTGTCAACTCCGAAGCAGTTGGCTGGAGAATCTTTACTGTTGGTGGATGGAGAACTGGAACACAAAAAAGAAGAAAACAGTGAATAAGGTTTTAAAGTTTGGGCCTTGTGATATCACCATTATGCCAAAATA
Source organism: Pholidichthys leucotaenia (assembly GCA_020510985.1). Classification (NCBI taxonomy): domain Eukaryota; kingdom Metazoa; phylum Chordata; class Actinopteri; order Cichliformes; family Pholidichthyidae; genus Pholidichthys; species Pholidichthys leucotaenia. Next base: position 366,026,627 of record CM035838.1, read on the forward strand.
AAAATAAGAATAATAAATGTTATTTTTAATCAAGTAGTGCTCTAGTCATGTTATTTCATTGACGTTACCTCTGCTTTTGCTAATGTGGTCCTTGTACCCTTGATTGGAACACAGGTGCTTTCCCTCACAAGACACCTGTTTAAATGCACGCCAATCCTCTGCTGAAACATTTAAAAAGCTCTGCATGGTCTCGGTCCCATTCCTGTGACTCACTGGTGATGTCATGTAAACGCTATGAGAACTTTTTTTGTTACCATCTACATACCAGGTAATAGAAAAATCCCGAAGCTGTGGGCCAACAAGGAGGCAGGTGACAGTTATATGCTTCTTTTTGAGAAGCTGTTGTAGAGGTGGGCCCTGAACATAGACACCAACTGTCTGTGATGTTGGTGATGTTACTGGAAAGGAACACATCATGAAAAGAGAAACATCAAACCCATCCTACAATAAGAAGGATGGGAAAAGTATATCAAATTTGTGTTGTTTTACCTGAGCAGACACTGATTTCCTTCCTGGCCTTTTTGTTCAGAGACGTGTCAGACACTTCACAGGCGAAGACCTTTCCTTTTTTCCATTCTGACTGAGGAACATTAAGTTGACTGGTTACTGCCACAAGTCCATCGATACCCATGCTGATGTCACTGGTTGTTGTAGATAATAGTTCAGACTCAGTAAACCATCTAATCTGAGGGTTGAAACCTGATCCAGAGCACTGGAGTTTCTGTGGTCTAGACTCTTCACTGGGGACCAGAAGAAGTTCTACAGATGGGTCCACTATGGAGAGATTAATCATTGCATCAATAAATCACTGCACGACAGATTATTATGGTGGAATTATCAGCCTGAGCTCACTGCAGCTAACATGAATAAAAATGTCTTTTCTCACCAAAAAAAGATCCAGTGGAGTTTGACTGAAAGCTGCTGGAAAAACCTTGGTTCACTGTACAGGTAAAACGTTGGTCTTTGGTCCAGTAATTTTTAGGGACAGAAAACCGTTCAATAACTGAATATTGGCCTGGACCTTCTGGAAGATCAATGAATTGTTTATGAGAAATATCAACCGCATTGGCTTGAAAGGTGACATAGAGGTCACGTGAGGTGAGTTTTGTGATGTCACACTCGAGCACAGCACTGTCTCCTTTCAGCAAAGCTGGGAGAGACCTCCTGATCTCTACCAATACAGGTGAAACCTCTGCACCTGGATGAAAAAAGCAAAGAAAAGGGAGAAAGTATTTCTGTAAGTTTCAATGGCCATAAGATGTATAAATGTCAGTGGTTAGAACTACTGGGGGCTGAAGAGCTTTCTATTCAGTTTTGAAACTGGGGGGGGGGGGATACATTTTTGCACTTTAAAAATCCTTTAGCAAAAAATAAGATTTAGCCAAACATAACCTTGAATCACATGGCCATCTTCTACTGCTTATAAAGGGTCTGGGTCATGTGGGCAGCGGTCTAAGCAGAAGTCCAGACTTCCTTCTTCCCAGCCACATCCTCCAGCTATTCAAGGAGGACAACAAGTTGTTCTGAGATCAGCTGAGAGACATAGTCTCTCCAGCATGTCCTGAGTTTGCCATGGGGTCTCTTTCCACTGGGATATTCCCCAAGCACCTCATGAGGGAGATGTCCAGGATGCATCCTGATCAGATGCCCAAACCAACTCAGCCAGCTCCATTTGATGTGGAGGAGCAATAGTTCTACTCTGAGCCTCTCCCAGATAACTGAGCTCCTCACCCTATCTCTAAGGGTGAGTCCAGCAGAGAAAGCTTGTTTCAGCCACTTGTATTTATGATCTCTTTCTTTTGGTCATTACTCAAAGTTCATGATCATAGGTGAGGGTATGAAAGCAGATTGTCTAGTAAATCATCAGCTTTGCTTTGGAGCTCAGCTCCCTTTTCTGCACCATACACAGTGTGGACAGGAAACAGCTTTCTCCTTTTGAGTGGCCAGACAGTTTGCCATGATCTTTTTGAGACCGACTGAAAATCCTCTTTCTTGGCCTAACTAAATTCCCACAACAGAGTTTATGATTCACCAACTGTCTGAGCTGCATTCCACTTGGCCCACCGGTGCCCCTCAGCCGATTCAGGAGTCCTACAAACCAGTCAAGACAGTTAGGACTCCTTTTTTAGCCTGATGCCTCCCCTCACCTCTGGTGTCCACCATTTGATTCAGGGGTTGTCACCATGAGAAACATTGACAAACTTGTAGCCACAACTCCAGGCAGCTGCTTCAGCAATGGAGGTGGAAAACATGGTCCATTCAGATCACATGTGTCCAGTCTCCCTCAAAATGTGGCCAAAAACCTTCCAGGGGTAGGAGTTGAAGACCTCTCAGACAGGGGCCTCAGGCAGACTTCCCCAGCCCACCTTCACTATACATTTGGGTCTGCATCTTCTCCTACCATCTGACAAAACTCACCACCAGGTGGTGATCTGTCGACAGCTCGGCACCTCTCTTCACCTGAGTGTCCAAGACATATGGTTGCAGGTCTTATGACATGATAACAAAATTGATCATCAACCTGCAACCTACCTGGTGTTCATTACAGACATTCTGTCATGAATGCCCCTACGGGGCAAGAGACAAGCCCAGGTGTTGAATGGTACTTGTGACATTTATTAACAAAAATAACAAAGTTCAAAAAACGGTGCCAACAATACAAATAAATGCAAAGAATAATAATTTACAGAATGTGCCTCAAAGCAGGAAGTGCTCTGGAGAAGTCGGAAACACTTCACAGGCAGGAACAAGTGGAATGAACAGTTGTAGATCCAATATAGCCGCACTACCACAATGAAAAGGCAGTGCTTAAATACACTGAGAGAAATGAGCTGCAGGTGTGAATCACTGAGCAAGCAGGTAACCTGATTGATTAACTGCTCCCAGCTGAGCTGAAGGGGAACAGGCCGAGAGCAGTTAGAGGGAGTGTCTGGGAAAAAGGGGAGGCACAAGTGTAAACAAACCCAAAGTATATACAGAAAACTAAAAAATTCAAGCTAATCAGACATACAATACTTAAGAATAAAGTGAGGATCTGAGCTCAGAGAAAACCTTAGCTCAGACACATGACAGAGCCCCCCTCCTTTAAGGGGTCGATTCCAGACATCCCCAGGTAACACCCAAAAGACCCCCCCCCCCCCAGAGAAAGTGGTACATCAAAAAACTACCCCAGGTGGGAGGTGGAGGAAACAGGCTAGGAGGGAAATACAAACTCGCTCATGACCTGCACCTGCACAACACCAGGCCCCGTAGCTCTTCTAGGCTAGTGAACCAAACAGATCGGGTGTCCGACCGAAGTCCCAGCCCAGCTGGATGGCCAGGTGGTATGAGTTGGGTGGCCTGCCGGAGAATATAGGCCATCCAACCCAGCGGCTCAGTCTTTCAGGTGGCCGGCTGGAGTGCTTCAGCCACCAGGACCGGAGGGGTGACCAGGAGGTGGCTCCCCCACAGGGAGGCCCAATGACTGGAAGTAGGGCCGGAGGGGGGAGACCACAATGGTGCCTGGTGGTGGAAGAGGAAGGGGGACCATGACGGCATCTGGGGGAGGAGAAGGAGAGATGATGATGCCCTCAATGGTCCAGATCTGGAAGACCATAGCACCCGCAGTGGCTCCGGGCTGGAGCTTTGCAGCATCCACGGTGGCTCCACGCTGGAGCTTTGCAGTACCCACGGTGGCTCTGGGCTGAAGGTTTGCAGCACCCGAGGTGGCTCCGGGCTGGAGCTCTGCAGTACCCTCGGTGGGCTCGGACTGGGCCATGGCTGCACCCATGGTGGGCCCAGACTGGGCCATAGCTGCATCCATGGTGGACCCAGGCTGGACCAGAGTAGCACCCATGGTGGACCTGGATTGGGCTAGAGCTGCACCCACGGCGAACAGGTCGACCCGTGAGATCACCAGGTTGAGGAGGCGGTCCACCAGTGGAACACCGGGTGAGGGTGAAGGAGGAAGGTCCACGATGACCTTTGCAACAGGGAAAGCTGGACCCACGGAGGACCCGACCTAGGCCGAAGTTGCACCCACGGAGGTCCTGTGCTTGGACGGGACACCCGCAACGACCTCAGCAGGGAAAGCTAGACCCACGACGCTCTCGGGTGGCGAGCCTGGATCTACGGAGACATCTGGCTGCACTGGAACATTCCCGGTGACCCTGGGAGAAAACTCAGACACACAGAAGGGGGATCAAGGTCACTGGCAGCGGCAGAGCCCAGTGAGGTGAGCTCAGGTGCAGCGGGCGACTGCACCCTGCTCTCCTCACCAAGAGCCAGGCAAGATTGCTCTAAGACAGAGAATAGAAAAACAAAGGAGAGCACTTGCCTGAGCTTGAGCTCCACCACCGTCCAGGACTCTGACGATCCAGGTGACAATGACACTTCGGGATCTGCCTTGAACTCTGCTGCGGTGGCCTCTGCAGTGGGCATGATAGTGCTCACAGTCCTCTCGGCCCCAGTTAGAGTGACCCACGCAGGAGGTGCTTCCTGCGTGGCAGCTGGGGTCTGGCTCACCATTGGCACTGGACTCAATGTGGTGAGCTCAGGTTCGGCACACTCCCTCTGTCCATGGTAGAACTGCGGGGCTGGGATGAAGTCTTCCAGTGCTGCGGACTCCTCCACCGTCCGGCAACTGAGTCTCGGGGCAGACGAACGCTCAAGGATGAGAGGAGGGGACACAGAGAGGGCAGGTGAAGATTCATTAAATTTAGCAGGGGGAGAGAGTTCAGGGGACTGCTCATCCTGAGCCTCCCTACCGGGAACCAGGCAATGCATATCATCATTAAGTGAAATAGAATGAAATGGCAATTGTCTGATTTCCTAGGACTTGGTGTTATTTCCTCCCATAACGTCACCCTTCTCCATTCCCACGATGGACTTGGGCCCCTCAGTGGATCGTGGAGGAGCCACCCCTGTAGCCATGGAGGTGGATGAAACCGGGAGGGAGCAGCCGATTCCTCAGCAGGGAGAGGATTCACCGAGGCTGGGTTTGCAGCAGGAGAGGCGGAGAGGGAGGCTGACGTGACAGCTGGTGATAAAGAACAAGAAGGGGGGACTGCTGCAGGATATGTCTGACTCGATGTTGGGAGAGTAGCTGACTGAGAGGTGGAGGCGTTTCTCCGGCGGGTCGGACCTGGGCAATCGCGTCACCATGGAGCTGGTGACGCGAATGCTGGAGCAGGTGGTGAAGCTGGCGAAGCGAGATGGGAAGAGGACGTCCGCTGTGGAGGGCGCCTCCGCCTTGACTCAGCTGGAAGCGCTCCCATCGACAAACCAGGAAATGATTGCTGGAATGCGCAGACCATGGACAGCAGTTCTGCGTACTGTGGGAAGTTCCATTGGCTGGGGTGTGCCTCCAGGATTCCCACAACTCCATACAAACAATCCCACGTCTTCTTGGGTCCCCGGGCGGCGAGAGCCTCATCTACAAAGTCTTGGTTGAAGTCTGCCGCCCATTCCTCCTCCAACGTAGGAAACTCCGCAGCCAACACTCTTTTACTTGTGCAAGGCTGGCGTGGTGGGGACATGATAGCTTCGACGGGCAGGTACGTGGAAAAAACACAAAAAGGTGAAAAAATGCACAAACGCCACAGCTGGGTTTCTTCACTGGCAGCTAGGTTCTGTCATGAATGCCCCTACGGGTCAGAGAGACAAACCCAAGCGCTGAATGGTACTTGTGGCATTTATTAACAAAACTAACATAAAATTCAAATATCGGTGTCAACAATATACAGTACAGACATACAATACTTAAGAATAAAGTGAGGGTCTGAGCTCAGACCCATGACACATAATGTGGTGAGCACAAAAGTCCAGCAAGCAAATACTTTTCGGGTTCAGATCAGGCAGGCTGAACCTCCAAATAATACCTCTCCAGGCTTGACAGTGTATACACCCACATATGTTGAAGTCCCCCAGTAGGACAATGGGCTCTTTGAGAGGAGCACTTTCCATCACACCAGTCAGGGACTCCAAAATAGGTGGGTACTCTGAAAAATTTGTTTGCTCCATGAGTACAAATGATGATGAGTACCCATCTCCCATCCTGAAGGTACACAGAAAGAATGCTTTCATCTACCTGGGAAAACCCCTACATAGTGGCAGCAAGATGGGGGGATGCAAGAATACCCACAGCTGCTTGTTGCCTTTTACCCGGGACAACTTCAGAGGAGGGCACGCTCCAACCTCTCTAGGAGTGTGGTTCCAGAACTTGAGCTGTGCACTGAGGAGAGCCTGACTATATCTAACTGATATCTCTCAGTCTCATGCAAAATACAAACTCCTTCCCTGCCAGAAGTGAATCAGTATGCATTTAGATATTAAGCATTTTAAGTAAAATTTTACAGCAATTTTTTTGGCATTTCAGTTAATATCTTTTTGTATTTGATGTAATCTAGTCAGTTTTTTCAACTTTTGCCTTATATTAGCAAATCAAGAAAAACTCTGTCTACATTCAGAACTCACACCCTATTGTTTTTAAGCAATACAAAATTTTCATAAAAACGCTTCTCACCTGCAACATTCACAGACTTCTCTGCTGCTGACCAGCATTTATGTTCTGCTCTGCATGTTATAAACTTCAGACGTTTCCACTGGTTCATGGAAACTTTCACATCACTGAAGATATGAGTTGCATTTGAGTCCTGGCTTACTGCACCACTTATGCTTTTCCCATCCATCAGCCAGGTCACACTGGCTTCAAAGCTAGTGTGGACCAAACATGTTGCCTTAACCTCCGATTCTGACGTCATTACAGCCTTGAAACTTGGAATCTCCACATTAATTGAGGGGAGCCTGTTTGAACAAGCTGTTAGAGAGAAAGTATAGCTATAATAAACAATGAAGGGAAACCAACATCTGAGTCAGACGTAACTAGACAGAATATGCATCCTAGGATCAGAGATTTGTTCAAGTTGTAGATGTTTTGTTTTACCTGAGCAGACACTGATTTCCTTCGTGACCTTTTTGTTCAGAGACTTGTCAGACACTTCACAGGTAAAGACCTTCCCAGTTTTCCACACTGACTGAGGAACACTAAGTTTACTGTTTACTGCCACAAGTCCATCGGCACCCATGCTGATGTCATTGGTTGCTGTAGATGATGGTTCAGACTCAGTAAACCATCTAATCTGAGGGTTGAAACCTGATCCAGAGCACTGGAGTTTCTGTTGACCAGACTCTTCACTGGGCACCAGAAGAAGTTCTACAGATGGTTCCACTATAGAGAGATTAATCACTGCATCAATAAATCACTGCAGCGCAGATTATTATGGTGGAGTTATCAGCCTGAGCTCGCTGCAGCTAACATGAATAAAAATATCTTTTCTCACCAAAAAAAGATCCAGTGGAGTTTGACTGAAAACTGCTGGAAAAACCTTGGTTCACTGTACAGGTAAAACGTTGGTCTTTGGTCCAGTAACGTTTAGGGACAGAAAACCGTTCAATTACTGAATGTTGCCCTGGACCTTCTGGAAGATCAATGAATTGTTTATGAGAAATATCAGCTCCATTGGCCTGAAATGTGACATAGAGGTCATGTGAGGCGAGTTTTGTGATGTCACACTCAAGCACAGCACCATCTTCCTTCAGCAAAGCTGGGAGAGACCTCCTGATCTCCACCAATACAGGTGAAACCTCTGCACCTGGATCAAAAAAAGCAAAGAAAAGGGAGAAAAAAGCCACAGACATCATTAGAACACTTTTATGTTAGTGCTTTTTCTAAAAAGGCTCAGTCTATTGTTAGTGATGATAAACATTATCTTTATGCTGAATTTGACGTACTCCCCTCAGGGTGACAATAATGAGCTCATCTAGCAAGCAGAAATGTTTATAAGGGATCAGTTGTACCAAATTCAGTTAAGTTACTGGATAAGGACATGTAAACCTGTTTATGAATTACCATTGATACCACTGATGTTCCTTGTTTGATGATTTATGTATGTTTTGTTATGGTGATGGTCATAATTTTATGATTTTACTATGCATTGTTTGTCTACATTGTGATGTGTATGTGATGAAACAATGATCATTTTCCACTTAGTGGACAATAAAGCTGTGAGAGTGGCCCCTCCGGGACAGAAGGCAGGACTCATTCGCTGGGCAAGCTTTTTGCATGAACATTTATTAACAAAACACAAAGTAACTCACAGCTCGAGGGTTGAAACTAGAAACAAAAAGCGAGGAAACATCCGACAAGTCTAAGGACAAAAACCGGTAAGGAATAAACAGGACAGAATATTCACTGGCATGACAGGAGCGTGTGTTTAATGCCAACATGACTCAAGGTCACAACACCAGGTACAGGGCTGTGATCATTAAATAAGCCTGGCCTAATTACTAAAACAGAAACGGATGTGGACAATCAAGAAATCGACACGGATCAGGCTGAGGTGGAAATAAACCAAAAACATGGTCAAAGTAAAAGCCCAAACTAGAACTGAGGAAAACCATGATAGATAGATATAATAACCATAAACAGATAATCATAAACAGAACAATGGAGAAGAAAAATAAGAATAATAAAACACAAACATGACTACGATAATAATACTAAGAGTGACAATCAAGAATAAGAACCAGGCAGGGGTCTAAATGATACAGGCAAAAACCATGATATTGAAACAAAACACAGAGGATCACACAATAATTAACGGAAAGCGTGGGCATGTCCTTGGGACCAACCTTTCTGTGTGGAGTTTGCATGTTCTCCCTGTGCTGCATGGGTTTATTCTGGGGGCTACGGTTTCCTCCCACAATCCAAAGACATTCATGTTAGGTTAATTGGTTGTTCTAAAATTGTCCCTAGATATCTGTCTCCTATAGGCCCTTAGAATAGAGGGTTAGTACTAGTGAAGCACTTTGAGTGGTCTTTGAGACTAGAAAAACGCTATATAAGTACATGTCCCTCCTTATCCCTTATCCCCAGATCCTGACAAAAGTTCTATTCTATTCCATTCTATTCTATTCGGTGGTTCCAAGGTTGTCATGGCCAGGAGCGGCACGGGGGTTAAGCTCCCAGTGCTCATAAAATGCTCCTTACGGTGTGCGTCTTGAAAAGCCTCTGACAACTAAGTCCAACTCCTAGCCTGCCCATGTGGTTTAGTCTCTAAGCCCGGCGGAACTGCTTTTACTAATAGGAGAAGGGGCGAGGGCGGATCTCTGGCGCCTTAAAACCAGATGCTTCGGGTAGATGGTGGCTCGTCAACCTGGGAAGGTAGCCCATCTAGGGGAAGGTAAACCCTGATTTCAAACCTCCGCTGCCTTGCGGCACACTCGGTCATGGGAAAGGCTTCGGGAGTCAACCCTGAGGAAAAATCCGGAGTCGGAGCCCCTTAGACAGTTCTCTGTTGTGCTCAACATCGTTCTGGCAGCTCCTGCGACGGCGCAGCCGATTCCTCAGCAGGGAGAGGATTCACCGAGGCTGGGTTTGCAGCAGGAGAGGCGGAGAGGGAGGCTGACGTGACAGCTGGCGATAAAGAACAAGAAGGGGGGACTGCTGCAGGATATGTCTGACTCGATGTTGGGAGAGTAGCTGACTGAGAGGTGGAGGCGTTTCTCCGGCGGGCCAGACCTGGGCAATCGCGTCGCCATGGAGCTGGTGACGCGAATGCTGGAGCAGGTGGTGAAGCTGGCGAAGCGAGATGGGAAGAGGACGTCCGCTGTGGAGGGCGCCTCCACCTTGACTCAGCTGGAAGCGCTCCCATCGACAAACCAGGAAATGATTGCTGGAATGCGCAGACCATGGACAGCAGTTCTGCGTACTGTGGGAAGTTCCATTGGTTGGGGTGTGCCTCCAGGATTCCCACCACTCCATACAAACAATCCCACGTCTTCTTGGGTCCCCGGGCGGCGAGAGCCTCATCTACAAAGTCTTGGATGAAGTCTTGCCGCCCATTCCTCCTCCAACATAGGAAACTCCACAGCCAACACTCTTTTACTTTTGCAAGGCTGGCGAGGTGGGGACATGATAGCTCCGACGGGCAGGTATGTGGAAAAAACACAAAAAGGTGAACAAAAGCACAAACGCCACAGCTGGGTTTCTTCACTGGTATCTAGGTTCTGTCATGAATACCCCTACGGGTCAGAGAGACAAACCCAAGCGCTGAATGGTACTTGTGGCATTTATTAACAAAAATAACATAAAATTCAAATATCGGTGTCAACAATATACAGTACAGACATACAATACTTAAGAATAAAGTGAGGGTCTGAGCTCAGACCCATGACACATAATGTGGTGAGCACAAAAGTCCAGCAAGTAAATACTTTTCGGGTTCAGATCAGGCAGGCTGAACCTCCAAATGATACCTCTCCAGGCTTGACAGTGTATACACCCACATATGTTGAAGTACCCCAGTAGGACAATGGGCTCTTTGAGAGGAGCACTTTCCATCACACCAGTCAGGGACTCCAAAATAGGTGGGTACTCTGAAAAATTTGTTTGCTCCATGAGTACAAATGATGATGAGTACCCATCTCCCATCCTGAAGGTACACAGAAAGAATGCTTTCATCTACCTGGGAAAACCCCTACATAGTGGCAGCAAAATGGGATGCAAGAATACCCACAGCTGCTTGTTGCCTTTTACCCGGGACAACTTCAGAGGAGGGCACGCTCCAACCTCTCTAGGAGTGTGGTTCCAGAACTTGAGCTGTGCACTGAGGAGAGCCTGACTATATCTAACTGATATCTCTCAGTCTCATGCAAAATACAAACTCCTTCCCTGCCAGAGGTGAATCAGTATGCATTTAGATATTAAGCATTTTAAGTAAAATTTTACAGCAATTTTTTTGGCATTTCAGCTAATATCTTTTTGTATTTGATGTAATCTAGTCAATTTTTTCAACTTTTGCCTTATATTAGCAGATCAAGAAAAACTCTCTCCACATTCAGAACTCACACCCTATTGTTTTTAAGCAATACAAAATTTTCATAAAAACGCTTCTCACCTGCAACATTCACAGACTTCTCTGCTGCTGAGAAGCATTTATGTTCTGCTCTGCATGTTATAAACTTCAGACGTTTCCACTGGTTCATGGAAACTTTCACATCACTGAAGATATGAGTTGCATTTGAGTCCCGGCTTACTGCACCACTTATGCTTTTCCCATCCATCAGCCAAGTCACACTGGCTTCAAAGCTAGTGTGGACCAAACATGTTGCCTTAACCTCCGATTCTGACGTCATTACAGCCTTGAAACTTGGAATCTCCACATTAATTGAGGGGAGCCTGTTTGAACAAGCTGTTAGAGAGAAAGTATAGCTATAATAAACAATGAAGGGAAACCAACATCTGAGTCAGACGTAACTAGACAGAATATGCATCCTAGGATCAGAGATTTGTTCAAGTTGTAGATGTTTTGTTTTACCTGAGCAGACACTGATTTCCTTCGTGACCTTTTTGTTCAGAGACTTGTCAGACACTTCACAGGTAAAGACCTTCCCAGTTTTCCACACTGACTGAGGAACACTAAGTTTACTGTTTACTGCCACAAGTCCATCGGCACCCATGCTGATGTCATTGGTTGCTGTAGATGATGGTTCAGACTCAGTAAACCATCTAATCTGAGGGTTGAAACCTGATCCAGAGCACTGGAGTTTCTGTTGACCAGACTCTTCACTGGGCACCAGAAGAAGTTCTACAGATGGTTCCACTATAGAGAGATTAATCACTGCATCAATAAATCACTGCAGCGCAGATTATTATGGTGGAGTTATCAGCCTGAGCTCGCTGCAGCTAACATGAATAAAAATATCTTTTCTCACCAAAAAAAGATCCAGTGGAGTTTGACTGAAAACTGCTGGAAAAACCTTGGTTCACTGTACAGGTAAAACGTTGGTCTTTGGTCCAGTAACGTTTAGGGACAGAAAACCGTTCAATTACTGAATGTTGCCCTGGACCTTCTGGAAGATCAATGAATTGTTTATGAGAAATATCAGCCCCATTGGCCTGAAATGTGACATAGAGGTCATGTGAGGCGAGTTTTGTGATGTCACACTCAAGCACAGCACCATCTTCCTTCAGCAAAGCTGGGAGAGACCTCCTGATCTCCACCAATACAGGTGAAACCTCTGCACCTGGATCAAAAAAAGCAAAGAAAAGGGAGAAAAAAGCCACAGACATCATTAGAACACTTTTATGTTAGTGCTTTTTCTAAAAAGGCTCAGTCTATTGTTAGTGATGATAAACATTATCTTTATGCTGAATTTGACGTACTCCCCTCAGGGTGACAATAATGAGCTCATCTAGCAAGCAGAAATGTTTATAAGGGATCAGTTGAACCAAATTCAGTTAAGTTACTGGATAAGGACATGTAAACCTGTTTATGAATTACCATTGATACCACTGATGTTCCTTGTTTGATGATTTATGTATGTTTTGTTATGGTGATGGTCATAATTTTATGATTTTACTATGCATTGTTTGTCTACATTGTGATGTGTATGTGATGAAACAATGATCATTTTCCACTTAGTGGACAATAAAGCTGTGAGAGTGGCCCCTCCGGGACAGAAGGCAGGACTCATTCGCTGGGCAAGCTTTTTGCATGAACATTTATTAACAAAACACAAAGTAACTCACAGCTCGAGGGTTGAAACTAGAAACAAAAAGCGAGGAAACATCCAACAAGTCTAAGGACAAAAACCGGTAAGGAATAAACAGGACAGAATATTCACTGGCATGACAGGAGCGTGAGTTACATGCCAACATGACTCAAGGTCACAACACCAGGTACAGGGCTGTGATCATTAAATAAGCCTGGCCTAATTACTAAAACAGAAACGGATGTGGACAATCAAGAAATCGACACGGATCAGGCTGAGGTGGAAATAAACCAAAAACATGGTCAAAGTAAAAGCCCAAACTAGAACTGAGGAAAACCATGATAGATAGATATAATAACCATAAACAGATAATCATAAACAGAACAATGGAGAAGAAAGATAAGAATAATAAAACACAAACATGACTACGATAATAATACTAAGAGTGACAATCAAGAATAAGAACCAGGCAGGGGTCTAAATGATATAGGCAAAAACCATGATATTGAAACAAAACACAGAGGATCACACAATAATTAACGGAAAGCGTGGGCATGTTCTTGGGACCAACCTTTCTGTGTGGAGTTTGCATGTTCTCCCTGTGCTGCATGGGTTTATTCCGGGGGCTACGGTTTCCTCCCACAATCCAAAGACATGCATGTTAGGTTAATTGGTTGTTCTAAAATTGTCCCTAGATATCTGTCTCCTATAGGCCCTTAGAATAGAGGGTTAGTACTAGTGAAGCACTTTGAGTGGTCTTTGAGACTAGAAAAACGCTATATAAGTACATGTCCCTCCTTATCCCTTATCCCCAGATCCTGACAAAAGTTCTATTCTATTCCATTCTATTCTATTCGGTGGTTCCAAGGTTGTCATAGCCAGGAGCGGCACGGGGGTTAAGCTCCCTGTGCTCATAAAATGCTCCTTACGGTGTGCGTCTTGAAAAGCCTCTGACAACTAAGTCCAACTCCTAGCCTGCCCATGTGGTTTAGTCTCTAAGCCCGGCGGAACTGCTTTTACTAATAGGAGAAGGGGTGAGGGCGGATCTCTGGCGCCTTAAAACCAGATGCTTCGGGTAGATGGTGGCTCGTCAACCTGGGAAGGTAGCCCATCTAGGGGAAGGTAAACCCTGATTTCAAACCTCCGCTGCCTTGCGGCACACTTGGTCATGGGAAAGGCTTCGGGAGTCAACCCTGAGGAAAAATCCGGAGTCGGAGCCCCTTAGACAGTTCTCTGTTGTGCTCAACATCGTTCCGGCAGCTCCTGTGACGGCGCAGCCGATTCCTCAGCAGGGAGAGGATTCACCGAGGCTGGGTTTGCAGCAGGAGAGGCAGAGAGGGAGGCTGACGTGACAGCTGGCGATAAAGAACAAGAAGGGGGGACTGCTGCAGGATATGTCTGACTCGATGTTGGGAGAGTAGCTGACTGAGAGGTGGAGGCGTTTCTCCGGCGGGCCGGACCTGGGCAATCGCGTCGCCATGGAGCTGGTGACGCGAATGCTGGAGCAAGTGGTGAAGCTGGCGAAGCGAGATGGGAAGAGGACGTCTGCTGTGGAGGGCGCCTCCACCTTGACTCAGCTGGAAGCGCTCCCATCGACAAACCAGGAAATGATTGCTGGAATGCGCAGACCATGGACAGCAGTTCTGCGTACTGTGGGAAGTTCCATTGGCTGGGGTGTGCCTCCAGGATTCCCACCACTCCATACAAACAATCCCACGTCTTCTTGGGTCCCCGGGCGGCGAGAGCCTCATCTACAAAGTCTTGGATGAAGTCTTGCCACCCATTCCTCCTCCAACATAGGAAACTCCGCAGCCAACACTCTTTTACTTTTGCAAGGCTGGCGAGGTGGGGACATGATAGCTCCGACGGGCAGGTACGTGGAAAAAACACAAAAAGGTGAACAAAAGCACAAACGCCACAGCTGGGTTTCTTCACTGGTATCTAGGTTCTGTCATGAATGCCCCTACGGGTCAGAGAGACAAACCCAAGCGCTGAATGGTACTTGTGGCATTTATTAACAAAAATAACATAAAATTCAAAAATCGGTGTCAACAATATACAGTACAGACATACAATACTTAAGAATAAAGTGAGGGTCTGAGCTCAGAACCATGACACATAATGTGGTGAGCACAAAAGTCCAGCAAGTAAATACTTTTCGGGTTCAGATCAGGCAGGCTGAACCTCCAAATGATACCTCTCCAGGCTTGACAGTGTATACACCCACATATGTTGAAGTACCCCAGTAGGACAATGGGCTCTTTGAGAGGAGCACTTTCCATCACACCAGTCAGGGACTCCAAAATAGGTGGGTACTCTGAAAAATTTGTTTGCTCCATGAGTACAAATGATGATGAGTACCCATCTCCCATCCTGAAGGTACACAGAAAGAATGCTTTCATCTACCTGGGAAAACCCCTACATAGTGGCAGCAAAATGGGATGCAAGAATACCCACAGCTGCTTGTTGCCTTTTACCCGGGACAACTTCAGAGGAGGGCACGCTCCAACCTCTCTAGGAGTGTGGTTCCAGAACTTGAGCTGTGCACTGAGGAGAGCCTGACTATATCTAACTGATATCTCTCAGTCTCATGCAAAATACAAACTCCTTCCCTGCCAGAGGTGAATCAGTATGCATTTAGATATTAAGCATTTTAAGTAAAATTTTACAGCAATTTTTTTGGCATTTCAGCTAATATCTTTTTGTATTTGATGTAATCTAGTCAATTTTTTCAACTTTTGCCTTATATTAGCAGATCAAGAAAAACTCTGTCTACATTCAGAACTCACACCCTATTGTTTTTAAGCAATACAAAATTTTCATAAAAACGCTTCTCACCTGCAACATTCACAGACTTCTCTGCTGCTGAGAAGCATTTATGTTCTGCTCTGCATGTTATAAACTTCAGACGTTTCCACTGGTTCATGGAAACTTTCACATCACTGAAGATATGAGTTGCATTTGAGTCCCGGCTTACTGCACCACTTATGCTTTTCCCATCCATCAGCCAAGTCACACTGGCTTCAAAGCTAGTGTGGACCAAACATGTTGCCTTAACCTCCGATTCTGACGTCATTACAGCCTTGAAACTTGGAATCTCCACATTAATTGAGGGGAGCCTGTTTGAACAAGCTGTTAGAGAGAAAGTATAGCTATAATAAACAATGAAGGGAAACCAACATCTGAGTCAGACGTAACTAGACAGAATATGCATCCTAGGATCAGAGATTGTTCAAGTTGTAGATGTTTTGTTTTACCTGAGCAGACACTGATTTCCTTCGTGACCTTTTTGTTCAGAGACTTGTCAGACACTTCACAGGTAAAGACCTTCCCAGTTTTCCACACTGACTGAGGAACACTAAGTTTACTGTTTACTGCCACAAGTCCATCGGCACCCATGCTGATGTCATTGGTTGCTGTAGATGATGGTTCAGACTCAGTAAACCATCTAATCTGAGGGTTGAAACCTGATCCAGAGCACTGGAGTTTCTGTTGACCAGACTCTTCACTGGGCACCAGAAGAAGTTCTACAGATGGTTCCACTATAGAGAGATTAATCACTGCATCAATAAATCACTGCAGCGCAGATTATTATGGTGGAATTATCAGACTGAGCTCGCTGCAGCTAACATGAATAAAAATATCTTTTCTCACCAAAAAAAGATCCAGTGGAGTTTGACTGAAAACTGCTGGAAAAACCTTGGTTCACTGTACAGGTAAAACGTTGGTCTTTGGTCCAGTAACGTTTAGGGACAGAAAACCGTTCAATTACTGAATGTTGCCCTGGACCTTCTGGAAGATCAATGAATTGTTTATGAGAAATATCAGCCCCATTGGCCTGAAATGTGACATAGAGGTCATGTGAGGCGAGTTTTGTGATGTCACACTCAAGCACAGCACCATCTTCCTTCAGCAAAGCTGGGAGAGACCTCCTGATCTCCACCAATACAGGTGAAACCTCTGCACCTGGATCAAAAAAAGCAAAGAAACGGGAGAAAAAAGCCACAGACATCATTAGAACACTTTTATGTTAGTGCTTTTTCTAAAAAGGCTCAGTCTATTGTTAGTGATGATAAACATTATCTTTATGCTGAATTTGACGTACTCCCCTCAGGGTGACAATAATGAGCTCATCTAGCAAGCAGAAATGTTTATAAGGGATCAGTTGTACCAAATTCAGTTAAGTTACTGGATAAGGACATGTAAACCTGTTTATGAATTACCATTGATACCACTGATGTTCCTTGTTTGATGATTTATGTATGTTTTGTTATGGTGATGGTCATAATTTTATGATTTTACTATGCATTGTTTGTCTACATTGTGATGTGTATGTGATGAAACAATGATCATTTTCCACTTAGTGGACAATAAAGCTGTGAGAGTGGCCCCTCCGGGACAGAAGGCAGGACTCATTCGCTGGGCAAGCTTTTTGCATGAACATTTATTAACAAAACACAAAGTAACTCACATCTCGAGGGTTGAAACTAGAAACAAAAAGCGAGGAAACATCCAACAAGTCTAAGGACAAAAACCGGTAAGGAATAAACAGGACAGAATATTCACTGGCATGACAGGAGCGTGAGTTACATGCCAACATGACTCAAGGTCACAACACCAGGTACAGGGCTGTGATCATTAAATAAGCCTGGCCTAATTACTAAAACAGAAACGGATGTGGACAATCAAGAAATCAGCACGGATCAGGCTGAGGTGGAAATAAACCAAAAACATGGTCAAAGTAAAAGCCCAAACTAGAACTGAGGAAAACCATGATAGATAGATATAATAACCATAAACAGATAATCATAAACAGAACAATGGAGAAGAAAGATAAGAATAATAAAACACAAACATGACTACGATAATAATACTAAGGGTGACAATCAAGAATAAGAACCAGGCAGGGGTCTAAATGATACAGACAAAAACCATGATATTGAAACAAAACACAGAGGATCACACAATAATTAACGGAAAGCGTGGGCATGGTCTTAGGACCAACCTTTCTGTGTGGAGTTTGCATGTTCTCCCTGTGCTGCATGGGTTTATTCCGGGGGCTCCGGTTTCCTCCCACAATCCAAAGACATGCATGTTAGGTTAATTGGTTGTTCTAAAATTGTCCCTAGATATCTGTCTCCTATAGGCCCTTAGAATAGAGGGTTAGTACTAGTGAAGCACTTTGAGTGGTCTTTGAGACTAGAAAAACGCTATATAAGTACAGGTCCCTCCTTATCCCTTATCCCCAGATCCTGACAAAAGTTCTATTCTATTCTATTTTATTTTACCAGTATTTCTGTATGTCTGTATGGACGCAAGATGTATGACCATCACTGCTCAGAGCGACTCAGTCTGGAAAGCTTTCAATTAAATTTTGAGCCTGACTATATCTAGCCAGTATCGCTCAACCTCATACACAAGCTGAAGCTTCTTCCCTGCCATAAGGGAGTCGGTATGTATTTAGATGTTAAGCATTTCAAATAAAATCTTGTAGCAATTTTTGGGCATTTGAGCTAATATCTTTTGGCTTTTGGTGCAGTTTAGCCTTTTGCTTTCTCCTTCTATTAATAAATCAAGAAAAACTCTTTCCACTTTCAGCATTATTATTTTCTTTACAATTTTTTAAAAATAAAAGCTCTTCTCACCTGCAACATTTACAGTTTTCTCTGCTACTGAGAAGCACTTATGTTTTGCTCTGCATGTTACAGACTTCAGACGTTTCCACTGGTTCAGGGGAACTTTCACTTCACTGAAGATATGAGTTGCATTTTTGACATGGCTTGCTATGCTTCCATCATCCATTTGCCAGGTCACCTCAGCATCAAAGCTAGTGTGGACCAAACATGTTGCTGTAACCTCTGATGCTGACATCATTACAGTCTTGAAAGTTGGTATCTCCACATTAATGGAGGGAACAGAGTGTTCTCCTGCTGTTGGGAAGAATATGTGCATTAAAAAATACACATTTCATTCTAAATCATTTAACCTCATGTGCTTTGCCCGTACTTACTTAGACAAATATTTATTGTTTTTGTAAATTCTCTACTTTTGTGAACGGCCTTGCATGTGTAGTCGGAGCCTTTGTTCCACTCAGACATGTGTGGCTGAATCTTGCTGCTTAGACTGAAGGTCTTCTCTCCCTCCACACTCTGCAGTTTCCTTTGGACGAGCTTTGGGCTCATTAGTGTTTGGTCGCCTTGCTGCCAGGTCACTGTCAGCTCATCTGGAAAGAAGTCACTCAGACTGCAGATGAGTGTGACTGGTGATTTTTGCAAATCCCCTTCCCAGAGAGGGTACAGTGTGATGTTTGGAGAGACAGTTCGTTGCACTACAAAAGAGACATGGTATGAATTAGTGTTTGCATGCATCACGTAGAATAAATAAAATTGTATATATATATATATATATATATATATATATATATATATATATATATATATATATATATATATATATATATATACTGTATATCTTAGTCATACATACCTAGTTATCTTGTTAAATGACAAATGAATCTCAACTCTAGCTGTAGTACATTTATATTTATGCTAGATGGCAGAGTTTTACTGTTACACTGCGTGTCCCAGTCAAGTGGCGGTGAAGCTTGAAGTCTGTTGCACAGATGTTCAGCATGATATGGCAGAGTGAGCAGGGTTAGCAGCAAGAGGAAGCGTTGAGTAACACCCAGACTCCAAAAAAAGGACCAAAACCAAGAAGTGAAACAAGGCAAAGGGCAACGGAGCATCACGGACAGCAGGTGTGAAGAGGGGTTATGCCAGTAAGACAAACTCAGTTTACATCAGGTTATCACATACAGCTGCACAGTATTCAACCCCTAATGCAAATTATGTGTATTTTCAAAACTCGAAAACCAAACCAAGCAAGAAACATTCTAATTATTTTTTTTTTTAAAATAAACACCTTTTGCAATCTAATTTCCAGTGCAACTGCAGATTTGATTTTTAAGTCTTGAGAACAGAGACCCAGAACCTAACCAACTGTGAGGAGTATTTACATGCTGAACTGAACATGGCTGCATGTTACACAGTGAAATTTAAAAGAAAGTCAAACTATTAAAAAAGGAAAAATGATACAGTTGTGAGGCTTATATATTATCTTTTTTTTTATATGTAAATTGAAACATTCCAAACCAGTGCAAAAGATAAAGAAGTTAAAGGCAACATAACTGTATTTACTGAAATATTTATTTTCCAAAATCAAAAAAGAATTAGCAAATAACAGAAAACAAACTGCAGTTATTTACAGGCTGCTATGATTTCTATGAAAAATAAAAAAGTTCAGAAAACCATTAAAGCTTCTTTTAGACTCCTCCATCTTCATTTAACCTAAAAAGACACAAGATGTAAACACGGAAACAGCTTAGTAATCTGGCATCAAAATTATGCTCTTTATACTGTTTGGTAGGATGTAAATGTGAAATCATATTTCTTTGATTAGTTTTATTTTTCAGTTCAAAAATGTTCAAAAACTGTGCTTATCAAGGTAATTTGAAACAAAACTGGACATTTAACAACACCGTATAGTTAACCATTTGTCTTAGGAATTCTGATTTCTTTTTCTACTTTTTAATTTTTGCAATAATGTACTAAAAATTATAATATGGAAAAATTTAAAAATATTTTAAAAAAATGTTAAGATTTTTTTAAGCTGTAATGGGTTCAGGGAATGATACTAGTAGTAACTAGTTACATTTACTTTAGTAATAGTAATCAAGTAACTTTTTCACAAGATTGTGCTTTACTGAGTGGATTTATCGTTTTCACTCTTACCTAAAAACATTTTTTAGAAATGAAATTTACTTCCTCTAAAACACATTCAGTGTTACTCTTTGAGTTACTTTTGATTTCATACATTTGGTTATAAATACTCTTTATTTTCTCTTGTAATTTGTTCTTAACAGACATTTTTTTGTGAATTTATATTTTCATTTAAATCAGAGTTGAAATCAATGTCTTTTCTGGCTCTGGGAAATTTCATTTCTTAGGGTTCCAAGCAGCAGCTTTGGGAAATTTGTTGCTTTTGTTCTGATTCTTTTTCATTATTATTTTATTCTCCACTAAAAGTGCATGTACACAAAAATGGTAATATGCAGACACATGAAATTTTGCAGTCTGGTCAGAAATTACAAAAAGGCTTATACTCTAAAAATGATTTTTTGTGCACCATAATTTAAAAAAATGTGAAGTTAGAATGAACTCCTCCTTGGCCATTCATTCAAACTGTTTTAAATCATCTGCAGACACTGACAGTGAAAAGCTGTTAAAATTACCCCAAAATGCTGGTGTCAACCTGTTTTGATTTTCTAGGCCAGTCAAGTTGTACAGTTTCTCTTTGGCATGTATTGTCTGATTTACCTTCTGATTTAGTGATCCAAACTCGATGAAACTTCACACTCACAATTACAACAGTGTTGTTCAGCAGAACACCAAATTTCACAGTCCTGTTCATGTTCCATAGACCATCTTTTTGAAATGTCTATCAGCGTTTGTGTCTTGTCAATGGAACATTTTGTCAATGTGTGAGAAAGACTGTAAACTAAAGCAGTGTTGTGTTGTAGTGGGAAAGGTATTTTTTCTGGTATGGTGGACGTCCAGGTTTGAATCTTCCCAGGGAAGTCTGAACAAAAACTGAAGTACATGCTTCTCCTGTGCATTTTAAAACCTCATGTGTAGCACACTTTAAGTGTGTGTGAAGGCTGTTAAATAGAACCAAACCTGGGAGTCTACAGCTGCTTGGAACCTGATGAGCGCCACTTATGGCTGTATTTAGTGTCTAGTTTCTATAAGATATACACTCCAGTGCAGTAAAGCATAATCGTCACATTTAAAATGACAATGGCTTAAAATATTTCACTTTACATCTTAAATTGTGAGGATTAAATTAAAGGGAGCATTGATATTTTGAGAACTGCTCTCTTACGCCCGTTGACTATGACTACTCTCAGTTATGTTTGAATGATAAAAAAGCTGCAGGTTTTCAACATTAATAAAAATAACCTAATGTTGTCTTTTAATGTTAGTGTTATATAAAAGCACTGTCCAGGTTGGTTCCTGGTTAAATCCAAACTAGCGTGTGCCAGAAACTGAGAAGGATTCATCATTACCTTATTGACAGTGGTTCCAATGGTAAAGAGTAAAGTGATGAGGAAGAGAAGGATGAAGGTGAGCGCTGTGCTTGCCATGTTGTCCTGTTCTGCCTCAATAGAACTCTTCCATTCAGCGTCAGTTTCAGACAGATCAGCTGGATGTACAGTAATTATTCAGTTAATAACAATCTTTGAACAAAACCGCCACACACTAACCCCTAAATATCGTCATTTTATAACCCAAGGGGGATTTTATCTGTAAACGTGAGCACACTGAACGGCCCAATAGTACACTGACCCTGACTTGCTTATGAGCGACCCCTCCATTAAAGTGGCATATGTGACTTGGCTTGTGAATCAGAATATTCATAATTTGATTACAAGAGTTTGAGTCGAGCTTTTTTTTCTGTCCTGGTAGATGTGCAAGATCCAGTAGAGGAAATGCAGACACAGAGGAGACAAGTCACAAAGACAGAGACTCTCTGCTGACTTAAGACTGATGTGGTGCTATTGAAGGGAATACAATGTGATGTGGAATGTTCTCTCTATTATTGTTGTCTGTAAAAATGTTGCTATATAAGTTTAAATTAAGATAAGATAAGCCGTTATCATGCAGGAGATAAGATTTTCTCCTGCATGAGAATACCAGTGTAACAATGAACACAGAAACATTGATGACATACAACAAACAACATACTTGCAATGTTTTATTTAATTTGAATCTGCATTAAAAGGCACAAACACAATGTCATATCACAAACAGCAAACACTGAACAGGCAACAGAAGACAGCGTGACACAGAACCACATCTACTAGGCCTTGCACGTGTCGGGGACGTTCATGTTGAGGTTGACAAAGTTGGTATTCGCTGATGTCCGGTACCCAGTGGACCTGACAATGGCTTTAGTGCTGTTGGCCACAGATTCGTGGTAAACTACACAACTATACATCACACCTTTATCCTCCCACTGTTTAGAGGTAAGGAATAAGTGGCTGTAAGCAGAATAGGTTCCATGGTTTTCTAGGGCGTTGGTGGTACTGAACGTGTAATCAGAGTTTACTGGCAAGTCGTCAACAAGCCAAGACACAAAAATCTCCTGAGGGAAGAAGTCTTTCATGTAGCAAGTCAGGGTCACGCCATTGATTCCAGTATGTTTGCTGGTATGTTCTAAGGGGGGCAGCATAAAGACTGAAGGACGCTGAGGTGCTCCTCCTGCAAGCATTGAAGAGCAAGACCTTATGTCATGCATAAAAACAACACAAACACTGGATGGCATCTGTGTTACATGTGTAACACTTAAAGTACAATATAAGCGATAACAAAAATAATGCTGGTAGTCTTACTCATATTCCTTTCGTATGATTTTTTCACTGGTTCCAGCCAGTTTGAATGTTCTACAACACAGTAGACTTTTATCCCTCTGCTCCATTCGTCATAGGTGATGTCAAGCTGGGAGACATACGTATTGGCCTTCCTTTTCATTGGACTTCCAACAAGTTGATTCTTCCCGCTCTCATCCTCCCAGGTGATGTTAATGAGTTTACCACGGTTCAGTGTGGCTTCACACATCACGGTTCCTGTTCCATTCAAAAACATGTCCCTTGTTGACGGGCCGTTCACGTTTATGTCCACGTCTCCAGTAGGACATTCACCACCGCCTGAAGAAATAAGAGGGGAAAAAATGCACACATAGAATACAGATAATCTTCATAAACATATGTGTTGCTTTTTTTTTTTTTTTCTAAAAAAGAGAAACAAAGGGAAATAAGAATGTACTAACCGAGGGTGGGCTCTTTGAATGTGACAGATACATTCCTGTAGAGTTCAGCACCTTTTTCTCCCTTTCCCCTAAACTCACATGTGAATGTTGCACCGTCATCCAACTCATTGGAGTTCACTGTGAGAAGGCTTGCTGCACTGAACAGTGTAGTTCCGTTCTGGTCCTTTCTTCCTTCAGAAACTACTTTGATCTCATCTCGCTTGCTGGTCATTTCCGCTCCATTTTTCAGCCATTTGAAGTTATGTTCTTTGGGAGAAAAATCTTTGGCAAAGCAGGAGAAGGAAGGATCACTTCCTTCTTCAGTGGAGGAACACACTTTTAGAGTCGGCTCCTTATAAACCACCACTGGAAAAAAAGAAACACATACACATATATATGTATGCAGAAGCAGATATCATATATGCAGAAGCTAAGGTGGAAAAACGTAATGCTGCAGTGCGTTATAATGCCCGGGTTAACTGCAGACTTTGGCTGTGTATCATGTGGTTGCACCCCCTCAGGTGAATGTTTCCTATAGTGTTTCTAAATTAGATCTTGACAGAAATCAAACAACAGAACTTTGATGTCCGCTTCTGCATATACATTGACCAGCAAGCGAACACAGACTTAACGGGAATGTTAATTGTGTTAAATATTGACGCATGTGAAAATGGTGACAGGCACTAAGGAAAATCCGAGATGATGCAGACAGGTGGGAAAAAAGCACAACATAAAACAGGTTCGGGGACATGCAGTGTATTAGTGATCAATAAAACAGATGCCATCAACAGCTAAATATACATGACCAAATAAAAGCTTACCTGCGTACATTTAGCTTCTTCGGTGGTTCATTTCCAAACAATTAAAGCATTAAAACATATGTAATTCAATGATGATACAAATTGATTTTGTACCATTTCATTATTTGAGTCAGACATTTTGATATCATGTTTAATATCATAATATCATCATAAAGCATGCCTCACTACAAATTTCCAGAAAACACGCATACGACATCATCTTTTAATGATCTCTGTCTAAATACTACTCCTACTACTACCAGTAGTGATTTGAGGGTGAATGTCATATATATATATATATATATATATATATATATATATATAAGCTTGGAATATATTGAATGAACTTTAGAATATACTGACTGAAAAACACACACACACACACACACACACACACACACACAAATTGCAAGTTTGGCAATTTTTTCTTGTAAATTTCTGACTTTTCTTAAAAATGTGTTTTCCCCTCTTTTCAAATTTCATGAGTTTTTTTTAACTCACACAAATTTGTAACTTATTTTTTCTTGTAAATTTATGACTTCTGTAATTATAATCTAGCATATTATTGGACCTATATCCATGGAAATTTGTACTTCACTTATGTTTATAGCTTATGCTAAATTTGTGGATATCCACCACCAAACCTCACCTTATTAAAAATAACAATTAACGGTAACACTTTATAACACAGCCTGTGAAATTACAGGGTGCTTTCTGTGCACTTTCATTTGTGTAAAACAGTGTTAGTACAGTGAAATATCAGGGTAAAAAGCTGTGTTTTTTTAAAAAAAATAATTGAGTATTTTGCACATCACAAAATACCTGTATAACACAGCCCTACCCAATGAGCACCGGGTAATTCTGGGGTAGTTATGAAATTAGAATCAAAGTATTTTGGAGTATTTACACTTAAGATTAGCTTGAACAATTAAAGCTGTCTCACGCATGGAAACTGTGGGAAGAAGTCGTTACAATATTACTACAGCATACCCACATGGCAAATACAGGGTACTTATATGATGAGTATATGCACTTATAGGGTAACAACAAAATATTTTTATTTTAAAAAAAACATGGCTTGTTGTCCTGTTATTTCACCATACGAACACAGTTTTACACTAGTACTTTCACTGAAAGTACACATGAAGTACTCTGTAATTTCATAGTCCTTCACATCTGTGTTATGTAGTGTTACCCAAATCACCTGCTGACTACTACTACTAATAATAATAGTAATAATAATAAGCAATAATAAGCAATAATAATAATAATAATAATAATAATAATAATAATAATAATAATAATAATACACCAATAACAGTTTTTTACTCTATTATCTATATTTTTATCTTCATCAGATCAGATGTGGTAATATACACAGAATATTCTTTTAACTTATCAATGTGCTTCTCAATAATATATGTAACTGATTTTATGATTGAATTTTATAACAGATGTTATTTTAATCTACAGCCAATCATGAAGACTTTGACGAGAGAAATCCTGTTTTTAAATTTAAACATGACAAAACTGTTTTTGGTCCTTGTGTAAGTTTAACATATACTCACATTAACTGATTAGAACTAAAAACAAGTGCTGAAAAACAATTATTCATTACTTAGCATAAGTCTTACTTGGCTTCTGAACTGGAACAGTCACACTTCCAGCAGTGTGACTGACGGCACATTGGAAAGTTTCTCGGTTGTCCCATTCCGTTCTCTTTACTCGGACTTGACTGATTCCGGTATATTTGTCTCCTTTCAGTGTTGGCGGGTACTGAATTAAGTCAGTCAAGGCAGCACCGTTTTTGGTCCATGAGAAAGTCACTGAGGACGGGGTGAAACCAGTGGCCAGGCAGGCAAGAGTGACTGTGTTTCCAGTCCCAGAACCACATGGCATCAGAGGAAACACAGTGGGTCCGGTTGGAGATGCTGAAAAAAAGAAAAATCTGTTGACTATAACTGTTATGGAATCATATAAAACAAACCCTCACAAAATTAGTTTAGTTTATTGGTTTATTTGTCAGGGACAGTTTACAGAAAAAAACATTAAACACAGGGTCAAGATGCTCTGCACCGGATTATAGCAGATTATAGTTAAACAGACGTCACAAGAGTTGATTCTGTAGAGTTACAATGGAGACTTACCTTTCACCAAACCTCAAAGATTTATCGACAGGCTCTTTGATTCATTAAAATCAACTCACCACAATAACACGTTTTTGGTCTTCGATATGTTATTGTAACCAAGTAGACAGACAGTATATAGAACAATACAGGGGTGATCAATCACGGAGCATTCTCACACTTTCATTCACACATTCAATGGCAAATTTATACAAAAATCCATCACTTTAGATCAGTTCCAGCAGTTATGAATGAGATTGAACAGTTTCCTTACCTGATGTAACAGTCACCGTCGTACCCTTTCCCCAGTAGTCAAAAGCACCGTAGCACAGTGCTGAATTTACTCAGCCAATAGCATAAAAAGTCTACTCTACTGACGCCCATGGCAGAAAGACTTATTCTCATTTATTTTTAACACACTGTTTTAAAAAATTCTCTAATTTGACACAAAAAAACATTAAAGTAACACTGGTCGATATGAACGTTTTACACAGATTTACAGAAAATCACTAACTTCCTTTGTGGAAAAGTTTCACTAACAGAAAAGGTTTTAATTAAAAAAAAAAGCCAAATTTGACCGTTTGGAAAATGAAATCTTACCTGATGTTACTGTTACCGTGGTGCCTTTTCCCCAGTAGTCAAAAGCCCAGTTGTCACAGTTAATATAGTCTATTGAAGCCTCTGACAAAAACTGACTTACTGTGAATTAACACTTTATGACACAGTTGGTTCGAAAATGATTAAATATTCTCTAAAATACCATTTTCATTTAGTTCCAATTCAAATAATAATAAAAAAATCTGACAACTTAAAAAAAGATTGGTAATACAATTTTAGGATTAATTATTTCTTTTAAAATTAGAGACGGTAAAAATTCTTACCTGAGGTGACAGTGACCGTGGTGCCTTTTCCCCAGTAGTCAAAACCGTAGTCACAGTATAAAAAAGTGTTCAGAACTACATACAAAAACCTGCCCACTTCTGTACTTTATGGTTTTATGATTATCTACATTCCTGGATGCATTTCAAAAAACACTTCAACTTAACATGATTCAGCACCAGAATTTACACAGGTGATTTTTGAACAGATTCACAATATTCCAGAATGACTGTATTGCCTCACAAATGCAACTCCGTAATAAAATTTAAAGCCCTGTCACTGTTTTAACCATAATTTGTAATGGAAAAAACAAATCTGTCCTAACTTAACCATTGTGCCTTTCCCCCAGTACCCAAAAGCACTGTCACGGTATAAATGTTCAATATACAACAACAAGAACCTCAGAGTTGCATTTGTTGGCCTTAATGTTCTAAATTTAAGGAATATGCAGTCAGAAAGCTCCTCTTACCTGCTGTAACCGTGACCGTCGTTCCTTTCCCCCAGTAGTCAAAAGCATTGTCACGGTGCAGCGTTTTACAGCACTCATCATACAAAATTAAGCTCTGCAGGCATGCATTGGAGCCTCTAATATTCTCACATTGTGATCACAGTGTTTAGATTATGAGTAGAAAAAGCTTTTTTACCTGATGTCACGGTAACCGTCGTTCCTTTTCCCCAGTAGTCAAAGTAGTCATCACAGTGATGGGATTCAGTGGCGCTTAGGTGCAAAAATGACTTGCATCTGATTACATGATGACATGATGACAAGATTACACCTGACCAATATATTCTCTACACAACCGTTTAACCATACATTTGATTTTGCTAACAATCAGATTTGCTTATGTGTGCAAAATAAAGTCAAGATAACTATAGTGAGAGAAAAATAAGACATTGAATCTAAACCAATTTGGATTTTTACTCACAAAAATTTACTAGAAAATGTGTTATTCCCCTCCATCACCCCCAGTTAGCCAAAGTAGCTGTGGTGATGGAAGATTTAAGATGCCTTCTCATACAAGTAGTTTCAGCGTTCAGATAAGAAAATGTTACAGGTTTCCCTGACCACTGAACTCATATTTAGTATTATCAGTTCCCCTTGAGATGTGTGATTTCCTGTGGTTTGGGTTATATGTTTGTTTCATGACACTTCCTGTTCTCCTTCTCAACTGCTCTTTTTAGACCAAGTAGATACATAATTCAGCCAGAAAGAGTTGATAGAACATCTGGGGCCTTATAACAATGATCTAAAATGTGCCCTTTTTCTTTGTCAGTTTGTATTTCACACATTGTGACCCAGTTTTCATACTTTGGTTCCTTTGGACTTTTAGTTCATGTTTCTGTTACGTTTGAGTTGACTCTAGCTGTGCCTTGACATTGTTTCCCATTTTGTTCTTAAGTTTCTCAGTAACCACTGGGTTTAATTTAGTGTGTATTTCTGTAGGTAGCTCCCCTGTCCTGCTTATTATACAGATGCATCTCAATAAATTAGAATATCACCGAAAAGTTGATTTATTTCAGTAAGTCAATTCAAAAAGTTAAGATTACCTAAGACCAATAAAAAAAAAGTGTTTTTTAAAAGAAATGTTGGCCTATTGAAAAGTATGTCCATGTACACACTCAATACCTCTGGCGTGTCATGAAGGCAAACAGCCTGTGGTACTGCTGAGGTGTTATGGAAGCCCAGGTTGCTTTGTAGAGTAGAGTAAACTTTATTGTCCCTTAAGGGAAATTTGTCTGTTGTGGCGGAGACTATACACAGCCTGTGAGCATTCTCTCACACCCAGAAAGGCAGGAGGAAACAGGAGAACAATGGACTGAGTGAAGAAGGTCACCGGGAGGTACAGACTGGACAGTTAGTTCTATACAGCCCCCGGGGAGAGGAAGATTAACCGGGAGCCGCGGAGAGACTAAGGTGTTGAAGCGGTGCCCGTGTATGTTATGTTAATGATGTGCATTGTCTGGCAATCTGTATGTTAATGTGCTGCATTTCTCTTTATGTATGAGGGTAGGAAGTGCTGAGTCTCTGCAAATGGGAATAAAAGTATAAAAGAGAGATGTACAGATACCCTGATAGCAGAGCTATGAAGTGTGTTTGCTGTATGTTGTTGGAGAAAAATAAAGCCTTGTATCGTCCAGCTAGTTGACTTTGACCATTCCTTTTTCTCCACAGTGGTAACCCTTGACGTGCCATTGTCATAAACTTCCCCCTGCGCTTCTCACAGCGCACGGAGGAAGAGAAGGAAAAGGGAGGATTTAAATGCAGGGTTCACCAAACACACATTTATTGACACAGATTAACTGACTATACAAAATGGCTAGGCAGCTCGGGTTACTGAGAGTAGTCCAAGACGCTCGGCAGAACGGGGAGAAAGCGTAGCAGTAGTGTCGCAAAAGGAAATGCTATCAGCGTAGCGACACAACCGCAAACAGAAACGCTAACGTTACTCACAGTGCCAGAGCAGTCCAAATCCTCACAGCGAGCACAAACCTTCAGTGACGAGATGGTCACATGACGGAGAACAACCGTGTGACTTGTGCAATGGTCCAGCGGTGTTTGACTAGCAAAGAGCTGCTTAAGTACAAACACCACTGGCCTAACAAATAGGGAACACCTGGGCGAGGCGCAGGAAAGATAATTACAGGGGCACACAGCTGACTGTCAGAGAGAGGGGGGCGTGGTCGGACTGGTGAATGTTAGACAGCGCCCACCAGAAAGTGGGTCAAACAGCTGCCTAACGATCGCTGGCCAGAGCAGCGGCCAAGCATAGAAATAGTGACACACAGGACAGAAATCAAAACACAACATAAGACCAAGAACGATCAGAACCGAGCCCACAGGACAATACAGGCTTGGTTCATGACAGCCATGGAGCGCCTATCCCTTCCTCCACACTGGTGAACTCGATATACCCTGGAGAGCGCTGGCCTATTTCTTTCTCCACACTGGCAACCTGAAGGGCCAGGGAGAGCGAGCCACACTGGGACCCAAGACGTGCCATGGCTAGCGAGCCAAGCATCGCCCCGGAGCCTGGAGGGAGAACATCAGCGCCGCCTGTGCTATTTCAGTCAAGCTCCTGAACTTCTGACTTCACAACCCGCCAGCGTGGTCTTCACAGATGGAAGCCCAGCCCACTCCATGGGATAACTATGGATGACACAAAATGCTGCAACGTGGTCGCTGCGCCGGACATGCGCCATGCACCAGGGACAAGCTGGCTCCAAGAACTTATATATTGTACTCAGCCACTGCAAATCCCCGGGGAATAGGGCCGATCGCCTTCCCCGGATCCTTTATGCCTGCGCTACGCACCTAAAGGAGTCGGGTAGCCTCACCGAAAGGACTGATATTTGTTTCTCAGCCGCTGCGCATCCCATGTATATGTATATACAGTATATATATATATATATACACACACGTATATATATGTGTATATATACACACGTATATATACGTGTATATATATTGGTCACTTAAAAATTTCCTTATTTTTGAAAGAAAAGCACTTTTTTCAATGAAGATAACTTTAAACTAATCAGAAATACACTCTGTACATTGCTAATGTGGTAAATGACTATTCTAGCTGCAAATGTCTGGTTTTTGGTGCAATATCTTCATAGGTGTATAGAGGCCCATTTCCAGCAACTATCACTCCAGTGTTCTAATGGTAAAATGTGTTTGCTCATTGCATCAGAAGACTAATGGATGATTAGAAAACCCTTGTGCAATCATGTTAGGTCTGCAATGCTGTAATTGCTGCAAATGGAGGATTCTTTGACGAAAGCAAAGTTTGAAGGAAAAAATTATTATTTCAAATACAAATCATTATTTCTAACCTTGTCAATGTCTTG
Source organism: Pholidichthys leucotaenia (assembly GCA_020510985.1). Classification (NCBI taxonomy): domain Eukaryota; kingdom Metazoa; phylum Chordata; class Actinopteri; order Cichliformes; family Pholidichthyidae; genus Pholidichthys; species Pholidichthys leucotaenia. The sequence continues at coordinate 366,057,684 of CM035838.1, forward strand.
ACTATATTTTCTATTCATTTTACAACTCATGGTGGTAAATAAGTGTGACTTTTCATGGAAAACACAAAATAATTGTCTGGGTGACCCCAAACTTTTGAACGGTAGTGTATATATGTGAGTGTGTGTGTGTGTGTGTGTGTGTGTGTGTGTGTGTGTGATCCTGTACATTCAAAAAACATGTCATACACACCTTATCACCAAACAAATACCGTATTGTCCTCTTACATATATTTTTTCTTTTTTTTAAATTCCCCTTCTCTCTATTTCTCTTTTGTCTGTGGATGTCTGAAGTGAGTTTCGATCTAAAAACATCAGTTTTTACCAGCATTTCAGTACACGTTTGCCAAAGGAGCTTAACTTAGCCTGACTTAGGTGAACTCTGCATAACTTAGCCTAGCGCTCAAGAACTTTAACAAACCGAATACAACTTTTGTCAACATTTATTTGGCAACGACAAATTTTCAGCATGCTGAAAATTCTCAACGAACACAACTTTTGCCAGCGTTTGCCAACAAACACCAACTATCATTAACTTTTATCAACTTTTGCCGGCGGAGCCAGACATTTGCCAAAACATCAGTAAACATTGGTCCAAACATTGTAGTGTGAATCCACTCAAAAAAGCAGGTCCCGGATGACAGTAAGCCTCCACAAACACTGCTCTTTATATGAGCATTGCCTGACGCTGATGTCAGCTGAACTGCGCTGAGTATTCTTAGCTTAAGTTAACGCAAGTTGGCAACTGCTAGACATACACTAGCCTAAGTTGGCAAAAGTTTGACAACGCTGGGAAATGCTAGCAAAAGTTTGAAAAAGTAATTTCACCAATGTTTGAACTGATTTTTCAAAACGTCAGTAAAAGTTGGTCCAAACGTTATAGTGTGAACTCAACTTTAGGTTTGCCAGACTCTCGCATCTCTCCTCTGCATATTTACTTACATAAATCTTTGTAATAAAGATCATTGTTCACATCTATTATTGCTTTCTCCTGTCTGCTTTTGGGTCTCACACCCCCATCCATAACACTTAACACCTCTATACTTGATCTGAATAATCTGTCTCTACTAACTGGTTATGTACCTCAAGCCTTTAAGTTAGCTGTAATTAAACCATTGCTTAATAAGTCTACTCTTGATCCATATATTTTAGCTAATTATAGGCCCATTTCAAACTTTCCTTTCATTTCCAAAATCCTTGTAAAGGCTGTTTTAAAACAATTAACTGCCCATTTGCAGAACAACGGATTGTATGCACAGCAACTCACCCTTGGTCAGGGGATCCTGGGTTTGACCCAGCCCCCGACTAACAGTGATCTGTGTGGAGTTTGCATGTTCTCCCCGTGTCTGCGGGGGTTTACTCCGAGATTTCTCCGGTTTCCTCCCACATGCCAAAAACATGCAAGTTAGGTAAATTGGCATCAAACTGGGGATTCTAAATTGTCCTTAGGTATGAATGTGAGACTGAATGGCTGTCTGTCTCTCTGTGTTGGCCCAGCGATGGACTGGCGATCTGTCCAGGGTGTACCCTGCCTCTCGTCCAAAGATACTGGGATATGCTCCAGCCCCCCCCCCCCCCCCCCGCGGCCCAAAAAGGATTAAGCGGAAGAAGATGGATGGATGGATGGATGGATTGTATAAAGAATTTCAGTGTGGCTATAGAATACAGCACAGAAACAGCTTTAGGCAAAGTTACAAATGACCTCTTTATTGCCTCTGACAATGAACTTGTCTCTGTGCTCATCCTGTTAGATCTGAGTGCTGCATTTGACACCATTGACCATACAATTTTGTTCCATAGACTTGAACACATCATTGGGATCAAGGGAACTTCTTTGGCCTGGTTTAAATCGTATTTATCAGATTCCAGTTTGTACATGTAAATGATATGTCTTCCACACTTTCTCAAGTTAATTATGATGTTCTTCAGGGTTTTGGTCTTGGACCAGTTTTGTTTACCTTATAGTGCTTCCACTGGGCACTATTATCAGAAAACACAATGTGAATTTTTACTGCTGACACACAGATCTATTTAGCCAAGGACACTAAAAACACTCTTCAGTTAGTGAAATTACAGGGGTGCCTTGAAGACATAAAGGCCTGGATAACTGGTAACTTCCTTATGTTAAATTCAAGCAAAACTGAGGTAATTGTTTTTGGCCCTAAAAATGTCAGAGATTCCCTGTCTAACCATATAGTTACACTGGATGGCTTTACCTTGGCATACAGTATATATGTACTGTAAATTATTTATAAACTTCTTGTAATAGCTTTTAATACTTTATTTAAATTGTCTTACCCATGAAGGACCCTGGGGGTGGGGGTGGGGTGGGGAAAGAAAAGAGAGGAACAAGTAGAGAAGACAGAGTAACATAACTGAAACAAACCAAAGGCATACTGTTTCTTCTACTGAAAAGGTCTCATTACAAGTCTGGTATCTGTACCTGTTAAAGGAGAGACATGTGTGTGTGCACATGTGTGTGCATGTGTATGAAAGTTTGCACAAAGTAAATGTGTGTGTTTGAGTGGTTTGCCAGGAAACATATAAAGAGAGTGGCAGGTCACAGCAACACCCAGGAAGCCCAGGCATCTGCCCTAGGAGGCATGGCTGAGGGAGGTCGGGCTGCCATGCACCGTGAACTTCAAGTACTTTATTTGGGTCCAGTTCCCTCCAAATCATGACACTATGCTGTACTGTGTTTCATCACATAATAGCAGAGTCTTTAATACAGGGTCTTCTTTGTGGTTTTCTTTCCTGAATTATCCTCACTTAACACTCTTTTTTGGCACAGAACTGTACTGCTGCTCACTGCTTGTCACCTCTTTTCTTAGCTTGGCTTCAGTAACTCCATACCATATCTTCATAATGTGACTGATCAATTTAATGCATTTGTAGTTACTATCGCTCTGAGCATCACCCTTATTTTTGAAAATTGGTACCATTACCCTTTTCCACTTCCCCTTGCATTATCTCACTCTCCAAGACTGTGCTACACAATCTGGATAAGAAGCCAACTACCATCTCTCCTAAACATCTCCATGCCTCCACAGGTATGCCATCTGGACCAATTGCCTTTCCACTCTTCATTTATTTCTTAGCTGCCCTCACTTCCACCTTGCAAATCCTCTGAATTTCCTGATTCAGATCAACCTGATCTGTCCTTCACCCATCATTCTCTTCAGAATCAGAATAATCAGAATAAACTTTATTGCCAAGCATGTAAAAAACACACGAGGAACTTGACTTGACATTGGTGCGCATGCGCGCGACACAACGACACGGCAGCCATAATAGGCGCCTCATCAAACAGAGATAGATAAGAAAGGGAGGGGAAGGGAGGGAACGACACAAGGGAGGAGGAGAAAAAAAACTTCGTTATCAAAATACAGCTTATTTTTAAGCAGATTATGATTACAATGAAAAAAAATCTCTCAATAGCACAGAGCAACAACTCAGAATTTCACAAGACACAAGAGAGCAGTGTACAGTATATCTTTAATCAGTTCATGAATCAATGTGTGTGCGGTGTTGAGCAGTGTTGATGATAATAAGAGAGACCCAAGGACCCTTGGCAGAAGATGTTTTGTCTGTCTGGCGCCCAGTCTTATCTGGCGCTGCAGCTGGCTGTCCAAGGCCTTGTGCTCATGATTTTGAAAAAACACAGTCTGCAGACAGCCAGGAGGAATTTTCATGGGGAATAATAATGCCAAATAGGACTGATCACAGAGGAGACTTGTATTTCTTCTGTAGATTCAGTACATTAATCCTTCATTGCGCAGCTTTGAATTCGTCGTGGAAAGACCTGAGCGAACCCATGATGTAATCCACCAAGACAGTTCTCCAGTAGTCGCTATCAGGGTCTTCTCCAGTTTCTCAATTTGTTGGATGCACCTCGCCTGGCCAGCATTTTGATAGGTTGAATCCATCTTCAGCAATTTACGGTAAACCAAGACAATTCCCGTCCCAATCAGAATTATCCCAATCACCAAGATTACGAAGATAAACAAATCTTCAATATCTTCGATAGAGAGATTAGAGAGACACAGCATTTTCCAATTACCTGTGTCACATAGATAGCCCACTGGAGCCGTTCCAGCGGGGCAGACAGCTTCCCCCGGAGCACTTTTCCTTGTTGAAAAAATAGTGTCAATTGTGTTCAAAGCCCAGCTTATTAACTCCATAATTTCTTTTCGGCGGTCACAGTTAGACGCAGACAGACAACAGCAAGCTGGGATCCAGTAGTAGGAGGGGAGGAAAAAGTCAGCAGGAGAGAAGAAAAAAGCGTCTGCTCTCTTGGGAGGGCGGAAGTTTCTCAAAATACTCCTTTCATCTTCCCAACACACTAGCCATGTTTCCATATGCAAAATTTCTTCAATCTGATTACACTTCAGATCAGAACTTTACTGTTTACGTGGACCCTGAAAAAGCTGATCCACTTATGACGCGCATTTACATGTGTCACACGTTTGACTAAATCATGTTGACATGTGCAAAATTGCCTGACATTCCGGAAATAGTAAAGATAGATAGATAGATACTTTATTTCGAACAAAAAATAAAACAAAAACAAAACAAATGACAAGTGCAATAAAGTAACAGTATACAGTGTTCGAAAGGGAGAAGGAAGAAGTGAACACTTAATAATTCCATCTCCTCTTTTCCATAAACACAACCCATGTGAAATATATACAAATTACCACATTTAAGACCCCAAGTAAACAATTAACTATATTTTGTACATATCAACATTAACACCCATCCATCCCAACATACATACAGTCCATACATCAAAACCAGCCCCAAACACAGATATACACAGTGCTGTCCCACCCACCATTCCAAAGTGTCCCATAGTGTCCCAGAGTGAACATAATGAATCGTACATATAAATACTACCCTTCTAACATATATTCTTTCAGCAAATAATGTCTATACCTCTTTTTGAACTGATTTCTGTTTGTACATAGTTTCATTTCCGGCTCCAGACTGTTCCACAAATCCACCCCACAGACAGATATACACATACTTTTCTTAGTTGTTCGTATCTTGGTTTTTGTAAAGTTTAAGTCTCCTCTCAAATTATAATCATTGTCTCTTTTTTCAAATATTTTTTGTATATTAGTTGGGAGTTGATTACTAATTGCCCTGTACATGACTTGTGCTGTCTTAAATTTAACTGAATCCATGAACTTTATGACATGTGACTTTAAAAACAATGAATTGGTATGGTCTCTATATCCTACATTATTTATTATCCTTAACTGATTTCTGTTTGTACATAGTTTCATTTCCGGCTCCAGACTGTTCCACAAATCCACCCCACAGACAGATATACACATACTTTTCTTAGTTGTTCGTATCTTGGTTTTTGTAAAGTTTAAGTCTCCTCTCAAATTATAATCATTGTCTCTTTTTTCAAATATTTTTTGTATATTAGTTGGGAGTTGATTACTAATTGCCCTGTACATGACTTGTGCTGTCTTAAATTTAACTAAATCCATGAACTTTATGACATGTGACTTTAAAAACAATGAATTGGTATGGTCTCTATATCCTACATTATTTATTATCCTTATAGCTCTTTTTTTGTAATGTGCATATTGACTGTAGGTTGGTCTTGTAGGTGTTTCCCCAAACTTCTACACAGTAGTTAAGATAAGGTAGAAACAGTGAATTGTACAGTAAGAACAATGATTTATAGTCCAAGATGTGTCTTGTCTTCCCCAGTATCCCTATACATTTTGCCAACTTGGCCTGGATGTGACTGATGTGAGGTTTCCAGCAGATTTTATTGTCTAGCGTCACCCCCAGAAACTTATAATAAGAAAATAAGCCTTAATAAGCCTTTATTAGTCTCACAATGGGGAAATTCCAGGATTGCAACAGCACAGGGACAGGGACAGCCCTGTGCAACAGCACAGGGATAGCAACACTCAGAGCAATAATTTAGAAGATAAGAAAATAAGAGCAGTGAATATACATATGTACACATAAATATATAAATATACAGTATATACACAATGCGGAGCATTGTAGCTAGATGGACTAAACAGCATAACCGTCTATTTAGTTACCCTACATGGTATGAACATGTACCCATACATATTGTCACCCTCCATAGCGACTGATATTGCCCTAGTTGTATACTGGAGGGGACCATTTGTGTAAGTCTGTTGTATCTTTTGCATTCAATACTATTAGGTCGTCATGTTTTTTGCTATCTCTGTGAGCAGCCCTGCTTAGGTTATACAGTCTGACAGCCGTAGGTAGGAAGGACCTGCGAAACCTCTCGGTCACGCACTTAGGATGATGTAGTCTACTGCTAAATGAGCTCCTCAGTGCATTCAGTATGTCGCAATAACTGTATAATAACTTCAGTAACTGTATAATAGATTTTTGAAATAAGGGCTGACCCGGCTAGCTAGTTGAGTTAGCACAGGCTAATAACAATTGCAAGTTTACGAGTTTTACTGCACATACGTATACAAGAAAAACAGCTGACAAAAAAACCCCCCAAAAAACACTGACTACAGAATCTGTTATCTTGAGTGGTAAAATGAACACAAAATGTGTTCATCAAACAAGTTTAAATATTAGACAAAGATAACACAAGTAAACGCAACATGCAGTTTTTAAATGAAGGTGTTTATTATTAAGGGTAAAATAAAATCCAAACCTACATGGCCCTGTGTGAAAAAGTGATTGCCCCCTAAACCTAATAACTGGTTGGGCCACCCTTAGTAGCAACAACTGCAATCAAGCATTTGTGATAACTGACAATGAGTCTTTTACAGTGCTGTGGAGGAATTTTGGCCCACTCATCTTTGCAGAATTGTTGTAATTCAGCCACATTGGCCAGTTTTCGAGCATGAGGCGCCTTTTTAAGGTCATGCCACAGCATCCCAATTGGATTCAGGTCAGGACTTTGACTAGGCCACTCCAAAGTCGTTATTTTGTTTTTCTTAAGCCATTCAGAGGTGGACTTGCTGGTGTGTTTTGGATCATTGTCCTGCTGCAGAGCCCAAGTGCGCTTCAGCTTCAGGTCACAAACAGATGACAGGACATTTTCCTTCAGGATTTTTTTGGTAGACAGCAGAATTCATGGTTCCATTTACCACAGCAAGTCTTCCAGGTCCTGAAGCAGCAAAACAGCCCCAGACCATCACACTACCACCACCATATTTTACTGTTGTATGATGTTCCTTTTCTGAAATGCTGTTACTTTTACGCCAGATGTAATGGAACATACACCTTCCAAAAAGTTCAACTTTTGTTTCGTCAGTCCGGAGTATTTTCCCAAACGTCTTGGGGATCATCAAGATGTTTTCTGGCAAAACTGAGACGAGCCTTTATGTTCTTTTTGCTCCGCAGTGGTTTTCGTCTTGGAACTCTGCCATGCAGGCCATTTTTGCCCAGTCTCTTTCTTATGGTGAAGTCATGAACACTGACCTTAGCTGAGGCAAGTGAGGCCTGCAGTTCTTTGGATGTTGTTGTAGGGTCTTTTGTGACCTCTTGGATTAGTTGTCGCTGCGCTCTTGGGGTAATTTTGGTCGGCTGGCCACTCCTGGGAGGGTTCATCACTGTTCCATGTTTTCGCCATTTGTGGATAATGGCTCTCATTGTGGTTCATTGGAGTCCCAAAGCTTTAGAAATGGCTTTATAACCTCTTCCAGACTGATGGATCTCAGTTACTTTGTTTCTCATTTGTTCCTGAATTTCTTTGGATCACAGCATGATGTCTAGCTTTTGAGGATCTTTAAGCAACTACACATTTAAAAACAAGCCCAAAAACCCACAACTGACGAGATTTGCAAGCGACTTTAGAAAAAAACAAGCCCAAAGTCGCTTATAATAAGCGGACTTGGCAACTATGCTTATTGCTTAATATCAACGTGCGCCATCCGCTGTCGGGAGTATGAAATGCATTTAATGTACTATGAGCAGAAGCCGGAATATTATTATATTAGTCTGCGTGTCCACCAAACACGTTTTGGTGTTTGGCCGACATCGGCGGTCGGCCGATGTTCGGCCGACCGCCCTGAACATCTTTTTTTCAGCATTTGTGCGCGGCGCTCTGGAAAAAAAAAAAAAAAGAATCTATACCTTGTATCCCAGCAACAGCTTGTCATTCACAGCTCAGCACTTCCGCTTTTCCTATGGTTAGACTTGCTACTGATTTTTTTTTTAACCTCTTAACTGTGTATGTCGCCAAACTGCGGCATAACCCCTAGTGGTCAAGAGTGGTAAAGATTTTTTCAAGAAAATACTCAGTTCTGATGTCATAGATTTTCAAGGCTATAACTTTAAAGTGGTATGAGATAATGGCTTACTGGCAACTAGAAAGATGTAGAATTTGATCCAAAGTTTCAGATAGGAGTAAATTTACCCATCTAATTTGCATAATGCCACGGCACCCATATCGAATATCATAACTGTCAGTCAAAAGTGGACTTTGGACATATTTACACAAAGAATGGTTCTGCTTTTTGTCACCGTTTCTTGTTGTGGTCATTTTATCTTATCTTCAAAGTATATGAACCAGAAAATTAGTACAATGTAAACAAAACAAGCCATATTCGTCCTTTCCGGCTATTCTGGCTGGTATTTTGCCCTCTCCAGGTCATTTTATTTTTCCCCCTCACATCCAGAAACTGTTATTGATTATTCCACCTCCATTTCGCTTTTATTCCGCGGCAATTTCTTATATGATAACATGCAAACAGGGCGATTGATTGTTCTCTAGTCACATGGCGCTGGGGCAGCAGGTGCATACCAGGCAGCATCGCACTTCCTCTGTTACAAGAAAATGTAAACATTTAAGATAAGATAAGATAAGCCTTTATTAGTCCCACAATGGGGAAATTCCAGGATTGCAACAGCACAAGGATAGCAACACTCAGAGCAACAATCAGAAGGCAAGAAAAAAACAAGAACAGCTAGTATACATATTACTATATGTATATATATATATATATATATATATATAGACACACAGTGCGGAGCATTGTGGTTGGTGAATGTGCAGCAGAAAGTCTAAGCTCTCTCTCTTCCTCCGCGGATGCGGCGGGCCAGCTGGATGTCTTTGGGCATGATGGTGGTGACCCTCTTGGCGTGGATGGCGCACAGGTTGGTGTCCACGAAGAGACCCACCAGGTAGGCCTCGCTGGCCTCCGTGCAGAGCCATGACGGCGGAGCTCTGGAAGCGCAGGTCGGTCTTGAAGTCCTGAGCGATCTCCCTCACCAGGCGCTGGAAGGGCAGCCTACAGATGAGCAGCTCCGTGGATTTCTGGTAGCGACGGATCTCTCTCAGAGCCACGGTACCAGGACTGTAACGGTGAGGCTTCTTCACTCCGCCAGTGGCCGGAGCGCTTTTTTCGAGCAGCCTTGGTGGCTAGCTGCTTCCTGGGGGGCTTTTTCCTCCAGTAGATTTACGGGCGGTCTGCTTGGTTCTTGCCATCGCTCTTTATTATTCTCTTATATTTCTTGCACGCCGCCTAAACTCCAGCCCGGCACCCGCGTCATTTTCGCCACAGTTCCTCGGCATGTCGAGCTTCTCCGTTAGCACCGGGTGGCGGTTGGAGCTAGCTAGCCAGCTAGCTAGCTCTTCGCTGCTGTATCGTCCCCCGCTGCAAACACAGGCTCCGTCCGCCGACTCGGGAGACCCTTGGGGCGATCTGTGTGTCCGTGATATATATATAGAGTGAAAGGTGTAGAAAGAAGAAGGAAGATAAGAAAAAGGCAGTTGCAAAAGGCAGCCAACTTGTGTGGCGCCGCCGGTCCGGCGGAACCGGAAAAAAAAAAAAAAGCTAAATAATTCATAAATTCATAAGCTAAATAATCTCTTTTTAGAATCATAGTTGGCGCAAATGCTCCCGAATTTGCTCCTCCATCTGCAATTTCAGTATATCCAGCGATGGGTAACGTCTATTTTGTTTTCTAATCTCAAAGACGAAGAGGAAGAAGAAGGATTTCTTCCTCTTGGTGTATTACATGTCATCCATGAGTCCTCCAACGCATGTCTGCCACCTTGTGAACTGGCATGATCAGTACAAATCAGCTTTGTAGCTCACAGTTTCTCTGGTTTCTTGTTTTAATTTTATGGCTGTGCCTTCGCGTTGTGTCGCAGGCTTAGATAAACATCAAACTGTGAAAGACCACATCACCCGCTTCAGCTCCAACTGTTATTAAGTCTCGCGCTTTTATGCAGGAGGAGCACACGTGGAGGGGAAGGATTAATGGATTTACGCACAGTTTTGACCTGCTTTCTGTGATCCCATGCTGACATCTCGCCGGTCCGGGCATGTCCCCTCTCTCATTATCACCAGCTGATTCAAACTCCTACTGATCATATCTCCCGGACCTCACCCAGGTGCTTCTAATCACACCATCACCAGCAGCGTGTGTACTTCGTGGCTGTTTGCCAGTCATGCACTAATGGTCCATAGTATTGTCATCTGTGCTGTTTGTCTGCCAGTATCTTCAGCACTCTCACAACGCGCTAGTCACTCCATGCTCGCCGTGGCTCTCGTGCGTCCTTGAAGCGATGTCCTCTGGGGCGCATCTGTGGCAAACACGTCTCCTCTCATTCGTTTGCTGGGCGATGTCTGACCCCAAACGCCATCAGTAAGTGTGTCTGTTTCTTGTACGTCTTCACCTTTCAGGGAACTGTCTGTCTTTCTGTATTAAATGTGCTGTGATGAACCCTGCCTGCAAGTCTTTGTTAGTTCATCCTCCCTCTCCCTGCCCTGCGTAAGAGCGCACAGAGGGTCATGATGAATGTATTTAGGCGCAGAATTCACCACAGCACATGTATTGAACATAAGAATGATGACAACAGTTCCCAAAAAGGTGAAGACCCACAAAAATAAACAGAAACACCTACAGTTGGCGTTCGGGGCCGACATCGCCCAGCAAACATGGAGAGGAGACGTGTTAACCACGGTTGTGCCCCAGGGCCGACATCGCTTCAAGGGGCGCAACAGAACCACGGCTGTGTGGAATGGCCAACATGTCGTGATAGCGCTGGCAACAATGACTGGCTGACAACACGGCAGATGATGCACACAAACCATGAACAGCTGACTGTCAAAGAGAGAGGGCACATGTGTTTGGACTGGCGAATCTTGGACAGTGCCCACCTGAAAGTGACTCAAAACGCACATAAAACACATGTGCAAAACAAAAGCAACAAGAACTCAAAATATAATCCATAATAAACCCGATGTCTGAGCCACAGAGAATACACTGCTATGATTTTATTGAAAAATCAGGTTTAAATAAATTATATTTATGAACAAATAATTTGTTGCAATATCTGGAACAAAAGAATAACACTGGTGTTCCCCTGCCGTGTGTTTGTCGCTGCTGCTGCGGCAGGCATGTGCGCCTCTCCACCTGTCACTCTCTGAGTGTGACTGGCTTGGCACAATGCCCGCTTGGCACGGCTCAAATCTATACGGTCTGATGCCCCCAGATTCTTCATTATCATCCCGTTCTTCGAAACTATAATCGTCGGAAGATTGGACAACACAAACCAATTCCAGACTACATGTGCTGGAACCATCGTGGATGTTTTCAGTCGCTTCCATCCTGTATGTACAATGACCTGCCAAGTGCTGTGTTCTCCCGATGACGTGATTACATGGCAGCGGGGTTTTCCAGCCACTGACGTAATTGGTGACGTGGCGCTCATGAAAACGTTGGATATTCACGTGAAAAAAAGCCTGTTTGACTTTGAACTGCGCAGACCAACCTATTTTGTCATATTGTATTATGTGCTGAAAAATTAGATGAAGTCAAAAATGTGTCATCAGCACTTTAAAGGTTAATAGCAGTCTCTAAATAACAATGGACAGGAAATGTATTCTAGCAGCTCTGGATGTAAAATATAATGACAAGAAAAAAAAGGAGTCTGAGTAGAGACCAGTGTCCTATGTCCCGCCCTTCCGTAATTCTGACTAGCTGCTTAGAAAGGTCTGACGAGCTCAGCTGCAGTCTGAAAAGCTAAACTTTTTTCAACGCTGAGCGCCCTGAGCGCCCTGAGCGCCACGACAAAAGATGGCCACCGCTCAAAGCGTTTCGCGCTGTAAACGCTGGACTACATAGAGAATGAATAGAAAACCATCGCTCAGAGCAGAAAAAAATGCATTTGGTGGACATGCAGCTCTGTTTGACCAGAGGGGGGGACAACAACACCGCCCCCCCCCCCGGGATAAAAAATGAATCACGGGGGGGGGGGGTAAATCTCCTCCATCCCCCCGGCAAATCGCACAATGCATACTCCTACTTCAACATTACTCCAACTCCATTTCTCTTCCTAGCTACACCATGGTAGAACAGTTCCACTCAGTGTTTATTGTGGCTGTATTAAATTGGTATTTTTCAACTTTTTTTAGCCATGGAACAATTTTTTACATTAAAAAGAAATCCCATGGCACACCACCAAACAAAAATGTTGCAAAAAGACACATTGTAGCCTATTGCAAGATATGTAATGACAATTCGTTCTTGCAATTTGTTTATTAGTCATGTCTTTGTAATTTTACCATCTGCACAACATCAGCCAACACAGGAGCTCTGCTGGTCAAGTCTTGTCAATGAGTGCCTTGCGATGCAAAAAACAGTGTGTGGCAGTAACATCTGGGTGTCTCTCTTTCACTCTGCTGTTGGGATGCTTTAGTGCATCCCACCATGGTTGCTGCTCCATCAGTAGACACTTATGCTTGTTCAAGATACTCTGATGTGACCTCAAAAATTTCCTCTGTTGTTGTTTTTTGTGGTAATTCTTTGCAAAATAAGAAATTCTCTGACAGTGTCTCCATCCACAAAACACACATTGGCCAAGAGTTGCATGTGTTCACTTATGTCAGTAGAGTTATCAAGTTGCAATGCAATTTTACCACTGATCCTGATCCTGTAAGAATAATGGACTCATATTCAGGTGATTCTCAAGTTGCAACATGATTTATTAAACAGATAATAACTGCAGCACGGGGGATGTGAACACAAAGAGCCAGCAAGTCAGCATTTACAAACAGGATAATAATCCAAAACGTAACGAGAGCCAGAGGGATATCCTGATATGTTGGAACACCGGAGTGCAGGTAGCTAAGACTAATATAGGAAAAGGATATTTACTAAACACCAGACAACTGAGCATAATTACGAAACTGAAAGTGAAACAGAAGATCATAACGTAAACAGGAAATGGAACTATGACAAGACAGAAAACAGAAACAAAAACACAGTAGAATTATTACAACAAAAGTCAGCCTAGGAACTAGAATAAACAAGGAATACTTTCAAAATAAGAGCAGACATATGAACTGAGAACTGACAGGGAAAGATATCAAAACATTTCTAAAAACCAAGAAGTGGGAGAATACTATTGATAACCAAAGACAAAGAATACAACAAGTTCAAACACAATAAAGAATGTGGACATGGTCACTGACCGTCATCGTCGGCCTCCGTCGGTCTATGATGACCATGGAAGAGAATCCTAAACGTCTACTCTGCTGGAACAGCACCGCCTGTGGCTGAACAGGCCGATGCGCACCGGTATTCTACCTTCCAGCGTTGGGCGTTGGTAGGATTCAAGCCTGGGCAGGAAGATATGGAGGACAAGATTTTACCCATGCAGCATGTCCCCCCTCTCCACGTCACTGATGAATCCAAAGGAACAGCAGGGCTGCTATAGTTTGGCACCAGCGCCGTCGCAGGAGCTGCCAGAATGATGTTGAGCACAACAGAGAACTGCCTTAGGGGCTCTGACTCCGGATTTTTCCTCAGGGTTGACTCCCGAAGCCTTTCCCGTGCGGGTGTGCCGCAAGGCAGCTGAGGTTTGAAATCAGGGTTTACCTTCCCCTAGATGGGCTACCTTCCCAGGTTGACGAGCCACCATCTACCCGAAGCATCTGGTTTTAAGGCGCCAGAGATCCGCCCTCGCCCCTTCTCCTATTAGTAAAAGCAGTTCCGCCGGGCTTAGAGACTAAACCACACGGGCAGGCTAGGAGTTGGACTTAGTTGTCAGAGGCTTTTCGAGACGCACGCCGTAAGGAGCATTTTATGAGCACTGGGAGCTTAACCCCAGTGCCACTCCTGGCTATGACAACCTTGGAACCTTGGTCACTGACCATGTCCAAATTATTACACTATTGGCCCTTTTCCACTAGTACCTGTTTGGCTCTACTCACTTTGACTTGGTGCGCTTTGTAGGCTTTTCCATTAGTACCTGGTACCAGCTTCAAGGTACTTTTTTAGTACCCATCTGATTCAGGTTCCAAGCGAGCTGAGTCGAGCTGAAAATGTGACGTCAATAGACTGCAGGCCACTGATTGGTCAGGGCGTAACGTCATGAGAGTGACGTCTTCAACAGAATCTCCAGCCACCATTTACAAAGATTCGTCTGTGAGCCAGCAAGCATCAGTCTTAACAACAATGATAGAACGGCTTCACAGAAATCAACACCATGGTCCAGCAGACTTTTCTGTGTCTTTGGCTGATGAGAGAATCCAGAGGGAACTAGACGGAGCTACCTGAAATGCACACTTTTTGCTGTGCATGTACTTAAGGCGTGTGTATTTTCGTTTTAGAGCCTGATCAACATCTGCTTTGACACGGCAACGCAGCACAACACAGCAATGTGTTATGACTAGTAAGTTGCAAATCAACAAAGCACTCAAATCCTTTGCTTTTTAAATTAAAGTATAGATAAAGTGCCAAAACTAAAGTAGCACAATTTCCACTTAATTTGAAAGGGACTGAACTGAGATTTATTTGATTGTGTGAATATTAACTACTAATAATTGAAAATGAAAGGGACATCCAATATTAGCTACTGTTTAAGAACCGCTTGGTTGATTTTTTTTTTATTTTTTTTATATTTTTTTTTTTGTCAGATCACTTGTGTGATCCTTTTAGAGTTCTATTCACAATAGTGTATCTTGCACTTTGGGGAATGGGAGTTGTTCAGTCACCATTATAATTTAGTTTATATGTGTAGTTTATAGTCTGTCATCAATAAACTCATGCAGTACTATAACAGGACACATTACAAATATTTGAGACCCATTGTAGTGCATCCTTTTATAATTTAGCAATACAAGTACAAAACACTGCCCACACTTGAAGCCAGGGCAAGAAGAGACACAGCAGTGACAGAGCTTTGGCTAAACCTTTATTGATTAAAAATTATATATTTTGACTGAGCGACTCCATACTCGGGGATGCACACCCTCAGTTAAAGTACTAGATTCCATTCAACTGAAGGTATTAACTCATTCTGATTGGTGATGCCACAGTAAAAAACAATTTTAAATGAAACACAGCCCTTGTAAAATCTACTTTACAGAAGTGCAGCTACATGAAAATTTTGGTTAAATACAACAACAAAGCACTTTTTTGTCAAATTCCACCACTGGCTTTTAGCAACAAGTGCATTTCCCAAATATGTTTTAAACTTGCTTTAATTATCCACCACCCATTTCTGTCTTTCGTCTAGGCAAGAGGAAAATGATCCACCCCAAACAGGACCTTGTGTCACTATTTGCAGAGATGTAGACTGAAGAGCTGCTGAACTGGGACCACTGTAAGTGGCACATCCAGTTGCTTCTCAGTGAGGCAGCGTGGCCGGCGTGTGTGACCCATTCTGTTTTTTTTTTTGTACAGTTTAGAGTTTGAATTCTGCACTTACTAAATAATCTGGGTTTTGCTGCTGATTGTAATAAACAATTTAGTGACTTATATATTTGCATTGTAGAAGATGTGCTCAAATGATGAGGCTGAGTTTAGTCGTAAACCAGCTTTATTGACAGAACACAGCTTCTAGCATTCTCAAAGCAGGAAAGAGAAAGAATCATATCTCATCACCCTTTTATATGTTTCCAGCATCAGAATTCAAGTCACATGGTGTTTTCAGTAAACATACAGTCACAAAGCATCCCTTTGAATCTTCACCATTGTCTCTCATTTCCTGATGAACCGGAAATCTCTCCGGGGCATCTTCTGTGAGACAAAGAGACAAGTCTCACACCTCCTTGTTATCTTCTGCAGATTCGAGTCCTCTGTCCTTGCAGACGTGACACCCTCAATACACATGCAGTCCTGTCTCTGTGGAAACGTGAGCCCTCAATGTGTGTCGCCCACACTACCCCCCCCAAATGTCTAGTAAGGCAAAACCTGCATGGCATAAAAAAAGAAAAACACAAAACACTCCATACATCGCTAATCAATCCACCAACTGCCTAGGTTTTAACTTTCTGCCGAATCTGCTGCAACCTGGCTTGGCTGCACCTGCAACATCTCTCTGCACCTGTGGATTAAAGCTGTTAGCACCTTTCTGTGAAGATTTTGGAGAATGTCCTCTCGGCGGCCTGCCGCGGCGGGGGGGGCCTCGCGAGCTGCACTTCCTCATCAGCCAAAACAAAGGCGGGTTTGAGCCTGTTTATGCAAATCAACTCCCTTCTGCCCCCTAAATCTAGCAGAAAATGCTTCTGCCCGGTCTCCAGCACTCGGAACGGTCCGTCATAAAACGGCCGCAAACTTGGACGCTGAGCATCATGTTTAACAAAAACAAACTCTGCATTTTTTAAAGCCTTTGGCACAAAAATGTGTGGTAAACTGTGATGGACCGGGCCAGGGAGCGTGTTTGCTCCCGAGTCGCTCTGCCACGGCTGAGCAGGGGGGCCATTTGGTGCGGGATTATCGGGGAGAAATTCCCCCGGCAAACGGAGAGGTTGTGCAAAAACTAATTCAGCCGGGGAAGCATGCAAATCTTCCTTAGGTGCAGAACGCAACCCCAATAAAACCCATGGAAGTTTGTCCACCCAATTTGTATCCGTCAGCGACGCTCTGAGGGCTGCTTTTAATGACCTGTGAAAGCGTTCGCATAAACCATTAGCCTGGGGGTTATACGCGGTAGTGCAATGAATCTTCACCCCCAAGCTGCGGGCCATCGATGACCATAGTTCGGAAATAAATTGGGGACCTCTGTCGGACGTTATGTCCGACGGTACACCGAAACGCGCAACCCACGCTGCTAAAAATGCTCGCGCAACTTCTTCCGCTGTGGTTGATGTCAGAGGAATCGCCTCTGGCCAGCGCGTGGTGCGATCCACCATCGTCAAAAGATATGTGCGCCCGTGTGATAATGGAAGCGGGCCCACCAAGTCAACATGCACGTGATCAAAACGCTTAGGGGGATGTGAAAAGGTTCCAATGGGGCCTTAGTGTGTCTGTGTATTTTGGCTCACTGACACGCTACGCAGGCTGCCGCCCATTCCTTGACCTGTTTGCGCAACCCGGGCCAAACAAATTTCTCCCCCACCAACTTAATCGAATGGACCGAGTCAAAAATGCGGCGACGCCACGCGGCTGGCACCACGGGGCGGGGCCGTCCCGTGGAGACATCGCAGATTAGTGGGGGCATACCACTTTGTTGCTCCCTGTGCTCCAGCCTTAACCCTGTTGGTCCAGACTGGAGCGCGCGCACGTCCGCGTCGTTAACCTGCTCCGCAGCCATGGCTGCATAATCTAACCCAACACAGACCGGGGCTGCGTGCACTCCCGCGTCGCTGCCCGGGCCCGCGGCCACGGCTACAGAGTCTGCCCCTATGGGGCTTGCTACAGAGTCTGCCCCTATGGGGCTTGGTGGTGCTACCGAGAGGCAGTCTGCCACAACATTGTGTTTACCCGCGACATGCTGAATATCAGTAGTGAACTCCGATATTGTGGCTAGTTGCCTTTGTTGCCGGCCTGACCAGGGTTCTGAAATTTTGGCCATCGCAAACGTTAGCGGTTTATGATCCACAAACGCGGTGAAACGTCGCCCCTCTAACCAGAACTGGAAATGACGGATGGCCAAGTGTAGGGCCAAAAGCTCCCTGTCAAACGCACTGTATTTACGCTCACTATCGCGCAAAGTCCTGCTGAAAAACGCGAGGGGTTGCCAGGTACCTGCCACAAACTGTTCAACTACCGCCCCCACCGCTACATCGGAAGCGTCAGTGGTGAGCGCCATGCGGGCCGTTGGAACTGGGTGCGCTAACAAAACTGCGTTTGCCAGGGCTGATTTGACCTGGGCAAAAGCGCGCTCCCGCTCCGGAGACCATTCAACTTTATTTGCGGGCTTTTGTTTTTTTAACGCGGTGTACAATGGCTGCATGAGCCGTGCTGCGCTTGGGAGGAACTGGTTGTAAAAATTAACCATCCCTAGAAACTCCTGAAGCGCCTTGACCATTTGAGGTTGCGGAAAATCCGTTATGGCATGCACTTTATTTGGAAGAGGAACCGCTCCTTCTGCCGAAACGCGATGTCCCAAAAAATCAATCTGCGCCACCCCAAACTGGCACTTCGCTGGGTTAACTATTAACCCGTGCTCTGCCAGCCTCCGAAAAACTGCTGTGAGGTGTTTTTCGTGCTCGCCCTCGGACGAGCTGGCTACCAAAATATCGTCCAAATAAACGAACACGAAAGGAAGGTCGCGTAAAACTGCATCCACCATGCGTTGGAAAGTCTGCGCGGCCCCCTTGAGGCCAAAAGGCATGCGCAAAAACTCAAAAAGGCCGAAAGGAGTTATGACCGCTGTTTTGGGTACATCTTGCGCGCGCACTGGAACCTGGTGGTAACCGCGCACCAAGTCTATTTTAGAAAAAATGCGCGCCCCCGCCAAATGAACAGAAAAATCCTGAATGTGCAGAATCGGGTAGCGGTCATGAGCTGAAACGTTGTTCAACCTGCAGAAATCGCCGCAAGGTCACCACGAGCCGTCAGCCTTTGGGACCATGTGTAACGGCGAAGCCCAAGAGCTCTTGGAGCGTCTAACAATGCCCAGTTTTTCCAGATTAGTGAACTCCTCGCGCACGATGGCCAGTTTAGCTGGGTCCAAGCGCCGAGCTTTTGCAAAAACGGGAGGGCCGGTGGTTGTTATGAAATGCTCCACCCCATGTTTAGCCACCGTTGCCGAAAACGTGGGGACTGTGAGTGCTGGGAACTGAGCAAGCAATGTGTGAAACTTACCACCTGCAGCTGAGACGCTGGCATGTGCAGTCGGCGGGGCCACCCGAGCTGTGCAGGAAATAGAATGAAAGGACAGTGCATTAATCAGACGTCTATTAGCAAGGTCAACCAATAAACCATGTGAGCACAAAAAATCAGCCCCTAACATGTTGAAACTGACTGCTGCTACAATAAATGTCCACTCAAATGAATGGCCCTGTAAGGACAGAAGCATGGTCCTCTCACCGAACGTTTTAATCGTGGAGCCGTTCGCTGCTGACACTGACACCCAGGGAGCTTTAGAAGGCATCAGCCGTTCCGCGTAAGTGGGTGTGACGAAACTCAGCTGAGAGCCCGTGTCCACGAGGAACTGTTTCCCCGAGCGTGCATCCGTCAGGTAAAGCAGCCTGTTCTCGTTGCCGAGGGTCGCAGCTGCTACCGGCCCTCAGTCTTGGCGTTTCCCTGGCGCTTAAAGTTGCATGGTGGGACGCACCTGTGCGCTCTCTCTGCAAAACGGCGGTGGTAGAAGCACGGGCCGTCCTCCGCTCCGCGTCGTCTGGCTCCCGTCGCCGCCGTCGTTGGTGTGTCTGGCGCCGCGGCCGCTGGACCTGCGCTGTCTCCGGACGCCGTTCCCGAGCTAGCCGCCGCGGCCGAAAACGCGTTCCGCTTGTGGGTGTCGACCAACCGCTGCGCCTCTTTGCTCAACCCATGGTAGTCTCGCCTGGCCAATCGGGGCGACTCTGCCAGGGCCACTCTCACTGCTGGCGGCAGGGTTCGAAGGAAAAGGTGGGCGAAAATGAATTCGCCATCCTCAGAGTCTTTGAGCTTCAGCATCTTCACCATCAGGTCCGCAGGTCTATCGTTTTCTGACTCCGTCAACGTCAGGAGTCCCTCTGCTCGTTGTTGGACTGAAGGGGTGAAATGGCTGATCAGCGCGTCCTTCAATGCGCTGCACTTGTCGCTGTCTGGTGGATGATTAACCAGATCCTCCACTCTCTGGACCGTGTTGCTGTCCAGCTTCGCTACCACGTGGTAGAATCTTGTGTCGTCGTTGGAGATTCTCCGGAGGTTGAACTGCGCCTCGACTGCACTAAACCATGAGCGCGGGCTGTGCTGCCAGAAATCGGGCAGCCGGATCGTGGAGGCGGCCATCAGGCTGGCTTCCACCGAGCCCCGCTCGGGAGAATTCTGTCTGCTCATTTCTTGTCGTAGGTCACCAGTGTAGAAGATGTGCTCAAATGATGAGGCTGAGTTTAGTCGTAAACCAGCTTTATTGACAGAACACAGCTTCTAGCATTCTCAAAGCAGGAAAGAGAAAGAATCATATCTCATCACCCTTTTATATGTTTCCAGCATCAGAATTCAAGTCACATGGTGTTTTCAGTAAACATACAGTCACAAAGCATCCCTTTGAATCTTCACCATTGTCTCTCATTTCCTGATGAACCGGAAATCTCTCCGGGGCATCTTCTGTGGGACAAAGAGACAAATCTCACACCTCCTTGTTATCTTCTGCAGATTCGAGTCCTCTGTCCTTGCAGACATGACACCCTCAATACACATGCAGTCCTGTCTCTGTGGAAACGTGAGCCCACAATGTGTGTCGCCCACAGCATCATGATTTTCCATTTTGTCTGTTCAGACACCGGTGGGAAAAGAGTCAACAGTATAAACCATCTATCAGTGATGTTGAAAATAATGGAATAATAATGGAATAATTTTTAAGAAAAAGTAACAAAAAACAATTATTTTATTTACTGAAGACTGTATTGTGGGATGTGCCAGTGCAGAAGACACTGCACACTTTAGTGATAGTACCAGTATATGGAGGAATTCTGGGGCATATTAGCATCTGGATTTTCTAATAATGGGTTAAGGTAGGGGTGTCCAATCATGTGCCATGTAGGGCCAAGACCTGCAGGCTTTACCTCCAACCAGTGTCTTCATCAGCAGATTCCACTGATTGCTGATCAGTGACAACACTTGCTGAAGAGTCTGGGTAGAAGAGAGAACCTGCAGGGTCTTGGCCCTCCATGGAACATGAGTTAGGGTTTAATGGGATTTAATATTTTAACACAAACTGCTTTATGGTTCATAATTCTGTTGACAGACTTACCCCAAACCAAAAGTGATTTCTCAAACTGCTGGATTGTTCTTAGACAGCTTTTCCAATCTTTTAGTATTTAGTTTATGTCACTTGGTGGTAACCTTCACACATAAAACAAAAGTGAAGACAAATCTGCAAAAAGTACAAAGGTTTATTGTCAAAATTCCCAGTGCAATACTAAATGAATACATGTATAGTACATTGTTGATGCAGAGAGTATATAGTATTTATGCAGTATCTGCATGTATATATGCAGTAAATCTAAGTATTTTCCATGTAACCTTGTGACTATTTTAATTGCTTTTAGATCCTAGAATTGTTAAATATACCTTATTATACCTAACTCAGTACTGTTTAACTGTTGAAATATATATTTTATGGCTAACATAACCCCATAACTACAATATGGCACCTGGGGATCACGTTTTGGCAGCTGATCACTTTTTGCCACGACACCACCTCAGACTCAGTGCTGCTGGAGCAAGTACATCCCATGATGTCTCAACAGTCTTTCCGTGATTTTCACACAGATCAGAGCAAATTGTTGCACAGGAAGCTAAACGTTTCTACAGAGATTCTGAAGTTCTGTAACCACTGAGTGTTTGTGAAGCTGGGGTGATATCAGTGAGAGGCTGTGTTGAACGCCCAGACCCACGGTTTGAAGCGGTAGTTTTGCCACAAGAGAGCCATCTGAAACACACACGCACAGCATACATATTTTAGTACCTAATAGTGATAACTTGCTGAGATTACAATGTAGTACAGCGGACTTAAAGCAAACTAGCATTATCAATCATTAGCTTACCTTCATATGTGATCTAGTTTGTATCCTCATGTCTTTGGCTTTATGGCTCTATGGCTTCCTAAATGCCCCAGGACTTTTCCAGAGTGTTTTGTCTCACTGCCTGTATCCTTCTCTGGCTCTCCTTTTTTGCCTTTACTCTGACAAAAAGCCAGAGACAGAGAGCAGTCGCCTCGTAATTGGTCAGCTTGTGTTTTGCTTGTGTCGTGTGTTTTACATCACGGGAGTGTGGCACCTCCTTGCTGTAAAAAAATCCCACCCACCCCAGGCGGCACTCAGCTGTAATGGAAACAAAAGTGAACTGAGTTTGGTAAAGCCGTGTCAAAGTGAGTAGGGCTATATACTGTAGATCCTAGTGGAAAAGACACATAAGGTACTGCTGGACAGGTTTTCCGTTCATACCAAGCATAACAGAGTTGGTGCAGTCACATCCCCAGTGAAAATAAATCCAAAGGGAAGATAACTTTCGCTGTATTGCCTTGAGCTCACATCTTGGCTTTCTTTTGACTACCATTCAGCCCTTCATCCGAGTTAGAATTCAAATATTTATCCATCACTGTTTTATATCTTGTCAGCTCTCATAGGTCTTCACAAGTTCATTAACCCTGACCCTAACACTGAAAGAGCACCTCCATTAATAAAAGAAGAAAATGATTATTATTATTATTATCACTCTTGTGTTCATACTACCACCCACTGACATGGAAGAGCCATTACAATGTAGGCACAGACGCACAGCAACGGCAAATTATTTGGGTGGGACTGATAACATAGCAGTGTTTGTCCCACCCTTCTTAACCCCACTGTGATGTCATTGAGCAAGGCCCTTAACCCCACCTGCTCCAGTGGAGCTGCTCAGTGACCACAGGTTAGTCTGTGGTTGTACTGGGCCGCTTCCAGGTGTGAAAGTGTATCTTTGTGAGTGTAAATAGGGTGTCCTTGAAAAAGAGAGGTTGCCTCTCAATGGACCTTCCCTGTATACATAAAGGGTTAAAAATAACTAATCATGTTTTGTACCAATTAAGTGAAATTAGACAATTTTGCATGGCACACCTCATGATCTCTCACATCACACTGGTGTGCCATGGCACAGTGGTTGGAATCACTGTCGAGAGAAAGAAAGAAAGAGGTCAGGCAGGAGTCTCCATTTACCATGATGTTCACAGATGACATTGAGACCTGTAGTGAGAGTAGGGAGCTGGTGGAAGAGAACCTGGAGAGATGGAGGTATGCTCTGGAGAGGAATGAAAGTCAGTGAAAGCAAGACAGAATAGGTGTGTGAATGAGAGGGAGGCAGGTGCAACGGTGAAGATGCAAGGAGCAGAGGTAGTGAAGGTAGATGAGTTTTAATACCTGGGGTCAACCATCCAAAGCAATGGACACTGTACAAGTGAGGTGAAGAAAAGCGTGCAGGCAGGGTAAAGTGGTGGAGAAGAGGGTCACGGGTGATTTGTGACAGAAGGATAGCAACTAGAGTGTAAGGAAATATTTACAAGACAGTATAGAAAGACCTGCTGTGATGTATAATTTGGAGACGGTGGAAAACCATTTTCAAAGGATGAAAAGACAGGAAGTAGAGCTGGAGGTGGCAGAGTTAAAGATGCTAAGGTTCTCATTGGGAGTGACTAAAGGAGGAACAGGATTAGAAATGAGTATATCAGAGGGACAGCTCAGGATAAGCGATTTAAAGACAAAGTAAGAGAGGCAGGACTGAAATTGTTTGGGCATGTGCAGAGGAGGGTTCGGGGATATTGTAGAATATCACCATAGGTTACGGCAGTGTGATGTCACAGCCGTAAAGTACAAAGTTAGGAAAAAGCTTTGGCATGTACACATGAACAGATTGGCTAATAAAGCTCTGTTAAACACGCAGTCATTGTCTGTGCCTTACTGGACATAACACTGGCGACGAGGATGGAGCTTCCATTCTTACCTCTTCCTCCATTCCTCTCTTTGCCAGGTGAGCCACTGATCCCATGGCCCTGGTGGTATGAGTCCTTTCAGACGCTTATAACGACTATAGGGTTAACCGAAGCTAACGGCGTGCGGCTAAAGGCTATGCAAATCTACAGCCTGGCCAGTGAGGGACAGCACATTTTCTGTACTCTCTGACCTGCAGAAAAGTATGAAGACTGTGTTGCTTTATTGGCTGGACATTTCGCTGCTCCACAGAGCGTTATAGTCCAGCGGATCATCTTCTGTTAGTGCCAACAGCGGCCAGTTGAGCCCGTTCACCACTATGTCACCAGTCTCTGGTGTTTGGCTAGCTTCTAAGTTTTTCCAGTTCGAAGAGGAGATGATTCGAGACCAGCTAGCTGAGCACATGGCTGACGCCAAGTTGTGGAAGACGCTGTTTATGTTGCCAGATGACCTGTTGCTGTCTAAGGCAATGGAAATGGCCTTTCAGCTTGAGTCTGCCGCTTAGTTAGCATCGTGGCTTGTGGCCTCGGACCTGGCCCCCTTGCATTCTGCTATGCTGACACAGACAGTGGCTCCAGCTGTTAAGCTTCAGAGACCCCACTTCCCATCAGAATGAACTGGAGCTTAATGTGGTAGGACACCATGACGCCACGGCATGCCGGCCCTGTGGAAACTGCGGCTCTTCTCACCCCACAGGTGCACTAACCTGCCCAGCCACAGTACAGAGATGCCAGCGCTGTGGTAAATTCCCATCACTTCTCCAAAGTGTGCCACTTGGTGCCCGCCTCTACAAGACCCTGAAGCCACTCATCCCGCCTGTTGAGCCAGGCCACCATCCACTCTGGGTTCCATCGCCAAGCCATTTAAGTGGTGCACAGTGAAACTGGACAGCGTATGCTTGCCACTGCTGCTGGACACCGCTGCCTCCAGGTCTCTCCTCAATGAATCCACAGTTCTGCGGCTCTTTCCCTGACAGACAATCAGGACAGATGCAGAGCCACTGTACAGCAATGAGCACAATAAAATCGGCATGGTGGGTACTGCCACCTTCTACGTTTGCTACGGCTTGAGAGCCCTTCCAGCTTTCACCTTCCAGGTGTCTTGTCATGGTGCCATCCTCCTGGGATTTGACCTGTTTTGTGCCCCGAGCTTCTCCATCACAGACAACATGGGTGCCACCATACTGACAGTGGCCATAACCTGGCAGCAGTGCTGGCTGTTACTTTTCACTGGGCTTTGCTATCTCACCGCCTTCAACCACCAACTGCTCATCGACCCAGCCGTGTCCCCAGTCATCCAACCTCTGAGCCACCTGCCACTAACTCTGCGGGATGATGTCACAGCTGAGCTGCAGAAGCTGCTGCTGGATGCTGGCATCAATGAACAAGTTGATGCCTCGCCCTGGATCTCCAATCTGGTGGTGGCGAAGAAGAAGACGGGTAGCGTGTGGGCCTGTATTGACCTCAGGCAGGTGAACAAAGCTTTGGTTCCTGAAAAATATCCACTGCCCACAGTAGAGGAGCTCTCTGCCAAGTTCCATGGCTCAACAGTCTTCTCGAAGCTCGACCTTTGCCAGAGCTATCTGCATCTTCCCCTGCACCCAGACAGCCCCAACCTCACCACCTTCATGACCCACATGGGGGTCTTCCGTTACACCTGCATGCCCTTTGGCCTCAGCTCTGCCCCCAGCTGCTTCCAGAAAATCATGACTTCCCTCTTCGCTGGCATCCCTGGGGTGGTTGTGTATGTCGCCGACATTGTGGTGCACGGAACATCATCCTCTTTGCATGATGACTGCCTCGCCAGGGTCCTGGACATACTCACTCACCAAAACCTCACATTGAATGGGGAAAAAAAATGCATCTTTGCAGTGTCTGTCATCGAGTTTGTGGGGTTCTGCCTGTCTGCAGATGGCCTGAGCCCACTCCATTCAAACACTGATGCTGTGCTGTGCCTTCCTAAACCCTTCTGCCTCGTGCAGCCATCATCATTCCTTGGAATGACTGCCTATTATCTGTGCTTCCTTCCGCACTACTCTGACACCACTGCACGCCCTCCTCAAGCAGGACACAGTCTGGTCCTGGAGCCCTGCATGCTCTGCTGCAGTTCACCAGCTCAACTCACAGCTCACCTCCCCGCCTGTGCGTGCCCACTTCAACCTACAGAGCCCCGCGTTTGTGACCTGCAACACATCTAACACTGCAGTCAGCACGATCCTGTCCCAACTCCAGTGAGGGACTGAGCACTCTGTGGCATTTGCTTTGAGGTCACTTACCCTAGCAAAGCAGAAGTACTCAGTTTGGGAGAGGGAAGCGCTGGCCTGTGTCTGGGCATGCGAGCGGTGGCACATGTATCTGTATGGGTGGCATTTTACACTGCGGATGGACCATCAGGGCCTCACAGCCCTGCTGGCCACAATGGGTTTGGGACACAAGCCACTGCATCTTTACCTGTGGTGTGAGAGATTGCAGGCATTTAAACTTCACCACACAGTTTACGCCTGGAAGTGAAAACATTGTGGCAGACCTGCTTTCTTGAGCCACATCCAGCCCTGCGCCAGATGCTGCCCAAGACTCCTCAGAGTCAGAACTGGTCCTAATGCTGCACACACCCCTCCAGCTGTCTCCCTGCATGAGCTTCAGGCAGTATCTGCACAAGACCCCATATTAACCCAGCTCTGAACTTTCATCCCAGAGGGTTGGCCTGGCAGAGTTCCAAAGGAAATAGCACCCTTTCACCAGGTCAAGAATGACCTCGCCTGCTGGAATGACATTTGTGTGGCAAGAGGGCTGTGCACAGTGGTCCTGATCGCCCTGAGGGAGCACATCCTGGCCATGGTTCATGAAGGCCACCTAGGCATTGTGAAGGTCAAGCAATGCTGCAGAGGCCTTGTCTGGTGGCCAGGTACAGAGAAGTAGAGACAATTTTAAAAGACTGTGCAGCCTGCCTCACCAGCGGTAAGACCGGCCCGCCCCTGCCTTCACTCTTCCATCCTCTGCTGTGGCTGAACACACCGTGTGCCCACATCCAAGTGGACATCTGTTGTGAACTCCATGGCATCCCGCAACACCAGCATTTCCTCCTAGTGGCCTATGACCTCCACTCCAAATGGCTCGAGGTGCTGCCTGCTGGGTCAGTCACTACCAAGGTAGTTGTCGACTTTTTCTGATCCCAGTTTGCCCACTGGGGTGTGGCCAACACCATCACCACTGATAATGGGTCCTAGTTCATCTCGGCCGACTTTGCTGCTTTCCTTGACGGGAGGGGAATAAAACACATTAGAACCGCCCTGTACCACCCTCAGACCAACGACGGCATGGAGTGGTTTAACCAGACTCTCAAGAACAGGCTCAGACCACACGACAGACGGCCGAACATTCTCATCAGCACTGCAGAGCACCGTCCTTCATTACAGAGCAACACCACATGCCACGACTGGCTGTTCCCCAGCCCTCCTGACGTTGAGGTGTAAGCTGCAGCTTCCCCTGGATCATCTACACCCTTCAGCGGCAAAGCAGCATGAAGCAGCGGTTTGACAGCAAGCATCATGTAAAACGCCTTGCACTCGCAGTGTTGCAATGGGTCCGGATTCGTCGACCCAGTCGCTCTCACAAGTTGCTCTCATTCTGCTCCGTGCCACAGCAGATTACGGTACAGCTGGGACCAGCTACCTTTTGCCTGGCTGACGGTTCACGTTGGCATGCTAGTCACCTTCGATGGGTGATGCCACCACCTGCCTTGGATCAGGCAATTGCATCTGATCTACGCCACATGGATGGGGACTGGGATTTCCCGCATGCATGGCCTGGGACCCCGGATGGGCATTTTCCTGAACCAGATGTGCTGGCCTCTGCAGCTTATGCCCCATCCTTCCCGGATCCACCAGAGGCCTTCTTACCTCAGAGACTATGTTACAGACTTTTAAACTGTACACCAGTGCCTAGCCTGTCACGTGGCAGAATAACCCACAAGGCTATACTGGTAAATTGGCAGTCTACCTAGTTTATCCAGTCAGGTTTGCCCTGTTCAGGCCTGATATAGTTCTGTGCACTAATTTGTCTCAAGTGTAATTGCACTTGTTTGGAGGTTTTATAAAAGGGGGATAAATGTAGCATACCACCATAGGTTACGAGAGTGTGATGTCACAGGCGTAAAGTGTCATGTTAGAAAAACGCTTTGACGTGTACACATGAACAGGTTGGCTAATATAGCTCTGTTAAACATGCAGTGGTTGTCCACGCCTTACAGGACATAAATATATTGGACAAAAGATGTTGAAGATGGAGCTGCCAGGAAGAACGAAAAGAGGAAGACCACAGAGAAGATTCATGGATGTAGTGAAGGAGGACATGGAGAGGGTTGGTGTGAGAGAAGAGGATGCAAGGGAAAGGGTGAGATTGAGGAAGATAATTCTCTCATTCTGGTCAATGTACGCTCACTAGACAACAAAATAGATCACATACAACTCCTGAGATCTACGCAAAGTGATGTGCGGAACTGCTGTGTTTTTAGCTTGAGTAGGTTAATTTTGTCTTCTTTATTTATTAGCCTTTTGTTTTCTTATCAAAGACAAAGATAGAAAGGAGATTTTTTACCTTCTTTACATGTTTCAACTGTTCACTGCAGTCTTCATCAGAAGTGTCAGCTGATTGCTGCGAGGTGTCATTTATCAGCTAGCTTTTGTAGGCGGGGCCAGCCCAGCAGTCCCCACTATCAGAATCAGAATCAGATTTATTGCCATTGTTCATGTAGTACACAAACTAGGAATTTGTCTCGGTGCAATGCTGCAACATTAAACATGATAAGATAAAAGAAATAAAAAACTATACATGCAATAAAGTGTAGAATAAGAATGAGTAATACTAGTCAAAGCAGTTTTTAAATATATTAGCGAGCAGCAGATATTGTGGAGTACCACATAGTGCAGTCGGTAATGCAAAAAGAAAACAGTGATGATTGACATGAGTCTGGTTGAGCTGCTGTACATAGTGCACGAGAGTCAATAAGTCACTTAGTGTTCAGCAGTCTGATGGCAGAGGAGAAGAAGCTGTTCATGTGACGGGAGGTTTTAGTCTGAATGGACCGAAGTCTTCTACCTGAGGGGAGGGGGGCAAACAGTACGTGACCAGGGTGTGAAGGATCGGCTATGATCCAGCCTGCACGCCTCCGGGTCCTGGAGATGTACAGGTCCTGGAGAGATGGGAGCTTGCAGCCGATCACCTTCTCAGCAGTGCGCACGACGCGCTGCAGCCTTATTCTGTCCCTGGCAGTGGCTCCTGCGTACCACACGGTTATGGAGGTGGTGAGGATGGACTCGATAATGGCCGTGTAGAACTGCACTAACATCTTGGTGGGTAGCTTGAGCTTCCTCAGCTGCCGCAAGAAGAACATCCTCTGCTGGGCCTTTTTGATGAGGGAGCTGATGGTCGGCTCCCATTTGAGGTCCCGGGTGATGGTGGTGCCCAGGAAGCGGAAGGAATCTGCACTGGTGATGGGAGAGCCTGTGAGGGTGAGGGGGGGCAGAGGGGTTGTGACTTTCCTGAAGTCCACAATCATCTCCACTGTCTTCAGAGCGTTCAGCTGCAGGTTGTTGTGGCTGCATCAGGACGCCAGCTGGGCCACCTCTCTCCTGTAGACGGACTCGTCGCCGTTGGAGATGAGCCTGATGAGGGTGGTGTCGTCCGCAAATTTGATCAGCTTAACAGACTGGTGGCTGGAGGTGCAGGAGTTGGTATAAAGGGAGAAGAGTAGGGGGGGAAAGTACACAGCCCTGGGGTGATCCGGTGCTGATGCTAACAGAGTCTGAGACAGTCTTTCCCAGCCGCACATGCTGCCTCCGGTCCGTCAGGAAGTCGGTGATCCACCTGCAGAGGGAGTCAGGCACGTTGAGCAGGGACAGCTTGTCCTGGAGCAGAGCGGGATGGATGGTGTTGAATGCAGAGCTGAAGTCCACAAACAGGATCCTGGCGTAGGTTCCTGGGGAGTCCAGGTGCTGCAGGATGGAGTGGAGGGCCAGGTTGACTGCGTCGTCCACAGACCTGTTGGCTCGGTAGGCAAACTGCAGCGGGTCCAGGAGGGGAGTGGTGATGGACTTGAGGTGGGGCAGGACCAGGCGCTCAAAGGACTTCATGACTACAGAGGTGAGCGCTACAGGTCTGTAGTCGTTAAGTCCAGTGATCCATGGCTTCTTGGGGACAGGGATGATGGTGGAGGATTTGAGGCAGGTCGGCACGTGGCATAGCTTAAGGGAGGTGTTAAAAATGTCTGTGAAGACAGGAGTCAGCTCTTTCGCACAGTGTCTCAGGGTGGAGGGAGACACGCCGTCAGGACCGGGGTCCTTGCGCGGGTTCAGTCTGGAGAACTGTCTGTGCACGTCCTGCTCACTGATGACAAGGGCAGGGGGGAGGAGGGGGGGCGCTTTTGATGAAGTAGGGACCGTGGAGGCAGTGGAGCTGGGGGGAGGGGGGAGTTGGACACAGCTGACGAGGTGTCAAAACGGGCATAATGTTGGGACAGTCTTTGACAAAGGGCTTTGTCATCCTGACCTTTAGAAGCCTGAGGCCGATAGTTGGTGATTTGCCTCAGTCCTCTCCACACAGAAGCCGAGTCGTTAGCAGTGAACTGCTGCTGGAGTCTCTCAGAATACACAGATTTAGCTCTCTTCAGCTCTCTGTTAAACCGATATTTAACCTCCCTGTAGCAGTTCCTGTCTCCACTTTTCAATGCTGCTTCCTTCTCCTTCCTGATCTGTCTGAGCTTAGCTGTGAACCAGGGCTTATCATTAGAGTACCTCACCCTGGTGCGCGATGGAAGTATGCTCTCCTCACAAAAGTGGATATATGAGTTCACAGTGTCCGTGTACTCATCCAGATGAGACTCATCCGTGTACTCATCAGCCATCATGAGCAGCTTTTTCAAGGAGGATCTGGAAAATAAAGCCATCAATACAGCACCCATACAATGCAAACCCACCCTCTGGAAGAGATACGTGGATGACATATTGGAAAAAATAAAGAAAGGACACACACAAGAAGTCACAGACCATCTGAACAGCACGGACAGCACTGGGAACATAAAATTCACACACAAAGAGGAAGAAAATGGTACCATAGCCTTTCTGGACATGAAAATCCAACACAATGATGACGGCGGTATAAAAATCACAGTCTACAGGAAACCAACCAGCCCGGATCAATACCTACTATGGACATCAGAACACCCCACAGCACACAAACTAGCAGTTGTCAGGACATTATACGAATTGGCCACCATCATCACAGACCAAGAAGACAGACAGGAGGAGGAAAACCACATAAGACATGCATTCACATGCTGCTAATGTCCGATATGGGCCATAAACAAAGGGAAATAGGAAGCCAAAAGCAAAGAAAACAAACAGGAAACAAGACACAGACCAAAAGCTGAAATCAAAAACAAGGACATCATTACCATACCATTCATCCGAGGGATAACAGAACCAATTCAAAGGATCATGAAAAAACACAAAATAAACACAGCAGTAAAACCACACAGAAAATTAAGGCAGCTATTAGTACACCCCAAGGACAAAATAGAACAAGGCAAGAAATGCAGCATAATATATGAAATATCATGCAGATCATGCAACAAAACCTACATTGGAGAAACCGGAAGATCATTCACCATAAGGAAAAAAAGAACTCCAGAAGGAATGTGAGAAGGAAACACAAGAATGACTCACAAGATCACAAAAAGAAAAGGCAGAACAAGCAATATTAAAATCAGCAATATCAGATCACTGCAAAAGAAATAATCACATCATGGACTGGGACAACACAAAAATCATTGGACTGGAGAGTTACAGACACAAACAGTGGATCAAGGAGGCCATAGAAATCAGGAAGCGGGGAAAAGACAGCATGAATCAGGATGAGGGGACATTTATGCTTTCCCACACCTGGGACTACATTCTCCAGAGACCATCGGACGGCAGAAAGCGGGGCCAGCTCAGTGGATCTGACAGTTCTGCTGGGCTGGCCCTGCCTATAAAAGCCAGCTGATAAATGACACTTTGCAGCAATCAGCTGACACTTCTGATGAAGACTGCAGTGAACAGTCGAAACATGTAAAGAAGGTAAAAACATCTCCTTTCTATCCTTGTCTTTGATAAGAAAACAAAAGGCTAATTCTGTGTTTTTATCTTTACGGAAACGTGGCTAAATGACAATATCCTGGACTCTGCTATTCAGTTAGCGGGGCTAACATGCTATCGTGCCGATCGGGTGTTCATGGCAGGAGGGAAGACCCACAGAGGAGAGGTGTGTTTACATCAGTGACGCTTGGTGCCGAGATGTGACTGTTGTACACAAACACTGTTCTCCGGTGGCGGAATTTATGATCGTCAAGTGCCACCTCAGACCACACCTCAGACCTGTGCGAGTGACATCACACTGTTTAACAACCTAAATGAGTTCTTTGGCCGCTTTGAAGCACAGAACAGCACATCAGCACAGAAGACCACTCCTCCTCCAGACAATCAGGCCATGAGTCTCAATCCGGCTAGCGTGAAGAGGACCCTCTCCAGGATCAACCCACGCAAGGCAGCTGGACCAGACAACATACCGGGTCACGTTCTGAAGAACTGTGTAGAGGAGCTCAAGAATGTCCTGGCCGACATCTTCAACATCTCCCTGAGTCAAGCTGTTCTCCCCACGTATTTCAAAACTGCTACCATAACATCAGTCCGAAAGAAGCCTGTCCCATCCAGCTATAATGATTATCGGCCAGTAGCACTGACCTCCACCATAATGATGTGCTTCGAGCGGCTGGTCATGCAGAACATCAAGTCCACCCTCCCTTCCACGACCCATCTCAGTTTGCATACAGATCAAACAGATCCACAGAAGATGCCATCGCTGCTGCTCTCCATCCAGCCCTCACCCACTTGGACTCAAAGAACTCCTATGTGCGAATGCTGTTCTTGGACTTCAGTTCAGCATTCAACACAATCATCCCCTAGCACCTAATACAAAAACTCACACTTGGGACTCAAAACCTCTCTCTGTAACTGGGTACTGAACTTTCTCACAGAGAGGCCACGGAACGTGTGTGTCGGCAGCAAGAAGAAGAAGAAGAACTTTATTTATATAGCACTTATCACAGATAATGATCACAAAGTGCTTTGACAGTAAAATTGCAGAACAATATAAAAACAAGGAAATAAGATTACACAGCAATTTAAACAACAAGAAACATTAAAACATATGATTAAAATAACTAAAAACCAGGCCACCACTCAATTAAAAACTTGCCTAAATAACAGTGTCTTCAACTGATTTTTAAGAGTCAACCGAATCAGTCAGATGCAGAGAGAGAGGGAGAGTGTTCCACAAGCAGGGAGCAACGGAGTGGAACAACAGGTCACCTCTGGTCTTATAGTGAGTTTTAGGGCCCGATAAGAGATTCTGGCCTGAAGACCTGAGTGATCGACCTGAAGGATATGGGGTTAAAAGATCACAAATATATTTTGAGGCTTGGCCATGAATTGCTCTAAAGGTCAAAACTAGAATTTTAAAATCAATGTGAAATTTGACTGGTAGCCAGTGAAGAGAGACTAAAATTGGAGTGATGTGGTCCCATTTGCAAGCTCCCGTTAAAAGCCTGGCCACAGCATTCTGAACAATCTGTAGGCGGTTTAACAAACCCTTGTTAAAACAGGTAAAAAGAGAGCTGGAGTTATCAATTCTGAATGAAATAAAAGTGTGAATAATCATCTCTAGATCTGAGCTTGATAGATCTGAGCTTGATAGTACATTTTTGAGTTCAGAAATGTTCCTCAGGTGGAAAAAGCAGTTTTTGACTCGTTTCTTTGAATGACTATCCAAGGCTATTGAACTGTCAGACAGAACCCCCAGGCTTCTGATGCTCGACCATACTGTGGAACCCAGAGATCCGAGGTGCTGCTTGATGAGAGGAATTTTCACATCAGGTGCAATGATCAGTGTCTCAGTTTTATCAGAGTTCAGATGGAAGAAATTATTGTTTAACCATTTTTTTGATGGTAGACAGTCAAGTAGATGAGACAGCTTGTTTAATTCAAATTCATGAAATGAGCAATAGAGCTGAATATGATCTGCATCAAAGTGATAGGACACATCTTTAAGAAGGCTTCTATGCCTTCTAAGGGGGGTTAAATACAATAAAAACAGGATAGGTCCTAGGACTGAACTCTGGGGTACACCACATAACAACTCTCTTGGCTCAGATATAGAATTGTTTACTGCAACACTAAAAGTTCTACCAGTAAAATAGGAGGAAAACCTAAACCTGACTTAGACAGCCTCAGCAACACCTCCAAGACCATCACACTGAGCACAGGGGCCCCACAAGGATGCTTGCTCACCCTGCTGACCCATGGCTACGTACCGGCCTATAGCACCAACCACATCATCAAGTTTGCAGATGACAGGACAGTGGTGGGCCTCATCACAAACAATAAAGAGGCCAACTACAGAAATGAGGTGAGCCAACTGGTCCAGTGGTGTGAAGACAATAATCTCTTTCTGAACGTGGGAAAAACCAGGGAGATTGTGGTCAACTTCAGAAGAGGACACACACAGCATCCTCCTCTTATCATTGAGGGAGCAGCTGTGGAAGGGTAAGCATCACCAAGTTCCTGGGAGTGCACATCTCTGAGGACCTTTTCTGGTCCAACAACACCACATCACTGGGCAAGAACGCTCAAACTCGACTCCATTTCCTTCGCAAACTGAGGAGAGCACGAGTCCCACTCCCCATCATGTGCTCATTCTACTGGGGCACCATTGAGAGCATCCTCACCAGCTGCATCACGGTGTGGTACAGAAACTACACTGCCTCCTGCCAGTAGACACTACAACACACAGTGAAAGCAGACAGCAAGATCATCAGTGCCCCTCTGCCTCCCCTTCTCAGACATCTACCACATCCGCCTCACCAGCAGAGCCATCAACATTGCAGGTGACACCTCCCACCCCTCACACTCCCTCTTCAGCCTTCTGCCCTCGGGAAAAAAGGACCGGAGCCTGCAGGCCCACTCCACAAGACTGCTAAACAGCTTTCTTCGCCAGGCCATCAGGACCCTGAACTCTGCCCCCTTTTTTCCCGGACTGTAACACACTCACTCACACAATAACTACCTCAGCTGTTTGTAGAGAAAGACTTGGCACACCAACAGTAATTACATCTGCTGTTGTATGTCTGCACTTTACTGCAATAATTTGCACAAATGCCATACCTGCTGCTGTCTGATATTGAAATATTGATCATGTGCAGTCCAGTCTGTCACTGTCTACACCTACACTACCACACTGAACTTGCAATTACGGGTATTGCGGCTCCACTTTTTCTGTATATAGGATTGCTGTGTTTTATTGTTTATCTTTATTTGCACTACGGGATTGCTGGGTTTCATCGTTTATCTTCATTTTCACTACGGGTAGCATTGCTGTACACAGACTGCTGTTGTTTTTCATCCTTATTCCTTCTTATATATTGCGCACACCACTAAGAAAGAGAAACAGCATTTTAGTTCTCCTGTATGTACTGTACGTATAGAAGTATTGACAAATAAAAATACTGAATCTAGTCTACTGTGCCATCCCCTTAAGGGAACAGCTGAAAAGGGAAGAAGACCGTTGCTCATTAGCACCAGTGGTAGTCATTGCTAGCCCGGGCCTCAAGAGATCTCCTTCCCCTGTGTGCACAGTGGTACTGCAGTAATTAAACCTTGACTGGTGTTGACCAAAGCATGTCACACATGCTTCATTAACACCTCTGGGAACTGTGTTAGTATTTGGAAAAGTGTATAATAGGGGCTATTTAGGGGTAAGTTCATCCTTACTGGGTATTCCTTTATTCAGAAGCTGTGCAGACTGACCTTTACCTGCATGTGCAATACATGCAGGTGAAGATCCTTTGTTACTTTGGCATACATTTTTGCTGTCAGTGCAAAGTATAAGCAGCTTATTATTTATGAAGTTTTTTTTTATCTGTAAATATGTTAAATGCCATTGTAAACCTTTCCTCTTCATGTAAAAACATTGCAAAAATAACATTTAACCACTGTAAAATATTACTTTTCTTTAGTAATAATCAGTGAAAGCACAGTAAGTTTAGGAAAAGTTTTCGTATAGCCATTTCACACTGTGGCTCCCACCCCATCCCACACAGTGAGGCACAACCAAACAAAAAACCTACATAGTGTAACAGGGTATATTATATTATAACTTTGAAGACACACAGAAAACAGAATGTCACAGGAATGACAATGTATCATTGCAGTGGTGGAGTAATCAGATTTAAATATCACAATATAGAAATGTTTTTCATTCCACATGCCGCACACACTATTACCTTATCTTTCACTTTGTTCTTCATGATCCATAATAATAGATATTACCTATCTAAATGAACAAAGGCACATTTTGGATACCTTTGAGTATTTTCTTTATGACAAATATTTAAAGTAACATCATTTTGTACAGAAAACCATAATTACCAGAAGATCTCAGCATTTCAAGTCAAAAAAATATTTAAGTATGATTGTTTGAATTACTTCACTCAAAATTCCTTAATATTTTATTGCATATTTTGAAAAAAAACAAACAAAAAAACTAGATAACAATCTTTAGCATCTCTGCTTAGATTACTGGTTTGCACAAGATTTAAAAACAATGTACAGAAAATGAAATCAATACAAAAACATAGTGCGGGGGAGGAAAAGAAACTCCAAAGGGCTAATAAACTGATGGCTGATAAAAAAACCAGAACAACCATCAATAGATTAATATCAGAAATTTCAGTAAAGAGATGTTAAAAAAGAGATCTTAAAAGCAAGGTCTGATACTGAATCTAAATACTTCTTTCACCAGTCTTGAAATAAGTAAAAAAGAGTAAAACAAACACAAACAATTACAAGACAAAAATAAAATAATGATGCAATTTGAATACATTTCAAAAAAATCCTGCAAAGCTCAAAATGCTTTTCTCATCAAAGTTCATTGAGACCTAATACAGGTCATTGTAATGACTGTATTGATTATTGTACTCATCATCATAGCTATTTACTTCTTAGGTTTTTGTCTCAGACTACACCACTGTGGTTGCCATAGTACACTGTAATACAACCCTCTACAAAAACGTCCCCTTCACATAGGCTAGTGTGCTATACATGCTTTTACCTTAATATTTACTCAAAACTCAAAGCAACATTCATTTTACTCCAATAAACCATAACTCCAGTTTCAATGTGAATACCTTCAAATTAAAGCTGAGAGTCTGCTCTTTAAGCCCACATTGATTATAAAGCTGTATCTTCAATATGCTTTGGTAAACAGCTAAAATCACAAAATTTATGTCAATGTCCAAATATACAGTATATGGCTCTGTCAGCTCCACTAAGATAATCAGCTACTTTAAAAATGTGTTTATGTCAGAGCACCATAACGTCTGCATGACAAACTGCTTTTATGTAAAAGCTTTATGACAGACTGAGAGAATGTTCCCTTAATTTCCTGATTATGATGTAACCACGGGTTCAGACTGGATCAGGAACTGCTTCGTGTTGCGTAAGCGTAAAAAGAATTACATGAAAGTAATAAATTACCTTGTGTTCATTCAGTGTTAAACTCGGTTTTTAGATGATATATTGTAAGGATTAAACAATGAATAATCTTAATTGCTTAGCCTTGATACATTACTACAGTTTTCTTTGTTGCTTGAAAACATGCACTTAGTGACAACCAATTTTTGTCCCATAATGATACTTTTTGCCTCATCTTAGGAAAGGTTTTTGTATTGCCGTTGAACATTGTGAGTTCCACTCCACACTGACACACACTCATACAAAAACCTATATGAGACCTGTGTAGTATTTGTACTTTTTGTGGCAACAAATTCTGTGTTTGAGTTGAAACACAATGAAGCCATGGAATTTTTATTTTTCTCTATGAGTACCGTATACCACATAGTTTTGTTAGCAGCAGGTTATTGTCACAGGCTGAATCGCTGTGGCCGCTATATTGCACTGTGCTTCAGCCTCATACAAAAACATGCCAACACCTAAGGGAATGCAAATACTGCGGGTTCAACAGCCTTTTGTTTTTGATGTTAGCCTATCAACAAATCACATGAGAGAAATCACCATCATAATTATTGCTTTGTATTTTAAATATTAATTTATAAAGTAATCTTAACACTTTTAGAAAACGTACAATTATGGTAATAATAGGATTGTTGTGCAGTAAAATTTTAGATGAATTGATTTGAAAAAGACCAAAGTAGTGATTCTGACAAGATGATAGTTCCAAAGATGTGGGTTGCATGTTTCAGTGACTTTGTGCTTCTGATCATTTTTGTATTGCTACCTATTGTCATATCCGGCTCTAGGGAGCCGGGCAATCAGAGCCAGGGACAAGCCAGTGAGTCGAGATGGTTTATTTTGGGTAAGGGATAAGGGATGAGGAGAGCACAGATACTCATGCAGAGGTACACTCACAGGTTGCACAGCGCAGAGGTAAGCAGCTCGTACCGGACGTGGGGGTAGCAAGACGTACATCCTCACAGCGGGATACA
Organism: Pholidichthys leucotaenia; assembly: GCA_020510985.1. NCBI lineage: Eukaryota > Metazoa > Chordata > Actinopteri > Cichliformes > Pholidichthyidae > Pholidichthys > Pholidichthys leucotaenia. The sequence goes on from CM035838.1 coordinate 366,096,098, forward strand.
AACACAGGAATGCTGCAAGGGGAGTTGAGGCTGACACCAGACGAAGGGGCTTCAGCCTAGCAGTGCTTATGTCGCAGCCCCGAGTCATCGAGGCTGCTCCTATTTATCCTCATTGGCAGCGCCCCAGCTGATGAAGACTAATTGGCCCCAGCCGTCCATAATGCTGCCAGCTGGGGGCCAGCTGAGACGCTGCTCAATGGGAGGCAGGGATGAGGGAAAACATGGGCTCAGTGCCGAGACGGCATCTCAACCCATGGTGACACCTATCACTGTGCCCCAGCTAGACACTGTACTACACAGTCATACAAAAACCTTCATCTGTTTGCCTTTCCTGTACACTCAGCAGGAGCACATACCACCAAGGCTATCCACTGCACTGTTTGCTCTTTTAATTTGTATTTCTATATTTAGATATTTAAGCCACAGTGAAGACTTAAATATAGATTATACAGTAGAAACCAAAATGATGACTGTCCATAACCAAAAGACAAGTACAAGAGCAACATATTCCAAATAAATAGACACAATTTCAAAAACATGTTCACAATTTTTAAAATTCCTTTGTGCCCTTTACCATGTGTGTGAGGATTCCTACCTGCAGCTGAATACAACAAAAACAAAAGATATGATTAATGACTTTAGGAGGAAAACTCCCAGGCACAAAGTCACCATACTAAAAGGCCAGACCACCGAATGTGTACAATCGTACAAATATCTTGGGACGATTATTGATAGTGGATTGAACTTTGAGGTGAACTGTGAAAGGGTGTGCAAAAAGGGTCAGCAAAATTTGCATTGTTTGAGGAAACTTGCACGCTTCCAAATTGACCGAACCATAATGACTATGTTCTATCGGGCTTTTATTGAATCTGTTTTATCCTTTTCTTTAATGTCATGGTTTGGTCAGATAAAACTGAAACAGAGGAAATCCTTGGATCAGGTAGTCAGATGGTCCAGTCGTTTGCTTGGTGAGTCACAGCTGAGCCTGACATCCCTCTACACCAGACAAGTACAGAGGATGGCCGACTCGATTTTAAATGATGACTCCCACCCTTTGCACTGCAACTTTCAGCTTCTTCCCTCCAGACGGAGGTTTGCTGTCCCAAAAAGTAGAACCCAGCGCTACAAAAACAGCTTTGTCCCTGCTGCTGTCAAAGAGTTGAACAAGCTATAAAAATTATATTGTACATATTTTATATTTACCTATTTTGTAAGATGTGTGCCTGTGTTTGTGTCTATGTTGAATGTAATTGTGGCTTGTAAATATGGATGTCACCAACTGCAGAACAAATCTACCTACGGGTACAAATAAAGTAACCTGAACCTGAACCATTACTGTACTTAACAAGAGTCAGTTTTTATCCAATTCAGGTGTGTGCAATACTCTCAGAAGTGCAGTGGAGGCTTGTATGTGCAGTTTATGTGCTGTTGTTTCTGTTCATTGATTATTGCTCTTATTGGTTTATATCCATGAATTGTGTTTTTTTTTAGTTGAATGTATTGTGATTTTAATTGACTTTTTTTTTAAAATAATTGTCACCTCCCTTTTATTATAATGTATACATCACTACCAAGCTCAAGATGAATTTCCCCACGGGGACAATAAAAGTATATCATATCAAATTGGATATGATTGAAAAAGTAAACATTATAGTTAACCTACCTGACACCTCTTTGAACTCATATCACGGTTTTTGTTAGTTTGCCAGTTCAAGTCATGATCCATCAAAATACATCAGATTTGAATGAGACTCCTTTAGATCTGTTCACATTTTTATAAATGTCAGTTTGATGATGAGACTAGAACTTTTTGTCATAGGATGTATCACTGTGGCCGTAGTCATTCACCGTGGTGTGAACCTGCACAAAAACTCCACCCTGCATACTAACAGATGCCTTGCATGTGCTATTTAAAATATACCATAAGGTTAGTAAATAAAGCCAAAATTCATACGAAAATAAAAATGATTTCCTCTTCCTTACATTTCTTACGTTGGTAATTTAGCTTTTGATAATTTTTCAACATAAATACACCAAGTACTGGTTAATTTATGTAGACTGAAAACTTTATCTATGAATGAAATATTAAAGCAGTCCAAGAATGTTCAGGTCATAAATATAGTTTTCATACATGTGTGTGCTCTGAGGCTGGCTATATAAATGAAAGCATTAGGCATTTTTGTAGTAGCTTGAATCACTGTGGCCACCCCACTCATACACAGTCACAAACACGAGTACAAAAACCTACCCTTACTGACAGTGATCTGCTCCAATGTAGATTTTTCTGTCACATGTTTCCCTAATGGAACCAAAAGCAGACACAGAGAGGAGACCAAATATTTGAGGAGAATTAGGATTTATTGCTAGTGGTGATGGAAACCCTGTGGTGACAGAAGGGAGAAGGTGAGTATATACTGTATTATGTAAGTCAGGGAGTGTGGATATTGAGGACTGAGTCTTTTTTTTCTTCTTATTTTTATAGGAGCATAGAGGATTGGTGAGTATTTGGTGGTGGTAAACTGCAGCACATTTGCAGGTGGAGACATGACGTGAACTAGCTCAGTATGAAGGTTGGACAGAGATAGGAGATATTGCCCCTTTCCAAGATGATCCTGGGATGAAGGCAGGTTAGAATATTGCTTTGGACTCACTTGCCGTATAGGAAGGTGGTTCCAGATTTAGTGGAGATCCGCCTGAGGTAAGATCCCAATCCACCAAGGAGGAGTCCAGGTAAAAGTCCTGAGCGAGGATTCAGGTGAGAAAAGGTTAGATGTGAATTTGGTTGCTCACTTGATCCAAGGTAGGGAGAAGGTGAAGGCAGAGACGCCTGAGCTTGCACGTAGGCACACTCAGGTTGTGGGACAGGAGTCAAACTGCTGACAGCACTGACAGAAGACTTAACAGTCCAGCAATTTGTGAGTGAAATGACCATCCCTTGGAGGCTGATGAGGTGCAGGTGGAGTAATTAGCACAGCTGAAATGAATCAAGGAGCAATCAGCAGCCACGGCAGAGAGGGAGAGACCGTGTATCCATACCCGGAATACTGCATTCCATAATTTTGAAAATTTCCCAACAATATACTTTAGGGGTGCAATGAGAGTTTAAAAAGGGAATCTTTGCATATTCATTCATTCTCTTGATTGCTTAATCATGGTAGTGGTGGTGGGGTTTCTTCGGGTGAGAGGTGGGGCACACCCTGGACAGATCGCCAGTCCACTGCAGGGCCAACACAGAGACAGGCAACCATTAACACTCACATTCATACCTAAGGACAATTTATCCCCAGTTGGCGTCAGGTAACCTAATGAGCATGCCCTTGGACTGTGGGAGGACCTCAACTAGGGGAAAACTCCCGCAGACACGGGGAAAACATGCAAACGCCACATGGCTAGGTCATCAGCTGGCCAGCTCTTAGGTTCAAACCCTGAATGTTCCCTGGAACATTCCCTGGAACATTCAGATTTCTCTGGGAAATTTTCTAATTTCACTTCTTAATTGGTCCAAAAAAATCACAAATAATTTACCATTGTCGCATGCACAACAATGGCAAATTATTATTATTATTATTGGACAAATTAAGAAGTGCAATTAGAAAATGTCCAACAGAAACCTCAATGGTTCAGGGAATCCTGGTTAAAAAAAAATACTGCATTATGCCACCAAGCTGCCCTGAAGAGCCTTTGCGATTTGTAAAATTAAAAAAATGATTTACAATAAGTCAAAAGTCAAGCTGTAAGTTGTTAATATGATTACTGACATTTAGTATTAAATGTAATCAGTAATTCAATATTTTTATTATCAGTACCACAACAGTATAATGAACATATGTCAAAGTTCATAATGAATAATTAGCATGTACTTATTTTTTTTTAAAGGTTTGCCTAATAATGAAAATCTTTTGGGTGAAGGATATGAGTATTGTAATCAGTTTAATCAAACTTCACAGCTGTTATTTTATGATCTAAACTGAATAACTGATTTCTTGTACATTTACTCAGTATAGCTGTAACTAAATCTACACACATTTATCCAGCATGGTTTTTGCTCTGGCGTGTATAACTGTGTGGTACCCCCCATAAACCACAGTGAAACACACACGGACCAAAACCACACACGCTTAATCCACACCACAATATTTTCTGATTCAGTCATGTGGCTGTAGATGTTTTCAAACATTTTTCTAAATAAGCCAGATACTAATAATTACAAAAGCAAACATTATTAAAAAGGGACAAAGTCGATTATATGAAATTAATACAAGATAGAAAAGGTTCAAACATCTGAGCATCTATCAACATTGAATTAAAATTAATTATCAATGAATTCTGAATCAAAATCACATACAGTGCTGTGAAAAAGTATTTGCCCCTTCGTGATTTCTTATATTTTTGCATATTTTTCAAATTTAAATGTTTTTGATCAAACAAATTTTAATATTAGACTAAGACAACCCAACTAAATACATCATGCAGCTTTTAAATGAGGATTTTATTTATTAAGGGTACAAAGCTATCCATACTGTACGTACTGGTAATGTGTGAAAAAAGCAATCCTAAACCTAACTAGATGGCACTGTCCATCCCTCCCTCCCTAAGTCCATCCATCCTTCAGTCCATCCGTCTGTCTGTCCCTCCATGTATCCATTGTGAGATTGGGCCTTGGAGAAGGTCTGTGCTCATGGATCACCTCCAAAATCTAATGGGTTTATCTGGAGTTTAAGGACCGCCTCTGGTGAAAATTTCATCGAAATCCATCCAATAGTTTTTGCATAATCCTACAAGAACTTTTTTTTTCATCCTCTCTTCTCCCTTATAGTTTACCAACACGGCTCGTAATTAAGCAGTATTACACAACAGTGTGTTGTCACTGCGGTGCGACCTATTGTCATTTCTCATGCAAAGTTAACATTGTCCAGTACTGAAGTTAGTGTGTTTACATACCGTCTGAGTCACGTGGCTGACGACATCCTTAGCTTATGTCTCAACGAGAAAAATACTGTTAAGATGATGTGGATAGCGAAGGCTGAACAACTTAGCTTCAGGCATCTACGTGTTAGTTTAAGTACACTTTGTTCCCGTTTTCTTGGCCTTTTCAGATGAAATAAAGAGTCACTCATCACATACTATGTGGATGGAGACCACATTTCTTTTTGTTACAAGCCATTTTACTTTTCCTGCAGAGTTTTTCTGTTTCCAAACAATGTGGGGTGCGGAGGTACGTGAAAGCACACATAACTCCGTGAGCATGTCTTAAAGGCGAATGACATGAAAAGTGCAATATTAATATATAAAATAATTTATTCATTCATTCATTCATCTTCTTCCGCTTAATCCTTTTCGGGTCACAGGGGGGCTGGAGCCTATCCCAGCATCTTTTGGGCGAGAGGCAGGGTACACCCTGGACAGATCGCCAGTCCACCGCAGGGCCAACACAAAGAGACAGACAACCATTCACTCTCACAGTCATACCTAAGGACAATTTTAGTTTATTAATTTTATTAGCGATCCACATCAGCACCAAAAACCAATCATTTGCTCCGTGGCCCATTTCCTCCTTTCCCTGAAATTTTCACTGAAATCTGTTTTCTACTTTTTGAGCAATGTTGCTAACAGATAAACAGACAGACAAACGCCGGCAAAAACATTACCTCCTTGGCAGAAGTAATAACTGGCTGTGGCACCCTTTGCAGCGACAACTGAGAGCAATCCCCGTTACGTCATGAATTAATTGTGACTCATACCAACAGTCAAGCATGGTGGTGGTAGTATAATGTCAGGGGCTGCTTTGCTGCTTCCGGATCTGGATTACTTGCCATAATTGATGAAAATATGAATTCTGCTCTCTTCCAGAGGGAGAATGTCCAGCCGTCAGTTCACGTCCTAAATCTCAAGCCCTCTAATGTGGTTGAATTAAAATAATTTTGAGTGGGTTGAAACTCCTCAACAGCGATGTAAGAGACTCATTGTTGTGGGTAGCACAACCAATTATTAGGTTTAAGGGGCAATTACTTTTTTACAGGGCCAGGTAGGTTTGGATAGCTTTTTTTCCTTAATAAATTAAATCATCATTTAAAAACAGCATTTTATATTTACTCGGGTTATCTTTGTCTAATATAAAATTTTGTTTGATGAGCTGAAATATTTAAATGTGAAATCAGGAACGGGGTGAATACTTCTTCGCAGCACTGTAGATAGTTAAGCTTCTTAAATCTTAAAAACTTACACAAACTGCACAACTGAGAAAAAAAAAAATTCTGAGTTTTCTGAGCCTGATAAACTGAGACAAATCCCCACCCAAAGATGACATTGTTTCACGCCTAAAGATGAAACATTGTTTCACTGACCTCGAGATTGCAAATTTAAGACTTCTTATTTGACCCAGTGCCTTTGTGAAATCAAGGTCATGCACTACTTTACACAAACCTGCAGATGGAAGCACAAACATGGTCTTTAGTTTATGTGCTTCAGTGGACCAGCTTTACTAGATTTTAGACATTTAGCAGGTTGCAAGTTGAGACATTAATCTTTTCATGACCTGTTTATTTACATTTTGTCATATCTACATACCTATCTACATACATACCTACATACATACCAAGCCTTTCGGACAGCTGCGTGAAGCAACACTGTAGGTTGAAGAAACTAATGGGACAATTTATCATCAAAGCTTTATTAAATGGAATTTTACTGCAGCATAAATGTATCTGTACATTTCTGAGCATTTATAATGGGCTACACATGAGACCATTTCCCACTTCATGCTTGGATAAAGTCGGCAGATATGCAAATATGACATGACAGATGCATATCTTTCTGTGCATTTACAGTATTTTTTTTTTTGTTACTTATTTGTACCCGTAGGTAGATTTGGTTTGCAGTCTGGTGACAACCCACCGGCTGCTGGTCGCTGCGTGTGCGAGCGCCCTAAACCTACATGGTTTTTTTTTTGGTATGCGGGAGGAAACCGGAGAAATCCCGGAGTAAACCCACGCAACACGGGGAGAACATGCAAACTCCACACAGCTCACTGTTGGTCGGGGGCTGGAATTGAACCCACGATCTCATGATCCCCGCGATCCCCCGGCCAAGGGTAAAACTGTGCTGCCACAGTGCTAAACCACTGCGCCACCGTGCAGCCCGTGCAACTAGTATTTGTAGTTGTGGTGTTTTCTAGAAAGTTTCAGTAGTGCAGGTGTGGTCCGTAAGGTGTAGAAAAACATGTAGAAGACGTCCGGAAAATGACATCCTTTATTCTTAACTGATAACAGAGGTTTACTACATGTTGATGCTTGAAGGCAAAATCCCCAAATTACTTGGTTGTCATGCATAAATACTGCTCAGTTATTCCTCTCCATTCTAAATGATTACCAAAATAATAATGAATTAAATCTGATTATACAACAGTTGATTCTGACCATGCAGTTACTATAGTCCACAATAATTGCACTCCAGCGTTTCACTGGATATGAATCAGTCAGGAACCGAAGCCGGTTTGGTTTCCCCCGGCTCGGTCCTGGCTGCTCTGTGGGTACGTGCCCGTCTTGCAGTACTCTGCTCTCCAGCCTTAACCCTGCTGGTCCAGACTGGAGCGCGCAAACGTCCACATCGCCGATCTGCTCAGCGGTCATGGCCGTGTAATCTGTCCCTATGTAGACTGGGGTCACTAATGCGCGCGAGAGGCAGTCTGCCACTACGTTGAGTTTACCGGCCACATGCTGAATGTCGGTCGTAAACGCCAAGATCACAGCCAGCTGTCTCTTCTGCCGGGCCGACCATGGTTCCGAAACCTTAGCCATAGCGTACATTAGTGGCTTGTGGTCCATGAACGCAGTGAAGATGCGCCCTTCCAGCCAGAACTGGAAGTAGCGTATGGCCAGGTGGAGAGCCAGTAACTCCCTGTCAAATACGCTGTATTTACGCTCATTATTGCGCAAAGACCTGCTAAAAAAGGCGAGCGGCTGCCAAGAACCGGCGATACACTGCTCCACGATGGCCCCTATGGCCACGTCCGATGTGTAGGTAGTGAGCGCTATCCGAGCTGCCGGGTCCGGGTGCACCAGTAGTGCGGCATTCGCTAGAGCTGTTTTAACCTCTGAAAATGCCCGCTCTCACTCAGGAGTCCAGTCGACTCTGTCCGCTGGTTTCAGTTTCTTAAGCGTGGCGTACAATGGCTGCATGAGCTGGGCTGTGCGGGGGAGAAAATGGTTGTAGAAGTAAACCTTCCCCAAAAACTCCTGCAGCGCCCTGACCGTCTGAGGTTGGGGAAAATCTGCCACTGCGCACACTTTGTCCGGTAAGGGTATCGCGCCCTCCGGTGAGATGCGGTGGCCCAAAAAATCGATCCCCGTCACCCCAAACTGGCACTTCGCCGGGTTGATTATTAACCCATGCTCCTCCAACCTCCGGAAACCTGTCCTGAGGTTGGCTACGTGTTCGTTCTCAGATGCGCTGGCCACCAGGATGTCATCCAGGTAGACGAAGACAAATGGCAGATCGTGCAACACCGCATCCATCACGCGTTGGAATGTCTGTGCCGTGCATTTTAACCTGAAAGGCATGCATAAAAACTCAAAAAGACCAAATGGGGTTATTACTGCCATTTTAGGTATGTCCTCCACTTGCACCGAGACCGGTGGTAACCACGGACCAGGTCTATCTTGGAAAAAATGCGTGCCCCGGTGAGGTGAACAGAAAAATCCTGAATATGGGGGATCGGGTAGCGATCTTGCGCTGTGGCGTTGTTTAATCTGCGGAAATCCATGCATGGTCGCCACGGTCCCTCGGCTTTAGGAACCATATGTAGCGGGGATGCCCATGGGCTGTTTGAGCATCTGATGATCCCCAACTTTTCCAAGTTGGCAAACTCCTCATGCGCAATGGCCAGTTTAGGTGCGTCCAAGCGCTGAGGTCATGCAAAAAAGGGCGGTCCCGTGGTGATAATGAAGTGCTCTACCCTGTGTTTAGTGATGGCTGCCGAAAACATCGGAACCATGAGTCCTGGGAACTGGGTGAGTAGTGTGTGGAACTTACCCCCTGGAGCTGTGACGTTGGCTAGTGTTGTGGACCCGGCTCCTCTAGCTGTACAGGGCAGAGAATCAAGACATTGCGTTAATCAGACATCTGTTAGCCACATCGACTAGTAGTCCGTGTGCACACAAAAAAATCAGCGCCCAAAATGGGGAAGCTACATGCCGCTATGACGAATGTCCATTAGTATGTACGGATGTGCAAGGATATGGTCAGTGTCCTCTCACCAAAAGTCTTAATTTCTGAGCCGTTTGAGGCCGCCAAACCCAGGGAGGTCCATGACAAGAATAAATGAATATACATATGTACACAGATAAATACACAGTGCGGGAGCATTGCAGCTAGATGGTCTCAACAGCATTACGGTCTGTTAAGTTATCCCGCAGAATATGAATATGTACCAAGACAGCATATTTCGTATATGAATCAGCCATGTTGTCACCCTCAGTAATGATTGATATAATGGAGGGGATCATTTATTGTGCAAGGTTGTTACATTTTGTACATTCAGTATGACCTCTTTGAGCAGCCCTGGTTAGATTATAAAGTGTGACAGCCGTAGGTAGGAAGGACCTGCGAAAACTCTCCGTCACGCACCTAGGATGGTACAGCCTACAGCTCACTGAGCTCCTCAGTGCATTCACCGTGTCCTGCATGGGTGGGACTCGGACTCCAGCGGAGATGACAGCTTAGCCACCATCCTCCTCTCTCCTATTCCCTCTACTGGGTCAAGGTGCTGCCCCAGAACAGAGCTAGCTTTTTTGCTCAGTCTGTTCAGTCTGTTCCTGTCGGCTGCCGTGATGCCACTGCCCCAGCAGACCACTGCAAATGTGATGGCTGATGCCACCACCAAATCGTAGAAAGTCTTCAATAGACAGATAGATAGATGTACTTTATTGATCCCAAACTGTGAAATTACAGTGTAACAGCAACATGACACAGTAGACAACCCAACCAACAGAAATACACACAGCATAATAGAAAAAGGAGCTACCCAGGGAAGTAAAGTAAAAATGCTTGGATAACTTTATATACAACAAAGGCTACTACTAGGTTAAATAGATGATGATCCTTATGAGTCTATGGATAGTACTGACTGTACAAATAAGGATTATAAGGCCCAGGGTAAAATACGAGGTGCCAATTATACTGTAAGGTGCAGTATGGCAGCATTGTTATGACCAAAATTCAACATTAGAGTGAGTTATTGTACAGTGAAATGTCATGTGGTAGAAAAGATTTCCTGTACCTAACCGTTTGGCAGCAAAGCTGTAACAGTCTGCTGGAGAAAGTGCTCCGCTGTCTATCCAGTGTGTGGTGGAAGGGGTGATCAGGATTGTCTATGATGGATCTCAGTTTGTTCAGTGTCCTCCTCTCCACCACAAATTCAAAGGTCTCTGGCCTGAGACCAATTACAGAGCCCGTCTTCTTGATAATCTTGTCAAGTCTGTTGGTGTTATTGGCTCTGATACTGCTACTCCAACAGACAGCAACAAAGAAGATGGCACTGACAACAACGGCCTGGTAGAAAAGCTCCAACATCTTGTTGCACATGTTGAAGGATCTCAGCTTCCTCAGAAGGTAGAGCCTACTCATCCCTTCTTGCATGCAGCATTGGTGTTAGATTTCCAGTCCAGTCCACTGCTGATTATGACACCCAGATATTTGTAGTCATCCACTACCTCCACACTCCTCCCCCCTAATCCGCAATGGCTGTGAAGAGGTCCTCTTCTTCCTGAAGTCAATCACCATCTCTCTGGTCTTGCTGATGTTCAGCCTCAGATGATTCTGCTCGGTCCAGTCCACAAATCTGTCTACCAGTGCCCTGTACCCCCCCCCCTCCCCCTCTTATACACCCAACAACAACCAAGTCAACAGAGAATTTGTGCAGGTGGCATGACTCGGTGTTGTACTGAAAGTCATTGGTGTATAAGGTGAAGAGAAAAGGAGAAAATATGGTCCCCTATGGAGCTCCAGTATCACTAACCACCACGTCAGATGGTAATCCAGGAGATCACAGAGCTGTTTACCACCATTACCCACAGCTTCTCACCCAACAGCAGTGGCTGAATGGTGTTAAATGCATTGGAGAAATCAAAGAACGGGATTCTCACAGTGTCTCCCCCTCAATCCAGGTGCAAATGGGCTTGTTGCAACAGGTAAATGACAGCATCTTCAAGTCCTAAATGAGGCTGATATGCAAACTGCAGAGGATCCAACCACATCTTCACCTGCAGCCTCAGATGGGCTAAAACAAGTCTGTCTATGACCTTCATCACATGTGATGTGAGGGCAACTGGTCGATAGTCATTCAGGCCCAATGGAGATGACTTCTTGGGGACAGGGACCAGGCAGAGTGTTTTCAACAGCACCAGCACTCTCTCCAGACTCAGGCTCAGGTTGTATAGGTGTTTCAGTACCAGAGCTAGTTGGCTACCTGATGAAATGGCGATAAAAATTGGCAAAGCCTAAAAACTCTTGGAGTTGTTTTCTGGTGGAGGGAATGGGCCAATCGGTCACTGCTTTAATTTTTTGTGGGTCTGATTTGATCTGGCCATTGGCAATAATGAAACCCAAAAAAGTGGTAGTAGAGGTGTGAAACTTACATTTCTCGGCCTTCACATAGAGTTGATTTTCAAGGAGGCATTGGAGAACCATCCAAACATCGACCTTGTGTTCAGCTATGGAGAGAGAGAAAGTGAGAATGTCATCAAGGTACACAAAAAGGAAGGAATAAAACAGAAGAACAGAACAGAATTTTATTTGTCATTGTCACATAAACAATGAAATTTAAAATGCCAACCAGAGCATCATTCATAAATATATAAGCTTAATATAAAAATATATAAAACAAGCATAACCATACAGATATACACACATACAATCCACACAATGCACACATACAATCACATATTTCTGCCATTGCACAGTCCCTTTATACACCTTCAGCATCCAATTGCTTTATACTGCATTAACTATATTTATTGCAGTTTGACAAAAACTGTTCCTGAGTCTGCTTGTCCTTACTTTGATTGATCTGTATCATCTGCATGATGGCAGCAGTTCAAACAGGGAGTGACCAGGGTGGGAAGTATTTTTTATTATATTCCAAACTTTTTTGAGACAACGGGAACTGCGTAGGTCTTCAAATGTGGGGAGAGGGCAGCCAACGATCTTTTGAGCCATACTAAGACTTTCTGGAGCGTTTTCCTGAGTTGCTGTACAACTGGTATACCACACGCACATACAGTATGTCATTAAGCTCTTGATGGTGCATCTATAAAAGGACACCAGCAGTCTCTGGGTGATTTTGTTCTTCATGAGGACTCTCAGGAAATAGTCTTTGCTGGGCCTTTTTCAGCAGCTCAGTGGTAGCTCAGGAAATCACATAACACATCGCTGATGAGATGCTGGAAGACCGCTGGAGCATTGGTTAAGCCAAAGTGCATAACGAGGTACTCAGAATGGCCAATTGGGGTATGGAACCTGTTAGAAAAATTCTTCTTAACCTTCAGTCAAAAACCAGGCGGCATCAGAGTTTCAGCAAATTTAATTACACTGGCCAGTGGAGACCAGTACAAAAACAGTCTCAGAGCCTATTCGCACACCATTCTGACTCAAACACACAACACTCAGTTCTTTAAGCCCTTCGTTATCTGAGAGGTGGAGGAGAAAATGTCCATGGTGATTGGTTCAGTACATCTGGTCAAAACTTGGTGTACAGATTATCTTTTTCTCAGGCACCATGACGCTCACTCAGCACCAGTCACACAGGAAACGCACAAAATGAACTAAAACAAAAATGATAACATAGTCCAGCTGCATCCTTGACACTTTCACACAGACTCTGAGACAAAGCAAAAGACAAATGTGAAACAAATATGAAACTTTTCTATTATTCTCTCCCCTTTGATGCCATGCAAGTCATGAAAAAAGAACGATTAATGGCATCTAAAACCCCATCTGACAGCTATGCTAAGTTCCAATGCATTTGTGTGCAACAGATCCTAACTAGCTATTGACAGGGGAAAGTCCGCCATCAGCCCTGCTTCCCCAGGCACCGGCTAATGTTTTAGTCCTTTAGGAGGAGAAATGGAACAATAAACTCATGATTAATGATGAAAGTAATCAATGGTAAAAACAATGAAATCAGAATGATGATAAAATAATAATAAATATATAATAAGGATATTTGTGTGTCATAGCATGTGTTATTGCAGCGTATTTAAAAAAACCTAAAGGATAAAACAAAACAACAACAACACAACAACAACAATAATAACAAAATACCACATAAAATTTAAAAACAAAAATAACAGTAACATGAAAACAAAATTAAAGTAAAAATACTGTTTCAAACTTCACATCATGATTGTTATGACCCGAGCGTCGGTTCTGATCGCGCTCGGGTTAAAGTTATGTCTCGCTGCCGGCCTTGACAGCTGCGGGCGGTATTTTGGCCTCTCCAGGCTCTTATTGTGAAAGTGCTCAGAGGGGTTTCCGCCTGTCAACGGTCGGTCAGCTGTGTGTCATTCTGTCATTAGTCCCTGGTTATTTAAGCTGTGTGCTAGCGTCATTACGACGCAGCAGTGTCTGATCGCATGATCGTTAATCTGATCGCATGATCATTAATCTGATCGCATATGATCGTTATCTGATCGTTATCTTGTTCACCCATCGTCACGGATGCCTGGACTAACCTCACCTCGGCTGCCTAAGGGCTTGACCGTCGTTTCACTGGCTTAGTAAGTGAGCTGTATAGCCTTATTTCCGTCGGTGTATCTTGGTGCTGTAAGTCCCTGCTTTAGCAGTCCAGGTGCAATTACTACCTAGCTTGTCTGTGTGTGACTGTTTCCTGCCCTGGACCCGTAGTGTGTTGTATTGCCTGTGCTTCCTGTTCGGCAAGGACTCTGTCATCTACTCAGCAGCTTGTGTAAACACTCTTATCACCGTAATAAAACTCACTAAAACTTACTGGTGGACTTGTGTGCGTCTTATTGGCAGCCCGGGAGGGCTACCATGACAGTACACTGCTGCCCAAACAGCGTTACGGTGACGCCATTTTGAGACGCTTTTTCACCAGTGAGTTGAGTTTTTGGACGTTGTTTTCCCTGTCTGGGACCTTTTGTATGCGAGAAATGCCGTCACCGAGGAGTCACGTGCTGACGTGTGTCTTGGAAGCGGTAGATGAGTTACTCATCTCCGCTTCCATGTTGGACTACGCCCCCGGCATACATTGGTACCTGGACGCCGCCGAAGATGTGCTCTGTAACCTCTCTCCCTGCTTCGCCAACCACCCGGAAGTCGACGTTAGGAGGGAGGACATCGCTGCTCAACGCGAACTGTTCCTGATAATGGAGGAGGAACGCGGCATGGAGCAGGTGAAGAGGCACACCTGTTTTTCGCCTAAGGATCCTTTTCGGGAGTTCGCACCATCTGGGGGCCGGCGAAGGCGTTGGCGTCACGGCCGGGCGCGTCTTCGGCAAGCTCCAGCTCCAGCTCCAGTTCCGGGCCGCCGGGATGACCCCCTCAACCAGCCAGCTGCTGAGTGTGAGCCGAGTCCTGCGCTGGTGGGCTCCGTTCTTGGGTCTTTCAGCATTCAGCGAGCAAGGGAAGGAGCAACGTTCGCTACAGCTGATAACATCCTCCCCCCGGGAGACAGGCAAGTCCAAGTTCACTTTCCTTGTAGTAATAGTGATCTGTCTTGTCTGACTCCTGGGGGTGAAGCTCAGGGTACGCAGCTCCCTGAGTTTCTTTCCCCAGCTGTAGCTAATTATGTTAAACCTGCTGCCTCTGTGTCTCCTCCGGCGGAGCGGTCCTCGGCGTCAGTCCCACGCTGGCGAACGAGGGGGAGGCCTGCAGCTCTGGGAGACAGCCCGGTCTTGCAGCCTTGTGTTGGACAGAGGAGGAGAACGGACTGCAGTGAGGAGCCAGAGCCGACGAGAGAGTGTCCCCAAGGTTCTTCAGGAATGCAGCCCGAGTCAGCAGGTTCAGGGTCCTCTGCCTCCACGCCATACGGGTTATTGGCATGGACGTCTGCGCAGGAGGATCCAGCTGCAGAGACCATCAGGCCGGTTGTGGAACCCGACACAGCCGAGTGGGAGCCCGACGACGAGCATCTTCTTGAACCTGGATCGGCGAAGTCCTGGACGGCTCCAGAGCCCGAGTGCAGGCAAGTGCTCTTTCTTGTTTTCCTGTATGGTGTGTTAGAGCATTTTTGCCTGCCTCATGGGGAGGCGAGTGAGGGGCAGCCGGCCGCTGCACCCGAGCTCGTCTCGCTGGGCTCTGGCGCTGCCGGTGGAACTGATCCCGGTTCTTCCTTGTGTTCTGAGCACCTCCACAGCGTTGCCGGTCCGGAGCCAGTCAAGGTCACGGGACCGGGGGTTCCAGGTTCGGAGATGGAGGTCGTCGCCGGAGCAGTCCTGAACCAGTCGTGGTCCAACGTGTGGGCCGAGGAGACCCGGTCGGGGTCCAACGTGTGGGCCGAGGAGACCCAATCTGGGTCCGTCCTGACCCAATCGGGGTCCGACGAGGTCCAGTGGGGGTCCAGCGCAGGTGCGGCTGCGACCCAATCAGGATTCGAGGGGGCCCAGGGTTTTGGTTGTCCCCCTCTCAGGAGCCACCAGCTGGGGGCCATTAGTGGATTTTGTTTGACAGATCGGCGCTCTCCTGTTTTGTTTTCAGGTGAGCGGCTGCACGCAATCCCTCCACGGTCTTGCTGGTTGTGGTATGCAGGTCGGCCACCCAATATACTGTGTGGGTTACGGGGTGACCTGGTTCGGCCACCAGAGGACGTATTCCTGGGGGCATGGGACTGGGGCAGGCCACCTGACCGTTCATGTACTGTGAGATTTTCTGTGGGCCCATATGGTGCCAATTCTTGTCATGTATATCTTGTTTTTTTTTCTCGTTTTCCAAGTCAGTCTTAGTTTGGTCTGAGCAATTTTAGATTGCCTCTTGTTTCCTAGTCATAGTCTTAGTCTGGTCTGAGCAATTTTAGATTGCCTCCTGTTTTTTTTTTCTTGTTACCTCCGCCAGGCCGAAAGGCCAGAAGGAGGTTATGTTTTTGCCGGGGTTTGTCTGTGTGTTTGTCTGTGTGTTTGTCTGTTTGTCTGTCTGTTTGTCTGTCTGTTTGTCTGTTGGTTAGCAAGATAACTCAAAAAGTCTTGGACGGATTTGCATGAAACTTTCAGGCGTTGTTGGAAATGGTACAAGGAAGAACTGATTAAATTTTGGGGGTGATCCGGTTCACCGTCTGGATACAGGAATTTTTTAAAGCATTTTTCCACACTGTGACATACAGCCATTTTCAACATGTGCGCAGGCGCAATGGAGGCCGCTGGGCGTCGTGTCTGACCAACACAAACTCCGCCTTCTTCAACGTTTTAGCCACAAAAGCATGCGGAAAACACTGGTAGCCTGGGCCCCCCAGCGTGCCTGTGCCAGCCATAGGCACTGCGCACATTGCGCTGGTCGTCGTGTCTGACCAACACAAACTCCGCGTTCTTCAACGTTTTAGGCACAAAAACACGCGGAAAACACTGCTGCCCTGGGCCCGCCAGTGTGACTGTTTTTGCGCCACGCTGCAAAACCTGACACGGACACCTGTCCGCCGCCCCATTATTTGCCACAAATTCCCCGCCCAGCTATAGGCGCTGCGTAAAAACGACCTCTCTGCCGGGGAAGATTCCAAATTCTGTTTTGCCACGGACCGCAACCCCAATATAATATAAAACCCACGGCAACCTGTCTAACCAATCTGCATCCGTCAGTGGAGGAGATGGACACACCAACACTTCAGTTTATTACCTCCGCCAAGGAGGCAATGCTTTTACAACCGTAAAACGGGGCTATAAGGGACGGCGGGGTAATATGGGACACTTTTCTAAATGTAATTCTGCCTTTTTAATTTTGCTTCCGCCTAGATTTGATGAAGGATTCATGGATATTTGACAATAACAACACAACTCAGCGTCCTGCTCAAAATAAAAAAAGCAGAATTACATTTAAAACATTTCCCACAAAAGTGTCCCTTATTAACCCGCCGTCCCTTATAGCCCCATTTTACACTACTGAACCACTAATCCTATCACTATCACATTGATTGTCATTCATTAATTATCTGTTTATTGCACTGTCCATGTCAAATACACAAATAATCATTGTGAATCCAATTGCTAGTCATATCTTTTCATGCTCAGGGAATCTGAAAACGTACACACAAACACTCTATGGGGGGAACTGTGCCGCTTGGCGGAGGTCTGCGCTCTCCGAGTGCTTTTCTAGTTTTCTAAGTCATAGTCCTAGTCAGGTCATGTTCGAGCAATTTTTTTTAATTGTCTCGTGTTTTTTTTGTTTGTCATAGTCGTAGTCAGGTCTGAGCAATTTTAGATTGCCTCTTGTTTTCAAGGTCATAGTCTTGGTCTGTTCTGAGCAATTTTAGATTGCCTCTTGTTTGTCATAGTCTTAGTCAGGTCTGTGCAATTTTAGATTGCCTCTTGTTTCAAAGTCATAGTCTTAGTCAGGTCAAGTTCGAGCAATTTTTTTTAATTGTCTCGTGTTTTCTTTGTTTTGTCTTAGTCTTAGTCAGGTCTGTGCAATTTTAGATTGCCTCTTGTTTGTCATAGTCTTAGTCAGGTCTGTGCAATTTTAGATTGCCTCTTGTTTTGTTTTTTTTTCTTGTTTTCCAAGTCATAGTCCTAGTCTGGTCTGAGCAATTTTAGATTGCCTCTTGTTTTTTTTTTCTTGTGTCCAAAGTCATAGTCTTAGTCTGGTCTGAGCAATTTTAGATTGCCTCTTGTTTTTTGTTGTTGCCTAAGTCTTAGTCTTGATTACGGTTAAGTCCGAGCAATTTTTGTTTTTTCTTGTTACCTTGTGAGTCCTTGCTATAGTCTTGTTAGAGCATTTTTTTGTCTCTTGTTTTTTTTCTCCCTTGAGTCTCAGTCTTGTCATAGCCTTGTTTTGTCATGTATTTTCTTTTCCTAAGTCTTGTTTTTTTCCCCAGAGTCATGTATTTCCTGTATTGAGTCTTAGTCTTGTCATAGCCTTGTTTAGTCTTGTTTTTCCTAGAGTCATGTATTTCCTGTATGTTTTTCTTGTCTGGTCTTAGTTTTGTTTTTCCCCAGAGTCATGTTTTTCTTTTCCTAGTCTTGTTTTTTTTTTTTTTTTCCCTGAGTCATGTGTTGTATGTATTTCTTGTTTTGGTCTTGTCTTGTTTTTGTTGGTTGGTTTCTCTCCCTCCGTACCTGTCCCCCTACCTCCCACCCTGGGGGGGGGGGGCAGGGTGGTCCCTTGGGGCGTCCGGAGTCCACCCGTGGAGGGAGGGTACTGTTATGACCCGAGCGTCGGTTCTGATCGCGCTTGGGTTAAAGTTATGTCTCACTGCCGGCCTTGACAGCTGCGGGCGGTATTTTGGCCTCTCCAGGCTCTTATTGTGAAAGTGCTCGGAGGGGTTTCCGCCTGTCAACGGTTGGTCAGCTGTGTGTCATTCTGTCATTAGTCCCTGGTTATTTAAGCTGTGTGCTAGCGTCACTACGACGCAGCAGTGTCTGATCGCACGATCGTTAATCTGATCGCATGATCGTTAATCTGATCGCATATGATCGTTATCTGATCGTTATCTTGTTCACCCATCGTCACGGATGCCTGGACTAACCTCACCTCGGCTGCCTAAGGGCTTGACCGTCGTTTCACTGGCTTAGTAAGTGAGCTGTATAGCCTTATTTCCGTCGGTGTATCTTGGTGCTGTAAGTCCCTGCTTTAGCAGTCCAGGTGCAATTACTACCTAGCTTGTCTGTGTGTGACTGTTTCCTGCCCTGGACCCGTAGTGTGTTGTATTGCCTGTGCTTCCTGTTCGGCAAGGACTCTGTCATCTACTCAGCAGCTTGTGTAAACACTCTTATCACCGTAATAAAACTCACTAAAACTCACTGGTGGACTTGTGTGCGTCTTATTGGTAGCCCGCGAGGGCTACCATGACAATGATCATGCAACTCCTTTCAGTTTTCTGCATATCAGCCATACTTTTACTCTGTACTTTGGTCATGGAGAGACAACTTAAGTTCACACTGTTTGTTCATTATCCCCACCATCCCCGGCAACTGCTCCATGGTACATCACTAAATTAACATGCACAAGTCTCACCATCATACTACAAATGCAGGGAATGACAGAAGAAAAGGCCAAAAATAATACCACAAAAATCATTAACAGGCTCATGATGAGACTTCTCCATGAAGAGAGTAACCAGCTTAACCAGATTTGTTCATCAGTAGCATTGTCCTTAGTTGCGGCAGCCTGCAAGGCAGTCAGGTTCTGTATGGCCAAGGTAATCACGTGACCCTCTGCATCATTTTCAGGGGAAAAAAGTACAACAATAATCACCTACAATTGCACACACACCCCCTCAGATGGCAGTGATTTGATCAAGAACCATTCTATTTTGGGTCAGCATAAGCCTAAGAGCTGTTAATTCCTTATTTATACCAGAAAACGCAGATAAAGACAAATTCACAAATGACTGTAATCTATGATTAGTTGTTTCAATCCACAAGGTGTTCTTATCCACTCCCACCCAAAGAAACAGGGAATAAAGTACCTTATGCCCTGTAATTTCCTAACTAGAATTCTTTCGGCACATCTGTGCCCCAGATGGGATCATTATTGCAAAGGAGACATCTCTCTTCACCCTGCCCACCTGTCCTGCTGACAATATGATGGTATGGTCAGTCAGAACTACGGGGGCACACACCCCTCCCCAATTCAGGGGCAGGTGTGAGGAGGCACGATGGCCACACAGCCACCAATCCCCTGTCACCATATGCGTGCCATGTTTGTGAGAATCACAAATTGCAACGCTACAGAGCGCCTGGTGGCCTAGTTGGTAGAGCATCCGCCCCACACCCGGGAAGCCTGGGTTTAAATCCCGTCCGGGTCATGCCTGAGACCATATAAAAATGGAACTTCTTGCCGTCCAGCTTGGTGCTCAGCAATAATGGAAACGGAGGAGGGAAATTTGTGACGGTGCCTTGCATAGCAGCGACCTCTCTGATTCTAGATGTGATTAACATTGTAGATAAGAGAAATGTAATTTCATTCTACTGTACATGATTGGCTGTATGGATTGAATGACAATAAAGTTGGCTTTTCCTTTGACTTCTAGACGGACAAAAAGGATCTTCAGGACAGCTTTTGCCCACTACATTGGTCCGGCAGGTTGCAGTACAGGGGTGAGACGCACTATGCGCTGTTGCACACCTAGAAAGCAATAAACTGACCAAAGAGCTGTTCCCACACCCTTTTAGACAAAAGCAGAAATTCCCCGGCAAAATTAACCTTGCCTTCATCGAGTAAGGGGTGTCATCGTGTCTCCGGTCAGTGGAGTCATAGGCAATGTGACAGGTGTGATTCAAATTAATGCTTGCTGTACTATTTCTATACATAGCCTCTTGCAAGAAACAAACAGCTTCTGATTGTTCCATTGGTTTAGCAGTAACAGATATTTGTTCAGCTGAGAGTGGGAGCAAAGAACACACATAGCAATTTGAACGAACTGCTGATTTAGCTGTGTAATTAGCATACTTCCACCACACATTACCAGCATAAACGTGATCCTCATAGCCCGGTCCTTCTACCCAGTCATGAACTACCCAGTCATGTGAATTTTTTTTTTGAGATTTTTGTAAATTTATTAGAAATAAAAAACTAAGAAATCACATGCGCATAAGTATTCACAACCATTGCCATGAAGTTCAAAACTGAGCTCAGGTGCATCCTGTTTCCACTGATCATCCTTGAGATGTTTCTACATCTTAATTGGAGTCCCCCTGTGGTAATTTCAGTTGATTGGACATGATTTGGAAAGGCACACACCTGTCTATATAAGGTCCCACAGTTGACAGTGCATGTCAGAGCACAAACCAAGCATGAAGTCAAAGGAATTGTCTGTAGACCTCCGAGACAGGATTGTCTCGAGGCACAAATCTAGGGAAGGGTGCAGAAAAATTTCTGCTCATTTGAAGGTTCCATTGAGCATGGTTGCCTCCATCATCCTTAAATAGAAGAAGTTCGGAACCACCAGGACTCTTCCTAGAGCTGGCCAGCCATCTAAACTGAGCGATCGGGGGAAAAGGACCTTAGTCAGAGAGGTGACCAAAAACCCGATGGTCACTCTGTCAGAGCTCCAGCGTTCCTCTGTGGAGATACTGTAGGAGAACCATGCAGAAAGACAACCATCTTTGCAGCAATCCACCAAGGCCTGTATGGTAGAGTGGCCAGACGGAAGCCACTCTTTAGTAAAAGGCACATGGCAGCCCACCTGGAGTTTGCCAAAAGGCACAAGAAGGACTCTCAGACCATGAGAAACAAAATTCTTTGGTCTGATGAGACAAAGATTGAACTCTTCGGTGTGAATGCCAGGCATCATGTTTGGAGGAAACCAGGCACCGCTCATAATCATGCCAATGGTGGTGGCAGCATCATGCTGTGGGGATGTTTTTCAGTGGCAGGAATTGGGAGACTAGTCAGAATAGAGGGAAAGATGAATGCAGCAATGTACAGCGACATCCTGGATGAAAACCTGCTTTGGAGCACTGTTGACCTCCGACTGGGGCAATGGTTCATCTTTCAGCAGGACAACGACCCTAAGCACACAGCCAAGATATCGAAGGAGTGGCTTCAGGACAACTCTGTGAATGTCCTTGTGCGGCCCAGCCAGAGCTCAGACTCGAATCCAATTGAACATCTGTGGAGAAATCTGAAAATGGCTGTGCACTGATGTCTCCCATCCAACCTGATGGCGCTTGAGAGGTTCTGCAAAGAGGAATGAGCGAAACTGCCAAAAGATAGGTGTGCCAAGCCTGTGGCATCATATTCAAAAAGACTTGAGGCTGTAATTGCTGCCAAAGGTGCACTAACAAAGTATTGAGCAAAGGCTGTGAATACTTATGTACATGTGATTTCGTAGTATTTTATTTTTAATAAATTTGAAAAAAGCTAAAAAAATAAAAAACTTTTTTCATATTGTCATTATGGGGTATTGTGTGTAGAATTTCGAGGAAAAAACCCCCGAATTTAATCCCTTTTGGAATAAGGCTGTAACTTGACAAAATGTGGAAGAAGTGCAGCGCTGTGAATATTTTCTGGATGCACTGTATGCTTATAAGCTTGCAGAGCTAAACGGCAGAGTTCAACTGCTGAACAGTTTTCTGGCAGTTCTCTTGCCAGGATTTTTTGGGCGGGTCTAAAACGGGTCTGCTCTACGTAATACAGACCTACCCCCACCCCCTCACTGCCCCAATATCAGTCGCACATGCACTCCAGGTTTTCACAGGATTTTTTTGGATAGTGTTGCTGTAGTTGTGTGGCTATCCTGGGGATTTGCCTGAATTGTGCATTAGTCCATGTCCAGACCAGACATTCAAATCTTTAACTCATTGACAAGCTGTAGTAGTTACTTTTACCTCTAAAGATGTTTAAAATGTTACAACACTGGCTGTAGTGTTATATTTGCTCGTTTGTGATTTTACGGTGTCCTTCCTCACGCACGCTCTTGCGACAGGGGTGCTTTCAGGCAGGCAGACTTTTTCCAACATAAACCCGGCACTTCGTACGCACGGTCAGCATGGAGACTCAAGGAGATGTTCACTGGCGGGCTGGGGGAGGTGGAGGAAGGGACGGTGTGGGAAAACCCGTGGGTGAGTGTCTGTTTTTTAAATCACACAGCCTGTTTTTTGCTGATTTATTCCTTTTATACTGACTGTACACACGGAAGTGAGTGCGGTGCAGTGAGACATTTGATTGGTTATACTGATGATATACACGTTTGAGTGGTACTCAGGGACAAATCTGATTGGCGAAATTGGTGAAAGTTGACAACGATTGGCCAAAATTGCGGGAAAGTTGCGGTGATTGGACGAAGTACAAATTTTGCAGGACTGACTAAATTTGTGGAAATTGCTGCAATCCCAACATTGTGAAATCCTGGGGGGACTGTTTAGAAATAATGGTAGCTTATGTGGCTCTTCTGGCTCAAAAAGGTATGCTGTATATTTCTGATTCTTTCCCCAGATTTCAGTTGTTTTTAAAGATTTAAATTTGGCTGGGCAATTAATAACACACTTTTATTTCATATGCTAGACTCAAAACAAATTTACTGAGTCACTTGTCTGGGACTTTAATGAGCAGTCCACATACTAATCATTCTGAGATTCATAGAATATTGTGCTGTTATAAACAAATACACACGTGGACAAAATTGTTGGTACCCCTCTGTTAATGAAAGAAAAACCCACAATGGTCACAGAAATAACTTGAATCTGACAAAAGTGGTAATAAATAAAAATTATATGAAAATTAACCAATGAAAATGAGACAATGCTTTTCAATTGTGGTTCAACAGAATTATTTTAAAAAACAAACTCATGAAACAGGCCTGGACAAAAATGATAGTACCCTTAACTTAATATTTTGTTGCACAACCTTTTGAGGCAATCACTGCAATCAAACAATTTCTGTAACTGTCAATGAGGCTTCTGCACCTCTCAGCAGGTATTTTGGCCCACTCCTCATGAGCAAACTGCTCCAGTTGTCTCAGGTTTGAAGGGTGCTTTCTCCAGACGGCATGTTTCAGCTCCTTCCACAGATGTTCAATAGGATTTAGATCAGGACTCATAGAAGGCCACTTTAGAATAGTCCAATGTTTGGCTCTGAGCCATTCTTGGGTGTTTTTAGCTGTGTGTTTTGGGTCATTATCCTGTTGCAAGACCCATGACCTGCGACTGAGACCAAGCTGTCTGACACTGGGCAGCACATTTCTCTCTAGAATACCTTGATAGTCTTGAGATTTCATTTTACCCTGCACAAGATTCAAGACACCCTGTGCCAGATGCAGCAAAGCAGCCCCAGAACATAACAGAACCTCTGCCATGTTTCACAGTAGGGACAGTGATCTTTTCTTGGTATGCTTCATTTTTGCGTCTGTGAACATAGAGCTGATGTGCCTTTCCAAAAAGTTCCAGTTTTGTCTCGTCTGTCCATAGGACATTCTCCCAGAAGCTTTGTGGCTTGTCAACATGCAGTTTGGCAAAATCCAGTCTAGCTTTTTTATGATTTGTTTTCAACAGTTGTGTCCTCCTCGGTCATCTCCCATGAAGTCCACTCTGGCTCAAACGACGGATGGTGCGGTCTGACACTGATGTACCTTGACCTTGGAGTTCACCATGAATGTGTTTAGAGGTTGTTCTGGGCTCTTTTGTTACCATTCGTATTATCCGTCTCCTCCTGCAGCCACGTCCAGGGAGGTTGGCTACAGTCCCGTGGATCTTAAATTTCTGAATAATATGTGCAGCTGTAGTCACAGGAACATCAAGCTGCTTGGAGATGGTCTTATAGCATTTACCTTTAACATGCTTGTCTATAATTTTCTTTCTAATCTCCAGAGACAACTCTTTCCTTTGCTTCCTCTGGTCCATGTTTAGTGTGGTACACACCATGTCAACAAACAGCACAGTGACTACTTGTCACCCTTTAAATAGGCCGACTGACTGATTACAAGTTTGTAGACACCTGTGATGTTAATTAGAGGACACATCTTGGTTGAACATGTCCCTATGGTCACATTATTTTCAATCTTTTCTAGGGGTACCATCATTTTTGTCCAGGCCTGTTTCATGAGTTTGTTTTTTAAAATAATTCTGTTGAACCACAATTCAAAAGCACTGTCTGATTTTCATTGGTTAATTTTCATAGAATTTTTATTTATTACCACTTTTGTCAGATTCAAGTTATTTCTGTGACCATTGTGGGTTTTTCTTTCATTAACAGAGGGGTACCAACAATTTTGTCCATGGCTGTATGTATATCAGTATTCAGCCATAAAGTGTGTGAGTGTGGTTGAAGAAGAGTCTACATAGACCTCCCTCTGTTGGTTGAAAATGAGGCATTTTTGTAACACAGTCAAACATTCCATCTGTACAACTGATTGATAAGTTGATTACCTGTTATCCTAGTTGTATTTAGTGTTTTCATTCAGGTGTCATGAATACATGTCAGGGTTTGCCCTCTAACAAGAGAATAGCTTTTACTTTTAAAGCACTATGAGATCAAAAAACAAGCAAACTAATAATTAAATTTGGTAGTTTCCCATTAATATGTTATCATAATCGAATAAAGTTATGGTAAAGAACTAGGGATTTTAAAAATAAACATTTTACATAATCATCGTTTATGTCTGTATTGATGTTTCCATGATTAATATTTATGTATTGATGTCCTTTCATACAAATTATAATTAAAATGCAAGTTCTGAATTAGGAAATAACTGGCTTCAAATATTATATACCTGTTCTGTGTATCTGTATTGACCGCATGGATTTAAAATGTACACTTTTTTAATCACACCAATATTTTTGTTGTGTGTGGAGTATTTGTGCAGGCCTGTCAGTGGTTCTTAACACTGTGTCCCTGCGGACACAGTAATAAACAGCTGTGTCTTCGAGCTGTAAATTCTGTCCATTTATAGTCACTGTTCCAGCAGACATGTCTCTGCTGTAGCTGAACTTGTTCTTTAAAGCATTATTTTGATAAAAACTCCCTCCACTTGTGCCCCACTGATGGAAAATCCAATCCATTGGTTTTCCTTCACGTTGTCTGATCCAGCCTGTTGCATAGCTGCTATCAGTCAGTGAATAACCAGAGACTCGACAGGTGATAGATAAAGACTGTCCAGGCTGAACAACCATGGAGTCTGGCTGGAGGAGATCAATACTGTAAACACCTGTGGAAACACAAAACAACACCGTCTCAATTAAAACTTATTCTATGATTCTAATGTTTTCATAAGTGTAAATTCAGTGAAAGCTTCTCACATGATCCAGCAGCCAAAAACACCATCAGAGCTAGAGAATACATGGTTGAAGCTGAACTGATGTGCACTCACACAGACACTTGCTTCTTTTGAGTTTGATCGATTTGCATAGTGTTGAATATATTTGACTGTATTCGGATTTAGAAGTATATAGACTTTAGTTCCTCTTTGATGGCAAAAGACTGAGTAGATAGAATACAAACAACTATAAGATGATCAAGTGATGTTGCCTAAATTGTAATTTGCAGTTAAGTTATTGAAAAAATACTTTTTTCCCCTTTTTGATAGTGGTGTCAGAATTATTGCGTTAATTGCCAGTTAACGCAACACCCCATTTAACGGTGAAATTTGTGTTGTCACGCCAATATCGAAGACGCAAGGTTTTTGACCTTTTTGGCTTTCCATACTTAATGCCCTTTTGCCGACCATTTGGGGAATCAAGTTGAAATGGGACACATGTTGAATAGTAAACCTGGGATAAAAGCCCCCATGAGATGAAATGGATAAAGAAAAGAGTATTCTGAACCGAAGCCCAACTCCAAAGAGCTGACAATTAAAAACCATTGAGAACAAAGCAACCTGTGTCCACTGCTGTCCCAAACCCAGCCATTACTGGAGCACGCCAAGCCCCAAACAACACCTGCCAGTGAAGCACGTGGCTGATGATGACAGTCTGCAAGGCAGGCTCCTGTACAACTAGAGCACACTCCAGGTAATTCATTGATACTGTGGAGGAATAATAAGTTCAGGCAAGATGCGGCGAGCTGGAAGGTTGCAGAGTTTTATTTCCTCCATCATCATGAGACACACATCGCAGCTCTCAGCTACTGTGCTGTGCTGGGCTCTGTTGTCCAGAGTCTTTGAGGCATGTCATACAAGCTCTTTTATCAGTGATACAGGAAGAGAGAATGCATGGCACATTAGCATAACAGTCAATACACATGATTAGCATGACATTGGTTGGCTGTTTGTCTGTCTGTGCATTGTCTTCTGTATGCAAATTGTGTTCCGGCCTTTTGAGTGTGAAGATGAATGTCCCTGTAGATTGTGGTGGGTCACCACAATACTCTACATTTATAGTGGTTTTTTTTTTATCAAAGTGGTTCTATGTCTGATGTGCTGAAAGTGTGAGATGTGTGTAAAACAAAAGTGAGCTAGGTGGAAAAAGAGGTTTTGTAAGCTTTATTTTTAATTTTTAAATTTTCTTAAAGCAAGAAGGTTTTTCTGGAGAATATCTTGCATAGTCTTCGTCACTATTTTGACATGGTGAAATAATAAACCTGCAGTTGCATAAAACAAGCATATTTGTCCTCTCTCATGTTAATGATTGAGTACGAAAAACTTGTAAAATGACATTTAAGGTACATTATTTATTATAGAAATGTGAAATCAAAGTTCACTTAATCATGAGTTAATTGAACTTTTTTTTCTTGTGACGGATCAGTTTGTAAGTTCAGCTCATTGCTCAGTGTGAGGCTGACATTTCTGAATGCAGCTCATCATTTCCATCAATGGAGCTTTATTGTGAATATTATTCTTGGTGAGAACCATTAACAGTGCTAAGTGAAACATACAGTATATACAGTGCTTGCTAAGTGGGCAGGATGTTCGAACAATTATGACAGCATACAAACAAAGCAAAAAACAATATTGTGTGCATGAGCGTGCATACAAGATTGTGTAAACCTATGGGCGGAATGGTCATACAAATAAGCATATACAAAAACTTGCATACAAATTAGTGGTGTTGGATGATTAAAATTTTTAATCGTGATTAATCTTTTGGAATGTTGAGTTAATCGCAAATAATAACGCATTAATCGCATGTTTTTCCTTACAGATACAGAGTACCGTGAGTTGGTAATTTTTCAAGTTTGTCATACTGTTGTAAACATGGGAGTGGACAAATATGCTTGCTGTCTTCACCTGCAGGTTTATTAAAACTCTCAACATATCCAAATCCAAAAGTATTGTGTGCAAACAATGGAATGCCAGGGCTCATTAACGTCACTGCAACACAACTCAGCATCTAACCAGCCAGCAGCCACAAATGGAGCTGGCTCTTTCTCCCATAGCAAACATCCACAACTTTTAAGCAGATCAAAACAAAACCATGGACCTCGTGTGTCACAACAGACACAATTTCCCTTTTAGCAGAAAAATTGCAAACATAAACAAACAACTATCTCGTCCGTGATGACACCCCACCGTGCTGCAAAAATGGCGTGGGAGTGAATGGACATTACGAACACAGCTTGAGAATTTTTTTAGACTGGTACTCACCAACAGTTGGACCCAAAGCTATGAGGATGAAAACAGGTGAATTTCTGTCCGTGTTAGCTGCTGCAGGTCAGCTACAACCTAGCATGTAGCTACTAGCCAGCTAGCCAGCTTCCACAGAAGAACAACCCAACATCCAGGCGAAGTTTTGGAGGAGGCTGTAGCAATTATCCAGGTGAGCGCTCCTACAGATAACGTTGTAAACTTAAACATGACAGCACTTGTGGGATTTCCATGGCTGTTATCCGGCTTGTTTGACTTCACAATGTCTGCATGGCTTTGGTACGGAGATCCGCTAGGCCAAAAAGTACTGTTTGCGCTTTTTTGCCATTAACCTTTAAGCTGTGTGCTTTCTTGTGCCCCTAGCGGCAGAGTGTGGCGCTGTGCCTGTCAACTGAAAATAACATGCCAAACACTCCCCAGCTGGACTGAGGATTTGTTCTGATCATGCTAGTTCACAAGGTGGCAGGCACTGGTTGGAGTACTCATGGATGACACGTAATGCACCAAAGAGGAAGAAATTCTTCTTGAATGAATGAATGAATGAATGAATGAATTTTATTTATGAATGAATGAATTTTATTTATTTCGGATAGTACATTACAGGTTAAAAGAAACTGTATAATATAACAACAAGGTCAAATTAGACAAAGACTCCTTCTACTATACAATTCCACGTGAGTTATCCGAAATGGGTGATGGCTGAAGCCGCAGCTTATATTGCCCACCCATATTCCATCCAAGAATTCAAAGGAGAAAAAAGAGAAAACAAGACAAGAGCGATTACAATTTAAAACAAGGCTAAGACAAAATGTGACTGAGAGAAAAAGAAAAACTGAGCTAGTCTAAGTTAAGCGGTTACTATTCAAAAACAAATCTAAGACAGTGTCACAAAGAAAAAAAGAAAAAAAGAAAAAACTAAGCTACAACACAACACAGGCTGGAAATGTCAATCCTTATGTGAGTTTACATGTCGTCTTGTAAATATGTTTGGAGTATTTCTTCCTTTAGTTTTTGTTTAAATTGTCCAAGCTTTGTACATGATTTTAATTCAGGTCCAAAATCGTTCCATAATCTGACTCCTTGCACTGAAATACAGTGTTGCTTGGTGGTTGTTCTCACTGTAGGCTTTTGAAATATACATGTTCCTCTGAAGTGATATCGTTTCTCCCTTGTTTGGAACAACTTTTGGATATTTGCGGGCAGTGATAGATTCTTCACTTTGAACATTATTATTGCGGTTTTAAAGTCAATCAGATCTTTCAACTTGAGAGTTTTTTGTTTAAGAAAAAGTGGGTTTGTTGGTTCCCTGTAAGCTGCTTTGTTTATTATTCTAATAGCTCTCTTTTGAAGCATAAAGAGTGGATATATGTTTGTTTTATATGTATTTCCCCATACTTCATTACAATATGTCATGTATGGGAGTATTAATGAATGGTACAAGGTGTATAGTGTGGGTTGATTCAGCAAATTTTTCACTCTGTGTAATATTGCAATTGATTTGGATACTTTGCCTTTTATATAATTAATATGTGGCTTCCAACACAGTTTGTTATCAATTATTACTCCAAGGAATTTAGTTTCGGATACCCTTTCAATCTCTACACCATTTACACTGAGTTTGGGTACTGGGTAGTTGTGATGGTTGTTAAAGACTATAAATTTTGTCTTGCTTAAATTGAGCGTTAATTTGTTTGAATCAAACCACAGTTTCAGCTTTCCTAATTCCTTTCCGAGTGTATCCAGAAGTTGTTCCAAGTTGTTTCCACTGCATAGCAGATTAGTGTCATCAGCAAACAATATTAAGTCCATTTTTTCTGAAACTTTACATATATCATTTATATACATATTGAATAATAATGGTCCCAAAACTGAAACCTGTGGGACTCCACAGGTGACCTTCAGTAACTCTGAGTTTTTGCTGTTAACACATGCAAACTGATATCTATTCTTTAAGTAACTACTTAACCAGGACAGTGCTACCCCTCTAATACCACAATTTTGTAGTTTCTTTAATAATAGATTGTGATCTACTGTATCAAATGCTTTTTTAAGATCCAGGAATACTCCAACTGAATACTCTTTATTTTCAATGGCTGTTGATATTTTTTCTGTAAATTCCATTAAGGCATATGCTGTTGTCCTTTAGTGTCTGAACCCATATTGCTGCTCACACAATAAATCATTCTTCAGTATGAAGTTGTCAATTCTCTCATAGAATATTTTTTCAAGTATCTTGGAAAATTGCGGTAATAGTGAAATTGGTCTGTAGTTGGAGAGTTCCCCTCTGTCGCCTGTCTTGTAAATCGGAATTACTTTAGCTATTTTCATTGCATTGGGAAATATACCTGATTGGAGAGACAGGTTACAGATATACGTCAGTGGTTTCACTATGCATTCGATAACAGTTTTGACTAGTAGCATGTCAATACCATCGCAGTCAGTAGATGTTTTACTTTTGAACGATTTAACAATTTCAATGACCTCTCTTTCGTCTGTGTTCTTTATGAAGATGGTGTCTTTTACAGCAGTGTTATTGCATATTGTATCACCTGTAGGCGCCGTAGTGGGTATTTCTCGGGCCAGTTTAGGTCCAATGTTAACAAAAAAATTATTAAATTCATCTGCAGGTGAAGCTATATTCACATTCAGAGTCGATTTATTATTTTTTGGAATATTAGTTGGGTAGCTAGTATTTCTGCTTTTATTTCCAAGGATACTGTTGATTATTGTCCATGTATTTTTAATATTGTCTTTGTTTTTTTCCAGTTCTTTACTGTAATAGTCTCTTTTACTGCATCTTATTATATATGTTAACTTATTTTTGTATGTTTTATACCGTTGCTCTGCTTCTTTTGTCCTTTTCTTTATGAAAGCTTTATATAATAAATTTTTCTTTTTACACGCCTTTTGTAGTCCTTTGGTTAACCATGGTTTGTCAGCAAATTTCTTCTTCTTCTTCTTCTTCTTCTTCGAGATTACAAAACAAAATGGCACCCATCATTGTGGACATACGCGATCACAGACAGAGGAGCAAATTCAGAGGATTTGGTCCCAAATTTGCCAACTATGATTCTAAAAAGAGATTATTTAGCTTATGAAGGTAGATGTTTACATGTTCTTATAACACAGGGAACGTGAAGCTCATTGATTTCACCTGCTGGTGCCCGGATCACCATGTGACTGTAGAGCGATCGCTGGTTGCATGTCATCAAATAAGAGAAATTGCTGTTGAATAAAAGTGAAATTAAGGTGGAATAATCAATAACAGTTTGTGGATGTAGGAGAGAAAGCTAAAATGACCGGGAGAGGACAAAATAGTGATCAGAATGCTGCAAAAGGACGCCACCTTGCCAGCGGTAAGTTACAAATGTCTTTGTTTGTGTACAAATGATGCATACATTTACTCCTATCTCAAACTTTGGATCATTACCTCCACCAAAGGGGGAAGTTATGTGATCATCGGCTTTGGTTTGTCTGTCTGTTTGTCTGTTTGTTTGTCTGTTTGTTTGTTTGTTTGTTAGCAAGATAACTCAAAAAGTTATGGACGGATTTTCATGAAATTTTCACAGATTGTCAGAAATGTGGTATCCTACAGATGATTAGGTTTTGGTGGTGATCCGGATCACCGTCCACAAGAAAACCGCCATTACGCAAAATGCCATTTTCCTGAATAACTACTAAACCACTAATCCTATCATTGTCAATCATATCATTGTCAATCCAATTGCTTGTCATGTGTTTTCAGGGTCAAGGAATCTGAAAACGTACACACAAACACTGTATGGGGGGAACTGTGGTGATAAACCGCCATTACGGAAAATCCCATTTTCGTCAATAGCTACTGAACCACTAATCCTATCATTGTGAATCCAATTGCTAATCATATGTTTTCATGGTCAAGGAATCGGAAAACGTACATACAAACACTGTATGGGGGGAACTGTGGCGCTAAACCGCCATTACGGAAAATGCCATTTTCGTCAATAACTACTGAACCACTAACCCTATCATTGTGAATCCAATTGCTAGTCATATGTTTTCATGGTCAAGGAATCTGAAAATGTACACACAAACACTGTATGGGGGAACTGTGGCGCTTGGCGGAGGTCTTTGCTCTCCGAGTGCTTTTCTAGTATTTTACATCTTTCTATTTGACAGTAAGCCATTATCTCTTACCACTTTCAAGTTATAGCCTTGGAAAGTTGTGACATCTGATCTGAATATTTTCTTGAAAAAAATCCTTACCACTGTTGACCACTAGGGGTTTTGTCGCAGTTTGGCGACATACACAGTCAATGGGTTAACTGCCATTAACCGCGATCACAAAATTTGTCTCCGTTACCTGGGGCAAAACGTTAACAGGCGATTAACACAATGGCACCAACATCACTAATACAAATGTACAGAAGTATATACATATGGCAATACAAAATATATAATAATTCTTTACAAGCTCCAACCTATTCTTACCTTTCCAAATATCTATTTACAAGTATTTGAGAAGATGCAATCAACAATATACAATTATAAGGTAACCTCCTGGCCCAGTGGGATGGGCAGAATGGCCCTGTGTTGCCGGCAGGAGGGCAAGTCACACTGACCCAGGCCTCCGATAATGAAACCCACTCCATGCTGGGGAAAAGGGGCACAGTACAAGGGGGAACCAGCAAACAAACCCCGACCGGAAACTGGACCCACCATCCAAGAGTCCCCACCACCCCACCAGCGCTGCCGCCAAGGACCCCAACCCAGAGGAACCAGCCCCCAGTCCCGCCCACCACTACACTTACAGATAAGGACAGGAGAGAGAAGACCTGCCAGAACGCTAGCCAGCCACCGCCTGCTGCAATGGACACCACCGCCCTACACCAAACCTGGAGAGCGCAGATCCACCACCACCACACACAAGGGGAAGCTAACGAACACACGAAGCAGGAAAGGCAAAGTGGGGGGGCAGGACTGGAACAGCGCAGGAGGCCCGCAGATGTTCCAGGTCATGCCCATCTGTGAACTTCACATTATCAATCATGATCAAAACTTTTAAACATCTGACACCACTAATTTTTGACCACTGTTTCATTCTTTCTCCAGGCCAACAAACTGCATGTGTTTCAGTCCTACAGAAAGATATGTATCAGGGCTTCTCACACAGATGACTGTTTTCGCAAGGCTTTGCTGTCTCCTGTGTCACTGTGTTTCCCATGCACAGAAATAAACTTATTGTGTGAGACTCTGCACCAATAAATTGACAACATTTTTGGAAATATCTTTGGTGATGGTGAACTGACTCTGCAGACTTTAGGCAAATATTGTGCCACTGCCACCATCAATGCATCTGATCCATTCCAGGCCTTTCCCTGGGTTGTGACGAATTCAGTGCAGCCAATCAAGAGAGAGTCCTTGGACCTTACATGACAGAGTGACTGATTCTCCAGAACGGGTGACTACTGGAGGTGAGAGACTGACTCCACACCACTGGAAGAAAAACACTGACAGAGTTTAGATGATGCTAGCAGACACAGAAACTCCTTTACATTCCTTATTATATGTATGGGCTTCATTCACCTGATATCAGAAACAAAAACATAAGACTTTGTACAGCAGTGATGATGATTGTCATGCTGAAGCTGAAATGATGCGTATATATAACCATAATGGGTAGAGATTCTATATCGGGGTGAGTGGCATTTTCCTGAAGAAAGTGAGAACTGACTTACAATAATGACAGGAACCCACAATAAAGTGAATAATAAAGATGTACAGTAATTGTTTTGTTCTCAAAGAAGTGGCACAGATCAGAACAAGGTTCTGACATGATCAAATAATACAAGAACACAGATGCAACCACCACAATGGAGACGAGAGTATGATACAAAACAATGAGTTTATTGAACAGATGACTTAAGTGGTAATGATGAGATCTAACCTGTAGGGGGAGAGAGATGAAAGGGGACAGGAAGTTGAATTTGACTGGGCAAAAGAGTTATGCACTATTAATGGAAATATTGGCTTACTAGAGGCAGAGGACAACAGGGAGATTTCCTCTTGCAGGAGTGTGGTGGAGGAGAAATGGTAAGTATCTTGCAGGGGGAGGTCCTTTCCTTACATGTAGGAGGAGGTGAGTGAGGACCAGGTGAGAAGGAGATCCATTGACAGTGAGAGTGCAGAGCTGTGATTCCTTTGCAGGTCGCCGACATGAAGATCAAGTAAATTGGAGCAGCAAGTGGTTGGTATAGAGTGCCCTGGGCCTGGGGGCTTTTCCTGTGAGTTTGATTGTGAATATAATGAATAGATTTTGCACAGCAGCTGATGTGTTGGTGGCAGAGACCGGAGAGGACACTTCTCTCAAATTTTCAATTTTCTATGCAATTGGTGTAACTTTACTAATAAGTTTAGTACTTTTTTCCAATAAATTTGCCCCCTTTTTGTATTATATTTATTACATTTTTTCCACAGGTATTTACGGATGCGTAATATAAAAATTTTTTCCGCCACAGCGAATCAACAATTCTTGGATGAATCTTTGAGCGAATCAACAATTCGCTGTGGCGTGAACAAGAACAGTACAAGAGGCCTTTAAATCTGCACGAAACGTGCAATAAAGCTTTTAACAATTATTACATCTGAAGCATCTAACACTGGATTCTTCAAGAGAAATTTCTGTGGCCAGTTTGTAGTTTGGACAGACAGTAGCGTAAAAAAGTGTTTGCCCTCTTCCTGATATCTCATTTTTTTGTATATTTGTCATACTTAAATGTTTCAGATCATCAAACAAATTTAAATATTGGACAAAGATAACACAAGTAAACTCAAAATGCAGTTTTTAAATGAAGGTGTTTATTATTAAGGTAAAAAAAAATCCAAACCTACATGGCGCTGTGTGAAAAAGTGATTGCCCCCTAAACCTGATAAGTGGTTGGGCCACTCTTAGCAGCAACAACTGCAATCAAGTGTTTGCAGTAACTGGCAGTGAGCCTTTTACAGCGCTGTGGAGGAATTTTGGCCTACTCATCTTTGCAGAATTGTTGTAATTCAACTACATTGCAGGGTTTTCGAGCATGAACCACCTTTTTAAGGTCATTCCACAGCGTCTTAGTGAGATTCAGGTTAGGACTTTGACTAGGCCACTTCAAAGTCTTCATTTTGTTTTTCTTAAGCCATTCAGAGGTGGACTTGCTGGTGTGTTTTGGATCACTGTCCTGCTGCAGGGCCCAAGTGTGCTTCAGTGTCATGTTTTTTGTTAGCTGACGGCTCACGTGCACGATGCAACAGCAACAGGAGAACAACCACATGAAGAGGCACGTTTGAGAATTTATTATATTTCAAAGTAAATGCACAGTTATGGAAACAGTCACTCGCCAGAGGACTCCACCTGCGGAGAGAAGACGAGAGCTGTGAGAGGAGGAACGGAGTAAGGGGAAATGGGTGAGCCAAATTGCCACTTACTTGGGTTCCAAGGGAGAATCAGCAGGGCCCCAGTGGGAAATAGACGAACCAGTAAGGTGAACGGGAAGAGCTGGTGGTGCCTGACCGGGTGGAGGCTGGAAGCCGAGAGATGGTGGAGATGTGGCAGAGGAGTGTGCGCAGTCCCAGAGACACACCTACACGGTGGCAGCAACCTGAGGAAGAGAGAGGAACAAAGTTAGACGATAAGTTTGTCAAACAATACTTGCTTGTCCTTCAATGGGGCGGTATACAAAGACGAGCCAGCATTGAATGTGTGGAGAGAGCCTCTTTAAGTATGCTGGCTGATGAGCGGGAGCAGGTGCGTCTTCTGCCTCAGGTGTAGTGATGAGTTGGTGAAGGTGAGACGGGACGGGAGGAACACGCTCTCGCTGCCCATGACAGGGCCTCCCCTTCTAGGAACGCCTCCTGGTGGTCCAGACAGCTTCTCCGGGTGAGCTTGGTGGAAGGCCCAGAGCATCCCTTTGTCCAGGATCCGTGCAGACGGGACCCAGGAGCGTTCCTCCGGACCGTAGTCCTCCCAGTCAACCAGGTACTGACGGCCCCAGCCACAGCGGTGAACATCCTAGATTTGGTGGACCATGTGGGCGGGGTGACCATTGATGATCCAGGGGGGAGGGCAGAGAGGACTGGCTGAGAGGGGCTTGATGTGAGAAACTTGGAAAGTCGGGTTCACCCGCAGGGTTGGCGGCAATTTAAGCTGAACCGACGCGTCGTTAATCACACGAGAAATGGAAA
The DNA here is from genome assembly GCA_020510985.1 of Pholidichthys leucotaenia. NCBI lineage: Eukaryota > Metazoa > Chordata > Actinopteri > Cichliformes > Pholidichthyidae > Pholidichthys > Pholidichthys leucotaenia. The sequence goes on from CM035838.1 coordinate 366,132,474, forward strand.
AAGGGCCCAGGAAGCGGGGGAACACCTTCTTGGACTTCTCCTTGAGGGGGATCTGGCTCGCTGCTAGCCAGACCTGCTGACCCGTGATGTACTTGGGGGCGGGCACCCACTTCCTGTCTGCTGTAGCCCGTGTGCGTTCAGTGGAGCGGGCGAGGGAGGCCCGAGTGGTTCTCCAGATGCGCCAGCAGCGATGGGCATGGACCCCCATGCATGGAACCGCAACCTCCCTCTTGGCCATGGGAAGGAGTGGCAGCGTGTACCCCAGGGATGCCTCTAACGGGGTGAGTCCGATGGCTGTGGAGATGGCCAAATTCATCAAGTATTCCATCCAGGTCAGGTATGAGCTCCAGGAAGACGGGTTGTCGGCTGCTACGCACCGCAGGGTGGCCTCCAAGGACTGGTTGGCGCGCTCCGCCTGCCCGTTGCTCTGGGAATGGTTACCTGAGGAGAGACTCACTGTTGTGCCCAGAGTCCGGCAAAAGGCCTTCCAGACCTGGGATGTGAACTGCGGACCCCGATCAGACACAATGTCCATGGAGATGCCGTGGATCCTTATGACATGGTCGGTGAGGAGGACCGCTGTCTCCAAGGCCGAGGGGAGCTTCAGGAGAGCAACCCGATGCACAGCCTTAGAGAAGCGATCCACTATTAATTAATTATTAATTACTTCCGGCGCCACACGAGTCTGCTGCCTTTTGCAACAGCGGCTCAATTCTGAGTCTTTTTTTCCTTTCCTCTCTCTTTTTGATCCATTTTTTTTTCACTCCATCTATATCACGGACACACAGATCGTCCCAAATGTCTCCAGAGCCAGTGGACGGAGCCACTGTTTATAGCAGGAGACGATACAGCAGGGAAGAGCTGCTAGCACTCAACTGCCACCCGGGGCTAACGGAAAAACTTGACATACCGAGGGAACTGAGGCGAAAATGCCGTGGTTGCCGGGCTGGAGTAAGGTGGAAGACAAAAAGTATAAGGTACAGACCCTCCCTTCCATCTATTGTCATGGGGAATGTACGGTCGTTACTGGGAAAGGTAGATGAGCTAGCGGCTGTAGGAGGAAATATGGAATATTAATAAATATGAATATGATCAGGTATGAATTATTTAATTTATATTGATGTATTGGAATCTGAGATCAAATCTTGTTTCATATACATCAGAAAAATTAATAACACTCGTGGGGCACCAGCTTCTATCTCTAAGAAGCAATTTAATCTTTAATTTCACTTTATACCTGTTTAATCACTCAATAAATTAATTAATAATCAGTCTCAAAAATTTTCCATGAATTCGATACCTGTGCTTGAAACAGACTCAGAATGAAATAAATTCTCAACAACTTCTCTCATTTTCACATATTTATTAAATGAAATGATTAACAGACATTGCAGCAATTTCATTAATCATAAAATCAATCTTGTAAATGATAGATTAACAATGTCAATATTTTTGGAACCAGGGCTAAACTGAGAAACCAATTTCTATCAGTTTGAGTTAACAGATTATGGAAACAACACAAATTTATGGAGAAAGTTTACTAATTACATGAAAAGTCCTGGATTGATCTTAAAGTCCTCGGACGGTGACATTTTTTTATTGAACCAATAAACTGATTGTATGAAAATATTCCATTCTGGCCATTCCCGTGATTTAAAATGTGTCACCAGCCTCTAAAAATGACTTTATTTGTTAATAGCCCATCTTTCACTTATTATTTAGCGAATGCAAAGTCCTTAAGCCAAGCAGTTGCCTCCTGGTTTGCTGTATGGAGGGTGTGTAATCCTCCTTCCAGTCTTTGGAGCGGGCAAGCCTCTATGATGTGTTCCATAGTTTGCTCCTCTCCACATGCGCACAGTGGGCTAGGGCTACTGCCCCATCTGTGAAGGCTGGCCAAGCAGGGGCCATGTCCAGTCCTGAAGCGATTGAGTGTAGACCACTGTCTCCTTGGGAGGTTGGTGCCCGGGACCTGTTGGTTGGGGTTTATCACCAGCTGTTTGTTTGGGACCTCCTTGGTCTCCCATTCCTCTTGCCAAGCTGTCTGGATGGTAAAGTCAGCTGGGGGAGGGTTTTTCCAAATCGGCCGTCTGGATGAAAGTCGGGCAGTGGGTGGGGTGTAGATATCTGCATGGATTGGTAAGTGAGGAAAATCTTTAACTTTTTGGAGCATCCTTTGAGTTAATGCTGCTCGCCGGATGTGTGGAGGGGCTATGTTTGACAGTACAGAGAGCCAGGAGAGTGGTGTTGAGCGGATTGTTCCAGTTATAGTTCTCATGGTTGAATTGAGCTGGGTGTCTACATGGTGTGTGTAAGATGACCTGGACCAGACAGGGGCACAATATTCTGCTACAGAGTATGAAAGGGCCAGTGCTGAGGTGCGCAGGGTGGAGACTGCCGCCCCCCATTTTGCACCAGCGAGCTTGCAGAGCAGGTTGTTTTGTACTTTCACCTTAGCAGCCGTCCCCTTTAGATGTTCCTTGAAGGATAAGGTCCTATCAAGGGTCACTCCAAGATAAGTTGGATTTGGGGCATGCTTAAGCTTGAGTCCGCTCAGGTGGATGTTTAGTTCTCTGGCAGCTTTTGCATTGTGGAGATGAAATACACTGGAGACGGTTTTTGCTGGGCTTGGTTTTAGGCGCCAGATTTTGCAGAACTGGTCCAGTTTAGCAAGATCTTCCGTGAGCACCCGTTCCAGTGGTTCAAAGTCTGGTGCTTGGAATGCCAAACAGATGTCGTCTGCATAGATGAATTTGCGGGATTTTGTAGTAGGCAGGTCGTTTATGTAGAGGTTGAACAGAGTTGGAGCTAGAACTGAGCCTTGTGGGAGTCCATTTTTCTGCATTCTCCATGCACTTGTGTTCTGACTGAGGTGGACTCTGGACCTTCGGTTGGTCAGCAGGGTTTTTATAATTGCTGTTGCCCAAGCAGGGATCGCCTTTATAAGTTTCAGGAGGAGGCCTTTGTGCCAGACCGTATCATAGGCGGCTGTAAGATCGAGAAACACAGCCCCTGTCTTCAGTCTGCTCTCGAAGCCATTTTCAATGAAGGTGGTTAGGGCCAGTACTTGTTCTCCTGTACTGCGGTCCTTGCGGAAACCTGCTTGATCCACACTTAGAATATCCTCTATTTCTGGGGAAATGCGTTGCAGTATTAGGCGCTCCATGATTTTGTAAGGAACGCTGAGTAGGGAGATTGGGCGGTAGCTTGCTGGTAGTTTGTGGTCTTTGCCAGGTTTTGGGATGGCAATGACCTTTGCTGCCCGCCATTTCTTTGGGATCGAGTTCGTTTGTGTGATCCTTGTGTAGAATTGTGTCAACCAGGTTAGGGCTCGGGGGCCAAGATTTTTCATGAATTCTGGGAAGATGTTATCGTATCCTGCTGCCTTTCCACATTTCAGGCCCTGTAGGACTTTCTCCAGTTCAGCAGCCTCGAAGGGTTCAGGGTTCGTTTCCTCTACATGCATTTTTTGGTGTTTTTTTAGCTCAGTTGTAACTGCTCTTCTGGTGTCTTTGTCTTGGGGTGCTTTGGCGATAGTCAGTAGGTGGGATGCAACTTGGTTGGGTGTGACGGATGCTCGGCTTTGGCTAGGGGGCTTCTGTGCAGCTCCTAGGCGACGGATGAGGCTCCAACATTTCCTGCTAGAGTGGGTAAAGCTCCGGTCAGCAACTGTCTCCTCCCATTTCTTTCGCCGGGCTGTATTTAGCGATTCAATGAGATGGTCTGCTATCTCTGGGTCCCCTGATGTTTGATAGGATTGTAGGAGGGCAGCACTTTCTCCGTCCAAACATGGGACATAGAGGGGTCGGTAGCCTCGTGGGATTGCAGTATGGGCAGCCTTGAAGATTGCGCTGCAGAAGCGGTTGTATGCTTCATCTACAGTGATGGTGTGGAGTGGGATGGTTTATTTATTTATTTAGCGAATGCAAAGTCCTTAAGCCAAGCAGTTGCCTCCTGGTTTGCTGTATGGAGGGTGTGTAATCCTCCTTCCAGTCTTTGGAGCGGGCAAGCCTCTATGATGTGTTCCATAGTTTGCTCCTCTCCACATGCGCACAGTGGGCTAGGGCTACTGCCCCATCTGTGAAGGCTGGCCAAGCAGGGGCCATGTCCAGTCCTGAAGCGATTGAGTGTAGACCACTGTCTCCTTGGGAGGTTGGTGCCCGGGACCTGTTGGTTGGGGTTTATCACCAGCTGTTTGTTTGGGACCTCCTTGGTTTCCCATTCCTCTTGCCAAGCTGTCTGGATGGTAAAGTCAGCTGGGGGAGGGTTTTTCCAAATCGGCCGTCTGGATGAAAGTCGGGCAGTGGGTGGGGTGTAGATATCTGCATGGATTGGTAAGTGAGGAAAATCTTTAACTTTTTGGAGCATCCTTTGAGTTAATGCTGCTCGCCGGATGTGTGGAGGGGCTATGTTTGACAGTACAGAGAGCCAGGGGAGTGGTGTTGAGCGGATTGTTCCAGTTATAGTTCTCATGGTTGAGTTGAGCTGGGTGTCTACATGGTGTGTGTAAGATGACCTGGACCAGACAGGGGCACAATATTCTGCTACAGAGTATGAAAGGGCCAGTGCTGAGGTGCGCAGGGTGGAGACTGCCGCCCCCCATTTTGCACCAGCGAGCTTGCAGAGCAGGTTGTTTCGTACTTTCACCTTAGCAGCCGTCCCCTTTAGATGTTCCTTGAAGGATAAGGTCCTATCAAGGGTCACTCCAAGATAAGTTGGATTTGGGGCATGCTTAAGCTTGAGTCCGCTCAGGTGGATGTTTAGTTCTCTGGCAGCTTTTGCATTGTGGAGATGAAATACACTGGAGACGGTTTTTGCTGGGCTTGGTTTTAGGCGCCAGATTTTGCAGAACTGGTCCAGTTTAGCAAGATCTTCCGTGAGCACCCGTTCCAGTGGTTCAAAGTCTGGTGCTTGGAATGCCAAACAGATGTCGTCTGCATAGATGAATTTGCGGGATTTTGTAGTAGGCAGGTCGTTTATGTAGAGGTTGAACAGAGTTGGAGCTAGAACTGAGCCTTGTGGGAGTCCGTTTTTCTGCATTCTCCATGCACTTGTGTTCTGACTGAGGTGGACTCTGAACCTTCGGTTGGTCAGCAGGGTTTTTATAATTGCTGTTGCCCAAGCAGGGATCGCCTTTATAAGTTTCAGGAGGAGGCCTTTGTGCCAGACCGTATCATAGGCGGCTGTAAGATCGAGAAACACAGCCCCTGTCTTCAGTCTGCTCTCGAAGCCATTTTCAATGAAGGTGGTTAGGGCCAGTACTTGTTCTCCTGTACTGCGGTCCTTGCGGAAACCTGCTTGATCCACACTTAGAATATCCTCTATTTCTGGGGAAATGCGTTGCAGTATTAGGCGCTCCATGATTTTGTAAGGAACGCTGAGTAGGGAGATTGGGCGGTAGCTTGCTGGTAGTTTGTGGTCTTTGCCAGGTTTTGGGATGGCAATGACCTTTGCTGTCCGCCATTTCTTTGGGATCGAGTTCGTTTGTGTGATCCTTGTGTAGAATTGTGTCAACCAGGTTAGGGCTCGGGGGCCAAGATTCTTCATGAATTCTGGGAAGATGTTATCGTATCCTGCTGCCTTTCCACATTTCAGGCCCTGTAGGACTTTCTCCAGTTCAGCAGCCTCGAAGGGTTCAGGGTTCGTTTCCTCTACAGGCATTTGGGATGGTAAGTGGGATGGTAACAACGCTCCGGTCCAGAGTTTCACTGAATTTCTTCCAGTTGGCTTTGCGGAAGTTCCAGCGCATCTTCCTTGGGCTGTATATGACTGGAAGTTGTAGGCCAATGTGTACAAGCAGGGGCCGGTGTTGGCTGTGTGGAAAATCATCAAGAATGAGGATCTGTGTAGGATATGGCTCCCCATTCAAAGAGCTGACCCAACACAGGTCAGGAGAATAGTCCTTCTTCCACCTAGCAGAGTGGAAGGTTCCTCTTTGTTTGGGGTCGTATATCAAAGCGAGGTCATTTCTGGATGCCCAGTCTGAAAGTGCCTCCCCATCACTGTCCACTGCTGGGTACCCCCAGTCAGGGTGATGGCTGTTAAAGTCCCCCACATAGATGGCAGGGTGGGGTAGGGTGGGTAAGACCTGCAGATCCCAGTTGGCATTAGGGGGCTTGTACACATTGACAATATGGAAGCCACCAATGATTATGGTGTCTGAGAAATGTGTTGTTATCAGGTGAATTTCACTTAGTGATGCTGCAGTACCGCCATCTCTCGATAGGGGCGGGCAGCAGGGACGTCAGGTCAGGGAGAAAAAGGAAATGGCTGAACGACAGCAGAGTGATTCGGACAGCGATTATTTTATCGAGTATGACGACCGCAATATAAGTGATGATATTGAAACTGAAGAATCTGATGATGAAGTAGTTTTGGGTGGTGCTGATGGGGTTATTCAGCCGTATTTGTTCGAGCCCGAGGGTGCGGAGGAAGACGAGGACGAAACAGAGACGGGAGCAGACCACGTTGAGGACGAGCGGCTCGCAGATTTATATTGGTAAAATATGCTTTGAAATTTTTTTTTTAGGCGATATGCATGGTCACACACTTAATTATCAAAATAAAACTGCTAATTGTTCCCTCGCTGCCTTACTTGGCGACTTATAAACATTAGAAACATTTAGAAACATTATCACTGGAAATAAAAGGATAATGTATGTGAGGGATAATATGTGTACTTTACGAGTTTGTTAGGAGATGTTGTTAATCATCATCATGTTAATCCTAGTCTCAAAAGCTACATAATTCTCTTAAGAGATTGATGGATCAACATGATCCATCATGGATCATGATGGATCATGGATCATGATTATTGTGATTCATTATTGTTTTCCTATAACTTCTCTTTCTGCTCAAAATTTTTTACATGTTTTTAATATTTTCTAATCAAACTTCATAGACCAATTTATATAGCACTCCCACGAGCCATTAGTTTATTATAAGCATCTGATTATACCATTTTTTTTAACAGGTGCACTTGTGAGAAATGCAACATTATGCCAACATCAACTGAATCTCGGTGCTGCCAGGAGGTATTGAAGGTGAAGGAGAAACTAGAAGAACTGAAGGGCTGTGGATACACAGATGATAACCTACCAAGGTGTATCACTGATCACCCCGGTTTCCGTTCTGTCTGTCTTGACATCTGGGTTTTACAGACAGCTTATCTGGCCTACAGACAGCAATATGGTGATCATGACGCAAGTCAACACGAATGTGTTTTTAAACAATATTTATTCATGTGTTTTAATTTTCCAGATCAATTATGAAGAAATCATTCAATACATTCAATAATCAATGCAAACGGAATAATCAATGCCAACCCCATATTTTTCAGGCGATACAGATTCATAGCCTACAGGCAACTGGTCCGGTGGTGTTGGGGATATCTTGGGAAAGAAGTGAGGGTGATATTGCCTGCCTGTGCTGTGAGCCTCATCAGAGGAACATTCCCATCTGATCACTACAAGGGATTTTGCCTACCAAGATTAGATTTGTGATCAATGTTATTTAAATAAAGTTTTTTAAAATCATATATTGAGTTTATTAATGTGCATGTCAATTTTATAATTCTAATATTTCAGCATTCATTAAAGTCGGATCTCATATACATTAGACTAATTTTTCTACCATTTTATGGTGTAAAATTCGTGTTCAATTTTTAAAAGCACATTTCTCTAAAAATCTTAGGCTTATATTTGTTTGTCTTAGCAAAATATGTTGCTTCCCTAACAATTGAAAGCTGAACTTTCATTGCTAATTGGAAATTTATTCTACTTTTACATGTTTGATTTTGAAAATCTAGATACATGTTGCTCAACAGCATCAGCTTTGATGGGACGCTGAAATTTGGCACTCAATGTTGCGGGAACTCTGGCTTGTACAGAGTGCCACTGCTCCAATAAGTGGGTTGGATCAACCAAGGTTTTGTCGAAAAGAGTATTCATCAGATCATCCACATATTCTGAAATAAAATTAATTTAATAAAAATTAGAAATCCATTTGACTACAGTATGAAATACATATTTGACCCAAATTAACATAATTTGATAAAAGCTATGAAATGTGAAAGTTGAATGAAGACCAACCCTCCACCCACCCTAAATATCATACACAAGCCTAGAAAATGATAGTAATATTTCGTATACTCACCGAAAGTTGGATTAACTTTCTTTGCTTGCAGTGTATATCCTCCTTTTTTGAATTTTGGGTATCTGATGATGAAGACCGGCTCACCATCACGATTGTGTGCCTGCTTGTGGCCTGCATTTTTGTTAAAGTGCATTGCAGCTAAACAAAGTCTGTAATTAGAATATTATCACAATGATTTATTTATGGACATATAAGTGATCTGTCTATCAGCAGAAACTCTATGTAATTGGCACTGTTATTATAATTCCATTTAATACTTTTGGTCACATATTGCATCTCCTCACCTTGTCAACATCCCAAGGAATGAGAAGTGTACACTCTTTGGGGCAAAGTGAATAATCAGACTGTGGAAAGCCTCCACATTAGAAGTTTGCTGCCCTGGACTCAGCTTTCGCACATCCCTGAGGACCTGTGTTTTGTTGATCATATCAACAACTTTTTCACAGCCCTTTGTGCCTGAAATAAATAAATTTTAGGTGTGAGATATGTCACCAAAAATGATGAAAATCAATGGGATAATAATTTATATATATATTTAATACATGCACTACAGATCGATACATATTTATTGGAAATAATCCATAACTACACTCACTGGGTTTGAGCCACTTCTTGGGTTTTGTTTGCGTTCCTGGGTCGGCATGGAGGCAAGCAGGGAATAGAGGGCCATGATTGATGTGCTTGTTCTGGATGTGGTTTCCAAGCGATTGCCACTTGGCAACAATCACATCTGGAGATTGACCATGGCTTGAGGCCGCACACCAATACATGTGGTTGGAGATTGATTTCAACCACGGCTTGACTTCAGGACATTCCTTTGACAGTTTTTCAAGACTTCTGATGAAGCCTATATAAAATGCAAAGAATAATACAATTAATCGTGTAGAAGAAATAATTATTATTCATTCAATATATTTGTAGGTTAATATAACATTTTGGCAGTGATTGAAATGCACTATATAATTATACAGACCCTTTGCAACATGCCACACATCATAGTAGTGTGTGACATCCGGCATCTGTTCTCGCATATATTTCTGTATCTGGGGATGACGATCAGTTATGGTGGTATCAACATCCAAACCATGCTGCTGTAACAGATACATGCTGCGGATGAAGCCCTCTTTCTCCATAGCATTACTGCTTCCGACCTCGTTGCTCTGTACAATGAAACAAGAAAAGTGGCAGATCAGTTAAATATTCACTCCATATGAAATATTATGAAGTTGCATTGTCCATTAATTTTTGGATTGCACCATATTTAATTTTCTAATATTGTTGCATTTATTTAATTATCTTACATAATACAAAATATTTCACAAAAATACTTGAGTAACCAGAAATGAATAAGCAACTACCTGAACCAGTTGGATGTCAATCACTTTCTTTAGACGCAATTCCATAGTTGTATAGGAACCATATTTGGCGCTATGGCCAGGACTATCTGAACGTCCGTCTCCTCCCAAAACAAGGCCACCTGGCATGGACAGCAGCTGTCGAAATAGGTCCATCCTGCGGTCTGACCATACACCCCAGATTGTTGGCTCCAGATACTGCTGTTTGTGCTCCTTGTAAGTGGTCGTGGAAATTCCAACGATACCGGTTTCATTTAGAACTCTGAGGACCTTGACATATGACGCCCCAGTGAAGAGAATGGCGGATGAAAGCTGTATGTTACCAGCTGGCATGTCCCTGATCATTGGCTGGCTGTACCAGGATCGATCCTCAACACAATGTGGACAATGTTGTTTGATCACCAACAGAGAGCCTTTAGTGTGACTTGTTACCTCACATGGATGACTGCAATGAGGACAATTGCTGAATAATTTCCAGAGGCAACTTTTGTAAACTATGTATTTCTCCTCCTCGTGGTGGTTATGGGACTCCTTTTGGTTGAAACTGAAATGTTATAAAAAAACAGTGTATATAGATTTGAATATTATATTATTTAGTATTAAATATCTTTAGTATTATAAAAAATTACAGAATTCATATTTCATTTTATGTCTTGAAATGTTTCATTAATTTGAATCATACCTTTGGTCTGATACATCCATAAAACTTGGATGGTATGTAACATCATGTGGGTCATTGTTAGAGGCGTAAAACGACACAGAGTCAATATCATCCGTGTCAACATCCTCAAACTTCCTCTTTGCTTTCCTTGGTGTCGATGTGCGAGGCCCTGTTGTTGCCAGTGATCTACGGCACGTATCGCATGTGATCGGATGACTTGTGTCCCATTGTGTGATCTTCGGATCGGTCTGAGAGTGTGAGCCTGGAGATCAATAATTTTAGAGTTGTATTAGGGTTAACAAGTTATTCTGATAGTTCACATGAACAATAATGTAAATAAATTGTTGATTTCAAATCAATGATACTCACGTTTTACCGTTTTTTTCTCTTGTTGGACAATTAACTTTCTGGTTTGTGTGAAATTGTTTTTTGTGTTAGGCTGCAGTCTCTCAGGAGCTGGTGGATCGTATGTAGTGCTCGCATCTTTGTACTTGGGTTGCAGTGATGGTTCGGCTTTGAGATCTGGATTGGGTGTTGTCAGAAGAGGATCTGGTATAACCTGGGATGTATTTAGTGTAGGTGGGACATGTTGGTCTAGTGGATCTGAAAGTGGATTTACATAAAAGTCCTGGTCATCAGCTTCCTCTGCTTGGTCAGAAAAATCCACAGTATTTGAAGGTTGAGTGACAGTGGATAAAATCTGCAAAAACAGTAGATCAACATAATTTCATTCCAGAGGTGTCAAATTGGATTACATATATAGAAATATAACTTGAGCAAACAGGCACAACCACCTCCCTATACAGCACTGAATATTTCATATTTGATTAGTATGAATACCCCTAAAATTCTAATATTTGATAAGTTGTTAAGGCAATGAAATTCATTGCTTGTAAATAATTTTAGTAAATATTGGCAGTGAATATTAAAAAAAGAAAACTTACCCTGTTTACTTCTCTTTTTCTGACAGCAGATCGCATCGGTAGATCACCCTTGCTTTTCACGCCACTGTCGCTGACACTTGTCTGAGAGTGGGACTTTGAAATGAACGGATGTATAGTTGGAACAGCCGATTTTTTTAGCAGCAATCTTTTTGCTAATTTCATTTCAAATTGCATCTTATTGTGAAAATCGCTGTCAACGAAATGTCTACTGCACATGTTGGGTGATTTACCGACATCATTCCAACGTTTTCTGAACGAATTTCACCCATGCGGTTCTGATTTTCCCAGGCAGGGGAAATTCATAAACACTCACCGCGTGCTCCTCCGGTATACTGTCGCACCCGTAGACAACACAACGCCAAACCATAGTTAATTCGATCACTGAAATCCTAATCGTAATAAATACTCTATTTGTAATCCACAAGTACTCCTAGAAATATCTGTAATCGCCGATTTTAAAATGTAAACAACACGCAATGTCCGTCGAGTGTTTGCTGGTCGCTTCCTGAGCTGACGTCACACAGTCAGTGGCCATCTTAGCCGCTGTTCGCTTGGTAGAGTCAGACAGCTCTCAAGGAAATCATACTTCAATAGCGCATTGTCACCTTATGCGACATTTGTTGACACCAAAACATGTGCGGTTCAAATTAGCTTGTCTCACACAACAATTTAAGATATGATTTAGCGATATTGAAATTTCGTCCGGCCGAGGCCTTTAAGAAAATAAAAACGGAATTTTAATGAAAAGAAGAGTTATATTAAGGGCTTCTTAATTTGCATCTGATTAGATACACAAATTATTACCGAACCTCAGACGTTTAATTCAGCAGATGAATGAAAGTTGCAGCTCACGTGATTCCTCATTCGGCGTCATCCTCAGCCCAAGATTTCGTGGATGTTAGGGTAAATATCTGCCCGCAGATATTTCAGGATCCACATTTCGACCTTTAAAGTCAAGCGGTCGAAGGGGCTGGATCTTGGCCGTATGACCCACAGTTGAAACTGGGCTCGGAGCCAGATGGTGCCGACGTTTCTTCAGCGTGTGATGAACAGCTGCGCGTTTTCTCCTTGTAGACACGAGCCTCCAGAGGGCTTCGAGAATAATTAGATCTAATCAGATCTCAAATTAGGAAAAAAAACTTTCGGACTTTAGATAAAATAATGGCTTCTGTTGTGTGATTGGTCAAGAAAAATATAAAAATAAAGTCAAGATTAAAGTTTACATTAAAATTAAACAAACGGTGGTTTTACAGAAAGTTTAACAAAGAAAAAGTGATAAATAAAATTGGAGTTTAACTCCGATTAAGAATTGAGCTCAAAGAAATAGGAATTCCTAGGCATTTAAGAGAAAAAGGAAAAACATTAAAATACAAAGTTACATAAACAAATTACGAGTTATCTGCTCTGTGTTCAGAAAAACGACACGTGGTAGAAGTCTGTTCAGACGGTCCTTTGTTCTTTCTTGCTCTTCCTTGCTGTGTGTAGACAATGGACAATAGAGAGAGACGAACGTCGAAAGAGAAAAGAGATCGGTGAAAAAGGGGCAAAGAGAAGGAAAAAAAAGGGAAGGGCGAAGAGTCTGTCGCCTTTTATAAGTTCTGCTGAGCTTCCGCGGGCTTCTGGGTTGACCGGAATCTCAGCCAATGAGCGTCCTTCGTGGGCGGGCTCGATGAAGAAGCTGGGTGATATGTGATATCGGTCCACACGAATACACACAATTTTAAATACATAGGAATATGTTTTTACACACTTACGTATAACTAAACTAACCTTAGTGTATCTTATAAGCAGTGCTTCTAAATCAACATGCAGGAGTAAACATTCATTTAAACATTTTTAACATGCATGTATATAAAATCACGGATTAATGCATTTCACACATATTATTGATTTTCCACATTAAAGACATCAGAGTCCATTTGCTTTTCATAGTCCTAAAAAGAAGAAGGTTTAGAATTGAGTTTGTAATAATGTACTTTAAAATTCACTGGTTAAATCCAGCATGTCCCAGAGTTTAAGGAAATTAACTGAGTTGTGGATCTGTGTAGGCCAGGTCTGTTGCATGTTTATGGGGGCAATAAAACCAAAGCCGGACATTGGGGAAATTCCTTAGGCTGGTTTTAACAAAGGAATGGGATTTCAGCTGTGGCCTGGGGAGAAAATCCATTTTTTTTGACTGTCTTACTCCTGGGTGAAACAAAATGTCTTTAAGCAGAAGAATAATTATTGCTGAGCCAAAGTGAGATGATGCTACACGGCTACCTCCCGCTACGATAGCATATACCGGGAATGCTCTCTCTCCTTTTGTTTACTGAGACATGGCTAACTGAACTAGCGGCAGATGCTAACATTGAGCTGGAGGGTTTCCACACGATACGGGCAGACCGAACACCAGACAGTGGTAAAGCAAGGGGCGGTGGAGTGATAATGTATGTTAACCAGGGACAAGAGTTGCAAATTAGCTAATAGCTATACACTCTGTGCAACACATCAGATTGATTGTCATTGATTAATTGTCTATGTTTATTGCACTGTCCCTGTCAAATAAACAAATCTATCTATCTATCTAACAACAATTGGTGCAGACCGGGACATATCACCGTTAAACAACGACACTGCAGCAAAGACATTGAGTTGCTAGCTGTTAGCATGCGGCCTACATATCTCCCAAGGGAATACTCACACATGATCTGAATTGTTGTTTATGCAAATCCGACGGCGAACGCTGGGACAGCGCGTGACGTCATCCATTCAGTAACTGGCAGGCTGCAGACAGAACACCCAGATGCTCTTCTCCTCATCTCAGGCGATTTCAACCATGTTTCACTATCTCCCATTCTACCCACATTTACCCAGTATGTCACATGCCACACTAGAGACAATAAAACACTGGACTTATTCTACGCAAACACTAAGGAGGCGTACACCTCATTACATCTCCCCCCACTTGGGAGATCGGATCACAACTTGGTTCATCTCCGGCCAGTGTACAAACCCCTAGTGCAACCTCCGGCAAGACAACCTCTGGCCATGCGCACAGTGAAGTTATGGTCTGAGGAGGCAATGGACACTCTTAAGGGCTGTTTTGAAACCACCGCCTGGGAGCAGCTCTGCGATCCACATGGTGAGGACATCGATGGCCTCACTCACACCATCACGGACTACCTCAGCTTCTGTGTGGACGACACCGTTCCCACCAAGACCATACGGTGTTGCTCATACAACAAACCCTGGATCAACCCTGAGATAAAAACACTTCTGAGGGAGAAGAAGAGGATCTTCAGGTCGGGGAACAGGGAGATGCTGAAGTCCGTACAGAGGGAGCTGAGGAGAAAGATCAGAGAAGGCAAGGACAGCTTCAGGAAGAAGGTGGAGGACAAGCTGCAACAGAGCGACATCAGCGGGGTCTGGAGAAACCTTAAAACCATCTCTGGGCTCCAGAATACCTCCCCCCAGGCCATGGGGGGCAGGGAGTGGGCGAACAATCTGAATCTGTTTTTCAATAGGTTTGACCAACCGCCCTCCCCACTGACTGCACAACAACCACTGCTGCCTCTAAAGACATCAAGTCCTGCTGCCCACTCCCCACTCCACCAACACCCCCCCCACTCCCAACACACAGCCCCCCAACCTGACCCTGATCGAGACCCAGGTGAGGACGGAGCTGAGGAAGATCAAGGCTAGGAAGGCGTTGGGACCGGATGGCATCAGCGCAAAGCTCCTCAAGTCCTGTGCTGACCATCTGTGTGGGATTGTGACGTACATCTTCAACCTGAGCCTGAAGCTGGGGAGGGTACCACAGCTGTGGAAAACATCTTGTGTGGTACCTGTACCAAAAACTTCCCACCCCAAAGACCCGAACAGCTATAGACCGGTGGCCTTGACGTCCCACATGATGAAGACCCTGGAGAGACTGCTCCTTGCTGACCTCCGCCCCCTGGTGGGACCAGCGATGGATCCACTCCAGTTCGCCTATCAGCATAAGATAAGATAAGATAAGATAAGCCTTTATTAGTCCCACAACGGGGAAATTCCAGGATTGCAACAGCACAGGGATAGCAACACTCAGAGCAACAATCAGAAGGCAAGAAAAAAAAAAAACAAGCAAGCAAGAGCAGCTAATAAACATATGTACGTATTACTATAAAATATATATATACACACACACACACAGACACACAGTGCAGAGCATTGTAGCTGGATGGAATAATATATGAATATATGAACACACAGTGCAGAGCATTGTAGCTAGATGGAATAAATATGTAAATATATAAACACCCACAGTACGGAGCATTGCAGCTAGGTGGAATAAATATGCAAGTATATAAACACACACAGTGCGGAGCAATGTAGCTAGATGGAATAACATGTAGATATATAAATATATAAACACCCACAGTACGGAGCATTGCAGCTAGACGGAACAAATATGCAAATATATAAACACACACAGTGCAGAGCATTGCCGCTAGATGGAATGAAACAGCATAACCGTCTACCCAGCTATCCTGCATGGTATGATTATGTGCCCATACACACTCTCACCCTCCATAGCGACCGGCATGCTCCTAGTTGTATGCCGGAGAGGACCACTGTGTAAGTCTATTGCATCTTCTGCATTCAAAAAAACTATTAGTTTGTTACGTCTTTTTTGCTATCTCTGCGAGCAGCCCTGCTTAGGTTGTACAGTCTGACAGCCGTTGGTAGGAAGGACCTACGAAACCTCTCGGTTGTGCACCTGGGATGATGTAGTCTGCTGCTAAATGAGCTCCTCAGTGCATTCAGTATGTCCTGCATAGGGTGGAACTCGGACTCCAGCAGAGATGACAGTTTAGCCACCGTCCTTCTCTCTCCTATCTCCTCCATCGGATCAAGGCGCTGCCCCAGGACAGAGCTAGCTTTCTTAATCAGTTTGTTCAGTCTCTTCCTATCGGCTGCAGTAATGCCACTGCCCCAGCAGACCACTCCAAAAGTGATGGCTGATGCCACCACCGTGTCATAGAATGACTTCAGCAGCGCCCCTTGTACACCAAAAGACCTGAGTCTCCTCAGCAGGAACAGCCTGCGCTGTCCCTTCTTGTAGAGTGCATCAGTATTGTGTGACCAGTCTAGTTTATTGTTCAGATGAATACCCAGGTACTTATAGGATGTCACCATCTCGATGTCTGTTCCCTGTATATTTACTGGTACTGTGAGGGGCTGCCCATGCCTGCGGCAGTCCACCACCAGCTCCTTAGTTTTCCTCGCGTTGATCTGGAGGCAGTTCCGATGGCACCAGTCCACGAAGTCCTGGATAAGCCCTCTGTACTCAGCTTCATCTCCATTGGAGATGAGGCCAACGATCGCAGAGTCATCAGAGAACTTCTGTAGATGGCAGTGTGTTGTGTTGTGTGAGAAGTCCGCAGTATAAAGAGTGAACAGGAAGGGAGCCAGCACCGTTCCCTGGGGGGCCCCCGTGCTACTGATGATCGTGTCGGACACACAGTCCCGGGTTCTCACAAACTGAGGCCGGTTCGTGAGGTAGTCCAGGATCCATGATGACAGGTGCTGGTCCACCCCTGCGCGCAGCAGCTTGTCCTTCAGGATCATCGGTTGGATGGTGTTGAAAGCACTGGAGAAGTCAAAGAACATGATCCTCACCATATTCCCGGGCTTCTCCAGGTGGGACAGAGAACGGTGAAGGAGGAAGATCACCGCATCCTCCACCCCAATGCCATGCTGGTAGGCGAACTGGAGTGGATCCATCGCTGGTTCCACCAGGGGGCGGAGGTGAGCAAGGAGCAGTCTCTCCAGGGTCTTCATCAAGTGGGACGTCAAGGCCACCGGTCTGTAGCTGTTCAGGTCTTTGGGGTGGGAAGTTTTTGGTACAGGTACCACACAAGATGTTTTCCACAGCTGTGGTACCCTCCCCAGTTTCAGGCTCATGTTGAAGATATACGTCACAATCCCACACAGCTGGTCTGCACAGGACTTGAGGAGCTTTGCGCTGATGCCGTCCGGTCCCGGCGCCTTCCTCGCCTTGATCTTCCTCAGCTCCGTCCTCACCTGGGTCCTGGTCAGGGTCAGGATGGGGGGCTGTGTGTTGGGAGTGGGGGGGTGTTGGTAGAGTGGGGAGTGGGCAGCAGGACTTGATTTCTTTAGAGGCAGCAGTGGTTGTTGTGCAGTCAGGGGGGAGGGCGGTTGGTCAAATCTATTGAAAAACAGATTCAGGTTGTTCGCCCACTCCCTGCCCCCTGTGGCCTGGGGGGAGGTATTCTGGAGCCCCGAGATGGTTTTGAGGTTTCTCCAGACCCCGCTGATGTCGCTCTGTTGCAGCTTGTCCTCCATCTTCTTCCTGAAGCGGTCCTTGCCTTCTCTGATCTTTCTCCTCAGCTCCCTCTGTACGGACTTCAGCATCTCCCTGTTCCCTGACCTGAAGATCCTCTTCTTCTCTCTCAGAAGTGTTTTAATCTCAGGGTTGATCCAGGGTTTGTTGTTTGAGTGACGCCGTATGGTCTTGGTGGGAACGGATTTGTCCACACAGAAGCTGAGGTAGCCCGTGAAGGTGTGAATGAGGCCATCGATGTCCTCACCATGTGGATCGCAGAGCTGCTTCCAGGCGGTGGCTTCAAAACAGCCCTTTAGGGTGTCCATTGTCTCCTCAGACCATAACTCCACAGTGTGCATGGCCGGAGGTTGTCTGTGCACTAGGGGTTTGTACACCGGCCGGAGATGAACCACCCCAAGCATGGCATTGGGGTGGAGGATGCGGTGATCTTCCTCCTTCACCGTTCTCTGTCCCACCTGGAGAAGCCCGGGAATGCGGTGAGGATCATGTTCTTTGACTTCTCCAGTGCTTTCAACACCATCCAACCAATGATCCTGAAGGACAAGCTGCTGTGCGCAGGGGTGGGCCAGCACCTGTCATCATGGATCCTGGACTACCTCACGAATCGGCCTCAGTTTGTGAGAACCCGGGACTGTGTGTCCGACACAATCATCGGTAGCATGGGGGCCCCCCAGGGAATGGTTTTGACTCCCTTCCTGTTCACCCTTTATACTGCGGACTTCTCACACAACACAACACACTGCCATCTACATAAGTTCTCTGATGACTCTGCGATCGTTGGCCTCATCTCCAATGGAGATGAAGCTGAGTACAGAGGGCTTATCCAGGAATTCGTGGACTGGTGCCATCGAAACTGCCTCCAGATCAACACGAGGAAAACTAAGGAGCTGGTGGTGGACTGCCGCAGGCAAGGACAACCCCTCACAGCACCAGTAAATATACAGGGAACAGACATTGAGATGGTGACATCCTACAAGTACCTGGGTGTTCATCTGAACAATAAACTAGACTGGTCACACAATACTGACGCACTCTACAAGAAGGGACAGCGCAGGCTGTTCCTACTGAGGAGACTCAGGTCTTTTGGTGTACAAGGGGCGCTGCTGAAGACATTCTATGACACGGTGGTGGCATCAGCCATCACTTTTGGAGTGGGCTGCTGGGGCAGTGGCATTACCGCAGCCGATAGGAAGAGACTGAACAAACTGATCAAGAAAGCTAGCTCTGTCCTGGGGCAGTGCCTTGACCCAGTGGAGGAGATAGGAGAGAGAAGGACGGTGGCTAAACTGTCATCTCTGATGGAGTCCGAGTTCCACCCTATGCAGGACATACTGAACGCACTGAGGAGCTCATTTAGCAGCAGACTACATCATCCTAGGTGCACAACCGAGAGGTTTCGCAGGTCCTTCCTACCAACGGCTGTCAGACTGGACAACCTAATAGTTTTGAATGCAAAAGATGCAATAGACTTACACAATGGTCCCCTCCGGCATACACCTAGGAAAATACCGGTCGCTATGGAGGGTGAGAATATGTATGGGTACATAATCATACCATGTAGGATAACTAAGTAGACAGTTGTGCTGTTTCATCCCATCTAGCAACAATGCTCTGCACTGTGTGTGTTTATATATTTACATATTTATTCCATCTAGCTACAATGCTCTGCACTGGGTGTGTTTATATATCTATATATTTATTCCATCTAGCTACAATGCTCCGCACTGTGTGTTTATATATCTACATATTATTCCATCTAGCTACAATGCTCCGCACTGTGTGTGTTTATATATTTACATATTTATTCCACCTAGCTGCAATGCTCCGTACTGTGTGTGTGTTTATATATCTACATATTTATTCCATCTAGCTACAATGCTCCGCACTGTGTTTATATACTCATATATTTATTCCATCCAGCTAAAATGCTTTGCACTGTGTCTGTATATATATATTTTTATAGTAATATGTACATATGTATACTAGCTGCTCTTGGTTTTTTTTTTTTTTTTTCTTGCCTTCTGATTGTTGCTTTGAGTGTTGCTATCCCTGTACTGTTGCAATCCTGGAATGTCCCCATTGTGGGACTAATAAAGGCTTATCTTATCTTATCTTATCTTATCTTATCTTATCTTATCTTATGGTGGTGATTACCGTCTTGCCACGGGAGGGGGGAAGTCCGGTAATGAAGTTCACTGCAATGTGGGACCACGGACGGCCAGGGGTGGGGAGGGATGGAGGAGACCAGATGGGGGGAGGAGTCCGACTTCACCCGGACACAGGTCTGACAGGCCTTGATGTATTCCCGTACGTCCCGCCGCAGCATGGGCCACCAGAATGCCCACTGGACGAGGTCCACAGTCTGAGTAATCCCAGGATGGCACGCAAAGTGACTGGTGTGGCCCCACTGGATGACATCGCTGCAGAGGGCAGCCGGGACGTACAGACAGTTCCGGGGGCACCCTACTGGCACAGGATCCTTGGACTGGGCCTGGCGGACCCTCTGCTCAATATCCCAAGTAAGGGCTCCAAGGACGCGAGAAGGTGGTATGATGGTTTTTTTTTGGGGGGGGGGGCTACCTCCTCAGAATCACACTGGCGCTATAGCACATCTGGTTTGGTGTTCTGAGCGCCAGGCCGGTACGTGATGGAAAAGTTGAACCTCTAAAAAAAACAGGGCCCAATGAACCTGCCTGGCATTAAGTCGGCGGGCTGACTGCAAATACTCTAGGTTTTTGTGGTCGGTCCACACGGCGATAGGGTGAATAGCCCCCTCTAACCAATGCCTCCATTCCTCTAATGCCAACTTAATGGCAAGCAGCTCTCTGTCCCCTACGTCATAGTCCCTCTCGGCTGGCGTAAGCTGATGAGAGAAATACGCGCACGGGCGGAGCTTCTGATCAGAGTGTGTGCACTGCGACAGCACAGCGCCTACCCCTGAATCAGATGCATCCACCTCGAGGACGAACTGGAGCTGCGTGTCGACCTGGGCCAAGATTGGTGTTTCAGTGAACAGGCGCTTTAATTTTGCAAACGCTTGTTCAGCTGCCTCAGTCCAACAAAAAGGGACCTTAATGGAGGTCAGCTGCGTCAAGGGCAGTGCCACCCCACTGTAGTTCCTGATAAACCAGCAATAAAAGTTTGCAAACCCGAGGAAGCGTTGAAGCTCCTTACGGGAATGGGGAGTTGGGCAATCGAGCACTGCCCTCACCTTGGCCGGGTTGGCAATCAGTCTCCCCTCAGCCACTATGAAGCCCAAGAAGGTGGTCGTGCTGGTGGAGAACTCACACTTCTCGGCCATAACATAGAGCTTGTTCTCCAAGAGCTGTTGCAGAATGGCTCTGACGTGGGCTTTGTGTTCCTCTGGTGAGCGGGAGAAAATCAAAATATCATCCAAGTAGACAAAGATCAATTAATAGAGCATATCATGAAGGACATCGCTGATTAGCCGCTGGAAGATGGTGGAGATGTTGGTGAGCCCAAATGGCATCACTAAATACTCAAACTTCCCCTGGTGGGTTTTGAACGCTATCTTCCATTCATCTCCTTTGCGAATGCAGATCAAATGGTACACGTTCCTTAAATCTAACTTGGTGAAGACCAGTGAGTGCTGAAGGAGCTCAAATGCAGAATTAATCAAAGGCAGAGGATACTTGTCTTTGGTGGTAATTGCATTGAGCTCCCGGTAGTCGATGCATGGACGCAACGAGCCATCCTTCTTTCTAACGAAGAAGAACCCCACTCTGAGCAGAGCCAAAGACGGCCGAATAAGGCCGGCGTTCAGCGATTCTTTGATGTACTTCTCCATCGCCTCCCTCTCCGGACCAGAAATGCTATATAGCTGACTGGACAGCAGCTTGGCCCCCGGGATGAGGTCTATAGCACATTTGTAAGAGTAATGAGGTGGTAGCGACAACGTTCTCAATTTGCTAAAGACCTCCCCCAAATCGTGGTACGCCCGAGGAACGAGGCTGAGGTCCAGCGGCTCGACCGGAGGGAGGGAGACAGACAGAGACGGGGAGCACTCCACTGAACGCATACAATTAGCCATACAAAAAGGGCTTCAGGAGGAGATAGTATTTTGTCCCCAGTTAATTACTGGATTATGCCTCCGGAGCCATGGGTAGCCAAGAACCACCTGGTAAGATGAAATAGGAAGAACCAGGAATGAGAGTTCCTCCCGGTGGTTCCCGGAAAAGAGGATGGAGATCGGTACCGTGCTATCGGTGACTACCGCGACCTCCCAGCCAGAAATGGTGGTGATTCTCTGATTGTGAGGTAATTTGTGTGTGGGAATACCTCCCTGCTGAACGAACTGGGCAGAGACGAAAGTATCCTCAGACCCCGAGTCAACCAACGCCATAGTCCTCCTCTCGACCCACGGCAATTGCACAAGGGCCGAAATTGAAAAGTTATCGGGGGGAGTGGATTTGGTCCCGCCTGCCAGACCCCCCATGGTTACTGACGGGCTGTGTCTTTTGGCCGCTGGCAGCATTCGTCCCAACTGTGGTTCACCAAACTGCTGTACGCGCATGCGCCAGCCCTTCACCTTCGCCGGCACTCGTCATCGGTCAAGTGCCGAGAGAGCTCCATCGGCTCGGGCGGAGAGCTGGTGCCACCAGTGTTAGTAACCACAGCGGCGTGCGCTCAGCGAGCGGGCGAGAGGAGGACTTGCACTCCTTCGCACGCTCACAGTAATGGTTATCTAACCTTACAGCCTGATCTATTAGACTTTCGAGGATCTCAGTGACAGGGTGAACTGCCAGATCGTCACGGAGATGAGTGTTTAATCCGTGGAAGAACGCACTGCGTAAAGCAACCTCATTCCACCCCGAGTCAGCCGCTTCAACCCCGAACTCCACCTAGTACTCGGCTGCTGACTGAGTGCCTTGGTGGAGCATCATCAGGCCTCTCATTACGTTGCCCTGACTCTCAGTATGGCCAAACGCACGGGAGAAAGCGTCCATGAATTGCTCAGACATGTATTGCCACCCTTCAGGGTAATCTATCGTGGACTGTGCCCAATCAAGGGCTTGGTCTTTAAGCAAAAGGTTGAAAAACGGAATTTTTTCCATGTCCCCTGGGTACTCCTCCCTGACCTGCTCCAAATACATTCGTACTTGAACAAGGGAGCCCTTGCATCTCCCCACCTCCCCCACGTACGGGGCAGGCGTGGGAACGGAGGTGGTTCGATGCACTGTAGTGTGGGGAGCAGGCTGAGGAGGAGGAGCCTGAGGAGGCGCATTGGGCCAAAGCCGCATCATATTCTTAATTTGCTGAGTCAACACGGCCAGCTGGTGCTCAGTCGCTGATAAGCAATCCAAGGCAGAGAGCTCTGATGCCGCTGCACCAGCTGAGCTGAGGTCCTGGCTGGCTCATTCTGTCATGGTTTTTGTTAGCTGACAGCTCACGTGCATGATGCAACAGCAACAGAAGAACAACCACACGAAGAGGCACGTTTTAGAATTTATTAGATTTCAAAATAAATGCACAGCTATGGAAACAGTCACTCGCCAGAGGAATCAACCTGCGGAGAGAAGATGAGAGCTATGAGAGGAGGAACGGTGTAAGGGGAAATGGGTGAGCCAAATTGCCACTTACTTGGGTTCCAAGGGAGAACCAGCAGGGCCCCAGCAGGAAATAGATGAACCAGTAAGGTTAAGGGGAAGAGCTGGTGGTGCCTGACTGGGTGGAGGTTGGAAGCCGAGAGATGGTGGAGATGTGGCAGAGGAGTGCGCGCAGTCCCAGAGACACACCTGCACGGTGGCAGCAACCTGAGGAAGAGAGAGGAACAAAGTTAGACGACGTGTCTAAGTTTGTCAAACAATACTTGCTTGTCCTTCAGTGGGGCAGTATACCCAGACAAGCCAGCATTGAATGCGTGACAAGAGCCTCTTTAAGTACGCTGGCTGATGAGCGGGAGCAGGTGTGTCTTCTGCCTCAGGTGTAGTGATGAGTTGGTGAAGGTAAGACAGGACGGGATGGGTGCGCTCTCGCCGCCCATGACGCTTCAGCTTGAGGTCACAAACAGATGGCCGGACATTCTTCTTCAAAATTTTTTGGTAGACAGCAGAATTCATGGTTCTATTTACCACAGCAAGTCTTCCAGGTCCTGAAGCAGCAAACCAGCCCCAAACCATCACACCACCACCACCACCATATTTTACTGCTGGTATGATGTTCCTTTTCTGAAATGCTGTTACTTTTACACCGGGTGTAAGGTGATACACACCTTCCAAAAAGTTCAACTTTTGTCTCGTCAGTTCACAGAGTATTTTCTCAAAATTCTTGGGGATCATCAAGATGTTTTCTGGCAAAACTGAGACGAGCCTTTATGTTCTTTTTGCTCAGCAGTGGTTTTCGTCTTGGAACTCTGCCATACAGGCCATTTTTGCCCAGTTTCTTTCTTTTGGTGGAGTCATGAACACTGACCTTAACTGAGGCAAGTGAGGCCTGCAGTTCTTTGGATGTTGTTGTGAGGTCTTTTGTGACTTCTTGGATGAGTCGTCGCTACTCTCTTGGGGTAATTTTGGTTGGCCAGCTACTCCTGGGACAGTTCACCGCTGTTCCATGTTTTCACCATTTGTGGATAATGGCTCTCACTTTGGTTTGCTGGAGTCCCAAAGCTTTAGAAATGGCTTTATAACCTTTTTCAGACTGATAGATCTCACTTAATTTGTTTCTCATTTGTTCCTGAATTCCTTTGGATAGCAGCATGATGTCTAGTTTTTGAGGATCTTTTGGTCTACTTCACTTTGTCAGGCAGGTCCTATTAATGTGATTTCTTGATTGAGAACAGGTGCGGCAGTCATCAGGCCTGGGTGTGTCCAGAGAAACTGAATTCAGTTTTCCAAAGATGTGATAAACCACAGTTAATTTATGTTTTAACTGGGGGATGGAGGGGGGAGGGAGGTCACTTTTCCACACAGGACCATGTAGGTTTGGATTTTTTTACCCTTAATAATAAACACCTTCATTTAAAAACTGCATTTTGTGTTTACTTGTGCTATCTTTGTCTAATATTTAAATTTGTTTGATGTTCTGAAGTATTTACTGTAAGTGTATATGTAACTTGCTCATCTCACGTTCACCACTCGCTGCATCAACATTGTTGTCCAGTTATGGTGATGGACTCTTCTCCTGTCCTTCGTCAATGTTGGAACAAAATCCAGAGTCACTTTCAGAGAATGAATTAAGAACACAACAAGTAGATTCTAAACCATGCAAACTCCTTCCTGCTTCTCAACTTTCCAACACAGATGAGGGAGAACCAAGATCCAGGGAAATCACAAGCTGCTAAAAAGCCTCTTGGGCACACAGGTATAAGCAGACTTTCAGTACTTGCAAAGTCCCTTCGCCTTCAGATGTCATCTGATTTCAGTCAGTCTCACTGCAAGTGGGAAGAGAAACCTCTTGTTGGTAAAGCTAAGAAGAAAAAGCCACCCCACCTGTACCTTTCAACTTTTCTCAACCCAAAAGCAGCAGAATGGCCACTAATGGTCAACAACTCCTAACTGTTCCACAATCAAAGCCTGGTTCTGCAAAAAAAGTGTCCAGTCTAAAACCTTCTAAACATCAAGCATCCTTAAACGGCAATGGGGACATAAAACGTCATGGATGGACAACAGAAAGCACTTCTCACCTGTCAGGACAGACTGGACCATCCAAGATCTTTAAGACTGCAGCCACATCCAATCCTCCTGATAACACATGAAATCAGAAGAGTGAAATGTCATCTGCTGATGCGTGTTTGGATGAGATGAACCTGCTTTGTCTCAAAAATCCATCCAACGCAAGTGAGACCACGCAAGGAAGGATCACGGACAACCCGTCAAATGTGTTAAGTAATAAAACAGGAAACTTCCAGCCCAACCACACAGCTTTGCTCAGTATCCTTCTGAACAAGGGAGTAGATGTCACCAGTGTGGCATCTAAACCATATAGTGATCTGCCCTAGCAAGTGTCTGTCATGAAAAGTCGACAAAAAGCTGGATCCATTAAAGGATCACTAAAGTCTGTGGCATTCTCTCCAGACTCAGCATACTTCAGAATGATGAGATCAAAGCTGGTGGACTTGTGAATACCACACCCTGAAATTCAGTCTGTCCACCAGGCATAGACACTTCAGTCTACACAGCTCAGAGGGTGCCGGTTTGAAAAAAACTGTGCAAACAGGTGGTGGTCCTACAGCATCACTGAAAGACACACCACTGAACAAATGTACCCCACAGAGACTCCCCAATACCAGACATTAGCCAATGTCTGCAATGCAGGAAGCGGTCGAGAGAGAATTGCACTTTAATGATCAGGATGATGACCAAAGTCTGAATGAGACAAAGAAACACCCCAAGACAGAAGAAGAGCAGCTCCTGGTTCATGCCTCAGCTATGGAATCACATGATTAAAAAAAGTTGGAGATGACCAACAGTGATAAGAAGGAGGGGACGGTAGAGAAAGGACAGATGTCCTTACCAGTGCCACACAGAGATTCTGTCATCTTTTACTCAACAGGCAAGCTGTTGTTCAGAGCACCACGTCTTCAGAAGCCTGAGGCCCAGCATGGCCAGTATGGACCAGGCAGCAAGGTAGTACAGTGCTTAGCACTGTTGCGTAACAGCTAGAAGGTTCATGGTTCAAATCCCCAGGCTGTCAGAGGTAGTGTGGGCCTCAGGCCTCAGGTTATTTCACACCTTAGACAGAGACAATGAATACACATGGGAGAACAGTGGGAGTGGGGGTTGAATGAAGTGTGATGTAGATGTCCTGCTGTTATTAGGAAGTGCCTTGAATCTTGTGAAGTGTAACTTGATGTAGAGAGAAGGATGTTTTAATGTGACCAGTCAGTGTGTTCAGTGCTCGTGAGATGTGAGTGTGCAATAAATCATTTGAAATGAATCTGCCTGTGATTTCACACACTCCACACTGGTGACCCAAGACGTATTATGGAACACGAGGCAAGATCCCCGGAGCCGGCCCGGTCAGGAAGCTACAGCGAGGCGGCAGCCATCCCACAGACAGCCCGGACTGGAACCTCCAGCCACGCGTGTGCGGTTGCAGTCAAGCTACCAGATTTCTGGCAGCACAACCCGCGCTCTTGGTTCCACCTCACCGAGGCCCAGTTTGCCCTCCGGGGAGTAACGGCAGATGACACCAGATTCTACCATGTGGCCGCAGCGCTCGACGCCTGCACAGCTCAACAGGTAGCGAGCCTGCTTGATCAGCCACCAGCCAGCAACAGATACGAAGTGCTCAAGGCTGCGCTCATCCAGCGCTATACACTCTCGGACTGTGAGAGAGCGGAGAGGCTCCTGACGTGGACCGAGCTAGGAGATGGTTCAGCCGTAGACCTGATGGAGAAGATGCTGACATTAAGGGGCACGGACGACAAGCACTTTCTGTTTGACCACCTCTTCCTCCGGAACCTTCCGACAGTAGCGAGAGCGGTTCTGGCCAATTCGCTGCGGCTGGCCGTGCGAGACTACCGTGCGCTAGCCCAGGAGGCAGACCGGATCATCATCACCACCAAGGCGATCACAGTCAACGCAGCAGTGACGGAGCCCAGCGAGACGACCAGAGGAGGCGAGGAGCCACCGACGGTAGCAGCAGCGGGGGCCGAGGAGTGCCAGAGTGACACGCTCTGTTCCTCCCACCGCCGCTTCGACGTACGCAGATGTGCGCCACCGTGCCAATTCCAGCGCTCGGGAAAACGCCAAGGCCGGGGGTCGGTAGCAGCAGTGACCCTCGGTGAAGAGAACAAGCTGCTCTACCTAACGGACGCATGCTCGGGGAGGTGTTTCCTCGTGGACACCGGAGCCCAGAAGAGCTTCATCCGGCCGACCTACACTGACCAGCTGGCAGGATCTAGCGGCCCCGGGATGTTGGCAGCAAACAAAACAGCGGTACCCAAAACAGCGGTAATAACTCCGTTCAGTCTATTCGAGTTCCTGCGCATGCCATTCGGGTTAAAAGGAGGGGCACAGACGTTCCAGCGCATGATGGATGCAGTGCTGCGCGATCTCCCGTCTACCTGGACAATATCCCAGTAGCCAGTGCGTCCGAAGACGAACACGAAACCCACCTCACGACGGTTTTCCGGAGGTTGGAGGAGCACGGGTTAATAATCAACCAGGCAAAATGCCAGTTCGGCGTAACGGAGATTGATTTTTGGGGGCACCGCGTCTCTCCAGAAGGAGCGATCCTGCTGCCCGACAAAATGCGCACCGTAGCGGATTTTCCCCGGCCTCAGACGGTCAGGGCGCTGCAGGAATTTTTGGGAATGGTGAACTTTTATAACCGTTTCCTTCCCCGCACGACGCAGCTCATGCAACCATTGTACGCCGCGCTCAAGAAACAGAAACCCGCGGATAGGGTTGAATGGACCCCGGAGCGAGAGCGGGCGTTCTCGGAAGTTAAAGCAGCTCTGGCAAATGCCGCACTGCTGGCACATCCAGACCCGACGGCCCGCATAGCGCTCACCACCGATGCTTCAGACGTGGCCATAGGGGCTGTCGTGGAGCAGCGCATCACCGGGGCTTGGCAGCCGCTCGCCTTTTTCAGCAGAACCTTGCGTGACAGCGAACGTAAATACAGCACGTTCGACAGAGAGTTGCTGGCTCTCCACCTGGCCATTCGCCACTTTCAGTTCTGGCTGGACGGGCGCAGCTTCACCGCGTTCGTAGACCACAAGCCGCTAACATTCGCGATGGCCAAGGTTTCAGAACCGTGGTCGGGCCGGCAGCAGAGACAGCTGGCCGCGATCTCAGAGTTTACTACCGATATTCAGCATGTGTCGGGTAAACTGAATGTGGTGGCGGACTGCCTCTCACGCACCGTGGTGGCCCCAGTCTGCGTGGGCATAGATTACGCAGCCATGGCCGCGGAGCAGATTAGCAATGCAGACGTGCGCGTGCTCCAGTCTGGACCAACAGGCTTAAGGCTGGAGAGCAGGGTGCTGCAAGACGGCATGCCCCCCCTAATCTGCGATGTCTCCACGGGTCGCCCGCGTCCCGTGGTCCCGGCCGCGTGGCGCCGCCGCGTGTTTGAGTCGGTTCACACTCTGGCGCACCCAGGAGTGTGCGCATCCGTCAAAAGGGTGGGAGAGAAGTTTGTGTGGCCGAGCCTACGCAAACAAGTGAAAGAGTGGGCTGCAGCCTGCGTGGCATGCCAACGAGCCAAGGTACACAAACACACGAAGGCTCCCTTGGAGCCGTTTCGTATTCCAGCTAAGAGGTTCGACCATGTTCACGTGGACCTTGTGGGCCCCCTCCCGCCATCACAGGGGTGCACGCACCTCCTGACAATGGTGAACCGCACTACGCGCTGGCCAGAAGCGGTTCCGCTGGCGGCAACCACGTCCACAGACGTGGCGCGCGCTTTTTTTAACAGCATGGGTGGCACGTTTTGAAGTCCCGTCGGACATTACGTCCGACAGGGGCCCTCAATTTGTTTCCAAACTCTGGTCCGCGATGGCCCACAGCCTGGGTGTTACAATTCACCGCACAACCGCTTACAACCCACAGGCCAATGGTTATGCGAGCGTTTTCATAGATCACTCAAAGCAGCACTCAGGGCTTCATTGACAGATGCAAATTGGGTAGACAAGTTACCGTGGGTTTTATTGGGGTTGCGCTCCGCACCGAAAGAGGATCTGGAAGCTTCCCCAGCAGAGCTTGTTTTTGCGCAGCCACTACAGCTGCCCTGGGAATTTCTGCCAGATAATCCCGCGCCCGGCAACTCCCCTTCTCAGCTTTTGCAGCGTAGCGCGAACACAGGCACGCTGCCGGGACCTGCCCACCACAGTTTTCCCCGTGTTTTTGTGCCTAAAACTTTGAAGAACGCAGGGTTCGTGTTTGTCAGACACGACGCCCACTGCCCTCCATTGCGCCCACCCTATGATGGACCGTTCAGAGTGCTGGAAACAGGGGATAAGCATTTTTTGCTAGACTTGGGGGGTAGGAGGGAAAAAATTGGCATAGACAGACTCAAACCCGCTTTCGTTGTGGCGGACGAGCAAGTGCTGTTGGCTAGGGCCCCTCGGCGTGGAAAACCCCCACGGAGAGCTCCCCAGGGAAACGATTCATCAGAGCAGCCACACGGGCAGAGTGAACCCCCCCCTCCCCTCTCCACGGCTCACCCGCAGTCAGACACACTTCCAGCAGCCTCCCACCGGCACAGCAGCGCCACGGAGGTGGTAAAACCCAGCTGCAGCAGATATGGGAGGAGGCTGAAGCCGAAACAGCATGTGGACTGATGTGCTATTGTTCTATCTAAGTTGCTGGGGGGGGGGCAGTGTGGGCCTCAGGCCTCAGGTTATTTCACACCTTAGACAGAGACAATGAATACACATGGGAGAACAGTGGGAGTGGGGGTTGAATGAAGTGTGATGTAGATGTCCTGCTGTTATTAGGAAGTGCCTTGAATCTTGTGAAGTGTAACTTGATGTAGAGAGAAGGATGTTTTAATGTGACCAGTCAGTCTGTTCTGTGCTCGTGATGTGACGAGTCATTCTGTTCAGTGCTCGTGAGATGTGAGTGTGCAATAAATCATTTGAAATGAATCTGCCTGTGATTTCACACACTCCACAGTAGGAACCTTTTTGTGTGGAGTTTGCATGCTCTCTCTGTGCTGCGTTGGATTACTCCGGGAGCTCCGGTTTCCTCCCACAATCCAAAGACATTCATGTTAGGTTAATTGGTTATTCTAAATTGTCCCTGGGTATAGACCTTTAGGCCCTTGGAATAGAGGGTTAGTACTAGTAAAGTGCTTTCAGTGGTCTTTGAAACAAGAAAAAGTGCTATATAAGTACAGGTCGTTATCCCTAAAATTGCCATTGTAAAATTTTTGGGAAACTCAGAATTCAGTTAATGAATATCCAGTTGAATCAGTTTTGTGTACAGCACATTTGACATTCATAAACTGAAGGAGCTAAGTAGAAGAGCCTAACCCTCAAAGAACCGAAAACTACTAAGTAAGTACACCACGCTCCAAATTATTATGCAAATTAGATTTTAGTGTCATAAACATTCAATTTTTTGTTTTTCAATTAAACTCATGGCTGGTATTGTGTCTCAGGGCTCTTTGGATCATTGATATCAATTGCAGACACCTGTCATAATTAGTTTGTCAAGTGACCCCAATTAAAGGAAAACAACTTAAGAAGGATGTTCCACATTATTAAGCATGCCACATGTTTCAAGCAATATGGGAAAGAAAAAGTACCTCTCTGCTGCCAAAAAGGGTCAAATAGTGCAATGCCTTGGACAAGGTATAAAAACATTAGATATTTCACGAAAACTTAAGTGTGATCATTGTACTGTGAAGAAATCTGTGGCTTATTCAGAGCACAGATGAGTTTGAGCAGATAAAGGTTTCAAATGATTCAAAGATTTTATTGTCAGTACTACTACATGCGTTATGGCGCCCATAGGGCCTGCACCTGCTTCAGCTGCGCACACACCTGTGATTAATCACCAGCGGCCTTTAAAAGCCAGCCTGGCCTGCAACTCAACTAATAAAAGGTTAACTTTATCTCCTCGAGTCTGTCTTTTGTCCCCTGGGTCCAGCAATCATGTCAGTACTTCTCCGTCAAAATGACCCAGCGGACAGCGTGCTAGCATGCCAACTTAACACCTTAGACGCTCGAGTAGAGCAAGTTATTTACCAGCAAAATGTTATCCTAGCCCAGTTGACTCAAATTAACAGCCGGTTGGATCGCCTGGAAGGGCAGCAGGCTTTTCCACCGGCTTCCGGGGCTCCTTCAGGCCCCGTTAGCTCCTCTCCCACCCAAACGGGCCCAGCCCCATTGCTCCGTCTCACCCCGGTGCCCACGCCCGCTTGCTTTAGTGGTAAGCTCGGGGAGGCCCTGGGGTTTATCCTTCTGTGCGAGACAGTTTTTCAGCAGGTCCCAGGGGATTTCCCCACAGACCACAGCAAAATTGGCTATGTCGCTAACTTGCTAGAGGGTAGGGCGCTAGCTTGGGCATACAGTATGCCGTTATGACGAAACCCAGCTACACTACGCTATCTTACCAACAATTCCTAGCCGACTTCACAGAGGTTTTTGATCATACTGACCGGGACACAGTATTAACAACCCGGCTGCTTAATCTTCGCCAGGGCGGGAGGTCTGCTGCGGATTATGCAGTTGATTTTCGGGTCATAGCCGCCGAAGTCGGGTGGGAGGACACAGCCTTATGTAGCATATTCCCCCGTAGCTTAAGCCCTACTCTAAGGGATGAGTTAGCCATACGGGACAAACCTGAGAGGTTGCATGAACTTATTTCACTCACCATCAGCTTAGACAACAGGCTGAGGGAACGTGCCGCCGAGCGAAGGGCTTCCAGCCGCTCGGGCGCGCAGTCCTTTCACGTCCCTCAGACCTCGCAACTGGCCCTGCCTCCTCCGGAGCAACTTCCGGGGCAAGAGGATATGGTATTAGTGCGCTCAAAGATTCCTCCTGTGGAGAAACAACGCCGCAAGGAGCTGGGGATATGCTATTACTGCGGTAGCAGCTCACATGAATTAGCTGATTGCACGAGTCGGTTAAAAGAGGAGGTCCGTGGGTCACAGTAGGGGGATTCGCGGACGCTTCTCAGTCAAAACCCCTCACTTGTTGTCTCGTGCCTATACGTCTTATTCTCAAGCACACTGAACATTCCACGCATGCACTGGTTGACTCGGGAGCTGAGCAGAGCTTCATATCAAGAGACCTGGCAACCCAGCTGGGGCTCCCGTGCCAAGCTCTCCAGTCCCCGCTCAAGCTCATTGCCTTATCTAAAGCCCCCCCGACTGCCATCTCCCAACAGACTGTGCCGGTGTCAGTAATCGTTTCTGGGAATCATCGGGAGGACCTGCGTTTCCTGGTGCTGCCTTCGTCCACCTCCCCGATCATCCTGGGCTACCCCTGGTTACGGCTACACAACCCGTCCTTTGATTGGCAGACAGGGAGCATTGTTTCGTGGAGTATGTTCTGTCTTAGTGCGTGTCTGCAGTCCGCAGCCTGCGCTCCATCTCTGCCTATGGCCCCGCCCACGTCCCTGCCCCCGGATCTGTCCAAGGTACCTGTAGAGTATCATGACCTAGGGAGGATGTTTAGTAAGTCACGGGCGCTGTCTCTTCCCCCCACCACCCCTACGACTGTGCAATTAATCTCCGGGCTGGTGCTCTGCTCCCGGAGAGCCGTTTGTATTGCCTGTCGGCCCCGGAGCGGGAGGCGATGGATGCTTACATCAAGGAGTCGCTCAGCTCGGGGATCATCCGTCCATCTTTGTCAGCAGTGGGGGCGGGATTCTTCTTCATGGGAAAGAAGGATGGCTCCCTGCAACCCTGCATCGACTTCAGGGGGCTTAATGACATTACTATCAAAGATAAATACTGTATACCCTACCCCTGATGGACGCAGCCTTCGACTCCTTCCAGGGGGCCTCGTGGTTCACCAAACTGGACCTTTGCAATGCATACCATCTCGTGCGGATCAGGGAAGGTGATGAATGGAAGACGGGCTTCCGGACCCCAAGCGGCCACTTTGAATAACTGGTAATGCCGTTTGGGCTGACCAACGCTCCGGTCATCTTCCAACATCTGATCAACGACGTTCTCCGGGACTTTCTGGGGGCCTTCATCTTTGTATATTTAGACGACATCCTCATCTTCTCCCGTTCGCTTGAGGAGCACCGGGTGCACGTGAGGCGGGTCCTCCAGCGGCTTCTGGAGAATCAATTGTTTGTGAAGGCGGAAAAATGTGAGTTCCACACCCAGACGATGTCTTTCCTTGGGTTCATTGTCGCTCACAATCAGATTCTCCCCGATCCGGCCAAGGTCAAGGTGGTGGTGGAGTGGCCCACCCCCTCATCCAGGAAGCAGGTGCAGCAATTCCTAGGGTTTGCCAATTTCTACCGCTGCTTCGTGCCCAAGTACAGCCTGGTGGCCCGCTCGCTGACCGATCTCACGTCCCCGAAGATCCCTTTCCGCTGGACAGAGGAGGCCGCGACGGCATTCGACACCCTCAAGAGGGAATTCTCATCTTCCCGCGTCCTGACACAGGTGGATCTGTCTCTCCAATGTCTGGTTGAGGTTGACGCATCGGACTCCGGGGTGGGGGCAGTTCTCTTCCAGCGCTCCCCAACGGACAGGGTGATCCACCCCTGCGCTTTCTTTTCACGCCGTCTGTCCCCTGCTGAGAGGAATTACAGCATCGGTGACAGGGAGCTGTTGGCAGTGAAGCTTGCGCTAGAAGAGTGGCACCACTGGCTGGAGGGTGCTGCCCAGCCATTCGTGCCCAGCCATTCGTACTTGAGGACAGCGAAGTGGTTGATCTCACGTCAGGCACGCTGGTCCCTCTTCTTCGGTCGGTTCAATTTTACCGTCACCTACCGCTCCGGAGAGAAGAACACCAATCCGGACGCCCTCTCCAGGCAGTTCTCGGCGGAGACCTCAGAGGACCAGGAGCAGACTATCCTTCCCTCATCCTGCATTGTGGGCGCCCTCCAATGGGACATTCGGGAGAGGGTGGTGAAGGCATTGGAGGCTTAGCCCGATCCAGGAGGTGGCCCCCCAGGTTGGTTGTTCGTCCCCACGTCGGTCCGGGGTGAGGTCATCCACTGGGCCCACACCTCGAAGTTGGCATGCCACCCTGGGATTTTGCACACAATCGGTCTTCTCCAAAGGGCGTTTTAGTGGCCGGGTCTGAGGAAGGATGTCGGTGATTACGTCTGGGCCTGTGCTCAGTGCGCCACCGGGAAGTCCTACTCCTCTCCTCCGGCTGGTCTGCTCCATCCCCTCCCGGTTCCGGATCGTCCCTGGTCGCACATCGCGTTGCACTTTGTGACGGGCCTTCCACCATCTAACCAGTGCACGACTATCCTGACCGTGGTTGATCGCTTTTCCAAGGCAGCCCATTTTGTTCCTCTCCGGGGGTTACCGACGGCACGTGAGACAGCGGACTTGCTGGTCCAACATGTCATCCACCTCCATGGAATCCCCGCAGACATCGTCTCGGACCGGGGACCGCAGTTTGTCTCTCAGGTGTGGAGGGCGTTCTGCCAGGCACTAGGGACGACGGCGAGCCTGTCCTCGGGTTACCATCTGCAAAGTAATGGGCAGTGCGAATGGACGAACCAGGAGCTGGAGGCCGCCCTGCGGTGCATCATCTCATCCAGTCCTCGTGGAGTAGCCACCTGCCCTGGATTGAATACGCCCACAACTGCACGGTTTCATCGGCGATCAGGATGTCCCCCTTCAGGGCGTTCCTGGGGTACGACCCTCCCCTGTTCCCGGAGGAGGAGAGGGAGGTGGCGGTGCCTTCTGTCCTTGCCCATGTCAGGCGCTGCCGCCGGCTTTGGACCATCACCCGCCGGGCTCTCCTCCTGACCACGGAGCGCAATAGGAAGACGGCCAGCCGTCATAGGAGACTGGCCTCTAGGCACGAGGTGGGTCAACAGGTATGGCTCTCTACCCGTAATATTAATTTAAAGGCCGAGAAGCGCAAGTTGTCCAAGCACTTCATCGGGCCATACACCATTGACCGCATTGTTAACTCTGCTGCTGTTCGCCTAGCTCTCCCCCTGCCCTCCCTCCGGATCTGTCCCACTTTCCATGTGTCTCAGGTCAAGCCCTTCGTCTCCATCCCTCTCTGCTCGCCACCCGTGGCTCCCCCCCCCCCCCCGAGGATGATCGATGACCACTCGGCGTGGGGAGTCACTGCCATCTTGGATGTCCGACGGCGGGGTCGGGGTCTTCAGTACTTGATGGATTGGGAGGGTTTCGGCCCTGAGGATAGATCCTGTGTGCGTCCGTCGCTGATCCTGGATAAACAACTCAATCAGCGACTTCCACCGGACGCACCCAGGTAAGATTGGACAGGTGCCAGGAGGCACCTCTGGGTGGGGGGGGTTACTGTTATGGTGCCCGTAGGGCCTGCACCTGCTTCAGCTGCGCACACACCTGTGATCAAGACGAGACGTCTGCCACCCTCAGGAAGGCACATCGCCCATCCTCAGTCTGAATCTACAGCCACAGAAGAGCAACATGGCAATGCACGTAAGCGCTCCTCTCTCTTACCTTGTCAAGATTATCTCCCCTGTGCACAGGTGGACCCCTCAGGTGGCGGACCCCCTCTTCCCGGCGGAAGCTCAGCATCTCCCCGGCGTCAGAGCCACCTCCCCGCTTCACGGCACCGAGCAGGACGCTCACTCCCTGGCAGCTGCCAGTCAGGCAAGCAGAAGCTCTGCATCACCACCTGCAAAGTAAGCAGCAGTTCCTTGTCACATCTCCCTATACTGGTGCAGCGCTAACACCTCTGCTCTATGTTCGTAGGGTTGCCAGGAGAAGCTCAGACCTGCTCAGCTCCAGCACGAGTCCAGCACTACATTACACGCTACACGTTTACACACTACACATTCACACACGCACACACCACTCACTGGGTAATAAAAGGTTAACTTTATCTCCTCGAGTCTGTCTTTTGTCCCCTGGGTCCAGCAATCATGTCAATATGTGCAGGACATACAGGAGAATTGAAATGGCGTGTCTCTCGCTGTGCATTGGTGTGCATTTTATTAAAGAAAGGAAATAAGGCTTGATTAAAAAAAAGGAAAACAAGAACAAACAGTAACAGCAGCAGTGTATGTACAGTCTATATACAGTGATGCAAGCCGTGGTGCCAATGGCAGCCAGAAGGACTCTGACCTCCATAGAGGTAAACGATTCGGTAAATGATTAGTGGTAATAAACCCAGCAATCCTACAGTATATTCAGACAGCTAGAGATGAATATCCGTAGTGCATTTCAATGCTGTCGTGTAGGTGCAGATAGTGACAGATACAATAGCACATGATCTGTATTGCAGTGATATACAGACAGCAGCAGATATGGCATTTGTGCAAATGGTTGCAGTTAAAGTGCAGAGACATATAGCAGCAAAAGTACAACAGAACAACAGTATTATTGCTGGTGTGCCACACTTTCTGTTCCAACATCTGTGGTAGTTATTGTGCAGGTGTTACCGTCTGGGAAGTGGGGGGGGGGTGAACAGAGTTCAGGGTCCTGATGACCTGATGAACGAAGCTGTTCAGCAGTCTTGTGGAGCAGGCCTGGAGACTACGGTGCCTTTTCCCTGAGGGCAGGGGCCTGAAGAGGGAGTGTAGGGGATGGGAGGTGTCGCCTGTGATGTTGGTGGCTCTACGGGTGAAGCGAGTGGGGTAGATGTCCGGGGGGGGGGGGGCGCAGGGGGGCACCGATGATCTTGCTGGCTGCATCCACTATGCATTGTAGTGTCTTCCGGCAGGCGGCAGTGCAGCTTCCAAACCACACCGTGATGCAGTTGGTGAGGATGCACTCAATGGTGCACCAGTAGAAAGACTGCATGATGAGGGGCGGGACTCATGCTCTCCTCAGTCTGCGAAGGAAATGGAGGTGAGTTTGGGCCTTCTTGGCCAGTGATGTGGTGTTGTTGGTCCAGGTGAGGTCCTCAGAGATGTGCACCCCAAGGAACTTGGTGCTGTTCACCCTCTCCACAGCTGCACCGTTGATGATCAGAGGGGGGTGCTGTGTGTGACCCCTCCTGAAGTCGACAACAATCTCCTTGGTTTTTCCCACGTTCAGGAAGAGGTTGTTGTCTTTACACCATTGGACCAGTTGGCTCACCTCATTTCTGTAGTTGGCCTCGTCATTGTTGGTGATGAGGCCCACTACTGTCGTGTCATCTGCAAACTTGATGATGTGTTTGGTGTTGTAGGCTGGCACGCAGTCATGGGTCAGCAGGGTGAAGAGCAGCGGGATGAGCACGCACCCTTGTGGGGCCCCTGTGCACAGTGTGATTGTCTGGGAGGTGTTGCTGCCAACTTGCATGTTCTGTGGCCTCCCTGTGAGAAAGTCCAGCACCCAGTTACAGAGAGGTTTTGAGTCCTAAGTGTCTGAGTTTTTGTATTAGGTGCTGGGGGATGATTGCGTTGAATGCTGAGCTGAAGTCCAAGAACAGCATGCGCACGTATGAGTTTTTTTAATCCAGGTGGGTGAGAGCTGGATGGAGAGCAGCAGCGATGGCATCTTCTGTAGATCTGGGTGACCTGTATGCAAACTTGAAATGGGTCGTGAGAGGGAGGCAGGGTGGACTCGATGTGCTGCATGACTAGCCGCTCAAAGCACTTCATTACAGTGGGGGTCAGTGCTACTGGCCATTAATAAAATAAAATAAAATAAAATAAAGATAAAATAGTGACATAATAAGGAAGGTTTCTGCCAGACAAATTCATCAGATTAAGAGAGCAGCTGCTAAAATGCTATTGTAAAGCAGCAAACAGGTATTTGAAGCTAATGGTGCTTCCGGAGTCCCACAAACCTCAAGGTGCTGGATCCTCCAGAGGCTTTCAATTGTGCATAAACCTACTATTTGGCCACCCCTAACCAATGCTCACAAGCAGAAACGGTTGCAGTGGCCCAGAAATACATCAAAACTAATTTTCAAACAGCCTTGTTTACTGATGAGTGCTGTGCAACCCTGGATGGTCCAGATGGATGGAGTAGTGGATGGTTGATGGATGGCCACCATGTCCCAGCAATTCTGTGACATCAGCAAGGAGGTGGTGGAGTCGTGTTTTGGGCTGGAATCATGGGGAGAGAACTGGTAGGCCCTTTTAGGGTCCCTGAAGGTGTGAAAATGACCTTGGCAAAGTATATAGAGCTTCTGACTGACCCCTTTTTACCATGGTCCAAAAAGAAGACCAGTGTCTTCTGTAGCAAAATTATCTTCATGCATGACAATGCACCATCTCATGCTGCAAAGAATACCTCTGTCTCATTGGCTGCTATGGGCATAAAAGGAGAGAAACTCATGGTGTAAACCCCATCCTCCCCTGACCTCAACCCTATTGAAAACCTTTGGAGCATCCTCAAGCAAAAGATCTATGAGGGTGGGAAGCAGTTCACATCAAAACAGCAGCTCTGGGAGGCTATTCTGACATCTTAAGAAATTCAAGCAGAAACTCTCCCAAAACTCACAAGTTCAATGAATGCAAGAATTGTAAAGGTTTTCTCAAAGAAGGGGCCCTATGTTAACAAGTAACTTGGCCTGTAAAGATGTTTTTGAATGAAATAGCTTTTGCTTTCAGTAAATATGACCTCCTAATGCTGCAAATTCAACAAATCACCATTTTCAGTTCTTTACAACCCATGAAATGTTTTGAAACTCTGTCGTACGTAACAATTTGGAAGAGTGTATTTTGAGTTTTTTTTTTTATTTTTGAAAAAAAAAATACTATCACTGGGATGTTTGTTCGGCAAAATTAGAGCAGGGGTGTCCAATCGTGCCATGGAGGGCCAAGACCCTGCAGGTTTTCTCTTCTACCCAGTCTCTTCAGCAGGTGTTTTCACTCATCAGCAATCAGTGGGAAGAAATTCAGTGGAATCTGCTGTTGAACATGCGAGATGGAGGTAAAGCCTGCAGGGTCTTTGCCCTCCATGGCACATGATTGGACACCCCTGCTCTAATGGTTGATGACTTGAAAATTATACTGACTGTCATGTGCATTGACTATTTAAATACTAGGTTAAAATTGTCTAATGAATAGCTGTTTTATTTCTGTCAAATTTTTATGCCACTGAATTGATTTTCCAGTTTGCCATTTATCTTTAAGTTTCTCATTTATTTGGCAGATAGTTTAATGGGATGAACTAGTATTGCTACTACTATTTAAGTTCTATATTCTTGTCAAAATGTCTCTGCAATAAAAACTATTGGATAGAAATAGAACTTTTGCTCTAATTTCCTCCACCTGGTAAAAAAAAAGAAAAGTAGCTGGCCTTGGGCATGAAACTTCCCAGGTGAAAATTGGTCCCACTCCTGTCCTGTATACAGCAAAATCTGTAGTGTGAATTGGTGTCAATTTTTT
The DNA here is from genome assembly GCA_020510985.1 of Pholidichthys leucotaenia. Classification (NCBI taxonomy): domain Eukaryota; kingdom Metazoa; phylum Chordata; class Actinopteri; order Cichliformes; family Pholidichthyidae; genus Pholidichthys; species Pholidichthys leucotaenia. The sequence goes on from CM035838.1 coordinate 366,171,800, forward strand.
CAGTGTGAATTATTTTGAGTTGATAGATGTTGGTGTGGGTGTTGTTTTGACCAACTGCGGTGCTGGATCAACTCTGGGGGTGGTGATACTTAAGCGAGTTAAAGTCTGGCTGAGTCACTTTCACATCTGGATGCTATCAGCTTTTTCCAGGAGGCTCGCTTGGAACTATACAATTTAAAAAGTTAAGATCCAAGTATGTTTATTTAAAATGTCATAGAAGATTATGTATTTAAGGTGCACTCCAGCGGCTCTAAAACCACCTCAAAAACAAATGTGTATTGCCCAAAATAGTATATTGTGACTTTTTACCCACAACAAAACTTTCATTGCTTTAGAATTGCTTTGAAAGAGATTTTAAATCTTGCACCTACTTAAGTATGTGTGGATCTATGAATATTCTAATTAGCAGCATGCAGGGCTTGCAGGTGATTGGTCATTACGACTCCTGGTGAGTGGGCTGCTAGTCTGTTCAAGATGCTTCCGGACATTAAAGTTCTGCCTATATCTCCAAAAGTAAAAAGCAAAATATTTTTCTGAAAATGGTGAAGGCGAGAGATAAATGTGTAGTTGCCAAATATGTGTTTACTTTTGACCAACAACCAGTCCCCCATCCACCGGCGACTGGGCGGTGGGGAGGGGGGTCAATTTGAATGTGTCTGCTCTCAGCTTACAGTGTGGCACCTGTCCGCTGGCGAAATGACGATTCAAGTGATTGATTCAAATTTCAATTCAAATTGGGTCCCTGCCTCCTCTCTCTCTGCTCTCCCTCTCTGTTACTGCTACTCCTGCATGTGATTGGTCACCTCCTCCTCCTCCACTGTTTTGCTATGCAAAACTGATGCCTTCATTCCCCTCTGCCTCAATCCTGCTGCTGCTCAGCTCCTCCCTCTTCCCCCGAGGTAACCAAAGGTGTCCATCTGATTGGTTTATGTTGGTTTGGGGGGGTAGGGGGTTAAGCAGACATTCACAGCAGAAAAACGCATACTTGTGAGTTTGGAATTATTTTGCTTTTGATATGTCTTGTAAATCACAAGACACATGTTACAGACATGTTAACAACAGAAAAAAAACTTGATTTTTGCCAGAGTGTCACTTTAATGTTAAATTGGATGCGAGTGGTTGATATGTGCATTACTGAAGTTTGAGGCTAACGCTAAATTAGCTTACATGCTGTCTAAAGAGCAGTTAATATCTTCAGTTAAAGGGCATATTTCCCCTCAGGAGGTTATCGAATTTACAGCTAAACTAAGTGCCATATGTTTCACCGTAGTTAAGATATCCCGAATAAATGTTTTTAACAACTTCGAGATGTACAAGGGTGGGGGAGGGGCTGAAAAGTTCATAGGCTGACCATGATGCAGTGTTCAAATTTGACCAAATGTGATTTATTTTTCAACATAGTTTTCAACACTTCTTTCATCGGTGCTGCAACGCTTGGATCCCTGCGATTGAAAAATAAACTACATTTGATCAAATTTGAGCAATGCATCATGGTCAGTCTATGAACTTTTCAGCCCCTCGATGGTCTTTTCAGCCCCACTAACTCAGTGTGATTCCGACACTGTAGGCTGGATTCATGGTGCTGCATGAACAAAACGAGGCAGGCTGTGATGTATCTTTTACATTTTGCTTGTCATTTTACAGGGACTGTTTTTTAAAGCATTTTTTTTTAATAAAACCCGACCTGGGAGTCGCGTGGGGACGCCATCCAAGATGGCTGCTGGTTAGTAACTCTCTGCTCTGCGATACACTAATTTACTGAATGGCTCGAAATTACCTGTATTTTTTAAGTTGTATTATTGCGTGAATGGTGATTGTTACCCGAGCATTACATGACAACTGTAATTACTTGTTAAACTCCAAATGCCGATGAAGAAAAATGCAAAGAATCTAGGCCACATGGCCACCTGGAGCAACCCCCCTCATGAAGAGGATAACGGCGGAGAAGCACCCCCATGTTGGGAAAGTTTATTTGCAGAAATTACAAAAGTTAATGCCACGCTACAGGCTGTTGCAGCAGATGTTTCTACATCAAGGAAACAACAACCGAGCTAAAAATGACGGTGGCGGCCATGCAAGAAAGACTATTGGAGGCTGAAACACGCATCACCCTCCTGAAAGAGACAACAGGGCGGCTGCACATGGCTGAGGAGAAGAGATGTAAGCAGACTGAAGTAATGTGGGACCGCATACAGACCCTCGAAAACCACAGCAAACGTAATAATGAGAGACTGATTGACCTGAAGGAAACCTTCGGCACTAATGATAAGAAGGTAAGCTGTGTGAAGAAAATTTTGGACAAGGGGCTTAATGTGGAAGCAGACATGGAGTTTGAGATTGAAAGAGCTCACCGTACATGGGCGCCAATGCCGGACCCAGACCGACCCACTAGACCAGTGATAATACGATTTCTGAGACAGTCAACAAGGGATAAAAGTTGTTAATTCAGCGAAGGAAAAACGTGGATTTGAGTGGGAGGGATGCAAGTTATCGGTGTTTGCTGACATGACCAAGGAGCTGGCTGAGAAGAGAAAGAGGTTCACAGCTGTGAAACGCAAACTTCGAGAACTAAATGTGAAGTACACACTTGCCCATCCGGCAACACTACGGTTTACATGGAGGGGGAAAAGCAGGAGTTTCAACACAGCAGCTGCGGTTGGGAAGCTCATCAGGGATGGCGCCCGGAAGAGCGTGCAGAGGAGGAGCAATGACGTCGACCACAAAAACATTAACACTAAACGAGCCACACTGATGATGTACTGAATTAAGGAGCAATGATGATCTGACCAAGCCGTCGCTGAAAGAGGTGGAAGGGCGGTATCCTACGGACCAGACAAGGTTTTTCTTTTTGTTTTTGCTGGACCTATTTTGATTTTTAAAGGCTGCATATGTCATGCAGCAGGTGTTTTGGGTTAGTTTTTGTTTGTGTTATCTGCTTTTTGAATTGGAAATGTTCTTTTTCCATGTTATATATTAATAAGGGGTATATGGCATTCATGGGTGGTAATTTGTGGACCTATAAATGGCACAAACAACATAGCTTTAGAATGGTAAGTGAAATGGACAGATGTGTAAATGTAACTGATAAAATATGACAGGGAAATATATTAAGTGTGGGACTTGGAATATAAATGGAAGTGGGAATCCAATTAAGAGACGTAAGATTTTAACATATTTGAAAAAATACCCAATCTAACATGATTTTCTTATAGGAGATGCATTTAAATGAGGGTGAGGAGTCCAGATTTAAGGTGGGCTGAATAGGCCATACATCCCATAGCTCCTTGTGAAGTTCCCGTAATGGGGTAATTATTTTAATTAAGAAGGACATACATTTTGTTCTTCTCAAAGAAGTAAAAGATGCAGAGGGAAGAATAATATGCATAAATGCAATAATAGAAGGTGTGAAGGTGAAATTGTGCGAGATTTATGCCCCTAATAAAGAGGATCCACCTATTTTCATGAGGTGAATAAGATTTTAGGAGATATGGATGGACATATGATACTAGGAGGGGATTTTAATGAAGTTATAAACCCCATTTTGGATAAAAATAGAGTTGGGGGAACACTAAGGACAGGGGGCAAGGAAGCAATTCAAACGCTGAAAGAGGACTGGAATCTAACTGATGTATGGAGGTTGATCCTCCCAAATATGAAGGAATACACTTTTTATTCCCACTGTCATAAATCCTACTCTAGAATAGACATGTTTCTAATTGGAAGCTCTCTGATGAATAGTGTAACCAATTGTGATATAAGAAGTATTGCCCGCACAGATCACGCAGCATTATAATTATGTTTAAAGATGGAAACTGAAATGGGAAAAGGATCAACATGGATGATGAATATGGCATTATTACAGGATGAAACCTTCAAGAATCAATTAGTGCAGGACTTAAATTTTTTCTTTGAAACAAATATTGGAAGCACAAAGGAAATTAAGACAGTTTGGGAAGCCTCTAAAGCAGGGGTCACCAACGCGGTGCCCGCGGGCACCATGTCGCCCGCAGGGACCACATGAGTCGCCCGCAGGCCTGTTCTAAAAATAGCACAACTCGCAAGTGAGCTGCGTCTAAGATGTAATTTTTTCTGCCGCTATTTTTTAAAATCACACTTGCATTTATATAGATTTTAAAATGACAATGTCTTAAAAATAAAAAAATGAAAATATGTTTATTATACGTAAAGTTAAGGTGAACTCTGACCTAGTTCAAAGGTCAGTATCGTGCGCATGACAAAACCTTTGCGCTTGTGGAGCGTAAGCTAGCGGGCAGTGAAGATGGTGGGTGGAGTGCAGTTTCCTAGGCCAAAAACATGGCAAAAAAAAGACAGAAAATTTATCATTTTCAAAGTGAGCGGGAGGAAGAGTTCTTTTTTACTACTGTGAAAGGAAGCTGCTTGTGTTTCATTTGCGGGGCGACGGCGAAGCGCCACTATGTGGAGCGACACTTCACTACCCACTCTTTTTTTTTTTTTTTGACTTATCTTGTACCCGTAGGTGGATTTGTTCTGCAGTCCGGTGACAAGCCACCAGCTGCGTGCGCAAGCGCCGCTTAACTCCCTAACCTGCATGTTTTTGCATGAAAAACCAGAACATGCACCACCAGAACATGCACACTCCACACAGATCACTGTTGGCCGGGGGCAGGGATCGAACCCACGATCCCCGCGATCCCCCGGCCGAGGGTAAACTGCTGCCGCGGTGCTAACCACTGTACCACCGTGCATATAAGCACTCAGCGCTGTTTAGCTTCTTCTCATGAAAGGACAGCGCTGGTTATTACTCAAGCATGATTCTCGGCAAGAACTGTATGGATATAATTCCAATGAAGAAGAACACACACAAGTGTGTTTATTAAATGTAACAGATTTTGAGCAGAATTGCAGCAGATTTGTTCAGTTAAAAATGTGATAAGATTTATTTAATATGAAAGCTGATTTTTCTTAAATGTTGCATAGCTTTTTCAAACATGGTTCAACATAGTTCATGAATTAAAAGGGTTTAGTTTTTTATGGTTAAAAGGGACTGGTGAAAACTGGACATTTTTTTTTATGAAATGTAGAAGTGATCATCTGAACAATTGCTGAGATTAATAAAAATAAAGTGTTGAATATTGATCTTGTCTGTTACCCACTCTAAGTTATTGATAATTATTTATATATATATATATATATATATATATATATATAGAAAACCCTTGTGTATACTGAAAACACAAGGGTTTTCAGTATATATATATATACTGTATATATATATACACACTACCGTTCAAAAGTTTGGGGTCACCTAGACAATTATTTTGTGTTTTCAATGAAAAGTCACACTTATTTACCACCATGAGTTGTAAAATGAATAGAAAATATAGTCAAGACATTAACAAGGTTAGAAATAATGATTTGTATTTGAAATAATAATTTTTTTCTTCAAACTTTGCTTTTGTCAAAGAATCCTCCATTTGCAGCAATTACAGCATTGCAGACCTAACATGATTGCACAAGGGTTTTCTAATCATCCATTAGCCTTCTGACGCAATGAGCAAACAAATTGTACCATTAGAACACTGGAGTGATAGTTGCTGGAAATGGGCCTCTATACACCTATCTAGATATTGCACCAAAAACCAGACATTTGCAGCTAGAATAGTCATTTACCACTTTAGCAATGTATAGAGTGTATTTCTGATTAGTTTAAAGTTACCTTCATTGAAAAAAAGTGTTTTTCTTTCAAAAATAAGGAAATTTCTAAGTGACCCCAAACTTTTGAACGGTAGTGTATATATATACAGTATATACAATTTGTTATTTTAGAGGACTGTGTCAAGCTGGTGCCCTTCACATGACTCGATACCCATGAAGTAGCTCTTGGTTTCAAAAAGGTTGGTGACCCCTGCTCTAAAGCCTATATAAGGGGGAAGCTGATGGCATATGCCACTAAGAGGAAAAGAGAGAACTTGCAAAAATTAAGGATTTAGAAAATGAAATAAAGTTAAAGGAAAACAAACTTTCTGAACACTATTCAGAACAACAATATCAGGAACTTTGCAGGATAAAATTTCAGTTGCACAAATTATATAATTTATATTATAATTAATTATATAATAGCAAAGTGGCTTATGCCATGTTTAGACTAAAGACTGATTTTTATGAAGGAGGAGAAAAAACTGGGAAACTTTAAGCTAGACAAGTAAAGAGAAAGATTTCTCAAATACAATCCCAGTGATCAAACAGGAGGACATCCTATTAACTACATTTAAAGGAGTAAACAATGTATTTCAAAAATTTTACGAGACATTGTATACATCAACCCTACCTCGAAATGAGAACCAGATGGGGATTGACTCTTTCCTCTCAAAGACTGATATGCCCAAGCTATCCCCTAAACAACTGGTGAAATTGGAGTCTGCAATAACTGAGGAAGAAGTGAGAAAGGCTATTTCAATAATGAAAACAGGGAAGTCACCAGGCCACGACAGTCTTCCTGCAGAATATTATAAAGAGTACATTGATATACTTGCCCCAGTTTTGCAGAAGGTATATCGGAGCCTTTGAATGAGGACAGGTGCCACACACGTTCAATGAAGCATTGATATCTTTAATTCCTAAAAAGGACAAGGATGCAACAGATCCTTCTAACTATAGGCCTATCAGCCTGCTTAACCTAGACTGTAAAATTTTAACAAAGATATTGGCCTTGCGTCTCCAACAAGTGCTTTCCAGTATCATACACTCTAATCAGGTGGGTTTCATGAAGAATAGGTTATCATCTGAGAATATAAGGAAGCCGCTGCACCTAATATGGATGAGCCAAACTAAAGATACTCCAATAGTGGCCATTTCTTTAGATGCCAAGAAGGCATTTGACAAGGTGGAGTGGGACTTCCTTTTTCCACCTTGTCACACTTTGGCTTTGGTCCACATTTTGTTAGATGGGTTCAGATATTGTATAAAAATCCAAAGGCAGCAGTGATAACTAATAGCACTATATTGTGGGGGACCCATGCTGTAGAGTTCAGTAGTTTTCCTCTCAGTCTGAGACAGCATGGAGATCAAAGGGCTGGGGGGTAAGGGGAATTGTCTTGGGAGAGTGAATGGTGAATGCAGGACCTCAGGTAGCAGGGAGGTGTGAGTTTTGGGATATAAAAGAGAGAGTCCCTGCTACACATGTTTAATGTTCTGATTCTGGAAGATGTGAGAGTGAAATAAAGTTCATCTCCTCGGAAAGTTCGGTCTGGTTATTTCATCTCCACACTGGTGACCCTTGACGCAGAATGGAACACAAGGCGAACACCCCGGAGACGACCCAGACGGAAAACCCCAGCAATGCGTGCGCCGTTTCGGTCAAACTACTGGACTTTTGGCTGCACGACCTGAAGTCTTGGTTCCTCCACACCGAGGCCCAGTTCATGCTCCAGGGAATAACGGCAGATGACACCAGGTATTACTACGTGGTCGCAGCGCTGGATGCTCGCACGATTCAGCAAGTAGCGAGCCTGCTCCATCAGCCCCCAGCCCACGACAAATACGGGGCTCTCAAAGCTGCGCTGACCCGGCGCTACATGCTCTCGGACAGCGAGAGAGCGGAGAGACTCCTGACGCGCTCTGAGTTGGGAGGCGGGTCGGCGGTCAAACGGATGGAGAAGATGTTGGCGTTGATGGGCATGGACGACGGGCATTTTCTCTTTGCCCACCTTTTCCTCCGGAACCTCCCGACAGCAGCCAGAGCGGTCCTTGCCAACTCGCCGTTGCTGGCCGTACATGACTACCGTGTGCTAGCCCAGGAGGCATATCGGATCATCCTCACCACCAGAGCCCTCACCGTGAACGCAGTGGCGTCGGAACCCAGCGAGATGTCCAGCGGAAGCGAGGAGCTGGCGATGATAGCGGCAGCGGGGGCCAGGAAGTGCCAGAGAGACACGCTCTGTTCCTACCACCGCCGTTTTGGAGAGGACGCACGGCGATGCGTGCCACCGTGCCAATTCAAGCGTTCGGGAAACACCAGGACCGGCAGTCGATAGCAGCTGCAACCGCCGGTGAAGAAAGCAAGCTGATCTACGTGACAGACTCACGCTCGGGGAGACGATTCCTTGTGGACTCTGACTCCCAAAAGAGCCTCATCCTGCCATCCTACGCTGACCGGCTAGCGGGAAGTAGCGGCCCCGAGCTGACGGCCGCAAACGGCTCAGACATTAAGACTTTTGGTGAGAGGACACTGACTGCATTCCTGCACGGCCGTACGTACCAGTGGACATTCGTCATAGCGGCATGCAGTTTCCCAATCTTAGGCGCTGATTTTTTGTGTGCACATGGACTACTACTCAATGTTACTAACAGACGCCTGATTAATGCAATGTCTTTTGATTCTCTCCCCTGTACAACTCGGAGGAGCCGGGCCAACAACGCTAGCCAACATCACAGCTCCAGGTGGTAAGTTCCACACACTGCTCACCCAGTTCCCAGCACTCACGGTCCCGACGTTTTCGGCGGTCATCACTAAACACGGGGTGGAGCACTTTATTACCACCATCGGGCCGCCCGTTTTTGCACGACCTCGGTGCCTGGACACAGCTAAACTAGCCATAGCGCGCGAGGAGTTTGTCAACTTGGAAAGGCTGGGCATCATCAGACGATCAAACAGCCCATGAGCATCCCCACTACATATGGTCCCTAAGGCCGAGGGATCGTGGTGACCTTGCGGAGATTTCTGCAGATTAAACAACGCCACAGCGCACGACCGCTACTCGATCCCCCATATTCAGGATTTTTCCGTTCACCTTGCCGGGGCACATATTTTTTCTAAGATAGACCTGGTCCGTGGTTACCACCAGGTCCCGGTGTGCGTGGAGGACATACCTAAAATGGCAGTAATAACCCCGTTTGGTCTGTTTGAGTTTTTACGCATGCCTTTCGGGTTAAAAGGCGTGGCACAGACATTCCAACGCATGATGGATGCGGTGTTGCGTGATCTGCCGTTTGTTTTTGTCTACCTGGATGACATCCTGGTGGCCAGCGTGTCCGAGGATGAACACGTGGCCCACCTCAGGACTGTTTTCTGGAGGTTGGAGGAGCACTGGTTAATAATCAACCCGGCGAAATGCCAGTTCGGCGTGATGGGGATCGATTTTTTGGGACACCGCATCTCACCAGGGGGAGCGATACCCTTGCTGGACAAGGTGCATGCAGTGGCAAATTTTCCCCAGCCTCAGACGGTCAGGGCGGTGCAGAAGTTTTTGGGGATGGTGAACTTCTACAATCGTTTCCTCCCCCGCGCAGCCCAGCTCATGCATCCATAGTACACCGTACTTAAGAAACGGAAGCCGGCAGACAGAGTCGACTGGACTCCTGAGCGGGAGCAAGCGTTTTCCGAGGTTAAAACAGCTCTGGCGAACGCTGCACTGCTGGCGCACCCAGACCCGGCGGCTCAGATTGCACTCACTACAGAAGCATCAGACGTAGCCATAGGGGCCGTTGTGGAGCAGTGTGTCACCAGTTCTTGGCAGCCGCTCGCCTTTTTTAGCGGGTCTTTGCGCGACAATGAGCGTAAATACAGTGTGTTCAACAGGGAGTTACTGGCTCTCCACCTGGCCATACGCCACTTCCAGTTGTGGCTGGAAGGGCGCGCCTTCACTGTGTTCGTGGACCCCAAGCCGCTAACGTACGCGATGGCCAAGGTTTCGGAACCATAGTCGGGCCGGCAGCAGAGACAGCTGGCCGCGATCTCGGAGTTTACGACCAACATTCGTCATGTGGCCGGTAAACTCAACGTGGTGGCTGACTGTCTTTCACATGCCTTAGTGGCCCCAGTCTACGTGGGGATAGATTACACGGCCATGGCCGCAGAGCAGATCGGCGATGCCGACGTTTGCGCGCTCCAGTCTGGACCAACAGGGTTAAGGCTGGAGAGCAGAGTTATGCAAGACGGTGCCCCCCCCCCCCGAATCTGTGACGTCTCCACAGGCCGCCCATGCCCAGTGATACCACGCGCTTGGCGACGCTGCATTTTTGAGTCGGTTCACTCCCTGGCACACCCAGGCGTACGCCCGTCAGTCAAAATGGTGGCAGCAAAGTTCGTCTGGCCAAGCCTGCGCAAACATGTGAAAGAGTGGGCTGCAGCCTGTGTAGCGTGCCAACGAGCCAAAGTATACAGGCACACAAAGGCCCCCCTTGAGCCATTCCATATCCCGGCTAAGAGGTTCGACCACGTTCATGTGGACCTCGTGGGCCCCCTCCCACCATCGCAGGGGTTCACGCACCTCCTGACAGTGGTGGACCGCACCACGCAATGGCCCGAAGCAGTCCCACTAGCTTCCACTGCGTCCGCAGATGTGGCACGCACCTTTTTAACAACATGGGTGGCACATTTTGGCACCCCTTTGGACATCACGTCCAATTGGAGCCAACAGTTTGTTTCCGACCTCTGGTCCACGATGGCCCGGAGCCTGGGCATCTCAATTCATCGCACGACTGCGTTCAACCCACAGGACAATGGGTTATGTGAGTGTTTCCATAAGTCACTGAAAGCAGTGCTCAGGGCTTCGCTTACGGATGCAAATTGGGTGGACCGGTTTCCGTGGGTTCTATTAGGGCTGCGTTCTGCACCAAAGGAGGATTGAGCGGCTTCCCCAACAGAGCTGGTTTTTATGCAGCCCCTGTGGCTCCCCGGGGAGTTTTTACCAGATAACCCTGCGCCGAACACCCACCGTGCGTTCGCAGCATAGCGCAGACGCACGGACGCTCCCTGGCCTGGCCCACCACTGTTTTCCCCGCGAGTTTGTGCCAAAAACCTCGAAGGACGCGGCGTTCGTGTTTGTCAGGCACGATGCCCACCGGACACCATTGCGCCCACCCTACGATGGCCCGTTCAGAGTGCTGGAAACCAGGGACAAACATTTTGTGTTAGACCTGGGGGGTCGCCGGGAAAGAATCTGTATAGACAGGCTTAAGCCCGCCTTTGTTGTGGCAGACGAGCAGCTGGTGTTGGCTCGAGCTCCTCGGTGAGGAAGACCCCCACTGAGAGCTCCCCAGGTAAATGATTCATCACAGCTGTCACACGAGCATGCTGAATGTCCCCCCCCCCCTCCATTGTCCCCCCACAGACGGACACACCCCCAGGAGCTCCCCACCGGCACAGCAGCGTTGTGGAGCCGAAGACCCCCGTTACAGCAGCTATGGGTGGAGACTGAAGCCGCAAAGATGGGAGAGTTACCACCCAATCTGAGACTCTGGGGGGTGGGGGGGACCCATGCTGTAGAGTTCAATAGTTTTCCTCTCAGACTGAGAGAGCATGGAAATCAAAGGGCTGGGGGGTAAGGGGAATTGTCTTGTTGGAGTGAATGGTGAATGCAGGACCTCAGGTAGCAGGGAGGTGTGAGTTTTGGGATATAAAAGAGAGAGTCCCTGCTACAAATGTTTAATGTTCTGATTCTGGAAGATGTGAGAGTGAAATAAAGTTCATCTGCTCGGAAAGATCGGTCTGGTTATTTCATCTCCACAATATCACCTTTTTTTGGTCTTTCTAGAGGGACCCGTCAAGGTTGCTTTCTCAGCCCCCTGCTTTTTAATATTTTTCTGGAAACGTGAGCTATCACAATTAGGTCAGATGAGAGCATTATGGGGATCAAAGTCAGTGGCCAAGAACACAAATTATTGATGTATGCAGATGACATCATGGCCGTGGTGACAGACCTCTCAGCTCACTGCCACATTTACTGCCAACTATTCAGTCATATACCAAGGTTTCAGGATATACTATAAACTGGGACAAATCAGAAGCTATGCCCCTATCTGCCGTGTGTCAGCCATATGTGGTGGAAAAATTTAAATTTAATTGGGTTCCTAGAGGAATGTACTATTTGGGAATTAGGCTTAGTCGAGAATTGGAAGAGTCTTTAACTTTCTAATATGACCCTTCTGTAGAATATGTAGAAAGAGAGTGGCTGACAGCACTTATCCACTCCTTAAGATATCAGTTGTTCAGTGTAGAATATGTATGTGTGCCGCTGGGAATCTCGGGTATTGTGGTTACAGCTTGTGAGAGCTAGCGGCACGTCTCTTGAGGATGCACAAAAAATAAAGCTCGTACTCTGAACCTCACGTGAATTCCTGTGTATCTTCGACACTTCTACATGGTGTCAGAAGTCAGCCTCTGCCAGCATGTCGCAGAACCTCCGAAGGATTGATTCGCTCGTCTTTGACGAAAACATCGCAGACAACTGGGTCAGGTTCAAGCGCGAATGGCGCATTTACAGCATCGCGGGGCTAACGTCGGCTAGCAAACAGGTGAAAGCGTACACGCTCCTCAACCTCGCCGGTCCCGATGCGCTGGACAAGTACGACACATTCACCTTCGAACAAGGCGAAGATCCGGAGGATCCTGACACACTGGTAAAGAAATTTGATGAAATCTGCCTTCCTATAAAAAACGTCATTATGGACAGACATGCATTCAATACTACAGGCCAGAAACCACACCAATCTATCCAGTCATATGCAGCCACGTTAAGGTCTCTGACCAAGAAATGTGAGTTCGGCCCGTTACATGATGAACTGATTAGAGACAGGTTGGTGTGTGGCGTCCGCGATGACACCCTCCGCACTCAGCTACTGAAAGAAAAGAAATTGACGCTAGATGCAGCCATTGAGATGTGCGTGCTACACGAGCAGTCTGAAAAGGGCAACATGGAACTAAAGAAGGAAAAAGACGACAAAGAAATGAAAAAGGAAGGAGACCTGTGTGCAGTGCAATTCAACCTGTGCTCAAACTGCAGTGGGCAACACCCACCCAGTCGCAGCAGCTGCCCAGCTTTCAATAAACGCTGCAACTCGTGTGGAAAATGGAACCACTTCTCCAAATGCTGCAGATCGGGCGGGGAGCGTAAACCCAGCGCACAGCGTGGGCAGCAGCCGAGCAGACCACCCCACAACCCACGCAGAGGAGGATACGCGCACAAAATAAGTGAACTGGACACAGAGACCGCACATGACCCAGCCGAACTCTTCTACTGTGAAAGCGTGGAAACGGCTACAGAAAAGGGCGAGATATTCACCATGCTGTCGTCCTCCACCACTGGAAAACAACTGAAAGTAAAGATTGATACTGGGGCTCGGTGCAATGTGATCTCCAAAGCCGCTCTTGACCACACCGACCCCAATGCGGGCATTGACCACAGCCATATAACCAACCTCGTGGCCTACAGAGGACAGGTAATAAGAACAATGGGCATGGCTACTGTGCATCTCACATGCGGGACATTACACTTTCATGTTGTTGACAGTGATGTGAAACCTCTTCTCGGTCTCATTGATAGTGTAAAACTGGGCTTTGTGAAACTGGGACCAAATGTGCATGCACTCCAACAGGGGGCGCCAGAACTAACAGAATACAGAGACTTGTTTGACAACAGCACTGTAGGCAAGCTTCCGGTGGTGTACCACATGCGTCTGGACGACACAGTGCACCCCACGATCTGTGCTCCCAGGCGGGTACCACTAGCAATGAAGGACAAGATCATTCAGGAGCTCAACAGAATGACCAAGCTGGAAATCATCAAACCAGTCCACGAACCCACAGAATGGGTATCCGCAATGGTGGCTGCCTGCAAGAAGGATGGCAGCATCCGGCTGTGCATCGATCCAGTCCATCTCAACAAAGCACTTCTCAGGCCCCACCATCCCATGAAAACAGTCGAACAAGTGATAGCTGACATGCCGGGCGCCAAAGTGTTCAGCGTCCTAGATGCAAAATGTGGATTCTGGCAGGTGCCACTCAGCAGCGCGTCCTCCACACTGACCACATTCATGACACCAGTGGGCCAGTATGCTTTCCTCCGAATGCCCTATGGGATATCGGCGGGGAGTGAGGTGTTCCAGAGGTGCATGGAGCAACTCTTTGAAGGGCAGCCATGTGCAATTATCGTCGACGACATCCTTGTCTGGGGCAGCACTACAGAGGAGCATGACGCGCGTCTACGTCAGGTCATGGAGAGAGTGCGTGCCGTCAACCTCAAGCTGAACCCAGACAAATGCCGCTTCAGGGTGTCTGCAGTCTCATACGTGGGGCACCTGCTCACCGACCAGGGGATCAAACCGGATCCTGCCAAGACTGCCGCGGTTCGCCTGATGCCTCCCCCAGAGGACAAGCATGGGGTCCAGAGATTCCTTGGCATGACAAACTACCTGTCAAAGTTCATCCCAGGCTACAGCGAAGTCACAGCACCCCTGCGTCAACTCCTCCTTCAAAATGTGGACTGGGTCTGGCAGGAGCATCACACAGCGGCCTTCAACAAACTCAAGGACCTTCTCACCAGCTCCCCAGTCCTCCAGTATTTCGATGTACACCAGCCAGTGGTGCTGTCTGCTGATGCCTCTCAGCATGGTCTAGGGGCTGTCTGTCTACAAAACAACAAACCTGTGGCATTTGCCTCCAGAGCCCTCACGGAGACAGAGGGGCGCTACGCACAAATAGAAAAGGAGCTCCTGGCTCTAGTCTACGCCTGTCAAAAATTCCACGACTACATATATGGCCGTCCTGTGACAGTGGAGACCGATCATCAGCCCCTCATCACCATACTGCGAAAGCCCCTCCACTCTGCATCCGCTCGCCTCCAGAGAATGATGCTGAAGCTGCAGCGTTACAACCTTCAGGTTACCTACAAAAGAGGCAAAGAACTGTATGTTGCAGACACCCTCTCACGTGCATATCTGCCGGCTGCTGACCAGACCGACAGTGCTGAGGACTACGATGTCATGACGGTGGAGGTGCTCTCCTCAAGAAGACTGGAGGAACTGAGACGTGAAACACTGGCAGACCCTACATGCCGCCGGCTAGCTGAGGTCATCACCACAGGCTGGCCTGACTTGTCAAAGAAACTGCCTCATGATCTCAGACCATTCTACAGCATGAGAGATGAGCTCACGACGGACAATGGCCTGCTGCTTCGCGGTCTGCGCTTCGTCATCCCCAACTCTTTGCGACACTACTACGTCAAACAGCTGCATCAAGGCCATCCTGGCCCCGAAGCAACAAAACGCAGGGCCAGAGAAACCATGTTCTGGCCCACAATCAGCCAGGACATTGAGAATGAGCTCTCCAAATGTGCTCCGTGTAATGCACTGCGACCTCGCCAGACAAGAGAGCCTCTGCAACTACATGATGTACCTGACCTACCGTGGGCCCTCACGGCAGCTGATGTCTTCGAGTGGGAGGGAAAAGAACACCTGGTGCTTGTCGACTCGTACTCTGGCTGGTATGAAATGGATCAGCTCCCCAACACCACTAGTGCAACCATCATCACCAGGCTGAAACGGCACTTTGCCACACACGGTGCACCTCAGCAGCTCATTACTGACAATGCTGCATATTTCACTAGCAGGGAATTCCAGGAATTTGCCCACACATGGGACTTTACCCACGTCACCAGCAGCCCCCACTACCCACAATCAAATGGGTTAGCTGAAAGGGCCGTTCGTTCAGCCAAACACCTGCTGGAGAAATGTGCACATGATGGTACAGATGTCTATGTGGCCCTACTCAACATACGAAACACACCAAGAGATGGACTGCCCTCGCCAGCGCAGCGCTTGCTGTCTCGGCGCACAAAGACCCTCATTCCCATGACCAAAGCAATGTACCTACCCAGGGTGCAGACACAGGTGCATGCTGCTCTCACACACGCAAGGCAGCGACGCAAGGCACACTACGACAAATCAGCCAAAAGCCTAACACCACTGCAAACAGGGAACACGGTCAGGATGCAGACGCCCAGGGGATACGACCGGCTCGCAGTGGTCATGGGAGCTGCAGCACAACCCAACAGCTACCAGGTCCAGGTCGGGGATGCCACGTACACAAGGAACAGACGTCATCTGCTACTCACCCCGGAGACCTACACCCCTCATACACCAAGCCTCCCATCTAGCACCACTCCAGACCGACCAGCGGATCCACAGCCTGTCGCCGCCCAGCCAGAGGCGGCCCCAGCCCAGGAAGGCGTGATCATCACCCGCTCAGGAAGAGTATCGAGGCCCAACACCCTCTATAAAGACTACACCACCTAGACACCTTCACTCACTCACACTCACACACACTCACTCACTTAAAAAAGTGTCACTGTACAATGTCACTGTTCATTCTTCATGCACGTTCTTATTCACGTTAAGTTAATGAATTTGTAATATAGTTGAATATTGTTATTCTGGCATTCCTAACTTCCCCTCATGTGCCTTACCCTAATAGGAGTACTTAGGCTGTTCTTTTATCTGTCAAAACTGCCAACCTCCCCTGTTTGTTATACTTTATTGAGAGGGGGGATGTAGAATATGTAGAAAGAAAGTGGCTGACAGCACTTAGCCACTCCTTAAGATCTCAGTTGTTCATTGTAGAATATGTATGTGTGCCGCAGGGAATCTCGGGTATTCTGGCTACAGCTTGTGAGAGCTAGCGGCACGCCTCTTGAGGGATGCACAAAAAATAAAGCTCGTACTCTGAACCTCACGTGAATTGCTGTGTATCTTCGACACTTCTACATACTTTCACTACCTATGCTTTTTTCCATCTTCACCATTACACCTGCCTCCCTCTCATTCACACTCATGTATTTTGTCTTGCTTCTACTGACTTTCATTCCTCTTCTCTCCAGGTTCTCTTCCACCTGCTCCCTACTCTCACTACAGATCATAATGTCATCTGCAAACATCATGGTACATGGAGGCTCCTGCCTGACCTCATCTGTCAGTCTGTCCATCACCATGGCAAACAAGAATGGGCTAAGAGCTGATCCCTGGTGTAATCCCAGCCCCACCTTGAACCCATCTGTCACTCCTACAGCACACCTCACCACCATCTCGCTGTCCCCATACATGTCCTGCACCACCCTCACATACTTCTCTGCAACTCCTGACTTTCTCATACAGTACCACATTTCCTTTCTTGGTACCCTATCATATCCTTTCTCTAGATCCACAACTCCTTCTGACCATCTCTATACTTCTCCATCAGCACTCTTAGAGCAAACACTGCATCTGTAGTACTCTTTCTTGGCATGAAACCGTACTGCTGCTCAGTGATTGTCACCACTCCTCTTAAACTGGCTTCAAAAACTTTCCCATATCTTCATAATGTGGCTGATCAACTTTATGTCTCTGTCATTACTACAGCTTTGAGCATCGCCTTTGTTCTTTAAAATTCGTACCAAAACACTGCTCCACTCCTCAGGCATTCTCTCACTCTCCAAGATTGTGTTAACCTCTTGCACTCCGGGATACCGCGGGCGGTCACGTCTGTGCGTCCTAGTGCGCCTCAGAGCGCATTGTGCGTCTCAGTGCCGCACTGAAAAAAAAAAAAAGCTGCATTTCCGTTCTTCCAGTACAGACACAGCCGGCGAACAGAAAGCCAAAGGAGTGTTTTAATTGGTTTAGATTTGATTGACTTCTCATTCGACTAATAAGAGCCTTGAATTGGGTTTCTGAAACCTTGAAGAACCAATGACTGAAAACCTAGCAAGAAGGACCTGCCTACCAACGACCGTGAATACAACAAGCCAATTGAAGCAGAGAAGTTCGACGATTGAAACGCGTGCGTCGCGTGCGTCCCGTGCATAAAATCTGTTTTGTCAATAAGCCGCTGGGTGACACACATTCAGACCTGTGTAACGGTAGCGTTAGCCAGTCTTTTTTATTACTACTGTTCTTATTTGTTTGGAAAAATCGTTCTCAAAAACCGCAGTCATGAAGGAGATGGCTTGACCGGGTCACGTGACCAGAATCACGAGTCGTAACAAGCGGACCAGTGTCATGTTCGTCTGACAATGAGGAACAGATGTTCGCCAACGACACTGCTGTTGTGGACAGGTAAGTGTTATAAGCTAAATTATTCTTTATCACTGAAAATAGTAATAAAAATTACTTTTGACCGATCGGTAATTACAATGGTCCATCATAGCCACATGACGGACCGTTGACGGACCGTTTTTTGTGCACCGAGCTCCTCTGTAGCGGGTGGGGGGGAGTTGTTATCTGCTACATTGCAGATATTTTAGTATAATTTTTACTGCACTGTAGGTTATTTTTTCTTGTAAAAAAAGGCCACACATTTTTTACGGGGCATGTTTCTTTGTGTGTGGGGGGCTTATTTGTTCATTCATGAATGAAAAAACAACCCCCCCACACATACACACACAGCCCTGAGTGTCACCTTTCATTAGAGCCCAAGATCAAGCTTCTATCTTTCAGCATTCAAAAGTTACAGATGTTTTTCCAAACTGTGCCATTTGGCACAATTTGGCACAGTTCAAAAACCCCTGGGAACAACCTGAGAAAAAAGCTGTGTAATATATTCATTTTTTGTGGTATTGTTACAAAATTTTGACCTCAGCTGGATAACACTTGGTTCTACATTTCTGTTGCATTTTCCAGCCCGGATCTGACAGCTGTGTGTTATTTGCAAGCATTTGTGTCTAAAAAAAACACCCAGGCGAAATTTATTTTCTTCAGATTCAGTATGCTTAGATGACTGTTACTCAGTGGCAGGAGCACTTAGAGAGATTATGACTCCATCCATCCATCCATCTTCTACCGCTTTTCCGGAGGTCCGGGTCGCGGAGGCAGCAGTTCAAGCAGAGAAGCCCAGACTTCCCTCTCCCCAGCCACCTGCTCCAGCTCTTCAGAGGGGATACCAAGGCGTTCCCAGACTAGCTGGGAGACATAGTCTCTCCACCAAGTCCTGGGTCTGCCCCGGGGTCTCCTCCCAGTGGGACGTGCCTGAAACACCTCAAGTGGGAGGCGTCCAGGAGGCATCCTAATCAGATGCCCATACCACCTCAACTGACTCCTTTCAATGTGGAGGAGCAGCGGTTCTACTCTGAGCCTCTCCCGGATGACTGAGCTCCTCACCCTATCTCTGAGGGTGAGTCCAGCAATCCTACGGAGAAAGCTCATTTCAGCCGCTTGTATCCGCGATCTCGTTCTTTCGGTCATTACCAAAAGCTCGTGACCATAGGTGAGAGTAGGAACGTAGATTGACTGGTAAATCGACAGCTTTGCCTTAGAACTAAGCTCCCTCTTCACCACAACAGACCGGTACAACGTCCGCATCACTGCAGATGCTGCTCCAATCCGTCTGTCGATCTCTCGCTCCATTTTCCCCTCACTCGTGAACAAGACCCCAAGATACTTAAACTCCTCCACTTGGGGCAGGAGCCTGTCCCCAACCCGGAGAGGACAATCCACCTTTTTCCGGCTGAGGACCATGGACTCGGACTTGGAGGTGCTGATTCTCATCCCAGCCGCTTCACACTCAGCGGCAAACCGTCCCAGCAAGAGCTGTAGGTCATTGCTGGATGAAGCCAACAGGACAACATCATCTGCAAACAACAGAGATGAGATCCTGTGGTCACCAAGCATGACACCCTCCATTCCCTGGCTGCGCCTAGAAATCCTGTCCATAAAAATTATGAACAGGACCGGTGACAAAGGGCAGCCCTGGCGGAGTCCAACTCTCACTGGGAATGACTCCGACCGAGTGTTGGCAATGCGAACTAAACTCTCACAACGGTCGTACAGAGACCGAATAGCTCGTAACAACAAGCCCGATACCCCATACTCCCGAAGCACCCCCCACAAAAATCCACGAGGGACGCGGTCAAATGCCTTCTCCAAGTCCACAAAACACATGTAAACTGGTTGGGCAAACTCCCACGAACCCTCAAGAATTCTCGAGAGGGTAAAGAGCTGGTCCGATGTGCCACGGCCAGGACGAAAACCACATTGCTCCTCCTGAATCCGAGGTTCGACCAACGGCCGGACTCTCCTCTCCAGTACCTTGGCATAGACCTTCCCAGGGAGGCTGAGGAGTGTGATCCCTCTAAAGTTGGAGCACACCCTCCGGTCCCCTTTTTTGAAGAGAGGAACCACCACCCCGGTTTGCCATGCCAAAGGCACTGCCCCCGACCTCCACGCAATGTTGCAGAGGCGTGTCAACCATGACAACCCAACAACATCCAGGGCCTTGAGGTACTCGGGGCGAATCTCGTCCACCCCCGGGGCCCGGCCACCAAGGAGATTTTTAACCACCTTGGCGACCTCAGCCCCTGTGATAGGCGAGTCATCCCCCTCGTCCCCAAACCCTGCTTCCTCTGTGGAAGGCGTATCAGTGGGATTGAGGAGATCCTCGAAGTATTCCTTCCACCGCCCGACGATATCCCCAGTTGAAGTCAACAGTGTCCCATCCGCACCATACACAGTGTGGACGGGGAGCTGCTTTCCCCTCCTGAGCCGCCAAACAGTTTGCCAGAATCTCTTTGAAGCCGACCGAAAGTCTTGTTCCATGGCCTCACCGAACTCCTCCCATACCCGGGTTTTTGCTTCAGCAACCACCCGAGCTGCACTCCGCTTGGCCTGCCGGTACACCTCAGCTGCTTCGGGAGTCCCACAAGCCAACCAAGCTTGATAGGACTCCTTCTTCAGCTTAATGGCCCCCCTCACCACTGGTGTCCACCACTTGGTTCGGGGGTTGCCACCACGAGATGCACCGACCACCTTGCGGCCGCAGCTCTGGGCTGCCGCTTCAACAACAGAGGTGGAGAACATGGCCCATTCAGACTCCATGTCTCCAGACTCCCTCGGAATGTGGTTGAAGTTCTTCCGGAGGTGGGAGTTGAAGACCTCCCGGACAGGGGCCTCAGCCAGACGCTCCCAGCACACCCTCACTATACGTTTGGGTCTACCAGGTCTGAATGGCTTCCTCCCCTGCCATCGGATCCAACTCACCACCAGGTGGTGATCAGTTGACAGCTCTGCACCTCTCTTTACTCGGGTGTCCAAGACATACGGTCGCAGGTCTGATGATACGATAACAAAATCGATCATCGACCTGCGGCCTAGGGTGTCCTGGTGCCAGGTGCACATATGGACACCCTTATGCTTGAACATGGTGTTCGTTATAGACAGACTGTGGTTAGCACAGAAGTCCAATAACTGAACACCACTCGGGTTCAGATCGGGCAGGCCGTTCCTCCCAATCACCCCCCTCCAGGTTTCACTGTCGTTGCCCACGTGCGCATTGAAGTCCCCCAGTAGGACAATGGAGTCTCCAGGAGGAGCACCCTCCAGCACCCCAGTCACAGACTCCAAAAAGGGTGGGTACTCTGAAACATCATTTGGTGCATAGGCACAAATGATGGTCAGGACCCGTTTCCCAACCCGAAGGCGCAGGGAAGCAACCCTTTCGTCCACCGGGGAAAACTCCAATATAGAGGCAGCAAGGTGGGGCGATACAAGAATACCTACCCCTGCTCGTCGCCTCTCGCCCGGGGCAACTCCAGAAAAGGCCAAGCTCCAGCCCCTCTCCAGGAGACTGGTTCCGGAACCGGAGCTGTGTGTTGAGGTGAGGCCGACTATATCTAGCCGGTATCGCTCAATCTCGTACACCAGCTCAGGCTCCTTCCCCACCAGAGAGGTGACATTCCACGTACCAAAAGCCAGTTTAGAAAGCTTGGGATCAGTCCGCCAAGGTCTCCGCCTTTGACTGCCACCTAATCCACATAGCACCGGACTTCCATGATCCCTCCTGCAGGTGGTGAACCTACTGGAGGGCGGACCCATGTAACTCCTTCGGGCTGAGCCCGGCCGGGTCCCATGGGTGGAAACCCGGCCACCAGACGCTAGCCTTCGAGCCCCTCCCCCAGGCCTGGCTCCAGGGTGGGGCCCCGGTAACCCCATACCGGGCGGGGTACACTGAATCCTTGATATACAATTTATCATGAGAGTCTGTTGGATCGTTCTTCGTCTGGCCCTTCACCCAGGACCAGTTTGTCTTGGGAGACCCTATCAGAGGCAAATTGCCCCGGACAACATAGCTCCTGGGATCACTGGGGCACGCAAACCCCCCACCACGATAAGGTGACGATCCATGAGGGGGAGATTATGACTGTTTTGCCAAAAAAGTCAAAGTGTTTTCTTTTAAATGAGACCAACCCCATGAAGATGCTGCAAAGGGTTGAAGAACAGCTTTTGATTTACTTTGGGTACATTATTTTTAGGCGTTTTTAGGGAAATTGACCAGAGTGCAAGGGGTTAAACAATCTGGTTAAAAAGTCCACTGCCATCTCTCCTAAACATCTCCATACCTCCACAGGTATGACATCTGGACCAACCACCTTTCTATTCTTCATCCTCTTCAAAGCTGTCCTCACTTCTGCCTTGCTAATCCTGGGGACTTCCTTGTTCACCGTCTTTCCTTCATCCATCCTCCTCTCTCTCTTATTTTCTTTATTCATCAACTCTTGAAAGTACTCCTTCCACCTTCTCAATACACTCTCATCATTTGTTTGTACATTACCATTTCTGTCCTTAATCAACCTAACCTGCTGTACATCCTTTCCAGCTCAATTTCTCTGTCAAAACAATTGATGCAATTCCTTTTCTCCTTCCTTAGTGTCCAGCCCCTCATACAACTCACAATATGCCTTTTCCTTTGCATTTGCCACCTCTCTCTTTGCCATGTGCCTAGATTTTAAATAATTCTGTGTACTTTCTTCACCTCCCTGACTATCCCACTTTTTCTTTGCTAACCTTCCTTTGAATACTTTCCTGTACATCCTCATTCCACCACCAAGTCTCTTTGTCTTCCTTCCTCTAACCACTGTGTTAAGTTTCAGATACAATATGTTGTATATAACTGTCATTTATCATGTGTTTGTTGTGCTGTTATTCAGAGGGCTTTTATTGTGAAAGCAAGCAGAAGGGGGAAAGCGGATATGTTTTTTTTTTTTGAGACTCTCATGTCACTTTTTGTGTGGTCGGCAATAAAGGTGTAAGCAGACACAACGAGTCCGTTGTTCTTATTGTCTTTCAATGGTAGCAGAGGATGGTTATCAACTATAGAGTCCCGCCGACGTTTGATGAGGGGAAGCCCTATGAAAGTTGGAAAAATGAAGTCACAAATTGGACCCGAGTCACGGAGCTGGAAAAAAAGAAACAAGCGCTCGCTGTGGCTTTGGCGCTATCGGGAAGAGCGCGGGAAGTGGCGATGGAGATACCGATAGATGACCTGAATGGAGACACTGGCATGGACACTTTGCTTTTGAATCTTGATAACTTATTTTTGAAAGAAGAAAAAGACCGAGTTTATGAGGCCTACTCCAATTTTGACCGGATAAAGAAAGACAGCGGTGTGTCTACGGCAGACTATATAATAGACTTTGAGCAGCGCTACACCCGCATGCGCAAATATAAGATGGAGCTTCCCGATGCTGTGCTTGCATTTAAGTTGTTAGACACTGCATGCCTGGATGTTAAAGATCGGCAGCTTGCCTTGACTGCGTGTACAGACTTAACTTTTGCCTCGATGAAATCAGCACTCAAGCGAATATTTGGTGAAAATTCATCTGTTTTAACCACGGGCATTAATCAGGAAACGGCCTATATCACAGAACAAAACCGGCAAACAAGAAAGTCTTCCTCCTGGAATAGTAAACAAAAGACACCACAAGCAGGCACCAATCCCCCGGACAGGTATGGCCGGAGATCAAGATGTGCCATCTGCCAAAGCACATTTCACTGGGCTAAAGACTGTCCACACAGAAGTGAACAAGTCAAATTTATAGAAGCGAGTGAAGTAAGTAACACAGAGGAGTGTAACTTTACCCTGTTTACTAAAGAGTCACCCAATGAAGCAGAAATCTTTATGACTGAGTGTTTTGATTCTGCAATAATCGACACCGCATGCACTCGGACTGTGTGTGGACAAGAATGGCTTGATAATTACATGACAAGGCTGAGTCTGAGTGAGATAAATAATGTGAAAAAAACGGAGAAGCAGAGTAACAAACCGTTTAAGTTTGGTGATGGAAAAGTGATTCATTCCACAAAAAGGTTGAAAATACCTGCAAAGATTGGACAGACAAGATGTAGTATTGAGACTGAGGTTGTTCCTGTAAAAATCCCACTTCTTCTGAGCAAAACATCTTTGAAAAGAGCAGGAACAGTGTTGGACATGGAAAATGACAGTGCAGTCATGTTTCAGCGACCAGTGAAACTTGACTTTACCAGCTCTGGTCATTATTGTGTGAACATTATGAACAGAAAAAATAGACACAGTCAGCATGATGATCAGATTTTGACAGCTGATGATGATGTCACAAAACATGAAAATGCAGATGAGAATCAAGAGCAATGGGATGAGGAGATCCTGACAATCACGGACAATTTGAACGTGGCTGAAAAACACAAAATCCTGGTGAAGCTTCACAAACAGTTTGGCCATGCTTCTGCTGACAAATTGCAGAAGCTGCTCGATAGCTCTGGAAATAAAGACACAGAATGCAACATGATCCTGCAAAAAATCATCAGTGAATGTGACATTTGCCAAAGGTACAGTAAGACCAAACCAAGGCCTGCAGTTGGGTTGCCACTAGCATCTCAGTATAATGAAACTGTGGCAGTTGATCTACATGAACTGAAGCCAGGCCTGTGGTATCTTCACATTATTGATCAATTCACGAGATTCAGTGCAGGCAGCATTCTCACTACAAAAAAGGCCTCAGAAATAGTGAAGCACTTCATTCATGTGTGGGTAAGTGTACATGGACCACCACAGAAACTGTTTAGTGGCAATGGAGGAGAGTTCAATAATGATGAGGTGAGAGATATGGCAGAGAATTTCAACATAGAAGTTAAGACAACAGTTGCCTACAGCCCGTGGAGCAATGGACTTCTAGAGAGACATAATCAAACACTCACAGAGATCATAATGAAAATAAAAGCCGGTAACTGCTGTGACTGGAGCACTGCTCTAGACTGGGCACTCATGGCAAAAAACACTATGCACAATGTTCATGGATTCAGCCCAAATCAACTGGTGTTTGGACAGAATCCCAACATGCCCTCTGTGTTAAATGATAAACTCCCAGCCTTAGAGGGCACTACAAAGAGTGAATGGGTTGCAAAACACATCTCTGCTTTGCATGCTGCAAGAAGAGCTTTCACAGAAGCAGAATGTTCTGAAAGAATACGGAGAGCACTACGCAAACAAATCCGTCACACAGATGAAACATATGAAGTGGGTGATAAAGTCTACTATTAAAGAGTGGACTGTCCAGAGTGGATCCAGGGTTGTCATAGCCAGGAGCGGCACTGGGGTTAAGCTCCCAGTGCTCATAAAATGCTCCTTATGGCGTGCGTCTCGAAAAGCCTCTGACAACTAAGTCCAACTCCTAGCCTGCCCGTGTGGTTTAGTCTCTAAGCCTGGCGGAACTGCTTTTACTAATAGGAGAAGGGGCGAGGGCGGATCTCTGGCGCCTTAAAACCAGATGCTTCAGGTAGATGGTGGCTCGTCAACCTGGGAAGGTAGCCCATCTAGGGGAAGGTAAACCCTGATTTCAAACCTCCGCTGCCTTGCGGCATACCCGGTCACGGGAAAGGCTTCGGGAGTCAACCCTGAGGAAAAATCCGGAGTCGGAGCCCCTAAGGCAGTTCTATGTTGTGCTCAACATCGTTCTGGCAGCTCCTGCAACGGCGCTGGTGCCAAACTGTAGCAGCCCTGCTGTTCCTTTGGATTCATCAGTGACGTGGAGAGGGGGGACATGCTGCATGGGCAACATCTTATCCTCCATATCTTCCTGCCCAGGCTTGAATCCTACCAACGCCCAACGCTGGAAGGTAGAACACCGGATCACTGGAGAGGACACTCCAGCTTCGCCTTTGGCGTAGACAAAACACGGGGAATGACAGTTACCGGTTATAAGCCACCGGTCAATTGGCGTAGAGCTCGGCACCAGGGGTTATTCCCGACGGTGGGAGGGATCATCGGATCTCACTGGACAGCTACCGCCCGCCTCAAGCTGGGCAGCCCCCAGCCAATAAGGTGATGTTCCGCCACAGCTTGCTTTCCTCATTGGGTGCATGGGGATAAGGAGAAATCCGAACAGCAGGCTGAGAACTTTCGCACCAGGCAAGACAATAAAACAAAAGAGACCAACTCTAAAACTGGGAACTTGGAACGTCCGCACTATGATGACAGGACTCGCTACTAACCTCAAGGACATCAACGACACCAGGAAGACTGCCATCATCAATAATGAGCTGAAAAGACTGGGAGTGGATATCGCCACTCTCCAGGAAACATGGTTGGCTGACGCAGGCACACTGAGAGAGAAGGACTACACGTTCTACTGGCAGGGAAAGGGCAGTGACGAACACAGGGAACACGGAGTGGGCTTTGCAGTGAAGAACACCTTGCTGAAGATGGTGGAACCGAGCAGCACTGGCTCTGCTCGACTCCTCACCCTCCGCCTGAACACCACTCAAGGCCCAGTCACCCTCGTCAGTGTGTATGCCCCAACACTGACAGCCACACCAGAGGCAAAAGACGAGTTCTACGAGAATCTCGCAACAACTGTCAGGATCGTCCCCAACTCTGAACAACTCATTCTCCTTGGAGACTTCAATGCCAGAGTGGGTGCTGACCACAACTCCTGGCCCTCCTGTCTTGGACCTTTTGGCGTGGGCAGAATGAACAACAACGGACAGCAGCTGCTCGAGTTCTGCACATATCACGATCTGTGCATCACAAACTCGTTCTTCAAGACCAAGCCCCAACACAAGGTTTCCTGGCAACATCCACGCTCAAAGCACTGGCACCAGCTGGACTTGATCCTGACCAGGCGCACCTCACTGAAGAACGTGCTAATCACCCGTTCGTTCCAGAGTGCAGATTGCGACACAGACCATTCATTGGTGTGTTGCAAGGTCAAGCTGCAGCTGAAGAAATTCCATCGTGCTAGACAACCTGGAAAGGCACGGATTGACACCAGCAAGATGGCTCAACCAGAACTTGTTGAGCAGTTTGCCTCCACCTTTGAGAAGGAACTTGGTGTGCCACAAGAAGGAGAATCTGCAAAGCAGAAGTGGGAAGAGCTGCGAAACACCATCCACCGCACAGCCTTGGCTACCTTTGGGAGGAAGACCTCGAAGTCACAGGACTGGTTTGATGCCAAGTTGACCGAGATGACCCCCGTCATTGAAGCCAAGTGCTCAGCACTTGCTGAGTACAAGAAGTACCCAAACGAGAAGAATCTCCAGATTGTCAGGGCTGCGAGAAGCAAAGTTCAGCAGACTGCTCGGCGCTGTGCCAACGAGTCCTGGACTCAGCTCAGCCAAGACATTCAAACCGCTGCCATAACAGGGAACATCCGTGGTATGTACGATGGCATCAAGAAAGCACTTGGTCCGGCTCAGAGCAAGACGGCCCCCCTCAAATCCTCCACTGGGGAGATGATCACAGAAAAGAACAAGCAGATGGAGAGATGGGTGGAACACTACTCCGACCTCTACTCCAGACAGAACACCGTGACACCGTCAGCCCTTGATGCCATCGACTGCCTGCCATCCATGGACGAACTTGACACCGAGCCAACCATTGACAAACTCAGCAAGGCCATTGATAGCTTGGCCGCTGGCAAGGCACCCGGCAACGACGGCATACCCCCCGACCTGATCAAGCACTGCAAGACCGCCCTACTGCTGCCATTGCATGACGTCCTCTGCCAGTGTTGGAAGGAAGGTGCCGTACCACAGGACATGAGGGACGCCAAGATCATCACCCTCTACAAAAACAAAGGGGAGAGAAGCGACTGCAACAACTACAGGGGCATCTCCCTCCTCAGCGTTGTTGGCAAAGTCTACGCACGAGTTGTTCTCGTTCGTCTACAGAAGCTTGCCGAACGTGTCTACCCCGAGTCTCAGTGTGGCTTCCGCGCTGAGCGATCGACGGTAGACATGATATTCTCCATCCGCCAACTCCAGGAGAAATGCAGAGAACAGAACATGCCCCTGTACGTCGCCTTCATTGACCTCACCAAAGCGTTCGATCTGGTCAGCAGAGAGGGCCTTTTCAAGATCCTGCCAAAGTTAGGATGCCCACCAAAGTTGCAAAGCCTCATTGAATTGTTTCACACCAACATGCAGGGGATAGTGCAGCACGATGGCAACGTCTCAGAGCCTTTCAACATACGCAGCGGAGTGAAACAGGGCTGTGTACTTGCGCCAACCCTCTTTGGGATTTTCTTTGCTATGCTCCTGAGGCATGCCTTCAGCACAGCAACAGAGGGAATCTACCTGCACACAAGATCCGACGGCAGGCTTTTCAACCTCGCCCGCCTGAAAGCCAGAACCAAAGTACGCAAGGCTCTAATCAGAGACATGCTGTTCGCAGACGACGCTGCAGTCGCAACCCACACACAGCAGGAGCTTCAGACCCTTATGGACCGCTTCTCCCAGGCATGCAAGGACTTCGGGCTTACCATCAGCCTGAAGAAGACTAACGTCTTGGCGCAAGGCACGGAAGCACCACCAACCATCACCATTGACGACTACGAACTGGAGGTCGTGAATCAGTTCACGTACCTGGGGTCCACGATCAGCAACAACCTCTCCCTTGATACAGAGATCGACAAGAGGATTGGAAAATCAGCCTTCACACTCGCTCGCCTCACCACACGAGTGTGGGAGAATCCCAAACTCTCTGTCAAGACGAAGATGGCAGTGTACAACGCCTGCGTCATCAGCACACTGCTCTATGGGAGTGAGACGTGGACAACATACGCCCGGCAGGAAAAGAGACTGAACTCCTTCCACTTGCGCTGCATTCGCCACATCCTGGACATATCCTGGCAGGACAAAGTACCCAACACAGAAGTTCTGTCCCGCGCCGGCCTTCCCTCCATGTTCACTCTACTCAGACAGCGCAGGCTCCGCTGGCTAGGCCACGTTCACCGTATGGAGGATGGCAGAATCCCCAAAGACGTCCTCTATGGAGAACTGGCAACTGGCAAGAGAGACGTTGGCCGCCCACAGCTGCGTTTTAGAGACGTCTGCAAGAGAGACATGAAGGCCCTGGAGATCAACACAGAGCGCTGGGAGGACCTTGCAACGGACCGCTCCAAATGGAGAGGCACCCTGACCAGACAGCTCAAGGCGGGTGAAGAGAGACTGACTGCTGCTGCAGATGAAAAAAGGACCCGCAGGAAGAACCGCCACAGACCCAGCAGCACGGAGACCACCCACAAGTGCGACCTGTGTGACAGGGACTGCCATTCGCGCATCGGCCTGTTCAGCCACAGGCGGTGCTGTTCCAGCAGAGTAGACGTTTAGGATTTTCTTCCATGGTCATCATAGACCGACGGAGGCCGACGATGACACTGATGGGCAGCACGGTGGTGCAGTGGTTAGCACTGTTGCCTTACAGCTAGAAGGTTCCTGGTTCGAATCCCCAGGTTGGCAGGGGTTGGAACCTTTCTGTGTGGAGTTTGCATGTTCTCCCTGTGCTGTGTGGGTTTACTCCGGGGGCTCCGGTTTCCTCCCACAATCCAAAGACATGCATGTTAGGTTAATTGGCTGTTCTAAATTGTCCCTAGATATCTGTTTCCTATAGGCCCTTAGAATAGAGGGTTAGTATTAGTGAAAGCGCTTTGAGTGGTCTTTGTGACTAGAAAAGCGCTATATAAGTGCAGGTTAGTTAGTAGTTAGTTAGATGTTATTGGCCAGGATGGTGCAGTGGTGTTTGTTCGACACGGAGGAACCTGCGTAAGAGTGCATCATCTCTGACTGAGAAAAGTGAATCCTAAAAGTAGTGAACATCAGACAACAAATGGAAATTCAGAAAACAACACAGACATTGGTGAAAAACAAGGAATGATAGGAACTGCTGAAAACATGGAGAACACAGAAAACGAAATGGAGGTTCAAGAAAACATGCTTCAGCCCCATTGCACCAAAGAAGCTACTGGAGTTCAGAGTGAGATTTCACTTTCCACAAATGGTGACAGAGAGACTCATGAAATACAACCAGAAATGCCTAACAGAGAAACAAACACAGCTGAAACATCCGGTGTTTGTTTGAAAACGGGGCAGGTCCTGAAATACATAGACAAAGACAGTGGGGTTAAACACACAGCCAAAGTTTTGGGGCGGGCAGGCAAAGCAACAGGGAAATATAAAAATTGGTATAACTTGCTTTTTATGGAGCCTGATTGTCTAGATGGTAACACAAAATCTGTTGATCTAACACAGGTACAGAGTCTTGAGATTGAACCTGCTGTCACTGATGTTAACACTAATGAAGATGTGTTTGTGGTTAATGATTTATCATTTGATAAAGCCAAACAAGAAGAAATTAAATGCTGGAGAGATAACAGTGTGTTTGTAGAAATGAAGGATGAGGGACAAAAGTGTATTTCAACAAGGAGGGTGTGTACTCTCAAAGAAACCGTCTCAGGATTAGTGCCAAAAGCTCGTCTGGTGGCAAGAGGTTTTGAGGAGATGGAGATGTCTGAGTTGCAAAAGGACTCACCCACCTGTGTGTAACGGATGCCAACTAGCACTGTTCGGCGTAGAACGTTAGTAAACCTCCCTCCCGAAAAGCCTCATACAGTATCGGTAGCGCTGAGCTATCGGTCGGACCTTTAGCTCAGCGCGATCGTGCTGTGTCTCCCATGCTCGAACTGTGTAGTTGACTGGTAGGTCGCGGGTTCGTGTCCCCGAGTGGGCGAACTGCGCAGGATGATATCAGTCACAATGGTGCCGTGAACCCGGGATGGGAGTGAGGTTTAAGGGGGGGAGTGTAACGGATGCCAACTAGCACTGTTCGGCGTAGAACGTTAGTAAACCTCCCTCCCGAAAAGCCTCATACAGTATCGGTAGCGCTGAGCTATCGGTCGGACCTTTAGCTCAGCGCGATCGTGCTGTGTCTCCCATGCTAGAACTGTGTAGTTGACTGGTAGGTCGCGGGTTCGTGTCCCGAGTAGGGCGAACTGCGCAGGATGACCTCAGTCACATGTGCTTCAGAGTCCTTACGACTGCTAACAGCAGTTATTTGTCAAAAACAATGGTCACTTCATTCTATGGACATAAAATCAGCATTTCTTCAGGGAATGGAGGTGTCACGTGACATTTACATTAGACCACCTCCTGAAGCCAACTGTAATGGAATATTATGGAAGCTCAAAAAGTGTGTATATGGCTTAGGAGATGCATCATTGTACTGGTACAACAGAGTCAAAGAGATGGTGCTGAAAGCAGGTGGACAAATGTCAAAGGTCGATCCAGCTGTTTTCTATTGGATAGATCAAGACTGCACCGTGTCTGGGGTGCTCGCCTGTCATGTAGATGATTTCATATGGGGAGGCACACAAAAATTCGCCACAACAGTCATACCTCACCTGAAATCTGTTTTCCAGGTTGGGCGTGAAGCACACAAACACTTCTCTTATGTGGGAGTAGACTTTGTGACTCTTGATGGAAAGGTGCAAATGCACCAGGAGAAATACATTCAGCACATGCAGCCCATACACATTGACCCATCGCGAGCAGTACAGCAAGATTCGCCTCTCTGTGAGGAGGAAAAAGATCAACTCAGATCAAAGATTGGTCAGATTCTCTGGGTTGCCAGGCAGAGTAGACCAGATGTGATGTTTGATGCTAGTAACCTGGCTTCAACACTGAAAGATGCAACTGTACACACGATCCATGAAGCAAACAGAATAGTGTGCAAGATAAAGTCAAAGAAGGTTGTGTTAAACTTTTCACATTTGGGAAAAGACAGTGCACTAAAAATAACTGTGTTTAGTGATGCCTCATTTGGAAACCTGTCTGATGGAGGCACTCAAGGAGGACATTTCATTACTCTCATGGGAGAAAAGGGGAAGTTTTCACCTCTTTCTTGGCAATCAAAGAGAGTAAAAAGGGTAGTGAGAAGTACACTAGCTGGTGAAACCCTGGCTATGTCTGAGGGAGTTGACAATGCACTTTTTCTAGCTACACTGTTTTCTGAGTTGACCGCAGGAGACACAAACCATGCCCCTCCAATAATCTGTGTAACAGACAACCATTCGCTAACTGATGCACTAAAATCCACAAAGTCAGTTTCTGAGAAAAGACTTCGTTTGGAAATTAGTAGCATCAAAGAGCTTATTCAGATGCAGAAAATTGAACAGATACTGTGGCAGAGCACAAAAGAACAACTCGCAGACTGCCTCACAAAAAGGGGTGCATCAACTCACCAGTTGCTCAAGGCGCTGAGTGAAGGGCAATGGACTGTTGGTTAATAGGGGGTCAGAGTATTACTTAAAAAAAATGAAAACTTGAGAACATACAGTTCTATTCATATTTAAGCTTTGTTTAACAGTTATGTTCTGTCTTCTATTCATATTTAAGCTTTGTTTAACAGTTATGTTCTGTCTTCAAGCTCAGGGTTTATTTGAGCACGTGTATATGTTTATGTTGTTGGACTTAATGGGTTTGAATATGACTGATTTAAAAAAAAACAACAGGGAGATTGTTAAGTTTCAGATACAATATGTTGTATATAACTGTCATTTATCATGTGTTTGTTGTGCTGTTATTCGGAGGGCTTTTATTGTGAAAGCGAGCAGAAGGGGGAAAGCGGATATGTTTTTTTTTCTTGAGACTCTCATGTCACTTTTTGTGTGGTCAGCAATAAAGGTGTAAGCAGACACAACGAGTCCGTTGTTCTTATCGTCTTTAAGCAACATACCTTTCTACCCATTTCCCATCAATACTTTTGCTGTCCTTTCCCAGTCATCTGGTAATTCTTCCCTACCACCCAGAGCCTGTATCAACTCCTTCCTGAACTCTGTGTGACCTTCTTCCTTCTGTAACTTCTCCCACTTAATCTTTGGCTCTGCCTTCACTCTCTTCCTCTTCTTGATTAAAATGTGTAATTGTTAATTAAAAAAAAATGTTTGATTTGAAATATTCAAGTGTGACAAATATGTGAAAATATAAGAAATCAGGAAGGGGGCAAATACTTTTCACAGGACTATAGGTCAGATGTGCTGAGAGTGAGAGTCGTGTAAAATAGAGGTGAGCCAGGTGGAAAAGGATGTTTTGTGAGCTTTATTTTAAATTTTTAATTTCCTCTCATATTCCCTTTATACAGGGGTGGAGATCAGTGAGATCGTTGAAAGATCTGGCCAATTTTTGATCTATCAATAATCTTCAAGTAACCTCAGTCACTATGGTTTCCTCAAAGTTTTCATTCAGTCCAAAACCCAACTATCCCAGAGATCAAAAACTGGCCCTATCTCTCAGTGCTGTGTAAAAGGACCCTAAGTAAGAAGGTTTTAATGGCAAATATTTGGATTTGGATACTGTTTGTCATTATTTTGACATGCTGACATGTTGAAATAATAATAAGAAATAATCATAAATCTCCAGTTGCATAAAGCAAGCATATGTGTCCACTCTCATGAGTGTGAAAATCTTGAAAAATTACAAATTTAATGTACATTATTGATAATGACACCACTAGTTTTTGACTTGTTTTATTCTTTATCCAGCCAACACACTGCTTTAAATTAAAAGAAATGTCCTTATTATTGTGTTTCAGCTCTTCAACAAGATATGCATCAGTGCTTCTCACAGATGACTGTTTTTGTAAAGCTTTGTGGTCTCCTGTGTCACTGTGTTTGCCGTGCACAGAAATAAACCGCCGAGTCTTCTTGTGTGACACTCCGCACCAATAAATTGACAACATTTTGGGAAGTATCTTTAGTGATGGTAAACTGGCCCTGCAGACTTTCGGCAAATATTGTGCCAGTGCCGCTATCAATGCGTCCGATCCATTCCAGGCCTTTCCCTGGTTTCTGACGAATCCAGTGCAGCCAAGCAAGAGACAGTCCTTGGACCTTACATGACAGAGTGACTGATTGTCCAGGCTGGCTGACTGCTGGCCCTGAGGAGGTGAGAGACTGACTCCATACCACTGGAAGAAAAACAGTGACAGAGTTTAGATAGTGCTGAA
This sequence comes from Pholidichthys leucotaenia, assembly GCA_020510985.1. Classification (NCBI taxonomy): domain Eukaryota; kingdom Metazoa; phylum Chordata; class Actinopteri; order Cichliformes; family Pholidichthyidae; genus Pholidichthys; species Pholidichthys leucotaenia. Next base: position 366,205,611 of record CM035838.1, read on the forward strand.
CAAGCAGACAAAGAAACTCTTTTCCTTGTTATACGGTCGTCATTCACCTGATGTCAGAGACAAAAGCAGAAGACTTTGTACAGCAGTCATGATGATTGTCATGCTGAGGCTGAAATGGTGGGTATATATAACCAGAATGGGCGGAGATTCTGTATCTGGGGTGAGTGGAGATGTCCTTATTTAAAGAGTGAGAACTGATTTACAACACATACAGGAACCTACAGATTCTTATTGAACAGATGAGCTGAGTGGTATTGGTGAGGTGCAATCTGTAGGGGGAGAGAGAAGAAAGGAGACAGAAGTGAATATGGCTTGACAAGAGTAATATACTATTTATGGAAATATTGCCATTAAAGGAGGTAGAGGACCATGGTGAGATTTCCTCTTGCAGGAGTGGAGCTGGTATCTTGCAGGGGTAGGAAATATTTTCTTATGTGTAGGAGGAAGTGAGTGAAGGACAGGTGAGAAGAAGATCCACTGACAGAGTGCAGGGCTGTGATTCCACTGCAGGTTGTGAAGGAGATCAAGTAAGTTGGAGTAAGAACAGGTTGGTATAGAGTGCCCGGGAGCTTTTCCTGTGGGTTTGATTGTTAGTAAATTGAATAGATTTTGCAGAGCAGCTTACATGCTGGTGGCAGAGGCTGGAGAGGAAGATGCACATGTAACGGTTAGCAAAGGTCCCAGTTCCCTTGCCCTTGATTGCTACTTGATGATGAATGATAAATCTGTGGTCTATGTGTGTTTAAAGTGCAAAATTGTGATAAGTTGTTGTGCTAGATGTGATGTTAGCTTGGTGCAGCACACTGCACAAATGTCCTATGATGTCAAGTGTTCCAAATGCACTTTACTCATCGTTATAGCACCATGTTGATGGGTTTGAATGATAGATGTGTTTGTTTTATGCACATTTGTTGATTTGGGGAAATTGACTTAGATTATAGACTAAGCTCTTTGTGTTCTGACCTGTTTTATAGGTCAGGTTCTTTTCTTTTTTTTTTCTTCCTTTGGACTGGTTTGACCAGAGCGTGGATTCTCCAGATCTGGATGGCGAGCCGAAGCTCGAACCCTATGAACTGCTAGAGGTGACCCCACTGGTCACCTGGAACTGACAAAACAAGAACTGTGAATATTGTAAATATAATTTGGAGTATTTTGTTTTTATTTTTTCTATTTTATCGCGCTATGTATTTATTCTTGTGTACATAATTGTAAATAATATACATAGTTTCAAGTTTCATACACCGTGTGTGTGTGTGTGTGTCGTCTGTTGCTGCACCTCCCAGGCTCCTACGAACCCAGAGTCGGTCTGACCTGGCCCAATTATCCCTTTTCCCTCAGGTAGAAAAGTTAAGGTAAATACATTGCCATAACACACCACTACCAAAAAGGGTACTACACCTAAAGGGAGTAGGTGTTAGTTAGTAAGGGTTACACACAAAAATCTGGCGAGCGCAGGCGTTAGTGGGTGTTACCCTGGTATTACCCCAGTGATATTTTACCCTGTATTACCCCCATTGTATTACAGTGGTATATTGTTACAAAATTTGGCGAAACAAGTAAGTGACACAGGGTACACACAGGCTGGCAGGCTGATGGAGGGATGCTGGGGTGAGGCGCAGAGGAAATTCCAAGAAGGTATGGTAATAGTTTAAGTTTAATGTTTATTTGAAAAGGATGCTACATACCAATGAACATTAATACATAAGTATGCCAGATTTAACAATACTGCTACCTTGCATCTGTAAATAATGATTAATTTAATAATAATAATAATAATAATAATAATAATAATAATAATAATAATAATAATAATAATAAATTTTATTTAACGGGTGCCTTTCATAACCCTCAAGGTCACCTTACAGTAATAAAAACAGATAAAATACATAAAAATAGACATAAAACATACACAAAGGACCGTGCAACTCAGTAGGCACAAGGAAGCCTGAATAGAGGGGTTTTGAGTTTAGATCTGCCACCCATGGTAGTGAGGTGAACGGCGGGAACAGTGAGATTAATGGAAGAAGAGGATCTAAGGGTGGGAGCAGGTATAGTGATGTGGAGCAGGTCAAAGAGATAAAGATGGGCGAGGTAAATGATAAATAAAAGAATATGTGAGAAGAGTCAGCACACAAAACGTACCTCAGGCGGCTAGCAGTAGCTGAAGTGCCAAGACAGTCCCACAATTAGTGTGAAAGACGGAGGAGCTCATCAAGAGCTGTTGGGCAGATGAGGCATAGCTGGAAACAATCATCAACAATTAAAGTAATAATCGTGTGCATGAGAGTGTACTGGCTCACTAAACATGACAGGTTTGCATGACAAGATCTCGCAAGAATTACAGTATATAAGACGAGACCTCAAGAAAGACGGTGAGGGCCTTCTGTTGATGACATCCAGCAAGCACGAGTGCTGGCTGTCTATTCGCCTGGATTCATGTGTGCTTTAATAATGTGGACGTAGCCTTTAAATGGTCATGTTCATTGTGACATACAGTAACATCGTCGTCGGCCTCCGTCGGTCTATGATGACCATGGAAGAGAATCCTAAACGTCTACTCTGCTGGAACAGCACCACCTGTGGCTGAACAGGCCGATGCGCACCGGTGTTCTACCTTCCAGCATTGGGCGTTGGTAGGATTCAAGCCTGGGCAGGAAGATATGGAGGACAAGATGCTACTACCCATGCAGCATGTCCCCCCTCTCCACGTCACTGATGAATCCAAAGGAACAGCAGGGCTGCTATAGTTTGGCACCAGCGCTGTCGCAGGAGCTGCCAGAACAATGTTGAGCACAGCAGAGAACTGCCTTAGGGGCTCCGACTCCGGATTTTTCCTCAGGGTTGACTCCCGAAGCCTTTCCCGTGACTGGGTGTGCCGTAAGGCAGCGGAGGTTTGAAATCAGGGTTTACCTTCCCCTAGATGGGCTACCTTCCCAGGTTGACGAGCCACCATCTACCCGAAGCATCTGGTTTTAAGGCGCCAGAGATCCGCCCTCGCCCCTTCTCCTATTAGTAAAAGCAGTTCCACCGGGCTTAGAGACTAAACCACACGGGCAGGCTAGGAGTTGGACTTAGTTGTCAGAGGCTTTTCGAGACGCACGCCGTAAGGAGCATTTTATGAGCACTGGGAGCTTAACCCCAGTGCCGCTCCTGGCTATGACAACCTTGGAACCTACAGTAACATACAGTTATTAAATACAATAGATACCACAGCATTTCCTTCCTTGCTGGATGCAGCTTCCATCAAAAATATTCATGTCTCAGAATAGGTATATTGCATATCTTTAGCAATCCTGGACCAAAGAGTGGATCTGTGTTGCAGCGTACCATATCTGGTGGAGAGGAGAACATTGACTAGAATGGGATCTGTTTGCTGCTGAAATGTGTTGCAGCCATAACAGAATGCATCCAGAGCCAGTGGAAATTGGGATAAAGATGCTCTCCCACCTAACCCATTTGGTCTGGACTTTCGGACTTTTTAGTTTGGTTTGGACCAAAATTTTAGTTGAGACAGATAATATGGCCGTATATACACTAGTCACATGAAAAAAATTAAAAAAATATAGAAACGTACCAGATATTTTCAGAGGATGAGACAGTTTATGGAAAAAAAGGACGACTAATGGCACCTAAAAATCATCACAGATGACAAGAAGGACAAACGTCTTTTTTAATGAAAACCTGGATAAAATTGAAGCCTCACAAAACTACTTCACCGACTATGATGGAGTCTGAACCAGTTTACACTTAAAGTGCGGTTACCGATGTGTCCAGAGCTGCATTAGAAACACTGTGGAGGGTGAGTAGCATGTTGGGTAACTACCGGTCTGCACTAACACAAACATTGTCATGACAACAAGACGTGGAAAAGGAGCAGTGTCAAACCAAACCTTATCAGACCAACTGTAGATAATGGAACAAAAATGTAAACTATGGTCCAGATTTTCAGGTGTTAAAACGCCCTCAGTGTAACTGTTAAAGGAAAATGTTAAAAACTGTTACAGTGAGAGGTGAGAAACATCACACTGACTGCCCTCTAGTGTTCATATTTTGGGAACTGTGACATTTTTAGTTCATTCCAGCAGAGCTGAAAAGAGCTTATGTGATGGCGCTGCATCCATATTTGATAAAAATCACTACTCCTCCTAGGCAATAGAGAGCCTAAGTCACACCCCCTCTACTTCTGCATATGGGACCCTAAATCAGAAAAAAATTATCCACTGACATGAATGGCAAGAGAGAAATTATCTTTACATCCCGATAAAATTTTGCCACGAGTTACACATATGATATTTGTCAATTTAAACCACAATTATCCACGTAATTAAAGTTGTCGGCTGTCATATAACTACAGAGTAATATTTAGTTTTTGTGAAAACAATTAGCAGACAACATCTCCCATCATCCCACATCACCAAACACGAGCATGGCAGGAGATTACTAAAACCTCACCTCCTGTTTCCTGACCGATGAAAGAAGGATCCAAAGAGACAAACAACACAAAGGTATTGTTTTGTATTTTGAGAGCTGCAGTTGATCCAGAGGACTGTTAGTTACTTCACCCTGGGCCCGCTTTGAACACGTGGTGTCACGTACATGCATCTGTGTTTGTAATCTTTTAATTTACATATTCTCATAACTTTATACCCTAACAGTCAGACAACAATCTATATCGTTATTTACATGGAAAATTATATTTTAAATTGACAGACATCATATGTGTAACTCGTGGCAAAATTCAATTGGGATAAAAAGATAATTTCACTCTTGCCATTCATTCCAATGGAAATTTTTCCAATTTAAGGTCCCATGTGTGGAAGTAGAGGGGGCGTGAGCTCTCTCTTGCCCCAATACTCAGCAAACTCACAGACAATGATCCTCGGGTGGGTCTGAATACAGGTTGTGCTCAAGATCAAGGTCATTGTCAAAGGTCAGGAGATCTGGGCTGGATTTTAATGGATCATTTCCTCCCCCACAAGGTTTCACTTGATTATATCCTTAAAATTGGAAAACTATATTTAGGGATTCATGCTGATGACATCTGAACAAAAATTTAAGCAAATGACTGCAATGTACAGCCTGTATACATTCTTAGATGCAGCAGTGTTCAGAATTTCCTTAAAACTAACCTCAGTTTAATATAAACTACTGTGTAAGTAGGTATTGTAGGTTTTTGTACAGCTGTTCAGCAGGTTCCATTCACTGTGGCTCCCGAGCACAATAATAAACGGCTGAATCTTCAGTCTTTAGGCTGTTCATCTGCAGATACACCTGCTTTCTGTTGTCATCTCTGGAGATTGTAAACCGACCTTGGACTGACTGAGAATAGTACTTGCTGCTACCATGAGCGCTATGAATCCAGGCGACCCACTCTAGTCCTTTTCCCGGAGCCTGTCTGATCCAGGCCATGTGGTGGTCTCTGAATGTGAATCCAGAGGCTGTACAGGTCACTCTGTGAGACTCTCCAGGCCTTTTGATTGCAGGTTCAGACTCTGTCAGAGACTGACCATCAACACCTGTCCAAATGAAACAAAAACAAACCTTGCAAGTGGGTCAGTTTTCAGGCACAAAATAATGTAGTGATCAGCTAAAACATTTACTGTACCTGTCCAGTAAATGGTGAAAAGCAGCAGCAGCAGCAATGTACTAAAGCCCATCATGGCCAACAGTTGACTGTTCTCTGTCTCATCTGCTGTCAGATATGTGGACATGACAGACATCGAAGTTTTGCATTAACTCCTCCTTACTGGAATGAACTGAAACAAATGTGGATACTATTTTTGTCTTTGTGTTAAAAAGTATAAACAGTATTTTAGAAAATGGCAGAATATTTGATTAAATCTGAACTTTTTTCAACGTCAGTCTTAATTTAGCATTTTCCTCACTTCTAAAAATGCTCAAAGTTCATGCATAAAAACAATTTTAAAACTAAAACCTGCAACTTAATTGTGATACAAGTAAATATGATAGATTACATTTTTATTTTTAAAAGTTTCATTTTCAAATTTGAGTATTTCATGTATAAAGTTAGGAAAATTAATTATTCATCGTCTCTGAAGATGGTTAGTCTTCCCTGGTCTGACAGGGAGTACTAACTGAATGAAAGCAGTCCACTCCAGTCCTCTACCAGGAGGCTGTCTGATCCACAACCACACTGACCTTCCATAGTTAAACCCAGATGTTGTACAGGTGAAACTGTGGAACTCTCCAGATCTTGTAAAGCAGCACTGTGTAAGAGTTTCACCTTAAAATAGTTGTTTCCAAAATTATTTTGTTGGTACATCGACTTTCACCAGGTGAATGAACTGCCCCCATAACTGGAGTAGGCCCACACTGTCATGTTTTTGCCCTTCAGGGGCAGAAATGCGAGACCCACGCACTGAACCGCTATTTAGTGCAATGTATTAAATAAAAAGGCAAAAACAAAATTCAACAAAGTACTCCAAAACAAAGATAACAATGAGAGTGAGATTACTTACAAAGTTACTCACCAGAGTTCTGCTTTGCTCTGGTGGAGACGAGGAATGACAACCATCAATCAACCTTTATTGTCATGATGGTATGCATACAACTGTAGTGCAAGCAAGATGAAATTGCGTTTTTCTAGGCATGTCATGGTGCCGTCCTCACAGACCGCAAATGAGAAGCTATAGGCCACCGATGAGTTTGCATAATTTATTAAAGAAAGACAAATAACAAAATAATGAGCCACGAGGGGCAAAACACACTATAACTACGACTAAGGAAAAGGAAGAACAGACTCTCAACGAATACACTTACTGTGAAAAGGAACAAATTGTGAATCTAGGACGGAGGTTGGACGAGGGAATGTTTGAGGAGGTTGCAGCCCGGAGTAACCCAAGCTGCTCCCTTAAGTAGGGCTAAGGATTAAACAGCTGATGAGGCAGTCATCAGCTCAGTGCAATTCAGCTGTTACAGGAGCTCAGCTCTGACAGCCAGAAGCCCCTCTGAGATGCTGTCAAAATAAAAGCTCGGAGAGCCACAGGGAACAAACACCAAATGGGAGGAAAATACTGCATGACCCGAGTGCGGACAATATCGGCGCTCAGACCATGACAGTACGCCCCCCCCGAACGGCGCACTCTGGGTGCCGCATGACATCCAAGCCCCCCCCCCCACCCCCCAAAAGGCCCACCCAGGGTAAGAGGATGGGGGAAAAAGGCTAGGAGGGCGAGAACCAGGAAAAAGAAAACCCATCAAGACAAGGAACTGGAACAAAAAGTGACAAGGGCGAATACAGAAAATATAACATGGAGCAACTACAGAGCATGGAAAAAAACAAACACAAAAATACTCCATAATGCACAGGTGGAAAAACAGACAGGACAATAAATGCAAATAACAGGAATACTAAACCTACAGGCCACAAACAGAAATACCAAGTCTATAGACCAAGATACACAGGCCCAGAAGAAATAAAATGGCAACCACGTATCATCCCTCAAACAGAGAAAGGGAGAGGAAAAAAAAAACATGCTAAATAGCGGCGAATACATACAGTCCAATATAGTACAAATAACAAAACACCAGAGCGACCCTAATATTTCAGAGGAGAGGAGAAAAAAAAACAGGGATGACGGCAGGCAGAGCACAATGAGACAACAATTAGTTCTGGTGGTCTACCTGCGTCCAGATCGCTGGCAGGGGAAAAAGGATGAGTTCGGGCAGCCTACCCCAGTCCCAGGCCCGGAGAAACAGTACCTCTGGTGGCCGGACCAGGTCGCCAAGCAGAAAGTTCAGTTTGTCGGGTGGCCGACCCAGAACGCCAAACCGGCGAAACAGTTTCCCAGGTGGCCGACCCGCGTCATCAGGCCACCAGGACCACGGGGGAGAACTCGGAGGCGGCCTCCCTATCGCCAGGAGCAGCGAGGGAGAGCCGATCCAATTACGGAGAATCCCCGAGGCACCCGATGGAGGGAAAAAGGAAACGGGGAAAGGATGAGGGACCAGTCCAGCGTCGCTCAGCAAAGGATCTGCAGCTCCACCTCTGAACTCCACCAGAACCGGCACTGCCCTCCAGTCGGATCCCAAACGAGACCGCGCTGCACCCACAATGGACCCCAATCGGGTTGCGGCTGCACCCACGACGGACCCTGATCGGGTCATGGCTGCACCCAAGATGGACCCCGACTGGACCGGGGCAGCACCAGAGACGACCTCCCAACCCAAACCTGGAACCTCCAGACTGGCAACCGGAATCGACTCCACACCGGTGACCCTGGGAGAAGGCTCGGGAGAAGAAAGAGAACAGGGATCAGGATCACCGGCAGCGACAGAGCCCGGCGAGACAAGCTCGGACGCAGCGGACGGCTGCACCCTGCTCGTCTCCCCGAGAGACAGGCAAAAATGCTCTAGAATTGATAAGAGAAAGACAAAATAGAGCACTTGCCTGATCTCGAGTTCTGTCGTCATCCAGGACTTCAACGATCCAGGTTCAGAAGGCAGAAGGACATCCTCTGGCTCCCACTCGCCTACGGCGGGCCCCGCAGCTGGCATGATGGTATGTGCAGTCTGACGATCCCCCAACGCTGACGTCCACGCTGAAGACCTGCATGGCGTGGTGGCAGGAGATCGTTGACCTACTGGGTCGAACCGCTCCTCCATGGAGACCCGGGGGCGTTTAGCCGTCGGCGCAGGCTCCAAGACACATTCCACCCTCCTCCTCTACCCGTGACGTGACTGCGGGGCTGGACCCAAACTCTCCAGGGCCTCCAATGATTCATTAAACATTGACAAAAGTAAAGAGGACAGTTTAGCACTAAAAATTTTAAAAAATTCAACTGGAAAACCATCGGGTCCAGGTGCTTTGTTTGACTGCATAGATTTAATTGCTTGTTGTAATTCATTTAAAGAAAGAGGAGCTTCTAATTGTTTAGACCTGTCAAGATCAACCCAAGGTAATCTTAAATTAGACAAAAACTGATGCATATGTGAGGAGTCTAATGAAAACTCTGATTTATATAGTGATGAATAAAATAATCTGAAGGTAGATTTAATTTCTAATGGCTCTGTGAGCAGCACACCAGCCCCATTATCAATTAGGGAAATAATGCGAGAGTTGGACTGACGTTTTAACTGATGTGTCAATAGTCTACCAGCCTTTTCACAGTGCTCATAATAGGTTCCTTGTGTTTGCAATAATAAGCGTTTGGCTGCAGTAGTGAAAAGTAGATCAAATTGAGCTTGAACATCAAGTTGTTTCTTATGCAAGGATGGAGAAGGGTTTGTTGCACATACCTGATCCAAAGCTGCCATTTCAGATATAAGTTCAGCTATCCTAGAGTTCTCTTTTTTCTTACTTGAAGAAGAATAAGAAATTATCTGTCCTCTTAAATAAGCTTTCAGTGGCTCCCATAATAGGGAGTATGAAATTGTGAGTGAAAGTACCAAATAAAGAAAAACTGATTAAATCAATGATTATACAGATATGATTAAGACTAAGTTAATTCTAATCAAAGGAGCTCAGGCCACGAGAGGAGACAACGTTTTTCACTTAGGGGAATACAAAGGTAGAAGAGCAGTTTCTGCATCTTTATGACAGCTATAACGTTGTTCTTTGCCATCAACAAAAACATAGAATGTGGAAGGATAATGGAGAGAGTACTTGCCGTTAGGTTCACGAAGCTTACATTTAATTGGATCAAAGTTCCAACGCCTTCTAATCAGTTCAATGCTGAAATCCAGGTAGATATAAACCCGTCTCCCGTTGTAATCAAGCTTCTTCCTTTCTCGGGATAGATGAAGAATTTTCGCCTTCTCCTGGAAGCTAAGAAGTTTAATAAGGATGGACCTTGGTGTAACTTTGTCTTTCTGCTGGGTCGTAGGAGATTGATGGGCCCACTCAGTGCTCGGTGGAGTGGGAAAATGATCTCTTCCTAGCAGCTGTGGAATTAGGCGTGCCATGAAGGTGATTTAAATCGCTGCCTTCACATGATTCTTTGATTCCAACCAAGTGAAGATTAAAACGTTGGCTTCTGTTCTCCAGGTCATCAACTTTATCCATGAGGTAGGAGTTGCCCTTCTCCAATTGTTTAATATGCCCAGTTGAATCCTGTAAATTGTCTTCGTTAGCAGAAACACGCTGCTCCAACAAAGTGACTTGATCTCCCAGCATTGATAATGAGTTGTGCATGCTGTTTAAGCTCATTTGAATAGAGTCCAGTTTAGCATCAAAATGAGCCAGCATATCAGTCTTAATCTGGTTAGTGGCTTCACCCAGAGATTTCAAAGAGCTATGAAATTCCTCCATTATGGTGACCAATCAATTATACTCAGCACAAATGACAAATAATGATAATAGGAGTTCTTAATCAATACAACAAGCCAAAAACATAACTTTTAAAGAAGCAAAGCAGAAACAGGAGTTTCAAAAATGAAGTGAGGCAGACATCAGCTGAGACACGTCTACTCACGCTGCAGCCATATTCCAATTTATATTGGAAGTCCCGGGTTTGTGAGAACCCGGGACTGTGTGTCCGACACGATCATCGGTAGCACGGGGGCCCCCCAGGGAACGGTTTTGGCTCCCTTCCTGTTCACCTTTTATACTGCGGACTTCTCACACAACACAACACACTGCCATCTACAGAAGTTCTCTGACAACTATGCGATCGTTGGCCTCATCTCCAAAGGAGATGAAGCTGAGTACAGAGGGCTTATCCAGGACTTTGTGGACTGGTGCCATCAGAACTGCCTCCAGATCAACGCGAGGAAAGCTAAGGAGCTGGTGGTGGACTGCCGCAGGCAAGGACAACCCCTCACAGCACCAGTAAATATACAGGGAGCAGACATCGAGATGGTGACATCCTATCATCATCTGAACAATAAACTAGACTGGTCACACAATACTGACGCACTCTACAAGAAGGGGCAGCACAGGCTGTTCCTACTGAGGAGACTCAGGTCTTTTGGTGTACAAGGGGTGCTGCTGAAGACATTCTATGACACGGTGGTGGCATCAGCCATCACTTTTGGAGTGGTCTGCTGGGGCAGTGGCATTACAGCAGCCGATAGGAAGAGACTGAACAAGCTGATCAAGAAAGCTAGCTCTGTCCTGGGGCAGCGCCTTGACCCAGTGGAGGAGATAGGAGAGAGAAGGATGGTGGATAAACTGTCATCTCTGCTGGAGTCCCAGTTCCACCCTATACAGGACATACTGAATGCACTGAGGAGCTCATTTAGCAGCAGACTACATCATCCTAGGTGCACAACCGAGAGGTTTCGCAGGTCCTTCCTACCTACGGCTGTCAGACTGTACAACCTAAGCAGGGCTGCTCGCAGAGATAGCAAAAAGACGTGACAACCTAATAGTTTTGAATGCAAAAGACGCAATAGACTTACACAATGGTCCCCTCCGGCATACAACTAGGAAAATACCGGTCGCTATGGAGGGTGCGTGTCATGCGGTGGCTCTCGCGAGCCACCATAAGACGCCACACCGTCACCAGAGAGTTGTGCAAGAGTTTTTATTTAACGGTGAAGTAATAATGGTACAAGCTGCTGAGGCAATGACACACACGAGTCTACACACCAGGAGGCGTAAGGCTAACAGCTCACTTACAGGTCCACAGGAGGCGACGGTCATACCACAGACAGGCAAGGTAGAAACAGTCCAAAGCATACGTAGCTCCGACGATAAGAGACAGACACTGCTGCAAGGATGCGGCCGCTAGCGTTGGTTTAAGAAGTCCGTCGCTAACGACCGCAAATGCAGAACAGCTGTTTAGAACTTGGCAGCTGAGCGGAAGCCTCCCCGAGCGCTGTCACAATAAGAGCTCGGAGAGCCAGGATAACAACGCCGCTGTCAAGCCCTGACAGGAATAGCCCGGGCACAAATAACATAGTGCTCGGGTCACAACAGTGAGAATATGTATGGGTACATAATCATACCATGTAGGATAACTAAGTAGACGGTTGTGCTGTTTCATTCCATCTAGCTACAATGCTCCACACTGTGTGTGTTTATATATTCATATATCTATTTCAACTAGCTACAATGCTCCGCACTGTGTGTTTATATATCTACATATTATTCCATCTAGCTACAATGCTCCGCACTGTGTGTTTATATATCTACATATTTATTCCATCTAGCTACAATGCTCTGCACTGTGTGTGTTTATATATTCATATATCTATTCCATCTAGCTACAATGCTCCGCACTGTGTGTTTATATATCTACATATTATTCCATCTAGCTACAATGCTCCGCACTGTGTGTTTATATATTTACATATTTATTCCATCTAGCTACAATGCTCCATACTGTGTGTGTTTATATATCTACATATTTATTCCATCTAGCTACAATGCTCCGCACTGTGTTTATATATCTACATATTATTCCATCTAGCTACAATGCTCCGCACTGTGTGTTTATATATTTACATATTTATTCCATCTAGCTACAATGCTCCATACTGTGTGTGTTTATATATCTACATATTTATTCCATCTAGCTACAATGCTCTGCACTGTGTGTTTATATACTCATATATTTATTCCATCCAGCTACAATGCTCTGCACTGTGTGTCTATATATATAGATATTTATATTTATATGTACATATGTATACTTGCTGCTCTTGTTTTTTTCTCTTGCCTTCTGATTGTTGCTCTGAGTGTTGCTATCCCTGTGCTGTTGCAATCCTGGAATTTCCCCATTGTGGAACTAATAAAGGCTTATCTTATCTTATCTTATATATATATATATATATATATAGAGAGAGAGAGAGAGAGAGAGAGTTAAATCTTGTTCCATGTGTCCCTTTTGAAATTTGAGCCATTGCCACTCAAATGGTCTCTGCACATTCCTGTAGCATAGTATTATGATATTTGTTGGAATAATTTTGAGCTTAAATTATTCAAAGTCAAAAATCAGGCAGAAAGTTGGATTTATGTACGTTTATTACAAAAATATAAGGTGTCATCCCAGTGGCCACTTGGGGGAGAGATTACAAAGCATGGCATTACACACCTAGAATCTCTAAAGGTGTGGCGCATATATTGAGTTCATATTTCCCCACAAATGTATGACTGTATGTGTATTGGGGGCTTCACGTCTCGTGGGACAAAAGAGGTCCGGGCCTGCAGAGATCTACAGGAGATGACAAGTAGGTGTGAGTTTTGGCCTTTGTCTCGGAGAAGATACCCCAGGATGATTCCCGGACCATCAAGGGATAAGAGACAATAGTGAAACATCAAAGAGTGCATTGTGACTGAGATTGTGTACCATGTGATTATATGTTTGCTAAAGCATCATATGACTTAGGTTCATGGCTCCAGCAGAGTATAAGAGTGTGGTATTTGATTGCTCAGTCTCTTTTCTTGCCTAGAGATTGATAGAGCATGTGTTCACTTAATAAAGCTGAACCTGAGAAATAAACTCAGCCTCATCCTTGAACGCATTCTCTACACTGGTGACCCTACGACAAGTTATGGCCTGTGACGTCCTTCATGCACTGGACTCATCAGGAGCCAGCCAGGCTAACGCAGCTACCGCAGTCCAGCTGCCCGATTTCTGGCAGCACAGCCCGCGCTCCTGGTTCAACACTGTCGAGGCGCAGTTCCATCTTCGGGGAATTTCAGCAGATGCAACGAAATTCTACCATGTAGTCGCAAAGCTGGACAGCCTCACAGCACAGCGGGTGGAGAGCCTGACTAACCACCCACCAGACGACAACAAGTACGGTGCATTGAAAGCCGCTCTCATCCGTGCTTTCACCCCCTCGCTGGGAGAGCGAGCAGAGAAGCTCCTGGTGTTGACTGAAGGTGAAGCAGACAGGCCCGCGGACCTGATGGCGAGGATGCTGAGTCTGAGGGGCGATGGTGATGACGGCTTTATCTTCGCCCATCTTTTCCTTAGGACACTATCGTCAGCGGTGAGAGTCACCCTGGCCAGCTCACAGCTGCTGACCAACCGAGATTACCACGAGCTGGGCCAGGAGGCACAGCGATTCGTCGACGCCCATAGATGGCACACGGCCACGACGGTGGCAGCGGAGCTGAGCGCAATGCCCGGAGACGGCAGGGGGCCAGAGGCTGCAGCACCAGATTTGCTGACGTCGGCAGCGGCGGAGACCAGGAGACGCGGAGCGCGCAACGTCCTCTGCTTTTATCATCGACGTTTTGCCGAGAGGGCACACAAGTCCATTCCACCATGCCAGTTCAAGTGCTCGGGAAACGCCAGGACCGAGAGTCGGTAGCAGCTGCTGCTCTCGGCGTGAAGAATAAGCTGCTCTACCTCACGGACGGGAAATCAGGGAGGCAGTTCCTGGTGGACACAGGCTCCCAGCTGAGTTTCATCACACCTTCCTACGCTGATCGGCTGGCGCCTTCCAGCGGACCCCTGGTGTTGGCGGCGAACGGCTTGACGATCAAGACCTTCGGGGAGAAGACCCTCCCCCTGTCTTTTCACGGTCGGACATTTGAGTGGACTTTCGTCGTGGCAGCAGTCAGTCATAACATGTTAGGTGCTGATTTTTTGTGCTCAAATGGTTTATTGGTTGAGCTTGTCTTTCCACTCCATTTCCTGTACAGCCCGGGTGGTCCTGCCTACTGCACAGCCCAACGTCACAGCTGCGGGTGGTAAGTTCCAAGCGCTACTCACTCAGTTTCCAGCACTCACAGTCCCAACGTTTTCGGCGTTAGTGGCTAAACATGGGGTGGAGCACTTTATAACTACCACTGGGCCCCCCGTTTTTGCAAAAGCTCGGCGCTTGGACCCAGCTAAACTGGCCATAGCGCGCAAGGAATTTGCCAACCTGGAAAAACTGGGCATCATTAGATGCTCTAACAGCCCCTGGGCTTCACCACTGCATATGGTCCCCAAGGCTGATGGCTCGTGGCGGCCTTGCGGTGATTTCCGCAGGTTGAATAACGCTTCAGCACACGACCGCTACCCGATTCCGCAGATCCAGGATTTTTCGGTGCATTTAGCGGGGGCGTGCATTTTTTCTAAAATAGATTTGGTGCGCGGGTACCATCAAGTCCCAGTCCACGCTCAGGACATACCCAAAACAGCGGTAATAACTCCTTTTGGGCTTTTCGAGTTTTTGCGTATGCCGTTTGGACTCAAGGGGGCTGCGCAGACATTCCAGCGCATGATGGATGCAGTTTTATGCGACCTCCCTTTCGTGTTCGTCTACTTGGATGATATTTTGGTAGCCAGAACGTCCGAAGACGAACACGAAAGCCATCTCACAGCGGTTTTTCGGAGGCTAGCAGAGCACGGGTTAATAATTAACCCAGCGAAGTGCCAGTTTGGGGTGGCGCAAATCGATTTTTTGGGGCACCGCGTTTCACCAGAAGGAGCGGTCCCTCTGCCCGATAAAGTACGGGCAATAACGGATTTTCCCCAACCTCAGACGGTCAAAGCATTGCAAGAATTTTTGGGAATGGTTAATTTTTATAACCGCTTCCTCCCAAGCGCAGCGCAGCTCATGCAACCATTGTATGCGGCACTTAAAAAACAAAAACCTGCAAATAAGATCAAATGGTCCCCGGAGCGGGAGCGCGCATTGTCCCAGGTCAAATCAGCCCTGGCGAATGCCGTTTTGTTGGCACACCCGGTGCCAACGGCACGTATCGCGCTCACCACGGACGCTTCTGATTTAGCGGTGGGGGCGGTCGTTGAACAGCTTGTGGCAGGGAGCTGGCAACCTCTCGCGTTTTTCAGCAAAACCTTGCGCGCGTTCGACAGGGAGCAGTTGGCCCTGCATTTGGCCATCCGCCATTTCCAGTTCTGGCTGGAGGGGCGCCGTTTCACCGCGTTTGTGGACCATAAGCCGCTAACGTTTGCGATGGCCAAGATTTCAGAGCCTTGGTCAGGCCGGCAGCAAAGACAGCTGGCCGCGATATCGGAGTTCACCACCGATATTCAGCATGTCGCGGGCAAACATAATGTAGTGGCAGACTGTCTTTCGCGTGCAGTAGCAGCGCCAAGCCCCGTGGGGGCAGGCTCGGCAGCCGTGGCCATGGGCCAGGGTTGTGGCGCGGAAGCGCTCGCAGCCCCGGTCCGCGTGGGTTTAGATTACGCAGCCATGGCCGTGGAGCAGGTTAGCGACGCGGATGTGCGCGCGCTCCAGTCTGGACCAACAGGGTTAAGGCTGGAGCACAGGGTGCAGCAGATAGGTATGCCCCCCTCTAATCTGCGATGTCTCCACCGGGCGGCCTCGCCCCATGGTTCCAGCTGCATGGCGCCGCCGCGTTTTTGACTCAATCCATTCTCTGGCGCACCCGGGGGTGCGCGCATCGATTAAGATGGTGGGGGAGAAATTCGTTTGGCTGGGGTTGTGTAAACAGGTCAAAGAATGGGCAGCACCCTGCGTAGCGTGTCAGCGAGCCAAAATACACAAGCACACTAGAGCCCCTTTGGAGCCTTTTCACATCCCGGCTAAGCGTTTCGATCATGTGCATGTCGACTTGGTGGGCCCCCTTCCGTTGTCACAGGGTTGCACACACCTTTTGACGATGGTAGATCGCACCACGCGTTGGCCAGAAGTGGTTCCTCTGGCGTCAACTACGGCAGCAGACGTTGCACGCGCGTTTTTAACGGCTTGGGTTGGGCGTTTTGGAGTTCCGTCAGACATAACGTCCGACAGAGGTCCCCAATTCGTTTCCGAACTCTGGTCATCCATGGCCCACAGCCTGGGGGTGAAGATCCACCGCACTACCGCGTATAACCCCCAGGTTAACGGGTTGTGCGATTGCTTTCATAGGTCATTGAAAGCAGCCCTCAGAGCGTCTCTCACGGATACAAATTGGGTGGATAAACTTCCATGGGTTTTATTGGGGTTGCGTTCTGCACCTAAGGAGGATTTGCAAGCCTCTCCGGCTGAATTAGTTTTTGCTCAACCCCTCCGTTTGCAGGGGGAATTCCTTCCTGACAACCCTGCACCAAATTGCCCTCCCCCCACTCAGCTGTTGCAGAGCGGCACAGAATCAAACACCCTTCCTGGCCCAGTTCATCACAGTTTTCCATGCGTTTTTGTGCCGAGGGCTTTAAAGAATGCGGAGTTTGTTTTTGTTAGACATGATGCTCAATGACCAGGTTTGCGACCGCCTTACGACGGGCCTTTCAGAGTGTTGGAAACAGGGGAGAAACATTTTTTGCTTGATTTGGGAGACAGAAAAGAGTTGATTTGCATTAACAGACTCAAACCCGCCTTTGTTCTGGCTGATGAACATGTGCAGTTGGCCAGGGCCCCCCGCCGTGGCAGGCCGCCGGGAAGACATTGTTCGGAGCCACCACAGAGATGTGCTAACAATTCTGATTCGCAGATGCAGGGAGCCGCTGCAGAAGGAGCAAAGCCGGCTTACAGCAGATATGGCAGGAGGTTTAAACCCAAGCAATTGGTGGATTGATTTGTGATATGTTGTGATGTTTTCTGCCACACATCTCTGATTATGTTTTGTCCCTGAATAGACGTTTGGGGGGGGGGGGGGGTTATGTGGCGCATATATTGAGTTCATATTTCCCCACAAATGTATGACTGTATGTGTATTGGGGGCTTCACGTCTCGTGGGACAAAAGAGGTCCGGGCCCACAGAGATCTACAGGAGATGATGAGTAGGTGTGAGTTTTGGCCTTTGTCTCGGAGAAGATACCCCAGGAGGATTCCCGGACCATCGAGGGATAAGAGACAATAGTGAAACATCAAAGAGTGCATTGTGACTGAGATTATGTACCATGTGATTATATGTTTGCTAAAGCATCATGTGACTTAGGTTCGTAGCTCCAGCAGAGTATAAGAGTGTGGTATTTGATTGCTCAGTCTCTTTTCTTGCCCAGAGATTGATAGAGCATGTGTTCACTTAATAAAGCTGAACCTGAGAAATAAACTCAGCCTCATCCTTTAACGCATTCTCTACAAAGGATTCATTTCTTTAGGTCTGATATACTCGTATATAGGTAGGACAAAGGAGAGGGAGAATGAGGATAAGGGAAGGGACAGAACGGGACAGTCCTGATAATCAAAGCTTATCCGGGGAAACATCACAGACGCTCTGGAGACGTGCACATGAGGTCCATAAAACTAACAGAATGTATATACCTAATCTATAGAACTGATCTGTACAGGCTGAGGAGTTCCTGTGCATTCCTGTGACCCAAAACAGGACATGTCAAAGAGATTATAAGAGTGGCTGAGGTCATTTCTTACGCATGTACTGATCCTGTACTGATCTTCAGTCTGAACTCTGAAATTGCTCACAGAAACATGCCAAGAATATATGAACTTATCCTATATGGCATGCACATATAAACATTAAACATGGCATATGAAAGGTATGATGCTTCTCAAATATAATAATACATTATTAATATCAATAATAATGTAGATAATATGAAATTTTTCTATCAATATTCCACCACCACTCGGTAAAGGGCACAAACAGCTAATACAGTAAAGAATAAACACTAGAGGATTTTGTACAGCTTCTGGGCTATTTTCAGTCACTGTGAGTGTCGAGCACAGTAATAAACAGCAGAATCCTCCGTCCTCAGACTATCCATCTGCAGATACAACTGGTTTTTGCTGTTGTCTCTGGAGACAGTGAATCTGCCTCGAAATGTCTGAGAGTAGTAAGTGGTGCCACCACTGCTGGAAATGATGGCAATCCACTCCAACCCTTTTTCTGGAGCCTGTTTGATCCAGTGCATGCTGTAGCCACCAAAGTTGTATCCAGATCCTGTACAAGTCAGTCTGTGGGACTCTCCAGGTCTTTTTACAACTGCTCCAGGTTGTGTCAAAGTCTGACCATCAACACCTGTCGATAACACAGAATAGATATTAGACATAAATGATCGTCATAAAAACAAACATCTGCAATGAAATCCCTGAAGAGCTTCACCTGCCCACCAGACAGTTAACAGAAGCAGTACTGTCCAACAGTCCATCTTAGTTAACTTTGTCTGCCCGTGGTCTGTTGGACTCTGCTTCTAACAGCTCCACCTAAGTAGAAGTGGAAGACATTGGTAGTTTTGCATTGACTCCTCCCCAAAATTAGAAGTGACAAATCAGGTTTTTTTTTTCCATCCAATTGATCTAAAGTATGGTATGTTGTAATTTTAGTTTTTCAAAGCTGTAGAAGAAAACTGAAGCTGCACAATTTATACAGAGAACTGTATTTTATACATATTTACACCATTACAGCAAAGAGATCATCAGAGGTATTTATGGATATGCTCTTTGGAAATTCAGTATTAAGTCATAGAGGATGGACAGAAGTAACATGTTAGAGTCACACTGGCACATCAAATTTCATCGGACAACAGAAACAGAACAGTAACACTGCGTGCCCCAGTGATCCCAGGAGCTATGTTGTCCGGGGCAATTTGCCTCTGATAGGGTCTCCCAAGACAAACTGGTCCTGGGTGAAGGGCCAGGCTAAGAACGATCCAACAGACTCTCATGATAAATTGTATATCAAGGATTCAGTGTACCCCGCCTGGTATGGGGTTACCGGGGCCCCACCCTGGAGCCAGGCCTGGGGGAGGGGCTCGAAGGCTAGTGTCTGGTGGCCGGGTTTCCACCCATGGGACCCGGCCGGGCTCAGCCCGAAGGAGTTACATGGGTCCGCCCTCCAGTGGGCTCACCACCTGCATGAGGGATCATGGGGGTCCAGTGCTATGTGGATTAGGTGGCGGTCAAAGGTGGAGACCTTGGCGGACTGATCCCAGGCTTTCTAAACTGGCTTTTGGTACGTGGAATGTCACCTCTCTGGTGGGGAAGGAGCCTGAGCTGGTGTACGAGGTTGAGAGATACCTGCAAGATATAGTCGGCCTCGCCTCAACACACAGCTCCGGTTCCGGAACCAGTCTCCTGGAGAGGGGCTGGAGCTTGGCCTTTTCTGGAGTTGCCCCAGGCGAGAGGCGCCCCACCTTGCTGCCTCTATATTGGAGTTTTCCCCGGTGGACGAAAGGGTTGCTTCCCTGCGCCTTTGGGTTGGGAAATGGGTCCTGACCATCATTTGTGCCTATGCACCAAATGATGTTTCAGAGTACCCACCCTTTTTGGAGTCTGTGACTGGGGTGCTGGAGGGTGCTCCTCTTGGAGACTCCATTGTCCTACTGGGGGACTTCAATGCGCACGTGGGCAACGACAGTGAAATCTGGAGGGGGGTGATTGGGAGGAACGGCCTGCCCGATCTAAACCCGAGTGGTGTTCAGTTATTGGACTTCTGTGCTAACCACAGTCTGTCCATAATGAACACCATGTTCAAGCATAACGGTGTCCATATGTGCATCTGGCACCAAGACACCCTAGGTCGCAGGTCGATGATCGATTTTGTTATCGTATCATCAGACCTGCGACCATATGTCTTGGACACCCGAGTAAAGAGAGGTGCAGAGCTGTCAACTGATCACCACCTGGTGGTGAGTTGGATCCGATGGCAGGGGAGGAAGCCATTCAGACCTGGTAGACCCAAACGTATAGTGAGGGTGTGCTGGGAGCAAAAACCTGGGTATGGGAGGAGTTCAGTGAGGCCATGGAACAAGACTTTCGGTCGGCCTCAAAGAGATTCTGGCAAACTGTCCGTCGGCTCAGGAGGGGAAAGCAGCTCCCCGTCCACACTGTGTATGGGGCGGATGGGACACTGTTGACTTCAACTGGGGATATCGTCGGTTGGTGGAAGGAATACTTCGAGGATCTCCTCAATCCCACTGATACGCCTTCCACAGAGGAAGCAGGGTTTGGGGACGAGGGGGATGACTCGCCTATCACAGGGGCTGAGGTCGCCAAGGTGGTTAAAAATCTCCTTGGTGGTCGGGCCCCGGGGGTGGACGAGATTCGCCCTGAGTACCTCAAAGCCCTGGATGTTGTTGGGTTGTCATGGTTGACACGCCTCTGCAACATTGCGTGGAGGTCGGGGGCAGTGCCTTTGGCATGGCAAACTGGGGTGGTGGTTTCTCTCTTCAAAAAAGGGGACCGGAGGGTGTCCTCCAACTTTAGAGGGATCACACTCCTCAGCCTCCCTGGGAAGGTCTATGCCAAGGTACTGGAGAGGAGAGTCCGGCCATTGGTTGAACCTCGGATTCAGGAGGAGCAATGTGGTTTTTGTCCTGGCCGTGGCACATCAGACCAGCTCTTTACCCTCTCGAGAATTCTTGAGGGTTCGTGGGAGTTTGCCCAACCAGTTTACATGTGTTTTGTGGACTTGGAGAAGGCATTTGACCGCGTCCCTCGTGGATTTTTGTGGGGGGTGCTTCGGGAGTATGGGGTATCGGGCTTGTTGTTACAAGCTATTCGGTCTCTGTACGACTGTTGTGAGAGTTTGGTTCGTATTGCCAACACTCGGTCGGAGTCATTCCCATTGAGAGTTGGACTTCGCCAGGGCTGCCCTTTGTCACCGATCCTGTTCATAATTTTTATGGACAGGATTTCTAGGCGCAGCCAGGGAATGGAGGGTGTCATGCTTGGTGACCACAGGATCTCATCTCTGTTGTTTGCAGATGATGTTGTCCTGCTGGCTTCATCCAGCAATGACCTACAGCTCTTGCTGGGACGGTTTGCCACTGAGTGTGAAGCGGCTGGGATGAGAATCAGCACCTCCAAGTCTGAGTCCATGGTCCTCAGCCGGAAAAAGGTGGATTGTCCTCTCTGGGTTGGGGACAGGCTCCTGCCCCAAGTGGAGGAGTTTAAGTATCTTGGGGTCTTGTTCACAAGTGAGGGGAAAATGGAGCGAGAGATCGACAGACGGATTGGAGCAGCATCTGCAGTGATGCGGACGTTGTACCGGTCTGTTGTGGTGAAGAGGGAGCTTAGTTCTAAGGCAAAGCTGTCGATTTACCAGTCAATCTACGTTCCTGCTCTCACCTATGGTCACGAGCTTTGGGTAATGACCGAAAGAACGAGATCGCGGATACAAGCGGCTGAAATGAGCTTTCTCCGTAGGATTGCTGGACTCACCCTCAGAGATAGGGTGAGGAGCTCAGTCATCTGGGAGAGGCTCAGAATAGAACCGCTGCTCCTCCACATTGAAAGGAGTCAGTTGAGGTGGTATGGGCATCTGATTAGGATGCCTCCTGGACGCCTCCCACTTGAGGTGTTTCAGGCACGTCCCACTGGGAGGAGACCCCGGGGCAGACCCAGGACTCGGTGGAGAGACTATGTCTCCCAGCTGGTCTGGGAACGCCTTGGTATCCCCTCTGAAGAGCTGGGGCAGGTGGCTGGGGAGAGGGAAGTCTAGACTTCTCTGCTTGAACTGCTGCCTCCGCGACCCGGACCTCCGGAAAAGCGGTAGAAGATGGATGGATGGATGGAACAGAAACAGAACAGAATCATGATGGATTGACACCAGACAAAAGAAACAGGTTTAACTACTGTAGCATCATCGTCTCCTCAAACCAAGACAGAAGTTCACTTTCCTCCATTGTACAGGAATTTCACTTTTCTTCCTTCTACAGGAAAATCACTTTTCTTCATTCTATGGGAATATCACTGGCTTTCATATTAACTACACTCACTCAAGGCCTGACCAAAGATGTTTTTCCCAGGACCCCAATGTAAACAGTTGCCTCTTGCAGAGATCGTAAGGATCAGAATTTGCTTTTAAAGGCTTAAAGGGACCATAAAAACTCAGGAGTACAGATTCACAACATGGACAGTTCCTGTGGATAGCATCCGCCCTACAGGAAACTAATGCTCTTAAAGGGTCATAAACGGCCTAACCAGACAGTTTTGTGACTTTTGACGATTACCAGATCCTCTGTCCAGATATCATGGACCTAAAGAAATTATCTACAGCTCAACAGTACCTCCTAGTGGATACCTACGGAATGTATTTATTTATGTGTAAATTGACTGTCAATTCTCACTAAGCATTAAGTTTCTTTCATCTTATCATCTCCCCCAGATCCTAAGGACACTGAAAATCATCTTTTTGATCACCGACCATGGTTTGCAGTATTTCATTAATCTTTGATCTAAATATGAGTGCATGTATTATAGTTATGTATAAGAAATGTTATGTTCATGAGTGTTAGTCAAATAAATGTAATATCAGGAGTACTGTTATAAATGCATGATCACTGAATATTAGCCAAGTCATTTAATTTATTTAGATCTTTTATTGAACACCTAATTTTATAAGAACTGAATGAGTATTAATTCTTCTCTGCATTTTCATGGGATGGTGTCTTTGTTTGATTGGCTACTCCCAAACAAAGAAATGTTTTCACATTGGATGATGGCCATTTCAAACTGCTTTTTATAAAGTTGATTGGTCTGTCTTGCGACCGGCCCAGGTTTTATGACCCAACAGTGTGCTCAGTTAAAAGGAGTGAGGAGCCGCCCTGCAAAGGAGACAAAGAGTTACAGAGTAAAGATAGAATGGGACAGAATAAGAAAGAATAAGATTTAGATCAAAGAATAGAAAAATAGAAAAAAAAATGAGAGGTGTGAGATCAGAGATGCCTGGGAAGATTAAGAACTAGATTAAGATTAAAGAAGCAGAATAGCAATCTACAGTAGATCTCAGAGGAAAATTTTATTCCACCGTTTCAAGGTTCCGTGTAGTTTTATTTTATCTAAATTGTTCTGTGTGAAGTTTGTCAAATCCTGTGTTAGTTTTTCTGGTTACTGAGGAGAAACCATCTTTTTTTTTTTTCTTACGAGCTCGCCTTAAATAGAGAGTCAAACTCTCAAACTTTTTTTTCCTTCACCTCAGAAGCCATCCTTATCCTAGTAAATGTTTTTCTCAGATTTTCTGACTTTTCACGCCGTTAAAGTGGACCTTTAATTTTCCTAATTTAAAGTAGACAGAGATTGTGTTTTGGACTCTCTTTCCAGCCTCATACCCGTCTGACTGAGAAGTTTCTCCTTCAGTTTTTTGGTCTATCCCGCTACAAGAGACCTCAAATTCGGACTCGTTTCCAAGGACTTGTCACGCTGCTCGGGGACAATTATTCACTGCTGCCACGGTCCTGTACGAGCCCCCAGCTGGGTCAACACTGCTTACGGCTGTGAGGAAGCATAGCAGCAGTCGCTTCCTCCAACATCCTAACTTCAAACTCAGCCAGTACCGACCCGCTGAAAATGTGGACCTACAGCTGTTTGTAAGTGAAACTCCTATTTTCCTATCTGCTGGGTTAAAAACGTGATGTCCGAACAATTAAATTACAATTGAATATAACCAGTGTTTCATGGTACAATTAGTCTCTCAGCCACAGGATAAAGCTATAAACTGAAGGAAGACTCTTAGTCATGTTTAAGTAACTTCCCTTAATTTTTGTAGATTAATTCAGAAGTTCATTTTTAGGCAATCAGCTTATGAATTTTCACCATAAAATTGTGTTCTGTTTTGTTAGACATTTCAGCCTCATTTACCATTGAAACACAAGTCTGGTTTCTCTTTGGTTCCACAAAGGTTTAACGCTAGATTTTATGTTCAGGAAAACAATAACAGTTGATGTGATATCGGACGCCTGTTATCATTTGAATCTGTTTATCCATCATTTGAATGCCATATCATGTAACCTTAATGAGTTTAATAAAAGGGTGAATGAGAGAAGTTGAAGCATTTTCCTTCTCATATATCTGTTTCTTAGATCACGGCAGGAGATCCACAGTATCTGCTGCTGGCTAATATATATTTTAACTGTTGACCAGTATCACTTAATCTTATCCTACACTTTATTACATGTATAGTTTATTTCTCTTATCTTATCATGTTTAATGTTGCAGCATTGCACCGAGACAAATTCCTAGTTTGTGTACTACATGAACAATGGCAATAAACCTGATTCTGATTCTGATTCTGATTCTGATTCTGAGAAGAACTCCCTTAAATTTTGAGACTGATCCATTAAGTAATTGAAGGTACAAAACTAATTAAAACTAAGTTTAATAAAGTGTCCATTAGGACTGGTGCCCCTTTTACGAGTGCTTATTTATTTTATTTAGCGGGTGCAGAAGTGAAGGTTTAACTCCGCCCCCATTTCACACCCACTATTAAATAAAATAAATAATTCCTGTACCTTATTACAATATTTTATTAAATATCCCCTACACTACACTGGGCTAATTGGAAGAAGTGGCGACAGCTGCAGGAAACAGGTTTCAGTTAACTGCTATTAACTGCAGCGTGCCTGTGGCGCAGGTGGAGTCATTCTGATTGGAATAAAAGAAAGTCATCTATAGATTTTTTCTAAAGAAAACAAATAATGAGTTGCTTCATACAGGTGCCGCAAGGATGCAGTCATGATCATAGTCAGTTACATTTTAACCATCACACCATGAAGAAAAAATTATCCTATCAGCTTCAAATTGAAAAATAAACAAAAGTATCAAATAAAGAAAAACTGATTTAATCAATGATTATACGGATATAATTAAGACTAAGTTAATTCTAATCAAAGGAGCTCAGGCCACCAGAGGAGACAACGTTTTTCACTTAGGGGAAGACAAAGGTAGAAGAGCAATTTCTGCATCTTTATGACAGCTATAACGTTGTTCTTTGCCATCAACAAAAACATAGAATGTGGAAGGATAACGGAGAGAGTACTTGATGTTAAGTTCACGAAGCTTACATTTAACTGGATCAAAGTTCCGACGCCTTCTAATCAATTCAACGCTGAAATCCGGGTAGATATAAACCTGACTCCCATTGTAATCAAGCTTCTTCCTTTCTTGGGATAGACGAAGAATTTTCGCCTTCTCCTAGAAGCTAAGAAGTTTAATAAGGATGGACCTTGGTGTAACTTTGTCTTTCTGCTGGGTCGTAGGAGATCGTTGGGCCCACTCAGTGCTCGGTGGAGTGGGAAAATGCTCTCTTTCTAGCAGCTGTGGAATTACGCATGCCATGAAGGTGATTTAAATCGCCGCCTTCACATGATTCTTTGATTCCAACCAAGCGAAGATTAAAACGTTGGCTTCTTTTCACTTGTTTGCGCAGGCCTGGCCACACGAACTTCCCTCCCACCAGGACTGCTTCTGGCCAGCGTGTGGTGCTCCCGCTCCGGAGTCCATTCGACTCTGTCTGCGGGTTTCCGTTTCTTGAATGCAGCGTACACTGACTGCATGAGTTGAGCTGCGCGGGGGAGGGACCGGTTATAAAAGTTAACCATCCCCAAAAATTCTTGCAGCGCCCTGACCGTTTGAGGCTGGGGAAGATTCGCCATGGCGCGCATTTTGTCGGGCAAGGGTATCGCTCCCTCCGGTGAGACGCGGTGCCCCAAAAAATAAATCCCCGTCACGCCGAACTGGCATTTCGCTGGGTTGATTATTAACCCGTGCTCCTCCAACCTCTGGAAAACCGTCCTGAGGTGGGTTACGTGTTCGTCCTCGGACGCGCTGGCCACCAGGATATCATCCAGGTAGACGAACACAAACGGGAGATAGCGCAACACCGCATCCATCATACGTTGGAATGTCTGTGCCACTCCTTTTAATCCGAAGGGCATGTGTAAAAACTCAAACAAGCCAAACGGAGTTATTACCCCTGTTTTGGGTATGTCCTCCACATGCACTGGGACCTGGTGGTAACCACGGACCAGGTCTATTTTAGAAAAAATGCGTGCTCTGGCGAGGTGAACGGAAAAATCCTGAATATGGTGAATCGGGTAGCGGTCGTGCGCTGTAGCGTTATTCAATCTGCGTAAATCTCCACACGGTCGCCACGATCCCTCAGCCTTAGGGACCATGTGTAGCGGGGATGCCCATGGGCTGTTCGATTGCCTGATGATGCCCATCCTTTCCAGGTTGGCAAACTCCTTGGGCACTATGGCCAGTTTAGCTGCGTCCAAGCGCCGAGGTCGTGCGAAAATGGGCAGCCCGGTGATGGTTGTAAAGTGTTCCACCCCGTGTTTAGCGATGGCTGCCGAAAACGTCAGGACCGTGAGTGCTGGGAACTGAGTGAGCAGTGTGTGGAACTTACCGCCTGGAGCTGTGACGTTGGCTTGTGTTATTGGCCCGGCCCCTCGAGCTGTACAGGGTAGAGTATCAAAAGACATTGCATTAACCAGGCATCTGTTAGCAACATCGACTAGCAACCCGTGTGCACACAGAAAATCAGCTCCCAGGATTGGGAAACTCAATGCCGCTATGACAAAAGTCCACTCGTACATACGGCCGTGTAGGGATAAAGTCAGTGTTCTGTCACCAAAAGTCTTAATGTCCGAGCTGTTTACTGCTACCAGCCCGGGGCCGCTAGCTCCTGCTAGCCGGTCGGCATAGGATGGCAGGATGATGCTCTTCTGGGCTCCGGTGTCTACAAGGAACCGTTTCCCTGAGCGCGAGTCCGTCACGTAGAGCAGCTTGTTCTCTTCACCGGCGGTCGCAGCTGCTACCAACTGCCGGCCTTGGCGTTTCTCGAACGCTTGAATTGGCACAGTGGCGCACATCTGCGTGCGTTCGCTCCAAAGCGGCGGTGGTAGAAGCAGAGCGTGTCTCTCTGGCGCTTCCTGGCCCCCGCTGCCGCTACCGTCGGTGGCTCCTCGCCTCTGCTGGTCGTTTTGCTGGGTTCCAACGCTGCCGTGTTCACTGTGAGGGCTCTGGTGGTGAGGATGATCCGATCTGCCTCTTGGGCTAGCGCCCGGTAGTCATGCGCGGCCAGCAATGGCAAATTGGCAAGAACCGCTCTCACCTCTGTTGGGAGGTTCCGGAGGAAAAGCTGGGCAAACAGAAAATGCCCGTCGTCCGTGCCCATCAACGCCAACATCTTCTCTATCAGTTCGACCGCCGACCCATCTCCTAACTCGAAGCGCCTCAGGAGCCTCTCCGCTCTCTCACAAACCGAGAGCGTGTAGCGCCGGGTCAGCTCAGCCTTGAGAGCCTCGTATTTGTTGTGGGCTGGAGGCTGTTGGAGCAGGCTCACTACTTGCTGAGACGTGCAAGCGTCCAGCGCTGCGACCACATAGTAATATTTGGTGTCATCTGTCATTATTCCCCGGAGGCTGAACTGAGCCTCGGTGTGGTGGAACCAAGACCGCGTGTCGTGCAGCCAAAAGCCCGCTAGTTTGACTGAAACAGCGCACGCGTTGCTGGGGCTTCCCGTCCGGGCCGACTCCAGGGTTCTTGCCTCGTGTTCCATAATTTGTCAAGGGGTCACCAGTGTGGAGAGTGTAAATAACGGAAACAGATTTATGCAGCAGACGACTTTATTCACTCTCACATCAGTCATACACAGTATAGCATCCAGTCAATATAGAGAAGGCCAGAACTGATGGTTAAGTGACTTTATTTCCATCCTTTGTGTCATCAACCAACCTAAGAGCTATGGCAAAAAACAAAATAGACAATAATCACTATATAACCCTCAATCACCACATAGCTCATACATTAGCAACCTTTATGTTAGCATAACTAATTTACAACTTTAAAAATAAAAACTTTCTATAAAATCACCAACCTTGTTCCCTTATCGACTGAAGCTAAATCTTTGCTGTTTTTTATCCTTTTCTGTCGTCTTTTCTTCGTTTTTCCTTTTAACCTTTTCTCGCCCTTTTGCACCTTTCCTTTGTCCGTCAAATCAATTTCCATTAACTAACTTCCGCTCATGAGGAAGTTACCAAAATAAAAGCATATCTTTGCAATATAATTACTATACATGTAAATAGAGCTAACCTTACTTTATCTACCTTTACACACAGAAAAAGCATGTCTCAATACACCAGGGGCTCTCCTTTTATATCAACCACCCATCTCACATCTGCATGACATCTTACATCACAATACATTCATCCTTTCTCCCCCCAACTCCTTCTTCCTGGTATCTCACCATAATCTGCATACCTATTGTCCTTCTCTGTTTACCCTCTGCATCCAGTCTGAGATGATTAACCCAGCCTCTACGCTATCAATATTCCACCACCACTCGGTAAAGGGCACAAACAGCTCATACAGTAAAGAATAAACACTAGAGGATTTTTGTACAGCTGTTGGGCTATTTTCAGTCACTGTGAGTGTCGAGCACAGTAATAAACAGCAGAATCCTCCGTCCTCAGACTATCCACCTGCAGATACAACTGGTTTTTGTTGTTGTCTCTGGAGACAGTGAATCTGCCTCGAAATGTCTGAGAGTAGTAAGTGGTGCCACCATTGCTGGAAATGTAGGCAATCCACTCCAACCCTTTTTCTGGAGCCTGTTTGATCCAGTGCATGCTGTAGCCACCAAAGTTGTATCCAGATCCTGTACAAGTCAGTCTGTGGGACTCTCCAGGTCTTTTTACAACTGCTCCAGGTTGTGTCAAAGTCTGACCATCAACACCTGTCGATAACACAGAATAGATCTTAGACATAAATAATCATCATAAAAACAAACATCTGCAGTGAAATCCCTGAAGAGCTTCACCTGCCCACCAGACAGTTAACAGAAGCAGTACTGTCCAACAGTCCATCTTAGTTAACTTTGTCTGCCCGTGGTCTGTTGGACTCTGCTTCTAACAGCTCCACCTAAGTAGAAGTGGAAGACATCGGAAGTTTTGCATTGACTCCTCCCCAAATTAGAAGTGACAAATCAGGGTTTTTTTTTTTTTTCATCCAATTGATCTAAAGTATGGTATGTTGTAATTTTAGTTTTTCAAAGCTGTAGAAGAAATCTGAAGCTGCACAATTTATACAGGGAACTGTATTTTATACACATCTACACCATTACAGCAAAGAGATCATCAGAGGTATTTATTTTAGATTTTTTAGATTTAGTATACTTTATTGATCCCCAGAGGGGAAATTGAGGGTCATCCACCACCTGGATGGATGAAGCAGCCACGATACAGCGCTATCCCTTAACCATTCACACACACATTCACACCTAGGGCCACTTTAGAGTCTCCAATTAACCTAGCCAGCATGTTTTTGGCATGTGGGAGGAAACCGGAGAAATCCCGGAGTAAACCCACGCAAACACGGGGAGAACATGCAAACTCCACACAGATCACTGTTGGTCGGGGGCTGGGATCGAACCCACGATCCCCCGGCCAAGGTTAAACTGTGCTGTCGCAGTGTTAACCACTGCGCCACCGTGCAGCCAATGGATATGCTCTTTGGAAATTCAGTATTAAGTCATAGAGGATGGACAGAAGTAACTTGTTAGAGTCACACTGACACTGACACATCAAATTTCATATGGCAACAGAAACAGAACAGAATCATGATGGACTGACACCAGACAAAAGAAACAGGTTTAACTACACTGGGCTAATTGGAAGAAGCGGTGACAGCTGCAGGAAACAGGTTTCAGTTAACTGCTGTTAACTGCAGTGTGGCTGTGGCGCAGGTGTAGTGTGGCCAACTACTGATCGGAGGGACAAGGGTTCGATCTGCATGACAAAGTGTCCTTGAGCAAGACACTGAACCCCCAGTTAGCCCTGGTGTGTCAGGCCAGCACCATGCATGGCAGCTATGCTGCCATCAGTGTGTGAATGGGTCGATAGCAGGATCTGTAAAGTGCTTTGGCCATCTACAGATGAGAATAAAAGCGCTATTGTGGAGATGTGTGGAAGGACGAGACTGAGTTTATTCCTCAGGTTCAGCTTTATTCACAATCACATCTCCAACATTCAAAAGCAGAAAAGAGGATGAATTTTCTCACATCTGTCCCTTTTATACCATCCATCCATCCATCCATCCATCCATCCATCTTCTACCGCTTTTCCGGAGGTCCGGGTCGCGGAGGCAGCAGTTCAAGCAGAGAAGCCCAGACTTCCCTCTCCCCAGCCACCTGCTCCAGCTCTTCAAAGGGGATACCAAGGCGTTCCCAGACCAGCTGGGAGACATAGTCTCTCCACCGAGTCCTGGGTCTGCCCCGGGGTCTCCTCCCAGTGGGACGTGCCTGAAACACCTCAAGTGGGAGGCGTCCAGGAGGCATCCTAATCAGATGCCCATACCACCTCAACTGACTCCTTTCAATGTGGAGGAGCAGCGGTTCTACTCTGAGCCTCTCCCGGATGACTGAGCTCCTCACCCTATCTCTGAGGGTGAGTCCAGCAATCCTACGGAGAAAGCTCATTTCAGCCGCTTGTATCCGCGATCTCGTTCTTTCGGTCATTACCCAAAGCTCGTGACCATAGGTGAGAGTAGGAACGTAGATTGACTGGTAAATCGACAGCTTTGCCTTAGAACTAAGCTCCCTCTTCACCACAACAGACCGGTACAACGTCCGCATCACTGTAGATGCTGCTCCAATCCATCTGTCGATCTCTCGCTCCATTCTCCCCTCACTCGTGAACAAGACCCCAATATACTTAAACTCCTCCACTTGGGGCAGGAGCCTGTCCCCAACCCAGAGAGGACAATCCACCTTTTTCCCTTTTATACCCAGGACACCAAACCTACAGTCACATGGTGTTTAATCAAACATACAGTCACATGGTACTTAATCCCAGTCACAATGTGACTTCCCCCGATCTTAACACCGCCTCCTGGCTCAGCTTGTGGTAGTCTCGTCGGGCCAACAGAGGTGAACAGGCCAGGTTCACTCTCACCGCTGGCGGTAGGGTCCTGAGCGGGGGGGCACTCTGGCGCAGGATTATCCGGGAGAAACTCCCCGGGCAGCCGGAGTGGCTGCGCAAAAACTAACTCAGCTGGGGAGGCTTTTAAATCCTCTTTAGGTGCAGAACGCAACACCAATAAAACCCATGGTAGCTTGTCCACCCAATTTGTATCCGTGAGCGATGCTCTGAGGGCTGCTTTCAATGACCTGTGGAAACGTTCGCATAAACCATTAGCCTGTGGGTTGTACGCGGTAGTGCGGTGGATCGTTACCCCCAGGCTGCGGGCCATCGCTGACCAAAGCTCGGAAACAAATTGAGGACCTCTGTAATGTCCGACGGAACTCCGAAACGCGCTACCCATGCTGTTAAAAATGCGCGCGCCACCTCCTCGGCTGTGGTTGATGCCAGTGGGACCACTTCCGGCCAACGTGTGGTGCGTTCGACCATTGTCAGAAGGTGTGTGCACCCCTGTGACGGCGGGAGGGGGCCTACGAGGTCGACATGCACATGATCGAACCGCTTAGCTGGGATGTGAAAAGGCTCCAAGGGAGCTCTCGTGTGTTTGTGTATTTTGGCCCGCTGACAAGCGACGCAGGCTGCTGCCCACTCCTTGACTTGCTTGCGCAGGTTCGGCCATACAAATTTCTCTCCTACCATTTTGACCGACGCGCGCACTCCCAGGTGCGCCAGAGAATGGATCGAGTCAAAAACGCGGCGGCGCCACGCGGCTGGCACCACCGGACGCGGTCGTCCCATGGAGACATCGCAGATTAGGGTGGGCATACTGTCTTGCAGCACCCTGTTCTCCAGCCTTAACCCTGTTGGTCCAGACTGGAGCGCGCGCACATCCGTGTCGCTAACCTGCTCCGCGGCCATGGCTGCATAATCTATACCCACGCGGACCGGGGCCGTGCGCGCTTCCGCGTCGCTACCCTGCTCCGCGGCCATGGCTGCAGAGTCTGCCCCCACGGGGCCTGGAGCCACTACAGCACGTGAGAGGCAGTCTGCCACTACGTTATATTTACCCGCTACATGCTGAATATCGGTAGTAAACTCCGATATCGTGGCCAGCTGTCTCTGCTGCCGGCCTGACCAAGGTTCTGAAATCTTGGCCATCGCGAAAGTCAGCGGTTTGTGGTCCACGAACGTGGTGAAATGGCGTCCTTCCAGCCAGAACTGGAAGTGGCGGATGGCCAAGTGTAGAGCTAACAACTCCCTGTCGAACGCGCTGTATTTTCGCTCGCTATCATGCAAGGTTTTGCTGAAAAACGCGAGTGGTTGCCAGGCTCCAGCCACATACTGTTCAACGACCGCCCCTATGGCTAAATCTGACGCGTCAGTAGTGAGCGCCATGCGGGCCGTTGGAACTGGGTGTGCCAACAACGCAGCGTTTGCCAGGGCTGACTTGACTTGAGAGAATGCGCGCTCCCGCTCGGGAGACCATTCAATTTTATTTGTGGGTTTTTGCTTTTTTAGTGCAGCATACAATGGTTGCATGAGCTGCGCTGTGCGGGGGAGGAAACGGTTATAAAAATTCACCATTCCCAAAAACTCCTGTAACGCTTTGACCATTTGTGGTTGGGGAAAATTTGTTATTGTGCGCACTTTATCGGGCAGAGGGACCGCTCCTTCTGGCGAGACACGGTGCCCCAAAAAATCAATCTGCGCCACCCCGAACTGACACTTCGCTGGGTTAATTATTAACCCGTGCTCTGCCAACCTCCGGAAAACTGCTGTGAGGTGGCTTTCGTGTTCACCTTCAGAAGCGCTGGCTACCAATATGTCGTCCAGGTAGACGAACACGAAAGGGAGATTGCGCAGGACCACGTCCATCATGCGTTGGAA
The DNA here is from genome assembly GCA_020510985.1 of Pholidichthys leucotaenia. Taxonomy (NCBI): domain Eukaryota; kingdom Metazoa; phylum Chordata; class Actinopteri; order Cichliformes; family Pholidichthyidae; genus Pholidichthys; species Pholidichthys leucotaenia. Next base: position 366,238,910 of record CM035838.1, read on the forward strand.
CGTCTGCACCGCGCCCTTAAGCCCAAATGGCATGTGCAAAAACTCAAAAAGCCCGAAAAGAGTTATTACCGCTGTTTTGGGTATGTCCTCAGCGCGCACTGGGACCTGATGGTAGCCGCGTACCAAGTCTATTTTAGAAAAAATGCGCGCCCCCGCCAAATGAACTGAAAAATCTTGGATGTGCGGGATTGGGTAGCGGTCGTGCGCTGTGGCGTTATTTAATCACCACAAGGTCGCCACGAGCCATCAGCCTTAGGGACCATGTGCAGCGGTGAAGCCCATGGGCTCTTCGAACGCCTGATGATGCCCAACCTTTTCAGGTTGGCGAACTCCTCGCGCGCTATGGTCAGTTTAGCTGAGTCCAAGCGCCGAGCTTTTGCAAAAACGGGTGGGCCGGTGGTAGTAATAAAATGTTCCACCCCATGTTTAGCCACTGTCGCCGAAAACGTTGGGACCGTGAGTGCTGGGAACTGAGTGAGGAGTGTGTGGAACTTACCACCTGCAGTTGTGACGTTGGCTTGTGCAGTCGGCGGGGCCACTCGAGCTGTGCAGGGAATAGAGTGAAAGGAGAGTGCATTAACCAGACGTCTGTTAGCAAGATCAACCAATAAACCATGTGAGCACAAGAAATCAGCCCCTAATATGTTGAAATTGACTGCCGCTACAACAAAAGTCCACTCAAATGCACGGCCCTGCAAAGACAGAAGCAGAGTCCTCTCACCGAAGGTCTTAATCGCTGAGCCGTTCGCTGCTGACACCCGGGGACCGCTGGAAGGCGCCAGCCGGTCCGCGTAGGTAGGTGTGATGAAGCTCAGCTGGGAGCCTGTGTCCACGAGGAAATGCCTCCCCGAGCGTGCATCCTTCAGGTAGAGCAGCTTGTTCTCCTCCCCGAGGGCCGCAGCTGCTACCGGCCCCCGGTCTTGGCGTTTCCCGAGCGCTTGAAATGGCACGGTGGAATGCACTTGCGTGCCCTCTCTGCAAAAAGGCGATAGTAGAAGCAGAGGATGTCGTCCGCTCCGTGTCGCCTGGCCCTTGCTGCTGCCATCGTCGGTGAGTCTGGTGCTGCAGCCTCTGGCCCCATGCTGTCTCCGGACGTTGCGCCTAGCTCTGCTGCCGTGGCCGAAGCCGTGCTCCGTTTGTGGGCGTCGACGAGTCGTTGCGCCTCCTGGCTCAGCTTGTGGTAGTCTCGTCGGGCCAACAGAGGTGAACAGGCCAGGTTCACTCTCACCGCTGGCGGTAGGGTCCTGAGGAAAAGGTGGGTGAAGATAAAGCTGTCATCTTCAGAGTCTCTCAACCTCAGCATTTTCCCCATCAGGTCTGCGGGTCTGTCGTTCTCAAACTCCGTCAACGCCAGGAGCCCCTCTGCTCGCTGTTGCACCGAGGGGGTGAAGTAGCTGATAAGCGCAGCCTTCAATGTGCTGTACTTGTCGCTGTCCGGTGGGTGGTTGACCAGGTTCTCCACCCTCTGGACTGTGTGGTTGTCCAGCTTCGCCACCACATGGTAGAACTTGGTGTCGTCTCTCGAGATTCTCCGGAGGTTGAACTGCGCCTCGACTGTGCTAAGCCAGGAGCGCGGACTATTCTGCTAGAAGTCCGGCAGCTGGAACGTGGCTGCATTCGTCAGGCTGGCTTCTGACGAGTCCCGCTCGGGAGAATTACTTCTGCTCATGCTTCGTCGTGAGGTCACCAGTGTGGAGATGTGTGGAAGGACGAGACTGAGTTTATTCCTCAGGTTCAGCTTTATTCACAATCACATCTCCAACATTCAAAAGCAGAAAAGAGGATGAATTTTCTCACATCTGTCCCTTTTATACCCAGGACACCAAACCTACAGTCACATGGTGTTTAATCAAACATACAGTCACATGGTACTTAATCCCAGTCACAATGTGACTTCCCCCGATCTTAACACCATCTACCCCCTAGTCTCCTGTGGTCAGGAAATCTCTCAAGGTCATCTCCTTGAAACAAAAGGCCAAATCTCACACTCTCCTGTTACCTCTCGGAGGCTCAGTCCCTTTGTTCCCATGAGACGTGAAGCACACAATAAACATACAGTGATACAGTGGGGCAAAAAAGTATTTAGTCAGCCACCAATTGTGCAAGTTCTCCCACTTAAAAGATGAGAGAGGTCTCCAATTTTCATCATAGGTATACCTCAACTATGAGAGACAAAATGAGAAAAAAAAATCCAGAAAATCACATTGTCTGATTTTTAAAGAATTTATTTGCAAATTATGGTGGAAAATAAGTATTTGGTCACCTACAAACAAGAAAGATTTCTGGCTCTCACAGACCTGTAACTTCTTCTTTAAAAGGCTCCTCTGTCCTCCACTCGTTACCTGTATTAATGGCACCTGTTTGAACTCATTATCAGTATAAAAGACACCTGTCCACAACCTCAAACAGTCAGACTCCAAACTCCACTATGGCCAAGACCAAAGAGCTGTCAAAGGACACCAGAAACAAAATTGTAGACCTGCACCAGGCTGGGAAGACTGAATCTGCAATAGGTAAGCAGCTTGGTGTGAAGAAGTCAACTGTGGGAGCAATTATTAGAAAATGGAAGACATACAAGACCACTGATTATCTCCCTCGATCTGGGACTCCACGCAAGATCTCACCCCGTGGGGTCAAAATTATCACGAGAACGGTGAGCAAAAATCCCAGAACCACACGGGGGACCTAGTGAATGACCTGCAGAGAGCTGGGACCAAAGTAACAAAGGCTACCATAAGTAACACACTACGCCGCGAGGGACTCAAATCCTGCAGTGCCAGACGTGTCCCCCTGCTTAAGCCAGTACATGTCCAGGCCCGTCTGAAGTTTGCTAGAGAGCATTTGGATGATCCAGAAGAGGATTGGGAGAATGTCATATGGTCAGATGAAACCAAAATAGAACTTTTTGGTAAAAACTCAACTTGTCGTGTTTGGAGGAGAAAGAACACCATACCTACTGTGAAGCATGGGGGTGGAAACATCGTGCTTTGGGGCTGTTTTTCTGCAAAGGGACCAGGACGACTGATCCGTGTAAAGGAAAGAATGAATGGGGCCATGTATCGTGAGATTTTGAGTTAAAACCTCCTTCCATCAGCAAGGGCATTGAAGATGAAACATGGTTGGGTCTTTCAGCATGACAATGATCCCAAACACACCGCCCGGGCAATGAAGGAGTGGCTTCGTAAGAAGCATTTCAAGGTCCTGGAGTGGCCTAGCCAGTCTCCAGATCTCAACCCCATAGAAAATCTTTGGAGGGAGTTGAAAGTCTGTGTTGCCCAGTGACAGCCCCAAAACATCACTGCTCTAGAGGAGATCTGCATGGAGGAATGGGCCAAAATACCAGCAACAGTGTGTGAAAACCTTGTGAAGACTTACAGAAAACGTTTGACCTCTGTCATTGCCAACAAAGGGTATATAACAAAGTATTGAGATGAACTTTTGTTATTGACCAAATACTTATTTTTCACCATAATTTGCAAATAAATTCTTTAAAAATCAGACAATGTGATTTTCTGGATTTTTTTTTTCTCATTTTGTCTCTCATAGTTGACGTATACCTATGATGAAAATTGAAGACCTCTCTCATCTTTTAAGTGGGAGAACGTGTACAATTGGTGGCTGACTAAATACTTTTTTACCCCACTGTATATCTGTGGAGCATATGAAACCAACATATGTGCCCCACACTATATATGTGAGTATCATTTACCATTTTACTGATCAACCTGAGGGGACACGAAGATTGCCATCCTACCAAAGGGGTAATGCAGGCATGTTGAAAGAGGGAGCGAACACAGAAGCAAAGTTTTGTTTTAGTGGGAAACCATATGACACAGGATATGGAAGTTTATTGACAATGAGTTTGTGGTAACTGGTGTAGCCTGACGTGTGCCTCTGGGTGCTAGAAAATCTGAGTGAAGATCTGAAGCTTCTTAAGATCAAGCTCAAGGAAAAAAACAGCTGATGAGGGTTTACCATTGGTATACAGATCTTAAATACAAGGACAGCATTTCCATTTTCACAGATGGTTCAAAGGACCCACAGACAGAGGCAACAGAGGCTGTAGCTGCTGTTCCCAGGCATGGAGTTGACCTAGCTGTTGAATTCTCTTAAAGAATATCAGATTGTCTGTGTACTCTGTTGAAATATATGCTGTATATACAAGTAGTCTTCAAAAGGTCCCAGGAAACTGAGTGGAACAGGTGAACTTGAACTTAGAACATGGAAAACCAAAAGTAAACATTAAGAAAACTAGAAAAGCACTCACAGAGTGCATACCTCTGCCAAGGCTCCTTCTGTTTCTCATGGATCACCTCCAAAATGTAATGGGTTTGTGTCTAGGCCTGTAGGCACTTGTGGCGAAAATAGCATCAAAGTCTGTCCATCAGTTTTGGAGTATTGTTGCTAACACACTGTGAGAAGATAAGAGCCTTGGCTGAGGTATGCATTCTGAGATCATCACCAAAATATAATGGGTTCCTCTGTAGCCCAAAAACCACCTCTGGTGAAAATTTCATCCAAATCCATCCAGTAGTTTTTGTGTAATCCTGCTGCACAAATACAAAGAACTTGGTGGAGGTATGCACTCTCAGATCATCACCAAAATCTAATCATCTGTTCCCCGTGCCATTACACACCTTTCCTGAAAATTTTGTCAAAATCCGTTCATAACTTTTTGAGTTATGTTGGTAACAGACAGACAGACAAACCCCGGTAAAAACATTACCTCCTTGGTGGAGGTAATAAACACAATAATGTTTAGTTTAGTTTTTGTTTTTGCCTTGAGTAGTTTTTTATTTAAATATCTATTTAAAGTTCCCCTATCACTCTGCATTTGGGACCTTTTTACTGACATCCCTGACATGAGGAATTCACTGTATAATAAAAACTTTCAAATCAGGCATTAAACACAATATTCTGCATGTCCATGGATAACAAAGGGTCTGCAAAATGCATGTAAAAAGAAAGCTGCAAACATTTCATAAGACTGAACTAAAGATGCTCAAATCAAATTTAAAAATGTTTATTAAGAAGAAAAAGTGCAAAAGGATATTAGACAATGACAGAAACAACCTAAAAACATGTGCAGCATGGTGAATAGTTTTTTCAAAAATGGGTCTTTGCAAAACTTTTATCCCAAACATTTTAATGATAATGAAAGAACTTCAGTGACCAAGCTCACATACCCCACACGTCCCCATATCAGAGTTCTCACTGATAGGGGTGGGTATCGAGAACCGATATTAAATTGGTATTGATAAGTTGCTGGTCACTACTAGAATACCAATGAGCTCCTGAACAAATGGTGCTGCTTTCAGTATTTATGTAATGGTAATTCAGTCTAACATAGCTGACATTTTCAAATGGTTGATGCTAGATTGGATCAGCGGGAGGGATATGAGATAGCGTTTGCATAAAAAAGTCTGAAATGTGATTATCCAAACTCAGCTCCTTAATTATCATTAAAAATGAGAAATATTCCTTGAATGCCTAAATAACCTTAAAACAGTACGCCATAAATACTGGATTGACTAGACATGACCAGGACTGAATTGTGAATTAGTGAAAAGTTTGTTGTTGTTTTTTTTCCACAGACTGTACACAGCTCAACACTTTCTGAACTTGAAAAACACTCAGAGAGTGCATACCTCCACCAAGTCTCCTTCTGTCCTTCATGGATTGCATCCAAAATGTAATGGGTTTGTGTGTAGGCCACAAGCCAGGTGTAGTGAAAAGTGCCTCAAAGTCTATCCAGTAGTTTTGGAGGATTCTTGCTTAGACACTGTGAGAAGATAAGAGCCTTGGTGGAGGAATGCATTCTTGGATCATCACCAAAATGTTACGGGTTCCTCTCTAGCCGAACAACCACCTCTGGTAAAAAATTTCATCCACATCCATCTAATAGTTCTTGTGTAATCCTGCTGCACAAATACAAACAAGGCACTTGGTGGAGGTATGCACTCTCAGATCACCACCAAAATTTAATGCGTTCATCCTTGGCCCAAGGGCTACCTCTGGTGAAAATTTCATCATAATCTGTACAGTAGTTTTTGCATAATCCTGCTAACAGACAGACAGACAAACCACCACAATTACATTACTGTTTTATATAGGAATTACCGACACAACAATATAGCTCTAGTTGGAGTGTGCTCCGTTTATTCACACTCAACTCAACTCTTAGCTCACTGGCACGAAGCTTATAACTAGTGTTCGACAAGGTACTAAAAATAGTAACTAGTTACAGTTACTTGTTACTTCTTTTCAAAAGTAACTGAGTTACTTACCAATTACTGCATGACTAAAGTAACTAGTTACTTGGAAAAGTAACTTTCACATTACTTTTAAATGCATACTAAAATTATCTTGCACACATAGCAAGATAATTTAATTAATGGGTTACATTATGGGCTTATTAATGTCAAGCTTAAAACAGACCGTTTCAGACGGAGCTTTTAGAACATGTTCAGTCGGCTTTATCCTGCCTTGAGAGCTCTTATTGTGGGAAAAATCTGAAGAAAATCAACACAAAATTACCAGTAATTTCCTCATTTTGGTGTGAGAAATAGGGTTTGTGGAGTGAGAGAGAGGGAAAAAGAGTGAGAATCACTCCAAAAAAATGAGTTGGCAACACTGCATTAAGCTGTCAATGTTTCTTACCTTTAATATTATGGATTTAATCAGATGTGCAGTGATCCAAAGAAAATGTCCATGACTATCTATATGTCCATGTAGACAGCCATGTTATCCACTGTCCAAATGTCTGATGTGACAGAGACATGATCAAGTCTCCTATTAAATTCCTTTTGGTGATCAAATCCATTTTTGAATAATCTTTATACAGGTAGTAGGTAAATGTGTTTTAACTTCAGTGGATCACAGTCTCAGCTGCCTGATGGAAAATGTGTCATGATTGCAATTAATCGACAGCTCACGTGCAGAGAATAGCAGCAGAGCAACAGTGACACAGAGAGCAAATTTGAATTAATTTTATTAATGCAAAAGAACACCTCCGGAAAGGAAAAATGACACTCGCCAGGTGAAAACACAGCCTGAAAAAGAGATGAGAGCAGAGGATTAGGAGGGAGACAAAATAATGGGACAATGAGACTACACTCACGTGGGAGAGAGAAGAGAACCTAGCAGAAGAACCCAGCACTTACAGCGAACCTGTGGTGAAGCAGGATGGCAGGAGTAGAGCTGGGTGAGGAGTCTGACCAGGTGAAGACGGTCGCTGATGTGATGGTTGAGATGAGGCAGGTGAGCACGCAACTACCCCAAGAGACACACCACAGAGGAGGTAGCAACCATTAAGAGGTAAGCAGACTATTACAAAATTTTTCTAGGTAAGAGAAGAAACAAAACTTACTGCTGCAGCAGGTAGTTTACCCAACAAGCCAACGACCAAGTGTTGAAGAAAAGATCTATTTAAGCCCTGGTGAGTCAAAAGAGCAGGTGCGTCCCATCATGCAGGTGGAGATGATTGCCCTTGGAGTAGGTGAAAGTTGAGCCGAACTGGCGGGGGAAGAGCATGCTCACCAGAACATGACAGTGCCCCGCCCCCTCAAGGAATGCCTCCTCGCCATCCACTGGGCTTGGTGGGATGTGCCTTGTGAAAGGCCCGGACAATCCCCTTATCGTGAAAGTATGAACCAGGGATCAACGACCTGTCTTCTAGTCTGTAACCCTTCCAGTGGACGAGATATTGAAGCTCCCGCCCCCCCGGCGAACGTCCAAAATCCTCTGGACAGTGTAGGTGGGCTGGCCGTCGATGATCTGGGGGGGAGGTGGCAGCTTCGGGGGAGGGCAGAGAGGGCTGACGGAGTGGGGTTTGATCTTGAAAACGTGAAAGGTGGGGTGTATCCGCATCGCTGGCGGGAGCTTGAGGCAGACCGTGACATCATTGATTTTCTGGATGATGGGAAATGGACCCAGAAAGCGTGGAGAAAGTTTCCTGAAGTCCGTCTTCAATGGAACCTCATCTGCTGACCACACCTGCTGCCCAGTGGAGTACCTTGGAACCGGAGCCTGCCTGTGATCAGCGTAGTGGCAGTTCTGTTTGGCTGATTGGGCAAGAGCAGCACGAGTGGCCTTCCATATCCGGTGACAGCAGCGTGCGTGGGCCCCCACCGATAGTACTGCCCTGGACAAACAGCCAATAATCAGGACCCCCTTCTGGTATGGGCTCTGTGGATAGAGCCTGCCGGACCCTCTTCTCAATGTCCCACGTGAGTGCTCCCAGAAAACAACAGGGTGGGATAATGGATTGGGGAAGGGAGGGAGGGGTAGGGGGGTCGGCACAGAACTGGAGGGAGAGAGCGTCTGGTTTAACATTGCGAGAGCCAGGCCGATAGGTAATGGTAAGATTAAATCTAGCGAAAAATAAGGCCCACCTGGCCTGCCTGGCATTCAGCCTGTGGGCCGACCGAACTTTTTATGGTCGGTCCACACAATTATAGGCTGGGCCGCTCCCTCCAACCAGTGTCTCCACTCCTCCAGGGCCAACTTAATGGCCAACAGCTCCCTATCTCCTACGTTGTAATTCCTCTCGGCAGGCGTGAGCCGCCGGGAGAAATATGCGCATGGATGGAGCTTCTGATCTGAGGCTGCACGCTGCAACAAAACAGTGCCCAACCCCGAATCAGAAGCATCCACCTCTAAGATAAACTGGAGCTGAGGGTTGACCGGGGCAAAGATTGGTGCATTAGAGAACAAGCCCTTCAATTTGTGAAAGGCCTGCTCTTCTGCCTCAGACCACTTAAAGGGCACCTTTACCGAGGTCAGCTGGGTCAGAGGCTGTGCTACCCCACTATAGTTTCCAATGAAATGGCGATAAAAATCCGCAAACCCCAAGAAATGTTGAAGCTCCTTGCGGGAGTGGGGTGTAGGCCAATTTAGCACAGCCTCCACCTTGGCCGGATCAGCCCTCAGCTCCCCTCAGCCACGATAAAGCCCAGAAAAGAAGTGGACTGAGTAGAAAACTCGTACTTCTCGGCTTTAACGTAGAGCCAGTTTTCCAGGACCCATTGCAAATCGGCCCTGACTTGGACTGTGTGTTCATCTGGCGTGCGTGAAAAAATCAAAATGTCGTCGAGATATACGAAAACAAATTGATTGACCATGTTGCAGAGGACATCATTAATCATGCGTTAGAAGATGGCAGGGGCATTAGTGAGCCCGAATGGCATCACCAGATATTTGAACTGCCCTAGATGTGCTTTAAAAGCCGTCTTCCACTTGTCCTCTTCGCGAATGCGAACCAGATGATAAGCGTTCCGTAAGTCCAACATAGTGAATGCCCACACAGGCTGAAGGAGCTCAAACGTGGAATTTATCAGAGGCAGAGGGTATTTATCCTTAACCGTTATGGCATTAAGTTCACAATACTCAATACACGGGCGTAAGGAACCGTCCTTTTTCCAGACAAAAAAGAACCCTGCCCCAAGTGGGGCCGATGAAGGCCAAATAAGGCCGGCGTTCAAAGAATCTTTGATATACTATAGCTCTCCATTGCCTCCCTCTCGGGCCCAGAAATACTGTTGAGCCGGCTGGATGGCAGCCAAGTGGCCAGGAGATGGTCTATAGCACAATCATAAGAGCGATGCGGAGGTAAAGATAGCACCCTAGATTTGCTAAAGACCTCTCCGAGACATGATAAATCTCGGACACCAGGCTGAGGTCCTGTGGCTCTGCTGGAGGGGAGGAGATGGACAGCCTTGGTGAACACTTGGCCGAACTGAGACAAGATGCCAAACATTACGGGCTCCAGGAAGAGATGGAATTATTGGCCCAATTAATAATACGGTTATGCTTCCGGAGCCACGGATAACCAAGAACCACCGGGTGACCAGATTAAGGGAGAATATATAGAACGAAATGGCCTCCCGGTGGTTTCCGGAAAGAAGGACGGACACCAGTTGGGTTTTTTCAGAGATGGTGGCAACCCTTTCACCCGATAAAGTAGTGACTTTTAGGGACATGGGCAATTTAATCGTGCCTACATCCCGCACGAGACATGCTGAGATAAAATTCTCCTCCGCCCCTGAGTCAATCAAAGCATTAGCTCTCCTCTCGACCCCCGGCAACTGAATAAGGGCCGAAATGGAGGAGTTACCGGGGGGATTGTTGGATTTCACGCCTGTCAGATCCCCCATGGCTGCTGACAGGCTGCATCTTTTGGCTTCAGCTGGCAACCCTGAAGGGTGTGCTTGAGAGAGCCACAGTACATGCTGGCGCCGATTCTCCTTTGCCTCTGGCATTCCTCCGGAGTCAAACGGACCTGGTTGAACGCCATTGGCTCAGAAGAAGAACTGGCTTCAGCTGTGTCACAAGCCGAAGGGGATGCACACGCACCGGGCAGACGAGAGGAGACTTTGCGCTCCCTGGCGCTCTTGCAATAACGATTGTCAAGACTGACAGCTTGGTCAATTGAATTATCCTAGGAGGAGGGAGCCGCATGAACCACTAGGTTGTCCCGGAGGTGTTCGTTTAAACCCTCAAGGAAGACGCTTTGTAACGAAACGTCATTCCATCCCGAGACCTGAAACTCCACAGATTAGTCGGCAGCTGACCGGCAACCCTGACGGAGTGACAATAACCGGATCATGATATTTGCTTTTTTGTCCCCACGACAAAGGAAAAATAATCTGTCCATTTCCACATAAACAAAGGAGCTTCATTTTTTCCCAGCAGGAGCAAGCTCCATTTGTGGCTGCTGGCTACAGCAGTGAACAGGCTCTTGACTGCACTCTTGTCATCTCCTCAGGAAGGAAAGTAGCTATTGGCTGTCCTAAAAGTCACTAGAAAACACTAAATGACATTGTTTCTTAATTTGCATAATTGGTCATTTGCATGTAATTGTAATGGGTGCTGTGGGAGAAAAGAATAATGTCGTGTGAGAGACAAAATGTGAGTAAAAAACACTTTAAATATCTTTAGAATTGCAAAGTAACTTTCTTTTCTTAATTCTTGGTTTGTTTGTTTTAATTTGGCATTTAAATAGGCCATCACTTCTGTATCATCTCTAATAAACAGCTACAACCAGCCTTTGAATTCAGGGTTTGATTCCCACTCCTTTCCGTATTTTTGAGCATACAGTTTAGACTGCGACATGACGAGCTAGCTGCTAGATGTTTACCTTATGTCACAGACACACACACACACACACACACACAAACACACACACACACACACACACACACACACACACACACACACACACACACAGAGTGGACAAAGTGAGTAGGTGACTGAGGCTGTTAGTCAAATGTAGTGATTTATTAGTGTGACACTGACAGTGAAGAGACATTTACATCAGTGGGGGGTGCAATTCATTTGCAGTCTGGATGTGAGTGGCATGGGCATGGGTCTCCTCTCTGACTGCAACTAACTGCTACACGAGGCTGCTGTGAGACTGACCATCTGTGAGTGCTTTGGGATGGGGAGAAGCTCATGGTAGCACCTGCTGCTTGCTGAGGATAGTAACTGCAGAGCTATAGCGCTTTCACGTCAGCAGCCACTGTGACTATTGATTTTCCAAAGTTACTAGCCACTCAGCCTTTTCACTAGCCACAATTTTGTAGTTGGAAAATTATGTTTAATACGATCAAATTTGATTATCGCATGCTAAAAGGTAGTTGAATTAAGTATACTGTCATAAATGGCCCCATAGAAGCAGACAGACAGACCCACATGCTGAACTGCGAGTTGTGAGATTTATTGAAAAAACAGCAAAACATAAAGTCCAAACAAAGTGCACAACACAAAAATCCAAAAACAGATAATAAGGAAAACTTACAGGCAGGAACAAATTTGTGATAAACTCACCAGAGCAGGGGGAGGGCTCTGGTGGCGAGGAGGAACTCAGAAGAACTTACTCAGGCTTACTCAAGACAGTGGCAATTATGAAAAAGAAAATACTGCCCTTAAATAGGATCCAAAACAAATACACAAGTAGCGACAAGTGTGGGGTCACATGAGCAGGCAAAAGGTAACAATGATTAATGATTTGGATCAGCTGCGAGCGATGAGAGGAGAGCGAGGGGAGCTGACAGCTGACAGGGCAACACCCACATGGAGCACAACAATGGAAACACCACTTGACAGCTGTCAACCCAGAGAAAGAACACAACAGTCTGAAATACAAAGAAAAAAAATCAACAAATGTAGACAGAGAAATAAATACAACCTAATACAAAATGAGAGTAACAAAACCATAACATAAACAGGAAAATAAGAACCAAAATGAAAATACAGAAACCAAAAGAACAAAATACAACAAGTATATAAATACAGAGAAAAAGCCACGAGACTGAGTATGGCGGAAACCTCCAGTGCTCAGCTTGTGACATATATACAACCTTTTTAATTAGATTAGATTAGATTCAACTTTATTGTCATTACACATGTATGAATACAAGGTAACGAAACACAGTTTAGCATCCAATCAGAAGTGCAAAGGACAGCAGTGCAGTATATACGGTAATTAACAGTATGTGCAATTTAAGCAAATATATGCAAATATATGCAGCAGTGCAGAAAGTTAAGAGTACTGTTATGTGCAAATAATGTACAATAAGTTAGATGGGCAGTTATGTACAGGTGAGGATGGTAAGAGATGATGGTAAGAGAGTCAGCGGGGAACTAAGTTCAATAACGTGACAGCTGTTGGAAAGAAATTGTTCCTAAACCTGCTGGTTCTAGTCCGAAGGCTTCTGAAACGCCTTCTGGAGGGGAGAAGCTGGAACAGTCCATGAGCAGGATGGTTGGAGTCCCTAAGAATGCTGCGTGCCCGGCGCAGACATCTTTTCCTGTAGACGTCCTCTATAACTGGAAGTGGAGTCCCTGTGATGCGTTGGGCAGTTTTCACCACCCGCTGCAGCGCCTTACGGTCAGCGACAGAGCAGCTCCTATACCAGACTGTGACACAGTTGGTCAGGGTGCTCTCTATCACGCAGCGGTAGAAGTTGCCCAGGATGTCAGTTGACAGATGGTTCTTATTCAGTGTCCTCAAGAAGAAGAGGCAATAATGCAATGACCCTTGTGCATACATAAAAATAGCAACAGAAACACTGTCTGTTTAAGCAGTTATTAACAGCAGTAAATACTATAAAACAGTTGAGAAAAATATTTGCAATGTGAGAGTGAAGTACAGGTAGATTTGGGGCCTGTCCCAGTTCTACTTTCTACCCTTGGCCCTTGAAATCAAGGGCCCCTTGTTTTCATCAGAAAAAAGAAGAAAAAGAAAACTGATGAGAAAAAAGGTCTCATCTTACAGAGAAAAATGTCTCAGATTTACACAAACTATTCTAATCAGTAGTAAGTCAGAAATTTACTACAACTAAAGCTATAAATTTACAGAGAAAATCTTGGACCCCCTGGTGGACCGGTGTTGGCCCACGAGCCATATGTTTGACACCCCTGGACCAGCCCTTTAAAAATACATATTTAGAGGATTTACTTCCACGAAATAGTTGCTTATCACAACAGCATGTAAATAAATAAGATAAAACAAAATAGAAAGCACAGATAAACAAAAGTTCACCTTAGAAGAAGCATCATTTTTTCTTTACAGCAACAAATCACAGTCACTTTTTCTCTGTGCAGTAACGAAACTTACTTTTTCACAATTGTGGACATTAAATGTGAGATTCTTGCTCTGAAAATACTCATGTTTAAACACAGATGTAGGAACTGATATTGGGGGCTACTCACCGCTTGGACAACAGGCGATCAGAGCTCGATATGAGAAGTTGCCACCACCATGGCATTTCTTCCCGCTGTGTTGCAGTGTGAACTGGGGCAGGACAGGAAACTGACCCGTGGAGGAGACTGAGGGCTGCGTCACCTACGTAGGGTCAGTTTGTATTTATTTGTGCTAAAAATATCTATCCATATTAATAAAACGAGTAACGCGAGTAACGCATCTGATTAAATTTTAGTACTGCATTAAATAACTGTAACGCATGACTGAATTTTTAAACAGTAATTTTGTTACACAGCACATCACTGCAAACGTAGTATGTGTTACAGTAACGTGTTACTCCCAACACTTCTTATAACTGCCATCAAGCGTGCTGACGCAAGACGTAAACAGAACTCGGCATGTGGTAACCATGGCAACCTTAAAGCGGCATTGACGCAGCAATGCCAAACATCACATTCCCTCCTTCTCCCCAAGCATTCATGGATGATAAATGGTAAATGGTGTTCACTTAAGGTGCGTTCACACCAAATGCGAACGGGCAAATTTTTTGAGCGGCACAATTACATTATAACTCAATGTAAACATGCGAATAGACATTAATTCCCCTTCTGAGTGAGATGCAGACAGGCGAAGTTGCCTTTATAGCTTCTGCAGCTGTGTTCAACCTGCTGTGGAAATTCCCCAAATAACATCATGCTTAGCTTTACATTATCCAACGGAAGGCTCACCTGAAAAAGTTGTCCCTGCCTCCAAAACTTCACAAGATGATGGGTGTTTCTGTTGCTAGCTTGCTAGCCTTGTTTAGCATGTCCGTGCCAGGACTCTATGGGTAAATAACTCCGACATTCCGATTCAGCTGAGGAACTCCCGATCCTCCTCTTTCCAGGTGAGTGGCAGTCTCATTTTCAAACTAGTTTACTCTGCAATGGCGATACTTTTACTCTGGTGACGGCAGAATCTCAAAGCTAGGATATTACTTCAGACGCAAATGCGCAAATGTGCAATTCCATGTGTACTTGCCTCTTTCCATTCACTTTGTATGGATTTGCGTCACCTGTTCGCGTTTGGTCTGAACGCATCTTTATATAGCGCATTTTCTCATCTCTAGATTACCAAAGCGCTTTACAGATCCTGCTATCCACCCATTCACACACACATTCACACACTGATGGTGGCAGAGCTGCCATTCACTGGTGCTGGCCATGATGATACTCAGTGTCAAAGTCCTGCAAGTGCCTGGGCCGTATGTGTGCACGGGTTGAATGAGGCTCACGTAGGGCACTGGCCTCAGGGTTTTGATCCAGGGCTTCTGGTGGGGTGGGGGCCAGTGGCGCATCACTTTGTGGGGGGACTGGAGCTGATGAGGGGTCTGGCAGCAGGGCTGGTGAAGCTGTTGTGGGGACCATACTCTGGACTGGACCAGATGGAGGGGAAGCCAGTACCTTGGAAAGATGGCTGGCATGCCGGTGAGTGCAATCCATGAGTCAGAAGGTAGCGGGGCCAAGTCGCTGGCTGACCTGCACTGGCTCAGACCAGAATGAGAGCACCTTGTTACCTGGTGGGGTCGCCAGATCCTGACCCAGTCATAAACAGCGATGATGGAAGGCCTTGCTTGACGCTTCTGGTCGAACCGGTTTTTCATCTGGTGCTGGCATGCGCTGACCCTTGCTTGGAGTGGGTGTACTGGAATGTTAGTCAGGGTGGGCCAGAGTCTGTCTAGTGGCAGCTGGAGCTCCCGTCCCAGCATGAGGGAGGCCGGAGAGACCCCGGTGGTGGTGTGAGGGGTGGTGCGATAGTGCAGCAGTGTCTGGAGAAGGCTGGAGTTGAACGTACACCCTTCTGCATGGTGATTCAGTTTTTTAGTGACTGGTTCAGCTGCTCGACACCCTCTCTTCTGGCTCCTGCAAGTTTTCAGAGCCGTTTGATGTTTATTCAAGTTAATGATTTAATTTTTTACATGATATTCACTGTTTGTGGTGTTATTTGGTGTGGTGGAATGAAAATAGTTCAGAATGTTAAAAAAAAAAAACAACTTTAGAAACCAGAAGTAGTACGTTCTGTTTTCTGTTGTTGTTTCTGTTGGTTACTCAGAAGAATGCTTCTCTGTTCACTATGCTGAGCACAGCCTGTAAGTTAAAACATGTCCATATTGCTCTTGTGTGCACTCCCAACATTATTTTGATCAAGTGCTTGAAATACTAATCTTTGATTTTAGCGAGTATAAACATGCTAACATTAGCATGTTAACCGCTAACATGCTAACTGCCAGCTTAGTTCACTAGCTTAGTTTGCTAGCATTAGCCTAATAGCTTAGTAGCCATTCTCTTGTCAACACTGAATTGTCACATGAGCACAAGTGAATGTTGTGTAATTTAGTACACATTTTGCTTGTTATTTATGCAACCTTTGTCTCTGTTGCAGTTTTCACTCTGTCTACTGGCCATCAATAAAGTTTGCAGAAGAGAACTACACTGGTGTCATCAATGGAGGAGTAAGCTATCTGCATAACTGCATCTGGGGAAGCAGTGTGGGCAGAATAGTGAAAAAAGCTGCTCAAATTATCATACAGAGGCTCAAAACAGCACCGCGTCAGAGACGTGTGCAGCAGCAAAATGCACCCCAGCAGCATACATACATCTAGCCAACGTTGGCCCAATGTATTCAAATTACATTGGGAAAACGTCTTATGCAAAGCATTTGCACATTGGCAAGATGCCTATGCGGGACCTGGCATTAGATCACACGGTTTGTCGACGTTCTGGCAACACATCGGGAAACACGCTGGGCACACACCAGCATTAGGTCAGAAATGATTATCAGCCAACATCGAGACAACATCTAAAAGACAGGATCTAGCTCGTCAGCAGGTTTTATTTAGGTCAGACATTTAAAACTACTCTTAAAGGTGTAAAAATTACATGTTGTCCAGAATACCAGATAGTGATCTACGGAGGTGGGTGCACGCTTGTGCGAGTGCGCAGCAGTGCTGTCAGTGATTAGAAAATGTACACACTTAAAATTTACACACCACCTGTCACTATTTTGTCTCAGGGTGAACCTACCAGTGTTGACGGTCCCAATGGTTATCCACCGCCATTTTCCTTTTCTAGCAGGACTGGTAGTTTTAGGGCTCCTCCCGTGGAGCTGGTCACATATTCTTCCTTGAAAAGAGCTCAGCCGGGCGGATTCAGTTAGAATGGATCTGTTTCTGTTATGTGCTTTTATTGTGAAACAATCTCACAATTTGTTAATTAAAAAAAATGTAAAAAAAGTTCAAATGAAGACAAAGACAATGAGAAGAGAAAGACTTCTGTTTTAAGGATGCTTTCAACTCTTTCTCTACAGGGTAACTGCTATCGTATTGCCTGATGTTGTTAATGGGACATTAAGCAAATATTAAATTAAGATATGCACAACAGACTGTCTATCACTGTGTCATATATTTTCATCTTGATAGTTTATCGGTGCAGGCATAACATTTAGCTGAGCGGGAGAAGTAAGGGTTTTTTTTTTTTTTAATTTTCTCTCTGCTGTAATTATTTGTAATTAGCTTCATTTGCACTTAAAATGATTGTTTAAAACTATATTAATTAAAAAGTTGTTTAGTATTACTTTTGTCTTACTCCAAAATAAATAAAAACGAATAGTAGGGACAAAGGTTATCATTAGACAACCACTCCACTAGTTATCAAATTAAATGTTTTAAATCCCAAAGAACAGGTGAAGGGTAATGATATTATATTAATAGATATGAATAAGGAGCATTTTGAGGAAACACAAAATAAGTAAGTAGCTTTTACTAAATTAATCTAAACTGTAGTCTATAGTTTATTAAAATATCAGGAACTAAAGCTGTGTGATCACTTTGGAAAGTAAGAGATGGATGATATTTTTCAGATTTGAAAAATTTATGAAAGTGCTGATAATTAAAAATTATACAAAAACTTATAGTCATATTCAGATATAGCCTTGACTTTTCAGCAAAGGTTTTTTTTTATATATATACTGTATATACAGTATACCCCCAACTTGCTTTGCTTACTACTCCTGCGGGGTGAGGGCTGGGTGGCCTTCACCATGCGTAGAGTCAATCAGGTTAACCACTGCGTGCCATCATTGACGGTTTTGGGCCAGCTCCTCTGCGTTGTCAACAATTGAGCCATCTGGTGCATGGTTTGCCTCGAGGTCTTTTCCACTCTGAGTCCCTGGGGTCGAACATGCCGATGGCTTTTGTCGGATGTTCTGGGGGGAGACTCAGGACATGGCCAAACCAGCAGATACGCTGCTGTGTAATAAGGTGGGATGCTGCAGGCTGATGTGTGCGGGCTCAGAGCGCGTCATTTGAAGTGCCCTGGGGCCACCTGATGTTCTCGATGGTTCTGAGGGCCTGACTCTCAAACCCATCCACTCTCAAGGCCAGAGTCTTATTTACTGGCCATGTCTCTGACCCATAGAGTAGGATGGAGAGGACTGACGCATTGTATATGCGGAGCTTCATCTTATGGGAGACTGAACGATGGCGCCAAAGAGGTTTCCATAGTGGCTGCAGGGCTGATGCAGCTAGGCCCCATCTGCAGTTGATCTCATGTCCTTGTTGTTGGTCACTGTGGAGCCCACGTACACAAACTTGACGGCATCATTCCCGAGCTGTAATGGGGTGGGTCCAGTCCGTCCCCCACATGCATTAACTTACTCTTTGTCCAGAAGGCCCTGCTTCACTGCCTCTTTGCGATAGACAACTAGAGGGTCTCTCAGCTGACTGTAACAGGATGGTATCATCAGCATATTCAAGGTCAGCCAGATGGTAGTTGCCAAACTGCATGCCAGGGACCTGCTCGCAGACCTTGGTCATCAGATAGTCTATGACACAATTGAAGAGATCAGGAGCTGCCACACAACCTTGTCGGACCCCGCTGTTAATGAGGAACCAGCCGGACTCCTTTCCATTCACACGGACACAGCTCTCCAAGCTGCTGTAGAGCCGCTTAAATGGGGCTATGATCTTGGGTGGGGCTCTGAGGGTCTGCAGGATTCTCCAAAGAGAAGCGTGGTCCACGGTGTCGAAGGCAGCCTTAAGGCTATATAGAGATGGCGGTCCTTGCAGAATTCATAAGCCTTCTCTATTAATAGGCAAACAGCAGAGATGTGGTCTGAGGTTGAGCAGTTGGGCATAAAGCCTGCCTGCTGAGGGCGACGGCCGCCTCTGATGGCTGGAAGGGCACGACTGAGGAGGATCCTGGTGAAAAGCTTACCAGGAACGGACAAAAGGATGATGTCTCTGATTGCTGCAGACAATTTTGTCACCCTTTCCCTTCCAGAAGGGGAGGATGATGCCCCTGGTCCAGTCACTAGGGAGCTGGACCAGGGGCAGCACGGTGGTGCAGTGGTTAGCACTGTTGCCTTACAGCTAGAAGGTTCCTGGTTTGAATCCCCAGGCTGGCAGGGGTTGGAACCTTTCTGTGTGGAGTTTGCATGTTCTCCCTGTGCTGCATGGGTTTACTCCGGGGGCTCTGGTTTCCTCCCACAATCCAAAGACATGCATGTTAGGTTAATTGGCTGTTCTAAATTGTCCCTAGATATCTGTTTCCTATAGGCCCTTAGAATAGAGGGTTAGTACTAGTGAAAGCACTTTGAGTGGTCTTTGTGACTAGAAAAGCGCTATATAAGTGCAGGTTAGTTAGTTAGCTGCTCTGTCATCCAAAATTGATTGATGATGAGGGTGAGCCACTGGATTGTGCAATTTCCACCCATCTTCAGCATTTTGGCGGTTATAGCACAAATTCCAGGGGCTTTCCTATTGTTTATCTTGGTCAGGGCAGCCGTGACTTCTTCGGGAATGACTAGTTGAGTCCTGCAGGAATCACAGGCATCAGCAGTGGCTAAGAGATCGGGGTCAACGAGAACAGGAGGATGATGCAGAAGGTGACTGAAGTGCTCTTTTCAACATTCGAGGCAGTCTGTCTCAATGGTGATGAGACTGCCATTTATGCCCTTCACCTGGGCTGTCATTGTGTGTGAGCCATTGCGTGCTTGACGGAGCATACTGAACATGTGGCTCATGTTGTTTCTGGCCGCTGACTCCAGGCGCTCGGCTTCTTCCAACCAGTACCTCTTTGTCTGCCGATGGCCACATTGCACAGATGGTTTAATCTGCGGTACTCCGTCAGGTTGCCTTGGAGGTGGGCGTCTCGGCGACGGTTGATGATGTCCACAGTCCGCCTAGAGATCCAAGGTTGTTTTGGGGAAGACTGTGAACATCCCAGGGCATTGAGGGAAGACTTTATGTTTTTCTTGAAAATTTCCCAGTCGCTCACTCTGTCCGTGGCCAGGGCACTGAAGCGGTTATTGATAGAACATCAGAACTCAGTGGCGATGTTAGGATCGTGGAGCTGGGAGGAGTCCATATGGGACTGATACTTGATTCCCCCCAACACAAACAATACTCAAACCTTTCAGAAACAGGATGGCTAGTTTTTTTTTTTTTTTTAAACCCATCTGTTTTAATGGAAAGCAAGGGAGAATCAGAATCACCTTTGCAGACAAACAAAATGAAATGAGGATATTCAAAGTCTCTGAGCCAGAAGAAACACTGTAAAAAGGTACTTAAGAGTAAAGGGGTAACACCAGCAATCTCATGAAACATATAAATACAACATTCTATAAATCTGAGGGAGTGTTGTGTGTCATGTTTTATGTTTTTGCACCAAATTATGGAGAGTCTCAACAAGCAGATAAACCAATAAGCAGTATTTGACATGATTTCCAGAAACACCTAGAAACAGACACAGGCTCAACAACAATAATGATCTTTTATTGAATGAAAGTGAGGTGTGTGCGTGCAAATGGTGTTGTGTATATGTTGTGTAGTGGGAGCAGGAGCGTGAATGACAGGACAGATCTGGCAACCCTGGAATGACAGCAGAGACAGGAGAATTAGACTCAGGCTGGCAAGTAATGATGTTAATAGAGGTTTTACTGTCTTACGGCAGCGAAGAGTTGATCCGGCTCCGAAGAGGAGATCTCCCAATACCGGTCCAGCGTCCCGTTGTGATGCCGTAATGCAGGTGCAGAATATTCACAGTGCAGCTTGGGTGAAGGATGCGTGACATGTGCTCCAGCTCACCAGTTTGCGAGGGGTGAATGTCGCTGTACATAGCCGAAGTCTGGTCCGCCGCCAGGAGGAAGGAGAGGTCCGCCTGGAGGGTGGTCCACCTGTGCACAGGGAACAAGGGGAAGAAAGGCAGACGCAGGAAATAGCACTGAGAAGGCTTACGTAGTGTTGGGGAGATGGAACTCCTGTGCGATGAGGGCAGATGATTAGAGATGAATTCTCTAAGCGTAGTGAAGTGGAGGAAGACTCTCAGGAGGAGTTCTTCTTGGGAGAAAGCGTAGACGTCTCCATGCTGCCTTCTGGGCAGCATTCCTTATAAAGGGTGCTTGATGAGGGAAAGCAGGTGTGCCCGCAGCTGTAAAAGATAATCAGGGCAAGGCACACACAGCGTGGATCACCACAGTATTGGTATGGTACCAATAGTGGTATTGATAAAATCCTAACAATACCCATCCCTACTCACTGAACAATGTAATGTAATTACATTAATGTAATTAACGTAATGTAGTTAATTAAGGGTTGTGACACATCCCCTCATCTGATGAGAATATGAATCACAAAGTAGCCAGAGGAATTAGTCTTTTTCACGAGAGAAAAAAGTTCATATTTAAGTTCTTTTAGTTGTCAGTTTTGAGAAAGAAGTTTTATGGTAAATATTTATGAAATCAGGACAGACAAAGACAGAAAACAAAATTATCATTGGTGTGGCTTTTACTCTATGGACAAGAGTGATAAACAGCAAAGGTCTATGCTGAAGTTTCATTTTTCTGCTCAGCTGGTAATGTGTATCACCAATTTAACCCCTTGCACTCTGGTCAATTTCCCTAAAAACGCCAAAAAATAATGTGCCCAAAGTAAATCAAAAGCTGTTCTTCAACCCTTTGCAGCATCTTCATGGGGTTGGTCTCATTTAAAAGAAAACACTTTGAATTTTTTGGCAAAACAGTCATAATCTCTCTAAGTGCTCCTGCCACTGAGTAACAGTCATCTAAACATAGTGAACTTGAAGAAAATAAATTTCGCCTGGGTGTTTCTTTGGATACAAATGCTTGCAAATAACACACAGCTTCAGATCCGGGCTGGAAAATGCAACAGAAATGTAGAACCAAGTGTTATCCAGCTGAGGTCAAAATTTTGTAACAATACCACAAAAAATGAATATATTACACAGCTTTGTTCTCAGGTAGTTCCCAGGCGTTTTTGAACTGTGCCAAATTGTGCCAAATGGCACAGTTTGGAAAAACATCTGTAACTTTTGAATGATTCAATATAGAAGCTTGATCTTGGGCTCAGGGCTGTGTGTGTGTGTGGGGGGGGGGGTTGTCCCCCCCCCGCTACAGAGGACGGACATCGCCCGTTGCGCCGCGGTCACGGTGCGCCGCAGTCTACGACGCACAGCTGTAATTTACCAATCGGTCAAAAGTCATTTTTGATTACAATTTTCAGGGATAAAGAATAATTTAGCTTATAACACTTACCTGTTCACAACAGCAGCGTAGCTGGCGAACTTCTCTTCCTCATTGTCAGACGAACAGTCCGCTTGTTATGGACTCGTGGTTCTGGTCTCGTGACCCGGTCCAACCATAATTCCATTATTGCGGTTTTGCGCTTCCATGATTGCGGTTTTGGCGAACGATTTTTCAAAACAAATAACAACAGTAATAAGAAAAAAAGACTGGCGAACGCCTGTGTGTCACCCAGCCTTACACAAAACAGCTTTCGAACTTCTGTGCTTCAATTGGCTGGCTGTATTGGCAGCCGTTGGTAGGCAGGTCCTTCTTGCTAGGTTTTCAGTCACTGGTTCTTCAAGGTTTCAGAAACTCAATTCAAGGCTCTTATTAGTCGAATGAGAGGTCAATCACATCTAAACCAATCAAAGCACTCCTTTGGCTTTCTGTTCGCGGCTGTGTCTGTAGTGGAAGAACGGAAATGCAGGTGGGGTTTTTTTTCAGTGCCTCCTAGGACACACAGTGTGCGTACTCGGACGCCCTCGTGCGTCCTAGGACGCAGAGACGTGCCCGCCCGCGGTACACAGAAGTGCAACAGGTTAAATGCAATTTGATGTTAGATAGTTATAGTTAGAATGGCCACAGCATAAATATTTCTACAAGTTTTTTTTTATTACACAACAGTTTGTGAAGGGGTGAAATAGTCACATTTATTTATTAATAGAATATAACACACCTAGCTCCTCAAAAACCAAACAAACAAAAATACATACTAATATTTGAATGTGTCTGGGCTTTCCTTAGCTTTGATTAAAACAGGCAATCACCATGTCATGAGCTTATGCAATGCTACAATGAGGAATGCAAGATAATATTGGCACATTAAATTAAAATTAAATTACCCTTTATTGTCATTCAACTGTACAACCAATCATGTACAGTAGAACGAGATTGTGCTTTACCTATCTACTGTGTTAATCACACACACCAAGTGTAGAATCAGAGGGCCGCTGCCATGCAAGGCGCCGCCACAAATTTCCCTCCTCCATTCCATTATTGCTGAGCACCAAGCTGGACGGCAGGAAGTTCCACTTTTATATGGTCTTCGGCATGACTCAGCCGGGAATTGAACCCCTGCCTCCCGGGTGTGGGGCGGATGCTCTACCAACTGAGCCACCACTCCGGTCAGTGGTGCTAATAAATCATTTAAAATTATCACATCTGCAAAAAAATCATGATATTTCCAACCCATAAAATATGATGGTGTTACACTTTTCCCGTGGTATAAGGGAATAACATCATCATATTGGGTGGTGTAACACGACAAATATGCTTGCCTCCACACAGCCATGCAAGGATTGCAGAAACACAACAAGGAATCCACCAAGCCCAAACAAGAGCAAGACACAATGGCAAAGGCAAAAAAAAAAAAACTTTAGCAGCAGCCTCCCCTACAGTGTCCATCGGTGTAAGGATTACAGCCAGCAGATCTTCGTCTTTTGGAGGCAGCACTAGCCTTGCTGTTAATTTTGTTACAACCTACATTCAAGAACGGTGATGGGTGGTGAAGCTGGTAGCTCAGCCAGTGGAGTGAAGAAGCTGGATAACTCCAGATCGGTGAAATCGTCGTGGGAATCAAAAAGGGGAAGGTAACATATTTCCTTCCCTTTAACCACCTAGGCCAAGTTAGAACATCTGCGAGATGGGTCAGCTGAGTGTTGTATGCTAGCCTAGTTGGTATGCTAGTCGCCTCAAGTCATCCTAGCGAGGACAGTTGGGAGTTGAGAGTGTCCTGAAGCTGAAGGAGACCTGAGATGAAGTGCTCAGTGTAGGCTAACTCACTCCTTATCTCAGGAACATGCACAGAGGTTCAGGTTCAGCAGTCTGTTGAGAAAGTTTCTTTTCATCAGCTCACAACAAAGCAAAAATAAATAAATAAATAAATAAATCAAGATCTTTTCTCCACACTGAGACAAGATTGTGAAAGGCAGCCAAGGTTTAAAATATTCATGATGAAAAAAAAAATAGGACAGTAAAACCCAGGCTTCTATGCTGGTGCTGGTAGTTGTCATATTTTCCTTGAGGAATGTGTCTTTATATTGCAGTTAATCACCACTATAAGACAGAAATGTACAGTGCCGGGAAAAAGTATCTGCCCCCTTTCTGATTTCTTATAATTTTCGTATATTTGTCAGTTAAATGTTTCAGATCATCAAACAAATTTTAATATTAGACAAAGATTACCAAATACAAAATGTAGTTATTCCTATCCAAATCCTCCTGGCCCTATGTGGAAACATAATTGCCCCACCTTGTTACATCATGAATTAACTGTGACTTACCACATGTTTTGGAAAGCTGAGTTCAATATGGATTCAGTCAAGAAATCACTTAAACAGAACCTGTCTGACAAACTGAAGCAGGTTAAAAGATCTCAAAAAGCAACACATCATGCTGCAATCTAAAGAAATTCAAGAACAGAGGAGAAACAAAAACCCAGAACAACATCTGAAAAACTGCAGCCTCACTTGCCTCAGTTTGGACATTGGTCCATGATTCAACAGTGAGAAAGACATGGGCAAAAATGGCATCCATGGTGGAGTTCCAAGGCAAAAATCACTGCTGACCAAAAAGAACACAAAGGTTTGTCTCACATTTGACAAAAAAAAAAAACAACAACAAAAAAACAGCTTGATGACCCCCAAGACTTTTGAGAAAATATTCTGTGGACTGATGAGACAAAAACTGAACTTTTTGGAAGGTGTACGTCCCATTACATCTGTCATAAAACTATCATAAGTTTTCATAAAAACAACATTATACCAACAGTCAACCACAAGGGCGGACTTAAAAATCTGATGACACGTTTTTGACCTTTTTTAGCATATTGTGTAAACCCAGAAGTCATTGTCAATGATCAATATAATATTTACAACTGCACCTGCATAAACTAGTTATCATAAAAAAACAGCAGCCGCTGACTGGACTGTGGAGCCACCCACTGAATTAAGGGCGGCACCCCCATGACGTAATCGACAGAACAGACTCAGGTCTTGTTGACTGGAATGACAGCAGCTTTGTGGCTCACAGTTTCTTTGGTTTCTTGTTTTAATTTTACGGCTATGCCTTTGCGTTGTGTCGCAGGCTTAGATAAAGCGTGTGATTTGTGAAACACCACATCACACGCTTCAGCTCCAATTGTCTGAGCCTGCGCTTTTATGCAGGAGGAGTGCCAGGAGGGGAAGGATTAATGGATTTGCGCGCAGCTTTGACCTACTTTCTCTGATCGCACGCCGGTCCAGGCACGTCCCCTCAATCATTATCAGCAGGTGATTCCCACTCCCACTGATCATGTTTCCCGGTCCTCGCCCAGGTGCTTGTCATCACACCATCACCAGCAGTGCGTTAATGGCAAACGGCCACCAAAATATACACGCACTGCTAGTCAATAGTATTGTCATCTGTGCTGTTAGTCTGCCAGTATGTTCAGCACGCTCACGACGTGTTAGCTACTCCACACAGCCGTGGTTCTCGTGCGTCCTTGAAGCGATGACTGCTCTGGTGCGCAACCGTGGTTAATATGTCTCCTTTCCATGTTCGCTGAGCGATGTCGGCCCCGAACGCCTACTGTTTGTGTTTCTGTGTATTTTTGTAAGTCTTCACCTTTTTGGAATTGTCTGTTGTTCTATATTAAATGTACTGTGGTGAATTCTGCGCTTAAATCCTCGTTATCTCATGTGCCCTCTCCCTGCCCTGCATAAGAGCCCATGGAGAGGGATGATTTACACATAAATAAAGAGGATTTACACGAGGATTTAAGCGTAGTATTCACCACAGCACATTTAATATAGAACCACAGACAATTCCCAAAAAGGTGAAGACTTACAAAAATACACAGAAACACAAACAGTAAGCGTTCGGGACCGACATCGCTCAGCAAACATGGTGAGGAGACGTGTTAACCAAGGTTGCGCACCAGAGCCGACATCGCTACAAGGGGCACAACAGAACCACGGCTGTGTTGAGTGACTGACACGTCGTGATAGAGTTGGCAATATTGGCTGGCTGACAACATGGCAGATGATGCACACAAAACATGAACAGCTGACTGTCACTGAGTCTGACTCACTATGCACAATGCCCACTTGGCACGGCTCAAACCTATACGGTTTGATGCCCCCAGATTCTTCATTGTCATCCCATTCTTCAGAACTATAATCGTCTGAAGATTGGACAACACAAACCAATTCCAAACTACATGTGCTTGAACCATGCTCAATGTTTTCAACCGCTTCCATCCTGTGTGCACAAAGGGCAGTCAAGCGCTGTGTTGTATTGATGACGTTACAACATGGCCGGGGGTTTTTCCAGCCGCTGACGCAATGGGTGACATGGCGCTCATGAAAACGTCGGATATTCGTGTAAAAAAAAAAGCCTGTTTCACTTAGAACTGCACAGACAAACAGATTTCGTCATATTGTATTATGTGTTGAAAAATTAGAGGAAGTCAAGAACGTGTCATCAGACCTTTAATCCATTTAGAGCCCAAGGCAAAGACAGAAATGGGCCCCTACTTTTTCTTTTTTCTACACTTTCTTTTCACGCCTTATTGAAATCCTCCCTGAAGCTTATTGTCCTCAGAAGTCTTCAAATGATGATCTCATTTAGGCATCAGGAAATACATCTATAGAAAAACAAAGAAGACTGAATGTAGACTCTTTTCTATTATTAAAAAAAACAACAACAACAACAATTCACGTGGAAGATGTATTGCTTGTTCACACTTACCAGTCCCTCCAGGATTTCACAATATTGCGATTGCACTTCCATCCATCTTCTTCCGCTTAATCCTTTTTGGGTTGCGGGGGGGCTGAAGCCACTTTTTCACGCAAAATCAGGCCATCACCGCATCTTTTAAGCAACTTTGCAACTTTGTCCAATCACTGCAACTTTCCCACAATTTTGGCCAATCCTCGTTAACTTCCACCAATTTCACCAATCTAATTTCTCCCTGAATAGCACTCACTCAGTCTAACCAATCAAATGTGTCACTGCACCACTCTCACTCTGTGTTTACCATGAGTATTAATGGAACACATCAGCAACAAACAGAGTGTGCGGTTTACAGAAAAGCAGTCACCCGTGAGTTTTCCCACACCGTCCCTTCCTCAGTCTCCCCTGGCCTGCCAGTGGACATCTCCCCATGTCTCTGTCTTGACCGTGAAGTGCCGGGTTTGTGTTGAAAAAGTCCGCCTGCCTGAAAAGCACCCCGTTGCAGAAGTGCGCATGAGGCAAGACGCTGTTATACCACAAACAAAAGAGCAAATCTAACACTACAGCCAGTGTTTGAACATTTTATACATCTTTAGAGCTGAAATCATTACTACATCTTGTCAATGAGTTTGAAAGCTGTGACTCTCCAGTCTGGACACGGACCAATGCGCACCCCCGGCAAACCCCCAAGGACAGCCCCTCCTCCCAGTAAAACTCCCGCTAAAGGAAAGAGAAGTATCTGATGAGATAGGTGCAGCAGATTGACAAACAGGTGGGAGTCAGGCACGGAAAGAGAGTGAATATTTAATGATTTGATAGACAATACAGAGCAACAGAATAAATTATTTCTTTTTTCTCTGCACTCAGGGACCGCTGCAGTTAAGGAGTTTTCAAATGAAGGTGCTGCCATAATTTCCAAATCTATACTCCATCCATTCATCCATCTTCTATCGCTTTTCTGGAGGTCCGGGTCGCGGAGGCAGCAGTTCAAGCAGAGAAGCCCAGACTGCCCTCTCCCCAACCACCTGCTCCAGCTCTTCAGAGAGGATACCAAGGCATTCCCAGACCAGCTGGGAGACATAATCTCTCCACTGAGTCCTGGGTCTGCCCCGGGGTCTCCTCCCAGTGGGATGTGCCTGAAACACCTCAAGTGGGAGGCATCCTAATCAGATGCCCATACCACCTCAACTGACTCTTTTCAATGTGGAGGAGCAGCGGTTCTACTCTGAGCCTCTCCCGTACGACTGAGATCCTCACCCTATCTCTGAGGGTGAGTCCAGCAATCCTACGGAGAAAGCTCATTTCAGCCGCTTGTATCCGCGATCTTGGTCTTTCGGTCATTACCCAAAGCTCGTGACCATAGGTGAGAGTAGGAACGTAGATTGACTGGTAAATCGACAGCTTTGCCTTAGAACTAAGTTCCCTATTCACCACAACAGACAGGTACAATGTCCGCATCACTGCAGATGCTGCTCCAATCCGTCTGTCAATCTCTCGCTCCATTTTCCCCTCACTCGTGAACAAGACCCCAAGATACTTAAACTCCTCCACTTTGGGCAGGAGCCTGTCCCCAACCCAGAGAGGACAATCCACCTTTTTCCGGCTGAGGACCATGGACTTGGACTTGGAGGTGCTGATTCTTATCCCAACCGCTTCACACTCAGCGGCAAACCGTCCCAGCAAGAGCTGTAAGTCATTGCTGGATGAAGCCAATAGGACAACATCATCTGCAAACAACAGAGATGAGATCCTGTGGTCACCAAGCATGACACCCTCCATTCCCTGGCTGCGCCTAGAAATCCTGTCCATAAAAATTATGAACAGGATCGGTGACAAAGGGCAGCCCTGGCGGAGTCCAACTCTCACTGGGAATTACTCCGACCGAGTGTTGGCAATATGAACCAAACTCTCACAACGGTCGTACAGAGACCGAATAGCTCGTAACAACAAGCCCGATACCCCATACTCCTGAAGCACTCCCCACAAAAAACCACAAGGGACGCGGTCAAATGCCTTCTCCAAGTCCACAAAACACTTGTAAACTGGTTGGGCAAACTCCCTCGAACTCTCAAGAATTCTCGAGAGGGTAAAGAGCTGGTCCGATGTGCCATGGCCAGGACGAAAACCACATTGCTCCTCCTGAATCCGAGGTTCGACCAACGGCCGGAATCTCCTCTCCAGTACCTTGGCATAGACCTTCCCAGGGAGGCTGAGGAGTGTGATCCCTCTAAAGTTGGAGGACACCCTCCGGTCCCCTTTTTGGAAGAGAGGAACCACCAACCCGGTTTGCCATGCCAAAGACACTGCCCCCGACCTCCACGCAATGTTGCAGAGGTGTGTCAACCATGACAGCCCAACAACATCCAGGGCCTTGAGGTACTCAGGGTGAATCTCGTCCACTCCCGGGGCCCGGCCACCAAGGAGATTTTTAACCACCTTGGCGACCTCAGCCCCTGTGATAGGCGAGTTATCCCCCTCGTCCCCAAACCCTGCTTCCTCTGTGGAAGGCATATCAGTGGGATTGAAGAGATCCTTGAAGTATTCCTTCCACCGCCCGACGATATTCCCAGTTGAAGTCAACAGTGTCCCATCTGCACCATACACAGTGTGGACAGGGAGCTGCTTTCCCCTCCTGAGCTGCTGGACAGTTTGCCAGAATCTCTTCGAGGCCGACCGAAAGTCTTGTTCCATGGCCTCACCGAACTCCTCCCATACCCGGGTTTTTGCTTCAGCAACCACCTGAGCTGCACTCCGCTTGGCCTGCCGGTACACCTCAGCTGCTTCGGGAATCCCACAAGCCAACCAAGCTTGATAGAACTCCCTCTTCAGCTTAATGGCCCCCCTCACCACTGGTGTCCACCACTTGGTTCGGGGGTTGCCACCACGAGATGCACCGACCACCTTGCGGCCACAGCTCTGGGCCGCCGCTTCAACAACAGTGGTGGAGAACATGGCCCATTCAGACTCCATGTCTCCAGACTCCCTTGGAATGTGGTTGAAGTTCTTCCGGAGGTGGGAGTTGAAGACCTCCCGGACAGGGGCCTCAGCCAGATGTTCCCAGCACACCCTCACTATGCGTTTGGGTCTACCAGGTCTGAATGGCTTCCTCCCCTGCCATCGGATCCAACTCACCACCAGGTGGTGATCAGTTGACAGCTCTGCACCTCTCTTTACCCGGGTGTCCAAGACATACGGTCGCAGGTCTGATGACACGATAACAAAATTGATCATCGACCTGCGACCTAGGGTGTCCTGGTGCCAGGTGCACATATGGGCACCCTTATGCTTGAACATGGTGTTCGTTATGGACAAACTGTGGTTAGCACAGAAGTCCAATAACTGAACACCTCTCGGGTTCAGATCGGGCAGGCCGTTCCTCCCAATCACCCCCCTCCAGGTTTCACTGTCGTTGCCCACGTGTGCATTGAAGTCCCCCAGTAGGACAATGGAGTTTCCAAGAGGAGCACCCTCCAGCACCCCAGTCACAGACTCCAAAAAGGGTGGGTACTCTGAAACATCATTTGGTGCATAGGCACAAATGATGGTCAGGATCCGTTTCCCAACCCGAAGGCACAGGGGAGCAACCCTTTCGTCCACCGGGGAAAACTCCAATATAGAGGCAGCAAGGTGGGGGGATACAAAAATACCCACCCCTGCTCATTGCCTCTCGCCCGGGGCAACTCCAGAAAAGGCCAAGCTCCAGCCCCTCTCCAGGTGACTGGTTCCGGAACCGGAGCTGTGTGTTGAGGTGAGGCTATATCTAGCCGGTATCTCTCAACCTCGTACACCAGCTCAGGCTCCTTCCCCACCAGAGAGGTGACATTCCACGTACCAAAAGCCAGTTTAGAAAGCTTGGGATCAGTCCGCCAAGGTCTCCGCCTTTGACCGCCACCTAATCCACATAGCACCGGACCCCCATGATCCCTCCTGCAGGTGGTGAGCCCACTGGAGGGCGGACCCATGTAACTCCTTCAGGCTGAGCCTGGCCGGGTCCCATGGGTGGAATCCCGGCCACCAGACGCTAGCCTTCGAGCCCCTCCCCCAGGCCTGGCTCCAGGGTGGGGCCCCGGTAACCCTATACCGGGCAGGGTACACTGAATCCTTGATATAGAATTTATCATGAGAGTCTGTTGGATCGTTCTTAGTCTGGCCCTTCACTCAGGACCAGTTTGTCTTGGGTGACCCTATCAGAGGCAAATTGCCCCAGACAACATAGCTTCTGGGATCACTGGGGCATGCAAACCCCCCCCCCCCCCCCCACCATGATAAGGTGACGATCTATGAGGGGCAAATCTATACTCTTCAACATGCAATTTAGTTGTTGGATAATTATTTTTTCACCCTTATTATTCAAGTTCTCAGCAAGAGTGGCCTACAGTGTTTTCATTTTTATGAGAAATTTATGAATAGCTATTTTCATTCTCACTTAATTGTGTTAAAGTCTGTATTTGCTGTTGCACAAAGCAGTTTTTCTGTATAGCAGAAGTTTCTGCTTAATTTACAAATCACTGTTTAATAGGATTTTTTGACAATCCTGTGCTTTTCTTGTAGTGTTAGATAGAATATCATTGCAGTAAACTATGGAAAAAAACAAAACAAACAAAAAAAACCCATCTGCTTTAAAATTTGTAACTCTTCCCACAACTTTTAGTGCAAAAAACTCTCAAAACATCACAACTTTATAAAAAAGCTCCCACAAATTCAGGCTTTTTGGGTCACAACAATCATAAAAATGTCCTGTGAAATCCTGGAGGGACTGACTTACCCACATTTGCCAAAAGGGTCCTGTTCATGGTCTGCTGACTGGTCCATTTTGCAGAGGCATCTATTGTGCTCCCTCTGTACAACGTAGACACAAGGAGAATATACTATATGCTAGACCACAGGAAGGATAAAACAAACAAACTATATTTAATCTCATGTAATGCCATCTTGTGTGAGGCAGCAGATACAGTATCCTGTGCATACCTGAGGAGCACAGTTGGTCATATTTAAATATAACCTTGTGAGCCTTAGCCTCTGCAAATCTTGCAATTTGAAAAAATAGTAAAAAATAAAATAAAATAAAATAAAAATGTTGTTTACTGGTACTGTCAGCAACTGGCATCACTGCTGCCTCCTCATTAACAACAGGTGCTTGTCATTAGCATCACGTGTGCTTGTACAAACAGCTTTGCTCTCTATCTAGAATAGAATAGGCTTTATTGGCATTGTACAGTTGTACAGTACAGCTATCTCGGTTAAGTCTCCTCCCAGGCTGAAGTGAAAAATCAGAATCAGAATCAGAATCAGCTTTATTGCCAAGTATATTTACAGGTAAACATACGAGGAATTTGACTTGACATTGGGCGCGCACGTTAGGCGCATCCAATGACGCGGCAGCCATGCAAGGCGCCTGTCAAGGTGCCTGTCAAAAAGGTGGTTTAGATAAAAAAAATTTGTGCCCTTCCCTTTTTCTCAGTTTCTCTGCACTGCTCGGGTAACTTTGTTTCATTTTGCCACTATTCTACACACAGAACGGTTTGTTTACAATGTAACCAAGGATGCACACATCCGCATGTCTCAGAGACAACATGGAAGAGTCCAACAGTCTGAGGAAAAGGGGGGGAAGACGTTACATTTGTGATTTGATTTGCCATTTATGTACAGTAAATACTGATGTTTCTTTATTTTGTCGGACATCATGTTAAATATGCTAAACATTCATTCATTCATTCATCTTCTTCCGCTTAATCCTTTTCGGGTTGCAGGGGAGCTGGAGCCTATCCCAGCATCTTTGGGCGAGAGGCAGGGTACACCCTGGACAGATCACCAGTCCATCGCAGGGCCAACACAGAGAGACAGACAACAATTCACCCTCACAGTCATACCTAAGGACAATTTCGAATCCCCAATTGAAGCAAATTAACCTAACCTGCATGTTTTTGTGGGAGGAAACCGCAGAAATCCCGGAGTAAACCCACGCAGACACCGGGAGAACATGCAAACTCCACACAGATCACTGTTGGTCGGGGGCTGGGATCGAACCCAGGATCCCCGTGGCCAAGGGTGAGTTTCTGTGCTGCCGCAGTGCTAACCACTCCTCCACCGTACCACCCAATATGCTAAACATTCAAAAAAAATATGTATGGGGCCCCCTAGCAGATTGGGGCCCTGAACAGATCGGGGCCAAAGGCCTAACTTTTCCGAATGCAAGTCTGCCTCTGGTCAAACATGGTGGTGGTAGTGTGATGGTCTGGGGCCGCTTTGTTGCTTCAGGATCTGAATGACTTGCCATAATTGATGGAACCATGAATTCTTCTTTCTACTAGAAAATCCTGAAGGAATTAAATGAGAAGCTACCCTCTGTATCAGTTAGGGATAAATAGCTTTAACACACTATTCATTGTGGTATTTATTTGGTGTTAGACTCTTTCCTACTATCTTTCCAGGTGGTCAGGTCATTAATCCAGGTGGTCAGGTCAGGCAGTGTATTTGACAGCTATTGTAATGTAATATTCCACCACCACTCAGTAAAGGGCACAAAAAGCATCATAGAGTTAAAATAAATACTAGAGGATTTTGTACAGCTGCGGCGCTATTTTCAGTCACTGTGAGTGTCGAGCACAATAATAAACAGCAGAATCCTCCGTCCTCAGACTTTCCATCTGCATATACAACTGGTTTTTGCTGTTGTCTCTGGAGATGGTGAATCTGCCTCGAAATGACTGAGAGTAGTAAGTGGTGCCACCATGGCTGTAAATGATGGCAATCCACTCCAACCCTTTTCCAGGAGCCTGTTTGATCCAGTGCATGCCGTAGTCACCAAAGTTGTATCCAGATCCTGTACAAGTCAGTCTGTGGGACTCTCCAGGTCTTTTTATGACCGCTTCAGATTGTGTCAAAGTCTGACCATCAACACCTGTAAATAACACAGATTTTAGACATAAATGATCTTCACCATAAAAACAAACATCTAAAATGAAATCATTGAAGAGCTTCACCTGCCCAGCAGACAGTTAACAGAAGCAGTACTGTCCAACAGTCCATCTTAGTTAACTTTGTCTGCCTGTAGTTTGTCGGACTCTGCCTCTAACAGCTCCACTGAAGTAGAGGTTGAAGACACTGAAAGTTTTGCATTGACTCCTCCTCAAAAGTAAAAATGAGGGGTCAGGTTTTTTATCCAATTGATCTAAAGTATGGTATGTTTTAATATTTCATTTTTTCTAAGCTGTACTGAAGTTAAACATTTTATACAGCTGTACAAGCAGGTGTATTTTATACACATTTACACCATTACAGTAGAGGGATCATCAGAGGTATTTATAGATATGCCCTTTGGAAATTCAGTATTAAGTCATAGAGGAAGGACAGAAGTAACATCTAATCTAATCTATATGTATAAAAGGCATTCTGCAGTGTGGGGGAATGTATGTAAGTGGCAGAAACGTTGTCCTCCTCCTAACTCAGAGGCTATTTGGCTGCAGCCTCTCATCTCTTGCATGGCGATGCCACAATACCCGACGAATGCAGGTAAAGCCTGATTTATAGTGCATCTGGAAAGTATTCACAGCGGTTCATTTTTTCCTCATTTTGTTTTGTTACAGCCTTATTACAAAACTGAATAAATTAATTTTTTCCCAAAAAATTCTACACACAATACTCCGTACTAATGTGAAAAAAGTGGGTTTTTTTTTTTTAGATTTCTGCAAATTTATTAGAAATAAAAAAACTAAGAAATCACATGTACATAAGTATTCACAGTGTTTGCCACGAAGCTCAAAATTGAGCACAGGTGCATCCTGTTTCCACTGATCATCCTTGAGCTGCTTCTAAAGCTTAACTGGAGTTGACCTGTGGTAAATTCAGTTGATTGGACATGATTTGGGAAGGCACACACCTGTCAGTGCATGTCAGAGCACAGACCAAGCATGAAGTCAAAGGAAATGTCTGTAGACCTCTGAGAAAGGATTGTCTTGAGGCACAAATCTGGGTAAGGGTACAAAAAAAATTCTGCAGCTTTAAAGGTCCAAATGAGCACAGTGGTCTCCATCATCCCTAAATGGAAGATGTTCGGAACCACTAAGACTCTTCCTCAAGCTGGCTGGCCATCTAAACTGAGCGATCAGAGGAGAAGGGCTTTAGTTGGGGAGGTGACCAAGAACCCAATGGTCACTGTGTCAGAGCTCCAGCATTCCTCTTGGAGAGAGAACCTTCAAGAAGGACAACCATCTCTGTTGCAATCCACCAATCAGGCCTGTATGGTAGAGTGTCCAGACGGAAGCCACTCCTTAGTAAAAGACACATGGCAGACTGCCTGGACTTTGTCAAAAGGCACCTGAAGGACTCTCAGACCATGAGAAACAAAATCCTCTGGTCTGATGAGACAAAGATTGAACTGTTTGGCGTGAATGCCAGGCATCATGTTTGGAAGAAACCAGGCACTGCTCATCATCAGGCCAATACCATCCGTTCAGTGAAGCATGGTGGTGGCAGCAGAACTGGGAGACTAGTCAGGATAGAGGGAAAGATGAATGCAACAATGTACAGAGACTTCCTGGATGAAAACCTGCTCTAGAGTGCTCTTCACCTCAGACTGAGGCAACGGTTCATCTTTCAGCAGGACAACGACCCTAAGCACACAGCCAAGATATCAAAGGAGTGGCTTCAGGACAACTCTATGAATGTCCTTGAGTGGCACAGCCAGAGCGCAGACTTGAATCCAATTGGACATCTCTGGAGAGATCTGAAAATGGCTTTGCACCAACACCTCCCATCCAACCTAATGGAGCTTGAGAGGTGCTGCAAAGAGGAATGGGTGAAACTGCCCAAAGATAGGTGTACCTAGCTTGTGGCATCATATTCAAAAAGACTTAATGCTGTAATTGCTGCCAAAGGTGCATCAAAAAAGTACTGATCAAAGGCTGTGAACACTTATGTACATGTGATTTCTTAGTTGTTGTTTTTTTTAAAATTTTTAATACATTTTCAAAAATTAATTTTTTTTTTCATGTTGTCATTATGGGGTGCTGTGTTTAGAATTTTGAGGAAAAAAATGAATTTATTCCATTTTGGAATAAGGCTGTAACATAACGTGGAAAAAGTGAAGCGCTGTTAATGTGCATATGCAAATAGGCTGTCAAAACTGCTTTTCCAACACAACTGTGAAAGGCAATATCATGCACATACTAATATACTGTCAATATTTTATTGCTGCTTTAGGTAATTTTCCCTTTGTTTTGACTTGCTATTAAAATGATACGTAGTGCTATAATTTATAGATGCCACATTTTCCAGCTTTAGTTTTTTTTAATTTGACCTTTCTCTGTAACGTTGGCATCCAAACTCAGAACACAATAATATAAAATTACTGATCTAACCACTGAGAAATGACTTCATGGGATTCCATGGACTGTTCTGCAGGGTAATTGATTAAGAATGGAATGACTGAAATGAGTGAGTACAAATTAGCCACTTACATCTCAGCAGATGTCTCAAATGTTCAATAGTGCAGCAAGTTTCTATACGATAACCTTGCTATTGCTCTTTTTGTATCATCTTGTTTAATGCATGTCAAATGCATTGTCACTGGTGTATGTTTGTATGTGTGTGGACAAAACTTGCTTGCTGTTGTAGTACCACCGCCATTAAGCATGCCATATTCAGTGGGCATCAATGCTCATATTCACATGTAGGAGACATTGGATTTCATAACCTTGCAGCACTTACTGTAAGATCCTTCACCATATATTTCAGTTGCCTTCTCCTCTAACAGGGGAGATCGTAGTTCAGGTTTTTTCCTATTTGTCAGCATTTTCTGTGTTTGTTCCAAGCAGGGAAGGCACTAATTAAAACTGTACTGCTCTGTATTACTTATTATTAAATGATCCTTTAACTTGCAACAATATTTTCACCTCCCCAAATCATTTACATAATTGTCATAAAACCCCATCTGCCTGGAGGACAGATGGGGTTTTATGACACAATCACTTGCGATGACACAATCACTCGCAGCTGAGGAACTGAAAAAGACTGCGAGTGAAGGAGGCTGTGCCTGGAATGGAGGAAAAGGGGCTCGTATCACCAAAACAATATAACAGAACTAACAGAAAAAAAAATAATGAACAGAAAAACATTCAAAACTACAAAGGGAGTCTGAGCGCTGAGGACAGATATTCACATATATGACAGAGCCTCCTCCTCAAGGGGTGGATTCCAGACACCCCAAGGTAACATCAAAAAAGCCCCCCCCCCCCAAAAAAAAAGAAGGAGCACAGTAAAAAATGGGTAGGAGGGAAAAAAAACCAGCTCCTGACTCACACCTGTGCCCCTACAGACCCCTAAGCCCCCACGGTCCCAGAGCTCCAGGGTTTGGGTGGCCGGCCAAAGTCACAGGCCAAGAAGATGGCCCGATGAATAGAGTCAGGCAGACTGCCTCAGAAAATGAGGCCACCAGACCCAGAGACTCAGTCTTTCCAGTGGCAGGCCAGCATTGTTGAGCCACCATGACCGGAGGGGTGAATCAGGAGGTGGCTTTCACACCGGGAGGCTCAATGGTGGGTGGCCAGACTGGAGGAGGGGGACCCTAATGGCGTCCAGTGGCGGATGAAGGGGTACCATGACTGCATCCGGCAGAGGAGGAAGAGGAACCCCGAAGACATCTAGCAGAGGAGAGAAGGCCTCAGCGTCGTCAGGCTGGCTGGCAGCACCCTTGGTGGTTCCAGCTTGGGACACAGTTGCACCCTTGGTGGTCCCGGCTTGGGACACGGTTGCACCCTCGGTAGTCCCAGCTTGGGACACAGCTGCACCATCGGTGGTCCCAGCTTGGGACACAGCTGCACCCTTGGTGGCTCCGTGTTCCGACCTCTGGCTGTGTTGGCGCATCTCT
Organism: Pholidichthys leucotaenia; assembly: GCA_020510985.1. Lineage (NCBI taxonomy): Eukaryota > Metazoa > Chordata > Actinopteri > Cichliformes > Pholidichthyidae > Pholidichthys > Pholidichthys leucotaenia. The sequence goes on from CM035838.1 coordinate 366,276,814, forward strand.
GGTGACCCTGGGAGAGAGCTCAGACACACAGAGAAAAGGGAGTTCAGGGTCACCGGCAGCGGCGGAGCCTGGCAAGGTGAGCTCAGGTGCAGCGGGGGGCTGCACCTTGCTCTTCTCACCAAGAGCTAGGCAAGCTTGCTCTAGGACTAATAACAGAAAAAACAAAAGAGGACACTTGCCTGAACTCGAGCTCCACCAACGTCCAGGACTCCGTCAATCCGGGCAAAGATGTAACTCCGGGATCAGTCATCAGAAGGTTCAGCTTGGCTGCTGACTCTGCTGCGGTGACCTCCACAGCAGGCATGATGGTACTCGCAGTCTTCTCGGCCCCATTTGAAGTGATCAATGCAGGAGGCTGTTCTGGCATGGCGGCTGGGGTCTGGCTCACCATTGGTGCTGGAAGTGGATCCCCCAGGGCCACGACCTCCTCCGTCATCCAGCGGTAAGATTCCAGGGCCGACAGCAACTCAGGACCGGGGGAAGAGGGCACGGAGAGGACAGGTGAGCGATTTACTACTACAGCAGGTGATGAGAGCTCCGGGGACTGCAGACCCGAAGCCTCATTACCAGGAATCAGGCAAGGTTTTTCATTATTAATTAACACAGAAGGATAGATTACTTGCCTGCTTTCCCAGGATTCAGTGTTATCTGCTGCAGCAGGTGTACAGTCATCCCTCTCCGTGCCCATGGTGAGAATGGACCTCTGTAAGGATAGTAGAGGAGCTGCTCCTGATGTCACGGAGAAGAATGGGACAAGGAAGGATGCAGTGGGCCTCTCAGCAGCGGGAGGAGTCGCCGTGAGGAAGCGGGAGGCAGCAGCTGCGCTGTGGGGAGCAGCTGAGGATTCAGCTGGAGGAAAAAGATGCTTGGTGCTCACTGCTGCGGGATTCTTCTGCGCCAGTGAGGAAGAGGCTGCTGACGAGGAGGGAAAGGCATTCCTCCAATGGTCCGGAACGGGATGACATTGTTTCTTAAGTGCTGGAACTGGCTTAATTGGAGCAGGAATGGGCGTGGGGTTCTGGAGAGAAACAGAAACAGTGGAGCCCCGGGAGCGCCTTCCCTTCGGCGTGAGCCCGGCCTTCTTCGGGGACTTCCTCCCCTTTTCACCATTTTCGTGTCATAGCGCTGCCAACCAGGTTATCCTCTCAGCTCCCTCTGGGTGCTCCGAGAACTGAGGGCATCACTGAACTGCTGCCTCTGCCAGATCCACATACCAGAGCACATCTTCCGGGGTGGAATATGTGCATGTTGAGGAAATTAGCCCGTCTATTTCCATTAGGGCTCGGCAGCACTCCCACCCCAGGCTTACCGGATAGCGCCGACCTGCTGTGTCCATTGCCATCTCCAGAAAACAGGAGAGTTGAAAAACACACAAAAAGGTGAAAAAAAAACAATGCCCCACTGCAGAAGCTGGGTTTTTTTTATTCTGGCGGCTGTCAACTGTCATGAACGCCCCTCCGGGGCAAAAATATTTGGCGAAGCTCGTTTTGAGGCGTGCAGTGTGATGTATGTGTTGATGTCGGACCATGTGACTGGGTCAGGAAGCCTTTCATGATTTTGTAGGCAACATGAAACAAAGTGAGCAGCGGTACCCAATGCAAATCCCCGTCCCTCACATTTTGTTTTGTAATGTTTGACTGTGTAAGGGATTTGTCACAGCCAATTTTCAGATGGAGCCAGCACCAAAAACACGGTCTTATCCTGTTTGGGAACAGTTTGAGCGCATTTCTCCCATTGATGTGCTTTTGACAAATACAGTGGTACCTCTACTTACGAAATTAATTCGTTCCAGAAGTATTCTCGTAACGTGAAAATTCCGTAAGTGGAGGCGCGTTTTACATGTAAATGCCGTAATCCGTTCCAAGCCCCCCAAAATTCGGGCATAAATTTTTTATAAATCATAAAAACGCATCAAAACATGTAACAAATACATGTTACAATTAGATTACTGCACAATAAACATAAAATGAGAGTTTAAAATGAGAGAAAGAATAATAAAAGAGAATAATAAAAGAGAAAGAATAATAAAAATGATGTTCATTTACCTTTTAACTGCTATCGTCGTCGACGTCGTCACCTTTTGCCTTCTTTGGTTCATGTTCTGATCCAAGGACGTTTGCTTTTGTCGGCTTGTAAGTGCTTCCTTTTGTTTTAATACCGTGCTGATCGTTGATGTATTACGGCCATATTCTTTGGCGAGATCAACCAAACGCATCCCCTTTTCATACCTTTCGATTATCTCCTTCTTTGTTTGTATGGACAAAAAAACTCTCTTCTTCTTTTCTCCTTTTCCACTTATCTCCGTCACTTTCTTGGGGCCCATAGCGAATAAATGTTAATTCTGTACTGTACACACACGTAAAACTTTCACCTTGTTCTTAATAAAGTTTTGGAAAAAAAACAAAACTTCGTGGCCAATGGGATACCAGGAAGATGCTAGGCGATAGCCAATGGCAGAGCAGCTACAGGTATGTTTACGTTCGGTAAACTACGGGAGCTGCGAGGAGCGCGTACTTTTTTGCCTTTCGTATCCTGAAATTTCGTTCGTAACAAGAGGCAATATTTTCCCGTTGAGGCGTGTCGTAACCTGAAAATTCCGTATGTAGAGACATTCGTAAGTAGAGGTACCACTGTAGTGGCTATTGATTGTAACTGAGGTGATGGCTTAGTGGTAATGCATCTGCTTTGCAAGTGGGAGTTCTGGGTTTGAATCCCAGCTGTGTTGTTCTTTTAATTCCATTTTTATTTGCAAGGTGAAGTGTCTCTTGTGTTTCAAAGAGCTTGGATCATTATTACACATCATTATGCTGAGGCACTATTGCCATTGTACCCTGCATGAGAATAAGGCCAGAGTTGAATATACTGGGACAGTATAAGACTGTTGAAAATTTATTATTTCTTAATAAAAATGGAAAATTAGTACAAGCACACCAAGTAACACAGGCACATTCACTGTAGTCACCTCAGTTTTATTATTTTTTTGCCTTTTGATCACTGATATTTCTTAAAAGACTAGAGAAAAAACATACATTAAACCAATAATACCCTTGTAAAAATCAGCATGTTGTATACATTTTGTCCACTAGATGGCCTGGTAGAGAAAATGAAGTCCCACATGAGGCCTCGTCTATATGAGCCATTTTTATGAAAGGCCTCAAGTCCTCCAGAAAGCCTCATTTGGCCATCACTATTGGAGAGGAAGGAGGGGGAGACTGACCGTGGAAGTGAAGTTCAGTCTGAACACTAATATGACAGCCACAGGGACAGAGGGAAAAAGCAAAGTTTAAATACATAAAGAGTAATGGGCAGCAGGTGCGAGAGTTGAGCTGGCGAACATCAATTGCCTAACTGCTCTCAGCTGATGGGAGAGTAGCCTGAGAGCAGAGAGAGGGGAAAATAGCAGGAGAAAAAAAACAAAACACCATCACTTGCAGCTAAGGAACTGACACAGACTGCAAGTGAAGGAGGCTGTGCCTGGAATGGAGGAAAAGGGGCTCATACCACCAACAACATAACAGAAAAATAATAAATGGTGTTCATTTATATAGCGCTTTTCTTCTCATCTAGGATGACCAAAGTGCTTTATAGATCCTGCAATCCACCCACACACTAACCAGGCGCAACTGGGTGTTCAGTGTCTTGCTCAAGGACACTTTGACAAGCAGACAGAGCAGGAATCAAACCCATGACCTTCTGATCAGTAGTTGGTCACACTACACCTGTGCCACCGCCGCCCAGAACAGAAAAACACTCAAAACTACAAAGGGAGTCTGAGCGCTGAGGACAGACGCTCAGACATATGACAATCACTGACAGTCAAGACGGCAAAAATGTCCTTGCATGCAATGATCATTTCCCACATTAACTACTGTTTTACCAACTGGTCACTTACTGGCATAACCACAATCAAACCCATGGAATCACGCTACAAAAAAGCCATAAAAAATTTTAAATAAGAAAGACTTTTCATATCATTGATGTCACATTTTCAAGAAATATAACCTTTTGACTTTTGAAAACCATAAAACATTCAAATTTGCTTGTTCGATCTATAAAATGGTTTTGCACCACCACCTCTGAGAGAATATATTATACTGAAGACTGCTACTGGTACAGCCACCAGAGCGGAGACTGTGAGGTCCCCCACAGACAAACTACTTTTGCTCAATCTGTGCTATCAGTGAGGGGCACCAAGATACGGAATAACATACCACCTGCAATCAAAGAACTTTCTGCATTAAACTCTTTCAAAACTCATCTTAAAAACTGGCTTTTAAAAATCAACACTGTAGTCATGATTAGGGTATGCTTTGCAGCATGTGGACACAGATATGATATATACAGTATGTTCCTGTGTGTCGCACACATATGCACCCCTTTTGCACTATTGCACAATGTTGTTGTTATTGTCTATTATTACTGTGCATATGTACATGTGCGTATGTGTATGTGCACTGCACTTTGTGTAATGGATACCTGAGTGTGTGTTTTTAGATTGTCTAACACATGCACCATATACAGATAAAATAATAGTATTTTTACTTTCACATTTTAATACATGCATTATCTGTAATATTGATTACAAATGTTAATTTAGTGTTGTTTGAATGTGTATTTTTGTGACCTGCCAAGGGACTATGGATGCAATTTAACAAGTTTGCTATGTCTGGCATATTTACATCTGCATTGATGCTCATTAATATTCATTGTCCCTTTCAAATAAATAAATAAAATAAAATAAAAAAGATGCAACGATCTCAGTTACTCCTGAACTCATCAGTAGTCAGACAGCTCCCCCTCTGGTGGCTTCATCTTCATTCTGAGGTGTTTTTGCTCAGGTCTGCTCATATTTTTGTATATTGTAGTCTCTGGCACAGTAATACACAGCGGAGTCTTCAGGCTGCACATTCTGTCCATTCAGAGTTACCGTGTCTCTTGAAGCATCTGCTGAAATGCTGAATTTGTTTTTCAAAGAATTTTTGTAGTATGCTGAAGAACCAGCAGAACTTCCAATCCACTCCAGTCCCTTTCCTGCAGGCTGTCTGGCCCAAGCTGTCCAATAGCTGGTAACAATATAAGAGACTTGGCAGGTGATGGTCAAATCTTGACCTGGCTGCACAGTCACAGACGCTGGCTGTGTCAACTGTTCACTCTTGACACCTGTTTTAAAAAAAGATGTTTTGTCAAAAATATCACATTATTGTACATTTCAAACAAAGATATTTTGTTTCTCACATATCTAATAATTGAGATTGAGATTGAGATTCAACTTTATTGTCATTACACATGTATGAATACAAGGTAACGAATCGTGACTTGGCATTTGGGCGCGCTCTGCAGAGCGCATCCAAGGCCGGGGCAGCCGCTAGGCGCCAGTCATAATGACTAACATAATATGACATAATATGACTAAGAGCAGCTGGTTCCGGTTCTGGTTCCGCCGGACCAGTGGCGCCACACGAGTAGGCTGCCCGTTGCAACAGCCTTTTTTTTTAATCTTCCTTCTTCTTTCTACACCTTTCACTCTGTATATATATCACGGACGCACGGATCGCCCCTGGGGGTCTCCCGGGTCGGCGGACGGAGCCACGGTTTGCAGCGGGAGACGCTACAGCGGGGAGGAGCTAGTGCTAGCTAGCACTTGGCCGCCGCCCGGTGCTAATGGGAAACTCGACATACCGGGAGCTGTAGTGAAAACGACGCGGGTGCCGGGCTGGAGTTTAGGCGGCGTGCAAGAAATATAAGACAGAATAATAAAGAGCGATGGCAAGAACCAAGCAGACCGCCCGTAAAATCTACTGGAGGAAGAAGCCCCCCAGGAGACAGCTAGCCACCAGGGCTGCTCAGAGAGGCGCTCCGGCCACCGGCAGAGTGAAGAGGCCTCGCCGTCACAGGCCCGTGGCTCTGAGAGAGATCCGTCGCTACCAGAAATCCACGGAGCTGCTCATCCGTAAGCTGCCCGTCCAGCACCTGGTGAGGGAGATCGCTCAGGACTTCAAGACCGTCCTGCGTTTCCTGAGCTTCGCCGTCATGGCTCTGCAGGAGACCAGCGAGGCCCACCTGGTGGTCTCTTCTTCGCTAAGGGGGTCACCATCATGCCCAAAGACTTCCAGCTGGCCCGTCGCATCCGCGGAGAGAGAGCTTAGACTTTCTGCTGCACATTCACCAACCAACCATAATGCTCTGCACTGTGTGTCTATATATATACATTTATAGTAATATGGACATATGTTTACTAGATGTTGTTTTTTCTTGCCTTCTGATTGTTGCTCTGAGTGTTGCTATCCCTGTGCTGTTGCAATCCTGGAATTTCCCCATTGTGGGACTAATAAAGGCTTATCTTATCTTATCTTATCTTATAATTGCAGAAAAAATCTCTACGTGTGTATGCATGCCTCTGAAATTTACTTGCTGTGGACTCTGCTCCAGCCCAGTGTATTGTCACATTTAAAGGAATAAATAAAGCTGACAAATTTGCATATAGCACACAAAAATCCTATCATAAAGGCACTGTTTCAAACAAGGTCTACTGTACATGTGGCATTACTATTATTTCAAAAGGCACTAAACTGTAACACACTGAACCAAAAAAATCCCCAGCACATGTAGGTGGTCTTACTTCTTATACTTTATTAATCCCAGAGGTAAATTGGAGGGTATCCACTTAAATGAGGCAGCCACAATGTGGTGTCAGTCCCCTAGGCTGGGTTCACACTATAGCGTTTGGACCAACTTTTACAGATGTTTTTAAAAAATGCGAGAAATTAGTCCAAATGTTGGTGAAATTGCGTTTGTGAGCAGGATTTTTTTTATCCAGCATGCACCAACTTTTACAAACTTTTGCTAGCATTGCATTCAGTGTTGGCAAACTTTTACCAACTTAGGCTAGTGTATGTGTAGCTCAGGGGTCACCAACACAGTGCCCACGGGCACCAGGTCGCCCGCAGGGACCACATGAGTCGCCCGTGAGCCTGTTCTGAAAATAGCACTCGTCACTAGGGATGAGCTGATCCGATCCGCCGTATCGGTATTGGGTTTGATCCAGGCAAAATGGCCGGATGGGTATCGTTAAGGAATAAAGTAATTTACCGATCTGATACATTAATATTAAAATGAAGGCACAATCTTGTTCTCAGCCGTGCTGTGCACGGCTTCTGTAAACAGAGGCAACGAGTGTCACATCACTGGAGCCTGTCTGTGGGACTGGCCTCGGTATGTTGCTGTGTGGTACCAGCATTTACAATTTTACACCACCAATTTGATAAAACACTTGCAAAAGTATCACGACAGCAAAAAACTATACTGAATTCTCTTAAAAACCAAGCAGAACCAAGTGTGTCATGCAGCAGTAGCCACTGTTTTACAGCTGGAATACACTAAAAGTGAGACTAAAAGAAGGAAAGTGAAAGTAAAAAAACAGAGACGCAGGAATGGAGACATGGGCTTACCTGTAGACAGACAGTTACAGCTGATGAGAGGTAGGTGACAGAAACGTAAATACCAAATTATAACTGGTGAATTGGATGCAGAACTATACAAGGACTAACAAGGCTACATAAAATGAAACAGGGATGACTTCAGAGTAAGAGCAAACCTAAAAGCTATGAACAGAGAATAAACTACTAAATAAACTTTGGACCAGGAGACTACTTATAATAATAATTGACATGATTTGAGGTTTAAACTCAGGAGCAGACAACAGACTTGATTAGAAATACAATGATCTTTATTGAATGTGTGTGTGTGTGTGTGTGTGTGTGTGTGTGTGTGTGTGTGTGTGTGTGTGTGTGTGTGCAGAGCGGGAGGAGTCTGGCAACCGGAGCAAGGAAGTGTAGGAGAGAAACTACTTGCAGCCTTGTCCTTCTTCAGGTTACCATAGTCCCGCGACGGTGAGGAAGTGCCAGTGCAGATATGTACAGTGATCCGTGCAGAGGACTCCTCAGCTGAGGAAGGAAAGGGAAAGTTCAGTCCAGGTGCTGAGCCACTTACCGGATGCTGATGAGATAGAGGAGATTCTAGCTCATGGAGTGAGTTCTGGTCCACTGCCTGGAGTTGGGTTGGTCCGCCAGGAGGATGGGCCACCTGTGCACAGGTATAGAGGACAAGGAGAGGATGATGCAGGTTGATGAAAACAAGTTAACAGGCTGCTTATGAGTTGTAGAGAGGGAGGCGAAACTCCCAGCTGACGAGGAGCAGAGTAGATGTAATAGAAAGGGAGGCGAAGCTCCCAGCTGACGAGAAGAATAGGTCAGCGTCATGAAGCTCTTTCACAGTGTTGGAGCGTTGACGTCTCCATGCAGGAGTGGAGGGCCCCACTCCTTATGAAGGCAGTCTGATTAGGAGACTCAGGTGTGAGAGAAACCACAGCTGTGGAACATAATTAGAGAGAGAGGGAACAAACAACACACATGTCGGATCACTACCACAATAATAATAATAATAATAATAATAATAATAATAATAATGGATCACAAAAATACAACTTAAAGGTGTCATTGTCATGGTGCGGTCCTGGTGGACCACTAAAGAGACGCTATAAGCAACCAGTGAGTTTGCATATTTATTAAAGGACTGAAACAAGGTACAAAATAATGAGCCACATGTGGCAAAACACAAATAAAGGCTATGACTAGGACCCACTAACGATACACTGAAAACAAGGAGAAACTTACTGGGAGCACGGAGGATCAAGGGAGTGACTGAAGCCAGGGTTAGGAGCTTCAGCCGAACATTGGGGAAACCAACGTTATGCGTATGTGAGGTCGCAGTCTGGAGCAATCTAAGCTGTGCCCTTAAATAGGGCTAAGGATTAATCAGCTGATGAGGCAGTCATCAGCTCAATGCAATCCAGCTGTCACAGAGGAGCTCAGCTCTGACACCCGGAAGCCCCTCCGAGATGCTGTCAAAATAAAAGCTTGGAGAGCTACAAGGAACTACACAGAATGGGAGGAAAATACTGCATGACCCGAGCGCGGACGATATCGTCGCTCAGACCATGACAGTCATGAATTGCCCCTCGGGGCAGAGAGGAAGACCCAGATGCTGAACTCTAGTTTGTAGTGTTTAATAAGAAAAGCACAAAGTCCCAAACAGTGCACAAACAAAAGTCCAAACAGATAATAAAGCAACTTACGCACAAATGAATGGGAACAAAACTCACCAGAACAGGGAATGGGTTCTGGTGGAGAAGTGGACAAAATTGTTGGTACCCCTCTGTTAATGAAAGAAAAACCCACAATGGTCACAGAAATAACTTGAATCTGACAAAAGTGGTAATAAATAAAAATTCTATGAAAATTAACCAATGAAAATCAGACACTGCTTTTGAATTGTTGTTCAACAGAATTATTTTAGAAAACAAACTCACACTGCCCAGCTGTATTGAGGATTTGTACTGATCATGCCAGTTCACAAGGTGGCAGACAGGCGTTGGAGGACTCATGGATGACACGTAATACACCAAAGAGGAAGAAATCCTTCTTCTTCGTCTTTGAGATTACAAAACTAAATGGGTGGCACCTATCGTTGTGGATATACATGATCGCAGACGGAGGAGCAAATTCGGAGGATTTTGTCCCGAATTTGCCAACTATGATTCTAAAAAGAGATTATTTAGCTTATGAAGGTAAATGTTTACATTTTTTTCTAACAGAGGGAGCGTGATGCTGCCTGGTATTCACCTGCTGCTCCAGGGCCATGTGACTAGAGAACAATCAATCACTCCATTTTCATGTCATCATATAAGATAAATTGCCGCGGAATAAAAGCGAAATTCAGGTGGAATAATCAATAACAGTTTCTGGAAGTGAGGTGGTGGGGGGGAATAAAATGACTGGGAGAGGACAAAATACTATCCAGAATGCATGGAAAGGACCAAGCCAACGAGCCACCTTCACCAGGGGTAAGTGACAAATATGGCTTGTTTTGTTTACATTTTACTGCTGTGTATTGATTTTCTGGTTCATATACTTTGAAGATAAGATAACAAAATGCCCACAGCACCAAGCAGTGGCAAAAAGCAGAACCCTTCTTTGTGTAAATATGTCCAAAGTCCACTTTTGACTGAAAGTTATGTTATTCGATATGAGTGCTGTGACATTACGTAAATTAGATGCATAAATTTACTCCTATCTGAAACTTTGGATCATATTCTACATCTTTCTAATTGACAGTAAGACATTATCTCTTACCACTTTCAAGTTATAGTGTTGGAAATTTATGACATCTGAACTGAATATTTCCTTGAAAAAAATCTTTACTACTCTTGACCACTAGGGGTTATGTCACAGTTTGGCGACATACACAGTCAATGGGTTAAGACTCCAGCAAACAGAAATGAAAATAACACCCCTTAAATAGGGTCAGAAGCAAATGATACAAGTGATAACAGGTGTTGGTCACATGAGCAGGCAGAAGGTAGCAATGATTGCAACTGGAATCAGCTTGGAGAAATGAGAGGGAGAGCTGGGACTGACAGCTAAAAGGAGCACAACCCACAAAGGAGCAAAAAACCCAGAAGTGCTACTGACAGCTGCAGACCCAGGAAGAGAGAAGACACAACAGAATATAAATACAATAAGATAACAATGGCCACAGTTACATGGGCAAAATTTCTTCAATCTGATTACAATTCAGATCAGAATTTTACTGTTTACATGGATCCTGAAAAAGCTGATCTGATTAGGACGTGCGTTTCCATGTGTCACACGTTTGAATGGAATAAATCATTTTGACATGCGCACGTCGACATTTCGACATTCAAAAAATAGTAGAAGAAGAAGCAACTTCCGATGTTAGCAAGCCCCGCTTCGTGTCGAAATTGACCTGTATTGTGTTATTCAGACTGTACTTTTGCTTCTGCTGGTCTCTGTAATGAAGCTACAAGTACATACTTCTGCATATGACGAACAGAGGGAGACAGCAGGACGATACAGACCAGTTTTGTTTCACTCCCGCTATGCCTTCTGCTAGCTGCCACTAAGGCGGAAATATGTCACGTCGGTGTGCGGCTGGTGTACAGACATGCGCAGTAAACATATTTTCTGCCCTACATTCAGAATAAGTGTTTTCATGCGCACCATTCGGATTAACAATCGGCATAACCCACCCCTCTCAATCGGAATGAAATTTTGATCCGAATGAGCGTGATCGGGTTAGAATATTCAGATTGCCATGTTTACATGAAGCATTTTTATTCCGATCAGGCTTTTAATTCGGTTACTTGTGACCATGTAAACATAGCCAATGACAAATAAACCCAAACATATAAACAACAACACTACAATGAACACAACGAGAAAAATAATTAATACTTTAAAACAAAACAGCATAAGTGAAAATTAACCAAAGATAAAATAACAGGAATAAGAACTAAAAAAATACAACACCATATAAATATGAAAACGGTAAAGAGACCAAGCACGGTGGGATCCCCCCATGCTCAGATCATGACAGAGCCCTCTCCCCCCAAGCGGTGGATAACAGACACCCCAGGAAACATCAAAAGAAAAGGACCTTACCACACAAAAAAAACACCCCAACATGAAAACAACCCCACCCCGGGCGGGAGGAGGGGGACCCAGGCATGGAGGGACCGAAACAAGCCAGAGATAATAAGCAAAACTCTCAGAACACACATCCCAGCAACCCCAGACCAATAGGAAACTAAACAAAAAACAAAAATCTGAAGACCCTGCTCAGGACCCACACCCACTCAGGACCAGGAACTTTGGCCCCCTGGACTGAAGGATTAGACAGTTCAGGTGGCTGGATAAAGTCCCAGACCTGACAGATTGCATGGTGGTAAGAGTTGGGTGGCCTGTCAGAGAATGTGGGCCACCCAACCCAACGGCACAGTCTGTCAGGCGGTCAACCAGAGTTTTTTAGCCACCTAAACAGCAGGGGTGGCCCAGGAGGCAGCCGCCCCATGGGGAAGACCAATGAGGAAAAAGACCATGGAGTTGGGGAAACCACAACAGCCTTGGGCAGAGGAGAGGGAACCACAACGCCGTCTGGTGGAGGAGAGGGGACCCCAACAGCATCTGGCAGAGGAGAGGGGACCAGGACGGCATCTGGAGAAGGAGGAGGAAGAACCACGACGCCCTTGGACTGGTCTGTAGCACCCTCAGTGGTCCCGGACTGGGACATCGCAGCACCCCTGGTGGCTCCAGCCTGGAGCGAGGTTGCACTCACGGTGGCTCCGGGCTGGGACAGAGGTTGCACCCGCGGTGGAGCCGGACTGGGACGGAGGTTGCACCCACTGTGGACCTGATCTGGGACGGAGCTGCACCTTTGGTGAGCCCAGACTGGGATGGAGCTGCACCCTCGGTAAACCCGGACTGGGACGGAGCACTGGTGATGACCTCAGCTAGCTTGGAAGCAGCACCTTTGAAGGGACCGGGCTGGGACGGAGCACCTGCAACAACCTCGGCAGGAGGAGCTGGACCCATGGTGATCTCAGGCAGTGTGGCTGGACCCACGGAGACTTCTGGTGAAGCTGGACAATCCTCCTTGACCCTGGGGAAAAGCTCAGACAGGAAAGTCAGAGAAACAGTGTTAGGGTCACCGGCGGCAGTGGAGCCCAGCGAGATGAGCGCAGGTGCAGGTTACGGCTGTACCTGGCTCTCCCCACTAAGAGCCAGACAAGATCTCTTGAACACAAAAACAATGAAAACAAAGGGGAGCACTTGCCTGAGCTCAAGCTCCACCACTGTCCAGGACTCCGTTGATCCAGACGACTCCTCGGGCCCTCTGGAGATCCAGCTCAGAATCTGCTGTGGTGGCCCCAGCAGCAGGCATGGTGGTCGATGCAGTAATATATTCTTTGACTTTTAAATTTATGTTTTTATATGTATGCAAAATGCAACCAGTCATTACAAAAATATGTTCTGTACTGTTGTTTTAAATAAGAGAGACGGTACTTGGTTTGGCTTGGTATTGGCCGATATTCAAAGGCACAGTATCGGTATCAGTCTTGAAAAGTGGTACCGGCTCATCCCTGCTCATCCCCAATGAGCTTCATCTAAAATTCCTTAAATTGTGTTATGATTATTTTTGAATCAGACTTGCAATGATGTAGATTTTAAAATGAAAATATAAAAACAATCAAAAATAAAAATGCTTAATATTCATATACTCTGATTTACTCTGGTTCAAAGGTCAGTATAGTGTGCATGACAAATTTCAGCGTTTGGTGAGATAAGCTAGTGGGGGACGTGACGATGAGGAGTTAAATATGGATTCTGTTTTGTCGGTAATAAGGAGCCAAGTACGAGGTGAACTAAACACATGTTTATTGAGAGGCACTTTGCAGCAAACAGGCACAGCCGTCAGGCAGAGAAGTGGCGAAGAGATCGCCCCTCCTGCCCACTGCCCTCTTATAGCCGCGGGTGGTGGCAGAACTGGAAGATGGAGCCGCCACTCGTGCCACACAAGTAAAAGTCCAAACTCTAACACAACATTTTGCCCCCCTTCACAGAAGCCAAAAACACACACACAATTTGGACCCACCCCAATTTGGAACCCAAATCATGCGCTAAAAGTAATAGGATAACACAATACAAATGCCCTAATGCAGTCATTCCAAAATAACTAAAACTAGGGGGAGATGGGTAGACTGCCACCTCACCCCACACAGCAAAGCGGGTTATTCTGCCACTTGTACATCAAACAAGTCCACTTAAAATAAAATACCACCGTGACCTAACCTAAACAAAACATTAAATTAATCCCCATGAACATAGAAAATTTCAAATACATAGAGCAAAACATTCTAAGATAAGATAAGCCTTTATTAGTCCCACAATGGGGAAATTCCAGGATTGCAACAGCACAGGGATAGCAACACTCAGAGCAATAATTAAGAAGATATGGAAGATATAAATATATCTATAATGATATAATTTATAATTCTATAAAACCAAATAAGCCATACCCCATGACCATCAAAATATACACACATGTACAATGTCTAAACCAGATACCAGCTATAAGAATAGACCCATGCCCCCCCCTTTTTTGGGGGACTGTCCTCCCATCAGTCTGCGCCAGGAGGAAAATTGCCTCCCTGGTCGCCGCTGGCTGTATCAACCCTGATGTGCCTCCTCTTCAACACCATCGGAGGTGTCCCATGTCCAGACCCAAGTCCACCGGTCTTCTCCCAGGCATGCCGCAGCTCATTCGGGTGCCTCCATGAGCCATCCGACAGTTGGAGATAGGCGTCCTCCCATCTGGCTACCACACGCAGCCTCCCCTGGTGCTCCTCCATCCGTCGCTTGGCCCGAATCCACCACGACCCTGCCTCCTCCCAGGCCCGAACCACATCCGCGACACCCAGAGGGGCCCTACTCGGCTTGCAATGTCTCTGCTTGGCACATTGTTCTACCATACCAGACGGTCCTGCTCCGACCGCTTTTACCTTCGCCGCTGCCATCACCATTGTGGCCCCCTGTTCACTGGCCCATTCCAGCCGAGATCCGGGAACAGGTGGAGCCAGCCTCTCGATGTCACCCACCATCACAGGCGTCCCGCTGTGCCGCCCAGTACCCTCGTCCAGGGCGACTTGAGCTCTGGCACAGGGACCCTCCTGCGATGGCCCTGGGCAATGTTGGTCTTGCTCACTCTCCAGGGTGCCAGGCATGTTCTCACCCCACACAGCCTTGTCTTCCATTCTCTGGATCGGCCAGTCCCACGAACTGCAGCCCGACCACTCCTCCCCAGCACTGCTTTTAATGGCAAAGCCCAGACCATAAAACAGATTGCATTCCATTATGTTCTCACCACAGGCTGTCACGGTGAACCTCAGGTCACACACCTCGGCCAACTTGTACCGGGCCGTCAGTCTCAGCGTTCCCACTGTGGCCAGTCTCCCTCCACCATAACTGCAAAGTGGTGCTTTATTACCTCCAATCCTCTAATGTGGGAAAAAAAAAACACCTCACGGTTGCCCAATTAAACACAGAGCCCACCGGTCCCGTGTCAGTCAACAACGGCATCACCACTCTGTCCAACTCCACCACACAGTACGTGCGTCCGTTGGTACTCGGGGACACAGCATGGACAATCATGGGGGTGGGACAGTCCTCCTTGTGTCTTGGACTTCCTCGCTTGAACTTGCGGCATGCCCTGGTGAAATGATGCAAGTGTCCGCACTTACTGCAGCGCTTCCCTCTCGCCAGACACTCTCTGGCCTTAAAACAGTGCTTCCAGGACCCACAACCCATACAGAGAGGTGTTCCCAGGGCAGACCTAATTTTCATAGTGCTGGCGTTGTCCACATCACCCTCCACGCTATCATCGCTGTCCGGGTCCACAGTATGTGCCGTCAGCTGTGATCCTAGTTGTTGGTGTGGTACACTCCCACTAAGCTCTCGTGATAGTTTATCTGCAGCCTCAAGCTGCTGAGCTAACTCGATGGCTGTAGATAGCAGCAGTTTGCCCAAGAACGTAAGCAGTTTCGACCTAATAGCGGGGCAACTGACATGTTCTGCCAACTGGTTGCAAACCATCTCCTCCTCCAACGGTCCAAACTGGCATTCACTATCCAGCAGTCTCAGGTCTGCCACGAACCACTGCACAGACTCGCCAACCTGTTTGGGGCACCGTCGAAACTGGATTCTGCGCACAATGACGTTTCCCGGGGCGCGAAAATGGTGCACCATTAGCTCAACCACTTCTTCAAAGCTATCACAGTCGCGCATTGTGCTCAAAATTCGCTGTCCCTCCATTCCGAGATTATAGGCCAACAACGCACATGCCCTCAATTTCTCCAACTTCCCAAGGTTTAGCGCCACCATGTACGTCTGGAACGCGGAGAACCACCTCGACCAAGGCACGGGTGGTTCACCAGGAAGCTCCAAAAACGGCCCAACAGGTGTAACACACATATCCATACCTGCTTTTATCCTCGTTGCCAAATGTTGTGCCAATAATAAGGAGCCAAGGACGAGGACAGGTGTCGAACTAAACACATGTTTATTGAGAGGCACTTTGCAGAACACAGGCGCAGCCGTCAGGTAGAGACATGGCAAAGAGACTGCCCCTCCTGCCCACTGCCCTCTAATAGCCGCGGGTGGTGGTGGAACCGGAAGATAAAAGTCCAAACTCTAACACAACAGATTCTACCTCAAAAAACATTTCAGAAAAAAGAAAGAAAACTTATCATTTTCATAGCAAACGTGAAGAAGAGTTCTTTTTTAATACGGTAAAAGAAAAATGTGTGTTTCAATCAATCAATCAATCAATCAAACAATCAACTTTATTTATAAAGCACTTTAAAAGCAACACTCGCTACACAAAGTGCTGTACAGCAAGAGAACATAAAAGCAGGGCACTAACACAAAGGGCGCTAACACAAGAACCACAGTAAAAAAAAAAAAATCATAAATAAAATAAAAAGTAAAATAAACAAAAATCCATTTCATTCAATAAAATCAATGTCTCATACTGGGTCGAATTCCAGGGAGTAAAAATGTGTTTTAAGACGTGTTTTAAAAATGGACAGTGAAGGTGCTGTCTAATGTCCAGGGGTAAATCATTCCATAACCTGGGGGCCATGATCGAAAAGGCTCTGTCCCCTCTGAGCTTGCCCTTCGCCTGTGGTATCTCCAAAAGCAGCTGTTCAGCTGACCTAAGGGACTGGGTGGGAGCGTAGGGATGCAGAAACTCAGAGAGGTAAGGTGGAGCAAGACCATTCAAGGATTTAAAAACAAATAAAAGAATTTTAAAATGAACTCTAAAATACATGGGCAGCCAGTGGAGTGAAGCTAAGATGGGTTTGATGTGATCGGCATTTTGAACGGCAGCGGCATTTTGAACCAGCTGCAGACGGGAAAGAGATGACTGGCTGACACTGGCGTAAAGTGCGTTACAGTAATCCAGCCGAAATGAAATAAAAGCATGGATTACTGTTTCCAAGTGTGGTCTAGAGAGAATGGGTTTTACTTTTGCTAAACGCCTTAGATGAAAGAAGCTGGATTTTACCACAGAACGAATCTGCGTGTCTAATTTAAAATCATTGTCCATGATAAAACCAAGGTTCCTAGCTGTGGATTTAACATAAGGAGTAAGGGGGCCCAAGTATACAGGAAGGGACTCACAGGGGCGACTAGGTCCAAACACCATCACTTCGGTCTTCTTATCATTAAAATTTAGGAAGTTTAGGGCCATCCAAGACTTTATGTCTTCAATGCATGCCAGGAGTGAGTTTACTGATTAGGCAGCTTTTTGTTTTAGAGGGACATAAATCTGACAGTCATCAGCATACAGGTGGAAAGAGATACCATGCTTTTTAAAAATGGAACCCAGTGGAAGTATGTACCGAGAAAAAAGCTTGGGCCCTAGAATTGACCCCTGTGGGACCCCATAAGGCAGAGGAGCAGAAGAGGATTCAAACCTAGACATGCTTTAAAAGTCCTGTCTGACAGATAGGATCTAAACCAGTTGAGAGCAGTGCCACAAATGCCCACTAGGTGCTGCAAACGGGAAATTAAAACATGATGGTCCACTGTGTCAAAGGCAGCAGTTAAATCAAGCAGCACAAGAACAGCATATTCACCTGAATCACATGCCAAGAGAATATCATTAAAAACTCTAAACAAGTTTCTCATTTGCGGGGCGACTGTGGGAGCAGCAAAGTGACACAACGTCAAAAGACACTTCAGTACATGTCATGAAAACTACCATGCTAACTACCCACTGGACAGTACACTGCAGCAGAGAAAGTCAGTGAGTTAAAAGCAACTTTGGGCAAACAGCAGTCTTTTTTCACAAGGCCACTGAAAAATTCCCCAAAACAACCAAAGCCTCATTTAGAGCTACAAAGTTTTTGATAAAGAAGAAGAAGGCCTTTACAGACGGGGAGGTTTTCAAAGAAGCAATGATGATAGTTGCAAACACTGTATTTAAAGGCATAAAGAATGGAACTGATGTCATCTCCACTCTCTCCGATGTGCAAATAGGGGCAAATACAATGGTTAGAAGAGAATCAGCGATGACTGAGAATTTGACCAAGCAGCTGGAACAGGATCTGGTGCAGTGCTGGTGGTTCAGCATCAAGTGCAACAAGTCCATGGACAGCAGCGGCACAGCACAGCTGATGAGCTTCATTCGGATGGTGTTTGATGATTTCTCCATAAAAGAAGAACTTCTGACACTACCGCCTCTTAAAACCACTAGGGGAGTAGAAATCTATATTGCAGTGAAGTTTTAAGCGGAGAAAAAGGTACCATTGGAAAAGCTGGTATCAGTGACTATAGACGGGCTCCTGTTATGACCAGCCGACATGCAGGTTTCAAAGCACACTGTAAAGGTGACAGACTACCCACCATTTCTGCATTACCACTGCATCAGTCATCAGCAGGCCATATGTGCAAAAGTGATTGGATTTGAGCATGTAATTACTCCGGTCATGAAAATCATAAACGACATCTGCTCCAAACCCAAACAACACAGGATAATCAAGGTGCTATTGGAGGAGCTATCAGCCGAATATGGTGATCTTTTATTACACACAGAAATCCCATTGGCATATTTCTCGGCCCAGGAAACACGCACGCAGGTCAGGTTGATTTGAAAGCTTTATTCAACCAGTGTAACGTGTTTGGATGCGTGTATGTGATATGGAAATGTATTGTGGGTGGTAGATGAAGGCAGGAACAGAGCAACACACCGTGCGGCCAGGCAACCCTATGGAAGAGACACAAACAGGGGATGAGCTGGGCAAACCACACAGGAGAAAAGTAAATATACTTGGCATTAAAGCTGATTCTGATTCTGATTCTGAGAGTGATAAGGTAATGTGCTTACTTGCAGAGATAGAGGTGGCTGGCGTTGGCAAAGATTCCAAGCCTGGGAGACAGCGCCCTGCTGCGCGTCCAACGAGGAGAGGAGATGCGGGGAGAAGATGATGGCGAAGGAGAGGATGTCCGCCGCCAGGGAATCCACCTGTGCACAGGGGAAGGCTGAGAGAACAGGTGAGTAATGAGACAGCTTACGTGTCGCAGCGATGAATAGCAGGCCTGAAGAAAGGATTCTGCTGAGGGATTGAGCGCGTAGTAAGACAGACGGCTCCAGGCCGATGCTCAGGGTGAGGTGGAATAAATAGTTCAGCTCAAACGAGGTGCAGGTGTGCGCACAGCTGAGGTGGATGCCTGAGAGCGGCGAGTGGTGACACCCATGGCTCAGCAGGGGACAAGTTTATCAGCTTTTTTTGTCACTTTTATGTGAAATCAAAGAGTTCATGCAATCCAAAGACGAAGACGTCTCACTGCTTGACGACCCTGAGTGGATACTTGACCTTGCATTTTTAACGGACATCACTGTGAAACTAAATCTTTTGAGCTGTGAGCTGCAAGGCCAAGGTAAGACTGTTGCTGACATAAGTGCTGTAAATGCATTTAAAGCAAAAATGAGCATTTTCTCTTTGATGTTAAAGAGAAAAAAATGCTGCACTGTTTGTATCTGTTTCCTAGTTTGTTAAATAATTTTAATAATTATTGCAGGGATTTATTAATTTGATCAGTGTCTTCACATAGATGAATATCAGTAATCATTAATAATAACATAAATTTAAACAGTGCAACTTTTTTTTGTAAGTGTGAATCAAACTGGTAGCCCTTCATAGTACTCAGTACCCTTGAAGTAGCTCCAAGTTTCACTAAGGTTGGTGACCACTGGTGTAACTGTTGCCAACATAGGTTAACTTAAGCCAACAAATACTCAGTGCAGGTCAGCTGACATCAGCGTCAGGCGACGCCCATATAAAGATCAGCGTTTGGGAGGCTTCCTGCCATTCTGGAACTGCTTTTTTGTTTTGATTCACACTACATTTGGACCAACTTTTACTGACATTTTGGTAAACGTCTGGCTCTGCTGGCAAAAGTTGATAAAAGTTAATGACAATTGGTGCTTGTTGGCAAATGCTGGCGAAGGTTGTGTACCTTGAAAGTTTTCAGCATGCTGAAAATTTCCCAAAGTTTGTAAATAAACATTGGTGAAAGTTGTGCTCAGTTTGTAAAAGTTCCTGAGCGCTGGGCTAAATTATGCAGAGTTCGCTTAAGTCGGCCTAAGTTAAGCTCCATTGGCAAACACTGACTGAAATGCAGAAAGAAAAATGGAGAGAAGAGGGAATTTTAAATATATAACACTAACGTTGTGGGACACATATGCATATTAATATATCACTTTATGCTTCATATGTATGTCACTTTAGGCTGCACTTCTCAGATTGAACAAAGGACTGAGTCTCCTTGGAAATAACAGGAGGAGGTGGAGGTTTAGTCTTTGGTATGCAAAGAGACAGCCTTGGGGGATTTCCTGGCTGCCGGAGACTTTAGGTGGAGATAATAAGATCTAAGAGAGGATCCATTGTTACTTGGGATTAAATGCATTGTGACTTTGAGCTTTGAAAGTCCTGGGTATTTAAAGGACGAATGTCTGTTTTTTTTTTCCTTTTTCTGTTTTTGCTGATGTTGGAAGATGTGAATAAACCTGACTCGTGAGATGAACTCTGCCTCGTCATTTTCACGTTTCCACACTGGTGACCCTACGACGTATCATGGATGAAAGAAATTCCCCCGAGCCAGCCGGGACAGGAGCTCCCAGCCAAGCGTATGCCACTACCGTCCAGCTACCGGACTTTTGGCGAGACAACCTGCGCTCCTGGTTCCACTTGGTCGAAGCACAGTTCGCCCTCCGGGGGATAACGGTAGATGACACGAAGTTCTACCATGTGATTGCCAAGCTTGACAACCGCACGGCTCGGCATGTGGAGAGCATATTGGAGCAGCCACTGGCCGACGACAAATACGGCGGGTTGAAGGCTGCGCTCATCCAGCGCTTCACTCTCTCAGTCCAGAAGAGAGCGGAGAGGCTCCTGGCTCTGAACGATTTGGGAGATGGCACGCCCATTGACCTGATGGAGGACATGCTGAGGTTGAGGGGCTCAGGCGACAAAGACTTCATCTTCACCCACATTTTCCTCAGGACCCTACCGTTGGCCACGAGAGCGACCCTGGCCAGTTCGCCGTTGTTGGCCAAGCGGGACTTCCGCGCGCTGGCCCAGGAGGCGCACTGGATTCTCAACGCCAGCAAACAGCACGCGGCCACCGCAACAGCGACGGAGTTCGGCGCGACGGCCAGAGACGGCGGGGGGCCAGAGATGGCGGTAGCAGAACCACCGACGACGGCGGCGGCGGGGGCCAAGGATCGCGGAGGAGACGCTCTCTGTTTCTATCATTGCCGCTTTGCAGAGAAGGCACGCAAATGTATACCACCATGCCAGTTCAAGCGCTCGGGAAACGCCAAGACCAGGGGTCGGTAGCAGATGCGGCCCTCAGGGAGGAGAACAAGCTGCTCTACTTGAAGGATGCGCGCTCGGGGAGGCATTTCCTCGTGGACACAGGCTCCCAGTTGAGTTTCATCACACCTTCCTCCGCTGACCGGCTGGCAGTTTCCAGTGGTCCCGAGGTGTCGGCAGCGAACGGCTCGGCGATTAAGACCTTTGCAAGGTCTTTTAAGACCTTTGGTGAGAGGACTCTGCTTCTGTCCATACACGGCCATACATTTGAGTGGACTTTTATCATAGCTGCAGTGAATTTCAATATGTTGGGGGCTGATTTTCTGTGCTCACATGGTTTGTTGGTTGATCTGGCTAACAGGCGCCTGGTTAATGCACTTTCTTTTTATTCTATTCCCTGAACAGCCCGAGTGGCCCCGCCAACAGCACAAGCCAACGTCACAGCTGCAGGTAGTAAGTTCCACACACTGCTCACTCAGTTCCCAGCACTCACGGTTCCCACATTTTCGGCGACCGTCGCTAAACACGGGGTGGAACATTTTATTACTACCACCGGACCACCCGTTTTTGCAAAAGCTCGGCGCTTGGATTCAGCTAAACTGACCATAGCGCGCGAGGAGTTCGCCAACCTGGTAAAGTTGGGCATCATCCGGCGTTCGAACAGCCCATGGGCTTCCCCGCTTCACATGGTCCTGAAAGCTGATGGCTCATGGCGACCTTGCGGTAATTTCCGCAGGTTGAACAACGCCACAGCGCACGACCGCTACCCAATCCCGCATATCCAAGATTTTTCCGTTCATTTGGCGGGGGCGCGCGTTTTTTTCTAAGATAGACTTGGTCCGCGGTTACCATCAAGTCCCAGTGCGCGCTGAGGACATACCCAAAACAGCGATAATAACTCCGTTCGGTCTATTCGAGTTTTTGCGCATGCCATTTGGGCATAAAGGCGCTGCGCAGATGTTCCAAAGCATGATGGACGCGGTGTTGCGCGATCTCCCCTTCGTATTCGTCTACCTGGACGACATCTTAGTAGCCAGCACGTCTGAAGACGAACACGAAAACCACCTCACGGCAGTTTTCCGGAGGTTGGGAGAGCACGGGTTAATAAACAACCCAGCGAAGTGTCAGTTCGGGGTGACACAGATTGATTTTTTGGGGCATCGCATCTGCCCAGAAGGAGCGGTTCCGCTGCCTGACAAAATGCGCGCGGTAACAAATTTTCCCCAGCCACAAACGGTCAAGGCGTTACAGGAGTTTTTGGGAATGGTGAATTTTTATAACCGTTTCCTCCCTCGCGCAGCGCAGCTCATGCAACCATTGCATGCAGCAATAAAAAAACAAAAACCCACAAATAAGATCGAATGGTCTCCGGAGCGAGAGCGAGCATTCTCGGAGGTCAAAACAGCCCTGGCAAACGCTGCGTTGTTAGCACATCCAGTCCCAACGGCCCGCATAGCGCTCACTACTGACACGTCAGATGTGGCCATAGGGGTGGTCGTGGAGCAGCATGTAGCCGGGGCTTGGCAGCTGCTCACGTTTTTCAGCAGGACTTTGCGCGATAGTGAACGAAAATACAGCGCATTCGACAGGGAGTTGTTAGCTCTCCACTTGGCCATTCGCCACTTCCAGTTCTGGCTGGAGGGACGCAGTTTCACCGCGTTCGTTGACCACAAGCCGCTGACATTCGCGATGGCCAAGGTTTCAGAACCGTGGTCAGGCCGGCAACAGAGGCAGTTGGCCGCCATCTCAGAGTTTACTACCGATATTCAACATGTGGCGGGTAAACTGAATGTAGTTGCAGACTGTCTCTCACGCGCCGTGGTGGCCCCAGTCCGCGTAGGGATAGATTATGGAGCCATGGCCGCGGATCAGTGTAGCGACGCGGACGTGCGCGCACTCCAGTCTGGACCAACAGGGTTAAGGCTGGAGAGCAGGGTGCTGCAAGACGGTATGACCCCCCTAATCTGTGATGTCTCCACTGGGCAACCGCGTCCTGTGGTACCGGCCGTGTGGCGCCGCCGCGTTTTTGACTCGATTCATTCTCTGGCGCACCCGGGAGTGCGCGCGTCGGTCAAAATGGTGGGAGAGAAATTTGTATGGTCGAGCCTGCGCAAACAAGTTAGGGAGTGGGCAGCAGCCTGCATGGCTTGCCAATGAGCCAAGGTACACAGACACACAAGAGCTCCCTTGGAGCTGTTTCACATCCCGGCTAAGAGGTTCGATCATGTCCACGTGGACCTCGTAGGCCCCCTTCCGCCGTCACAGGGGTGCACACACCTTCTGACAATGGTAGACCGCACCACGTGCTGGCCGGAAGTGGTCCCACTGGCGTCAACTACAGCCGAGGAGGTGGCGCGTGCGTTTTTAACAGCATGGGTAGCGCGCTTTGGAGTCCCGTCGGACATTACGTCCGACAGAGGCCCTCAATTTGTTTCTGAACTTTGGTCAGCAATGGCCCGCAGCCTGGGGGTAACGATCCACCGCACAACCGCGTACAATCCGCAGGCTAATGGGTTATGCAAACGTTTTCATAGGTCATTGAAAGCAGCTCTCAGAGCGTCGCTTACGGATGCAAATTGGGTGGACAGGCTACGGTGGGTTTTATTGGGGTTGCGTTCTGCACCTAAAGAGGATTTAGAAGCCTCCCCGGCTGAGCTAGTTTTTGCGCAGCCACTTCGGCTGCCCGGGGAATTTCTCCCAGATAATCCTGCGCCAGAATGCTCCCCGGCTCAGCAGCTGCAGCGTGGCACGGAGTGAGGCACGCTGCCTGGCCCCGTTCACCACAGTCTTCCGCACGTTTTTGTACCTAAGGCTTTAAAAAACGCGGAGTTTGTTTTTGTCAGACACGATTCCCATCGCCCGCTGCTACGACCACCTTATGATGGACCATTTAGAGTGCTGGAAACAGGGGATAAGCACTTTTTGCTAGATTTGGGGGGCAGGAAAGAAAAGATTGGCATAAACAGGCTCAAACCCGCCTTTGTGGTGGCGGACGAGGATGTGCTGTTGGCCAGGGCTCCTCGGCGCGGCAGACCCCCTAGGGGACATTCCCCAGAACACCCACAGGGATTGACTAACAGTTCTCACCCTCAGACAGCAGCCCCCCAGCAGGATGGCGCCACGGAAGTGGAGAAGCCCGCTTACAGCAGATACGGGAGGAGACTGAGGCCCAAGCAGCACGTGGGCTGATGTGTAATGATTTTATCATGACATGCTGACTGTTATTCCGTTGTTCCATCTTAGACGTTTGGGGGGGGTCATGTGGGACACATATGCACATTAGTATATCACTTTATGCTTCATATGTATGTCACTTTAGGCTTCACTTCTCAGATTGAACAAAGGACTGAGTCTCCTTGGAAATAACAGGAGGAGGTGGAGGTTTAGTCTTTGGTATGCAAAGAGACAGCCTTGGGGGATTTCCTGGCTGCCGGAGACTTTAGGTGGAGATGATAAGATCTAAGAGAGGATCCATTGTTACTTGGGATTAAATGCATTGTGACTTTGAGCTTTGAAAGTCCTGGGTATTTAAAGGACGAATGTCTGTTTTTTTTTTCCTTTTTCTGTTTTTGCTGATGTTGGAAGATGTGAATAAACCTGACTTGTGAGATGAACTCTGCCTCATCATTTTCACATTTCCACAACGTAACACTAACGAGTTACATGACACCTGGTAGGGAAAATCTCCAAAAAATGTGACAGCCCCAAAGAAAAAAAAAAATCTCATTTAAAAATTTAATGTTTTTAGTTTTCTGCCCCATGTATAATCATTCTCCAGGAATTATTTTTTGGCTTCCACTGTGGGGAATCAAACAGCGTTTAAGTGGTGTCAAAAATAAATGACATTTGATGAGATTTTATGTTATTTTAACATAGAGAGTTGTAAGAGTCAAAATATAATCTGTCATGTCCGCTGCATAATTTTGCAGTGAACATATAAATTGGCAGCAAGGCCAAAATGCAGTGTAAGTAACGTGTTTATTGACAGAGGGGAAAAATGTACAAAATGTCCAGAAAACACTGTGAGTAGAGCAACAATGGGACAACCGGCTACAAGCTGAGTTGGGGTAGAGGAAATGCCAAGAGCGCTCCAGGCAGAGCGGGAGCAGAGAGGAAGGCATAATTAAGGAAGACTTACATTCAAGTTGGAGTGGAAAGGCTCTGAGGTAACAACACGGTTTAGTCCAGGAAAAACCAACAGTCGCGAGCCAGGATGTCCAAAGCTGACTTGAGCTGCCACACTGGCTGAGCCCACTGCCTCCCAATAAGAACTCAATATACTAATGAAGGCAAGTGGACGCAGCTGTGTGGCGAGCAGGTGCATGAATGATTGGCAATGTGTGTGTGTGTGTGCATGTGTGAGTGTGTGTGCGTGCATGAGTGTGTTAGTGTGTATGTGGTGATGAGATGCATCCGGTGAATGTCTGGTAAGAGGAGGGGACATGGCTGTAGGACTGTCAGAGAGCAAGGCTCAATCTGCCAGCTGGAAATAATAAGAAGTAATCAAAACCTAAAGCCACAGGTCATGGACAGGGTAGAACGACCCCGAACATGACATAATCACTCCTCATTTTATTTATATGATGATACGATATTATGATATGATACGATATGATATTTTTTTTTTTTTTTTTTTTTTTTTTTTTTTAATCTCTCGGCGCCACACCAGTCGGCTGCCTTTTGCAACAGCGGCTCGATTCCGAGTTTTTTTTTCCCTTCCTCTCTCTTTTGATCACTTTTTTTTTCACCCCACTTATATCACGGACACACAGATCGTCCCAAATGTCTCCTGAGCCGGTGGACGGAGCCACTGTTTATAGCAGGATTCGATACAACAGGGAAGAGCTGCTAGCATTTAACCGCCACCCGGTCCCACTGGAAAAACTCGACATACCGAGAGAACTGAGGCGAAAACGCCGCGGCTGCCGGGCTGGAGTAAGGCGGAGGACAAAAAATATAAGGTACAGACCCTCCCTTCCATCTGTTGTCATGGGAAATGTACGGTCGATACTGGGAAAGTTAGATGAGCTAGCGGCTATCTCCCGTTATGATAGCACTTACCGGGAGTGCTCTCTCCTTTTGTTTACTGAGACGTGGCTAACTGAACTAGCAGCAGATGCTAACATTGAGCTGGAGGGTTTTCACATGATACGAGCTGACCGAACACCAGAGAGTGGCAAAACTAGGGGCGGTGGAGTGATAATGTATGTTAACAACAACTGGTGTAGACCGGGACATATCACTGTTAAACAACGACACTGCAGCAAAGACATTGAGTTGCTAGCTGTTAGCATGAGGCCTACATATCTCCCGAGAGAACACTCACACGTGATCTGCATTGTTGTTTATGCAAATCCGACGGCGAACGCTGGGACAGCGCGTGACGTCATCCATTCAGTAACCAGCAGGCTGCAGACAGAACACCCAGATGCTCTTCTCCTCATCTCAGGCGATTTCAACCACGTTTCACTGTCTCCCATTCTGCCCACTTTCACCCAGTATGTCACATGCCACACTAGAGACAATAAAACACTGGATTTGTTCTACGCAAACACTAAGGAGGCGTACACCTCATCACAACTTCCCCCACTTGGGAGATCGGATCACAACTTGGTTCATCTCCGACCGGTGTACAAACCTCTAGTGCACAGACAACCTCCGGCCATGCACACTGTGGAGTTATGGTCTGAGGAGACAATGGACACTCTAAAGGACTGTTTTGAAGCCACTGCCTGGAAGCAGCTCTGCGATCCACATGGTGAGGACATCGATGGCCTCATTCACACCTTCACGGGCTACCTCAGCTTCTGTGTGGACAAATCCGTTCCCACCAAGACCATACGGCGTCACTCAAACAACAAACCCTGGATCAACCCTGAGATAAAAACACTTCTGAGAGAGAAGAAGAGGATCTTCAGGTTGGGGAACAGGGAGATGCTGAAGTCCGTACAGAGGGAGCTGAGGAGAAAGATCAGAGAAGGCAAGGACAGCTTCAGGAAGAAGATGGAGGACAAGCTGCAACAGAGCGACATCAGCGGGGTCTGGAGAAACCTCAAAACCATCTCGGGGCTCCAGAATACCTCCCCCCAGGCCACGGGGGGCAGGGAGTGGGCGAACAACCTGAATCTGTTTTTCAATAGATTTGACCAACAGCCCTCCCCCCTGTCTGCACAACAACCACTGCTGCCACTAAGAAATCAAGTCCTGCTGCCCACTCCCCACTCCACCGACACCCCCCCCCCACTCCCAACACACAGCCCCCCATCCTGACCCTGACCAAGGCCCAGGTGAGGACGGAGCTGAGGAAGATCAAGGCGAGGAAGGCGTCGGGACCGGACGGCATCAGCGCAAAGCTCCTCAAGTCCTGTGCAGACCAGCTGTGTGGGATTGTGACGTATATCTTCAACATGAGCCTGAAACTGGGGAGGGTACCACAGCTGTGGAAAACATCTTGTGTGGTACCTGTACCAAAAACTTCCCACCCCAAAGACCTGAACAGCTTCAGACCGGTGGCCTTGACGTCCCACTTGATGAAGACCCTGGAGAGACTGCTCCTTGCTCATCTCCGCCCCCTGGTGGAACCAGCGATGGATCCACTCCAGTTCGCCTACCAGCATGGCATTGGGGTGGAGGATGCGGTGATCTTCCTCCTTCACCGTTCTCTGTCCCACCTGGAGAAGCCCGGGAATATGGTGAGGATCATGTTCTTTGACTTCTCCAGTGCTTTCAACACCATCCAACCGATGATCCTGAAGGACAAGCTGCTGCGCGCAGGGGTGGACCAGCACCTGTCATCATGGATCCTGGACTACCTCACGAACCGGCCTCAGTTTGTGAGAACCCGGGACTGTGTTTCCGACACGATCATCAGTAGCACGGGGGCCCCCCAGGGAATGGTGCTGGCTCCCTTCCTGTTCACTCTTTATACTGCGGACTTCTCACACAACACAACACATTGCCATCTACAGAAGTTCTCTGATGACTCTGCGATCGTTGGTCTCATCTCCAGCGGAGATGAAGCTGAGTACAGAGGGCTTATCCAGGACTTTGTGGACTGGTGCCATCGGAACTGCCTCCAGATCAACGCGAGGAAAACTAAGGAGCTGGTGGTGGACTGCCGCAGGCATGGGCAGCCCCTCACAGCACCAGTAAATATACAGGGAACAGACATCGAGATGGTGACATCCTACAAGTACCTGGGTATTCATCTGAACAATAAACTAGACTGGTCACACAATACTGACGCACTCTACAAGAAGGGACAGCGCAGGCTGTTCCTGCTGAGGAGACTCAGGTCTTTTGGTGTACAAGGGGCGCTGCTGAAGTCATTCTATGACACGGTGGTGGCATCAGCCATCACTTTTGGAGTGGGCTGCTGGGGCAGTGGCATTACTGCAGCCGATAGGAAGAGACTGAACAAACTGATTAAGAAAGCTAGCTCTGTCCTGGGGCAACGCCTTGATCCGATGGAGGAGATAGGAGAGAGAAGGACGGTGGCTAAACTGTCATCTCTGCTGGAGTCCGAGTTCCACCCTATGCAGGACATACTGGATGCACTGAGGAGCTCATTTAGCAGCAGACTACATCATCCCAGGTGCACAACCGAGAGGTTTCGTAGGTCCTTCCTACCAACGGCTGTCAGACTGTACAACCTAAGCAGGGCTGCTCGCAGAGATAGCAAAAAGATGTAACAACCTAATAGTTTTGAATGCAAAAGATGCAATAGACTTACACAATGGTCCTCTCCGGCATACAACTAGGAACATACCGGTCGCTATGGAGGGTGAGAATATGTATGGGCACATAATCATACCATGTAGGATAACTAAATAGACGGTTATGCTGTTTCATCCCACCTAGCAACAATGCTCTGCACTGTGTGTGTTTATATATTTACATATTTATTCCATCTAGCTACAATGCTCTGCACTGGGTGTGTTTATATTTATATATCTATATATTTATTCCATCTAGCTACAATGCTCCGCACTGTGTTTTTATATATCTACATATTATTCCATCTAGCTACATTGCTCCGCACTGTGTGTGTTTATATACTTGCATATTTATTCCACCTAGCTGCAATGCTCCGTACTGTGGGTGTTTATATATTTACATATTTATTCCATCTAGCTACAATGCTCTGCACTGTGTGTTCATATATTCATATATTTATTCCATCCAGCTACAATGCTCTGCACTGTGTGTCTGTGTGTGTGTGTGTGTATATATATATATATTTTATAGTAATATGTACATATGTATATTAGCTGCTCTTGCTTGCTTGTTTTTTTCTTGCCTTCTGATTGTTGCTCTGAGTGTTGCTATCCCTGTGCTGTTGCAATCCTGGAATTTCCCCGTTGTGGGACTAATAAAGGCTTATCTTATCTTATCTTATCTTATCTTATCTTATACACTAAATAGTTTTTTTTTTCACATTTTAATTGCAGACTTAGTGTTGTAGTCTATAGGCATTATGGTGTTATTTTTTTAGAAGAATGAATGAATGAATGAATGAATATTGGAAAAGGGTTTGCAGAAGTAACTACACAGGAATATAAAATGAAAATAAATACTGCCTCCACAAATGCTGATCTTTATATGAGTGTTGCCCGACACTGATGTCAGCTCACCTGCGCTGAGCATTTCTTTGATTTTTCAAAATGTCTGTAAAAGTCGGTCCAAACTCCATAGTGTGAACCCAGCTTTAACTTAGGCCAACTTAGGTAAACTCTGCATAACTTAGCCCAGCACTCAAGAACTTTTACAAACTGAGCACAACTTTCACCAATGTGTATTTCCAAACGTCTGCAAATTTTCAGCATGCAGAAAAATTTTCAGCATGCTGAAAATTTTCAAAGAACACAACTTACGAACACCAACAATTCTTAACTTTTGCCAGCAGAGCTAGATGTTTGCCAAAACGTCAGTGAAAGTCAGTCCAAACATTGTAGTGTAAATCCACCTTCACGGCTAGGGCCACTTTTGAGTCTCCAATTAACTAAACTTGCATGTTTTGGGAATGTGGAAAGAAACTGTGGCACCTGGAGTAAACCCACACAAGCGTGAGGAGAACATGCAAACTCCACACGGGCCCTGTTGGCTGGTGGATTTGAAACTCTTACTGCAGCATTTTGGATCAGCTGAAGATTTTTTAGAGATGTTTTAGGACAGCCTGATAATAAAGGGTTACAATAATCAGAATCAGAATCAGAATCAGAATGAACTTTATTGCCAAGCATGCTTTTACACATACAAGGGATTTTAGTTGACATTAAGGTGCGCTCATGTTAAGCACTCCCTAATGACGCGGCAGCCGACAGGCGCCTCATACAGTGGGGGTAAAGAGGGGGAAGGGGAGGGGCTGACACATTGGGCAGAGAGAAAAAAGCATAGTTATCAAAATAATGCTCATAAATGAGCAAGATTATGATCACATAGAAAAAAAAAACTTCTAATTGCACACTTAGCAGACAAGTTACAGTTTCACACATTAACAGAGCAAGTTGAGAGAGACCAGTGTGTGTGTGTCAGTCATGTGATATTCATGGATGCAGTGTGATGTGTCAGTTACTGGTGTACAACAAAATTCCTCCCCCAAGCAACGACTAGATGTTAAGTCCATGGTATCCTAAACACAGATAACATGTCCACAAGAGTTCATCTCTCTTCAGTGCATGTCAGATGGTAAAATTCCATGCTAGTCACATGATGATGCTGTCCATAGAGAGTTCAGATTGCTGCACATCAGAATGTTTGGGTTAGAGAAAAGCCAAAACTCCCTTCTGCCTTATCTTTTCTCCTGGAGGAATGAATTCTCCCAAGGATGCCGAATCAAAGCCTGATAAGCACAGTTCACTTAGAGCTTAGAATTTTCACCTCTCATGTGATTCTGTGCATCGCAATTGACATTTACATTCCCAGGCTTTAAAATCATTCCCTGGAGAGCACCCAGCGACTCTGAGATGTTTCCCACCTTCCGATTCAGTTCGCCATTAACCGCTATCAGTGCCCTCCCCAATTGAGAATCAGAGAATCAGAATCAGAATCAGGTTTATTGCCATTGTTCATGTAGTACACAAACTAGGAATTTGTCTCGGTACAATGCTGCAACATTAAACATGATAAGATAAGAGAAATAAACTATACATGTAATAAAGTGTAGGATAAGATTAAGTGATACTGGTCAACAGTTAAAATATATATTAGCCAGCAGCAGATACTGTGGAGAACTATATAGTGCAGTCGGTAATGCAGGAAGAAAACAGTGATGATTGACATGAGTCTGGTTGAGCTGCTGTACATGAACCTCCCCAATTGGTCGAACTGTTGAAAGAGCTTCGCCGGGTCCGCATTTTGACTAGCTCTTTCCAACTTCTTTAGTTTCCGATACACCAGGAAAACTCCAAAGCCAAACAGCAGAAATCCTGTGATCATGAAGCCAAACAGGTAGATGTCTTCCACATCTTCAATCGAAAGATCACAGAGACACATGAGTTTCCAATTGTCCCATGAGTCTCTCACATACTTGGGCTCCCCCAGGCCCGATTTTCTGTTTGAAAAAGTGGTGTCAATTGCATTTAAAGCCCAGCTCACCAATTCCATAATCTTCCGTTTGGATCGAGATGCAGCGAGAAGAAGAGCGAGACACAGACAGGACACAGCAAGCTGGGATCAGTGAAGGCAGGAGAGGAGGGAGGAGAGGAGAAGAAATGCGTTTGCTCTCTCTGACAGCCAGAAGAAAGAATTAGAAAAATCTAATTTAGAGCTAACAAAAGTGTGGATTACTTTATCAGCATCACTCTAAGACAAAATTCTCCTAATCTTGGCAATATTATGGAAATGATAAAAAGCAGTGTTAGAAACAAGTTTAATATGTCAATTAAAGAACAGATTTTTATCAAAAATGTATGAGTATGTGAGTATGAGACCAGGAAGCAGAGTAGCAGTCTTACACGCCTCTCTGCAGCATCTCTCCATCTGCCACCCCTCAACTTAGCCTCTGTGTCCCTCATCAGAAAATCACTGTCTGCTCCCTCTAAAGTAAATAAAAAATATTATGCATTAGCATCCCAAAGTGATTAAACAAAAAGCTGATAAAACCAAAATTAAACATGTAGCCTCTAAATCTAATGGCTTGGCCTCTGTAAAGCTGACTTCACACCAAATGTGAACGGGTGGCGCAAATCCATACAAAGTCAATGGAAAGAGGCGAGCACATGTGAAATCGCACATTCGCGCATTCACATCAGAGGGATAGCACTAGCTTTTAGATTCTACCATCACCGGAGTAAAAGTAGCAACACTGGAGAGTAGACTAGTTTGAAAATGAGACTGCCACTCACCTGGAGACAGGAGGGTGGGGAGCTCTTCAGCTGAATTGGGATGTCGGGGTTATTAACCCACGGATTCCTGCCATGGACATGCTAACAAGACTAGCAAGCTAGCAATGGAAACACTCATCATTTTGTACAGCGTTGGAGGCAGAGACAACTTTTTCAGGTGAGACCTCCATCGGATAATGTAAACCTAAAGCATGACATTATTTTGGGGATTTCCATAGTAGGTTGAACACTGCTGCAGAAGTTATAAAGGCAACTTTGCCTGTCTGCATATCACTCAGACAGTGAATTCATGTCTATTCGTGTGTTTACAATGAGGTATAATTGTCATGATTCAGACTCAAATGCAGGATCAGACTCAAATGCAGAGCAGCCAGAATGATCACACAGACTCCAATAAAAAGTTTCACAAATTTATTGAACAAAAACAGAAAACCAATATGCAAAACTAAAGGAAAAGCGAAATGCAAAAACGCCAACTTAAATTTCAGCCAAGACAGGAGCCCCCTGGAGCACACGTAGCCTACGGGAGAGGGCAGACAGAGACGATCAGGGACAGATTCTCCCATGGGTGAATAATGCAGGAAAGAACATTTACAGTCAGAGCAGTGGAGTAAGGCAGGGAACTCCAACATGGACTGGGGCAGGTGGAAGGCAGGACCTGGGTGGACGTGATGATCTTCCTGGTCAGGTGAGCATGATCAGCTCCAGGACCACACCTGCAGGTGGCAGCAACCTGAGGATAGGAGACAAACAGAAGGTAAATACGGGGAGACAAGGTAACGAGAGAAAACTTTAGACAAACTTGAGGCTGCAAACCCAAATGATCCAGCGGTGAGCTCCCCTCACACTGGGCCTTAAATACACAGGCTCATCAGGAGCAGCAGGAGGATAATCATGCAGGTGTGCTCATCACTGGAGCAGGAAACTAGGAACAACAGGAGGGGAGGGGGGAGCACGGTTGCCAGACCATCACATTCCCCCTCCCCCAAGGGACTCCTAACTACGTCCCATTGGGCTGATGTTAATGGGTGCGATGAAAAGCCCGGATCATTCACTTATTCAAGATGTATGATCCTGGAATCCACGACCTCTCCTCCGGACCATATCTTTCCCAAAGGACGAGGTATTGACATCCTGCCACTGATGTGGCACATCCAGGATCCTCTCCACTGTGTATGTAGTCTGGCCGTCGATGATCCGGTGGGGAAAGGGGGGTCCAGAGGAGAGCAGAGGGGACTGGCGGACAGGGGTTTAATCTGGGAGACATGGAATGTGGGATGTATATGCATAGAGGGTAAATGGTAAATGGCACTCACTTATATAGCGCTTTTGTTCTCATCTCTTGATGATCAAAGCGCTTTACAGATCCTGCTATCCACCCATTCACACACACATTCACACACTGATGGCGGCATGCTACCTAACATGGCGCTTCCAGACCCACCAGGAGCAACTGGGGGTGAAGTGTCTTGCCCAGGGACACAACGGCAGGATATCCGGGGAGAGCAGGATTCGAACCGCCAACCATGCGGTTATTGGACGACCTGCTCTACCTCCTGGGCCACTGCCGCCCCCATGGGTGGCAAGTCCAACCGCACGGTGATCACCCGCTTGATGGAAAAGTGACCCAGAAAGCGGGGGGACAACTTTCTGAGTTCAATCTTAAGCAGGATCTGGTCGGTGGACAGACAAACCCTCTGTCCCACCATGTACTTCAGCGCCGTTGCCCGTCTACAATCAGCGTACTGGCTGTTGAGCTCCACAGTGTGGAGGAGGGCAGCCCTCCACAGGCAGCACCGTCACGCATGGGCCTCCACAGATGGGACGGTGAGGTTCCTCTCCTCCTTGGGCAACAATGGTGGAGTGTAGCCCAATGTTGTAAGCCCAGTGGAAGAGGAGATCGCTGAGTTCAATGCGTATTTCACCCAGGTCAAGTAGACGCTCCAGGTGGCTGGGTTGGAGGATGCTACACACCGTAGGTGGCTTCCAGGGACTTATTAGCACACTCAGCCTGACCATTACTCTGTGGGTGAGATCCTGATGATAGACTGGCAGACGAACACAAACAGCAACAGAATGCCTTCCATGCCTGGGATGTGAACTGGGGACCCCGGTCTGAGACGATGTCGATGGGGATACCATGCATCCGGATGACATGCTGAGTCAGCAAGTCGGCCGTCTCTGTGGCAGACGGTAATTTGGCAAGGGGAATGAGGTGGACGGCCTTGGAGAAGCGGTCAGCAATGGTGAGGATGACAGTATTCCCCTTTGATGGAAGGAGGCCTGTGACAAAGTCCAAAAAAATGTGAGTCCAAGGGCGACCCGGCACCTGGAGGGGATGGAGGAGACCTGCAGGAGGGGAGGAGTCAGACTTATTTGCGGAGCAGATGTGACAGGCTTTAACTTACTCCCACACATCCCTCGCCAGTGTGGGCCACCAAAACACTCTGCATAACAGGTCTATGGTCCTAGAGATGCTGGAGTGACAGGCAAAAAAGATGGTATGCCCCCACTGGATAACTCTCCTTGTAGCACCGTGGGGACATACAGCCGGTCCGGAGGACCTCCCACCGGGACGGGTTCTGATGACTGTTCCTGCCGGACCCTCTACTCAATCTCCCACTGAAGTGCTCTGAGAAAGCAGGAGGGGGGAGAATAGTCTCAGGAGGAGACGCAGCAGCTGTGGAGTAGGAGGTGGAGGAGGAGTAGTCAGGAGAAAACTGATGTAAGAGAGCATCAGCCTTGGCATTATGGGACACTGGTCTGTACGAGATGGATAGATTGAATCTATTAAAGAACAAGGCCCACCGAGCTTGCCGCAAATTCAACCGTCTGGCTGACCGAAGATATTCTTAATTTTTATGGTCGGTCCAGACAATGACCGGTGGGCTAGCTCCCTCCAGCCAATGTCTCCACTCCTCCAATGCCAGCTTAATGGCCAACAGTTCGCATTCCCCAACAGCGTAATTCCTCTCGGCTGGCGTTAATCGCTGAAAAAAATACACGCACGGCTGAAGCTTCTGATAGGAAGATGAGCGCTGGGAGAGGACAGCGCCCACCCCCGAATCAGAAGCATCCACCTCGACCACAAACTGTGCCACCTCATCACTGGAGCGGGAAACCAGGAACAGGAGGGGAGGGGGACCATGCTTGCCAGACCATCACAATAATGTAATCGTGCCGAGCGAAAAATTCGCCCATTTGCATTTGGTGTGAAAGCATCTTTCCTCCTCATAATTTAAAAATTAAATGTGGTTTGTTAAAAATTAGGTCTCTAACTAACAAATCTCTGTTAGTCCATGATCTGTTAATCAATCATGAGATTGATTAACAGATTCAGTCCTAGCTATGGGTAAATAGCCCCACTGCCTTGTGGGTGTCTTTGGAAAAGTCAAAGGCTAAGGGAGTAAACCCTGACAGAAAATCTGGAATGGAGCCCCAAGGCGGTCGACTGGCATAATTGTCACCTTCCAGCAGCCCCTGCATCCTGATCTGCCCCCAGCCGTCTTGGCTCTGTCTTGCCACTGGATCCGGTGTCTCAGGACGAGAGAGTGAGGCTGATCCTGCTCAAGTCTCCCTCACGTTAATCAAAGTTCAGCGCAAGTCATGACATCACCACCTAGCCAACTTTAAGCCCTGTGGCGATGGGGGAGTGGTGAAGCAGCAGGTGAGGATACACTGGAAGCTGTAGTCGCAAACCTGCACACAGGCGGCTCAGGACAAGTGGTCGCTCTCCACTGAACAGAGACAGCAGTGAAGTTCAGCAGCCTCCTGAGCGACCGAGCAGCCCTTTTCAGGATTGCTCTGCTCGCCTCCTTAGCAAGAGGACGGGGCTAGAAAAGGTGCCCCAAACATAGCTGGTCTCACCTCACCCTGGTCAGCACACCGTGGCTGGCGGGTATCCCCAAATAGTGGTCAAAACACAAAGAGAAATAAAGCAAAGGCGCTCACCTTAGCATCATGGAACGTAAGGACTCTGCTCGACAATGCCAAAGTGAACAGACCAGAAAGACGAACTGCACTAGTGGCCAGAGAACTAGCTCGCTACAACATCGACATCGCTGCTCTCAGTGAGACACGTTTTTCAGACAAAGGCCAGCTGACAGAAACCAGTGGTGGCTACACCTTCTTCTGGAGTGGGCGCAGCAGTGAGGAGAGGCACGAGGCAGGTGTTGGTTTCGCAATCAAATCCATTCACGTGCGGAAACTAGCACACATTCCCGAGTGTCTGAACAACCGCCTGATGAAAATGCACCTTCCACTTGGGAAGAAGTCAAATGCAACCATCATCAGCGCTTATGCTCCGACCATGACAAACCCCGAGGAGACCAAAGGTAAGTTTTATGAGGAACTAGACTCCTTCATTGCTTCAGCAAAATCTGAGAAGCTCATCATCCTCGGTGACTTCAATGCTCGAGTAGGGGCCGACCACCACGCCTGGTAGAGAGTACTGGGAAAACACGGCATTGGAAAATCTAACAGCAACGGACACCTCCTGCTCAGAATGTGTGCCTCTCATGACCTAGCCATCACCAACACCATGTTTCGCCTACCTACATGGAACAAGACATCCTGGATGCACCCTCGCTCTAAGCATTGGCATCTCATTGACTATGCCATCATCAGGGCAAAGGACAGGCGGGACGTGAGAGTGACCAAAGCCATGTGTGGTGCTGACTTTCTGGACTGACCATCGCTTGATCATCTCAAAGATGAACTTCCACATCCAGCCCAAAAGGAGACCACAAGGCCAGAAAGTGACAAAGAAGCTGAACGTCATGAAACTCAAAGACCCCAAGAAGATACAAGAGTTTCAAGATCACATGCACAGCCGCCTGTCAGATCTCCAGCTCAACCAGCCAAGCATTGAGGACCAATGGGCATCCTTCAGGGACACCGCTCACTCGGCTGCCCTCGAATGCCTAGGCCCAGTAACCAGAAATCACCAGGACTGGTTCGATGAAAACAACACAGAAATTCAGCAGCTGTTAGATCAGAAACACCAACTGCTGCGGGCCCACCAAAATGACCCTACCTGCATGACAAAGAAAGCAGCCTTCACCAACATCCGTAGTGCAATTCAAGCCAAACTACGCCACATGCAGGACTCCTGGCTCAGTGCCAAGGCCGACGAGATTCAATGCTTTGCTGACAGGCACTACACAAAGAGGTTCTATGATGCTCTGAAAGCTGTCTATGGACCTCAGTCCTCCGGATCATCCCCTCTTCTCAGTGCTAATGGTTCTACCCTGCTGACAGAAAAGAAGCTGGTCCTGGAGAGATGGGCGGAACACTTCTGTAGTGTGCTCAATCGGCCTGCACAGATCAACCACGAAGCCCTTGCTCGCCTTCCCCAGGTGCCAATAAACTACGAGCTGGACATCCCACCTTCGGAAGATGAGGTCAGCAAAGCCATCAAACAGCTCTCCACTGGGAAAGCCCCAGGCTCTGATGCCATCCCTGCAGAAGTCTGCAAGACAGGTGGCCCAACCACTCTTAGACAACTCACCAGCCTGTACCAGTCCATGTGGAGCAAGGAACAGCTACCATAAGAGCTCAGAGATGCCACAATTGTCCACATCTACAAGCGGAAAGGAAATTGCCAGTCCTGTGACAATCACAGAGGAATATCCCTTCGTTCCATAGCAGGCAAGATCCTGACCCGCATCCTCCTCACCCGCTTGCTGGAACACCTGGAGCAGGGTCTCCTCCCTGAAAGTCAATGCGGCTTCCGTGCAGGTTGAGGGACCGCCGACATGATCTTTGCTGCCCGCCAGCTCCAAGAAAAATGCATGGAACAGTACCATGACCTCTACACAACCTTTATCGATCTGACCAAGGCCTTCGACACAGTCAGTCGCGAGGGACTCTGGATAATCATGAAAAAATTTGGCTGCCCCCGCAAGTTCATTGCAATTGTCCGCCAATTCCATGATGGAATGACAGCCAGAGTCCTGGATGATGGTGAACCATCCTAAGCCTTTCCAGTGTCCAATGGAGTCAAGCAGGGTTGTGTTCTGGCCCCGACACTGTTCAGCATGATGCTCTCTGCAATGCTTTCAGATGCTTTCAGAGACTGTGAGCTGAAACACAGAGTCGGAGGACAAAAAAAGCGCTTCAAGGACAACCTGAAAATTAATCTTAAAGACTTCTCCATTGACACAGAGTCTTGGGAGACGCTTGCTGCTGATCGCCCCTCCTGGCGCAGTGCTATCACAACAGGAGCCCAAAGAGCAGACGAGCAGTGTGTACAGCATGCAGAGCAGAAACGCCAGATGCGGAAGGGCAGAGCAACTAGCGCCAACATCGCAACCCCTTCCCACTTCTGTCCTACTTGTAGGAGAGGATTCGTTGCCCAGATTGGCCTCACCAGCCACCTCGGGACTCACCGCAGCAGCTCAACGTCAAATTGATGTCATTGGTCATCTTCAAGCACGGAGGACGAACAACAACAACAAACAACATCCCTAACAGAGACTTGGTTAGGGCAAGGGAATTATGTTGGTTTAAATGAATCAACTCCCTCTGGTTATTTAAACTGCCAAAATCCCAGAAGTTCTGGTTCTGGAGGAGGAGTAGCAACAATTTAACATCCCAAATTTTTAATTAATGTAAAGCAAAAAACCTGTTATCATTCTTTTG
Organism: Pholidichthys leucotaenia; assembly: GCA_020510985.1. Lineage (NCBI taxonomy): Eukaryota > Metazoa > Chordata > Actinopteri > Cichliformes > Pholidichthyidae > Pholidichthys > Pholidichthys leucotaenia. Next base: position 366,316,096 of record CM035838.1, read on the forward strand.
AGGGCCTGGTCCTCAGTATTGGGCATTTTAGCAATTTTATGTTAAAGCCAGTTTTATTTGCCGTGGTTTATCGTACTCCCACAGCTTACTCAGAGTTGTTATCTGAATTTGCAGAGTTTTTAGCTGATTTAAAGCTTAAGTCAGAGTAATTATAGTAGGGGACTTCAATATACATGTACGTAGATGTAGATAGTGATTGCCTTAATATGGCATTTACAGTCATGTAAAAATTAGGACACCCTGTATAAGCCTGTGTTTTTTTAACATATTTGGACATATGGATATTTAATATCAATGTTTAAAATAGTGGGAAATTCATGTAATACAACTAAACAATTAAAAATTAATTAAAGACTTTTTCCAAATTTTCTGTAAAATATAATTCCAAGCAAAGAGTGAGGAATAAATTAGGATACCCCCCATCTTTTTAGGACACCCCCACATTCATTCCCACTTAAAATGGCTAAAATAAATGTTAAAAAATGCTAAGAAAACAAAAACAAGGTTAGACATAGATATGTGAACATTTATTAATAAAGAACTGAATATTTAATGGGGTATCCTAATTTTTTCACATGACTGTAATTCAATATTAGACTCGATGGGGTGTTCTCAGAAAGTAGGAAATTCTACCCATTATCTCCACCACACACTGGACCTTGTGCTGACATATGGCATAGAAACAAAAAAATCTGGTAGTGTCTCCTCATAACCCTGTACTGTCAGACCATTATCTAACTTTTGATTTTACTATTTCTATTCGGCTCCTAAAAAATATTACTAGGGTAGATGTCTCTCAGATGATGCTGTTACCAAATGTAAGTAGATTGTTTCCTGAATGCCATGTGTCAACACAATGGAGATTAATTATGGAGATTCTACTCCTTCTGTATTTGATAGCATGGTAGATAATGTTACAGCTTCTCTGCATCAGACACTGTGTCTGAGTTGTGGGGAGAAGGGGATAGACCTTTGGCTGTTTGCAGTTCGGATGGCCCAGGGGAAGAAACTGTTTGTCAGTCTGGAGGTGTGGGACCTGATTGATCTGAACCGTCATCTGGAGGGAAGAAGATCAAACAGGTGGTGGGTGGGATGTGAGGGGTCTCCTGTGATGGCCTTGGTCTTCCTGAGACAGGAGGATCTTGAGATGTCCTCCAGGGAGGGCAGAGGGCAGCTGAAGATTTTTGGGGCAGTGTTAATAACCCTTTGCAAAGCCTTCCTGTTCTCGGCTGTGGAACCAACGTACCACACACCCAGGCAGTAGGTGAGCATGCTCTCCACTGAGCAGCGGTAGAAGGCCAGCAGCAGCTTCTGGTCCAGGTTGTTCTTCCTCAGGACACAGAAGAAGTGCAGCCACTGCTGGGCTTTCTTCACCAGGGCCTTGGTGTTGTCAGTCCAGGAGAGGTCAGAGGTGATGTGGGTGCTCAGAAACCTAAAGGTGGTGACAGTTTCCACACGGCCTTCATTTATGAATTGGTGGGTTGGAATACAGTCAAAGGTGAACAGGGCATACAGTAGAAGGGTGAGCACACAGCCCTGGGGGGAGCCAGTGCTGAGTGACAGTGTGGAGGAGTGGTGGGTGCCGAATCTGACTGTTTGTGGGTGGTTTGTGATAAAGTTTTTTTATCCAGGAGCAGGTGGAGAGGGGGATCTGGAGGTGGTGCAGTTTGTTGGTGAGGTCCAGGATGATGGTGTTGAACGCTGAGCTGTAGTCCACAAAGAGCATCCTCATGTAGCTCTTTGTGTTCTCCAGATGGCTCAGCGCTGTATGAAGTGTGATGGTGATGACATCTTCTGTGGACCGGTTCGCCCTGTAAGCGAACTGGTGGGGATTGAAGGAGGGAGGGAGGATAGTCCCTGATGTGCTGGGACACCAGTTGCTCAAAACACTTCATGATTACAGATGTGAGTGCTATGGGTCTGTAGTCATTCAAGTTGTCTATTGCAGTCTTTTGGGGGATGGGGATGATGGTGGAGGCCTTGAGGCATGTGGGGACAGTGCCGTGTGTCAGGGAGAGGTTAAACAGCTTGGTGAGGATCCCTGCCAGCTGGTCTGCACATGCTTTGACCACCACTCCTGGGATGCCTTCGGCCCATCAGGTCTCTGGGAGTTCACTGCTCTCAGTTTCCTTCTAAACCTCATCCACCTTGAGAGAGAGAGGTGATACGCTGGAAGAGAAGGAGGTGAGCAGTGTGTGCGGTGGTGTGGTGGTCTCCAACCAGGCAAAGAAGCTGTTTAGCTCCTCTGCCAGAGAGAAGCTGCTGTCAGATGTAGGGGGGCTCTGGCCTTTGTAGTTGGCGAGGGCCTGAAAGCCTCTCCACATCTGTTGGGGGTTGTTGTCCATGAAGAAGCCCTCCACCTTCCTCCTTTAGGCCTCCTTGGCCTGTTTGATGCCTCTCCTCAGATTAGCTCTGGCAGTGCTGTACAGAAAGCTGTCCCTCTGGCTGAAGGCTATGTTGGGAGCTTTGATCAGATTATGAACTTCACTGGTCATCCAGGGTTTCCAGTTTGTAAAGAGCCCGATGTGTTTGGTGACCATCACATTTTCTACACAGCACTGAATGTAGAAAAGGACAGACTCGATGAAAGACTCCAGGTCCTGATGTTCAAAGATGTTCCACTCTGTAGAGGCACAGCAGACCTGGAGCTGGAGGAGAGCATTTTCAGTCCAGTTTTTAATTGTCTGGTTCGGGGTGATTGCTTCCTTCCAGGGATAAGGAGCAGGGAGAGGTGATCTGATTGTTCAAGGTGGGGGAGGGACATAGCTCTGTAGGCATATGTGATGGTGCAGTAAACATGGTTAAGTGTCTTCCCCCCCTTGTGGGACACTTTACATGTTGGTGGAATTTGAGGAGTACAGTCTTCAAGCATGTTTTGTTCAAATCCCCTGCAATTATGTGAACTCCATCGGGGTGGTCTCTCTCTGCTGCTTACTAATGATGAGCTGAAGGTGGTTGAGTGCTGAGGTAATGTCAGCACAGGATGTATGCGAATGTAAACAGCTGTGACAAGACTGCCATTAGCTTGCAAGGCAGATAGAAAGGCCTGCACTGAAGGAACATGGCCTCTAAAGCCCCTTTTCCACTAGTACCTACTCAGGCCTACTTGCCCCGACTCTACTCAGTTTGTAGGATTTTCTGTTAGTACCTGGTACCTGGTACCTGGTACCTGGTACCTGGTACCTGGTACCAGGTACTTTTTTGGGACCTACTTCAGTGAGGTTCCAACCGTGCTGAGTCAAGCTGAAAATGTGATGTCTGCAAATTTCAGGCCACTGATTGGCCAGAGCATAATGTCAGGGGATTAGAGCAACGTCTTCACAAGATTTAAAACCGCCATTTGTAAATTCGGCTGTGAGCTTAATTATTTCTGTGATAATCAATGAAATAAATATCTACACACAAATCAACACTGTCACGAAACACCATCTTCCCCATGAACAGCCATTAGCTCAGAGACCCTCTGGTATTTCATTTCGGAACGCTCCACTGGCACCGTGGCTGAAAAGTTCATAGACTGAAAAGTTCATATATAGTGGTCAAAATTTACTAGATGTGGTTATTTTTCAACAGTCTCCCCAGTGGTGCACACAATTCTTCCATCAGTGTTGCAGTGCTTGGATCCCTGCGTTTGAAAGATAAACTATATTTGGTCAATTTTGACAACTATAAACTTTTCAGCATATGAACTTTTAAGCCTCATCGGCCCAGCTGCAGCGGAGCAACCCGAAATGAAAAACGTATACCAGGAGGTCTCCGGGCTGATGGCTGCTCATGGTGGTGAGTGATGGTGAGTGTTTTGTGATTTTAAGCATCTTTTATGTTATTTATCAGTTAAAATGTAAGCATGTAAAGAACATAACAGGATAACGGGTCGCCTTCTTGAAATGTACCCACCCCCACCCACTTGAGGTGGAACTCAGTTGAAATGGAAACCCAACCACACTGTGTCGAGCCAAATAGAGTTGAGTAGAGTCAAGGCAAGTCAAGATGAGTAGGTACTAGTGGAAAAGTGACTTAAATCTGGTGAACAGTGGCTGTGTATTATCCTGCTGTTACTATACCAGGCCTGGAGCACAAAAGCACAGAGTCTTCCGCCCCTTCCCTTACTGGAGTCTTTGTTGTGGTCTTGGAGGTTCATAGTCTGGCCTGGTAGCTACACCATAGCATCTCGGATTAGTGGGTGCAGCCAGGATTCCTTCACAATCAGAATACCACAGTCCCGAACGAAGCGGTTATAGGCCTCTCTGGTTCTAGCTCATCCATTTTGTTGGCGAGGGATCTGGCGTTGGTGAAGAAGATTGATGGTAGTGGAGGTTTGCTTTGTTGTTTACACAGCTGAGCTTGAAGGCCTGCTCTACACCCTCACTTTTGCTTCCTCTCCGACTGGTCACCTACAGGAACCAACAACAATCCACACAGCACCTGGCGGTCTTGCATTCTCCGCAGGGATACAATGTGTCCGAGTATTGGCAGTAGTAATGTCGGAGTTGAGTTGGGAGCCAATACCTAATAAGTTTTGATGGCTGTAGGTGATTAATCCGTGACAGAAAGAGGACAAAAAAGACATAAAAAGACAAAAATGTACACACTAGTCTGGAGCGACAAGATTCTGTATCCATACATGCCTAACAACTAGAAAAATCATCACCTGCCCAGCTAAAAAAAACCCCAAAAGCATAAGTATGATTGTGCAGTCCAGGGGTGCCCACAGTTTTTTGGCTTGTGAGCTACTTTTAAAATAACCAGGTCAAAATGATCTACCTACATTTAAAAAATACCAAATATGGCAATACATATATGTTGGCAAACAATGTACGCCATACATTATATAACTGCATGAACCCTTATGGCACAATACAACTCAATACAATCATTACCTTACTCTGATGATTTGCAATGGATGGAGTCAGGCAGGGTTGCATAGTCCGGACAGTAGCTGCTGGAGTATGCTTAATAATGCAATGACTCACCCAGAACGATGCTTCAGTGGCTGCCTTTGCCTTTGAATTCATCCATCCATCCATCCATCCATCCATCCATCTTCTACCGCTTTTCCGGAGGCTGGGTCGCAAAGGCAGCAGTTCAAGCAGAGAAGCCCAGACGTCCCTTTCCTCAGCCACCTGCTCCAGCTCTTCAGAGAGGATACCATGGCGTTCCCAGACCAGCTGGGAGACATAGTCTCTCCAGCGAGTCCTGGGTCTGCCCCAGGGTCTCCTTCCAGTGGGACATGCCCGAAACACCTCAAGTGGGAGGCGTCCAGGAGGCATCCTGCTCAGATGCCCAAACCACCTCAACTGGCTCCTTTCAATGTGGAGGAGCAGTGGTTCTACTCTGAGCCTCTCCCGGATGACTGAGCTCCTCACCCTATCTCTGAGGGTGAGTCCAGCAATCCTACAAAGAAAGCTCATTTCAGCCGCTTGTATCTGCGATCTCATTCTTTACAAAGAAAGCTCATTTCAGCCGCTTGTATCTGCGATCTCGTTCTGTCAGTCATTACCCAAAGCTCATGACCATAGGTGAGAGTAGGAACGTAGATTGACTGGTAAATTGACAGCTTTGCCTTAAAACTCAGCTCCCTCTTCACCACAACAGACCAGTACAACATCCGCATCACTGAAGATGCTGCTCCGATCCGTCTGTCAATCTCTCGCTCCATTCTCCCCTCACTCGTGTATAAGACCCCAAGATACTTAAACTCCTCAACTTGGGGCAGGAGCCTGTCCCCAACCCGGAGAGGACAATCCACCTTTTTCCGGCTGAGGACCATGGACTCGGACTTGGAGGTGCTAATTCTCATCCCAGCCACTTCACACTCAGCGGCAAACCGTCCCAGCAAAAACTGTTGATCATTTCTTGATGACGCCAACAGGACAACATCATCTGAAAACAACAGAGATGAGATCCTGTGGCTACCAAGCATGACACCCTCTGTTCCCTGGCTGCGCCTAGAAATCCTGTCCATAAAAATTATGAACAGGATCGGTGACAAAGGGCAGCCCTGGTGGAGTCCAGCTCTCACTGGGAATGAGTCCGATCAAGTGTTGGCAATACGAACCAAACTCTCACAACGGTCATACAGAGACTGAATAGCTTGTAACAACAAGCCCGATACCCCATACTCCTGAAGCACTCCCCACAAAAAACATGAGGGACGCGGTCAAATGCCTTCTCCAAGTCCACAAAACACATGTAAACTGGTTGGGCAAACTCCCACGGACCCTCGAGAATTCTCTAGAGGGTAAAGAGCAGGCCTGATGCGCCACGGCCAGGACAAAAACCACATTGCTCCTCCTGAGTCCGAGGTTCGACAAACCGCTGGACTCTCCTCTCCAGTACCTTGGCATAGACCTTCCCAAGGAGGCTGAGGAGTGTGATCCCTCTAAAGTTGGAGCACACCCTCCGGTCCCCTTTTTTGAAGAGACGAACCACCACCTCGGTTTGCCATGCCAAAGGCACTGGCCCCAACCTCCACGCAATGTTGCAGAGGTGTGTCAACCATGACAGCCCTACAACATCCAGGACCTTGAGGTACTCAGGATAAATCTCGTCCACTCCCGGGGCCCGGCCGCCAAAGAGATTTTGAACCACTTTGGTGACTTCAGCCCCTGTGATAGGCAAGTCGTCCCCCTCGTCCAGAAGCCCTGCTTCCTCTGTGGAAGGCGTATCAGTGGGATTGAGGAGATCTTCAAAGTATTCCTTCCATGGCCCGACGATATCCCCAGTCGAAGTCAACAGCACCCCATCTGCACCATACACAGTGTGGACAGGGTGCTGCTTCCCCCTCCTGAGCCGCCGGACAGTTTGCCAGAATCTCTTCGAGGCCGACCGAAAGTCTTGTTCCATGGCCTCACTGAACTCCTCCCATACCCAAGTTTTTGCTTCAGCAACCACCCAAGCTGCACTCCACTTGGCCTGCCGGTACACCTCAGCTGCTTTGGGAGTCCCACAAGCCACCCAAGCCTGATAGGACTCCTTCTTCAGCTTAATGCACCCCCTCACCACTGGTGTCTGCCACTTGGTTTGGGGGTTGCCACCACGAGATCCCCCGACGACCTTGCAGCCGCACCTCTGGGCCGCTGCTTCAACAACAGAGGTAGAGAACATGGCCCATTCAGACTCCATATCCCCAGACTCCCTTGAAATGTGGTTGAAGGTCTTCCGGAGGTTGGAGTTGAAGATCTCCCGGACAGGGGCCTCAGCCAGATGTTCCCAGCACACCCTCACTATACATTTGGCTCTACCAGGTCTGAATGGCATTCTCCCCTGCCATCAGATCCAACTCACCACCAGGTGGTGATCAGTTGACAGCTCTTCACCTCTCTTTACCCGAGTGTCCAAGACATACGGTCGCAGGTTTGATGACACGATAACAAAATCGATCATCGACCTGCGACCCAGGGTTTCCTGGTGCCAGGTGCACATATGGACACCCTTATGCTTGAACATGGTGTTCGTTATGGACAAACTGTGGTTAGCACAGAAGTCCAATAACTGAACACCACTCCGATTCAGATGGGGCAGGCCATTCCTCCCAATCACCCCCTACCAGGTTTCACTGTCGTTGCCCACGTGCGCATTGAAGACCCCCAGTAGGACAATGGAGTCTCCAAGACGATCGCCCTCCAGCACCCCAGTCAGAGACTCCAAAAAGGGTGGGTTCTCTGAAACATCATTTGGTGTATAGGCACAAATGGTGGTCAGGACCCATCTCCCAACCCGAAGGCGCAGAGAAGCAGCCCTTTTGTCCAATGGAGAAAACTCCAATATAGATGCAGCAAGGTGGGGGGATACAAGAATACCCACCCCTGCTTGTCGCCTCTCACCCGGGGCAACTCCAGAGAAGGCCAAGCTCCAGCCCCTCTCCAGGAGACTGGTTCTGGAACCGGAGCTGTGTGTTGAGGTGAGGCCGACTATATCTAGCCATTATCTCTCAACCTCATGCACCAGCTCAGGCTCCTTCCCCACCAGAGAGGTGACATTCAACGTACCAAAAGCCAGTTTAGAAAGCTTGGGATCAGTCCGCCAAGGTCTCCGCCTTTGACCACCACCAGATTCACATAGCACTGGACCACCATGATCCCCCCTGCAGGTGGTGAGCCCACTGGAGGGTGGACCCATGTAACTCCTTCGGGCTGAGCCTGACCAGGTCCCATGGGTGGAAACCCGGCCACCAGACGCTAGCCATCGAGCCCCTCCCCCAGGCCTGGCTCCAGGGTGGGGCCCCAGTAAACCCAAACCGGGCGGGGTACACTGAATCCTTGTTCTAGTATTTATCATGAGAGTCTGTTGGATCGTTCTTAGTCTGGCCCTTCACCCAGGACCAGTTTGTCTTGGGTGAACCTATCAGAGGCAAATTGCCCCAGACAACATAGCTCCTGGGATCACTGGGGCACGCAAACCCCCACCACGATAAGGTGACAATCCATGAGGGGCCTTTCCATGAGGAGCCTTTGAATTCATTCATTCATTCATTCATCTTCTTCCGCTTAATCCTTTTCGGGTCGGAGGGCGGCGGGGGGGGGGGGGGAAGTGCGCTGGAGCGTATCCCAGCATCTTTGGGCAAGAGCCAGGGTACACCCTGGACAGATCGCCAGTCCATCGCAGGGCCAACACAGAGAGACAGACAACAATTCACTTTCACAGTCATACCTAAGGACAATTTAGAATCCCCAGTTGATGCCAATTAACCTAACTTGCATGTTTTTGGCATGTGGGAGGAAACCAGAGAAATCCCGGAGTAAACCCACACAGATACGGGGAGAACATGCAAACTCCACACAGATCACTGTTGGTCGGAGGCTGGGATCGAACCCAGGATCCCCCGGCCAAGGGTGAGTTACTGTGCTGCCGCAGTGCTAATGACTCCGTCACCGTGCCACCCTTTGAATTCAGCTGTGTGAAAATTGGCTGCTGTCCAATTAACTGAGATTTCAGTTCCTTCACCTTTTTTTTTCTCAGCTCACTTTTCAGAGGGAAGTTAGTGTTGTCGTTTTTATGAACAGTTTGAAACTGCCTCTCCATGTTTCCCTTCTTTGGAAATGCAACAATATATTGACAGATCACACAAATACACTTAGAAAATGACATTATGAAAAACAAAAAAACTTCCTCCCATTCCGCATGAAAGCGGTAGGTTTTTGTCTTCTTACTGTGTTCAGCTCCCCCCTCATTTTTAATATCCCTTCTTTAGTTGATAGAAATTGGAAGCGCTAACACGGTCACATCTCGCTGGAGTTTAGCTGTAGCTAACTAGCGTGTTTGACTGCGCATGCAGGGTGACCTATGACTCAGGGAGGACAGGACCTCTCCTGATTGGCTGCCTTTGTCATGTTCACTGCGCAAACTGCACAGCGAACATATGAAATGGCAGCGAGCCCAAAATGCAGAGTAAGTAACTATGGCTGTGTTGTGAGACATGTATATGTTGGACACTGCATATGTGATTTAACCTCACGATGAAGGAGAGCCAGCCCCCTGCGGTGCGGAGCCACAGAGCCTGGACCCCCTGCGGAGGACAGGGGACAGAAGACTTCCTGACCACTGAGGCTCGAGAGGAGAGAAGGGGGAGTTATGTAAATAAAAGGCTAATGAATGTGAATAAAGAGACTTTGATATAGATGTGTGATTTCCCCCGCGAGGGAAATGGTTTGATGTGAGAATGTTTAAATGAGAGAACTTTGGTGTGTTCGCTCTCTTTGTTCGCTGCTCAAGAATAAGAGCAGACAGTGGAATGATTTCTTGAATAAACTGAAATGGAAGACAATTCGGTTTCGTTATTCAAGTCTCCCCACATTGGTGACTGACGACGTTGAGAATGAACGAAGAAATTCTCAGGGTCCCGGACTCACAGCGCTCAGAGCTGGCGAGCGCAGTGGCCGTTAAGCTGCCTGATTTCTGGCAGGATAACCCACGGTCGTGGTTTCTGCAAGCAGAGTCGCAGTTCGCGCTCGCAGGAGTAACGGTGGATGACACTAAGTTCCACCATGTCATCGCTAAACTGGACAACAGCACAGCTCGGTGCGTGCAAAGCTTGGTGGAGCAGCCACCCGCGACCGACAGGTACGGCAAGCTGAAATCCACCCTCATCAAGTTTTTCACCCCCTCGGCTGAAGTGAGGGCGAGGAGGATCCTGTCTTTGCTAGACCAAGGTGGACACAGGCCGAGCGCCCTGATGGAGGAGATGATACAGCTGAGAGGTTTGGACAACGATGATTTCATTTTTCAGTTCATCTTCCTCTCCAACCTCCCGGCGCATGCGAGAAGCACGCTGGCCGGCAAAAAGTGTCACACCCTGGAGGAGTTCCGGGAGCTGGCCCAGGAGGCAGATGGGATCCTGGACGCCTGCGGCGGGCAAGCAACCACAGCAGCGACCCGAGACAGCGGGGAGCCAGAGGCGGCAGAACCAGACTGGCCGACGACGGCGGCAACACGACCGCGACGAGGGGGAGCCAATGGCCCGGCGACAGAGGCGCGGGCACGACACAGCGGAGGAGAAGATCTCTGCTTTTACCATCGGAGGTTCGCAGAGAAGGCACGCAGGTGTGTGCCGCCCTGCATCTTCAGGAGTTCGGGAAACGGCAAGACCGGGGGTCGCTAGCAGCTTCGACCCTCGGAGAACGCAACAAGCTGCTCTACATCACGGATGCGCGCTCCGGACGAGTGTTCCTCATTGACACCGGAGCACAAGTGAGCTTCATCACCCCAACATACGCGGACCGGGTGGCTGGACCCCACGGTGACGGAGCTACAGCGGCAAATGGCTCGAACATCAACACCTACGGGAGAAGGACCTTGCCTTTATGCTTACATGGCCGCACATATGAATGGACTTTTGTAATAGCGGCGGTGAGTTTCAACATGTTGGGCGCGGATTTTTTGTGTTCACACAATCTGTTAGTTGATCTTGCTAATAGACGGCTGGTAAATGCACTCTCTTTTTACTCTCTCCCCTGTTCAGCTCGAGTGTCTCCGCCACCAGTACAGACCCACGTCGCTACAGCAGGTGGTAAGTTTCACACACTCCTCACCCAATTTCCAGCGCTCACTGTGCCCACTTTTTCAGCGACGGTCGCGAAGCACGGGGTGAAACACTTTATCCCCACTTCTGGTCCTCCCGTGTTTGCAAAAGCTCGGCGCTTGGATGCAGTTAAGCTCGCCATTGCGCGCGAGGAGTTCGCCAGCCTGGAGAGGCTGGGCATCGTTCGTAGGTCGAAGAGCCCGTGGGCTTCGCCGCTGCACATGGTACCGAAAGCCGATGGCTCCTGGAGACCGTGCGGGGATTACCGCAGGCTAAACAACGCTACGGCACACGATCGTTATCCCATCCCGCACATTCAGGATTTTTCGGTGCACCTGGCGGGGGCGCGCATTTTTTCAAAGATTGATCTAGTTCGCGGCTATCACCAAGTCCCGGTCCAACCGGAGGACATTCCTAAAACAGCGGTAATAACCCCGTTCGGACTTTTCGAATTTTTACGCATGCCGTTTGGTCTCAAAGGGGCGGCGCAAACATTTCAGCGGATGATGGATGCCGTGTTACGCGATCTCCCTTTCGTGTTTGTGTACCTCGACGACATTTTGGTCGCGAGTACTTCAGAGGACGAACACGAAACGCACCTCACAGCAGTTTTTAGGAGGCTGGGAGAGCACGGCTTAATAGTTAACCCAGCCAAGTGCCAGTTCGGCGTTGAGCGGATTGATTTTTTGGGTCACCGCGTCTCCCCGGAGGGAGCGGTTCCGTTACCAGAGAAAGTACGCGCGGTAGCGGATTTTCCCCGTCCACAAACGGTCAAATCACTACAGGAATTCTTGGGGATGGTGAATTTTTATAACCGGTTCCTGCCCCACGCAGCTCAAATCATGCAACCGTTATATGCCGCGCTCAAAAAACAAAAGCCGACCCAGGCGGTCGAATGGTCCCCGGAGCGGGAGCGCGCGTTCACAGAGGTTAAAAAAGCCTTGGCTGACGCTGCGCTCCTGGCCCACCCAGACCCTGCAGCACGTATCGCGCTGACGACAGACGCTTCAGATTTAGCCATAGGGGCCGTTATTGAGCAACAGGTAGCCGGAGTTTGGCAGCCTTTGGCTTTCTTTAGCAAATCTTTAAGCGCGGCTGAACGAAAATACAGCGCGTTTGACAGAGAACTGTTGGCGCTGCATTTGGCTATTCGTCATTTCCAGTTCTGGCTGGAAGGACGGTGCTTCACCGCTTATGTGGACCACAAGCCGCTCACATACGCCATGGCCAAAATTTCAGATCCGTGGTCCGGCAGGCAGCAGAGGCAGCTGGCCGCAATCTCGGAATTTACCACTGACATTAGGCACGTCGCGGGCAAATTCAATGTAGTAGCGGATTGTCTCTCACGCGCGTTCACGACCCCAACACGCGCAGAGGCAGAACGGGCCACCGTGACCGCGCCGCAGGAGAGCGGCACGGTGGCGCGCGCAGCCCCGGTGCACGTGGGTATAGATTACGCAGCCATGGCAGCGGACCAGGGGGCGGACGCAGACGTGCGCTCGCTCCAGTCTGGACCAACAGGGTTGAGGCTGGAGAGCAAGTGTTTACAAACCGGTATGCCCCCCCTGATCTGCGACATGTCGACGGGGCGCCCGCATCCGGTGGTTCCGGCCACGTGGCGCCGCCGTGTTTTTGACTCGGTCCACTCACTGGCGCACCCGGGGGTGCGCGCGTCGGTGAAACTAGTGGCGGAAAAGTTTGTTTGGCCGTGCCTGCGCAAGCACGTGAAGGAATGGGCAAAAACCTGCATTTCCTGTCAACGGGCCAAAATTCACAGGCACACAAGAGCCCCGTTAGAACCGTTCCGCATTCCGGCCAGAAGGTTCGACCATGTGCACGTCGACCTTGTGGGCCCCCTACCGGCATCACAGGGGTTCACGTATCTTTTGACAATGGTGGACCGCACCACACGTTGGCCGGAAGTGGTCCCACTTGCGACGACCACGGCCGCGGAGGTGGCTCGCGTTTTTTTAACGGCTTGGGTGGCGCGCTTCGGGGTTCCGTCGGACATTACGTCCGATAGAGGACCGCAATTCATCTCTGAGCTGTGGTCAGCGATGGCCAACGGCTTAGGAGCCAAAATTCACCGCACTACGGCTTACCACCCTCAGGCTAATGGTTTATGCGAGCGTTTTCATAGGTCTTTGAAGGCAGCACTCAGAGCGTCGCTCACGGATGCAGATTGGGTAAATAAACTTCCATGGGTTTTATTAGGGTTGCGTTCTGCGCCTAAAGAGGACTTAGACGCCTCCCCAGCGGAGCTGGTATTCGCACAAACTCTGAGGCTGCCGGGCGAGTTTTTACCAGAGCACCCAGAGCCCCCACCTCTCTCTGCTCTGGGACCGTTAGTCGGCACGGGGGCAGACACGCTCCCGGGTCCGGTTCATCACGCTTTTCCACGAGTTTTCGTCCCCAAGGCTTTGAAAAATGCCGATTTCGTTTTTGTCAGGCGCGAAGCCCTTAAAGCAACGCTCAAACCACCTTACGAAGGGCCATTTCGAGTGCTGGAGGCAGGTGATAAGCAATTTGTGCTAGATTTTGGAGACAGAAAAGAGACAGTCAGCATTGACAGACTGAAACCTGCTTTTGTCATGAAGGACGTTTCTGTACCGGTCGCGGTGGCGCCTCGACGAGGCAGGCCCCCGCAGAGGGCAATTAACCACTCTCTTCCTCAGTCAACAGACCCGAAGCAGAACAGCACCGCAGGCAAGGCGGGGCCAACGCACAGCAGATTCGGCAGACGGCTGAAGCCCAAGCGGCACACAGACTGAATGTTGGTGTTGATTATTCAGTAGTGAGTAAGGTGCTATTAAATTTTGGGAATTAGTCTGTTCTTCATCGTTTGGGGGGGGGTTATATGGCTGTGTTGTGAGACATGTATATGTTGGACACTGCATATGTGATTTAACCTCACGATGAAGGAGAGCCAGCCCCCTGCGGTGCGGAGCCACAGAGCCTGGACCCCCTGCGGAGGACAGGGGACAGAAGACTTCCTGACCACTGAGGCTCGAGAGGAGAGAAGGGGGAGTTATGTAAATAAAAGGCTAATGAATGTGAATAAAGAGACTTTGATATAGATGTGTGATTTCCCCCGCGAGGGAAATGGTTTGATGTGAGAATGTTTAAATGAGAGAACTTTGGTGTGTTCGCTCTCTTTGTTCGCTGCTCAAGAATAAGAGCAGACAGTGGAATGATTTCTTGAATAAACTGAAATGGAAGACAATTCGGTTTCGTTATTCAAGTCTCCCCACAGTAACGTGTTTATTTACAATGGCTGTATGTATAGAAAGTCCAAAATACAGTCACAGTGAAAAGGGAAAGACACCCGGTTACAAACTAGGTTGGTCTAAGGGAATGCCTAACATGCTCCAATAGGGCAGGGGCGGAGAAAAAGGCACATAGGAAGACTTACAGCAGTGTTGGAGTGGAAAGGCTGTAAGGGAACAACACGTTTCAGTCCAGGGTGTAAACCAACAAAAGCGAGTCCAGATGTGGAAGGTTGACATGTGAAGTTGCTACAACAGCTGGTCACATTCTACCCTATATATACACAAACCCAAAATGAGGGCAAATGGACACAGCTGTGTGGCCACCTGGTGCGTGACTGAACCGTGTGTGTATGTGTGCGTGCATGAGCGTGTGAGTGTGTATGTGGTGAACCATACCACTTGTGGATGCCTGGTGAGGAGGAGGCACAGCTGTGGGGCTGGTGGGGAGCGAGGCTCAATCCACCAGCTGAAATTAATAAACAATAATTAAACCCAACAGCTGCAAATCATGCTCGGGGTGAGGACCCCGAACATGACAGTGCCCCCCCCCCCAAGGGGTGGATACCTGACACCTACTGTACCATAAAAAAAAACAACCTACCCCCCCACCCCACTCAAAAGCCCATACAAACAACCCAGGGTCGGAGGTGGGGGAAAACAGGTTAGAGGGGATAAGTCAGGAGGGAATAATCACCACAATATAACACAACAACACAACACTCCCAACCCCCAAGGGTCCCATAGTTTGGGGGGCCGGCCAGAGTCCAGGGCCCAGCAGGTTACCATAAGTTCAGGGGGCCGGCCAAAATCCCAGGGCTGGCGGGCGGCCTGCAGAGCAGTATCCGGTGTCCTGCCAGGGCTATGGGCCACCCAGCGAGGAAGCCCTGTTTTTTGGGTGGCCTGCCCACACGATTAGGCCACCAGGACCAGAAGGGCAAATGAGTCAGTGGCCTACCCACTGGAAAACTGAGAGGTGGGTGGCCGGGCAGAGGAAGAGGAACCCCTGTGGTTTCTGGCTGAGGAAGGGAAAGGATGCCGACGGTGCCCTCCAGAAGGAGGAGGGACACCCACAGGGCCTCCAAAAGGGAACGGAAGGCCCTGGCATCCCCAAACTGTCCTGTGGCACCCCTGGTGGTCCCGACGAAGGACTGGGACTCTGTTGACCCCATGGTGGACCTGGGCTGGGCCATGGCTGCCTCTGTGGTGGTCCCAACCTGGGACAATGTTGCACCCACTGTGGACCCCAACCGAGCCATGGTTGCACCCACCATGGAATCCAGCTGGACCCCTGATGCATCCGAGGTGGGATCCAGCTGGGCCACTGCTGACCTCAACACCATCCTGGCTAAGGGCCAGCCGACCCGTATGAGCACCCAAGCGAGGAGGTGGTCAATCACTGGCATCCTGGACTGGGACCGGGTGCCCCCGACAACCGCCTCGGCCAGAACCTCGGTGACCTCTGGTTGCGAACCTGGATCCACAGACTCGTCCGGTGATGGAAGACCCTCTCCAACGCCCCTGGAAATGGACTCAGAAAGAGAAGGGGAAGGGTCAGAGTCGCCGGCAGCGGCAGAGCCTGGCGAGGTGAGCTCAGGTGCAGCGTTTGGCTGCAGCTGGCTCTCCTCACCTAAAGCTAGGCAAAAATGCTCAGTTACGGAGAGGAGAAAGACAAAAGAGAACATTTGCCTTAGCTCAAGCTCTACCACCGTCCAGGACTTCGGTGAGCTGGGCGATGTCTCCTCAGGTTCGGCCTCCATGGGGTTCCGCTTGGGCGCTGACTCTGCTGTGGCGGCCTCCAAAGCAGGCATGATGGTCACTGCAGTCTTTACTCTCCCAGCTGTCATGATCCATGTTGGCGACTCCTCTGGCATGGCAGTTGGGACCTGATTCGCCTTGGCTGTGGGAGGACACCCCCCCCCTTCCCGGACCTCTGGCTCCTCCTGACCCTGGCTGCTTGGCTCCCGTTCCGGCAGGCACACCAAGGGAAGAGGAATGAGGGCTGGTGAACAGTTATAAATAGCAGCAGGTGGGGAGAGCTCAGGAGACTGCTTTCCCTGAGCCTCCCTACCGGGAATCAGGCAAGACATTTCATTATTAATATGAGTCAAATGAAAATGTACTTGCCTGTTCCCTCGGTTTATGGTGTAAATTGCAGCTGCTGCTGTTTGGGCGTCTTCACCCGTCCGTCCGGGAGAGGTGGTGCTTGGCTCCTTGGGAGAAGGTCTGGGCGCTGCCTCCCATAGCCACAGAAACGAGAGACCCCTGTGAGGAAAGCAAGCGCCCCACTGTCGCCGGTGAACAAACCAAGGAAGATGACCTCGCTGCGGATATGGAGGGAATTCCTGCAGACGGAACTGTTAGGGACTGATGATCTGCTGTGGAAGTAACTGGGCTCGGTGTAAGAGCTGGAGCAGACGGCGGGGCAGGGTTGTTCCCGTGGGGTTTCGGGTGACGCTGACGCTAACCTGACGGCTGCCATCTTGGACCAGATGACGGGGAAGAGGAGGAGATTGCTGCCAATGGAGGAGCACGTCTTTGTTTGGGCTTGGTCCGAAGAGCCCTCCTCGTCAGGTCTGGAAAAGCCTGCTCTAGCGCAAAGACTCCGGAAAGCAGCTCATAATACTTGGGGAAGTTCCAGAGGCCCCGTGAGTCCTCAGGATCTGGATTACTCTGTTGAGGCAGGCTAACCAATCTCCGGACCCGAAGGAGTCGTGCGCTTCCTCCAGGAGCTCCCAGATTAACCAGGCTGCCTCTGCTCCTCCTTGCTGGGCTGTCCTGCGGCCTATCCACTAAACCCAGTGTGGGAATGGCTCGGTCAGGACATAACGCTAAGAGCAGATGAGCGAAAAACACAAAAATATGAGTAACATGTTACTTACTGCTCGGGCTCTGTTGGTGGCAATTTTCTGTTATGTTCACTGCCAAACTGCGCAGCGAATATATGAAATGGCAGCGAGCCCAAAACACAGAGTAAGTAACGTGTTTATTTACAATGGGTGTATGTATAGAAAGTCCAAAATACAGTCACAGCAAAAAGGGAAAGACACCCGGTTACAAACTAGGTTGGTCTAAGGGAATGCCTAACGTGCTCCAATAGGGCAGGAGTGGAGAAAAAGGCACAAAGGAAGACTTACAGCAGTGTTGGAGCGGAAAGGCTGTAAGGGAACAACACGTTTCAGTCCAGGGGGTAAAACAGCAAAAGCGAGTCCAGATGTCCAAGGTTGACATGCGAAATTGCCACAACAGCTGGTCACATTCTACCCTATAAATACACAAACCCGAAATGAGGACAAATGGACACAGCTGTGTGGCCACCCGGTGTGTGACTGATTGAACCATGTGTGTGTGCGTGTGAGTGTCAGTGTATGTGTGTGTGCGTGCATGGGTGTGTGTGCGTGCATGAGTGTGTGAGTGTGCTTGTGGTGAACCATACCACTTGTGGATGCCTGGTGAGGAGGAGGCACGGCTGTGGAGCTGGTGGAGAGCGAGGCTCAATCCGCCAACTGAAATTAATAAGCAATTAAATTAAACCCAACAGCCGCAAATCATGCTCAGGGTGAGGACCCCGAACATGACAGCCCTGTACATCAATCAAATGATAAATGCCAATAAGAGGACAGATGGGAGGATAGGCAATAGAATTACAAACTTTAAAAAAAAATAAAAAAATAATGTCATGCGAGCTACCCGCAGTGCCTTTATGATCTACCAGTCGATCGCGATCGACGTTTTCAGCACCCATGGTGTAGTCCATCCTCTTAAACTCTGTTTCTGATCTCTGTAGTTGGTTTGAGAATGTCTGAGTTTGCAATATACCCTGCATCTTGAGAACATGACTATACTTAGATTTCAGTTGCTATTTAATAAATGTACAGTTGGTAGAAAATCCGATGATCAACAATCCATCCATCTTCCACCACCCATCTGGGGATCCAGGTCATGGGAGCAGAAGTTCAAGCAGAAAAGTCCAGTCTGCCACACAGTCCACATAGCACCATGATCCCGCTGATGCCTTCTGCAGGTAGTGAGTCCACAGGGGTCTGACCATGGGGCTCACAGGGACAGAATCCCGGTTACCAGGCGCTTGATACTGAGCCCCTCCCTCCAGCCTGGCTACAGGGTGGGGCCCTGATAACCCCATGCTGGGTGAGGTACACTGGATCTTTTTTTTTGTTGATGTCTGGCTCTTCACCCAGGACCAATTTAATGTGGGAAAATCCACCAGGGACAAGTTCTTTCAACAACAACCCAAACCCCCCCCCCACCATGGGAAGGTGGCGGTCCATGGAGGGGACAATCAGCAATCAGCCATCAAATTATTTGAATCAAATACTTAAAATACAGTACATACTGTATATACTTATTTTCATTAAACAAAATATATCATTCTGACAACACATTTTTAATCAAGATATTTTACATGTGAAAGGGGTGTCTGGATCAGGCACCTTACCAAACCAAATTAAGCAGATTATAGCAAAACATATAAAAGAAAAATACATGAACAGCAAATATAAAAAAGACATAAGTCATCCATTATTTCTTGATATTTACTTATTTCTCTATATTTATATGTTTATTATTAAATAACACATACAGCTAAGCCCAAACAAATATAAAAATTAGTATAACAGCATCAGTTCAGTTAGCAGTGAAATCATAGAGAGAGGAGTGCACAGGAGCTCGCATTAGGATCACACACTAAATGAGACTAAGACAGGATCAAGACCAGAGTGCACAAAAACAAGACCAAGACCGATCTCGAGTGCTACAACACAGCATCTTTGTAAATTAGAATATCATTATTGTCATGGTGTCTGCAGCTAGGTCCTAGCCTCAGAAAAGCATGACAAAATTATAACCATAATCATCAAATATAAAAAAAGTTTATTCTTTTTCATTACAGTGCATCCGGAAAGTATTCATAACGCTTTGCTTTTTCCACATTTTGTTTTGTTACAGCCTTATCACAAAATGGATTAAATTCACTTTTTTCCTCAAAATTCTACACACAATACCCCATAATGAAAACATGAAAACATTTTTTGAGATTTTTGAAAATTTATTAAAAATAAAAAACTAAGAAATCACATATACATAAGTATTCAAAGCCTTTGCTCAATACTTTGTTGATGCACCTTTGGCAGCAATTACAGTCTCAAGTCTTTTTGAATATGATGCCACAAGCTTGGCACACCTATCTTTGAGCAATTTTGCCCATTCGTCTTTGCAGCACTTTTCAAGTTCCATCAGGTTGGATGGGAAGCGTTGGTGCAAAGCCATTTTCAGATCTCTCCAGAGATGTTCAATTTGATTCAAGTCTGGGCTCTGGCTGGGCCACTCAAGGACATTCACAGGGTTGTCCTCAAGCCACTTCTTTGATATCTTGGCTGTGTGCTTAGGGTTGTTGTCCTACTGAAAGCTGAACCATCACACCAATCTGAAGTCAAGAGCGCTCTGGAGCAGGTTTTCATTAAAGATGTCTCTGTACATTGCTGCATTCATCTTTCCCTCTATCCTGACTAGTCTCCCAGTTCCTGCTGCTGAAAAACATCCCCACAGCATGATACTGCCACCACCATGGTTCACTGTAGGGATGGTATTGGCCTGGTGATGAGCGGTACCTGGTTTCCTCCAAACATGACGCCTGGCATTCATACCAAAGAGTTCAATCTTAGTTTCATCAGACCAGAGAATTTTGTTTCTCGTGGTCTGAGGGTCCTTCAGGTGCCTTTTGGCAAACTCCAGGTAGGCTGCCATGTGCCTTTTACTAAGGAGTGGCTTCCGTCTGGCCACTCTACCATACAAGCCTGATTGATGGATTGCTGAAGAGATGGTTGTTCTTCTGAAAGATTCTCCTCTCTCCACAGAGGATTGCTGGAGCTCTGACAGAGTGACCATGGGGTTCTTGGTCACCTCCCTGACTAAGGCCCGATTGCTCAGTTTAGATAGCCGGCCAGCTCTAGGAAGAGTCCTGGCGGTTCCAAACTTCTTCCATTTACGAATGATGGAGGCCACTGTGCTCATTTGGACCTTCAAAGCAGCAGAAATTTTTCTGTACCCTTCCCCAGATTTGTTCCTTGAGACAGTCCTGCCTCAGAGGTCTACAGAAAATTCCTTTGACTTCATGCTTGGTTTGTGACATGCACTGTTAACTGTGTCCAGTCAACTGAATTTACGACAGGTGGACTTCAATTAGGCTGTAGAAACATCTCAAGGATAGTGGGAACATGATTTACCCGATCTCAATTTTGAGCTTCATGGCAAAGGCTGTGAATACTTATGCACTTGTGATTTCTTAGTTTTTTATTTGTAATAAATTTGCAAAAATCTAAAAAAAAATAAACTTTTTTCACATTGTCATTATGGAGCATTGTGTGTAGAATTTGGAGGAAAAATGAATTTATTCTGTTTTGGAATAAGGCTGTAGCATAAAATATGGAAAAAGTTAAGTGCTGTGAATACTTTCTGGATACAGTGTATATTGCAAAAAACAAACAAACAAACAAACAAACAAAACAACAAAACTTTTTTCCACTCAATCATGGATAAGACCCCTAAATACTTTAACTCTTCCTCTTAAGGCGGGACTTTGTATACCCAAAGAGGAGTACCCACAAATTTCTGGGTGAGAACCATGTACTTGGACTTAGAGGTGCAGAGTCCAACTCTTACTGGGAGCGAGTTTGACTGATTGACTGATTGATGAACCAAATTCTCGCAACGGTCATATACAGACCATAGCCCAATACCTCATACTAACAAACCCCCCTCCCAGAAACCACAAGGGACACGGTTGCATGCTTTCTCCACAAAAGTCCACAAAACACTTGTAGACTGATTAGGCAAACTCCCACAAACCCTTGAGGATCCCTGAGAGAGTTGCAGAGTTGGTCCAATGTGCCACGACTTGGAGGGAAACCACATTGTTACCTCCGCCAAGGAGGTAATGTTTTTGACGGGGTTTGTCTGTTTGTCTTAGTAGAGTCATTTTAGGGGGTTTCGTGACCAACCTCCCAGGACCTTTTTTTCTCACTGGATTTAGCATTCTAGACCCATTTTAATGAAAATAAGCTCCCATGTACCTCCCAAAAATTACGGGAAACCTTTTTTTTGCCCAAAATTCAAAATGGCCGCCAAAATGCATACCACCACCTATATCTCAGTAACTAATTCAGCTAGGAGGTTGATTTTGGTGTCTAGACATAGGTTTTTGGGGTCAAGCATTCCATTAATGCTATTAGTTTACTTGTGAAACAAACCCATCACGATGAAATCCAATATGGCCGCCAATATGGCCACCGATTAACATTTTTTTTGTTTCTTGACTACTAAGGCACCTAGAAAGCTGATGTTGGTGTCAAAACAGAGGTTTAAGGGGTCATACTATCTGTTTATTCCAATAAAAGTGTGTTTAAATGATTACATAATCGAGAAATCCAAGATGGCGGCCGGCTGTCATTTTCACATGCAGTGGACTTTTTCATATCCGTCACCAAATGAGCTAAAAATGTCAGATGAGGTATCCTTACATTCATTTTTAATAATTATTAGAAAGCTCCTGCATTGATTCAGTGATTTCACTGAGGAACACTTGGGTAATCCCCTTAGGATTCCCGGAATCCTATGCTTGATTCATTGATTCCTTTTTGCATAGCAAGAGAGAGGATGCAGTGATTTTGTAACGTCTGTGCTGCCATAATATGTAGTCCTAATCTTTCTAAATTAACCAAGGTTGCCAGGTATGTATAAATTTAGCTTTAAACTTATCTGGAGAGGTTAGAATTCTGAATCTTGTTCCATACTGTATAGTCAGGTAATGTTAGCATATTGACCATGCTGCTTGCTTAATGCTACCGTAATGACAGTAGACAGTACAAGGGCCTTTGACTCTAGGTCTTGTCATCCCTCCTTTTTCTCTCCTCTGTTCTGATAATGACAAATTTGTTTTTGTTTTCAGACACTTATTCATATAAAGTGAGGGATAAAATGGATACTGCAAGTGACAACGATGAATTACCATCAACGTCTTCCGGTGAATACGAATGCATTCTACGTTGTGGTCAACCATGTACCAAAAGTGACTCTTTGGATAATACCAAGGACCAAAAATGGAATTCAATTCGTGAAAAAACTCTACGATGGAAAGGACTCGATCGGTTTCAATGTGGGAATATTGATTGGGCCAAAGGGCCAAAAGGGCATTATATGCACCACACATGTTACACCACATTATCTAACAAGCGTTGTGTGGTAGACTGCAAGTCTAAATTAAAACATTACTGGCACATGCCTCTAGGGGGAACTACCTGTATTGTTCAGCACTACTATTAAGGGGACACATTAGAACAAGAGTGTGAAAACCCTGCGCAGAATCCATGTTCAGTCTTATTATGTGTGTTGCAGAATAAACGGCAGAGTTAGCCAAAGAAATAACTCAAGTGTGATCATTGCTACACGGTAGGATATCACACAATTGGCGACGAGGATTAAAAGAAAAAAATCAGCGGCGAGAAACAGAGAACATTGCAAGTGTGGCGAACTCAAGTGACTCCAGTAGTTCGAGTGCAAGTTCAGAGGAGGAAAAACGAGGTTTCCCCACCACGACGAGCAATGGCGGCTGTAATCGGAACGGTAACCCCTTTTGATAACTCGACTCAGTCATGGGAAGAATATAGTGAAATGTTGGACTTTTTCTTCCAAGCTAATGACATTGAGGAGCCAGACAAAAGGAAGGCTGTACTGTTGAGTGGAGTTGGTGCAACTACTTACAGCTTGTTGAGAAATTTAATAAGCCCTGCATTACCGAAAGATAAAACGTACGACCAGCTTACTGCTGAGCTTCAGAAGCACTTCAGCCCCAAACCGAGTGAAATCGTGCAACGATTCAAATTTAATTCACGCATAAGGAGGAACACTGAGTCCATAGCAGAGTATGTGGCAGAATTGAGGAAATTAGCACGGCACTGTGATTACAAAGACTCATTGGAAGAAATGTTAAGAGACAGACTTGTGTGTGGAGTGAATGATGACCGAATGCAACGGCGACTTTTATCTGAAACAAAACTCACTTTTGCGAAGGCTTTGGAATTATGCCAAGCAATGGAAACAGCAGCTAAAGATGTGAGAGAGATGCAAGGGAAGCTAACAGAGGACACAGCAACGCATGTTCGTGTGCCTAAGACCCAAGTAGGTGTCCACAAAGTGTCAACTGATAAAAATCATCGCAAATTCCCCAGTTGTTATCGCTGCAAAGGCCAGCACAATGCCGCCGAGTGCAAATTTGCCACTGAGCTGTGTCATAATTGTGGCAAGCGAGGGCACATTAAGAAAGCATGTAGAATAAAGGTGGACAGCGCACAGGTGCTGAAAGCAACAGTTAATGGGCAAAAGAATAAAAAAAGAGAAATTATGTGTATGGCACATGTGTTTAAGAAGTTAAAAGTAACTGTGATTGTTTAGGGTTAAATGGGAGTTCCAGGATGTCTAGCATAATTGGCTAGTGTAATTAAAAGTAGTTTAATCTAGAGGGGAGGGATGTGGTAGACTGCAAGTCTAAATTAAAACATTACTGGCACATGCCTCTAGGGGGAACTACCTGTATTGTTCAGCACTACTATTAAGGGGACACATTAGAACAAGAGTGTGAAAACCCTGCGCAGAATCCATGTTCAGTCTTATTATGTGTGTTGCAGAATAAACGGCAGAGTTAGCCAAAGAAATAACTCAAGTGTGATCATTGCTACACGGTAGGATATCACACGTTGTCTATCTCAAGCCGAGAAACGTAAGCATAAATTAGAGGTAGATCTTGAAAGAGACAATCAATCAGTTCAGGGGGATCCATCTCCATCTGCTTCTCTCTTTTCACCGAAGAGGCTCCGGTCCAGCATTGGTATTGTGCATGACAAGAACCTATGCGTGTGGTGCAATAAGGGACCACAGAAAAGCAGTCACCGGGACTGGAAACAATTGCTCCTAATATCAACAAAGGACGCCTGGAGAAAATTCAAGTTACACACTGTACACCTGAATGATTCGGTCCTGAGGTCGAGGCTCAACACGCTGATTGCATCCATTCCAGACTGTGAAACAGCTTTCGGGTGGGAAATCCGTTACCATCGCGGCTGCTGGAAACACTACATTCCCGATTCCCAGCCTCTTACAGAAGAAGTCACTCAACACCTGCAGGATGTAAATCTGCGAGAAGCACAAGCCATCTTCTTCAATCATGTTCGTAAGGTGATCTTTGATGAACATGAATTTCGGACATTGCAGAGTCTACTGGAGGACTATCAACGAATTATTTTAAATCATGGACATGACGCAAAAGTAAAGTTGAATTATGTGAAGGGAATTCTTATAAAGGAATTTGAGGAGGACATTGGCTTCCATAGACGTAGTCGGTTAAATGAGAGTGAACTGGTATATGACAAGAAAGCTGGTATATGACAAGAAAGTAAAGTGTATTCCAAGATGGCGGCTGGGGGCCATTTTGAGCTTGATAGACAATGAGGGCACTAATGAACACAATGGATGGTTCACAGGAGCCTCACTTGACTTTTTTTTAGCTCATTTGGTGACGGATATGAAAAAGTCCATTGCATGTGAAAATGACAGCCGGCCGCCATCTTGGATTTCTCGATTATGTAATCATTTAAACACACTTTTATTGGAATAAACAGATAGTATGACCCCTTAAACCTCTGTTTTGACACTAACATCAGCTTTCTAGGTGCCTTAGTAGTCAAGAAACAAAAAAAATGTTAATCGGTGGCCATATTGGCGGCCATATTGGATTTCATCGTGATGGGTTTGTTTCACAAGTAAACTAATAGCATTAATGGAATGCTTGACCCCAAAAACCTATGTCTAGACACCAAAATCAACCTCCTAGCTGAATTAGTTACTGAGATATACGTAGGTGGTGGTATGCATTTTGGCGGCCATTTTGAATTTTGGGCAAAAAAAAAGGTTTCCCGTAATTTTTGGGAGGTACATGGGAGCTTATTTTCATTAAAATGGGTCTAGAATGCTAAATCCAGTGAGAAAAAAAGGTCCTGGGAGGTTGGTCACGAAACCCCCAAAAATGACTCTACTATCTGTCTGTTTGTCTGTTTGTCTGTTTGTCTGTCTGATGGTTAGCAAGATAACTCAAAAAGTTTTGGACGGATTTCAATGAAACTTTCAGGCGTTGTTGGAAATGGTACAAGGAAGAACTGATTAAATGTTGGTGGTGATCCGGATCACCGTCTAGAAGAAAACCGCCATTACGGAAAATGCCATTTCCGTGAATAACTACTGAACCACTAATCCTATCATTGTCAATCCAATTGCTAGTCATATGTTTTCATGGTCAAGGAATCTGAAAACATACACACAAACACTGTATGGGGGGAACTGTGGCCTCCATTACGGAAAATGCCATTTTCCTGAATAACTACTGAAACACTAATCCTATCATTGTCAATCCAATTGCTAGTCATATGTTTTCATGGTCAAGGAATCTGAAAACGTACACACAAACACTGTATGGGGGGAACTGTGGCCGCCATTACGGAAAATGCCATTTTCCTGAATAACTACTGAACCACTAATCCTATCATTGTCAATCCAATTGCTAGTCATATGTTTTCATGGTCAAGGAATCTGAAAACGTACACACAAACACTGTATGGGGGGAACTGTGGCCGCAATTTCGGAAAATGCCATTTTCCTGAATAACTACTGAACCACTAATCCTATCATTGTCAATCCAACTGTGGCGCTTGGCGGAGGTCTGCGCTCTCCGAGTGCTTTTCTAGTTCCTCCTGAATCTGAGGTTCAACCAACAGCTGGAATCTCCTCTCCAGTACCTTGGAATGCCCTCACGAGTGAGGCAAAAATGGAGAAGGAGACTGACAGACGAATCAGAGCAGCATCTGCAGTGATCTGGACGCTGTGCCAATTTGTCATGGTGAAGAGGGAGCTGAGCTCTAAAGCACAGCTGTCATTTTACCGCTCAACCTACGTTCCTACACTCACCTATGGTCATGAATTTTAGGAAATGATCGAAAGAATGAGATTGCAAATACAAGGGGTTGAAATGAGCTTTCGCCATAGGATTGCTGGACTCACCCTTAGAGATAGGGTGAGGTGTTCAGTTATCCAGGAGAGGCTCAGATTAGAGCCACTGCTCCTCCACATCAAAAGTAGCTAGTTGAAATGGTTTGGGCATCTGATCAGAATGCCTTCTGGATGCCTCTCACTTGAGATGTTTCAGGCACGTTCCACTAGGAGGAGACCCCGGGGCAAACCTAGGACATGCTGGAAAGACTGTCTCTTAGCTGACTTGGGAACACCTTGGTGTCCCTTCTGAAGAGCTTAGGGAGGTGGCCGGGGAGAGGGGGATCATCTATACTCTGTAATATAGTATAATGTTATAATATGATGGTGTTTTTAACAAATAATAAATGAATTATAAAACTGAAATATGACTAAGAAAAACAATAATATTTATTTTGCTTCACACAAGTTTAACTACTAAATAAATTATAGGCATGTGGAGAGAGGAATAACCAAGCCAAGCATTCAGAGCAGATGAACTTTATTCCCTCTCTCACATTTCTGAGAATCAGAAAACATTAACCTCATGTCGCAGGGACTCGCTTTTATATTACAACACTCACACATCTCTGCTGCCTGAGGTCTTGCATCACAATTCATTCTCACATCACAATTCCTATTGTCCCCCAGCCCCTTAATCCCCATGCTCTTCCGTCAGAGGAATTTACTGCATCTCCCTTCCTTCCAGTCTGAGATGAATACCACAGCATGGGTCCCCCATACCGCTCCCCCCAGAGTCTCAGACTGAGCATTAACTCTCACGTTCTCTCGGCTTCAGCCTCCACCCATAGCTGCTGTAACGAAGGGTCTTCAGCTCCGCGGTGCTGCTGTGTCGGTGGGGGGTTCCTGATGGTGTGTCCATCTATGGGTGGACAATGGAGGGGGGGGGAACATTCAGCATGCTCGTGTGACTGCTCTGATGAGTTGTTTACCTGGGGAGTTCTCAGGGGGGGTCTTCCGCGCCAAGGAGCTCAAGCCAACACGACCTGCTCGTCTGCCACCACAAAGGCAGGCTTAAGCCTGTCTATACAGATTTTCTCCCGGCGACACCCCAAGTCTAACACAAAATGTTTGTCCCCGGGTTCCAGCACTCTAAACGGGCCATTGTAGGGTGGGCGCAATGGGGGCCGGTGGGCATCGTGCCTGACAAACACGAACGCCGTGTCCTTCAAGGTTTTTGGCACAGAAGTGCAGGGAAACAGTGGTGGGCCAGGCCAGGTAGTGTCCCTACTTCTGCACTATGCCGTGAACGCGGAGACGGATGGGTGTTCGGCGCGGGGTTATCTAGTAAAAATTCCCCGGGGAGCCGCAGCGGCTGAGAAAAAACAAGCTCTGCCGGGGAAGCCTCCAAATCCTCTTTCGGTGTGGACGCAACCCTAATAGAACCCACGGCAACTGGTCCACCCAATTTGCATCCGTAAGCGAAGCCCTGAGGCTGCTTTCAGTGACCTAGGGAAATGCTTGCATAACCCATTGGCCTGTGGGTTGTACGCGGTTGTGCGATGAATTGTGACGCCCAGGCTCCGGTCCATCGTGGACCAGAGGTTGGAAACAAACTGAGGGCCCCGATCGGACGTGATGTCCGAAGGGGTGCCAAAACGTGCCACACATGTTGTCAAAAAAGCACGTGCCACGTCTGCAGACGCGGTGGAAGCTAGTGGGACTGGTTCTGGTCATCGTGTGGTGCGGTCCACAACTGTCAGGAGGTGCGTGAACCCCTGTGATGGCGGGAGGGGGCCCACGAGGTCCATGTGAATGTGGTCGAACCTCTTAGCCGGGATATGGGACGGCTCCAAAGGGGACTTTGTGTGCCTGTGCACTTTGGCTCACTGGCATGCTATGCAGGCTGCAGCCCACTCTTTCACCTGTTTGTGCAGGCTCGGCCAGACGAACTTTGCTCCCACCATTTTGATTGACACGCGCACTCCTGGGTGCGCCAGGGAGTGAACAGACTCCAAAATGCAGCGGCGCCAAGCACGTGGGACCACCGGGTGCGGGCGTCCTGTGGAGACGTCACAGATTGCGGGGGGGGGCCCTGTCTTGCAGTACCCTGCTCTCCAGCCTTAACCCTGTTGGTCCAGACTGGAGCGTGCACACGTCCGCATCGCCGATCTGCTCTGCGGCCATGGCCGAGTAATCTATCCCTACGTAGACTGGGGCCACTAATGTGCGTGAGAGGCAGTCCGCCACCACGTTAAGTTTACCAGCCACATGCTGAATGTCGATCGTAAACTCTGAGATCGCGGCCAGCTGTCTCTGCTGCCGGCCCGACCATGGTTCCAAAACCTTGGCCATCGCATACGTTAGCGGCTTGTGGTCCATGAACGCAGTGAAGTTGCGCCCTTCCAGCCAGAACTGGAAGTGGCGTATGGCCAGGTGGAGAGCCAGTAACTCTCTGTCGAACGTGTTGTATTTATGCTCACTGTCGCGCAAAGACCTGCTAAAAAAGACGAGCGGCTGCCAAGAACCGGCGACGCATTGCTCCATGACGGCCCCTATGGCCACGTCGGAGGCGTTGGTAGTGAGTGCTATCCGAGCCGCTGGGTCCGGGTGCACCAGTAGTGCGACGTTTGCCAGGGCTGTTTTAACCTCAGAGAATGCCTGCTCCAATTCAGGAGTCCAGTCGACTCTGTCCGCCGGTTTCCGTTTCTTGAGTGTGGCGTACAAAGGCTGCATGAGCTGGCCTGTGCGGTGGAGGAAACGGTTATAAAAGTTAACCATCCCCAAAAACTCCTGCAGCGCCCTGACCATCTGAGGCCGGGGAAAATTCTCCACTGCGTGCACCTTGTCTGGCAAGGGTATCGCTCCCTCCGGTGAGATGCGGTGTCCCAAAAAATCGATCCCCGTCATGCCAAACTGGCATTTCGCCTGGTTGACTATTAACCCGTGCTCCTCTACCCTCCGGAAAACCGTCCTGAGGTGGGTTATGTGTTAGTCCTTGGATGCGCTGGAAACCAGGATGTCATCCAGGTAGACAAACACAAATGGCAGATCACGCAACACCGCATCCATCATGCGTTGGAATGTCTGTGCCACGCCTTTTAACCCGAAAGGCATGCATAAAAACTCAAACAGACCAAACAGGGTTATTACTGCCGTTTCAGGTATGTCCTCCGCGCGCACCGGGACCTGGTGGTAACCACGGACCAGGTCTATCTTAGAAAAACTACGTGCCCTGGCGAGATGAACAGAAAAATCCTGAATATGGGTATGAGGTGGTGGTCGTGCACTGTGGCATTTTTTAATCTGCAGAAATCTCAGCACAGTCGCCATGATCCCTTGGCCTTAGGGACCATATGTAGTGAGGATGCCCATGGGCTGTTTGATCGTCTGATGATGCACAGCCTTTCCAAGTTGGCAAACTCCTTGTGTGCTATGGCCAGTTTAGCTGTGTCCAGGCGCCGAGGTCATGCGAAAATGGGCGGCCTGGTGGTTATAATAAAGTGCTCCACCCCGTGTTTAGTGATGGCCACCGAAAACGTTGGGACCGTGAGTGCTGGGAACTGGGTGAGCAGTGTGTGGAACTTACCACCTGGAGCTGTGACGTTGGCTAGCGTTGTTGGCCCGGCTTCTCGAGCTGTACAGGAGAGAGAATCAAAAGACACTGCTTTAATCAGGCGTCTGTTAGCAACATCAACTAGTAATCCGTGTGCACACAAAAAATCAGCGCCTAAGATTGGGAAACTGCATGCCGCTATGACGAATGTCCACTGGTACGTACAGTCGTGCAGGGATACAGTCAGTGTCCTTTCACCAAAAGTCTTAATGTCTGAGTCGTTTGCGGCTGTCAGCTCGGGGCCGCTAGCTCCCGCTAGCCGGTCGACGTAGGACGGCAGGATGAGGCTCTTTTGGGAGCCGGAGTCCACAAGGAACCATCTCCCCGAGCATGAATCTGTCACATAGAGCAGCTTGCTTTCTTCACCGGCGGTCGCAGCTGCTACCGACTGCCGGTCCTGGCGTTTCCCGAATGCTTGAATTGGCACGGTGGTACGCATCGGTGTGCGTCCTCTCCAAAACAGCGGTGGTAGGAGCAGAGTGTGTCTCTCTGGTGCTTTCTGGCCCCCGCTGCCACTACCATCGCTGGCTCCTCGCTTCCGCTGGCCGTCTCGCTGGGTTCCGATGCCGCTGCGTTCACTGTGAGGGCTCTGGTGGTGAGGATGATCCAATCTGCCTCCTGGGCTAGCGCATGGTAGCCATGCACGACCAGCAATGACGAGTTGGCAAGGACCGCTCTGGCCACCATTGGGAGGTTCCGGAGGAAAAGGTGGGCAAATAGAAAATGCCCGTTGTCCTTGCCCATCAATACCAACATCTTCTCCATCAGTTCGACCGTCGACCTGTCTCTGCATCGCCCTTCCTTCCAGTCTGTGATGAATACCACAGCATGGGTCCCCCATAGGTAACATTTTAAGTTATTTAGTGTGTGAAAGTTTGTTATCACCATCCTCATTGTACACAATTCCATTTTATTTTAATTATTTTATTTATTGTGTACATTGTTTAGAATTAGGATCAATATAGTAATTGTTAAAATAATTGAATTTAATCAGTTAATAGTTCTAAAGTTAGCCTTAATATGGTATACAGAGAAACAAACAGGTTTGATATATATATATATATATACGTATATATATATATACTGTATATATATACTGTATATATAATGCATGAATTTAAAACATATTTGATAGATTTATAATATGTAAACCTCTCATGATAAATTTGAACTGCCTTACCTATTTCATAACTGTTAATAATTGCAGTTTTTATGCTAAATGCTTGTGTTTGACTGAAAAATGTAAAGAATGGTTACATGAACTTCTCTCGTATAGTTTTTGTTAAAATGCTTAAATCTAGTTGAATGGAAAATTGTTCCACAATTAATATACATAAAAATGTCTGTCATGGGAAAAGGATGAGCTTGTGCACGCAAAGAGGTGATATAAGGAATCATGTCATGTGGTTCATAATTTTAATCTGGAAAGATGATCAGCACGGGCAGAGAGCATGACTGCAATCTGCCCATCTGATTCCAGCTGTGGGAGCAAAAGGGGTTTTATAGAAAAGGACCTGAGGTGATAAGATTCACACAAACAACAAAGTGGGAACACAACAAAGCATCATAGAAATGATAAGCTTTGCATGTGGAAATCACATTTTAAGTTTTGTTTGGTAAACAGTCTGAACTAGGCCACTGGAGTGGTGGCCTAATTGATATAACGTCAGCCCCACATCCGGGAGGTTGGGGGTTCATGTCCCAGCCGGGTCATACGAAAGACCAAATAAAAATGGTACTTCCTGCCTTCTAGCTTGGTGCTCAGTGTGATAGAATGGGAGAAGGAGAAGTTGTTTGTGGCGGCGCCTTCCATGGCTGGCATACAAGTGATTAACATAGGAGAAATATAATTTTGTTCAACTGTACATGATTGGCTGTATGGACTGAATGACAACAGAGCTGGCTTGTTCTTCTACAGAGGTCAATCTTTGAGGAAAAAAACCCCTCTCTTAAAATGTTGCAATGGGGGTGGATCAGAAAGAGGAAAGACCCAGAGGCGGAATCCGGTTCATGAAGATTTATTGATAACAAAAAGCACAGCACGAGGGCTGGATAAACACTGACTGAAATAACTGGGACAAGAAAGTAAACTTACTGATGAGGAAACTAACCATCAAACATGGGAATCAGGAGATCTCAGAAGACACAGGACAATCCACTGACAGTAGACAATGATGCAGCGGTAAGAAGAAGCATGGGACTAAATTTAAGCCTAGTTTATGCACCCGCATCACGTTGACGCCATTGCTGCCAGATGATGCCTATGTAGTCCTCTGCAAAATTTCTTTCCTTGCTGGTTTGTCAGCGTCGGTCTGCAATTCACCGCCTAAACGGAGAGTGGTTGCAGGGTCTCAGCAGATGCTTTCTGTCTTCTCCTCACATATTTCCTGTTTTTGTCAGCGCAAACGATGGTGACCACACAAAAATGAATTTTTATGTAGATGGCCCTCATAAACAATGAACAACAGCTCGTTCTACTACAAGCAATGCAACACAGAAAGCAGAGAAGGCGGAGGAGATGGTCTATGTGACCACTGAATCGACAGAGACAGACAGAGTGAATTTCCCATGCTAATCCAGCCACTGAGACACATGAATGAAGAAATGGGGGCATCTTCAGAGAGAGCCAATTTGGATCGATGCTGTTGGAAAACAAACTGAATCGACCCTTGGCCGCCAATCTTCCTGGGACAAGTCACAGATCGCTATGTGATCATTGGCCATGCTGCCTTTCCCCTACACAGCAATCTGATGTGACCATTTCCAGGTACAGTATCTCACAAAAGTCAGCACACCCCTCACATTTTTGTAGATATTTTATTATACCTTTTCATGGGACAACACTGAAGATATGACACTTTGACACAGTGTAAAGTAGTCAGTGCACAGCTTGTATAACAGTGTAAATTCGCTATCCCCTCAAAATAACACACAGCCATTAATGTCTAAATTGCTGGCAACAAAAGTGAGTACACCCCTAGTGAAAATGTCCAAATTGTGCCCAATTAGCCAATTTCCCTCCCAAGTGTCATGTGACTCATTAGTGTTACAAGGTCTCAGGTGTGAATGCCGAGCAGGTGTGTTAAATTTGGTGTTGTCTAACTTTTCTTATTATTGCCCTACATTGAGGGACATCAATTAATAATAGGAGGGGATATGAACTGTGTTCTGAATCCTAATTTAGACCACTCCTCAGCTCGGCCAGGGCAGGTCCAAAAATGTGCAGCATCTTTACACTCACACTTAGATACTGTAC
Organism: Pholidichthys leucotaenia; assembly: GCA_020510985.1. Taxonomy (NCBI): domain Eukaryota; kingdom Metazoa; phylum Chordata; class Actinopteri; order Cichliformes; family Pholidichthyidae; genus Pholidichthys; species Pholidichthys leucotaenia. The sequence continues at coordinate 366,349,302 of CM035838.1, forward strand.
TCTCGTGGCTGTAGATGTGTGGAGGTTCCTCTACCCTTCAACCAGACAGTATTCTTTTTTTCACATGTACATCAATCATATTTACACATTGATTATTTTTTATTGATAAGCGGCTTTTACCAATGGTTAAAAATTGCTCATTTAGTGCAATAGTTAGATCACTCTCCCATGCTTATGGAATTGATTTTTAAAACTCAGCCCCCACCTGTACAAATTTGGAGGTTTAACACCTATTTACTCTTGGACAAGACCTTTAGGAACCTTATTGCCTTTGAAATAGATTTCTTTTTAGAAGTTAACAGTGGTTCAGGGGTAAGCTATGGTATATTATGGGAGAGCTTATATCAGAGGAAAAATAATTTCTTTCAGCTCTTATAAAAATAAACAGAGAAGACTGTGATTACAAGAATTGACAGACTTGATTTTACAGGTGGATCAACAACATTCTAACTCTCCTTCTTCAAAGTTAAACAAACAGAGACTATGTTTACAGACTGAATTTAATATTCTCTCCACTAAGCAAAGTGAACAGATGATTTTGAAATCTAAAAGGTTGAATTATGAGTATGGTGAAAAATCATCAAAGATTCTTGCTTATCAGGTGTGTCACTCAGAAAATTCACGGTTAATATCTCGTATTAAAACTGAAACAGGCAACTTGACAAGTGACTTTAACGAAATTAATAAATTTTTTGTGGAATTTTACAAAAAACTTTATAAATCTGAGTCCTGTCGAGACATACAACAGTTTAACAAATTCTTTGATGGAATTTCTGTCCCTGATGCGGGGTGATGAGGCTAAACAGTATCTTAACGAACATATTAGAGAAATGGAAATTGAGGAAGCAATTAAAGTAATGCATTCTGGGAAGTCTGGGCAGCGCGGTGGAGGAGTGGTTAGCACTGCGGCAGCACAGCAAGTCACCCTTGACCGGGGATCCTGGGTTTGATCCCAGCCCCCGACCAACAGTGATCTGTGAGAAGTTTGCATGTTCTCCCTGTGTCTGCATGGGTTTACTCTGGGATTTCTTCGGTTTCCTCCCACATGCCAAAAACATGTAAGTTAGGTTAATTGGGATCAAAACTGGGGATTCTAAATTGTCCTTAGGTATGAATGGGAGAGTGAATGGTTGTCTGTCTCTCTGTGTTGGCCCTGCGATGGACTGGCGATCTGTCCAGGGTGTGCCCTGCCTCTAGGCTCCAGCACCCCCCCCCCCGTGACCCGAAAAAGGATTAAGCGGAGGAAGATGGATGGATGGACAGTCTGGGAAGTCACCTGGATCAGATGGCTTTCCAATTGAATGTTTTAAGATCTTTATTAAAAATCTTTCTCCCATTCTAAAAGAAATGTACAATCAGGCATTTATAGCAGGAATTCTCCCTCAACCTCTGATAGAAGCTACCATTTCTTTGATACCAGAGTCAAATAAAGATATAACAGAACCCTCATCCTATCGGCCAATCTCTTTATTAAATGTAGATTTCAAAATTTTATCAAAGTGCCTAGCTAGGTGGTTGGAAAAATTGATACCCCCATCATATCTCAGGATCAAACTGGGTTTATCACAAGAAGATATGGATTTTTTTAATACAAGATAAGATAAGCCTTTATTAGTCCCACAATGGGGAAATTCCAGGATTGCAACAGCACAGGGATAGCAACACTCAGAGCAACAATCAGAAGACAAGAAAAAAAATAAGAGCAGCGAGTATACATATGTACATATAAACATAAATGTATAGACACACGATGCGGAGCATTGCAGCTAGATGGAATAAATATATAGATATATAAACACACAGTGCGGAGCATTGCAGCTAGATGGAATAAATATGTGAATATATCAAATCAAACTTTATTGTCATATTGCTGTACATACAACTGTAGTGCAGGCAAGATGAAACTGCGTTTCTCTCGGCATCCATATAAGAAGCAGCATGATTAAGACACACTCCCACATAGCTCCCACCCCCCCATCCATTCACACATCCCTGAGACATACTTGGGGAAAAAGAATAACTAACTATAATATACAAAATGTCCATAGGTGCAGTAGTGTGTATGTGAGATTCCGGGTCAGCTGTTCAGCATCCTGACAGCTTGTGGGAGGAAGCTGTTGATCAGTCTGGTGGTTCTGCCTCTGATGCTCCGGAATCGTTTACCAGATGGAAGAAGTTCAAAGTGTTTATGCAGAGGGTGAGAACGGTCCTTGACAATGTTTAGTGCCCTGCTCCTACAACGGTTCTGAAAAAGTTCTTGGACAGAGGGGAGGGAGACTCCAATTACCCTCTCCGCCCCCTTGACTATCCTCTTCAGGGCTTTTTTGTCTGACATACTACAGCTGGAGTACCATGTAGCAATGCAGTACATCAGAACACTCTCCACCACACCTCTGTAGAAGGTCCTGAGGATGCAGATGGGGAGAGAGGCCTGTTTGAGTTTCCTCAAGAAGTGTAGTCTCTGCTGAGCTCGCTTCCTGATCTCCAAGGAATTCTTGCTCCAGGTCAGGTCCTGCGAGATCTGCACTCCGAGGACCTTGATGTTCTCTACTCTCTCCACTAAATGGCCGCCGATGCTGTGGGGGACGTGCTCAGGCTGTGACCGCCGGAAGTCGATAATCATCTCCTTTGTTTTGTCCACGTTGAGCACCAGATTGTTCTCCCTGCACCAGCCCTCCAGGTCTCTCACTTCTTCCCTGTACATTGATTCTTCATCCCTCTGAATAAGTCCCACCACCGTGGTGTCATCTGCAAACTTAATAATCTGGTTCCCCTCGTGTTTGGATACACAGTCATGTGTTAGAAGTGTAAACAACAGTGGACTGAGTACACAGCCTTGAGGGGTTCCGGTACTCAGCGTGACAGAGTTGGAGATGTTGTTTCCAACCCGGACAGACTGAGGTCTCTCAGTCAGGAAATCCAGGATCCAGAGACATGTGGCGGTGTTCAGACCGAGAAGGAGTAATTTCTCTATCAGTCTCTGGGGAATAATGGTGTTGAATGCTGAACTGAAATCAATGTACAGGAGTCTGGCGTAGGTGTCTTTCTGGTCCAGGTGGGTGATGACAGAGTGTAGGGTGGTGACTATAGCATCCTCCGTGGAGCGGTTTGAACGATATGCAAACTGGAGCGGATCGTGTGATGCAGGGAGGCAGGCTGTGATGTGTGGTTTGACAAGCCGTTCAAAACACTTCATCACAATTGGTGTAAGTGCAACAGGACGATAGTCATTCAAACAGGACACCACTGGTTTCTTTGCCACCGGTACAATGATAGAGGTCTTGAAGCATCTGGGAACGATGGCCTGACTCAGGGAGATGTTATAAATGTCAGTCAGGACATCCGCCAACTCGCTCGCGCAGTCTCGGAGCACACGTCCCGGAATGTTGTCTGGACCTGCAGCTTTGCGTGGGTTGATTCTGGATAGGGTCGTCCGTGTGTCTGCTGTGTTAATGGTAAAAGCTGGTCCGACTGATGGTGGGAGTGGGCCGGCCCTCCCTCTGATTGTCGAGTTTGATGCTTCAAAACGTGCAAAGAAGTCGTTAAGCCTGTCTGGAAGCGAAGCGTCATCATCATCGACCCCCTGCCTAGACTTAAAGCCCGTCAGTGTCCGAACTCCCTGCCACATCTGCTTGGTGTTCCTAGTGTCACAGAGGTGTCCCTGGATTTTCTCCGCATAGGCGCGCTTTGCCGCCTTAATTCCCTTTGAAAGCGCAGACCTGGCTGAGCGGAGGGCAATCCTGTCCTTCGCTCTGAACGCTGCATCTCTGGCTTTAAGCAGCGAGCGCACCTCTGCAGTCATCCAGGGCTTATGATTACCCCGCATAGTGATGGTCTTCACTGTAGTGACATACTCTGTGCACTTCGCGATGTAGCTGGTGACCGAATCAGCATACTCCTCCACATCTGTCCTGTCTTCCTGGGAGGCTGCTATTTTGAAGATCTTCCAGTCTGTGTGATGAAAACAGTCTTGCAGTGCAGAGGTTGCACTCTCTGGCAAAATCCTAATTTGTTTCACTGCTGGCCTGCTGCGCTTCAATAAAGGTTTGTAGGCAGGAACCAGCATCACGGACATGTGATCAGAACGGCCGAGATGGGGGCGGGGTAACGCTTTATATGCATCTGTGTTTGTGTACACTAAGTCCAACATATTCTCTTCTCTGGTCTTAAAGTCTACACATTGTTTAAACTTAGGGAGCACAGTCTTTAAGCTGGTGTGGTTAAAATCCCCCGCAACCACCACAAAACTGTCCGGGTGTGACGTTTGGATTCCACTGATTGCATTGTGCAGTTCCCCGAGTGCCTTCTTAGCATTAGCTTTAGCGTTAGCGCTCGGTGCTATGTAAACACCAACTACAAACACGTTGCTGAATTCCCTCGGCAGATAAAAAGGCCGGCAATTAACAATAAGGAACTCCGCCAACGGAGAGCAGTGTTTAGACACTAACGTGGCATTAACGCACCAGTTCTTGTTAACATAGATGCATAGCCCACCCCCCCCGGCTCTTACCGGAGCTCGCCGTTTCCCTGTCGGCCCGGAACATCGCCATATCTTCCAGCTGAATGGCCTCGTCAGGAATGTTGTCGTGGAGCCATGTCTCGGTGAAAACAAACACACAGCAGTCCCTCCACTCTCTCCGGGTTTCTTTCAGCAAACACAGCTCGTCTACCTTGTTTTCGAGGGCGCGGACGTTTGATAGAAGAAGCGATGGTACCGCTGGTCTGGAGGGGTTAGCCTTTAGCCTAGCATGGATCCCGGCCCTTTTTCCTCGCTTTTGCTTGCGCTCGCTCCGCTTCCGCTTCCTCATCTCCCGGGTAGCTTCCAGCAGGGACTCCGCCAAAATTCCATGCTGGCGTAGAATGTCCAAATCACAACCGATCGCTGCGATTCTTGCAGCGTGCAGTACCTTGATGTTTAATAAGGTATTAAATAAGGTAATAAGGTAATATAAACACACACACAGTGTGGAGCGTTGTAGCTAGATTGAATAAATATATGAATATATAAACACACACAGTGCGGAGCATTGTAGCTAGATGGAACAAACATGTAAATATATAAACACACACACAGTGCGGAGCATTGTTGTTAGCTGGAACAAATATGCAAACACATAAACACACACAGTGCGGAGCACCGTAGCTAGATGGAGTAAATATGTAAATATATAAACACACACAGTGCGGAGCATTGTAGCTAGATGGAACAAACATGTAAATATATAAACACACACACAGTGCAGAGCATTGTTGTTAGCTGGAACAAATATGCAAACACATAAACACACACAGTGCGGAGCACCGTAGCTAGATGGAATAAATATGTAAATATATAAACACACAGTGTGGAGCATTGTCGCTAGATGGAATAAATATATAAATATACAAACACACACAGTGCGGAGCATTGCAGCTAGATGGAATGAAACAGCATAACCGTCTGCTTAGTTATCCTACATGGTATGATTATGTACCCATACATATTGTCACCCTCCGTAGCTACCGATATTTTCCTAGTTGTATACCAGAGGGGACCAATGTCCCCTAAGTCTATTGCGTCTTTTGCATTCAATACTATTAGGTTGTCACGTCTTTTTGCTATCTCTGCGAGCAGCCCTGCTTAGGTTATACAGTCTGACAGCCGTTGGTAGGAAGGACCTGCAAAACCTCTCGTTGTGCACCTAGGATGATGTAGTCTGCTGCTAAATGAGCTCCTTAGTGCATTCAGTGTGTCCTGCATAGGGTAGAACTCGGACTCCAGCAGAGATGACAGTTTAGCCACCATCCTCCTCTCTCCCATCTCCTCTACTGGGTCAAGGCGCTGCTCCAGGACAGAGCTAGCTTTCTTGATCAGTTTGTTCAGTCTCTTCCTATGGGCTGCTGTAATGCCACTGCCCCAGCAGAGCACTCCAAAAGTGATGGCTGATGCCACCACCGTGTCGTAGAATGTCTTCAGCAGCGCCCCTTGTACACCAAAAGACCTGAGTCTCCTCAGTAGGAACAGCCTGCGCTGTCCCTTCTTGTAGAGTGCGTCAGTATTGTGTGACCAGTCTAGTTTATTGTTCAGATGAACACCCAGGTACTTGTAGGATGTCACCATCTCAATGTCTGTTCCCTGGATGTTTACTGGTGCTGTGAGGGGTTGTCCTTGCCTGTGGCAGTCCACCACCAGCTCCTTAGTTTTCCTCGCATTGATCTGGAGGCAGTTCCGATGGCACCAGTCCACAAAGTCCTGGATAAGCCCTCTGTACTCAGCTTCATCTCCGTTGGAGATGAGGCCAACGATCGCAGAGTCGTCAGAGAACTTCTGTAGATGGCAGTGTGTTGTGTTGTGTGAGAAGTCTGCAGTATAAAGGGTGAACAGGAAGGGAGCCAAAATCGTTCCCTGTGGGGCCCCCGTGCTACCAATGATCGTGTCGGACACACAGTCCCGGGTTCTCACAAACTGTGGCCGGTTTGTGAGGTGGCCCAGGATCCATGATGACAGGTGCTGGTCTGGTCCACCCCTGCGCACAGCAGCTTGTCCTTCAGGATCATCGGTTGGATGGTGTTGAAAGCACTGGAGAAGTCAAAGAACATGATCCTCACTGTATTCCCGGGCTTCTCCAGGTGGAACAGAAAACGGTGAAGGAGGAAGATGACCGCATCCTCCACCTCAATACTATGCTGGTAGGCGAACTGGAGTGGATCCATCACTGGTCCCACCAGGGGGCGGAGGTGAGCAAGGAGCAGTCTCTCCAGAGTCTTCATCATGTGGGACGTCAGGGCCACTGGTCTGTAGCTGTTCAGATCTTTGGGGTGGGAAGTCTTTGGTACAGGTACCACACAAGATGTTTTCCACAACTGTGGTACTCTCCCCAGCTTCAAGCTCAGGCTGAAGATGTACTCCACAATCCCACACAGCTGGTCTGCACAGGACTTGAGGAGCTTTGCACTGATGCTGTCCGGTCCCGACGCCTTCCTCGCCTTGATCTTCCTCAGCTCCGTCCTCACCTGGGTCTTAGTGAGGGTCAGGTTGGGGGGCTGTGTGTTGGGAGTGGGGGGGTGTTGGTGGAGTGGGGAGTGGGCAACAGGACTTGATGTCTTCAGTGGCAGCAGTGGTTGTTGTGCAGTCGGGGGGGAGGGCGGTTGGTCAAACCTATTAAAAAACAGATTCAGATTGTTCGCCCACTCCCTGCTCCCCGTGGCCTGAGGGGAGGTATTCTGGAGCCCAGAGATGGTTTTAAGGTTTCTCCAGACCCCACCGATGTTGTTCTGTTGCAGCTTGTCCTCCATCTTCTTCCTGAAGCTGTCCTTGCCTTCTCTGATCTTTCTCCTCAGCTCCCTCTGTACGGACTTCAGCATCTCCCTGTTCCCCGACCTGAAGGTCCTCTTCTTCTCTCTCAGAAGTGTTTTTATCTCAGGGTTGATCCAGGGTTTGTTGTTTGAGCAACACCGTATGGTCTTGGTGGGAACGGTGTTGTCCACACAGAAGCTGATGTAGTCCGTGATGGTGTGAGTGAGGCCATCGATGTCCTCACCATGTGGATCGCACATAATATACGTAAATTATTTGATATTTTGTATATGCCCTCCTCTCCCTCACCAGAGATAATTTTATCTCTTCACGCAGAGAAGGCCTTTGACCGAGTGGAGTGGGATTATTTATGTTTTACCCTTACTAAATTTGGATTTGATAAAAAGCTTTATATCGTGGATAAAATTATTATGTTCATCTCCTGTGGCACGAGTACAAACAAATAATGGTAAATCAAACTATTTCCTACTCCACCGCGGTACAAGGCAGGGATGTCCATTATCCCCCCTCCTTTTTGCAACAGTGATAGAACCGTTAGTGATTAAACTCCGTTCAGTGACACATTTTAAAGGCATACTTAGAGGTGAGGAAGAACATAAATTATCTTTGTATGCAGATGAACTTTTGCTTTATATTTCTGACCCTCTAACATCATTACCACATATTTTTAGTATACTTAATGATTTTGACATAATTTCAGGTTATAGATTAAATCTCAGTAAAAGTAGATGGCTTCCTATAAATGCCATAGCAAAAAATTTGTCACTTAAAAATTTAGGTTTGGGGGCGTCATCAACATATACAGTATTACTTATTTGGGAATCAATGTTCCACAGTGGCACAGTAAAATTTTTGATTTAAACTTTGCAGTTCTTTTAAAAGCAGTTAAAAAAGATCTTCAGAGGTGGAATGGATTTCATTTATCCTTGGTTGGTTGGGTTAATGTGGCTTAGATGAAGATATAGTATTACCAAAATTCTTGTATTTGTTTCAAGCTGTGCCGATTCTGATTAGGAAAAAATTCTTTGTGGAACTTGATAAATACATTTCAGAATTTATATGGAGCAAAAAAAATCCCAAGGATCCAGACAGTTTTTCTGCCGAGACCAAAAAAATTAGGAGGACTAGCCTTACCCAACATTGAATACTACTATTGGGCAGCCAATATTCGTAGTTTGTTATTCTGGAAAAATCAAAGAGGTGACCAAAAATATCATGGTTAGCTATGGAAGCTTATTTTTGTAAAACTTCCTTATTACATGTGCTTCTTGCAGGACCTTTGCCTATGGAGTTAGTTGATTACAGACTCAATCCAACAGTGGAAAATGCTCTTAACCTCTTGCACTCTGGTCAATTTCCCTAAAAACGCCAAAAAATAACGTACCCAAAGTAAATCAAAAGCTGTTCTTCAACCCTTTGCAGCATCTTCATGGGGTTGGTCTCATTTAAAAGAAAACACTTTGAATTTTTTGGCAAAACAGTCATAATCTCTCTAAGTGCTTCTGCCACTGAGTAACAGTCATCTAAACATACTGAACTTGAAGAAAATAAATTTTGCCTGGGTGTTTTTTTGGATACAAATGCTTGCAAATAACACACAGCTTCAGATACTGGCTGGAAAATGCAACAGAAATGTAGAACCAAGTGTTATCCAGCTGAGGTCAAAATTTTGTAACAATACCACAAAAAATGAATATATTACACAGCTTTTTTCTTAGGTTGTTCCCAGGCATTTTTGAACTGTGCCTAGTCCAGCTTATTCAGATTAAAAAGTGTTCCTTTAATCTGAGTAAACTGGACTAGGCTGCCACAATTTCGATATCCAGATTATTTTTTCCCATTAAAATCTGATGTGTTTTCAAAGTGTTCCCTTTATTTTTTTGAGCAGTATATATTCACATACAATGGTGTGAAAAAGTGTTTGCCTACTTCCTGATTTCTCATTTTTTTTGTGTTTGTCACACTTAAATGTTTAAGATCATCAAACACATTTAAACATTAGACAAAGATAACACAAGTAAACACAAAATGCAGTTTTTAAATGAAGGTGTTTATTATTAAGGCGGAAAAAAATCCATACCTAGATGGCCCTTTGTGAAAAAATGATTGTCCCCTTTCTGTTAAATAAATTAACTGTGGTTTATCACATCTTTGAATAGCTGGGCTCAATTTCTCTAGTGACAACCAGGCCTGCTTACTGCCACACATGTTCTCAATCAAGAAATCACTTAAATAGGACCTTCCTGACAAAGTGAAGTAGACCAAAGGTTCCTCAAAAGTTAGACATCATGCTGAGATCCAAAGAAATTCAGGAACAAATGAGAAACAAAGTAATTGAGATCTATCAGTCTGGAAAAGGTTATAAAACCATTTCTAAAGCTTTGGGACTCCAGCGAACCACAATGAGAGCCATTATCCACAAATGGTGAAAACATGGAACAGTGGTGAACCTTCCCAGGAGTGGTCGGCTGACCAAAATTACCCCAAGAGCACAGCAACAACTCATCCAAGAGGTCACAAAAGACCCCACAACAACATCCAAAGAACTGCAGAACTCACTTGTCTCAGTTAAGGTCAGTGTTCATGGCTCTACCATAAGAAAGAGACTGGGCAAAAACTGCCCGCATGGCAGAGTTCAAGAAGAAAACCACTGTTGAGCAAAAAGAATATAAAGGCTCATCTCAGTTTTGCCAGAAAACATCTTGATGATCCCCAAGACCTTTGGGAAAATACTTTGTGGACTGGTGAGACAAAAGTTGAACTTTTGGGAAGGTGTGTGTCCCATTACATCTGGCGTAAAAATAACACAGCTTTTCAGAAAAGTAACATCATACCAACAGTAAAATATGGTGGTGGTATTGTGATGGTCTGGAGCTGTTTTGCTGCTCCAGGACCTGGAAGACTTGTTGTGGTAAATGGAACCATGAATTCTGCTGTCTACCAAAAAATCCTGAGGAGAATGTCCATCCATCTGTTTGTGACCTCAAGCTGAAGCGCACTTGGGTTCTGTAACAGGACAATGATCCAAAACACACCGGCAAGTCCACCTCTGAATGGCTTAAGAAAAAAAAAAAATGAAGACTTTGGAGTGGCCTAGTCAAAGTCCTGATGTGAATCCGGTTGAGATGCTGTGGCATGACCTTAAAATGGTAGTTCATGCTTGAAAACCCTTCAATGTGGCTGAATTCTGTCACGCCGCGCCGCTCATCAACGGCGCCACCTGCTCACACACCTGTCAGTCATCAGCGGCGAGGGATATAAGCCGCCTCGCCCTGAGCTTCGGTCTGAAGCCGTAGACTTCATTTCCCTTCCATGGGCTTCTACCACATTCTCTTCAGCATCCTCGTCACCGGTAAGAAAATCTCTTACCTCATCTCTCCAGTCTGCTCCCCTGTGCACAGGTGGATTCCTCGGCGGCGGACAATCCCGTCCCTCGTCTCTCCTCGCTGCTGCACCGAGCCCTGCAGGTGGCTGTCTCCCGGGCTTCCATCCTTGAAGCGCCAGTCATCTGTCCTAACAAGTAAGCTTCTCTCCCTCGCCTATTCTCCTCCTGTGTTGGTGTGTGCTCATCACCCTGTGTCTGATTTCTCCCATAGGGTTGCCGGCTGAACGGTCTCCTGCCTCTGGGTCCGAAGCAGATGCCACCACCAACACATTAACATTCCGCAGACACGCACCCAAACATCCCTGTTGTTAATAAACAGTTTGAACTACTCTGAGCCTGTGTGTGTGCGTCTCCTGAGCCGAACGTTATGTCAGTACGGCTTCAGCAGAGCGGCTCGGCAGACGGCGGGCTCGCACACCGGTTTACCATCCTCGAGGCTCGGGTGGATCAGATTGTTTATCAGCAACAGGTGGTTCTTAATCAATTATTAGAATTAACTAACCGATTGAACCGCTTGGACCCCCAACAGCCGTTCCTCCCGACTCGCCAGGGTGGCGCGGCTCCTGCTGTTCCAGCGGCCGTCCAGCCGGCTCCAGTGGCACCGGTTCGGCTCACACCGATTCCGACCCCCGCCCGCTTTAGCGGTAAGCTCGGCGGAGCGCGGGGGTTCATTATGCAGTGTGAGTCCGTGTTCCACCGTGTGCCCGGAGATTTTCCCTCGGATCACAGCCGAATTGGTTACATAGGGAATCTTCTGGAGGGGCGTGCGTTAACTTGGACCTACGCAGTAATGGCGAGGCCCAGTTATGCCACCCTCACCTATGATCAATTCGTGAGGCGCTTTCTGGAGGTCTTTGACCATTCTCAAACCGAAACGGTCCAGGTCGATCGGCTTCTCGCTCTCCAGCAGGGAAGCCGGTCGGCAGCGGACCACTCGGTCGACCTCCGGGTAGCGGCGGAGGAATTGGGCTGGGAGGAACGCTCCCTCTGTGGCCTGTTCCTCCGCAGCCTCAATAGTGATCTGAGGGATGAACTGGCTGGTCGGGATATCCCTGGGACGCTAGCGGAGCTGACGTCCTTAGCGGTAAGTTTGGATAACAGGCTGCGCGAGCGCTCCTCGGGGCGGAAGTCTTCTTCTTCTCGCCCTCGTGGAGCCTCGCCGCACCTGTTCCAAGCTCGCCCCCTGGCGGCGCCGCCAGCATCGAGCCCCGAGGAGTCAGAGCCGATGGTGATGGGCTGGACTAAACTTTCCCCTGTGGAGAAACAACGCCGCCGTGAGTTGGGCCTCTGCATGTATTGCGGAGGCGACCAACACACCGTGGAGCGTTGTCCACGGAAAGCCAGTCGGTGGGGTCCGCGAGTCACTGTTGGAAGCCTCGCGGACGTCAATCGGTTAGGATCACTCACCCAATTGAAGCTGCCCATCCGTTTCTGCCATAACCCCACTGGGCACCTCACCCACGCACTGGTGGATTCGGGCGCAGAAGGCAGCTTCATTTCACAAAGCCTGGCAACCCGATTGGGCATCCGCTGCCAGGCACTCAACACTCCCATCTCCCTAGTCCACCTCTCCCGTGCCACCCTTGGGAGAGTGACACATCAAACTGTCCCCCTACCGGTCATCATCTCGGGAAACCACCGGGAGGAGATGACCTTTTACGTCCTTCCCAACTCTGTGTCGCCCGTCATCCTGGGGTATCCCTGGCTCCGCCTTCACAATCCGGTCCTGGATTGGAGATCAGCTGGGGTATCGGCATGGAGTACATTTTGCCTGGGCACCTGCCTCCAGTCCGCTGCCTGCTCGCCGTCCGCTCCTCCCCCCGCGACGGACGCTGCACCCCCGGACCTGTCCCTGGTGCCTCCGGAGTTTCACGACCTGGGTATGGTGTTCAGTAAAGCGAAAGCTATGTCTCTTCCCCCTCATCGGCCCTACGACTGTGCCATCAACCTCCGCCAGGGGGCGCCGTTACCTTCTGGTCGGCTCTACAGCCTGTCAGCGCCGGAGAAGGAGACGATGAACACATATCTGAAGGAGTCATTAAACGCCGGGATAATCCGCCCATCATCGTCACCCGTGGGGGCAGGGTTCTTCTTCTTGGGAAAAAAGGATGGGTCCCTCCGCCCTTGTATCGACTACCGGGCCCTCAATAATATCACGGAGAAGGACCGTTACACCCTGCCCCTCATGGACACTGCTTTCCACTCCCTCCAGGGGGCGACCTGGTTCACCAAGCTGGACCTACGCAGCGCTTACCACCTCGTCCGGGTCCGGGAGGGAGATGAGTGGAAAACGGCCTTCCGTACCCCGAACGGCCACTTTGAATACCTGGTGATGCCGTTCGGGTTGACCAACGCTCCTGCAGTCTTCCAGCGCCTCATTAATGACGTCCTCCGGGACTTCATTGGCCTTTTCGTGTTCGTCTACCTGGACGATATTCTCATCTTCTCCAAGTCCAGGGATGAGCACCAGGTCCACGTGAGGCGGGTCCTCCAAAGGCTGCTGGAGAATCGTCTGTACGTAAAGGCAGAAAAGTGTGAATTTTACGCCAGGAGTACGTCCTTCCTGGGGTTCATCATCGCCCACGATAAGGTGCTCCCTGACCCAGAGAAGGTAAAGGCGGTGGTGGAATGGCCTACACCTGCATCCCGGAAGCAGGTGCAGCAATTTGTTGGCTTCGCCAATTTCTACCGCTGCTTTGTCCCCAACTTCAGTACCATCGTTGGACCACTGACCCGCCTCACGTCCCCGAAGGTCCCGTTCCGGTGGACCGAAGAGGTCGCTGCCGCCTTTGAGGCGCTGAAGGCGGAATTCTCCTCCTCCCAGGTCCTTCGCCAGGTCAACCCCGCACTGCAGTGCATCGTCGAGGTAGACGCTTTGGACACGGGAGTGGGAGCAGTGCTGTCCCAGCGGTCACCGGACGAAGGCGCCAAACGACCGTGCGCCTTCTTCTCCCGGCGCTTGTCCCCGGCGGAGAGGAACTACGATGTGGGGGACAGAGAGCTCTTGGCCATCAAGCTCGCCCTGCAGGAGTGGCGCCACTGGCTAGAGGGGGTGACCCTGCCATTTGTGGTCCTTACGGACCACAGGAACTTGGAGTATTTACGATCTGCCAAGCGCCTGAACGCCCGCCAGGCGCGCTGGTCTCTGTTCTTCGCCAGGTTCCAATTTTCTATCACCTTCAGGCCTGGCTCTAAGAACGGCCTGCCTGACGCCCTCTCTAGGCAGTTCACTCCCGTGGAATCGGAGGAGATGCCCCACTCCATCCTGCCCAGGTCGTGCGTCGTGGGAGCCATCTCGTGGGATATCGAGGCAAAGATCCGGAAGGCACAGGAGGTGGAACCTGATCCTGGCGGCGGACCGGAGGGAAGACTGTTCGTCCCATCTGCGGTCCGAGGAGAGGTCATCCACTGGCTCCACACCTCCCGGCTCACCTGTCATCCCGGCACCTCCCAGATGATCAGCCTCCTCCAACGGTCTTTTTGGTGGCCAGGCCTGCGGAGGGATGCAGCCCGCTACGCCCGGGCTTGCCCAGTCTGTGCCACCAGCAAGTCAGGAAATGCCCCTCCAGCGGGTCTGCTCCAGCCTCTGCCCGTCCCCGGCAGGCCCTGGTCGCATATCGCACTGGATTTCATCACTGGACTCCCCGTTTCCAGCTCCTTTAACACCATCCTGACCATCGTGGACCGTTTCTCCAAGGCGGCACACTTCGTCCCCCTGCGAGGTCTCCCTACCGCCCTGGAGACGGCGGGCCTCCTCATCCAACACGTGGTCAGGCTGCACGGGATTCCGGTGGACGTGGTCTCGGACCGGGGTCCCCAATTTTCATCCGAGGTTTGGAGGTCCTTTTGCAACGCCATCGGAGCCAAGGTGAGCCTCTCCTCCGGCCATCACCCCCAGTCTAACGGGCAGTGTGAGAGGACCAATCAGGAGCTGGAGGCTGCGCTCCGCTGTGTTGCAAGATCCAAGCCAACGTCATGGAGCAACCATCTCGCCTGGGTGGAGTACGCCCACAACACCGCCCGCTCTTCTGCAACGGGGATGTCCCCCTTCAAGGCGTCCCTGGGTTACGACCCCCCGCTGCTTCCAGCGCAGGAGAGCGAGGTAACTGTCCCGTCAGTTAGGGCGCACGTGAGGCAGTTCCGCTCCACCTGGGCCGCCGCGCGTCATGCGCTTTTACGCACAGCGGAGCGCAACAGGACCGTGGCGGACCGGCGTAGAAGACCTGCCCCGGCGTACAGAGTTGGGCAACTTGTCTACGTTTCCACCCAGGACGTCACCCTAAAAGGCGAGAGGAGAAAGCTGGCACAGCGCTTCATGGGTCCCTTTCCCATCACCCGGATCATCAACCCGGTGGCTGTGCGCGTGGCTATTCCCCCCTCCCTCCGCATCCATCCCACTTTCCATGTGTCGAAGGTGAAGCTGGCAGTTACCGACCCCCTTTGCCCTCCTCCTGCAGCGCAACCCGCACCCCGGATGGTTGGTGGCCATCCGGCCTGGTCCGTCTCCTCCATCCTGGACTCCCGGCGCCGGGGTCGTGGGTTGCAATACTTGGTGGACTGGGAGGGCTATGGGCCCGAGCATCGACAGTGGGTGCCCCCGTCGTTTGTGTTGGACCCATCGCTCATCGCGGACTTCCACCGAGCGCACCCGGATAAGCCATCGCCAGGAGGCGCTGCTAGAGGGGGGAGTACTGTCACGCCGCGCCGCTCATCAACGGCGCCACCTGCTCACACACCTGTCAGTCATCAGCGGCGAGGGATATAAGCCGCCTCGCCCTGAGCTTCGGTCTGAAGCCGTAGACTTCATTTCCCTTCCATGGGCTTCTACCACATTCTCTTCAGCATCCTCGTCACCGGTAAGAAAATCTCTTACCTCATCTCTCCAGTCTGCTCCCCTGTGCACAGGTGGATTCCTCGGCGGCGGACAATCCCGTCCCTCGTCTCTCCTCGCTGCTGCACCGAGCCCTGCAGGTGGCTGTCTCCCGGGCTTCCATCCTTGAAGCGCCAGTCATCTGTCCTAACAAGTAAGCTTCTCTCCCTCGCCTATTCTCCTCCTGTGTTGGTGTGTGCTCATCACCCTGTGTCTGATTTCTCCCATAGGGTTGCCGGCTGAATGGTCTCCTGCCTCTGGGTCCGAAGCAGACGCCACCACCAACACATTAACATTCCGCAGACACGCACCCAAACATCCCTGTTGTTAATAAACAGTTTGAACTACTCTGAGCCTGTGTGTGTGCGTCTCCTGAGCCGAACGTTATGTCAAATTCCAACAATTCTACAA
This sequence comes from Pholidichthys leucotaenia, assembly GCA_020510985.1. Lineage (NCBI taxonomy): Eukaryota > Metazoa > Chordata > Actinopteri > Cichliformes > Pholidichthyidae > Pholidichthys > Pholidichthys leucotaenia. Next base: position 366,365,265 of record CM035838.1, read on the forward strand.
AGATGAGTGGGCCAAAATTACTCCATAGCACTGTAAAAGACTCAAATGCAAGCAAATGCTTGGTTACAGTTGTTGCTACTAAGGGTGGCCCAACCAGTTATTGGGCTTAGGGGGCAATCGCTTTTTCACACAGGGCCATGTATGTTTGGATTTTTTTCCCTTAATAATAAACTCCTTCATTTAAAAACTGCATTTTGTGTTTACTTGTGTTATCTATGTCTAATATTTAAATTTGTTTGAAGATCTGAAACATTTAAGTGTGACAAACATACAAAAAAATCGAGATATCAGGAAGGGGGCAAACACTTTTCACACCACTGTATATCTGGGTGTGTGTCTGATTAATGATGTTTTCTCTGTGTGCTTTCCTTTTTGGCTTAACATTGGTCAGCCTGCAATTTGACAAAAGCGACTACAACTACTGCCACTCCAGAGCCAGACGTGTCATTGAGAATACATTTGCCATCCTTGTGGCATGCTGGAGTAGCCTTTGTCGATCACTGGAATTCCTCGCGAAGAAAGCTGTGAAGATTGTGAAAGCCTGCATAGTGTTGCACAACTTTGCATACGCTGATGAAGTCTGTGCGGCCGAAACAGCCCCCCAAATTTTGCTGACACAGAAGCTACAGGGGTATCTCAACATGAGAGTGGCGATGAGTGGCTCAGTGTGATCAAACATCTGGATCTGCAAATTCTGTCATGGAGCTGATCAACCAGGGCTGCCATTGCTGCGGCGAAAGACCTCATGACATTTTTCCAGTCGTCCCAGGGAATCGTGCCATGGCAGAACACAATCGTATGCTGTGTACAACTTAGATAGGAACTCATAATAGCACAATTTTTGTGTTTACTCATGTCAGTGTGTACCTCTCAAACAAATGGAAAAATAAAGTCGATGACTTTAACATTTCATTTGTTGTCGTCAATGTTCAGCTGATGCACATACACACTGTAATCAAAATTGCCTGTAAAGGTAAATGGGAGAGAAGTGTTTGTACATGAACGTTTGTTGTTTGGAATTTCACAGCTACATTGTAGGGAATTGACGTGGGAATAAAAAAGAATTGCTAATTTGAAGGCCAAAACAGTTTCCCCACAGAATAAGGGGATTTTCGGGCCCACAAAGCCATTACGTACCTCTATACATACCAATGGGCTCTTTATTTTTTTTACTTTTATTTTTACTTCAGTCATATGGTTAAATTGTGTGTTCTGTAACTGTTTTATTTCACATTCTTCTCACTTATTTTATTGTGCAGTAGCCTGGTGGAGCACCCACAATTTTGTTGTGCTGTACAGCTGTACAATGACAAAAAAAGCCTATTCTATTCTATTCTTTTCTATTCTATTCTATTCTATTCTATAGTGGTGAGGCATTGGAACAGAATTCTTGGCAGTTACAGGATAAGTTACAGGAGAGTTACAGGATGGTGTAACTCTCCTCTCGGCGCCACACCAGTCGGCTGCCTTTTGCAACAGCGGCTCGATTCCGAGTTTTTTTTCCCTTCCTCTCTCTTTTGATCACTTTTTTTTTTTCACCCCACTTATATCACGGACACACAGATCATCCCAAATGTCTCCTGAGCCGGTGGACGGAGCCACTGTTTATAGCAGGATACGATATAACAGGGAAGAGCTGCTAGCATTTAACTGCCACCCGGTCCCACTGGAAAAACTCGACATACCGAGAGAACTGAGGCGAAAACGCCGCGGCTGCCGGGCTGGAGTAAGGCGGAGGACAAAAAATATAAGGTACAGACCCTCCCTTCCATCTGTTGTCATGGGAAATGTACGGTCGATACTGGGAAAGTTAGATGAGCTAGAGGCTATCTCCCGTTATGATAGCACTTACCGGGAGTGCTCTCTCCTTTTGTTTACTGAGACGTGGCTAACTGAACTAGCAGCAGATGCTAACATTGAGCTGGAGGGTTTTCACACGATACGAGCTGACCGAACACCAGAGAGTGGCAAAACTAGGGGCGGTGGAGTGATCATGTATGTTAACAACAACTGGTGCAGACCGGGACATATCACTGTTAAACAACGACACTGCAGCAAAGACATTGAGTTGCTAGCTGTTAGCATGAGGCCTACATATCTCCCGAGAGAACACTCACACGTGATCTGCATTGTTGTTTATGCAAATCCGACGGCGAACGCTGGGACAGCGCGTGACGTCATCCATTCAGTAACCAGCAGGCTGCAGACAGAACACCCAGATGCTCTTCTCCTCATCTCAGGCGATTTCAACCACGTTTCACTGTCTCCCATTCTGCCCACTTTCACCCAGTATGTCACATGCCACACTAGAGACAATAAAACACTGGATTTGTTCTACGCAAACACTAAGGAGGCGTACACCTCATCACAACTCCCCCCACTTGGGAGATCGGATCACAACTTGGTTCATCTCCGACCGGTGTACAAACCCCTAGTGCACAGACAACCTCCGGCCATGCACACTGTGGAGTTATGGTCTGAGGAGACAATGGACACTCTAAAGGACTGTTTTGAAGCCACTGCCTGGAAGCAGCTCTGCGATCCACATGGTGAGGACATCGATGGCCTCATTCACACCTTCACGGACTACCTCAGCTTCTGTGTGGACAAATCCGTTCCCACCAAGACCATACGGCGTCACTCAAACAACAAACCCTGGATCAACCCTGAGATAAAAACACTTCTGAGAGAGAAGAAGAGGATCTTCAGGTCGGGGAACAGGGAGATGCTGAAGTCCGTACAGAGGGAGCTGAGGAGAAAGATCAGAGAAGGCAAGGACAGCTTCAGGAAGAAGATGGAGGACAAGCTGCAACAGAGCGACATCAGCGGGGTCTGGAGAAACCTCAAAACCATCTCGGGGCTCCAGAATACCTCCCCCCAGGCCACGGGGGGCAGGGAGTGGGCGAACAACCTGAATCTGTTTTTCAATAGATTTGACCAACCGCCCTCCCCCCTGTCTGCACAACAACCACTGCTGCCTCTAAGAAATCAAGTCCTGCTACCCACTCCCCACTCCACCGACACCCCCCCCCCACTCCCAACACACAGCCCCCCATCCTGACCCTGACCAAGACCCAGGTGAGGACGGAGCTGAGGAAGATCAAGGCGAGGAAGGCGTCGGGACCGGACGGCATCAGCGCAAAGCTCCTCAAGTCCTGTGCAGACCAGCTGTGTGGGATTGTGACGTATATCTTCAACATGAGCCTGAAACTGGGGAGGGTACCACAGCTGTGGAAAACATCTTGTGTGGTACCTGTACCAAAAACTTCCCACCCCAAAGACCTGAACAGCTTCAGACCGGTGGCCTTGACGTCCCACTTGATGAAGACCTTGGAGAGACTGCTCCTTGCTCATCTCCGCCCCCTGGTGGAACCAGCGATGGATCCACTCCAGTTCGCCTACCAGCATGGCATTGGGGTGGAGGATGCGGTGATCTTCCTCCTTCACCGTTCTCTGTCCCACCTGGAGAAGCCCGGGAATATGGTGAGGATCATGTTCTTTGACTTCTCCAGTGCTTTCAACACCATCCAACCGATGATCCTGAAGGACAAGCTGCTGCGCGCAGGGGTGGACCAGCACCTGTCATCATGGATCCTGGACTACCTCACGAACCGGCCTCAGTTTGTGAGAACCCGGGACTGTGTTTCCGACACGATCATCAGTAGCACGGGGGCCCCCCAGGGAACGGTGCTGGCTCCCTTCTTGTTCACTCTTTATACTGCGGACTTCTCACACAACACAACACATTGCCATCTACAGAAGTTCTCTGATGACTCTGCGATCGTTGGTCTCATCTCCAGCGGAGATGAAGCTGAGTACAGAGGGCTTATCCAGGACTTTGTGGACTGGTGCCATCGGAACTGCCTCCAGATCAACGCGAGGAAAACTAAGGAGCTGGTGGTGGACTGCCGCAGGCATGGGCAGCCCCTCACAGCACCAGTAAATATACAGGGAACAGACACCGAGATGGTGACATCCTACAAGTACCTGGGTATTCATCTGAACAATAAACTAGACTGGTCACACAATACTGACGCACTCTACAAGAAGGGACAGCGCAGGCTGTTCCTGCTGAGGAGACTCAGGTCTTTTGGTGTACAAGGGGCGCTGCTGAAGTCATTCTATGACACGGTGGTGGCATCAGCCATCACTTTTGGAGTGGGCTGCTGGGGCAGTGGCATTACTGCAGCCGATAGGAAGAGACTGAACAAACTGATTAAGAAAGCTAGCTCTGTCCTGGGGCAACGCCTTGATCCGATGGAGGAGATAGGAGAGAGAAGGACGGTGGCTAAACTGTCATCTCTGCTGGAGTCCGAGTTCCACCCTATGCAGGACATACTGGATGCACTGAGGAGCTCATTTAGCAGCAGACTACATCATCCCAGGTGCACAACCGAGAGGTTTCGTAGGTCCTTCCTACCAACGGCTGTCAGACTGTACAACCTAAGCAGGGCTGCTCGCAGAGATAGCAAAAAGACGTAACAAACTAATAGGTTTTGTTTTTTTTTTTTTGTTTTTTTGTTTTTTTTTTGAATGCAAAAGATGCAATAGACTTACACAATGGTCCTCTCCGGCATACAACTAGGAACATACCGGTCGCTATGGAGGGTGAGAATATGTATGGGCACATAATCATACCATGTAGGATAACTAAATAGACGGTTATGCTGTTTCATCCCACCTAGCAACAATGCTGTGCACTGTGTGTGTTTATATATTTACATATTTATTCCATCTAGCTACAATGCTCTGCACTGGGTGTGTTTATATTTATATATCTATATATTTATTCCATCTAGCTACAATGCTCCGCACTGTGTTTTTATATATCTACATATTATTCCATCTAGCTACATTGCTCCGCACTGTGTGTGTTTATATACTTGCATATTTATTCCACCTAGCTGCAATGCTCCATACTGTGGGTGTTTATATATTTACATATTTATTCCATCTAGCTACAATGCTCTGCACTGTGTGTTCATATATTCATATATTTATTCCATCCAGCTACAATGCTCTGCACTGTGTGTCTGTGTGTGTGTGTGTGTGTATATATATATTTTATAGTAATATGTACATATGTATATTAGCTGCTCTTGCTTGCTTGTTTTTTCTTGCCTTCTGATTGTTGCTCTGAGTGTTGCTATCCCTGTGCTGTTGCAATCCTGGAATTTCCCCGTTGTGGGACTAATAAAGGCTTATCTTATCTTATCTTATAATTACTACAGCAACACAACACTGACATGTGACAGCTTTATTTTGTATAGAGCAAAACATAAAAATCATAAAAAAAAAATATGTAGTCACAGCAGTGCACAGAGCACCTCCTATACTTTTAATGTTAATACCACACCATTCACTTGACTGTAGTGATGTGTGGGTAAAGACCAAGGAGGACATGGGAAGTGAAGAACTGATTCAGAGCCTTTCAGTATGTTTTATTTATTTTCCAATTAATACAAAATGGAATGATAAGATTAGCTTTCCACAATGCAAGCAGGTACTCTGTATACTACTGTGATTGAATACTGTGTGTATTTTTTGTGTTTTAATGCATACCACCTAATGCTGCCACTCATTTTTGCCACTCAGTGTTTATCTGCCATGTGTTCTGTTCAGTGACAGCATATGCAGTGACATCGTCGTCGGCCTCCGTCGGTCTATGATGACCATGGAAGAGAATCCTAAACGTCTACTCTGCTGGAACAGCACCGCCTGTGGCTGAACAGGCCGATGCGCGAATGACAGTCCCTGTCACACAGGTCACACTTGTGGGTGGTCTCCGTGCTGCTGGGTCTGTGGCGGTTCTTCCTGCGGGTCCTTTTTTCATCTGCTGCAGTAGTCAGTCTCTCTTCACCCGCCTTGAGCTGTCTGGTCAGGGTGCCTCTCCATTTGGAGCGGTCCGTTGCAAGGTCCTCCCAGCGCTCTGTGTTGATATCCAGGGCCTTCATGTCTCTCTTGCAGACATCTCTAAAGCGCAGCTGTGGGCGGCCAACGTCTCTCCTGCCAGTTGCCAGTTCTCCATAGAGGACGTCTTTGGGGATTCTGCCATCCTCCATACGGTGAACGTGGCCTAGCCAGCGGAGCCTGCGCTGCCTGAGTAGAGTTAACATGTCGGAAAGGCCGGCGCGGGACTGAACTTCTGTGTTGGGCACTTTGTCCTGCCAGGATATGTCCAGGATGTGGCGAATGCAGCGCAAGTGGAAGGAGTTCAGTCTCTTTTCCTGCCGGGCGTATGTTGTCCACGTCTCACTCCCATAGAGCAGTGTGCTGATGACGCAGGCGTTGTACACTGCCATCTTCGTCTTGACAGAGAGTTTGGGATTCTCCCACACTCGTGTGGTGAGGCGAGCGAGTGTGAAGGCTGATTTTCCAATCCTCTTGTTGATCTCTGTATCAAGGGAGAGGTTGTTGCTGATCGTGGACCCCAGGTACGTGAACTGATTCACGACCTCCAGCTTGTAGTCATCAATGGCGATGGTTGGTGGTGCTTCTGTGCCTTGCGCCAAGACGTTAGTCTTCTTCAGGCTGATGGTAAGCCCGAAGTCCTTGCATGCCTGGGAGAAGCGGTCCATCAGGGTCTGAAGCTCCTGCTGTGTGTGGGTTGCGACTGCAGCGTCGTCTGCGAACAGCATGTTTCTGATGAGAGCCTTGCATACTTTGGTTCTGGCTTTCAGGCGGGCAAGGTTGAAAAGCCTGCCGTCAGATCTTGTGTGCAGGTAGATTCCCTCTGTTGTTGTGCTGAAAGCATGCCTCAGGAGCATAGCAAAGAAAATCCCAAAGAGGGTTGGCGCAAGTACACAGCCCTGTTTCACTCCGCTGCGTATGTTGAATGGCTCTGAGACGTTGCCATCGTGCTGCACTATCCCCTGCATGTTGGTGTGAAACGATTCGATGAGGCTTTGCAACTTTGGTGGGCATCCTATCTTTCGCAGGATCTTGAAAAGGCCCTCTCTGCTGACCAGATCGAACGCTTTGGTGAGGTCGATGAAGGCGACGTACAGAGGCATGTTCTGTTCTCTGCATTTCTCCTGGAGTTGGCGGATGGAGAATATCATGTCTACCGTCGATCGCTCAGCACGGAAGCCACACTGAGACTCGGGGTAGACACGTTCGGCAAGCTTCTGTAGACGAACAAGAACAACTCGTGCGTAGACTTTGCCAACAACGCTGAGGAGGGAAATGCCCCTGTAGTTGTTGCAGTCGCTTCTCTCCCCTTTGTTTTTGTAGAGGGTGATGATCTTGGCATCCCTCATGTCCTGTGGTACGGCACCTTCCTTCCAGCACTGGCAGAGGACGTCGTGCAATGGCAGCAGTAGGGCGGTCTTGCAGTGCTTGATCAGGTCAGGGGGTATGCCGTCGTTGCCGGGTGCCTTGCCAGCGGCCAAGCTATCAATGGCCTTACTGAGTTCATCGATGGTTGGCTCGGCGTCAAGTTCGTCCATGGATGGCAGGCAGTCGATGGCATCAAAGGCTGACGGTGTCACGGTGTTCTGTCTAGAGTAGAGGTCGGAGTAGTGTTCCACCCATGTCTCCATCTGCTTGTTCTTCTCTGTGATCATCTCCCCAGTGGAGGATTTGAGGGGGGCCGTCTTGCTCTGAGCCGGACCAAGTGCTTTCTTGATGCCATCGTACATACCACGGATGTTCCCTGTTATGGCAGCGGTTTGAATGTCTTGGCTGAGCTGAGTCCAGTACTCGTTGGCACAGCGCCGAGCAGTCTGCTGAACTTTGCTTCTCGCAGCCCTGAGAATCTGGAGATTCTTCTCATTTGGGTACTTCTTGTACTCAGCAAGTGCTGAGCGCTTGGCTTCAATGACGGGGGTCATCTCAGTCAACTTGGCATCAAACCAGTCCTGTGACTTTGAGGTCTTCCTCCCAAAGGTAGCCAAGGCTGTGCAGTAGATGGTGTTTTGCAGCTCTTCCCACTTCTGCTTTGCAGATTCTCCTCCTTGTGGTACACCAAGTTCCTTCTCAAAGGTGGAGGCAAACTGCTCAACAAGTTCTGGTTGGGCCATCTTGCTGGTGTCAATCCGTGCCTTTCCAGGTTGTCTAGCACGATGGAATTTCTTCAGCTGCAGCTTGACCTTGCAACACACCAATGAATGGTCTGTGTTGCAATCTGCACTCTGGAACGAACGGGTGATTAGCACGTTCTTCAGTGAGGTGCGCCTGGTCAGGATCAAGTCTAGCTGGTGCCAGTGCTTTGAGCGCGGATGTTGCCAGGAAACCTTGTGTTGGGGCTTGGTCTTGAAGAACGAGTTTGTGATGCACAGATCGTGATATGTGCAGAACTCGAGCAGCCGCTGTCCGTTGTCGTTCATTCTGCCCATGCCAAAAGGTCCAAGACAGGAGGGCCAGGAGTCATGGTCAGCACCCACTCTGGCATTGAAGTCTCCAAGGAGAATGAGTTGTTCAGAGTTGGGGATGATCCTGACAGTTGTTGCGAGATTCTCGTAGAACTCGTCTTTTGCCTCTGGTGTGGCTGTCTGTGTTGGGGCATACACACTGACGAGGGTGACTGGGCCTTCAGTGGTGTTCAGGCGGAGGGTGAGGAGTCGTGCAGAGCCAGTGCTGCCCGGTTCCACCATCTTCAGCAAAGTGTTCTTCACTGCGAAGCCCACTCTGTGTTCCCTGTGTTCGTCACTGCCCTTTCCCTGCCAGTAGAACGTGTAGTCCTTCTCTCTCAGTGTGCCTGCATCAGCTAACCGTGTTTCCTGGAGAGTGGCGATATCCACTCCCAGTCTCTTCAGCTCATTATTGATGATGGCAGGCTTCCTGGTGTCGTTGATGTCCTTTAGGTTAGCAGCGAGTCCTGTCATCATAGTGCGGGCGTTCCAAGTTCCCAGTTTTAGTGTTGGTCTCTTTTGTTTTATTGTCTTGCCTGGTGCGAAGGTTCTCAGCCTGCTGTTTGGATTTCTCCTTATCCCCATGCACCTAATGAGGAAAGCAAGCTGTGGCGGGACAACACCTTATTGGCTGGGGGCTGCCCAGCTTGAGGCGGGCGGTAGCTGTCCAGTGAGATCTGATGATCCCTCCCACCGTCGGGAACAACCCCTGGCGCCACGCTCTACGCCAATTGAGCAGTGGCTTATAACCGGTAACTGTCATTCCCCGTGTTTTGTCTACGCCAAAGGCGAAGCTGGAGTGTCCTCTCCAGTGATCCGGTGTTCTACCTTCCAGCGTTGGACGTTGGTAGGATTCAAGCCTGGGCAGGAAGATATGGAGGACAAGATGTTGCCCATGCAGCATGTCCCCCCTCTCCACGTCACTGATGAATCCAAAGGAACAGCAGGGCTGCTACAGTTTGGCACCAGCGCCATTGCAGGAGCTGCCAGAACGATGTTGAGCACAACATAGAACTGCCTTAGGGGCTCCGACTCCGGATTTTTCCTCAGGGTTGACTCCCGAAGCCTTTCCCGTGACCGGGTATGCCGCAAGGCAGCAGAGGTTTGAAATCAGGGTTTACCTTCCCCTAGATGGGCTACCTTCCCAGGTTGACGAGCCACCATCTACCCGAAGCATCTGGTTTTAAGGCTCCAGAGATCCGCCCTCGCCCCTTCTCCTATTAGTAAAAGCAGTTCCGCTGGGCTTAGAGACTAAACCACACGGGCAGGCTAGGAGTTGGACTTAGTTGTCAGAGGCTTTTCGAGATGCACGCCATAAGGAGCATTTTATGAGCACTGGGAGCTTAACCCCAGTGCCGCTCCTGGCTATGACAACCTTGGAACCAGGTTGTCACCTTGCAGTGAACCGTGCTGTCACCTTGCAGTGACAGCAAGCATGATAATGATAACTATCACTCAAATGGATACCACATCAGCTTAACAGGGAGTGTGGGATGTAGGCTTGTTGTACAACAATATACAATGTGATTTAATTTTGGAAAAAAAATGATGGAAAAAAAATGTTTCCTTTATCTTTCAAGAACACACAACTTTGTTGTGTGTTTTTGTTTATGAAATAGTGATTAACAAGAGCAGATTGTCATGGAGTTGGAGCTAAAACATGTTAAGAAAAGCAACTTTTAATACAATCGTTGCACAGAGAAAAAGAGAAGATGGAGAAAACGGTGCATGCGACCACCGCCGCTGCCGTTTTGACAATTTGAGATGAGAGATGAGATGAGATTCAACTTTATGGTCATTACACATGTATGAATACAAGGTAACGAAACGTGACTTGGCATTTGGGCACGCTCTGCAAAGCGCATCCAAGGCCGGGGCAGCCGCTAGGCGCCAGTCATAAAGAAGAAAGGAAAAAAAAGAAAAGAAAGGATATGACACAATAGGCGAGAGAAAAAAACATGTTTTATCAAATTGACGCTTAATGAGTAAGCGAAATTTTGATTGCAGGCAAAAAAACCCTCAATGCACATTTAGCAGACATTTAGTAGACAGATCACACGCAGAGGGAGAGCAGTGTGTGTATATCGTATGCATGTAGTGTTGTATGCATTGTGTAGTGTAAATGTAACAGTTGTTAGTGAGCAGCAGAGGGCGCCTCCTGGCAGTGGATAGATGTTATAATCATGTGACTTATAAACAAGTCCAGAGTCCAGAGTCTATCTCTCTCTCTCTCTTGCTTGCAGAAGGCACATGGGCATTGTCCTTGAGGGTCCAATCCGCTGACGACAAACAACTGATTGTTGATTGTTTGGGTAGACATGAGCCGATCCTACCGCTTATCTCAGTCAGGAGGAATGTAAACACGGGGCAAACAAGGTCAAATCAAATCAAATCAAATCAGCACAGTGCACTCAGAGAATAGAATTTGTCCTCATCCGTGTAGTTCTGTGCTTCCATTATATATGCAGGCTTAAACTGTTTTTCCATAGAGAGCACAGGGCTTCAGATGTATTCCTTCACTGAATCACTGTCATTCAGTTCACCGTTTGCCGCTACTCGTGCCCTCCCCAACTGGTCGAATTTGATGAAGGAGCTTGCCGGGTCCGCTTGATCAGCTCTCTCACTTTCCTTCAATTTCTGATGCATCAGGGAACTCCACAGCCAAAAATAGAAGTCCTGAGATCATAACCAATAATGTTTCCATAGACGCATGAATTCCAATGTCCATGAGTCTCCTCATAGGTTCCAATTCTTGGGCTCCCCCTTGGCCCAATTCTTGTTGAAAAATAGTGACAATAGCACATTTAAGCCGCTTCCAAATCCATAATTTCCGTTTAGATTAAGATTCAGCAGAAGAAGAGCGACTAAACACAGACAAAAACGCAACATTGCAAAAGCTGGGAATAGATCAGGAAGGCAGGGGAGGAGGGAAGAAAAATGCGACTGCTCTCTCTCAAGGCAAGATGGAATATGTGGAATTTGTGTAATTACTGGGGTTATGATGAGCCACAAAATGTTCTATATGTGCTTACTAGCTCCATATTCTTTTGAATTTGGACCTCTGTTTACGACTCGCCTCGGAAGTTGTGCTGCCGTGAACAGGCAGAGCGAAGCAACAAAGAGAACCAGGAAACGTGAAGGAGACAAAGCAGACAATCTGTGTAATTACTGGGGTTACAACGAGCCAACACAGGACTTTTCAGTCCGATGTTAGCATCTGCTAACCACAGATGCTGACATCGGACTGAAGAGTTTTCATCTACGAAGGGCAGATCGGACAGTAGAGTGTGGCAAGAGGAGAGAAGGTGGGCTGGCAGTGTTTATGAATGATTGCTGGTGTAACCCTGAGCACATCATCATTAAAGAACAGCACTGTAGCAAGCACAGTGAGTTGTTAGCCATAAGCATGAGGCCATATTATCTACTGAGGGAGTTCTCATTGTTGTGATTGTTGTTTACATACTCCTCTCTGCTAACACTGATGCAGCATGTGACATCATCCACTCAGTCACCAGCAGGATGCAGAGTCAACATCCCACTGATCTCCAGCTCATCTCTGGTAATTTTAACGATGCTTCACTGTCCTCCACTCTGCCCACTTTCACCCAGTATGTTACTTGCCACACCAGAGACAATAAAACACTGGACTTTTTTTATTCCAACACCAAAGAAGCATAACTCATCCCCCCTCCCCACCCTCAGAAGATCTGATCCATAATCTGGTTCACCTTTTGCCTGTGTACAAACCCCTGGTACACAGACAACCTCTGGTTACCTGCACAGTGAAGAGATGTCTGAGAAGGCTGAGGATGCTCTGAATCCACTGTGTGGGAGCAGCTCTGTGATCCACATGGGGGGTCATCGACAGCCTCACACACATCATGATACATGGCGTTCACTTATGTAGTGCTTTTTTCATCTCTGGATGACCAAAGCGCTTTACAGATCCTGCTATCCACCCATTCACACACACATTCACACACTGATGGCGACAGAGCTGCCATGCATGCACAGTCGCTAGCCTGGCCACCAAGAGCAACTGGAGGTTCGGTGTCTTGCTCAAGGACACTTCGACATGCAGACTGCAGACAGAGCGGGAATCGAACCCATGACCCTCCGATTAGTAGTCGGTCACACTACACCTGTGCCACAGTCGTCACCATCACAGACTTCATCAGCTTCTGTGTGGAGATACCATTCCCACTAAGACTATATGGTGTTTCTCAAACAACAAGCCCTGGATCAACCCTGAGATAAAGACCTTGCTGAAGGAGAAGAAAAGGATCTTCAGGTTGGGAAACACCGAGGAACTAAAGTCCATACAGTGGGAGCTGAGGAGGAAGCTAAGAGAAAGGAAGGACAACTACAGGAAGAAGATGAAGGACAAGCTGCAGCAAAGTGATGTCAGCGGTGTCTGAAGAGGCCTCAAAACCATCTCTGGGCACCAGGATACCACCTCCCAGGCTGTGGGGGGTAGGCAGTGGGTGAATGACCTAAACTTGTTCTTCAACAGGTTTGACCAACCACCATCTCCTCCCCCTGCTGTCCAACCCCTGCTGCCTCCACCTTCAACTACTCCCCCTGTTCACTGCCCCCCTCCACCCCCTTACACCCCCCCCACTCAGTGCACATCCCCTGCTGTTTTCCCCTCACATGCCCAACACCACCGCCCCTCGTCCCAGCACACAGCCCCCCTGCCCCAAACTGTCCCTCACTAAAGCTGGATTCATGCTGCATTTCCCCTCTGGTCCATTTTGGTCCACGTGCACTTTGGATGAGGCTGGTGAGGACGCGGCGCTGTACATGCTTCCTTTTTTCATCTACTAGCCAAGCGGTTGACGCATGTACACAGTTGTTATTTGTAGTTTCACCTCAGCCCTATGGGTAGCACAAAACCACTAACATGCTAGTTTGTTCATCGGCTATAAATGCAAGAGTGACACACGTTTTCTTCTGTAGCAACAACATTGACATTGTTTCAAGGAAAAGGAGAAATTATCATTTTCCAGAGCTCTTTTTCACTCAAGCTGCTGCAAAACCATTCATGTATGTTTATCCTCATCTTCTGCATCCTATTTGTCTTCTTTGTCTACTTTGACTTTGGATGCTGTGTTGATAGTGCCACTTCGTGAATAGGACATTCAATCTTGCACATGCACAATCAACGTGGTCAGGCTGCAGTTAGGCCATGCAGTAAGAAAATTTTGGGCTGCAAGTGGTCGTCCGCAGAAGAGCTCTGCAGACACTAGCAGACTGGAGGATATGATAAATTCCATCACACAAGCCTTCTGGTTGGGCGTACAGGGACACACCCAACCAGAACAGGAACACGACCCAGGAGCGGCTGTTCTTTGCGCATCTCCACCCTCTGGTGAGACCAGCAATGGATCCACTTCAGTTTGCATTTCAGAAAAGGAACATCATACTAACAGTAAAATATGGTGGTGGTAGTGTGATTATCTGGGGCTGTTTTACTGCTTCAAGACCTGGAAGACTTGCTGTAGTAAATGGAACCATGAATTTTGCTGTCTACCAAAAAATCCTGAAGGAGACTGTCTGGCCAGCTGAAGCGCACTTGGGTTCGGCAGCAGGACAATGATCCAAAACACACCAGCCAGTCCACCTCTGAATGCCTGGAGTGGCCTAGTCAAAGGCCTGACGTGAATCCGATTGAGATGCTGTGGCATGACCTTAAAAAGGCAGTTCATGCTCGAAAACCCTCCAATGTGGCTGAATTACAACAATTCTGCAAAGATGAGTGGGCCAAAATTACTCCACAGCGCTGTGAAAGACTCATTGCCAGTTATCGCAAAAGCTTGATTAAAGTTGTGGCTGCTAAGGGTGGCCCAATCAGTTATTAGGTTTTGGGGGCAATCACTTTTTCACACAGGTTTGGATTCCCCCCCCACCCCCCTTCATAATAAACATCTTCATTTAAAAACTGCATTTTGTGTTTACTTGTGTTATCTTTGTCTAATATTTAAATTTCTTTGATTTTCTAAAACATTTAAGTGTGACAATGTCATGTATCTGGGGGATTATGTCACTCCAGACCCCAGACACAGGCCATTGTTGTATTTTGTTTTCCTTTTTTACCTGTGTATTTGTCTAGGGTTTTTCTGTGTTTCTGTCTCTGCCCCTCCCTCTCTCTCCAGGCACTTCCCACGGGCTCCTCAACCTGCTGCTGTAGTGAGCAGCTTGCAATCAATGCACCTGCTGCAGCCACGCACCTGTTTCCATTTGTGTCACTAGTTCATTGTGCATTTATACGCTGTCTGTTCATTCACTAATTGTGGCGGTGTTAGTCAGCATCCTATGTTCAGGCATTACTCTGTATTTGGTCTACTCTCCCTTGGACTTCGTTTGGTGCTGTTTTTCCTCGGAGCCCAGAGAGAGAAAGAGAAAGAGAAGCTCGGATGAACAATAATATAACTGAAGGAAATTTTACAGCTCTCAGCCCCATCAACAAAGAGAGAGACTGGCATTATCTCTGAATTGTAGCAGACAGCTCTCATCCATGGCCAAGCTAGGCTGTAGAGTTAAAGATTCAAGATTCAAAGATTTTATTTGTCAATACTGCTATATATACAGGACATACAGGAGAATTGAAATGGTGCTTTTCTCTTCAGTGGTGTGCACAATATAAAAAGAAAAGGTTGGAAAAACGACAGCAGTCTATGTACAGTAATGCTACCCGTAGTGCAAATGGTGACAAAAGATGGACCCAGACATCCCATAGTGCAAATAAAGATAAACGCTAAAACCCAGCAATCCTATATACAGAAAAAGTAGAGCAGCAATACTTGTAGTTCGATGTAGTAATACTTGTTACAAGTTCGATGGAGTGTTGGTGCAGACAGTGGCAGATAGGACTGCACATGATCAGTATTGCAATAACAGACAGCAGCAGGTATGGCATTTGTGCAAATGATTGCATTAAAGTGCAGAGACATACAACAGCAGATGTATTACTGTTGGTGTGACAGTCTTTCTGTGCCAACAGCTGAGGTAGTTATTGTGTGGGTGAGTGCGTTACGGTCAGGGGGTGGGGGAGGAAGTGGACAGAGTTTAGGGTCCTGATGGCCTGGTGAACAAAGCTGTTTAACAGTCTTGTGGAGTGGGCCCGGAGGCTTTGGTACCTTTTCTCCGAGGGTTGGGAGCTGAAGAGGGAGTATGAGGGGTAGGAGGTGTCAGTGATTCAATTAAAAAAAAAAACTAAGCTCCTATATTATGTAGATTCATTGCATAAAGAGTGCTATATTTCATTTTTTAATTTTTTAAATTTTCATGGTTATGGCTTATCGCTCATGAAAACCCCAAATTCAGTTTCTCAAAAAATTTGAATATTACATATAATTATTTTTTTAAAGTGGATTTTTAATTGCTGCGATGGACTGGCGATCTATCCAGGGTGTACCCTGCCTCTCACCCAAAGATACTAGGATAGGCTCCAGCCCCACCGTGACCTGAAAAGGATTAATCGGTGGAAGATGAATGGATGAATTTTTAGTAGATATGTTGGCCAGCTGAAAAGTGTGTCTATGTACACGCTCAGTACTTGGTCGGGGCTCCTTTTGCATGAATTTTTGCATCAACACGGTTTGGTATGGAGGCGATCAGCCTGTGGTACTGCTGAGATGTTATGAAGGCCCAGGTAGCTTTGAGTGGCTTTCAGCTAATCTGCATTGTTGGGTCTGGTGTCTTTCATCTTTCTCTTGACAATACTCCATAGATTCTTTATGGGGTTTAGGTCAGAAGAGTCTACAGACTACCATATGCCTCCGTTTTGCACTGAGGCATAATAATAACTGATAACACACTGTCCTTCAATCAGTGAAAACTACTGCAGGTTTTTGTACATCTGATAAACCGCTTCATTCACTGTGCTTCTCGGGCACAATAATAAACAGCAGAATCTTCAGTTTTCAGACTGTTCATCTGCAGATACAGCTGCTGTCTGCCATTGTCTCTGGAGACAGTGAACCGGCCTTGGACTGAGTGAGAGTAGTATTTGCTGCTGCCACCACAGTCCCTAGCAACCCAGTCCAGTCCTTTTCCAGTAGCCTGTCTGATCCAGTTCACACAGTAGCTGCTGAGTGTGAATCCAGAGACTGTACAGGTCAGCCTATGGGATTCTCCGGGCCTTTTTGTTGCTGATTCAGATTCTGTCAGGGTCTGACTTAAAACACCTATTTATAGAAAAATAATATTTTTTAGCTGGTTTGCTTCTTTTGTTTAATGTTTTTGAGTAAAATCTTTAAATCATGGACAAACCTGAGCAACAGATAGTTAAAAGCAGCAGTCTGGCCCAACAGTCCATCTTGTTAAACTGGAAGTCCACCTTTGTCCTACTGTCTTCTCTGCAGTCAGATAAATACAGCTGCAAGACATCTTTGTTTTGCATTGGCTCCTCCTATATGAAAGTTGTATGGAAGTCTCGCAACAATAATACACTTTAGTCAGCTCTGATTTTGTGATGATTGATAAACACTGAAAAAATGTTTTTAAAAAAGATCTTCAGATTCTTTTGGCACAAGTGAAAAGAAAATAATTTTCTCCAAGCTCTCCCAGTTTATAATATCAAAATTAAAAGAAGAACTTTTATTTTTTTAAACAACTCAAAAAGCAATAGACAGTGCAAAGGGGAGAAACACACTTAAATACTTGAAGCAGTAAAAACTTTCTCCTTTCATTTGGTTATTCATTGTTTGAGCGAATGTTAAACTTTTCTTCCCTTTTGGGGCACCGATTATAAAGTAGAACACATTGAATTTTACTTCTCCATTTACATATGTCTAACTCCATCTTCAAAGTATCAGTCTATATATATGTATTTAGAAAACGTTCATGTCCTTTTTTCAATATGAACTGTATTAAATATGACATGAACTGTTCTGGGAAGGTAATTAAGAGTGTGCAGTTTTTGTTGGGATGGAAATAACTTTTTCTCTTATTTTAAAGGGTTTGAACTCCTCCACATTAATAAAATAGACCCCCCCCCCAAAAAAAAGAAGAAACAAAATAAACCATACTTGTTGAAGATTTTATGTTTTATATTGTCATTTTTCTATTTTATTTTTTTTAGTAATATTAAATATCCACATTAAAATAAATTGATTATTTTCCCTACAGATCATTTTGAGATTGACATAACGCACGGCTCAGGAGACGCACACACACAGGCTCAGAGTAGTTCAAATAGTTTATTAATAACAGGAGTGTATGGATGTGTGTCTGCGGGATGTAAATGTGTTGATGGCGGCGTCTGCTTCGGGCACAGAGGCAGGAGGCCGTACAGCCGGACAACCCTGTGGGAAAAGCACAAGGAGAAGGGTGACGGGCACACACCAACACAGGAGGAATAAGAGCGAGAGAGGAACTTACTTGGAGAGGATGGATGACTGGCACAACAAGGGACGAGGTCCGGTAGACAGCCACCTGGAGCGCCCGGTGCAGCAGCGAGGAACAGGCGATGGAGAGGCGTTGTCCGCCGCCGGGGAATCCACCTGTGCACAGGGGAGCAGACTTGGGAGGAAAAGGAGGTAAGGTCTTCTTACCAGAGTAATCCACTGAGGGTGAAGGAACACACAGCGATGCATGAAGAAGTCTGACGGCTTCAGGCCGAAGCTCAGGGCGAGGCGGCTTAAATCCCTCGCCGCTGATAACGAGCAGGTGTGCGAGCAGGTGGCGCCGCTGATGAGCGGCGCGGCGTGACAGTACTCCCCCCTCTAGCAGCGCCTCCTGGCGATGGCTTCTCTGGGTGCGCTCGGTGGAAATCAGCAATGAGCGATGGGTCCAACACAAACGACGAGGGTACCCACTGTCGATGTTCAGGTCCATAGCCCTCCCAGTCCACCAAGTACTGCAACCCACGACCCCGGTGCCGGGAGTCCAGGATGGAGGAGACGGGCCAGGCCGGATGGCCATCAATCATCCGGGGTGCGGGTTGCGCAGCAGGAGGAGGGCAAAGGGGATCGGAGACTGCCAGCTTCATCTTGGACACGTGGAAGGTGGGATGGATGCGGAGGGAGGGGGGAATAGCTACACGCACAGCCACCGGGTTGACGATCCTGGTGATGGGGTATGGACCCATGAAGTGCTGTGCCAGCTTCCTCCTCTCGCCCTTTAAGATCACGTCCTGGGTCGACACGTAGACTTGCTGACCAACTCTGTACGCTGGGGCAGGTCTTCTGTGCCGGTCCGCCACGGCTCTGTTGCGCTCCGCCGTGCGTAAAAGCGCATTGCGCGCAGACGCCCAGATGGAGCGGAACTGCCTGAGATGCTCCTGTACTGAAGGGACAGTTACCTCACTCTCCTGCGCCGGGAACAGCGGGGGGTCGTAACCCAGGGACACCTTAAAGGGAGGCATCCCTGTAGCAGAAGAGCGAGCGGTGTTATGGGCGTATTCAACCCAGGCAAGGTGGTTACTCCAGGACGTGGGTTTGGATGCCGTTACACAGCGGAGCGCAGCCTCCAGCTCCTGGTTGGTCCGCTCACACTGCCCGTTGGATTGGGGGTGATGGCCGGAGGAGAGGCTCACCTTGGCTCCTAAGGCGTTGCAGAACGACCTCCAAACCTCTGAGGAAAATTGGGGCCCTCGATCCGAGACCACGTCCACCGGAATCCCATGCAGCCTGACCACGTGATGGATGAGGAGGTCCGCCGTCTCCAGGGCAGTTGGGAGACCTCGAAGGGGGACGAAGTGTACCGCCTTGGAGAAGCGGTCCACGATGGTCAGGATGGTATCGTAGGTGTTCGAGACTGGGAGTCCGGTGACGAAATCTAGGGCGATATGCGACCAGGGCCTGCCAGGGACGGGCAGAGGCTGGAGCAAACCCGCTGGAGGGGCATTTCCCGATTTGTTGGTGGCACAAACTGGACAGGCCCGGGTGTAGCGGGCAGCGTCCCTCCGCAGGCCCGGCCACCAAAAGGACCGCTGGAGGAGGTCAATCATCCAGGAGGAGCCAGGGTGACAGGTGAGCTTGGATGTGTGCAACCAGTGGATGACCTCCCCTCGAACCGTGGATGGCACGAACAGCCTCCCCTCCGGTCCGCCGCCAGGGTCAGGTTCCACTTCCTGCGCCTTCCGGATCTTGCTCTCGATGTCCCAGGTGACGGCTCCCATGACGCACGACCTGGGTAGGATGGTGTGAACCCTGTCCTCCGACTCCTCAGGGGCGAATTGCCTAGAGAGGGCGTCGGGCAGGCCGTTCTTGGAGCCAGGCCTGAAGGTGATGGTAAATTGGAACCTGGCGAAGAACAAGGACCAGCGCGCCTGGCGGGCGTTCAGGCGCTTGGCAGATCTAAGGCACTCCAAGTTCTTGTGGTCCGTCAGGACCACGAACGGCAGGTCCGCCCCCTCTAGCCAGTGGCGCCACTCCTGTAGCGCAAGCTTGATGGCAAGGAGCTCTCTGTCACCCACGTTGTAATTCCTCTCCGCCGGGGACAAGCGCCGGGAGAAGAAGGCGCAGGGCCGCTTGATGCCGTCGTCTGGTGACCGCTGGGATAGCACCACCCCCACTCCTGTGTCCGAAGCGTCCACTTCCACGATGCACTGCAGCGCAGGGTTGACTTGGCTAAGGACCCGGGAGGAGGAGAACTCCGCCTTCAGCGCCTGAAAAGCAGCCGCGGCCTCTTCGGTCCACCGGAACGGAACCTTAGGGGACGTGAGGCGGGTCAGCGGGCCGACGATGGTGCCAAAATTTGGGACAAAGCGGCGGTAGAAGTTCGCGAATCCAACGAACTGTTGCACCTGCTTCCTTGATGCAGGTGTAGGCCATTCCACCACCGCCTTCACCTTCTCTGGGTCCGGAAGCACCTGGTCGTGTGAGATGATGAACCCAAGGAAGGATGTTGTCTTTGCATAAAATTCACACTTCTCGGCCTTCACGTATAACCGGTTCTCCAGCAGTCTTTGGAGGACCCGCCTCACGTGGACCTGGTGCTCGTCCCTGGACTTGGAGAAGATGAGTATGTCGTCCAGGTAGACGAACACGAAAAGGCCGATGAAATCCCGGAGGACGTCGTTGATGAGGCGCTGAAAGACGGCTGGACCGTTGGTCAACCCGAACGGCATCACCAGGTATTCGAAGTGGCCGTTCGGGGTACGGAAGGCTGTCTTCCACTCATCTCCCTCCCGGATCCGGACGAGGTGGCATGCGCTGCGGAGATCCAGCTTGGTGGACCAAGTCGCCCCCTGGAGGGAGTGGAAAGCGGTGTCCATGAGGGGCAGGGTGTAACGATCCTTCTCCGTTATGTCATTAAGGGCACGATAGTCAATGCAAGGACGGAGAGACCCGTCCTTCTTACCAACGAAGAAGAATCCTGCCCCCACAGGCGATGACGATGGGCGGATAATCCCAGCACTCAGCGACTCCTTAAGATATGAGTTCATCGTCTCCTTCTCTGGTGCCGATAGACTGAAGAGTCGTCCAGAAGGTAAGGGTGCCCCCTGGCGGAGGTTGATTGCGCAGTCATAGGGCCGATGAGGAGGGAGAGACATTGCCTTGGATTTGCTGAATACCATACCCAGGTCGTGAAATTCCAGTGGCACCAGGGACAGGTCCGGGGGCGCTGCATCCGTAGGAGGGGGAGAAGCGGACGGAGAGCAGGCAGCGGACTGTAAACAGGTGCCCATGCAGAACGTACTCCATGCCAACACCCCGGCGGACTTCCAATCCAGAACAGGGTTGTGGAGGCGCAGCCAGGGATACCCCAGGATGACGGGCGACACAGACTTGGGCAGGACGTAAAAGGTTATCTCCTCCCGGTGGTTTCCAGAGATAATAACTGGGACGGGGATGGTCTGGTGCGTTACTCTCCCAAGGGAGGCCCGAGAGAGGTTGACCAGGGAGATAGGGTTCCTGAGTGCCTGACAGCGGATACCCAGTCGGGTTGCCAGGCTTTGTGAAATAAAGCTGCCTTCCGCGCCCGAATCCACCAGTGTGTGGGTGAGATGCCCAGTGGGGTTGTGGCAGAAACGGAGGGGCAGCTTCAATTGTGTGAGGGGATTTAACCGATTGATGTCCGCGAGGCCCCCTACAGTGACTCGCGGACCCCGCCGTTTGGCTTCTGTGGACAAAGCTCTACCGTGTGTTGACTATCTCCGCAATACATACAGAGATTTAACTCACGGCGGCGTTGTCTCTCCGCCGGAGAGAGCTTTGTCCAGCCCGTCACCATCGGCTCCGACTCCTCGGGGCGCGATGGTGGCGGCGTCGCCAGGGAGCGAGCTTGGGGCAGGCGCGACAAGGATCCACGAGGGCGAGAAGAAGATGACTTCCGCCCCGAGGAGCGCTCGCGCAGCCTGTTGTCCAAACTGATGGCAAGAGATGTTAGCTCCGCTAGCGTCTCAGGGATATCCTGCCCAGCCAGTTCATCCCTCAGATCATCATTTAGACTGCGGAGGAAAAGGCCACAGAGGGAGCGTTCCTCCCAGCCTAATTCCTCTGCTGCTACCCGGAAGTCGACCGCGTAGTCCGCTGCCAACCGGCTTCCCTGCTGGAGGGCGAGAAGCCGGTCGACCTGGACCTTCTCGGTACGCGAATGGTCAAAGACTTCCAGAAAGCGTCTCACGAACTGGTCATATGTGAGGGTGGCATAACTGGGCCTCGCCATTATGGCGTAGGTCCAAGTTAATGCTCGCCCCTCCAGGAGATTCCCGATATAACCAATTCGGCTGTGATCTGAGGGAAAGTCTCTGGGCACGCGATGGAACACGGACTCACATTGCATTATGAACCCCCGCGCTCCGCCAAGCTTTCCGCTAAAGCGGGCGGGGGTCGGAATTGGAGTGAGCCGAGTCGGTGCCGCAGGAGCCTGCTGGACGGCCACTGGAGCGGCAGGAACCGCGCCACCCTGACGAGCCGGGGGGAATGGCTGCTGGGGGTCCAAGCGGTCCATTCGGTTAGTAATATTTATTAATTGATTGAGGATCACCTGTTGCTGATAAGCTATCTGATCCACCCGAGCCTCGAGGGTGGTAAGCCGGTGTGCGAGCCCGCCGTCTGCCGAGCCGCTCTGCTGAAGCCGTACTGACATAACGCACGGCTCAGGAGACGCACACACACAGGCTCAGAGTAGTTCAAATAGTTTATTAACAACAGGAGTGTATGGATGTGTGTCTGCGGGATGTAAATGTGTTGATGGCGGCGTCTGCTTCGGGCACAGAGGCAGGAGGCCGTACAGCCGGACAACCCTATGGGAAAAGCACAAGGAGAAGGGTGACGGGCACACACCAACACAGGAGGAATAAGAGCGAGAGAGGAACTTACTTGGAGAGGATGGATGACTGGCACAACAAGGGACGAGGTCCGGTAGACAGCCACCTGGAGCGCCCGGTGCAGCAGCGAGGAACAGGCGATGGAGAGGCGTTGTCCGCCGCCGGGGAATCCACCTGTGCACAGGGGAGCAGACTTGGGAGGAAAAGGAGGTAAGGTCTTCTTACCAGAGTAATCCGCTGAGGGTGAAGGAACACACAGCGATGCATGAAGAAGTCTGAAGGCTTCAGGCCGAAGCTCAGGGCGAGGCGGCTTAAATCCCTCGCCGCTGATGACGAGCAGGTGTGCGAGCAGGTGGCGCCGCTGATGAGCGGCGCGGCGTGACAGAGATCCTCTATTAAAATACCACAACTGCACGACAGAGTATCTACACAAATATATAAGAAATAAACACCCAATAGATGAATGAAAGAAGAGATGTATTTCATTTTCCTGAACTTTTTATAAACTTTTTTTTACAAGTGTTAAAATGAGTTCAAAAGCACTACTGTTCAGCATCACTGATTTATTTATTTTATTTAATTATTGAGTTTATAATCACATATCTAGTTTTCCATTCCCACTTTATTTAATCACGAGACAGCATTACACAAATTAGGCAATGACCAAACACTGAGATGTTGTACTGAGATATTATATTATCCATGTATAGTGATTTAGCTCCTAGTGTGATTTATCACCTTAACATTATATCTTTTGAGTTTGTTGGTGTTTCAGGGTTCATTTGCAATAAAGGGAGTACTAAAAAAATAAATTGATAACTAAAAAGTTGCAATGCTTCTTTCAGCATTTTTTGTTTTATTGCAGCTTTAGTCACCTCCTCCAGCCTGTTGCTTTTCCTGTCAAGTAGGGGTCTCTGCAGAACGCTGTGCTGCACCTAGAGAAAGCATATTATTAACCCATTCAAAGTTAGAGCTGTCCTCACTACCAATTTTTGCGGCTCCAGATATTCTCTCCAATCTTTTGTCTCCCTTAGTAAACTTCATCAGTGTTTTTATGTAGGGCTGTAATGTTTCTGTCACTCTTTTGTGTGTGCAACTTTTTTGTCATAGTTTTACAGCTTTTCTTGTAAATCAGAGACATTTTTTCTTGTAAATTTGCCTACTTTTTGTATAAATATGCAGCATTTCCCCCATGATGTTTTCCCCCTAAATTCAGTTTCTCACAAAAATGTAGCATTTTTCTTAAATTTGTCATGGAAAATAAGAATTTTTCCTTACATATTTGCAAAGTAATTAAAATTTCAAATTTTTTTAAAATAATTTTTTGACTATCATCAAGTTGCTACCTTTTTTTCTTGTGAATTTATACCATTTTCTCCTAATTTTGGACATTTTTTTTTTCTGGTTAATTTGGTAAAGGTAAATTTGTTATTTATCTTTTATGAGGGGAGGGGGGTAAATACCTGAATCCTAAATTTGAAAACTAAATACCATTGTAAAAAATTAAATGTCTGGATAATGAATCAAGAGTAAGTTTTTAATACCAGGATGATTTTGTCACAAATTTCACAGATTTATTATCATTTAATGGGTGAAGCGTAACACACCTAAGCTGTGGTGTGCTATGTTCATAATGCCTCTACAGGCAGGATAACTGTGACTTTTGTCATAGTCTATCTGACTAAATCACAGTATTGTCCTTAGTTCATCTACTTAGTAAAAAATAACTACGCCTCATCCACACTCAGCAGCTGCATTAACCTCAGTTCTGTGAATAGAATGATGATCATGGCATCAAAATAAACTAGACAACCTAATGCACCTGCTGATAGCACTGTTAAAATGCTATTAAGATGGAAGAAGGGGAGAAAGCATTTTACATCTTTCCAAGTTTTTCACATGGGAAATTCTTGCATGAATTACATCTTCCAAAACTGTCAGTGAAGTACCTCTCTTAAATCATTTGAACATTAATTGAGCTTATTTTATGTCACAAGCAAGAATGTGAAAGTGACAGCAGCAGGGATAACAAATAGGGAGAGAGGGGGAAGACCAGCGGGAGAGAGGGAGGAGAGAGGTGGCCCAGGTGACCAGAGGGAGAGTGAGGCAGCACAGGAGGCACAAGTGACCAGGTAATGACAAAAAATGAACTTTGCACCTAAGAGAACAGATTGCTGATGAGATCGTCAAAATAATGTTCTGTTGAACTAATGAATTTTAGACTTGTTGTGATAAGTGACTGACATTTTCTTTTTGTTCATGTGATTTCCTCACAGAGAGACACAGGGTGAGGGCAGCAGTCAAGTAAATCCATTCTGTTATTATTGCTGTACAGTGATTTAGCTAAGAGTCAGGCTAAGATTAATCAGAGTGACTTGTCTGTCAGTGCAGGGGTCAATGCTATGAGAAATCAATGCTTTTCACGTCACTAAAATGTAACAATGTTTAGTGATGTGGTATGATGGGAGTTGTTGTCCACTAGTTGTTTTAAAAAAAACTAAATATTACTAAATTATTATTAATTATATGGAAAGTTATATGTTAAATTGACAGTCCTCATATGTGTAACTTGTTTCAAAATTTGATAGGGATCAAAAGATAATGTTGCTCTTTCCATTCATTTCAACAGAGATTTTTTTTTTTTTTTTGGATTTAAGGTCCAATATGCAGGAGTAAAGGGGACGTGACTTAGGCTCTCTATACGAGCAGAAATCTCAACCCCCCCACCCCACCCCCGGCCCCATGTTTGAAACAAAGTTATGCCCTTGGTTGGTATGATGTTCTTTTCCTGAAATGCTGTGTTACTTTTATGCCAGATGTAATTGGACACACACCTTCCAAAAAGTTCAACTTCTGTCTCATCAGTCCACAGAGTATGTTCCCAAAAGTCTTTGGGATCATCAAGATGTTTTCTGGCAAAACTGAGATGAGCCCTTATGTTCTTTACCTCAGCAGTGGTTTTTGTCTTGGAACTCTCCCATGCCGGCTATTTTTGCCTAGTCTCTTTTTTATGGTGGAGTCATCAACACTGACCTTAACTGAGGCAAGTGAGGCCTGCAGTTCTTTGGATTTTTTGTGGGGTCTTTTGTGACCTCTTGGATGAGTTGTTGCTGCGCTCTTGGGGTAATTTTGGTCAGTCGGCCACTCCAGGGATGGTTCACCACTGCTCCATGTTTTTGCCATTTGTGGATAATGGCTCTCACTGTGGTTTACTGGAGTCCCAAAGCTTTAGAAATGCGCTTTATAACCTTTTCCATACTGATAGATCTCAGTTACTTTGTTACTCATTTGTTCCTCAATTTCTTTGAATCACAGCATGATGTCTAACTTTTGAGGAGCTTTTGGTCTACGTCACTTTTCAGGCAGGTCCTATTTAAGTGATTTGCTGATTGAGAACAGGTGTAGCAATAATCAGGCCTGGGTGTGGCTAGAGAAATTGAACTCAGCTTTCCAAAGATGTGATAAACCACAGTTAATTTATGTTTTAACAAGGGGAGGGGGACAATCACTTTTTCACACAGGGCCATGTAGGTTTGGATTTTTTTTTACCCTTAATAATAAACACCTTCATTTAAAAATTGCATTTTGTGTTTGTTTGTGTTATCTTTGTCAAATATTTAAATTTGTTTGATGATCTGAAACATTTAAGTGTGACAAACATACAAAAAAAATGAAAAATCAGGAAGGGGCAAACACTTTTTCACACCATTGTAGATTGTTGTTTTGTTTTTTATCTTTTTTTCTGTTTTTCTTATATTACGTACAGAATGTACGTACGTTTTATTTACCTTTATTTATACAAGTCGTCTCATTAAAACACAAGGTCTCATTTTCAAGGGAAACCTGTCAAAATAACACACAGTACAACACAGAGTTACAGACAACACTAAGCGACCTTAATCAGTACAAAACAACAAAGAAAGTGTGCAGAGTGCCGACTGATAACAAATTAGAGCACTAAGAACAAGAACAGTTTCCCTATGATGCTTTCTCCAGTGATCCAATAAGAAGTTTAAAATCTTCTAAGAGAATCAAGCTGGACAACTTCACAGTCTCCTGTAGCAAGTTCCAAACTGAGGGAGCAGAGTATGAAAATGCCTTTTTGCGAAGCTCTGCATGGACAGAGGTGACAGTAAAAATAATGAGGTTCTGGGAGCGCAAACTATGACTGCGCTGAGTACGTAACATGTATGATGATGAATAAGTGGGCAACAGGCCTAGGATGGATTTGTAGATGAAATTATACCAGTGCAAGAGTCAGTGCATGAACAATGATGACCAGCTGACCAGGGAGCGTACAAAGTGCAGTGATGCGTGTGGAGTTTACATCCTGTAATGAATCTTAGTGTTCCATGACAGACCATGTCCAACAAGCGAAGAGACTGAGCAGAGGCATTCATATAAATAATACCCCCATAGTCAAGAACAGGCAAGAAGGTGGCAGCAACAAGCCTTTTCCCAGCATTAAAAGAGAAAGAGGATTTGTTTCTAAAGAAGAAGCTCAATTTCAATTTCTTTAAAATATTTTCAGTGTGGGGTTTAAAAGAAAGTTTTCAATCAAATGTGATACCCAAGTATTTGGAAGAGGCCACAAGTTCAATGGAGGTACTTTGAGCACATATAACAAAACTGTCATATCCGGCTCTAGGGAGCCGGGCAATCAGAGCCAGGGACAAGCCAGTGAGTCGTGATGTTTTATTCTGGGTAAGGGATAAGGGATGAGGAGAGCACAGACACTCATACAGACGTACATTCTCAGGCTGCACAGCGCAGGGGTAGGTAGCTCGTACCGGACATGGGGGTAACAAGACGTGCATACTCACAGCGGGATACAAACACCGGAATGCTGCAAGGGGAGTTAAGGCTGACACCAGACGAAGGGGCTTCAGCCTAGCGGTGCTTATGTCGCAGCCCCGAATGATCGAAGCTGCTCCTCTTTATACTCATTAACAGCGCCCCAGCTGATGAGGATTAATTGGCCCCAGCCGTCTCGTGACACTGACAGCTGGGAACCAGCTGAGGCACTGCCCAATGAGAGGCAGGGATAAAAGGAGCATGGGCTGAGCGCCGAGCCGGCGTCTCACCCCATGGTGACAGAGCCTCCCCCTCACGGTCGGGCTCCCGAACGACCAGGAACATCCCAGCCCCCCCCCTCCCCACCTAGGGTGGGCGGAAGGGAGGCAGGACCGGAGGGGAAGATGCAAAGGGAAGGACAAAAAAAAAAAAATAGACCAATGTAGGGCAGAGAAAAAAAAAAAACCCAAATACAATACCCTACAACACAGGGAAAAGGATTAACCCAGAGCACAGTTAGGGAGAAAACTGAGTTAGGACACAGGTAGGGAAAAATACCAAATATGACTACAGACAGCATACAAATAACGTATAGATCGGGGCAAGAAAAGAAAACCAAAAACCCACCAAAAAGGTGGCAGGAATGAATAAAGCAATCACAGAGTATAGTCAAGGGGAACAAAACACACTACTCCATAATGCACCAACAAGACAAAGGTCAGGACAAAAAATGATGAAAAACGCTGTGCATGGATACTAAAGAAAACAAAACACACAGCACTGAATATATAAAAGATCACCTAAAGAAACAGAGGTGACAAGGACAAATGGGTAATAATGAAGTACAGTTAAGTGGGAATGAAACATTACTTCAAACAATAACAAACACAGTCAATGTTAAAGTCGGGGCTAGGGAAGGCCCCCCACGAGGATAATAAGACAGAATGGGGTGATCACAGAGTATGGTTGAACAGGAAACCACACGCATACTCCATGATGCACCGACAAGGCCAAGGATGAATGAAAACGCTGAGTAAAGATAAGAAAATGCAATACACAGCGCGATACATAAGGTGAGTCACCAAGAGGAAAAAAAGGTGACAGGGTAACAGGATAACAATAAGATAAAAATGCTGAGTATGGTTAAAAAAAACAACACACAGCACAAAAACATATATTCCCCTAATGGACAAAGAAACTACACCCGAGTGACTTCAATAATAATAAAAGAAGTAAAGGACACCCGAGGAGACGGCAGGCAGAGTCCAAAACGGCCGGAATTGTTCTGGTAATCTCCCCGCCCATTGTCCAGTTGGCAACCCGGGGAAGAGAAATGTTCGGACGGCGAACTCTAGGCCCAGATCCCAGGAATCCAGTCCAACGGCTGCCGAACCAGGCCGCCCAAAGGCAAACACAGACCAGTGGGGGGAAACCAGATCGCCGAACCGAAAGTTTTGCGGGTCGGGTCGTCGACCCGCATCACTCAACCACCAGGACCGTTGAGACGGACGAAGGGTCAGAGCGGATCCCGGTGGAAGAGGCTCAGGGGAGAGCCGATGACGAGGGCGGCGGGCCTCAGGGAAACGGCCACCTCCTCACCGGACCTGGACAACACTGGGGCAGCACCCACGTCGGACCCCGATCGGGCCTCAGGCGAACCCACGTTGGACCCCGATTGGGTCTCGGGCGAACCCACGTTGGACACTGCACCAGAACCGACCTCCAACGTTGAACCCGGACCCTCCAGCACCACGAGGAACAGCAACTCCTCGCCGGTGACCCTGGAAGAAGGCTCAGAAGAGAAAACAGAACCGGGATCAGGATCACCGGCAGCGCCAGAACCCGGCGAGACGAGCTCAGACACAGCGGGCGGCTGCACCCTGCTCGTCTCCCCTGGAGATAGGCTGAAGTGCTCAAAGATAAAAAGAGAGAAAAGAAAGGAGAGCACTCGCCTGATCTCGGGTTCTGACGCCGTCCAGGACTGCGAAGATCCAGGATCCGTCGTCAGGAGGTCGTTGTCAGGCTCCCATCTAGCCGCGTCGGGCCCCGCAGCCAGCACGATGGTCAGCGCAGCTTGAGATCCCTCCAGCTCAGGTAACCCCGCCGACGACCCACTCGGCGTGAAGCCAGAAGAATCTCGTCCCGCTGGACCGAACCGCTCCTCCGTGGAGACCCAGGGACGCTCAGTCGTCGGCGTAGACTCCACGCAGCAGTCAGTCCCCCTCCTCCGTCCGCAATGTAGCTGCGGAACCACAGGCCCTCTCCATATCCCACCACGTTGACCCGGAGCCGGGGACCGCTCGGCGGAGAGAGACACAGAGGATGCGGGATTAGGCATACAGGTTACAGCAGGTGGGGAGAGTTCAGGGAGCTGCGAACCCTGAACTTCTCCTCCAGGGATGTGACAGAGCAAATCATTAAGCAGGTGTGAAAACACAATGACTTGCCTGCCCCCTGGAGGTTGAGTATCGCCTGCTGTAGTGGAATCTGCTTCTTCCTCTCCCCGCCCGGCGATAACGGAGGACCCCCCGGGAATTCGTCTGAGGATCGCTCGCGTTGTCTCCAGCAGAGAGCTCACCAGGCCGGGATTCCAGGCACACACAGCGGTCAGGAAGCGCGTCGAGGAGGAGGGGGAAACAGCCGGGGTGAGCCAGCCCGAATGTCCAGGAATGACAGCGGGGGAACGAGGCTCAGGGGACGAGGCTGTAGAATCTCCACACTGACGAGGCGAAGGGATGACAGCTGCGTGGGAGGAACGGTCCTGACGATGACCCAGAACTGGATCCGGACGAGGTTCGTGCAGAGGTGACTCGGCGATGTGATGACGACCACTCCCAGGGGACGAAGCGAGGGGGAAACCCAGGATTCGCCGCTCCAGATCGGAGATCGAGACGAGGAAGGCGTCGAGCACGGGAAAGCTTCGTAGCCCTAAAGTCCTCACCATCAATCTCACTGCCGCCGCCACATGCCTGAAGGTGGTGACAGGGAACACAGTAGAGCTCGCGACAGCCACTCGACCCCGGACATAACTGCTGTCAGCTGCGGCTCCTTGAAGGGAATCCCGAGTGACGTGGCGCAGGTCGGGGGAAGTCCTCTGGTTGGCGCGAACTCCCGGACTGGAATAGCGGCAGGAACGGGACTCCGAAGCGGGGAAAGACGTCGCCCACTTCGACTCCCTGCCGGGATTTCCATCCACCCCGTGGAGCTTCTCTCGCTGTGTACCTGCAGCGTCTATCCTGGCACTGTCCTCCAGATGGTACAGAGAGTGAGGGTGACAGTCCAGGAGTTCCTCAGCACGGCCCGGATGCCAGCGTCTCGCGTTGGAGGCGTCGTGCAGGGTGAAGAACGTCCCGTCGACAGCCTCCGAGATGGACCTCAGCTCGTCGCCCTGGCGCCGGAAGTGACTCCTGGGAAACGGCATGCTAGCAGCGCTGACACCCGGGCAGAAAGGTACATTTCCACGGCGACTCACGGCCGCCGGCAACTCTTCTGGCTGCGACATACTGTCATATCCGGCTCTAGGGAGCCGGGCAATCAGAGCCAGGGACAAGCCAGTGAGTCGTGATGTTTTATTCTGGGTAAGGGATAAGGGATGAGGAGAGCACAGACACTCATACAGACGTACATTCTCAGGCTGCACAGCGCAGGGGTAGGTAGCTCGTACCGGACATGGGGGTAACAAGACGTGCATACTCACAGCGGGATACAAACACCGGAATGCTGCAAGGGGAGTTAAGGCTGACACCAGACGAAGGGGCTTCAGCCTAGCGGTGCTTATGTCGCAGCCCCGAATGATCGAAGCTGCTCCTCTTTATACTCATTAACAGCGCCCCAGCTGATGAGGATTAATTGGCCCCAGCCGTCTCGTGACACTGACAGCTGGGAACCAGCTGAGGCACTGCCCAATGAGAGGCAGGGATAAAAGGAGCATGGGCTGAGCGCCGAGCCGGCGTCTCACCCCATGGTGACAAAAACATAACAAAAACAATTTTTTTATAAGTTGTCTGTGCTTTTTCAACTGATTTAAGACAATTGTGCACCACTGAATCCGAAAATGACATCCGTTTCTTTCGATCAGATCAGGTTTTTATGCCAAGTTGTAAGCAGTTGTACAGCAGTTGTACAGTTGTACTGTAAATTGAATAGTAGACATTGATAAAAGAAAGAACATGTAAATTGAATGTTGTGTCATCATTGCTCAAAATTCAGAGAATTTCAAGAAATTACAAAGAATTTTGCATCATATAAAGCAAAAATGCCCATACATGTAAACAAAAATGTAAAAAACCATGTGGCCATAGTTTTAAAAGTTGACCCGATGGAGCAAAACCAATGTGATTTTTGGATTCAGCACATCAAAATTGTCCTAAATCAGCTAAAAAAAACCCTTCGACAATAAATTTGGCATTGACCAGTGTAATATAAGGAAGAACTGCTGGCACCTTCTTTTTACCAGAAAACAACATTGTCTTGGTTTTGTCAAAACTTAGCAGTACAGTAGTCTGAGATCGAACAACTGAGAATGAATGGTGTCAAATGCTGACTGTAGACAATGGTATCATCAGCATAGAGATGTACAGATGCGTTTGTATTTTTACTCACACTGTTGACGTAGATAGTGAAGAGAGTGGGTCATAAAACTGAACTTTGTGGGACACCATTAGTGGAGTTATACTAGTTATACTTTTAATGAACATTGTGGGAGTCTCCAGGGGCCTCATGTACAAAGGGTACTTGCGCACAAAAACATGGCGTACATCCTTTTCCACGGAAAATTCCATATGTATCAATAATGAAATGATCATGGAAATATGCGCAGCCCCACGTCAACTTCAAGGCTGATGTACGTACGTTTCTACTGTTATTGGTCCGTTGGCGACACTTAGAGGTGATGTTGGGAGACTGATAATGACGTGAAAATTATTATACACACCAGAGACACATGATGAGCAAACATCCAAGTGTGCGCAATTAGTGGATATAACAAAACAGTTATGACTGTAACTGAGGGTGACTGATGAGACTTAAGGTGGAACTGAACACGACTTTATTGCGGGCTCACACAACTAATACAGACGCTCCCGTCAGGCAGAGAGGTGGTCAAAGAGACCGCCTCTCTTCCCCACAGCCCTGTTAAACTCCGGGAGGCAGTGGAACCGGAAAGGTGGAGCCACCACCCATGTCACACAATAATACGTCCTATGAACAACATCACACAGGGCTTGTATACTGTATATCTATTTGCACCTAATTGCATATTCAAATGGAGGCGTGTCAAGGGAGGAGTCTGGTATTTCCTCATGTGCGTTCATTTTCAAGTAGATTGGGATGTACTAAGGAAATGTTCTTGGATTCCTGCGTACACACTGTTTCATACATTTAGATATTTTTTTGCTTATGGCATTTTCTTGAATTAAACATACATCATCTTTCAGTAGGAAATCCATCCAAGTCTTTGTACATGAGGCCCCAGGTCTTTTAACCACTGGATCAGACTCAGTGTTTGACCATCAGTACATACAGAACCAAAAATAAATGTAGGTTTAACTCACTGAGATCATTTCTGTTCTCAAGATGTCGACAACATAATACTGTGTGTACAGTCCTTACCAGCTCAGCAAAGCAACATGGCAATAAAAACAACCTTAATTTTTATTTTTTCATATTTAAAGCCATCAGTCTCTGCCCATGCAGGCCACAGTGAATATCAGTGATTCAGTGTTTTGTCTTTAATGTTGTGTCCTGTAAGTGAAAATGTAAAATACATTTACATCTACTCATTCCCCTGAAAGAGAAGCACCTTATATCAGGCAAATTAATGCTCTTGTGATTTTAATGTTTTTAAGTCAACTCATAAGTTATGTTGAGTGAAAGTGTTATTTTTAGTTCAAACACTGATCAGTTTAAGCTAAAACCATGGGAGTGATTAAAGTGAAGAGAAATGAAGTCATCAGTGGTCTGAGGGCTCCTCCTGTGGTGATTCATGTTCCAGGGTTCAGGATCTGAGGGGTTTTTGTTCAGATCTGATGATGGTTTGTGTTACTGTGACTCTCTGGCACAGTAATACACAGCAGAGTCTTCAGTCCTCAAACTGCTCATCTGCAGATACACCTGCTTTCTGCTGTTGTCTCTGGAGATGGTGAACCGCCCTTTGACTGACTGAGAATAGTAGATATTGCTTCTGTCAGACTGGATCCAAGCGATCCATTCCAGTCCTTTTCCAGCAGCCTGTCTGACCCAAGCAGCATGAATATCACCACTAAACCCTGAGTATGTACAGGTCAGTCTGTGGGATTCTCCTGGTCTTTTAACCACTGATCCAGACTCAGTCAGTGTTTGACCATCAGTACCTACAAAAAAATGGTCTGCTGTGAAACACTGAGAGTCATTTATTTTTCTTCAAGATGTCTACAACAGAATCTGTACAGTCCTTACCAGCCCAGCAAAATAACAGAACCATAAAAACAAACTTGTTCTGGTTCATTTTTAAAGCCATCAGTCCCTGACCATGCAGTCCAGAGTGACAATCACTGATTCAGTCTCTGTCTTAAATGCTACAGCCTATAAGTGAAGATGGAACGTGTCAGTCTGCATAAGCTCCTCCTCTTCAAAGCCATTCACTGTATATCATGCAAATTTGTGCCTATTTACGTATAAGTGAGATACTGTAGTATCTATTTGTCTATTTCTAGTTTTTGTTCATTTGATATTTTACAACAGATGCATTTATGACGTTTCAGGACTGCTCCTCATGCTGCCAACAATTGTCACTATGGTGTAACTAAAGTTAATTGAAGTGAATTCGTTGATCCCATTTGCACACATTGAAAACTATAGTAAAAATGTCATGTTTGTGCAGTCAGCATTTTGTGTATTTTAAGAAAGAGTAAATGAATATTCAAAGCAATGTAAAGAATTGAAATAAAAACCCACAGAGCCATATTTTACTCAGACGCAGCGGGAAACAAAACCAGTGTACTCCTCATGCTGGCCCAAAGCCCAAGTGAAATGGGGAGGGTTGCATCAGGATGGGCATCCTGCATTAAAATTCATGCCAAATTCAAATATGCAAACTCATGATCTTCTGTGGTGACCCCAAATAGGGAGCAGCTGAAAGGTGTGTGTGAGGGCTGTAATATGACAATCTAGTCAGGAGTGCACTGTCTAAGGCGTAAAGCTCACTTATGGGCAGGTCCACGTCCATTTTGAGATGAGATCAGATAAACTTCATTGTCCCCAATGGGAAATTTCTTTTACAAAAAATTACCAGGTAATATACTGTAAGGTACAAAATTCTAAAGCTATGTTCACAGTAACATGTCAGCTGGGAATATTGTTCATTTTGTTTAATAGTGTGGATAGAGTGATTTATGGTGAAAACCTTTTGGCCTTACACGAGCCCATGTGGGAATGAAGGCCTTACAGGGACTCCAGTCACCTCTGCATCAATCTTCTGTTCTCACAGCAGAAACAATTTCATGTTTGCAAATCTCCTGAGCAAACTCTGTAAAAACTGGTGTGTTACTGATCAGCGTGTTACTGGTCAAGAAAAAGTTCCACCTCCCCTTTCCCTGTAACCATGGAGTTATAGCTCCCTCTATGCTGTAACAGTGTTACTGTTGAAATTATAAACAAAAAAACAGGAATTCTGTACAATTTACCCATCCATCCATCCATCCTTTTTCAACCGCGTTTCTGGAGGTTCAGGTCGCGGAATCAGCAGCTCAAGCAGAGAAGCTCAGACTTCCCTCTCCCCGGCCACCTGCTCCATCTCTTCAGAGAGGATACCAAGACGTTTCCAGGCCAGCTGGGCAACGTAGTCTCTCCAGCTTGTCCTGGGGCTACCCCAGGATCTCCTCCCAGTTGGACGGACCCAGATGCTCAAACCACCTCAGCTGGCTCCTTTTGATATGGAGGAGCAGCAGTTCTACTCTGAGCCTTTCCCTGATGACTGGGCTCCTCACCCTATCTCTAAGGCGGAGTCCAGCAATCCTATGGAGAAAGCTTATTTCAGACACTTGTATCCGTGATCTCATTCTTTCGATCATCACCCAAAGCTCATGTCCACAGGTGAGGGTAGGAACGTAGATTGACCAGTAAATAAGATAAGATAAGATAAGATAAGATAAGCCTTTATTAGTCCCACAACGGGGAAATTCCAGGATTGCAACAGCACAGGGATAGCAACACTCAGAGCAACAATCAGAAGGCAAGAAAAAAACAAACAAAAACAAACAAAAAAAAAACAAGCAAGCAAGAGCAGCTAATATACATATGTACATATTACTATAAAATATATATATACACACACACACACACAGACACACAGTGCAGAGCATTGTAGCTAGATGGAATAAATATGTAAATATATAAACACCCACAGTACGGAGCAATGTAGCTAGATGGAATAATATGTAGATATATAAAAACACAGTGCGGAGCATTGTAGCTAGATGGAATAAATATATAGATATATAAATATAAACACACCCAGTGCTGAGCATTAATAAATTGACAGCTTTGCCTTAAAGCTCAGCTCCCTCTTCACCACGACAGATGAGTACAACGTCCGCATCACTGCAAATGCTGCTCTGATTCATCTGTTAATCTCCTGCTCCATTCTCCCCTCACTCGTGAATAAGACCCCGAGATACGTAAACTCCTCCACTTGGAGCAGGAGCTTGTCCCCAACCTGGGAGGACAATCCACCTTTTTCCGGCTGAGGACCATGGACTCAGACTTGGAGGTGCTGATTCTCATCCCAGTCGCTTCACACTCAGTAGCAAACCATCCTAGCAGGACCTGCAGGTCATTGCTTGATGAAGCCAACATAACAACATCATCAGCAAACAGCAGAGATGAGATCCCTGTGGTCAGCGAACATGACACCCTCCGATCCTTGGCTGCACCAAGATATCCTGTCAATAAAAACTATGAACAAGATCGGTGACAAAGGGCAGCCATAATGGAGTCCAACTCTCACTGGAAACAAGTTTGACTGGGTGTTAGCAACAGGAACCAAACTCTTGCAATTGTCGAATAGGGACCGGCTAGCTCGTAGCAACAAGCCTGATACCCCATACTCCCGCAGCACCCCCCACAAGAGACCACGAGTAACACAGTCAAATTACTAACTAACTAACTAACTAACCTGCACTTATATAGCGCTTTTCTAGTCACAAAGACCACTCAAAGCGCTTTCTCTAATACTAACCCTCTATTCTAAGGGCCTATAGGAAACAGAAGGAAACCGGAGCCCCCGGAGAAAACCCACGCAGCACAGGGAGAACATGCAAACTCCACACAGAAAAGTTCAATGCTTTCTGTCAGTCCAAAAAACACATGTAGACTGGTTGGACAAACTCCCACAAACCCTCGAGGATTCTCAAAAGGGTAAAGAGCTGGTCCGTTGTGCAACAACCTTGACAAAAATGACATTGCTCCTCCTCAGTCTGAGGTTTATTTATTTAAGGTTAACAATTTGAAAATCTTTTTCATACTGAAAATATTGTACAGAGGTGGACTTTTTTTTAAAAATGTTAAGATATTAACCTTTTTTTTAATGCAGTGCAATTTAGTCAACAAATGACTGTTTAACTGTTCTCTGTTATAACATTTTATGTTTCATATTTTGATTGAAATTGAGCAAAGAATTCATTTGAGTTTTATTTTAAATTAATACAGAAATAAAAGCAGCTAAAACATGAGCTTAATAAAATAATTTGCAAAAGCAAGTTAATTGATATTGGCCTGCCTGGAGACAGCTGTGGTCTACTGAAAATATATCCATGAAAGGATGGCAGCTTTTAAAAGCTCAATTTGAGATAAATTTGTCCATGTGCCACATTTCTCTTCTATTTGTTTTATGAAAAGACGATGGAAGTAAATTCAGGGGTCATTCCAAATACTTTGCTTTCAAGCTACCAAGTTGTCACACAGTGGGAGGGAAAATCCTGAATTTAAAAAATGCTTCAAGATGCATAGAGGATTGTTTGAGAATCAAATTGAAGCTGTTAATCATAATCAAATCATGTAGTGCCTAAGGATTCCCAACCCTATAGTTTGGACCTCAGCTGAGGAAGAGGACCAACTTATCGGACCTCTTGCAGTTTTAGCTGCTGACCCCTGGCAGCTCCGTGGGGCAGTGGTTAGCACTGTGTCAACACAGTAAGAAGGTCATGGGTTTGATCCCACCCCCTGACTATCAGTGACCCTTCTTCATGGATTCTGCATGTTCTCCCCATGTCTGCGTGGGTTTACCCTGGGTACTTCGGTTTCCTCCCACAGGCCAAAAACATGCAAGTTAGGTTCATTGGAAACTCTAAAGTGGCCCTAGGTGTGAATGTGTGTGTATGATGAAGGGATTGGTGCCACACCGTGGCTGCCTCATCCATCCAGGTGGATGCCCTGAATTTCCCTCTGGGATTAATAAAGTATACAAAATAAAAAATATAATAATAAAATTGACTAGAGAGTAGGGAAAAAGGTGGCAGTGCACAGGAAATAGGGCGACGCGCTGGACTGTTATAGCCGGAAGACCCAACCTACCTGGAAGAGCCGTACTCTGCAAGTTCTGATTTTGGCTTTGGATTAGATTGGGCAGTCTAAGTTGGGCAGAGCAGGCACAGGCACCAGGAGCAAAGAGCTGGCCTCTCTACAAATAATATAGCTGAATATGTGACAAAAGAGAACTTAAAATGATTGCTTTTGTATTACAGAGACTAAACCGTCTGCCAGGAGGCAGCAGGTAATATTCAGGAAAAAGAATGTGAGAGGAGTCTGTGGTAATTTTCTTCAGTAGTCCTGAAGTGATGGAGATTCTTTAATTGTCATCACTTTTATAATGGTCCTTATTTGTTTGTTTGTCCTTATTTTTGACTTAACAGATAGGTTGTCGTACCTTCTGTAACTCCCCAGTACAGCTAAGGGTGGATTCACAATACAACGTTTGGACCGACTTATACTGATGTTTTGGCAAACGTCTGGCTCTGCTGGTAAAAGTTAATGATTGCTGGTGTTTGTTGGCGAACGATGGTGAACGTTGTGTTCTTTGAGACAGATGTTTGGAAATACACGGTGAAAGTTGTGCTCAGTTTGTAAAAATACTTTTGAGTGCTGGGGAAATTGTGCAGAGTTTAGCTAAGTCGGCCTAAGTTAAAGCTGGGTTCACACTATAGTGTTTGGACCGACTTTTACAGACGTTTTGAAAAATCTGACATGCTTCACGCTAAGACAAGACCCAAGGAGCTGCACCCGGGCTGCACGGTGGCGCAGTGGTTTAGCACTGTGGCAGCACAGTTTTACCCTCGGCCGGGGGATCGCGGGGATCATGAGATCGTGGGTTCGATCCCAGCCCCCGACCAACAGTGAGCTGTGTGGAGTTTGCATGTTCTCCCCGTGTTGCGTGGGTTTACTCCGGGATTTCTCCGGTTTCCTCCCGCATACCAAAAACATGTAGGTTTAGGGCGCTCGCGCACGCAGCGACCGGCAGCCGGTGGCTTGTCACCAGACTGCAAACCAAATCTACCTACAGGTACAAATAAGTAACAAAAAAAAAAAAAAAAGGAGCAGAGACCAGAACAGATTGACAGGTAAGGTGCAAGGTAATGATTTATTTACAATATTTGTGGTTGTAGTGCCTGGACAGGAGCTGTGTAGAGGGGAGAAGAGAAATAGAATGTTAATGTCAAATCAGTCACTGACACGTAATTCTATATTGAGAGGGTTGAAGTGCGGGACAATAATTTCATGTTCTGCTTGCAAGTGGAGGCTCTGAGGGAATTAAGTTGCGAGTGCAAGCAGGTGGTGAAGGCTCCAAGGTGAGGGTGAGCAGGGACCTCCGGGTGGGGAAGGGGGGGAGTCAGCGTCCAGTTCTCCTAAGACGCTGATCTTCCAGAGGCAAACAGGCAGAGGCACAACAGTGGTGGGAGAAACGTGGCAGTGGAAGATGGAGATCTCACAATGAACAGGCTGTGGAGGATGGAATCAGACGAGACAATGAGCTGATGACACAGAACTTTATTCTCCTCCAACAAACAGAACAGAATGCCTTGGGTACCAAAGCTACCTCCTTTATCCACTTTATTCCCGCCTTTGGCACCCAGGGTGAGAAACATTAACACATGATTCACAAAGGATGTACACACATCAACATACATGTCACAGAGCATGGCTTAATGCAATACTTTTGCGCCCAAGCGTCCTAAGGTGTGAAAAGCATCTTACCCTTCACACAATACATCAACACCTGGCACAGCGGGGGCGAAGGCACAACTTTGTCTAGTTTCATAGCCCCTAGTGCTCTGTCACCCTTCACTGGCTCTTTTCACTTCTTTCCCCATTACCATCTCTGACCTCCTTCTCCCCCCAGTCCTGGGTAGTGTGCCATCTCCTATTGTGTCACCACCCCCCTCTCCCCAAACACCCAGAAGGCTCCTAACCCTCTGGCCTGTAGTGGCTGTAGCGTGAAGCCGCTGGGTCCGTCGAAGCACCATCCTGTTGGGGTGGTTAGAAGGAAAGGTTGGTCTTTGGAGGGGGAAAGGGTGGGGAGGGGAAAGAGTTTGTTTTGTGAGAACAATTCTGTGCAGGGGGAACACAAACCTGCGAACCCACCGTAGGTGGGCGCCTGCGCCGGGGAGCTTAAGCCAACATCACCTGCTCATCTGCTAACACATAAGTGGGCTTCAGCCTGTCTATGCAGATGGTTTCTTTATGCCCCCCCCCCCAAGTCTAACAAACGGTGTTTCCACCATTCTGAATGGGCGGTCATACGATGGATGTAGCTGGGTTCTGTGGGCTTCGTGCCTGACGAAAACAAATTTTGCATTCTCCAAGTGCTTTGGAACAAAGGTGCAGGGAAAACAATGGTGCACCGGGCCTGGAACGCTGGCAGCCCCTGTACCCGAAAAAAAGGTGTGTGGGCGGATCGGTACCGGTCCTGTGTTTGGAAGGCATTCTGCAATGCACTAGGGGCAACGGTGATCTTGTCTTCCGGTTACCATCCGCAGAGCAACGGGCAGTGCGAGCGGGCCAATCGGGAGCTGGAGGCCGCTCTGCGTTGTGTCATCACCTCCAGTCCATTGTCCTGGAGTGGCCACCTCCCCCGGATCGAGTATGCCCATAACTCAACTGTTTCCTCGGCGATCGGCATGTCTCCCTTCAGGGCCTCTTTGGGTTATGACCCCCCGCTTTTCCCCAAGGAGGGGAGGGAAGTGGAGGTGCCATCTGTCCACACCCACTTGAGGCGCTGTCGCCGGCTCTGGGCTGCGACCCGCAGGGCTCTCCTTCGCAAGGCTGAGCATAACACCAGGATGGCAAATCGCTGCAGGACACCGGCTCCCCAGTACCAGGTGGGTCAGCAGGTTTGGCTGTCTACTCAGCACATTGCATTGAAAGCTGAAAAACGGAAGCCGGCCCAGCGCTTCATTGGCCCCTTCCCTATTGTACGCATTATTAACCCTGTGGCTGTGCACCTGCCCCCCCCCATATCTGTCCCACATTCCATGTCTCCTAGGTGAAGCCCTTCTGTTCCAGCCCCCTCTGTCCCCCTCCCAAGACTCCACCTCCACCAGTGTTGACTGATGGCGACCTTGCTTGGAGAGTCAATGCCATCCTGGACGTCCGCCGTTGGGCTCACGGTCTGCAGTACTTGGTGGACTGGGAGGGGTATGGCCCTGAGTGGAGGTCCTGGGTAAGTCCATCATTCGTGCTAGACAAGCATCTCATCAGGTACTTCTACCGGACGCACCTGGGTAGGCTGGGTCAGGTGCCAGGAGGCACCTCTCGGGGGGGAGTACTGTCATGGCTCCCTCTGGGCCGTCATCTGCTACAGCTGCACGCACACCTGCTGCCAGTCTCCAGCAGGCTTTATAATTGGTCCTGCCTGAGACTCGGCATGGAGACATCTCTCATTCTGCCTGCAGAATACGCCTCTCGTCAACAGCCAAATCCCTGGCCTCTTCGTCCGAGATCTGAATCTCTTCCTCGCTTCAAGTAAGCTCATTACCACTCACCTTGTTAGTCGTCTTCCCCTGTGCACAGGTGGATTCCTCTGGCGGCAGAATCAACTCCTCCTGGCGGCGGTCCAAGCCTCCATCTCTGCAACAGGGCCACCTGCCCTATTCCTGGCACAGACCAAGAACGCTGTCTCCCTGGCCGCAGCCCTTTGGTCAACCTGAGCATCCCACGTCCATCTGCCAAGGTTGCCAGGCTGAACGGTGTTCTGTTCTTCCCCAGGCACGATTCCTGCACAACCCTTCATCTCCACACACACTACACACACAGTGCATACACGCACTCATACACTCACTGTGAACAATAAAAGGATAATTGTATTCACTCCAGTCTGAGCGTTTGTTCCCTGGGTCTGATAATTATGTCATCCATGTTTTTGCCATTTGTGGATAATGGCTCTCACTGTGGTTTGCTGGAGTCCCAAAGCTTTAGAAATGCGCTTTATAACCTTTTCCACACTGATAGAGCTCAGTTACTTTGTTACTCATTTGTTCCTCAATTTCTTTGGATCGCAGCATGATGTCTAACTTTTGAGGTCTTTTGGTCTACTTCACTTTTTCAGGCAGGTCCTATTTAAGGGATTTGCTGATTGAGAACAGGTGTAGCAATAATCAGGCCTGGGTGTGGCTAGAGAAATTGAACTCAGCTTTCCAAAGATGTGATAAACCACACTTAATTTATATTTTATCGGGGGGAGGGGGGCAATCACTTTTTCACACAGGGCCATGTAGGTTTGGATTTTTTTTTTACCCTTAATAATAAACACCTTCATTTAAAAATTGCATTTTGTGTTTACTTGTCTTATCTTTGTCAAATATTTAAATTTGTTTGATGATCTGAAACATTTTAGTGTGACAAACATACAAAAAAATGAGAAATCAGGAAGGGGACAAACACTTTTTTCACACCATTGTAGAATATTGCTTTGTTTTTATCTTTTTTCTGCTTTTCTTATATTACGTATGTACGTACGTTTTATTTACCTTTATTTATACAAGTCGTCTCATTAAAACATAAGGTCTCATTTTCAAGAGAAACCTGTCAAAATAACACACAGTACAACACAGAGTTACAGACAACACTAAGAGACCTTAATCAGTACAAAACAACAAAGAAAGTGTGCAGAGTGCCGACTGATAACAAATTACAGCACTAAGAACAAGAACAGTTTCCCTATGATGCTTTCTCCAGTGATCCAATAAGAAGTTTAAAAGCTTCTAAGAGAATCAAGCTGGACAACTTCACAGTCTCCTGTAGCAAGTTCCAAACTGAGGGAGCAGAGTATGAAAATGCCTTTTTGCGAAGCTCTGTACGGACAGAGGTGACAGTAAAAATAATGAGGTCCTGGGAGCGCAAACTATGACTGCGCTGAGTACGTAACATGTATGATGATGAATAAGT
Source organism: Pholidichthys leucotaenia (assembly GCA_020510985.1). Taxonomy (NCBI): domain Eukaryota; kingdom Metazoa; phylum Chordata; class Actinopteri; order Cichliformes; family Pholidichthyidae; genus Pholidichthys; species Pholidichthys leucotaenia. Next base: position 366,408,045 of record CM035838.1, read on the forward strand.
GGGCAACAGGCCTAGGATGGATTTGTAGATGAAATTATACCAGTGCAAGAGTCAGTGCCTGAACAATGATGACCAGCTGACCAGGGAGCGTACAAAGTGCAGTGATGCGTGTGGAGTTTACATCCTGTAATGAATCTTAGTGTACCATGACAGACCATGTCCAACAAGTGAAGAGACTGAGCAGAGGCATTCATATAAATAATACCCCCATAGTCAAGAAAAGGCAAGAAGGTGGCAGCAACAAGCCTTTTCCCAGCATTAAAAGAGAAAGAGGATTTGTTTCTAAAGGAAACGCTCAATTTTAATTTCTTTAAAATATTTTCAGTGTGGGGTTTAAGAGAAAGTTTTCGATCAATTGTGATACCCAAGTATTTGGAAGAGGCCACAAGTTCAATGGAGGTACTTTGAGCACATACTATAACACAACATAACAAAAATCATTTTTTTTTATATGTTGTCTGTGCTTTTTCAACTGATTTAAGACAATTGTGCACCACTGAATCCGAAAATGACATCCGTTTCTTTTGATCAGATCAGGTTTTTATGCCAAGTTCTAAGCAGTTGTACAGCAGTTGTACAGTTGTACTGTAAATTGAATAGTAGACATTAATAAAGGTGAGTACATGTAAATTGAATGTTGTGTCATCATTGTTCAAAATTCAGAGAATTTCAAGAAATTAAAAAGAATTTTGCATCATATAAAGCAAAAAGCTTTTTTTAGGGTCAGTGAACTCCTGTTTACCACTTGCCAACTTCACAACGAGAACTGCAGGGTACCTGAGAGAGAATGCAATTTTCTTCTGGTGCAGCAGGTGTTTACACTGCTTGAACGCCGCTCTCATCTCGGATACTCGTCTGGAATAATCCGGGAAAATCATGATGTGATGACCATTCCAATCCAGCTTTCCCATCCTGCGCGCTGCCTCCACAATACGCTCCCTATCCTGGAAGCGCAAAAGTCGAATCAGGATAGCCCTGGGTGGCTGCCCGTCAAGTCTGCGTCCGGCGAGGCTCCGATGCGCACGGTCAATTTCCAGCCCTCCAGGGAATTCCATTTTCAGCAGATGTGGGATAGCTTTGCGCATGAAGGTAAGGGCATCTGATTTTTCACAATTTTCTGGAAAGCCGACAAAGCGTAGATTGTTTCGGCGTGATCTATTTTCCAAATCGTCCAGCTTCAAAAGTAAATCTTCTACCTGCGTCTGGGTTGCGGGGGGATTAGCATCCAGAGCTGTATTAGCATCCTCAAGAAAAGCGATGCGAGACTCCACATCTCCCAGCCGGGTAGCTAACTCCGTTAGCTTGGTGTCCACCGCCCTCATTGACGCCTCAATAGAGTTGAGTTTGGCGTCTTGCCTCTCCGATATTTCCTTCAACAGTGCAAAGATCTTAGAGATGTCCTCCACCATTTGGTCTTTGGCAACACCTGCACCTGTTGAAGGTGGCGTAGAGGGAGGAGGGCTCGATGTGGTATCACCAGCTCTAGCCAGATTTTCCTTGCTAGCACCGGCTTTGGGGCGAAGATTAATTTTCTGCTGTTGCGTTGGCATACTAATCCTGTTCTCCACAAATCCAGTCTCAATGTAAAGTGTAGTAATAATAAAAATTTCAGCTGAGGAAACAAGAGAAAAACGCCCTTGTAGAAGAAAAAAAAGGCTGTCTGCACTGCGGTGCTCCTCACCTAAGCAGCCATCTTCACTGCCCGCGTCTCCTAAAAAAGCATTGAACCTGATTCTTTCACTACCGTGAGACATTGATGAACAATGGTATGAATATATGCTATATGTTTATTTGTTATATATTTTTGACGGAGGATTTGATGCAGTACTAATGTAAGGTTCCTTTTTTTTGCCCACGCTTTATTGTCTATAGGCATGAGGCTGCTGCGATGTTGCGGCTCTCCCTAAGTTTGTTGCACTGTTCACAGTCACGGTCCTAGAGTTTTTTATTTTCTTTTTTTGGTTGGTGCGGTTTTTGTGCACCGATGGGTGACATTGGTTTCAGGTCACCGATTATGTTACTTTATGATTATGTGGTTTTCGTTTTTTATTTTATTTTATTTTTTTTTTGATTTTTAATTTTTATTGTGTTTGTCTTTTGCCCAGTGAGGGGGTTTTTGGTGGAGAATTGCTGGATATTTTGGATGGTAATATGTACCGTTTATGATGTCGGCTAATTGTCAGAGCTTTCTTAACCTCATTACTTGGAATGTTAAAGGCCTTAACCACCCAATTAAGAGGAAAAAAATTTTGGCGTTTATTAAATCAAAAAAAGTGGCTGTAGCGTTGCTTCAAGAGACCCACCTCACTAAAACAGAATCTAAAAAACTCTGTCGGGACTGGGTGGGCCATGGGTTTGCGTCTTGTGGTAATAGCCAGAGCAGGGGGGTGGCAATCCTTTTTCATAAACATTTGCAGTTCAAGTGTCTAAAAGAGGTTAGTGATGATGATGGACGACTCCTTATAATTCTTATAGAAATTCAGGGCCATAGGATGATACTCGCTAATGTTTATGCACCAAATATAGTTGATTGTGCATTTTTTGCACAATTGGAACACGAATTAAGCGAAATGGGTAATTATCCCATTTTAGTAGGTGGGGATTTTAATCAGGTCATGGACAACATTTTAGATCGGAGCACCCCCTCACAGCGCTCATCTAAATCTGGCTCTACATTGAAAGACATGTGCAATGCAATTGGTTTGGTAGATGTTTGGCGGCTTTTTAATCCGTCCACAAGGGATTACACTTTTTATTCCACTGTTCATAATGTGTTTTCCAGGATTGATTATTTTTTAATGTCAAAATTTTCTGTTTCTTCTTTAAATTCGAGCTTCATTGGTAGCATAATACTATGAAGTTCATGCCCCTGTTTTTTTACATATGATCCCGCCTTGTCAGTTGAAAAAAAATTCTAGATGGAGGCTTAATTCAAGCTTTCTTTTTAATCCAGATTTTGTGTCCTCTTTGAAAGCAGAGATCTCCTTATATCTTGAGACAAACTGGGATTCTGCTCCCTCTGCCAGGGGTGCTTGGGAGGCCTTTAAGGCATTTATTAGGGGACATATTATTCAATATGCATCTTTTAAAAAGAAAACTAACATTGCTAAACAGATTGATTTGGAGAGGAGAATAGCTATATTAGAGACTTCATTCAAACAAGACACAAATTTAGTAAATTTGTCACCCCTTCTGAAGCTTAAGTATGAGCTGAATTCAATTCTAACACAAAAAGTTGAATTTTCCCTATTTCGTCTTAGGCACAAACAATTTGAGGAGGGGGATAAAGCTGGCAAAATGCTGGCTAGATATATTAAAATGAAAGAAGCTCAGTGTACTATATCTGCTATTAGGACACAGGATGGTACTCTGGTGTCAGACTTAAATGAAATTAATGGTGCTTTCAGAGAATTTTACACCTCGCTTTATTCTTCTGAAATGGAGGCTGGATCTCAAGAGATCTATGCATTTTTATCATCCCTATCTTTGCCCTCTCTAACGAAGGAACAAATAGACTTACTTGACGCCCCAATTACTAAAGAGGAAATTGTGAAAGTGATTAAGAGCTTTCCGACTGGAAAGGCACCGGGCCCTGACGGATTCACTGCAGAATTTTACAAGGCCTGTGTTGATGAGCTTTCTCCTTTACTTTTAGAAATGTTTGCGGAATCTTTTGAACAAGGCCGTTTGCCCCCTTCTTTAACAGAGGCTTTCATTTCGCTTATTTTAAAAAGCAATAAAGATCCGTTAGAATGTAAGAATTATAGACCAATTAGTCTTATAAACTGTGACTGTAAAATTCTCTCCAAAATTTTGGCATTAAGATTAGATAAAGTAATGATATCTCTTATAAATCCTGATCAGGTGGGTTTTATTCGTTCCAGGGGTGCGGCAGACAATATTAGGCGATTTATTGATATCATATGGTTAGTTCAAAATGATCCCTCACTTGCACACCTCTCTCCAGTGGCAGCCCTCTCCCTGGATGCTGAAAAAGCATTTGACAGGGTTGAGTGGCAGTATCTCTTTGCAACTCTAGAGACTTTTGGATTTGGTTCAAAGTTCCTTTCTTGGATTAAATTACTATATAATGAACCTAGAGCTTCAGTGATATCAAATCGAGTTACATCACAGTCTTTTAGACTTTATAGGGGTACGCGCCAGGGCTCCCCTTTAAGTCCCCTGCTTTTCGCTTTGGCATTAGAACCATTAGCTGTTGCTATCCGCAAAGACGGCAATTTTCCAGGTATTCAGGTCCATGGCAGTACCCATAAGATAATGTTGTATGCTGATGATGCATTGGTACTGATTACACAACCTCAAAAATCAATTCCAGCTCTCCTTAAAATTATTAACCAATTTTCACGTTTGTCTGGTTATAGAGTTAACTGGATAAAATCAGAAATTCTCCCTCTAACATCTTATTGCCCTAAAACACTGTTTACATTTGGTCAAAATATAGGCTTCTCTTGGCCAAAATTAGGAATTAAATATCTTGGCATCCTGTTTCCTCACATTTTATCAGATCTGATTCAGATTAATCTTGAACCCTTGCTTGAAAAATTTAAAATAGACATACACCTCTTTTTTTGTCTCTCTGGGGCAAGGTCAATGTTATTAAGATGATTTGTGCACCCCGATTTAATTACCTTCTGCAATCTCTTCCTCTTAGGATCCCAGTTGGTTATTTTCGACAATTTGATAGGTTGTGCAATAAGTTTTTATGGAATGGTAAGCGCCCTAGATTAAAGTTGAAAAGATTGCAGAAGTCTATAGATTCAGGAGGTTTGGGGGTCCCAAATTTGGTTTTATATCATTACGCTTTTAGTCTTAGACATTTGATTCATTGGGCTCTCCCCCCTGAGAGAGCTCCCCCTTGGTTTTATTTGGAGAATTATTTGAGCAGCCCTCTTCCCCTAGTACATCTAATCACAATTAAACTGTCTTCTGAATTTCAGTCGCATCCTATTATATCCTTTTTACAATACGTTTGGAAGAGAGTTGCTTCTATACTAGAGTTTAGCTCTCATCTTCATTCTATGGCTTCTATTTGGCTTAACCCAAGTCTCCATATTGGAAAATCCCCATTTATGTGGAAAATGTGGGTGAAAAAGGACATCTTGATGTTAAAAGATCTATATGAAGGGGGAGCTCTCAAATCATTTGATGTTCTACGGGCACAGTATGGACTACCACAGAATCAGTTTTGGAAATATTTACAACTTCGACATCTGCTGTGTCAAGTCTTTGGATCTACAACTACCCCTCCTCCTGATGTAGATTGGCTCATCCAGGCTTTGAGTTCCTGTGGCAAAAGATCTAAGGCCTCAAATTTCTATTTAATGCTCCTTAAGAGCTCAAATAAAGATTCTACATTCCTTAAACACGTATGGGAAAAAGATCTGAATTCACAATTTACTGATGTTGAATGGGCAAATATTTTAAAGAATGGGAAGAAAGTGTCTAGGGAATTGAAAACCAGACTTGTTCAGTTTAAAATTTTGAATTGATTTTACTGGACACCTCGTAAAATGTTGAGAGCGAATCTCATTCACTCTTCAAGCTGCTGGAGATGTCTACAGGGGGAGGGGACATTAATCCATATGATTTGGAGTTGTTCGGTAATACAGGACTTTTGGTTGCAGATCCATAGACATATTATGACAATTAAGCAAGAAGTGCCATTTACTCAGAGACTTTTTGTCCTTGGGGATCCATCAATGATTCAGGACCCAATCTCTGATGCCGAGTGGATTCAGACTGCTTTGATGCTGGGCCGAAAGTTGATCACTTTTTACTGGAAATCTTCCTCTGCCCCACCCGTAGCTCAATGGCTCAGGGAGCTGGGCAAGCTTGCTGCACTAGAACGCCTTTCATATAAACTTCTGGACAGGATGGACAGCTTCTATAATAAGTGGGGATCCTATCTTACCTTTATAGGTGTAGTAGATTAAGCTAATCATCTTAAGAGTATTAGGGTGGAAATGGAATGTTTTATCCTCTCACTGGGTATACTTGTTTTTTTTTTGTTTTTTGTTTTGTTTGTTTCTGTTTTATTTTCTAAATAGAAAACCCAATAAAATTCAAATTACAAAAAAATATAAAGCAAAAAGCCCGCACATAGAAACAAAAATGTAAAAAAAACATGTGGCCATAGTTCAAAAAGTTGACCCGATTGAGCAAAACCAATGTGATTTTTGAATTCAGCACATCAAAATTGTCCTAAATCAGTTTAAAAAAAAAACTTCGACAATAAATTTGGGGTTGACTAGTGTAATATAAGGAAGAACTGCTGGCACCTTCTTTTTTACCAGAAAACAACATTGTCTTGGTTTTGTCAGAACTTAGCAGTACAGTAGTCTGAGATCGAACAACTGTGAATGAATGGTGTCAAATGCTGACTGCAGACATTCAAATACAAGGGCAACGATGCTTGCACAACAATAGACACTGGTATCATCAGCATAGAGATGTACAGATGCGTTTGTATTTTTACTCACACTGTTGACGTAGATAGTGAAGAGAGTGGGTCATAAAACTGGACTTTGTGGGACACCATTAGTGGAGTTATACTAGTTATACTTTTAATGAACATTGTGGGAGTCTCCAGGGGCCTCATGTACAAAGGGTACTTGTGCACAAAAACATGGCGTACATCCTTTTCCACGGAAAATTCCAGATGTATCAATTATGAAATGATCATGGAAATATGCGCAGCCCCACGTCAACTTCATGGCTGATGTACGTACGTTTCTACTGTTATTGGTCCGTTGGCGACACTTAGAGGTGATGTTGGGAGACTGATAATGACATGAAAATTATTATACACACCAGAGACACATGATGAGCAAACATCCAAGTGTGCGCAATTAGTGGATATAACAAAACAGTTATGACTGTATCTGAGGGTGACCGACGAGACTTAAGGTGGAACTGAACATGACTTTATTGCGGGCTCACACAACTAATACAGACGCTCACGTCAGGCAGAGAGGTGGTCAAAGAGACCGCCCCTCTTCCCCACAGCCCTGTTAAACTCCGGGAGGCAGTGGAAGGGCTTGTATACTGTATATCTATTTGCACCTAATTGCATATTCAAATGGAGGCGTGTCAAGGGAGGAGTCTGGTATTTCCTCATGTGCGTTCAATTTCAAGTAGATTGGGATGTACTAAGGAAATGTTCTTGGATTCCTGCGTACACACTGTTTCATACATTTAGATATTTTTTTGCTTATGGCATTTTCTTGAATTAAACATACATCATCTTTCAGTAGGAAATCCATGCAAGTCTTTGTACATGAGGCCCCAGGTCTTTTAACCACTGGATCAGACTCAGTGTTTGACCATCAGTACATACAGAACCAAAAATAAATGTAGGTTTAACTCACTGAGATCATTTCTGTTCTCAAGATGTCGTCAACATAATACTGTGTGTACAGTCCTTACCAGCTCAGCAAAGCAACATGGCAATAAAAACAACCTTAATTTTTATTTTTTCATATTTAAAGCTATCAGTCTCTGCCCATGCAGGCCACAGTGAATATCAATGATTCAGTGTTTTGTCTTTAACGTTGTGTCTTGTAAGTGAAAATGTAAAATACATTTACATCTACTCATTCCCCTGAAAGAGAAGCACCTTATATCAGGCAAATTAATGCTCTTGTGATTTTAATGTTTTTAAGTCAACTCATAAGTTATGTTGAGTGAAAGTGTTATATTTAGTTCAAACACTGATCAGTTTAAGCTAAAACCATGGGAGTGATTAAAGTGAAGAGAAATGAAGTCATCAGTGGTCTGAGGGCTCCTCCTGTGGTGATTCATGTTCCAGGGTTCAGGATCTGAGGGGTTTTTGTTCAGGTCTGATGATGGTTTGTGTTACTGTGACTCTCTGGCACAGTAATACACAGCAGAGTCTTCAGGCTGCATATTCTGTCCATTTAGAGTCACTCTGTTGTTGGAAGAGTCCAAGTCGATACTAAACTTGCTCTTCAATGAGTCTCCGTAATATTTTGTTTGTCCAGCTCGTGCAGCACCGACCCACTCCAGTCCTTTCCCTGTAGGTTGTCTGATCCAGTGTGTCCAATAGCTGCCCAGTGAATAAGAGACCTGGCAGGTGATGGACAGACGTTGACCTGGCTGCACAGTCACAGAGGCTGGTTGTGTCAACTGTTCACCCATCACACCTGTGGAGGATATTGAATGTGAGTGTAACAGCAGTATGTAGTCAGTGATCATATTATCAGTGAGACTCACAGGATCCAGCAGCCAGCAGCATCAGAGCCACAGAGAACATGTTGGTACTGAAGGTGGTCTGATAGGAAACTCCTCTGATGCACTGACAGCATCACATCAAGTCTTTATAGCAGACTGACAGGAAGCTTGATTTTCCTATAGAAGCTCATACCTGTTTTAGTTCACAGGGGTTAAACCAGTGATTTAGTCTCTGTCTTAAGCTCTGCTCAACAGATGTTAAAAAAGGAAAGGAACAGAGTTTGTGTCTGTTGCTCCCCCAAAACACTTATTACATTTAAAATCTCACATTTCTTTCCATTCACCTTTTGTTTTTCCAATTTACTGATATAGCTCTAATGCCAATCTTCTTAATCTGTATTAAAAAATTAAATTTACATTGTGTAACATCAGTGTTGCATCTTAAATAAAGGCAAGTGTTATGTGTGTGTTTGTGGGGGGGTCATCTTTATTAAGCAAATGTCATCAGGTTTTTGTTCAGCTTTTCTCCCTCCTGTGTTACTGTGGTTCTCGAGCACAATAATAAACAGCAGAATCTTCAGTCCTCAAACTGCTCATCTGCAGATACACCTGCTTTCTGCTGTTGTCTCTGGAGATGGTGAACCGCCCTTTGACTGACTGAGAATAGTAGATATAGCTGCTGTCAGACTGGATCCAAGCGATCCATTCCAGTCCTTTTCTAGCAGCCTGTCTGACCCAAGCAGCACGGAGATCGCCACTAAACCCTGAGTATGTACAGGTCAGTCTTTGGCAGGGGTCGGCAACCCGCGGCTCCAGAACCGCATGCGGTCTTTCATCCCTCTGCTGCGGCTCCCTGTGGCTTTGGAAAATAAATAATGAGTATTTAATTAAAATATATTTTATTTTAGTTCATTAGTTTTTAAAATGTAATTCTAAATTTGAAGATTATGGTGATCTTGTAAAATCTAAAAAAAAAAAAACGTGTTAAAGTTTAATCACCGTCAGCGAAAATCAACAGGATAATATAAGCGCTCGTCGCTTCCCCGGAAGTCGTCTCCCGCGATAACCCGGATGTGTTGTATTCAAGCTACTGCTGTATTGCAGTAGCTTGACAGCCCTGCGATTGGATAGTTGCAAACGATTGGACCAATCAAATGGCTCGTTGTATGCTTTTTCAAAGATTCATGGCGGCGTGTTCTCAGGGATGTGGTTTTCTGCTAATTCGCCGAATTCCACTTTATTTTATCTTCCAGGAAGATAAAGTACGTTAAGTACGTTAAGTACGTTAGTGAAGCTGCACTTCCGGAAGATGGCGATCCGGACCAGTTCGCTCTTCTAAACCCGCATTCTCCAGCCCCGAAACTTGGACAATAACTCATATTCAGACTGAAAACATTTTCAGAGCTGACAGCTTCAAAGCAAGTAAGTTCAATTGGTGATTTTGAACGCAAGTTTCTGTCTCAGGAAACTAATCAAATCCGACTAATATGTCCGGCGGGAAAACGAACGCTAAGCTAACAACAGCTACTACTGACCATGACTACACCCCGATGGAAACCTCTGTTAGTAGCGGTCCTGGTAAGAGAAAAAGTTCTCCCGTCACTCCAACTAAGTCCTCTGCTCCGCCACTTTCCAAGATGAAAACCACCCAAGAGCAATCTTACGACAACTTGGTAGATGCTATCACAAAACTAACCACCAAAGTTGATGATTTTGGAGTGCAGTTAAGGGAGACCGCCACAATGGTAGCCAGCATCACCCGTCTTGTTGAAATTAATACTGCTGACATCAAAAATTGCCAGACCAAACTACAGAGCTTTGAGAGAGACATCCCCAAGCTTATACAAGAAAACGAAGAGCTAAAGGAAAGGATTACTGAGCTGGAGAGGTACAAGAGGCGCTGGAACCTTAAAATACACGGGATCAAAGAAAAAGATAACGAAATGATCCGTGAGGAGGTAATCCACATTCTGTCAGAAATTGCACCGCAGTGGGCAACGACCATGGACACTATTGTTGATAATGTCCACCGCCTGGGAAAACGTGAAAATGGGAGAAACCGCCAGGTTATTCTTCAGTTTGTCATGAGATACCACTGTGAAGAAATTTGGAGGCTGACCAAAAACTCCAAATTCTGCAGAATAGCCGGGATCCGATTCAAGCAAGATTTCTGTAAAGCCGACAGGGATGCCCGCGCAGCAGCATGGCCACAGATGGAGCAAGCCCGTGCAGCTGGGAAAAACGTCTGGTATAAAGGCCATGTGGGATACATCGACGGTAGAAGAGTCAGCATCTAAGGGTCTGGTTCACAACTATGGCTGAACAAGCACTTTGACTCTTTTATGTTCTGTACATGTTGCTAAGCTACTTCAATGTTTACTTTATAGGGAGTCATTTCATAGTCCCCTTTTGAAGTACGCTGTGTTCCTGGCAGCTGTCATTTGGATATGTTTACATGCTACTTTTACTCAGGTTCCTGAATCTTTTTTTTTTTTTGAAGGGTAGATTTATAAGGCAGCTCCTTTTCAATGCCATTTTGATAATTTGCATTACATATTTTCGATAATTTTATAGATTAGGTTTTTGGATTCTGTCATAACAAGCGTGCAGCTTGGGGGAAAAGGAGGAAGGGAAAGGGGAAAGAAAAGGGAAAAAAGGAAAAGAAGGAGAAGGAAAAAAGAGGAAGAAAAAGGAAAAAAGGGAAGGAAAAAAAAAGGGGAAAAAAGTTATGAGTTAAAACATATATTTAGCAATTTAATCAGGGGCTTTCTTCAAGTGTACTTGGTCCAAAGTAACAACCTAAACCGTTTATCTACTTGTTATTTTTATTTTATTATTATTTTAATTTTTTCCTTATTCTTTTTCATCCTTTATGTCTTTTATTACAACTTTTTCTTTTGCATCACTTAATGCTAGGGGTTTACGAGACTCTATAAAAAGAAAGGCTACATTTCTATTCCTTAAAAATGAAAAAGCACATTGTTATCTTATTCAGGAGACTCACAGCAACAATACAGATGAAAAAATGTGGACAAATCAATGGGGAGAAAAAATATACTATAGTCATGGCACAAATAGATCAGCAGGGGTCGCCATACTCCTAAATAACTTTCCTGGGAAAGTAGTTGCAACCAAAAGAGATGACACAGGACACTGGATTATTTGCGTTTTTGAAATACACAAACAATTCTTGATTCTTGTTAACATTTATGGATTTATTAACCGCAGTCAGAACAAACAATTAATTACAGACGTGACTAACATATTGAAGGAATTATCCCAAATATATATCAATCCTGTTTTTGTGTTGGGTGGCGACTACAATATGGTTATGGATGAATGGCTTGATAGGCAACCTTCAAGATTTCCTAATCATCAGTATAATACCACTTTACTAGACTTCTGTAACACATTTCAGCTTAGTGACATATGGCGTGCGTTAAATCCAGATTCTCAAACCTTTACTTGGTTTAAACCTGATGGCACCATTAAATCGCGATTAGACTACTGGCTTATTTCTGAATTCCAACCTAATATAGACATAAATACCTCAATTTCTGCAGCTCCGCTTACAGATCATTGTATGATCAAGTTAACCATAACTCCCACTAGTGCAGTCAGAAGAAATAAAGGCTACTGGAAATTTAATTCAAATCTTCTAAAACATGACCCTTTCTGTCAGGATGTTAAAAGGACAATCGACAGTATAACTAAAGATACATTATTGTCAACTTACAGGGAGAAATGGGAATTTCTTAAATTTAAAATCCGTCAGATTTCCATTTCATACAGCAAAGTCATAAGCCGAGCCAATAAACAAAAAGAAATGGATATTGTAAAAGAGATCCATTTAATATGCAACAAACACTCCTTATGTGAAGAGGACAAACAAAAACTGATTTTATTGCACTCTTCCCTAGATAACATCTATATTAATAAAGCCAAAGGAGCATATATTAGGTCAAGAGCGAAATGGATAGAGGAGGGAGAGAGAAGCTCAGCATACTTCTGTAGGCTTGAGAAAAGAAGACAAGAACGAAATGCCATTAAGTCTCTTATAATTGATGGTAAAGAATGTACTGATTCTGTGAGGATCTCTAAAGAAATATTTAAATTTTACAGTGAATTATACTCCTCCTCTTACTCGCATACTAATGCAGAGGGTTTCTTTGAATCCATTTCAGGACGGATACCGAAAATTGATGAATATTTTAGAAAATCATGTGACGCAGAGATCCAAATGGAGGAAGTTGAGAAAGCTTTAAAATCCTTAGCTCTAGACAAATCACCTGGCTCAGACGGCTTGACAGCCAATTTTTACAGGCACTTCTGGATTAACCTAAAAGACTTATTTTTTAATATGTTAAAGGAAATCCGTGCTACATCAGTTTTACCAAATACTATGAAACAAGGAGTCATCACATTAATTCCCAAACCTGGCAAGGACCCAAAATTGATTGATAATCTCAGACCAATTACTTTACTTAATAATGATTACAAAATTTTAACACATATTTATGCCAACAGACTCAAAACTGGCATCACTGATCTTATCTCAGAGACACAATCAGGTTTTATTAAAGGGCGCTCAATACACAACAATATACGCCTGGTATTGGACTTACTTGACTATAGGGACCTAATTGACGAGGGGTTTATTTTATTTTTGGATTTTTTTAAAGCTTTTGATATGATTGAACACAAATTTATGTTTAGGACCTGAGAGCTTTTTGGTTTTGGGGAGCACTTTTTAGACTTTATAAAACTAATTTACACGGATACCAACAGCTCAGTTCTATTACCACATGGTACCTCCCCTAGATTTTCAATAGGCAAAGGAATAAAACAAGGCTGCCCGATTTCGCCTCTGTTGTTCATTGCAGCAGCTGAAATGCTCTCAATTTTTATAAAAAACTCTGACTTTGATAAATTAACAGTATTTGGAAAACAACTAACAATCAGCCAACTGGCTGACGACACAGCCATATTCATGCACAACTCTGATCAAGTCCCTAAAATTCTTAATTATATAGATGTTTTCTCTAAAGCCTCTGGGCTTAAACTGAATCTAGGTAAATGTGAATTATTACCTATTCATGATTGCAGTCTATCAGCCATTCATACCATTCCCGTCAAACAAACAGTGAAATATTTGGGCATGCATATCACTAAAGATGTTGATCAATTAGTCAAGCTCAATATATGGAATTGCTTGGAGAAATCAAAAACTTATCTCAACTCCTGGTCTCAAAGAGATATTTCCATCATAGGAAGAACATTTCTGACAAAAATGGAATGCATCTCCCGATTTATTTATCCAGCCCATTCATTACCAATGCCCAAAGATGCCGTTAAAGCCATCAACCAAACCATTTTCAATTATATCTGGAAAGGGAAAACACATTATATTAAAAAAGGTACCATGATTCAAGAATATGAGGAAGGTGGTGTTAAAGCTATAGACTTTGAATGCATTAATGGCACCATCAAAATTAACTGGCTGAGACAATTTATTAAACAACCCAAACATTTCTGGTTTCATATTCCCAATGAAATTTTTGCTAAATTTGGGGGCATTGAATTCCTGCTCAGATGTGACTATGACCTAAAAAAGCTCCCCTATAAACTCTCCTCATTTCATCAACAGGTCTTACTATATTGGAGATTGATTTATAAACATAATTTTAGCCCTCATATGACCCCTCTGTGGAATTGTAGATATGTACTATATAAACACAAATCAATATTCCTACAAAACTGGCAAAATAAGGGCATTTGGTCTGTACTACACTTATTAGACGGCACAGGGAATATTTTAACTTTTGAGAATTTCTGTGCTAAATATAACATAAATGATAAACGAGAATATAACCAAGTAATGGAGGCAATACCTCAGACAGTTATACTAATGGCCTCAACTTTAAATAGATTTGGCTCTTGCCCAAACCTCCCTTTGCTTTTGGTAAATGGTTTCCACCTAGGTGACTCAAAATTAAACAATTTAACGATTAGGAAAATATTTAATAAAGAAATCTTCCCAGCAACAGTTTCTAGAGCTGCTATTCTTAATTTTTTCTCCAAAAAAGAAGCTCAAATTCTAAGATCTAAATTCTTTAAATTTCCTATTTCACCAAAAGCAAAAGAGATCCACTATAAAGTTTTAAATGGAATTTATCCTTCTGCTGAGTTTCTAAGTAAACGTTTTGGCTTTGAGAACAATAACTGTTCCTTTTGTAATGAACATATAGAAAGTACAGATCACATTTTCTTTGACTGTATGTACACCATTGCGTTTTGGGATGATTTTCATCACTGGTTATCTAAACATGTACCAACCCCTGTTTTTAACTGTCAGAATATTTTGTATGGCTTTATTATTAAGAACTCATTGCATGATATGTCTATTAACACCCTCGTAATCTTGGGAAAATTTTATGTACACAAAAATAGATTTTTAAAATGCAAGCCAAATTTTAATGTATTTCATAAAGAACTCTGCCTTTTTTTCTCATCACTGAAACACATGAAGAAGCGGAATGCTGGGAAACTCCACTGTTTGGTCGATGATCGGAAACTCATGGAAAACCCCTAGAACTCTGGACACTCTGGACTGAAAAGAACCCCCCGTTTCTCTTTTTGTCTACTTTTATTATGCTTTTAGTTACTTTATCTTATTATTATTTACTATTCTTACTACTTTATCTTATCCTTCTTACCTCTTGTAAGACTGTTGACTGAACTACACAATTTAGATAAAAAATTGTTAATTGCCATGTTTATCACATCTACGTCAAAACTTTGTACTTTCACCTTGTTCTTAATAAAGTTTTGGAAAAAAAAAAAAAACGTTAGTGAAGCTGCGCCCTTTCAGGCAGGACCGGAAGTGGCGTATGGTCAGGTGGCGAGCCATTAACAGAGGGCTACTCGGGGGATTAAACGGTAATAAAAGTTAACCATCCCCTTTTATGATTCCAAACAGTTTGAAATTGACAGTGCACAGTGGACATTGACTCATAACTTTTGAATATTTCTAAGACTTGGCTACATCAGTGATTGTGCAAAATGAACTGCTCAAGACTCAATGGAGATTGAAACTGGTGATCTGAAATGAATGCTGAAATTATAAAAAGTAATGGTATGTTGGAATTTTATTTCTATTATGGAACAGATAAAATTAACTGATTTTGATTTGATCAAGTGTTAAAGCATGTGATGGATAATGCTTGTTGGAATATTTTAGGAATGCTATCTTCTTGGAACATAAGTCAATATTATACAGTAATAAGTGGCATTCAGCTGTTTGTTTTATGTCATTTAAGCACAGTTCTGGTACTTAAAAATCATAAAAACCCAGGAGCTTCGGGGGGCTTTGCCCCCCTTGCCCCCACCCCGCCCCACTGGGGCTCTGCCCCGGACCCCCCTGCTGAATTTTCAGATAATTTCCCCAACCCCAAATCACATCCCTGGTTCGTGTTGGAATTCTGAGCTTTTGGTATTGTTTTCAGCGGAATTATGAGATTTTTATCGAAGGATCAGGAGTCATCAGTGCTAGAAATAGCACTCTCCTTTCAACCCAATGTCAACCTTCAACCCAATGTCTTTTTTTTTTTTCGGAGTTCAAAATGTTTTTGTTGCATGCAGAAATGTAATTTTGTTTTCTCTGCAGGAGTTCCCTGATTTCATAAATGCAACACATTATGGTTTGTTTATACATAGCATAAAGGGAAAAAAAAGTTATATGCAGTGTTATTTCATTTTAAGTGTCAAAAGGGTTTTTGTGGCTCCCAGTGTTTTCTTTTCTGTGGGAAACGGGTCCAAATGGCTCTTTGAGTGGTAAAGGTTGCTGACCCCTGGTCTATGGGATTCTCCTGGTCTTTTAACCACTGATCCAGACTCAGTCAGTGTTTGACCATCAGTGCCTACAAAAAAATGGTCTGCTGTGAAACACTGAGAGTCATTTATTTGTCAAAATGTCTACAACAGAATCTGTACAGTCCTTACCAGCCCAGCAAAATAACAGAACCATAAAAACAAACTTGTTCTGGTTCATTTTTAAAGCCATCAGTCCCTGACCATGCAGTCCAGAGTGACAATCACTGATTCAGTCTCTGTCTTAAATGCTACAGCCTATAAGTGAAGCTGGAACGTGTCAGTCTGCATAAGCTCCTCCTCTTCAAAGTCATTCACTGTATATCATGCAAATTTGTGCCTATTTACGTATAAGTGAGATACTGTAGTATCTATTTGTCTGTTTCTAGTTTTTGTTCATTTGATATTTTACAACAGTTGTGTTTATGACGTTTTAGGACTGCTCCTCATGCTGCCAACAATTGTCACTATGGTGTAACTAAAGTTATTTGAAGTGAAATCGTTGATCCCATTTGCACACATTGAAAATTTTAGTAAAAATGTCATGTTTGTGCAGTCAACATTTTGTTTATTTTAAGAAAGAGTAAATGAATATTCAAAGCAATGTAAAGAATTGAAACAAAAACCCACAGAGCCATATTTTACTCAGCCGCAGCGGGAAACAAAACCAGTGTACTCCTCGTGCTGGCCCAAAGCCCAGGTAAAATGGAGAGGGTTGCATCAGGATGGGCATCCTGCATAAAAATTCATGCCAAATTCAAATATGCAAACCCATGATCTTCTGTGGTGACCCCAAATAGGGAGCAGCTGAAAGGTGTGTGTGAGGGCTGTAATATGACGATCTAGTCAGGAGTGCACTGTCTAAGGTGTAAAGCTCACTTATGGGCAGGTCCACATCCATTTTGAGATGAAATCAGATAAACTTCATTGTCCCCAATGGGAAATTTCTTTTAAAAAAATACCAGGTAATATACTGTAAGTTACAAAATTCTAAGGCTATGTTCACAGTAACATGTCAGCTGGGAATATTGTTCATCTTGTTTAATAGTGTAGATAGAGTGATGTATGGTGAAAACCTTTAGGCCTTACACGAGCCCATGTGGGAATGAAGGCCTTACAGGGACCCCAGTCACGTTTGCATCAATCTTCTGTTCTCACAGCAGAAAGAGTTTCATGTGTGCAAATCTCCTGAGCAAACTCTGTAAAAACTGGTGTGTTACTGATCAGCGTGTTACTGGTCAAGAAAAGTTTCACCTCCCCTTTCCCTGTAACCATGGAGTTATAGCTCCCTCTATGCTGTAACAGTGTTACTGTTGAAATTAAAAACAACAACAAAAAAAAAAAACAGGAATTCCGTAGAATTTACCCATCCATCCATCCATCCTTTTTCAACCGCGTTTCTGGAGGTTCAGGTCGTGGAATCAGCAGCTCAAGCAGAGAAGCTCAGACTTCCCTCTCCCCGGCCACCTGCTCCATCTCTTCAGAGAGGATACCAAGACCTTTCCAGGCCAGCTGGGCAACGTAGTCTCTCCAGCTTGTCCTGGGGCTACCCCAGGATCTCCTCCCAGTTGGACGGGCCCAGATGCTCAAACCACCTCAGCTGGCTCCTTTTGATATGGAGGAGCAGCAGTTCTACTCTGAGCCTCTCCCGGATGACTGGGCTCCTCACCCTATTTCTAAGGGGGAGTCCAGCAATCCTGTGGAGAAAGCTTATTTCAGACACTTGTATCCGTGATCTCATTCTTTCGATCATCACCCAAAGCTCATGTCCTCAGGTGAGGGTAGGAACGTAGATTGACCGGTAAATTGACAGCTTTGTCTTAAAGCTCAGCTCCCTTTTCACCACGACAGACGAGTACAACGTCCGCATCACTGCAAATGCTGCTCTGATTCATCTGTTAATCTCCTGCTCCATTCTCCCCTCACTCGTGAATAAGACCCTGAGATATGTAAACTCCTCCACTTGGAGCAGGAGCTTGTCCCCAACCTGGAGTGGACAATCCACCTTTTTCCGGCTGAGGACCATGGACTCAGACTTGGAGGTGCTGATTCTCATCCCAGTCGCTTCACACTCAGTAGCAAACCATCCTAGCAGGACGTGCAGGTCATTGCTTGATGAAGCCAACATAACAACATCATCGGCATACAGCAGAGATGAGATCCCTGTGGTCAGCGAACATGACACCCTCCATTCCTTGGCTGCACCAAGATATCCTGTCAATAAAAATTATGAACAAGATTGGTGACAAAGGGCAGCCATAATGGAGTCCAACTCTCACTGGAAACAAGTTTGACTGGGTGTTTGCAACAGGAACCAAACTCTTGCAATGGTCGAATTGGGACCGGCTAGCTTGTAGCAACAAGCCTGATACCCCATACTCCCGCAGCACCCCCCACAAGAGACCACGAGTAACACAGTCAAATTACTAACTAACTAACTAACCTGCACTTATATAGTGCTTTTCTAGTCACAAAGACCACTCAAAGCGCTTTCACTAATACTAACCCTCTATTCTAAAGGCCTATAGGAGACAGATATCTAGGGACAATTTAGAAAAGCCAATTAACCTAACATGCATGTCTTTGGATTGTGGGAGGAAACCGGAGCCCGCGGAGTAAACCCACGCAGCACAGGGAGAAAATGCAAACTCCACACAGAAAGGTTCAATGCTTTCTGTCAGTCCAAAAAAACACATGTAGACTGGTTGGACAAACTCCCACGAACCCTCGACGATTCTCAAAAGGGTAAAGAGCTGGTCCGTTGTGCAACAACCTTGACAAAAATGACATTGCTCCTCCTGAGTCTGAGGTTTATTTATTTAAGGTTTGTGGGCCTGTGTGGGCTTCAGGTTATTTCACACCTTAGACAGAGACATTGAATACGCATGGGAGAACAGTGGGAGTGGGGGTTGAATGAAGTGTGGGGTAGGTGTCCTGCTGTTATGAGGAAGTGCCTTGAATCTTGTAGTGTAACTTGATGTAGAGAGAAGGATGTTTAATGTGTTCAGTCAGTCTGTTCTGTGCTTTTGATGTGACGAGTCATTCTGTTCTGTGCTCGTGAGATGTGAGTTTGCAATAAATCATTTGGAATGTATCTGCTTCTGATTTCACACACTCCACACTGGTGACCCAAGACGTATTATGGAACACGAGGCAAGATCCCCGGAGCCGGCCCGGTCAGGAAGCTACAGCGAGGCGGCAGCCATCCCACAGACAGCCCGGACTGGAACCTCCAGCCATGCGTGTGCGGTTGCAGTCAAGCTACCGGATTTCTGGCAGCACAACCCGCGCTCTTGGTTCCACCTCACCGAGGCCCAATTCGCCCTCCGGGGAGTAACGGCAGATGACACCAGATTCTACCATGTGGTCGCAGTGCTCGACGCCCTCACAGCTCAACAGGTAGCGAGCCTGCTCGATCGGCCACCAGCCAGCAACAGATACGAGACGCTCAAGGCTGCGGTCATCCAGTGCTACACGCTCTCGGACTGTGAGAGAGCGGAGAGGCTCCTGACGTGGACCGAGCTAGGAGATGGTTCGGCCGTAGACCTGATGGAGAAGATGCTGGCGTTAATGGGCACGGATGACGAGCACTTTCTGTTTGCCCACCTCTTCCTCCGGAACCTTCCAACAGAGGCGAGAGCGTTTCTGGCCAATTCGCCGTGGCTGGCCGCCCGAGACTACCGTGCGCTAGCCCAGGAGGTAGACCGGATCATCATCATCACCAGGGCGATCACAGTCAACGCGGCAGTGACGGAGCCCAGCGAGACGACCAGAGGAGGCGAGGAGCCACAGACGGTAGCAGCAGTGGGGGCCAAGGAGCGCCAGAGAGACATGCTCTGTTCCTACCACTGCCGCTTCGGAGAGAACGCACGCAGATGTGCGCTACCGTGCCAATTCCAGCGCTCGGGAAAATGCCAAGGCCGGGGGTCGGTAGAAGCAGCGACCCTCGGTGAAGAGAACAAGCTGCTCTACCTAACGGACGCACGCTCGGGGAGGCGTTTCCTCGTGGACACCGGAGCCCAGAAGATCTTCATCCGGCCAACCTACGCTGACTGGCTGGCAGGATCTAGCGGCCCCGGGATGTTGGCAGCAAATGGCTCGGATATTAAGACCTTTGGTGAGAGGACTCTGCTCTTATCTCTACACGGCCGTACATATGAGTGGACTTTTGTCATAGCAGCACTGAATTACCATATACTGGGGGCTGATTTTCTGTGTGCACATGGTTTACTGGTTGATGTTGCTAACAGGCGCCTGGTTAATGCACTGTCCTTTGACTCTCTCCCCTGTATAGCTCGAGTGACCCAGCCAACAGCACAAGCCAACGTCACAGCTACAGGCAGTAAGTTCCACACACTGCTCACTCAGTTCCCAGCACTCATGGTCCCGACATTTTCCGCGGCCATCGCTAAACACGGGGTGGAGCACTTTATCACCACCACCGGGCCGCCCGTTTTTGCAAGACCTCGGTGTTTGGACGCAGCTAAACTGGCCATAGTGAGGAGTTCGCCAACCTGGAAAGGTTGGGCATCGTCAGGCGCTCAAACAGCCCATGGGCATCCCCGCTACACATGGTCCCTA
Source organism: Pholidichthys leucotaenia (assembly GCA_020510985.1). Classification (NCBI taxonomy): domain Eukaryota; kingdom Metazoa; phylum Chordata; class Actinopteri; order Cichliformes; family Pholidichthyidae; genus Pholidichthys; species Pholidichthys leucotaenia. Next base: position 366,428,706 of record CM035838.1, read on the forward strand.
AGGCTGAGGGATTATGGCGACCATGCGGTGATTTCTGCAGGTTGAACAACGACACGGCGCACGACCGCTACCCGATTCCCCACATACAGGATTTTTCCGTTCACCTCGCCGGGGCACGCATTTTTTCCAAAATAGACGTGGTCCGCGGTTACCACCAAGTCCCAGTGCGCACTGAGGACATACCCAAAACAGCGGTAATAACTCCGTTCGGTCTAGTCGAGTTCCTGCGCATGCAATTCGGGTTAAAAGGAGCGGCACAGATGTTCCAGCGCATGATGGATGCAGTGCTGCGCGATCTCCCGTTCGTGTTCGTCTACCTGGATGATATCCTGGTAGCCAGCGCGTCCGAAGACGAACACGAAACTCACCTCACGACGGTTTTCCGGAGGTTGGAGGAGCACGGGTTAATAATCAACCCGGCGAAGTGCCAGTTCGGCGTGACGGAGATTGATTTTTTGGGGCACCGCGTCTCTCCAGAAGGAGCGATCCCGCTGCCCGACAAAGTGTGCGGCGTGGCGGATTTTCCCCGGCCTCAGACGGTCAGGGCACTGCAGGAATTTTTGTGAATGGTGAACTTTTATAACCGTTTCCTTCCCCACGCGGCGCAGCTCATGCAACCATTGTACGCCGCGCTCAAGAAACAGAAACCCGCGGACAGGGTCGAATGGACCCCGGAGCGAGAGCGGGCGTTCTCGGAAGTTAAAGCAGTCCTGGCAAACGCCGCACTGCTGGCACATCCAGACCCGACGGCCCGCATAGCGCTCACCACCGATGCTTCAGACGTGGCCATAGGGGCTGTCGTGGAGCAGCGTGTCGCTGGGGCTTGGCAGCCGCTCGCCTTTTTCAGCAGAACTTTGCGCGACAGCGAACGTAAATACAGCGCGTTTGACAGAGAGCTGCTGGCTCTCCACCTGGCCATTCGCCACTTCCAGTTCTGGCTGGAAGGGCGCAGCTTCACCATGTTCGTGGACCACAAGCCGCTAACATTCGCGATGGCCAAGGTTTCAGAACCGTGGTCTGGCCAGCAGCAGAGACAGCTGGCTGCGATCTCAGAGTTTACTACCGATATTTAGCATGTGTCGGGTAAACTGAAACTGCCTCTCGTGCGCCGTGGTGGCCCCAGTCTGCGTGGGGACAGATTACACAGCCATGGCCACGGAGCAGATTAGCGATGCAGACGTGCGCACGCTCCAGTCTGGACCAACAGGGTTAAGGCTGGAGAGCAGGGTGCTGCAAGACGGCATGCCCCCCCCAGTCTGTGATGTCTCCACGGGTCACCAGCGTCCCGTGGTCCCGGCCGCGTGGCGCCGCCGTGTGTTTGAGTCGTTCACACTCTGGCACACCCAGGAGTGCGTGCGTCAGTCAAAATGGTAGGAGAGAAGTTTGTGTGGCCGAGCCTACGCAAACAAGTGAAAGAGTGGGCTGCAGCCTGCGTGGCGTGCCAATGAGCCAAGGTACACAGACACACGAAGGCTCCCTTGGAGCCGTTTCGTATTCCGGCTAAGAGGTTCGACCATGTTCACGTGGACCTCGTGGGCCCCCTCCCGCCATCACAGGGGTGCATGCACCTCCTGACAATGGTGGACCGCACCACGCGCTGGCCAGAAGCGGTTCCGCTGGGGGCAACCACGTCCGCAGACATGGCGCGCGCTTTTTTAACAGCATTGGTGGCACGTTTTGGAGCCCCGTCGGACATTACGTCCGACAGGGGCCCTCAATTTGCTTCCGAACTCTGGTCCGCGATGGCCCGCAGCCTGGGTGTTACAATTCACCGCACAACTGCATACAACCCACAGGCCAATGGGTTATGCGAGCGTTTTCATAGATCACTGAAAGCAGCGCTCAGGGCTTCATTGACGGATGCAAATTGGGTAGACAAGTTACCGTGGGTTTTATTGGGGTAGCGCTCTGCGCCGAAAGAGGATCTGGAAGCTTCCCCGGCAGAGCTCGTTTTTGCGCAGCCACTACGGCTGCCCGGGGAATTTCTGCCAGATAATCCCGCGCCCGGCAGCTCCCCTTCTCAGCTTTTGCAGCGTAGCGCAAACACAGGCACGCTGCCGGGACCTGCCCACCACAGTTTTCCGCGTGTTTTTGTGCCTAAAACTTTGAAGAACGCAGAGTTCGTGTTTGTCAGACACGACGCCTACTGCCCCCCATTGCGCCCACCCTATGATGGACCGTTAAGAGTGCTGGAAACAGGGGATAAGCATTTTTTGCTAGACTTGGGGGGTAGGAGGGAAAAAATTGGCATAGACAGACTCAAACCCGCTTTCGTTGTGGCGGACGAGCGAGTGCTGTTGGCTAGGGCCTCTCTGCGTGGAAGACCCCCACGGAGAGCTCCCCAGGGAAACGATTCATCAGAGCAGCCACACGGGCAGAGTGAGCCCCCCCCCCCTCCCAGCAGCCTCCCACCGGCACAACAGCGCCACGGAGGTGGTAAAACCCAGTTGCAGCAGATATGGGAGGAGGCTGAAGCCGAAACAGCATGTGGACTGATGTTATATTGTTCTATCTAAGTTGCTGGGGGGAACAGTGTGGGCCTGTGTGGGCCTCAGGTTATTTCACACCCTAGACAGAGACAGTGAATACGCATGGGAGAACAGTGGGAGTGGGGGTTGAATGAAATGTGGGGTAGGTGTCCTGCTGTTATGAGGAAGTGCCTTGAATCTTGTGAAGTGTAACTTGATGTAGAGAGAAGGATGTTTAATGTGTTCAGTCAGTCTGTTCTGTGCTCTTGATGTGACGAGTCATTCTGTTCTGTTCTCGTGAGAAGTGAGTTTGCAATAAATCATTTGGAATGTATCTGCTTCTGATTTCACACACTCCACAGGTTAACAATTTGAAAATCTTTTTCATACTGAAAATATAGTACACAGGTGGACTTTTTAAAATGTTGTTTTAAGATAGTAATCTTTTTTTTAATGCAGTGCAATTTAGTTTGTGTTCTCCTGCAAAACTTTACAATTTTAGGATTTTAGTCATCGATTTTAGAATTTTATAGCTATTTGGAGTCAACAAATGACTGTTTAACTGTTCTCTGTTATAACATTTTATGTTTCATATTTTGTTTGAAATTGAGCAAAGAATTCATTTGAGTTTTATTTTAAATTAATACAGAACTAAAAGCAGCTAAAACATGAGCTTAATATGCAAAAGCAAGTTAATTGATATTGGCCTGCCTGGAGACAGCTGTGGTCTACTGAAAAAAATATCCATGAAAGGATGGCAGCTTTTAAAAGCTCAATTTGAGATAAATTTGTCCATGTGCCACATTTCTCTTCTATTTGTTTTATGAAAAGACGATGGAAGTAAATTCAGGGGTCATTCCAAATACTTTGCTTTCAAGCTACCAAGTTGTCACACAGTGGGAGGGAAAATCCTGAATTTAAAAAATGCTTCAAGACGCATAGAGAATTGTTTGAGAATCAAACTGGAGCTGTCAATCATAATCAAATCATGTAGTGCCTAAGGATTCCCAACCCTATAGTTTGGACCTCAGCTGAGGAAGAGGACCAACTTATCGAATCTCTTGCAGTTTTAGCTGCTGACCCCTGGTAGCTCCGTGGGGCAGTGGTTAGCACTGTGTCAACACAGTAAGAAGGTCATGGGTTTGATCCCACCCCCTGACTATCAGTGACCCTTCTTCATGGATTCTGCATGTTCTCCCCATGTCTGCGTGGGTTTACCCTGGGTACTTCGATTTCCTCCTACAGGCCAAAAACATGCAAGTTAGGTTCATTGGAAACTCTAAAGTGGCCCTAGGTGTGAATGTGTGTGAATGATGAAGGGATTGGTGCCACACCGTGGCTGCCTCATCCATCCAGGTGGATGCCCTGAATTTCCCTCTGGGATTAATAAAGTATAGAAAATAATAAAAAAAAATAATAAAATGGACTAGAGAGTAGGGAAAAAGGTGGCAGTGCACAGGAAATAGGGTGACGCGCTGGACTGTTATAGCCGGAAGACCCAACCTACCTGGAAGAGCCGTACTCTGCAAGTTCTGATTTTGGTTTTGGATTAGATTGGGCAGTCTTAAGTTGGGCAGAGCAGGCACAGGCACCAGGAGCAAAGAGCTGGCCTCTCTACAAATAATATAGCTGAATATGTGACAAAAGAGAACTTAAAATGATTGCTTTTGTATTACAGAGACTAAACCGTCTGCCGGGAGGCAACAGGTAATATTCAGGAAAAAGAATGTGAGAGGAGTCTGTGGTAATTTTCTTCAGTAGTCCTGAAGTGATGGAGATTCTTTAATTGTCATCACTTTTATAATGGTCCTTATTTGTTTGTTTGTCCTTGTTTCTGACTTAACAGATAGGTTGTCGTACCTTCTGTAACTCCCCAGTACAGCTAAGGGTGGATTCACAATACAACGTTTGGACCGACTTTTACTGATGTTTTGGCAAACGTCTGGCTCTGCTGGTAAAAGTTAATGATTGCTGGTGTTTGTTGGCAAAAGCTGGTGAACGTTGTGTTCTTTGAGACAGATGTTTGGAAATACACGGTGAAAGTCGTGCTCAGTTTGTAAAAATACTTTTGAGTGCTGGGGAAATTGTGCAGAGTTTAGCTAAGTCAGCCTAAGTTAAAGCTGGGTTCACACTATAGCATTTGGACCGACTTTTACAGACGTTTTGAAAAATCTGGCATGCTTCACGCTAAGACAAGACCCAAGGAGCAGAGATCAGAACAGATTGACAGGTAAGGTGCAAGGTAGTGATTTATTTACAATATTTGTGGTTGTAGTGCCTGGACAGGTGCTGTGTAGAGGGGAGAGGAGAAATAGAATGTTAATGTCAAATCAGTCACTGACACGTAATTCTATATTGAGAGGGTTGAATCAGAATCAGAATCAGAATCAGAATCAGGTTTATTGCCATTGTTCATGTAGTACACAAACTAGGAATTTGTCTCGGTACAATGCTGCAACATTAAACATGATAAGATAAGAGAAATAAACTATACATGTAATAAAGTGTAGGATAAGATTAAATGATACTGGTCAACAGTTAAAATATATATTAGCCAGCAGCAGATACTGTGGAGAACTATATAGTGCAGTCGGTAATGCAGGAAGAAAACAGTGATGATTGACATGAGTCTGGTTGAGCTGCTGTACATGGTGCACGAGAGTCACTTAGTGTTCAGCAGTCTAATGGCAGAGGGGAAGAAGCTGTTCATGTGACGGGAGGTTTTAGTCTGGATGGACCGAAGTCTTCTACCAGAGGGGAGGGGGGCAAACAGTACATGACCAGGGTGTGAGGGATCGGCTATGATCCGGCCAGCACGCCTCCGGGTCCTGGAGATGTACAGATCCTGGAGAGATGGGAGCTTGCAGCCGATCACCTTCTCAGCAGTGCGCACGACGCGCTGCAGCCTTAGTCTGTCCCTGGCAGTGGCTCCTGCGTACCACACGGTTATGGAGGTGGTGAGGATGGACTCGATGATGGCTGTGTAGAACTGCACTAACATCTTGGTGGGTAGCTTGAGCTTCCTCAGCTGCCGCAGGAAGAACATCCTCTGCTGGGCTTTTTTGATGAGTGAGCTGATGGTCAGCTCCCATTTGAGGTCCCTGGTGATGGTAGTGCCTAGGAAGCGGAAGGAATCAGCAGTGGTGATGGGAGAGCCTGAGAGGGTGAGGGGGGGCAGAGGAGTAGTGACTTTCCTGAAGTCTACAATCATCTCCACTGTCTTCAGAGCGTTCAGCTGCAGGTTGTTATTGCTGCACCAGGACGCCAGCTGGGCCACCTCTCTCCTGTAGGCGGACTCGTCGCCGTTGGAGATGAGCCCGATGAGGGTGGTGTCGTCCGCAAACTTGATCAACTTGACAGACTGGTGGCTGGAGGTGCAGGAGTTGGTGTAAAGGGAGAAGAGTAGGGGGGAAAGTACACAGCCCTGGGGTGATCCGGTGCTGATGCTAGTATAGTCTGAGACAGTCTTTCCCAGCCGCACATGCTGCCTCCGGTCCGTCAGGAAGTCGATGATCCACCTGCAGAGGGAGTCAGGCACGTTGAGCAGGGACAGCTTGTCCCGGAGCAGAGCGGGGCGGATGGTGTTGAATGCGGAGCTGAAGTCCACAAACAGGATCCTGGCGTAGGTTCCCGGGGAGTCCAGGTGCTGCAGGATGGAGTGGAGGGCCAGGTTGACTGCATCGTCTACAGACCTGTTGGCTCGGTAGGCAAACTGCAGCGGGTCCAGGAGAGGGGTGGTGATGGACTTGAGGTGGGACAGGACCAGGCGCTCAAAGGACTTCATGACTACAGAGGTGAGCGCTACAGGTCTGTAGTCATTAAGTCCAGTGATCCGTGGCTTCTTGGGGACAGGGATGATGGTGGAGGATTTGAGGCAGGACGGCACGTGGCATAACTTAAGGGAGGTGTTAAAAATGTCTGTGAATACAGGAGCCAGCTGTTTCGCACAGAGTCTCAGGGTGGAGGGAGACACGCCGTCTGGGCCGGGGGCCTTGCGCGGGTTCAGTCTGGAGAACTGTTTGAGCACATCCTGCTCACTGATGATAAGGGGAGGGGGGGAGGTGGGGGGGGGGGTGCCTTAAATGAAGTAGGGAATGTGGAGGCTGTGGAGCTGGAGGGAGGGGGGGAGTTGGACACAGATGACGAGGTGTCAAAACGGGCATAGTGTTGGGACAGTCTCTGACAAAGGGCTTTGTCATCCTGACCTTTAGGAGCCTGAGGCCGATAGTTGGTGATCTGCCTCAGTCCTCTCCACACGGAAGCCGAATCATTAGCAGTGAACTGCTGCTGGAGTCTCTCTGAGTACACAGATTTAGCTCTCTTCAGCTCTCTGTTAAACCGGTATTTAACCTCCCTGTAGCAGTCCCTGTCTCCACTTTTCAGCGCTGCTTCCTTCTCCTTCCTGATCTGTCTGAGCTTAGCTGTGAACCAGGGTTTGTCATTAGAGTAACTCACCCTGGTGCGTGATGGAAGAATGTTCTCTTCACAAAAGTGGATATATGAGTTCACAGTGTCCGTGTACTCATCCAGATCATGCGTGGCTCCTTTAAGCATGCCCCAGTCAGATATTTCCATGCACGTTTCCAGCTTCTCCTCAGCATCACTGGTCCGTATCTTCGTAGTGCTCACAACAGGTTTAGTGAGCTTCAATCTCTGTCTGTATGTGGGAATGAGGTGAACCATCACGTGATCAGATAATCCCAGCGCAGCTCGAGGGACAGCGCGATATGCGTCTTTCACTGTGGTGTAACAGTGATCCAGTGTGTTTAATCCTCTGGTGGGGCATTTAATAAACTGTTTGTAGCGGGGGAGATCGTGGCTCAGATTGCACTGATTAAAGTCGCCAGCCACAATAATCAGCGAGTCTGGAAAACTCCGCTCTGTGTGTTGAATGTGATCCGCGAGCACGCGCTGAGCTTCGCGCGTGTCCGCATCGGGAGGGGCGTACACAGCGATCAGTATAAAAGAAGCAAACTCCCGTGGGGAATAAAAAGGCTTGCAGTTGATAACAAGAAATTCCAAGGCAGGAGAACAGTGTTTGGAAATTTCCGTTACATCAGAGCACCAGCTACAGTTGATGTAGAAGCAGACACCGCCTCCTGTGGTCTTGCCGGAAAGCTCTGTGTCACGATCAGCACGGAAGAGCTGGAAGCCGTCGAGGCGCAGCGCGCTGTCCGGTATATTTTCCTGGAGCCAGGTCTCAGTAAAGCAGAGGACAGCTGAGGAGGCGAGGTCCTTAAAACGCATCAGCAGTCTCAGTTCATCCACCTTGTTAGAGAGAGAGTTGGTATTGGACAGAAATATGCCAGGCAGCGCCGTTCGCGAGCCTCTCCTGCGAAGTCGTACGAGAGCGCCCGCTCGTCTTCCTCTCTTCCGCCGTCTCACTTTCCGAGCCAAACAATAAACCAGATCGGCGGCAGGGGCTAGAAAAACTGGGAGGAGGTCCGTGGGGGTCAAAGTCCTGATATTTAAAAGTTCTTCACGGGTATAAGTGCAAGCAGACACACAATTGACAAACAAAAACAAACAAAGAGCGCAGCGAAGCACCATGTCGACCGCTGTGGGCGCCATCTTGGATGAGGTATCTTGGATGAAGTGTGGGACAATAATTTCATGTTCTGCTTGCAAGTGGAGGCTCTGAGGGAATTAGGTTGCGACTGCAAGCAGGTGGTGAAGGCTCCAAGGTGAGGGTGAGCAGGGACCTCAGGGCGGGGAAGGGGGGGAGTCAGCGTCCAGTGCTCCTAAGACGCTGATCTTCCAGAGGCAAACAGGCAGAGGCACAACAGTGGTGGGAGAAACGTGGCAGTGGAAGATTGATTGATCTCACAATGAACAGGTTGTGGAGGATGGAATCAGACGAGACAATGAGCTGATGACACAGAACTTTATTCTCCTCCAACAAACAGAACAGAATGCCTTGGGTACCAAAGCGACCTCCTTTATCCACTTTATTCCCGCCTTTGGCACCCAGGGTGAGAAACATTAACATATGAGTCACAAAGGATGTACACACATCAACATACACGTCACAGAGCATGTCTTAATGCAATACTTTTGCGCCCCAGCGTCCTCAGGTGTGAAAAGCATCTTACCCTTCGCACAGTACATCAACACCTGGCACAGCGGGGACGAAGGCACAACTTTGTGTAGTTTCATACCCCCTAGTGCTCTGGCACCCTTCACTGGCTCTTTTCACTTCTTTTCCCATTACCATCTCTGACCTCCTTCTCCCCCCAGTCCTGGGTGGCATGCCATCTCCTATTGTGTCACCACCCCCCTCTCCCCAAACACCCAGAAGGGCTCCTAACCCTCTGGCCCTATGGGCTTGAGCAAGCGCCCGTAGTGGCTGTAGCGTGGAGCCACTGGGCCAGTCGAAGCGCCTTCCTGTTGGGATGGTGTCAGGAATCTCTGAAAACACTTAGAATATGATCGTATATTAGTTCATTACCTCAATAAAGATTCGAGACACAAGAATATTCTTTCTAAAAGCTTTACTTGTACAAGGAGCACGAACCTGAGTACAGAAAGTCAATGCTGAAGACTGGCTTCAGTGATCAGGCTTATATATGAGAGACAGTTGCAATACACAAACGGTTTCAGCTGAATACATCACAGACAGAAAGGGGTGAAACAGGTCTGGCACATTATTAGCACAGTTGACAGAGTTCGTTAATCCGGTCTTAAAAGAACAAAGGGGGCCCTGCTCCCTTTCTTGCTCCGCAGGGGGCTCTTTGTGTCCTCTTGCCCTACAGGGGGCTTCCTGTACCTTTCCGGCAGAACTGGCTTCCTGCATTCAGTCTTAGTGTTAATTCAGAGGAACATGCTTCTGCATTCAGTCTCGTTACTTTTCCACACTTCTACAATTGTATAAGGCTTAGACATGAAAAATGATAACGTGTGTGTTTTTTTTCTGACAATTCCCTCCTGTTTATCATTTTATCACTGTTGTATTCACATGCAAACATCAGTACAATGTATCTACTCATGATTTTCTTCATTGTCATCATTGAGCATCACTTCCAAATCTAAACAGTGGTTCTGTCATCACAATCACCATCACTTCGTTGTCTCAAGGCAGTATATTGTACAGGAACTTCCCTTTGGAGCATAACAGATTGTAACATGAAAGTGAGTTGAGCAAGAGCTCTACTTATGGACCTAATGCAGGGAATGACGCACATGAATAGTACACAAGATAGAATCAATGCAACTGTTACTGGAGTTAACCACTTCAACAGAGCTTGCCACCATTGACCAGAAAGGAACCAAGAGGACAGGTCCCAATTTTGTGGCACATCAAGTGTTGTTGCAGTCCTCTCAGCCAATCGATTACACCTCCTTTCTCTCAGTGAGGTCCTCCAAAGCCCAAAATACATCATTCATTCTGCAACTCAAATAGGCCACTCCAAATGAGGGGAATGCTGTCATAGGCTGTTGTCTCCCTCTTGGTTATCAAGTTGGCGTCGGGGGAAGTGATCCATATTACTCCTGCAAATACACCTGTCACACCAGCGGCAAGTAGCAGTGCCTTCATTTTTACTTCCACCTGAGAGAGTACCCCTCCGGGCCTCTGTCTTCACCAGGTTTGAGACGGCCGTGTCCTTAAAAGGACACGTCCCCCTTTGTAACTGGACTTACTCAGGGAAGCAGGTTAGTTCACTTGCAGGCACTTTTAGTCTCTTCACGTGTGAAAGGTGGATCCAGGATGGTCGTTCAGCGACCCTCACTGAGTCCCAATGCTGCCGGTGATGATTTTTCACGAAGATAAAGTCACCAGGCTGCAGTGGGTTGATCACTTCCTCCTGTGGAGTGGAGAGAGCTTCGACAGAGTCAATGTATTCCTTGGTGTTCACTAAGAGCCTTATGTTTGTGTGGTATTAGTAATGACAGACCCGTCAGTACATAAGGGCGGTGAAAAGCACCGTCCCGTTTTCTTATCTGGGATGGTATTATTAATTTCACTATCTTAAGAGCTTCAGGCCACGTAGTGGCCTTACCATGCGTGGTTTTTCCAGCATTTGTCTGATTGTCTGCATAAATGATCTCTGGTACTCCAAAAGTTGGCAATATACTATTTTGCAAAAACCTTACAGAAAAACTTTTGCATCTGCCTTAGCAGTAGGATGTATTTCTGTCCATTTTGTGAATGTGTCCGTGAGAACAAGGCAGTGTTGGAGTTGACCCACTATAAAATCCATGCACCATTGAGAAAAGGGTGCTTTTGGTAGTGGAAAACTCCTCTGTCTAGTTCTCATTGCACCTTGGGCATTATTTTGTCATTTCTTTTAGAATTCCTGGACAGAAGAAGTGTTTTTCAGCTATCTTAATCATATCCCTCCTGTTGGCACATCGTGCCATCCAGCGGTGCAGTGAGGGAGGGAGAACAATTTTGTCATTGGCAGTGCAGTAAAGTTTGTTGGCATTTAAGTATGTGTGGGGTGGCATAGTCATGTTTTTCAGCTCATACTAGCATGCAAATTTCCTTGTGGGCCCTGAAGTAGTGCGTACAGTGGAGCCTTGTGTTGTGAGAGGTTTGGCAACCACTGGCGGCAGTAGTTCAGGGTACCTAATAGTGCCCTTTTTGTTGTAAAATTGCAACTTTTTCACATGAATTTGCTACTTATTTTCATAAATCTGCAACTTTTTTTCTTCATACATTTTATTTTGTCTTGTAAACATGTAACTTTTCTCCTCATAAATTCACACATTTTTTTCATCATAAATCTACAACTTTTTTGTTGTAAATTTATGACTTTCTTTTAAATTTGCTGATTAAGTTTGCTTTTTTGTCTGTGGCAAATGTAAGTTTTGAATGGTCTTTATTCTATCTGGTTCCAATGTTTTCCCGTTGGCAATAAGCATATGGTCAGGGAATTTAAACTGCAGTTTTTTCTTGCTACATTTTAGTCCATGTTCACACAGAAAGTGCAGCAGGGCCAAAGAGTCCTGTCGACATTGTTCCTCAGTGGGGGAGGCAACCAAAATGTCATCCACATATAACATAATTTTTGAACCGGCTGGTGGGCTAAATTTGGCCATTAGAGCAGTCATTTCCTATGAGAAAATGGTCAGACTTTCACAATAACCTTGAGGTAATCTGGTGTATGCGTATCTTTTTCCCTCAGACGTAAATGCAAACTAAAACTGGCTTTCTTCATGCACAGGGATAGTAAAAAATGCATTACTCAAATCTACCACAGAGAAAATGGATGAATCGTGACCCAAAGGGTCATGACCACCTGTAAAGGCGTCATAAATAGTCCTGTGGATTGTGAGTATTGCACATTTTGCTTAGGAGTTTTCACCCAATCGGTTACATGATTTGCCTTCTCAACCATTTGTCCACAAGCAGCCCAAAAGTAATTGTCTGGTCCCCATAGGGAGTGTTAACATAATGCAAGGAGGTAACATCTTTGGGCAATTTCACCGACAGTGCAGCTGCTCCTTGCTCATTGAAAATCAAATTGTCCATCTGCACTGTGATGACATCTTTGTCATACAATTTGTCAGCCAAGGCACAATCAAAAAGTTCAAAACATCTGATATATTTCATAGTAACGTGCAGTGGCTGTGGACTTCCTAGTCCTTCAAGGATATGACCTGGCAGTACAGCAGCCATGAGGGCGGTACTTTTTGTACACGATGTCGTGACTGCTGCACTGTCTTAGCCAAACAATGTGCCTCACCCTTGATCATTGGGTCTGCCAGAAATGTCTGCTCTCTTCTTAAAATGGTATAATCATCTTTTAATTTATATAGAAAATCTTTTGGAAAGGATAAAACAAGTCATTATCAGTTGTTGATAATTTTTATGTATTATCTATTTTTCTGAGTATTGCTAATTATTTGCTAATTAATTCCCCTGATACCCCCTATTTTGATACATGAAGACACACATGCAGCAAAGTTACAGGGTATTTGCTTGATTCTTCTGCTGAAAGGAAGTGTGCTACTGTGGCGGCATGAAATAATAAGAAGCGAACTGGGTGTTTTTGAGGGATTTTATTAATCATACCGCCATCACGAGAACTCACTCCAGCGCCGTGCATGCATGCCGGAGCGAGCCCGGAGGCTCTCCTCAGCAGATACAGGCAATGCGTGTAGTCAGAAGCAGTGGTCAGAGAGAGAGTGAGTTACAGAGCAATGCAGTTTTTATACCCCACTACAGACAATGCATTCACAGCAGTAGGTATGGACATTTGCATTTGAGAGACACACATAACAATAGGAAGATTACTGGCCGGAATTTGCCTCTGCTCCGGAGCTGTAGGACAAAAGAGGTTACAAGGCACATCTACATATTGTTATCAGTCCATAGATCACACTGCTGTGTTAATTGCTCCCGCTGAGCGCTCTGCTTGTCCGTGGCTGTTGTGGGGGTTACCCATACACTCAGAGGGCTCAGCGGGTAGCTGAGGCCTCGATAGTCCGGCTTTGGTAGCGAGCTGCGGGGAAGGCTCGCTGCAGGCGGTGGTGGAGGGAGGGGGGGTGGGGGTAGCGAGTGCTGGCCCGGGACGGCGAAATTGTCTGGGCCGTGCAAAACTTGCCTGTGGATCCACGATGTTGAGGGGCTGTCCCGTTGAACGTGCGGAGGTCCACAGCAGCTGTAAGAAGAAAAATTTGTCTCTGACTCCTCTCGCGGCCATGAAGAAAAAAAGGAGCTGCAGCTGTAAGGGACTTGGCGTGTTGACTTTAGGTGCGCGCGCAGCCCTTAAGTCCTCGGGGAAAGCTGATGGCTGAATTCCCTTGTGCGCCGTGGCTGAGACCATTAGAAAATCCTGTGAGCGAGCTGCTTGTGTGCTTCAGGTGTGTGAGCAGCCCTGAAGGTTCTGTGTGCAGCGGCGAAGGACGATGGCGGTCTGTGTGGAGCCGGTATTGCCCCGTGCGTGGTGCGCTGTCCTCATAACCCCCCGGAGTGCGTGCGGGGTTCGGTGCATGGCAGGTCCGCTGTAGAGGCGAGTCAGGGTCAGGGAGCTTGCTGGAGATCAGCGTCGTTGGCGCCGATGGTCATCCCTGTAAGCTGTTGCATCGTTCGCTGTGTCGGGTCGTGGTGTGTTCCGGTCCACGCGCTGCGTTCTCCGTCGGCCCTGGAGGTCGCCGTCGTGGAGAGAGGACGAGGTGCGTGCGCTCTCGTGTGGAGGAGCTGTGAGAGCGGCCGGTCCCAGCATGGATGTGCAGATCTCAGGCGTGCAGATCTCACCATGAAGCTTTCTGCAGCTTTCCCGGTCATGGGTGATCTCCGGAGAGTTTTGCCTGGTGGTGGCTCTGCGTCGAGGTCTCCCTGTAGCAGAAGGGAGGGCAGATCATTTGCGTCAGGCTGCTGCGTTCGCTTGTCATCGGAGAGTCACCGCCGTGGCTGCGTCGTTCATCGTCAGCGTGTTCTTTCTCGGGGTCACCAATGTGGCGGCATGGAATAAGGCACGGCAAACTGAGAGTTTTTGAGGGTGTTTATTGATCATACCGCCATCATAGAACTCACTCCAGCCCTGTGCAGGCGGGCTGGAGCGGGTCCTCAGGCTCTCGTGAGGAGACACAGAATGCGTGTCGTCAGAAGCAGTGGTCAGAGAGAGAGTGAGTTACAGAGCAATGCAGTTTTTATACCCCACTACAGACAATGCATTCACAGCAGTAGGTATGGACATTTGCATTTGAGAGACACACATAACAATAGGAAGATTACTGGCCGGATTTCGCCTCTGCTCCGGAGCTGTAGGACAAAAGAGGTTACAAGGCACATCTACATATTGTTATCAGTCCATAGATCACACTGCTGTGTTAACTGCTCCCGCTGAGCGCTCTGCTTGTCCGTGGCTGTTGTGGGGGTTACCCATACTACCATTTTTAATTTTAGATAAAATTTGCGGGTAGCCCAGTTCCCTCAAAAATAAGATTTCAATAGTCACAGCTTAACTAGTTTACAAATTTCATTTAAGAAAAACAAAATAACCACCTGTGCATTTTTGATATGCTTCAGCATTGATAAATAAGATCAGTTTGTCCAGTTGAACACAGACGGGTTGAATTTGAATAAATGAATAAAATTTGCGTCACACTCTTTCAGTCAACGGAAAGGTGGACGTTTTGCCTAATTAGAATTTGATTCAAATTTTTTCCTTGAATGCCTCATTTTATATATTCCTTGGTAAATTGTGGAGTGAATGTAGTTTACCCTGACCCAGCTTGGCCACCGCCGAATCAGGAAAAAACACATTCCTCATTACTGTCATATTCCTGAAATATGACGTATCATATATCACATATATCACATATCACACCATTATGTGGTGAATAACATCAAATGCATACCCTCTGTTGGGGAGGAACATAACTGGGGTGTTAGATTGATTGTAAATAACCGAGTATATAGTAAGGCTATAATCTTCGCTGTGAGTGTTTGCTCATTACTAAATAAATGTTAATATTCACAATTAAGGAAATGCACTGAAAGAATGGACACCTAATGCCTCATTGCTGCTTTAAGTATTTGGAAACATTTAAGACGGCTGCCTGCATTTGTGCCTTCTTCCTGGCACTCTTAGCCAAAAATTTAATTTATTTATTGTTGGTTTTCTGTTTGTTTGGTTTTTAAAGCTACAGCTTCAAATCTTACGTGGATCTTTATTTTTCTTTGGTTACACATGCTCTGCTTTCATTTCTTTTTCCATTTCCATCTCAACATCAGAAATATTTTCTACACTTGCTAAACCCACCATTCTTCTTCTCTTCCCCTACGTACTTTTTCCATCAGAAACACTCACTCAATTTGTTTCCATCCACTATCCATCTGTGTACAAGGCTTCACCTTTCCCTGGACTAGCTGATGAAACATCTCACATCTATAATTTCTTTCAGTATTAAAACTTCCTTCATCCATCTGGTATCCGTTCTCTTCAGCCTTCATCAACATTCTGTTACCACCTGCTTGTCTTATTCATAATTCACTGTCCTGCCGTTCATACTACTGACTACTGTCCACAGCTAATGCTCCATGCAAGATCCTGAACATAAAAGTGATCGGTTTCATTCTGGAAAGTCAGCTTTATACCAAACCAACATGGTTCAATTCAAAATTCTGTTTTGTGACAAAACTCATCTCTTGATTTCTACCCTGGCATTGGGTGCCTTTCCTTTTGAATTTGTTTTGGAATTAAATAATGCCTCTGGGTCTGAACATCTGCCTTTCAAGGAATGTATTAAAATAAGACATCTGCTGGTTGCTCTGAAAATTAAAGTTAACAGAGTCATCTGTATCTTGGTGTGGTGGAGTCTTGTCTTTTTCTTCTGAACAGATAACTCTATATGAGCTAACATCATGCCTACAAAACTATAACCTGGTGAGAAGAGTACAGTAGCACTTTCTAGAAATTCCTTAATTTTCTCACTACCTTCAGGCTCCCCCTTAGCTGTTTGTGACAGCCCGTTTTTAATCACCATCAGGGGGGCCAGTTTTCACAAACTGCAAACATTCCTCTGTCCTGCATTTTTTTGACCCATCTGGCAAATCTCTTCCTTCCTTTCTTTTGATCTATGACTGGGACCTTTGTCTGATAATCCATAGCCTCTGGTAGATCATATGCACAGGCACATTGATTATCAATCTCTTTTGAAACTCTGTGCTCTAAATCTCACGTTGTCACACGTCAGTCCTTCCTATAAAGTGCACTGTCATGCTTCAGTCAAAGAAAAAGGTCAGTTACAACACTTCAAAACCTGCTCCTTCAGCCTCTGAGGCAAAAAGGGGACAGAGAGAGAGAGAAAAAGAGAGAGAGAGAGAGAGAGCTGCTCCTTCAGCAGCCCCTCCTTTCACATTTACTGTTCATGCTTCTATTTTTTACAGAGCAAGCCTGTCGCTCGCCTCTCTGATCATTCTGAAATCTTCTTCTACCTCTACTTGGTACCCTGCCACAGAGCAAGCCTGTCGCTCGCTTCTCTGATCATTCTGAAATCTTCTTCTACCTCTACTTGGTATCCTGCCTCCAAATCCACCTCTTTGGCCAAACCTGCAATCACGGGCCCAGTGACCAGGTTTGCCACAGTTAAAACAAACATCCCAATTTCCATCATTCACTTGCATTGACCTGCCTGTCTTGGGTCTAACCCTACAGAGTTAAATTGAAAAAACAAAAACCCCAAACCTTGTAAAAGTACCCATATTTAGACCGCTTTCTTCACAGATAACCACACACACACAAACAGAGAACAGAGGAGTTTTGTTCTCTCTACACTGCCTCTATCTAAGGCTCACACACAAAGAATAGATAAAATAACTTTCTTATTGTCCATTTTAACGTTATCCGGTTCTGTTGCCATTTAATCCATCCGTCTTTAAATATTATGGTCTAATTATTATGATTTTATTTGCTTCCTCCTTTTCCCAACCTCTTGGGCTTCTTTTAATACTTTGCCGTATGGACCCTTATTAGGATCGCGGCATTGATAAGTTGGGGGAGGATTATCTTTTTCATTTAATAATGGTTCGATGCTCGGTTGGTTTTGATATTTATCTCTTTTGTTGTAAGTTTTTCCGTCGATGCTAAGACTGTGCATTCATCCACATCCAGTGGGGGTTTAAAGGAATAATCTTTTTCCCCATTTGTTTAAATATTTTTCAGGATCCTTTATCTGATCTTTTTCTTTTAACCAGTTATTGTAATTTTTACCGTTCGGCAAGCAGTTTCCTCTTTTTTCTTTTGCTTATTTTTCACTTTATTTGTTTTTCCTGTACAGTTACCCTTTTTTTGTTGTTTATATAGTCAGGAACGTTGTCAGTACGCCCACTGCAACACTATTACTGCCCAATAGGTGCGCTCACCTTTCGATGGAACTAGATGCTCACGCAGCTTTTAAAATGCGCTCACCTTTCTATGGAACTAGATGCTCACGCTTTTTTTTTAATTATTATTATTTTTTAGAATGCGCTCACCTTTCGATGGGACTAGATGCTCACGCTTCTAGGATGCGCTCACCTTTCGATGGAACTAGATGCTCACGCAACCTGTATTAGGACTCCTGTAATTTCTTACAGGATCATTACCTGGTATGACCAGATAGGAAAAATATATAGGACGCTGCCTTATATTACCATTACTTAGCTAAAGCTTGACCTACCAGTCAATACACAGCACCTTTTACTTTTCTTTTACTTTTTTGAAACCTGACTCTTCGGCCAGAAAACAACACAATCGGGACTTTAACCCGAACAAAACCTTTTTTTCCTCATTGCAACTACTCGTCTGCGCGCTTCACTCTCTTATCGCATTAGTCACTCGTGGTTGGATTTAGGAGGATCTTGTAACATATTTAGGAGCGCATCCTATGTTACATTAGTAATATGTTGGAAAGGCCTATTTTACATTAGTAATATTTTTAGGAGCGCATCCAATTTTTCATATTGGAGCGGCCTATTTTTCATTAGTAATATATTTAGGAGCGCATCCCATTTCACATTAGTAAAATATCGGAGCGGCCTATTTTACGTTACTCACTCAAGGCTGGAATTGGGGGGATCTTCTAACACATATAGTATATACTATATCCTTTTTCTTTAATAATAAAAAGACATCACTTACTTTATGACCCTACTAGTGAGGATGACCGTCACTAGACAGAGTCAGGAGCCAGTCTCCTCCCCGGCGTTCCCTGAAGGCGGGTTTCCAAAACTGACCATTGGTCAGACCATGCATGGGTTTGAAGACCGGGGAAGGCTTGGTTGTCCTGGCTCGTCTAGGGTATTGGTCATCCGGGTCACAGCACCACGTATGTCAGGAATCTCTAAAAACACTTAGAATATGATTGTATATTAGTTCATTACCTCAATAAAGATTCGAGACACAAGAATATTCTTTTTAAAAGCTTTACTTGTACAAGGAGCACGAACCTGAGTACAGGAAGTCAGTGCTGAAGACTGGCTTCAGCGAGCAGGCTTATATATGAGAGACAGTTGCAATACACAAATGGTTTCAGCTGAATACATCACAGACAGAAAGGGGTGAAACAGGTCTGGCACATTATTAGCACAGTTGACAGAGTTCGTTAATCCGGTCTTAAAAGAACAAAGGGGGCCCTGCTCCCTTTCTCGCTCCGCAGGAGGCTCTTTGTGTCCTCTTGCCCTACAGGGGGCTTCCTATACCTTTCCGGCAGAACTGGCTTCCTGCATTCAGTCTTAGTGTTAATTCAGAGGAACACGCTTCTGCATTCAGTCTCGGTACTTTTCCACACTTCTACACTTGTACAAGGCTTAGACATGAAAAATGATAACATGTGTGTACATTTTTCTGACAGATGGGTAGGAGGAAAAGTTGGTCTTTGGAGGGGGAAAGGGTGGGGAGGGGAAAGAGTTTGTTTTGTGAGAACAATTCTGTGCAGGGGGAACACAAACCTGCGAACCCACCATAGGTGGTCGCCCGCGCCTGGGAGCTTAAGCCAACATCACGTGCTCATCTGCTAACACAAAAGACGGCTTCAGCCTGTCTATGCAGATGATTTCTTTATGCCCCCCCCCCCAAGTCTAACAAAAAGTGTTTCCAACATTGTGAATGGGCGGTCGTACGACGGATGCAGCTGGGTTCTGTGGGCATCGTGCCTGACGAAAACAAATTTTGCATTCTCCAAGTGCTTTGGAACAAAGGTGCAGGGAAAACAATGGTGCACCGTGCCTGAAACGCTGGCAGCCCCGGGCTGATCGGTACCGGGCGGATCGGTACCAGGCGCAGGGCTCTCTGGCAAAAATTCCATGGGGATCCGCAATGGCTGAGAAAAAATGAGTTCTGTGAGAGAAGCTGCCAAATCTTCCTTAGGAGTGGAGTGCAACCTCAATAGAACCCAAGGCAGGCAGTCGACCCAATTTACATAAGTTAGCGAGGCTGCTTTAAGCGACCTGTGAAAACGCTCGCACAAACCATTAGTCTGGGGGTTGTACGCTGTTGTGCGGTGGATTTTCACCCCCAGGCTGTCCGCCATTGCGGACCAGAATTCTGAAACAAATTGCAGACTCCTGTCAGAAGTGATGTCCGACGGGGATCCAAACCGTGCAACCCAAGCCAACAAAAACGCTCGGGCTACCTCGGCAGATGTGATGGAAGTCAGCGGAACCACCTCTGGCCAACGCGTAGTGCGGTACTCGATTGTTAAAAGGTGTGTGAACCCCTTGGATAGCAGAAGGGGACCCACTAAATCCATGTGTATGTGGTTGAACCTCCTGGCTGGAATTTGAAAAGGCTCGAGAGGGGCTTTGGTGTCCTTGTGCACCTTAGCCCGCTGGCACGTGATGCATGCTGCAGCCCATTCTTTCACATCCCTGCATAAGCACGGCTAGACAAATTTGGACCCCACTAGTTTAATGAAGGCTCACACGCCAGGATGTGAAAGGGAGTGGATGGACTCGGAGACATGGCAGTGTCAAGAAGTCGGAGCCACCGGGCAGGGGTGGCTGGTGGAGACATCGCAGAGCGGGGGGGGGGGGGGCACCCTTCTTATACCACCCTGCTCTCCAGGTTTAAACCGGTAGCTATTTACTGGAACGTGCAAATGTCTGCATCCCAGTTTGCTCTGTGGGCCATTGCAGAAAAATCGATACCTACGTAGACTAGAGATACCAGCATGCATGACAGGTAGTCCACCACCACATTAAATTTACAGGCTACATGTTGGATGTCGGTTGTGAATTCCAAAATTGCGGCCAAATGCCGTTGTTGCTGAGCAGACCACAGTTCTGGGACTTTGGAAACTGCGTAAGTCAGTTGGATTTTGATCAAGAAACGAGTTTTGCACCCTTCGAGCCAGAACTGAAAATGATGCATAGTCAAGTGGAGAGCCAACAACTCTCTGTCGAAAGTGTTATATTTAAGCTCGTTGTCACACAAAGTACGGCTGAAAAAGTTGAGGGGTTGCCACAGACCGGAGACATACTGCTCCGCCACAGCTCCTACCGCGACATCCGATGCATCTGTGGTGAGCACTATTCAGGGCTGGGAGGGCCAGCAAAGCCACGTTGGTGAGCACGTTTTGGCGCCTGTAAAAGCCTGGACCCGATTGGGGGTCCAGTCAATGTCTATCCGTGGGTTTCTTCTTTTTTAGAGTGCTGTACAGCGGTTGCAGCAGCTGGGCTGCATGGGGGAGGAAGCGGTTGTAAAAACTGACCATCCCCAAAAATTTCTGCAACGCCCTCATGATCTGTGGACATGGAAAATCTGACACTGCATGTACGTTGTCCAGCAGCGGGATCACACCCTCCTGCGAGGTGCAATGGCCTAAGAAGTCGATTACCGGCAGCCCGAACTGACACTTTCCTGGATTAACAATAAGCCTGTGTGCTTCCAACCATTGGAAAAGTTGTTTGAGATGGACGAGGTACTCCTCCTTTGACGCGCTAACCACCAAAATGCCATCTACGTAGATAAAAATGAACGGTAAGTCATGGAGCACCGTGTCCATCGTCCTTTGGAAAGTGTGTGCTGCACCTCGATCTCAACCCTGCCCTAGCCCAGACGCCAGCAACCACAGAACTAAGTAAGCCTGCTAAGTTACCTGTTCATTGTAAGCAATCACTTTCATTGTAGGCCGCTCACTTTGTTCAACTCCAGGGGCTTCCTATGGCGCGGGAGACGGCGGACCTACTAGTGCAGCACGTTGTACACCTCCATGGGATCCCCACTGACATTGTTTCTGATCGTGGGCCCCAGTTCGTGTTCCGGGCTTGGAAGGCGTTCTGCAACGCACTAGGGGCAACGGTGAGCTTGTCTTCTGGTTACCATCCACAGAACAACGGGCAGTGCGAGCGGGCCAATCAGGAGCTGGAGGCCGCTCTGCGTTGTGTCATCGCCTCCAGTCCATTGTCCTGGAGTGGCCACCTCCCCTGGATCGAGTATGCCCATAACTCAACTGTTTCCTCGGCAATCGGCATGTCTCCCTTCAGGGCCTCTTTGGGTTATGACCTCCCGCTTTTCCCCGAGGAGGAGAGGGAAGTGGCGGTGCCATCTGTCCACACCCACTTGAGGCACTGTCGCCGGCTCTGGGCTGCCACCCGCAGGGCTCTCCTTCGCACGGCTGAGCGTAACACCAGGACGGCAAATTGCCGCAGGAGACCGGCTCCCCAGTACCAGGTGGGTCAGCAGGTTTGGCTGTCTACTCAGCACATTGCATTGAAAGCTGAAAAACGGAAGCTGGCCCAGCGCTTCATTGGCCCCTTCCCTATTGTACGCATTATTAACCCTGTGGCTGTGCGCCTGGCTCTCCCCCCCTCTCTCCATATCTGTCCCACATTCCATGTCTCCCAGGTGAAGCCTGTCTGTTCCATCCCGCTCTGTCCCCCTCCCAAGACCCCACCTCCACCAGTGTTGATTGATGGCGACCCGGCTTGGAGAGTCAATGCCATCCTGGACGTCCACCGTTGGGGTCGCGATCTGCAGTACTTGGTGGACTGGGAGGGGTATGGCCCTGAGTGGAGGTCCTGGGTACGTCCGTCATTTGTGCTAGACAAGCATCTCATCAGGGACTTCTACCGGATGCACCTGGGTAGGCTGGGTCAGGTGCCAGGAGGCACCTCTCGGGGGGGGGGGAGTACTGTCATGGCTCCCTCTGGGTCGTCATCTGCTACAGCTGCATGCACACCTGCTGCCAATCTATAACCGGTCCTGCCTGAGACTCGACACGGAGCCATCTGTCATTCTGCCTGCAGAATAGGCCTCTCGTCAACAGCCAATTCCCTGGCCTCTTCGTCCAAAATGTGAATCTCTTCCTCGCTTCAAGTAAGCTCATTACCACTCACCTTGTTAGTCGTCTTCCGCTGTGCACAGGTGGATTCCTCCGGCGGCAGAATCAACTCCTCCTGGCGGCGGTCCAAGCCTCCATCTCTGCTACAGGGCCACCTGCCCTATTCCCGGCACAGACCAAGAACGCTGTCTCCCTGACCGCAGCCCTTAGGTCAACCTGAGCATCCCACGTCCATCTGCAAAGGTTGCCAGGGTGAACGGCATTCTGCTCTCCCCCGGGCACGATTCCTGCACAACCCTTCATCTCCACACACACTACACACACAGCACATACACGCACTCATACACTTACTGTGAACAATAAAAGGATAATTGTATTCACTCGAGTCTGAGCGTTTGTTCCCTGGCTCTGATAATTATGTCATCCATGTTTTTGCTATTTGTGGATAATGGCTCTCACTGTGGTTTGCTGGAGTCCCAAAGCTTTAGAAATGTGCTTTATAACCTTTTCCACACTGATAGAGCTCAGTTACTTTGTTACTCAATTGTTCCTCAATTTCTTTGAATCACAGCATGATGTCTAACTTTTGAGGTCTTTTGGTCTACTTCACTTTTTCAGGCAGGTCCTATTTAAGTGATTTGCTGATTGAGAAGAGGTGTAGCAATAATCAGGTCTGGGTGTGGCTAGAGAAATTGAACTCAGCTTTCCAAAGATGTGATAAACCACAGTTAATTTATGTTTTAATGGGGGGAGGGGGGGCAATCACTTTTTCACACAGGGCCGTGTAGGTTTGGATTTTTTTTACCCTTAATAATAATAAACACCTTCATTTAAAAACTGCATTTTGTGTTTAAATAACTAACCTACAGCGATCGGCGCTCGTGACGGACACGCACGGGCTGAACTCCTACCTCCGTTGGATTACCCCTTTGATCGCCTTTCTCCGGCCACTGTGAGTAAACTGACCAGCGTTTCCAGCGCTGGCGCCAGTCATTCTACCTAACACCAGCCTGAATCGGAGCCCAGTTGCGAGGCCCAGCGGAGATACTACCAGGCAGGCGGCTATTTGTTGACGGGGCTCAGCAGAGATTTCACCCAGGCAGACGGCGGTAGGCGGCGGTGCCCAGCGGAGGACTTACCGTGACCCCAGCGGAGCTCGGTGGCAGCGGCGGTGTGCGACGAGACTCGGTTGGAGGAGCGGGACAGGAGCTCGGTTTCAGCGGCCATGAGCAACAGGACCAGCAGCGGAAGGGGCTAGTTGGCTAGCTGAGGCCCAGCTGGATTCGAGGACGATCGGATCGGATACTGGCGACATAAGCAGAATTTATTTTACTATCCACAGATTTTTCTTTTTCCTTTTCTTTCCAAGAAAGACTGAAGATGGCTTCCACCGGTTTAAAAAGTGGGCTGATGGGCATCACTTCTAAGCCTTCTCTACTTATCTACTTCCTCTTCGTTTTGTCTTTGTGTGTCTGGACCTGCAACAAGAAGGATTTTCCGGCAAACTCAACTAAAGGTGAAGTTAAAAAGTTTTATTTATATGGATTTGGACATGGACATCTCACCCTGTACTCTATGTGGTCTTTAAAAGCCCTGAGAAAAAGCTTTCAAAACAAGGCAAACATGGCTGTTAAGCAAAAATCACAATATGGCAGAGGGTATGCAGTTAAAGTACTGTTATTTCTGCTACTTCTGGCAGGAGATATTCACCTTAACCCTGGACCTGCCACTATTAAACAGCAGACCACTGGGTTAGCACAAAACCGAGCTGTACAAAAGCAAAAACAACATTTATTTTTCCAAACTGTTAATCATGCCCGAGTTCTTTGGGACACCAAGGCTAAACCAAAGGGGATCCTCGGCGGACATTTAAACATACGGAGCATAATCCCCAAAAGAGATGAGATTTCGGTGTTGCTGTTGGACTCAAATCTGGACTACCTTTGTCTCTCAGAAAGCTGGCTACACAGGAACATAGACACTAATATGATCGATATTGTGGGCTATCAGTGTTTTAGAAAAGACAGGCAGGTAGGGAGGGGAGGAGGTGTTTTAATTTACATCAAAGAGAAATATAAATGTCAACTGGTTGATTTGAATACTTCACTCGAATGTTTAGCTGTTAATGTATGTCTCTCTCCGGTAATGAATTTCAACATTGCAGTAGTGTACAACCCACCATCACACAATTCTTCCTTTTATAATGAATTAAGTGATCTGGTTAAACAACTTGAGAAGAACAGAGAAACAATAATTCATGGTGACTTTAATATTAACTGGTCTGATAAAAAGGACAAACAGAAACTGAAAAGCCTCATGACTAAATTTAACTATCAACAAATGATCAAAGGACCCACCAGGATAACCAAACAATTCAGAACACTTATTGACATGGTATTTACTAATAAACCAGAACGAATAACCAGAACCTATAATCTTGTAACTGGTCTCTCAGATCATAACATGGTTCTTGCTGTCAGAAAACTTACTAAAAAGCGACTACAGTATTTTGGGGGAGTCGATATTGACAAATCAAATTTTATTATTCCCAAATCAAAAAATGAGGAGTTTGAACATTACTTAGAGAATCAAAATTGGGAGCAGCTCATGTCAATATATGAAGTAGATGATTGTTGTAATTTTATAACTGCAACAATCACAAAGTCTATAAAAAATTTACAAAGCAAATTAAAAGTAGACAACAGAAGATTAGCCTACCATGGTTAAATAATGAAATAAGAAAACTTATGAAGAGGCGAGACTATGCATTGAAAACATCATTAACCTCTAAACTACAAAATGATCACCTTGTGTACAAAAGTTTAAGAAATAAAGTGGTACATGAGCTGCGAAAATCAAAAGTATCTTATTACAATAAACTGATAGATCATGCAAAGGGTAACAACAGTTCCCTATGGAGGCATTTAAATAACTTAACTAATAAAAAAAACGATCAGAAGGGGGTAAAGGAACTTAGAATCAATGGCAAGACCGTCAGTGACAAGGCTACTTTGGCAAATGAATTTAATTCATACTTTGTGGGCTCTGTGGAAGACTTAACAAAAATTTTTGTGCTGCCAAATGTGCTCAACAACACAAATTCCATACTTCCAACAGATTCTTTTCACATCGATGAGGTAAATGAGGAGTTAATTGCTGGTATTGTTAAAACACTGTCAAACTCAAAAACTAATGATATCTACAATATGAGCACCTCCTTTCTCAAAATGCACAGCAAAATATTAATCAAACCACTGACTCATCTCATTAATCTCTCCATTAAGTCTAGTACATTTCCATCTGGCTGGAAAAAAGCTGTCGTCATACCAGTTCATAAATCAGGCAGTAAAGACGATATATGCAATTACCGCCCAATCTCTATTTTACCAGTTCTGTCTAAGGTTCTTGAAAAAGTTGTAGCTACACAGCTGATAGACTACTTACAAGACAGTCAACTTCTTCATCCACATCAATTTGGTTTTAGACCAGGATACTCAACAGAAACAGCAAATTGTTGCCTTATTGAAAACGTCAAACAGTCCTTGGACAGGGGTAATGTGGTAGGAGCTGTTTTTCTAGATCTCAAAAAGGCTTTCAATACTGTAAACCACAGTTTGCTTTTATCCAAAATGGTATCTTTTAACTTCTCCCCAGATACATTAGAATGGTTTGCATCTTATCTCCAGAATAGAGAACAGTGTGTAAAAGTTCACCAGGATAAATCCTCATTTTTAAACAACCGCATGGGTATCCCACAAGGGTCCATTCTTGGTCCTTTACTTTTCAGCATTTTTATTAATGACTTGCCGTTACACTGCTCAGCTGCAACATGCCAACTTTATGCAGATGATGCAGTTATTTACACAGCTGCCAAGACTCCAGCACAGGCTGCAGATGTACTGTCTACAAGTATGGTTGATGTCCAAGAGTGGCTCCTCCAGAACCATCTATTGCTGAACCTTCAGAAAACAGTCTCAATGTGCTTTTCAATCAAAAAATGTAACCTGCAACGTTTTAAAGTTAATATACATGATCATGACATCAGTTTAGCTACAGAATTCAAATACCTTGGCATTGTACTAGATCCTCAACTCAAATTTAATCTTCATATAAAGAAAATTTCAAAAACAATAAAAAAAAATCTGAACTGCTTTAAATTAATTAGATATTACATACCTTACGAAGCAGCTGTACTGTATATGCATTCTATGGTTTTTTCTCATATATCATACTGTTTGACAGTCTGGGCTCAAGCAGCCCCTTCCACAATAAGACATATAGGTTCATTATATAATCAAACCCTAAAAATCTTGGACCAAATGTTTTAAAAAAATACAACCTATTGAGTTTTGAGAGTTTCATTGACCTCTGTTTTCTGAAATTAACGTTCAAATGTTTCCATAAATCAGCACCCGAGCCACTTGCTGGTTTCGTCCAAAGACAGGACAGCAGCAGAGCCACCAGGAGTTCTGTTAACAATAACTGTAAAATATTCCACTGCAGAACCACATTTGGACAAACAGCTTTCTCTATAAAGGGCAGTCACATCTGGAACACAATGCCAAATGTAATTAAAATAATAACGGACTTTAAAACATTCACTAAAAAGGTTAAAAACTGGCTGAAAAATAAACAAGAATGTACTCATAGACAATTAATCAATGACACTCTATGTGCAACACATCAGATTGATTGTCATTGATTAATTGTCTATGTTTATTGCACTGTCCCTGTCAAATAAACTAATCTATCTATCTATCTAACTTGTGTTATCTTTGTCAAATATTTAAATTTGTTTGATGATCTGAAACATTTAAGTGTGACAAACATACAAAAAAATGAGAAATCAGGAAGGGGACAAACATTTTTTTCACACCATTGTAGATTATTGTTTTGTTTTTATCTTTTTTCTGCTTTTCTTATATTACGTATGTACGTACGTTTTATTTACCTTTATTTATACAAGTCGTCTCATTAAAACACAAGGTCTCATTTTCAAGAGAAACCTGTCAAAATAACACACAGTACAACACAGAGTTACAGACAACACTAAATGACCTGAATCAGTACAGAACAACAAAGAAATTGTGCAGAGTGCCGACTGATAACAAATTAGAGCACTAAGAACAAGAACAGTTTCCCTATGATGCTTTCTCTAGTGATCCAATAAGAAGTTTAAAATCTTCTAAGAGAATCAAGCTGGACAACTTCACAGTCTCCTGTAGCAAGTTCCAAACTGAGGGAGCAGAGTATGAAAATGCCTTTTTGCGAAGCTCTGTACAGACAGAGGTGACAGTAAAAATAATGAGGTCCTGGGAGCGCAAACTATGACTGCGCTGAGTACATAACATGTATGATGATGAATAAGTGGGCAACAGGCCTAGGATGGATTTGTAGATGAAATTATACCAGTGCAAGAGTCAGTGCCTGAACAATGATGACCAGCTGACCAGGGAGCGTACAAAGTGCAGTGATGCGTGTGGAGTTTACATCCTGTAATGAATCTTAGTGTTCCATGACAGACCATGTCCAATAAGCGAAGAGACTGAGCAGAGGCATTCATATAAATAATACCCCCATAGTCAAGAACAGGCAAGAAGGTGGCAGCAACAAGCCTTTTCCCAGCATTAAAAGAGAAACTGGATTTGTTTCTAAAGGAGAAGCTCAATTTTAATTTCTTTAAAATATTTTTAGTGTGGGGTTTAAAAGAAAGTTTTCGATCAATTGTGATACCCAAGTATTTGGAAGAGGCCACAAGTTCAATGGAGGTACTTTGAGCACATAAAACACAACATAACAAAAATAATTTTTTATAAGTTGTCAGATGATTTAAGACAATTGCGCACCACTGAATCCGAAAATGACATCCGTTTCTTTCGATCAGATCAGGTTTTTATGCCAAGTTGTAAGCATTTGTACAGCAGTTGTACAGTTGTACTGTAAATTGAATAGTAGACATTGATAAAGGTAAGTACGTGTAAACTGAATGTTGTGTCATCATTGTTCAAAATTCAGAGAATTTCAAGAAATTAAAAAGAATTTTGCATCATATAAAGCAAAAATGCCCGCACATGTAAACAAAAATGTAAAAAAAAAAACATGTGGCCATAGTTCAAAAAGTTGACCTGATTGAAAAAAAAAAAACAATGTGATTTTTGGATTCAGCACATCAAAATTGTCCTAAATCAGCTGAAAAAAACCACTTAGACAATAAATTTGGTGTTGACCAGTGTAATATAAGGAAGAACTGCTGGCACCTTCTTTTTACCAGAAAATAACATTGTCTTGGTTTTGTCAGAACTTAGCAGTACAGTAGTCTGAGATCGAACAACTGAGAATGAATGGTGTCAAATGCTGACTGTAGACGTTCAAATACAAGGGCAACGATGCTTGCACAACAATAGACACTGGTATCATCAGCATAGAGATGTACAGATGCGTTTGTATTTTTACTCACACTGTTACTCACATTTTTACTCACACTGTTGACGTAGATAGTGAAGAGAGTGGGTCATAAAACTGAACCTTATGGGACACCTTTAGTGGTGTTATATTAGTTGTACTTTTAATGAACATTGTGGGAGTCTCCAGGGGCCTCATGTACAAAGTGTACTTGCACACAAAAACATGGCGAACATCCTTTTCCACGGAAAATTCCAGATGTATCGATAATGAAATGATCATGGAAATATGCGCATCCCCACGTCAACTTCATGGCTGATGTATGTACGTTTCTACTGTTATTGGTCTGTTGGCGACACTTAGAGGTGATGTTGGGAGACTGATAATGACGTGAAAATTATTATACACACCAGAGACACATGATGAGCAAACATCCAAGTGTGCGCAATTAGTGGATATAACAAAACAGTTATGACTGTAACTGAGGGTGACTGATGAGACTTAAGGTGGAACTTAACACGACTTTATTGCGGGCTCACACAACTAATACAGACGCTCCCGTCAGGCAGAGAGGTGGTCAAAGAGACCGCCCCTCTTCCCCACAGCCCTGTTAAACTCCGGGTGGCGGCGGAACCGGAAAGGTGGAGCCACTACCCATGTCACACAATAATACGTCCTATGAACAACATCACACAGGGCTTGTATATTGTATATCTATTTGCACCTAATTGCATATTCAAATGGAGGCGTGTCAAGGGAGGAGTCTGGTATTTCCTCATGTGCGTTCAATTTGAAGTAGATTGGGATGTACTAAGGAAATGTTCTTGGATTCCTGCGTACACACTGTTTCATACATTTAGATATTTTTTTGCTTATGGCATTTTCTTGAATTAAACATACATCATCTTTCAGTAGGAAATCCATGCAAGTCTGCATGGATTGCGTGCACTGTGGCGCAGTGGTTTAGCACTGTGGCAGCACAGTTTTACCCTCGGCCGGGGGATCACAGGGATCATGAGATCGTGGGTTCGATCCCAGCCCCTGACCAACGGTGAGCTGTGTGGAGTTTGCATGTTCTCCCCGTGTTGCGCGGGTTTACTCCGGGATTTCTCCGGTTTCCTCCCGCATACCAAAAACATGTAGGTTTAGGGCGCTCGCGCACGCAGCGACCGGCAGCCAGTGGCTTGTCACCAGACTGCAAACCAAGTCTATCTACGGGTACAAATAAGTAACAAAAAAAAAAAAAAAAGTCTTTGTACATGAGGCCCCAGGTCTTTTAACCACTGGATTAGACTCAGTGTTTGACCATCAGTACATACAGAACCTAAAATAAATGTAGGTTTAACTCACTGAGATCATTTCTGTTCTCAAGATGTCGACAACATAATACTGTGTGTACAGTCCTTACCAGCTCAGCAAAGCAACATGGCAATAAAAACAACCTTAATTTTTATTTTTTCATATTTAAAGCTATCAGTCTCTGCCCATGCAGGCCACAGTGAATATCAGTGATTCAGTGTTTTGTTTTTAACGTTGTGTCCTGTAAGTGAAAATGTAAAATACATTTACATCTACTCATTCCCCTGAAAGAGAAGCACCTTATATCAGGCAAATTAATGCTCTTGTGATTTTAATGTTTTTAAGTCAACTCATAAGTTATGTTGAGTGAAAGTGTTATTTTTAGTTCAAACACTGATCACTTTAAGCTAAAACCATGGGAGTGATTAAAGTGAAGAGAAATGAAGTCATCAGTGGTCTGAGGGCTCCTCTTGTGGTGATTCATGTTCCAGGGTTCAGGCTCTGAGGGGTTTTTGTTCAGATCTGATGATGGTTTGTGTTTCTGTGAGTGTCGGGCACAGTAATACACAGCAGAGTCTTCAGTCTGCATATTCTGTCCATTTAGAGTCACTCTGTTGTTGGAGGTGTCTAAGTCAATACTGAACGTGCTCTTTAGTGAATCTTTGTAATGTGAGGATCCAGTGTCTCTCATTCCAATCCACTCCAGTCCTTTCCCTGCAGGCTGTCTGATCCAAGCTGTGTAGTAGCTGCCCAGTGAATAAGAGACCTGGCAGGTGATGGACAGACGTTGACCTGGCTGCACAGTCACAGAGGCTGGTTGTGTCAGCTGTTCACCCATCACACCTGTGGAGGATATTGAATGTGAGTGTAACAGCAGTATGTAGTCAGTGATCATATTATCAGTGAGACTCACAGGATCCAGCAGCCAGCAACATCAGAGCCACAGAGAACATGTTGGTACTGAAGGTGGTCTGATAGGAAACTCCTCTGATGCACTGACAGCATCACATCAAGTCTTTATAGCAGACTGACAGGAAGCTTGATTTTCCTATAGAAGATCATACCTGTTTTAGTTCACAGGGGTTAAACCAGTGATTTAGTCTCTGTCTTAAACTCTGCTCAACAGATGTTAAAAAAGGAAAGGAACAGAGTTTGTCTGTTGCTCCCCCAAAACACTTATTACATTTAAAATCTCACATTTCTTTCCATTCACCTTTTGTTTTTCGATTTACTAAGATAGCTCTAATGTCAATCTTCTTAATCTGTATTAATTAATTTAATTTACATTGTGTAACATCAGTGTTGCATCTTAAATAAAGGCAAGTGTTATGTGTGTTTATGTGGGGGGGTCATCTTTATTAAGCAAATGTCATCAGGTTTTTGTTCAGCTTTTCTCCCTCCTGTGTCACTGTGGTTCTCGAGCACAATAATAAACAGCAGAATCTTCAGTCCTCAAACTGCTCATCTGCAGATACACCTGCTTTCTGCTGTTGTCTCTGGAGATGGTGAACCGCCCTTTGACTGACTGAGAATAGTAGATATAGCTGCTGCCAGACTGGATCCAAGCGATCCATTCCAGTCCTTTTCCAGCAGCCTGTCTGACCCAAGCAGCATGAATATCACTACTAAACCCTGAGTATGTACAGGTCAGTCTGTGGGATTCTCCTGGTCTTTTAACCACTGATCCAGACTCAGTCAGTGTTTGACCATCAGTACCTACAAAAAAATGGTCTGCCGTGAAACACTGAGATCATTTATTTTTCTTCAAGATGTCTACAACAGAATCTGTACAGTCCTTACCAGCCCAGCAAAGTAACAGAACCATGAAAACAAACTTGTTCTGGTTCATTTTTAAAGCCATCAGTCCCTGACCATGCAGTCCAGAGTGACAATCACTGATTCAGTCTCTGTCTTAAATGCTACAGCCTATAAGTGAAGCTGGAACATGTCAGTCTGCATAAGCTCCTCCTCTTCAAAGCCATGCACTGCATATCATGCAAATTTGTGCCTATTTACGTATAAGTGAGATACTGTAGTATCTATTTGTCTATTTCTAGTTTTTGTTCATTTGATGTTTTACAACAGTTGTGTTTATGACGTTTTAGGACTGCTCCTCATGCTGCCAACAATTGTCACTATGGTGTAACTAAAGTTAATTGAAGTGAATTCGTTGATCCCATTTGCACACATTGAAAATTTTAGTAAAAATGTCATGGTTGTGCAGTCAGCGTTTTGTGTATTTTAAGAAAGAGTAAATGAATATTCAAAGCAATGTAAAGAATTGAAATAAAAACCCACAGAGCCATATTTTACTCAGCCGCAGCGGGAAACAAAACCAGTGTACTCCTCATGCTGGCCCAAAGCCCAAGTGAAATGGGGAGGGTTGCATCAGGATGGGCATCCTGCATAAAAATTCATGCCAAATTCAAATATGCAAACTCATGATCTTCTGTGGTGACCCCAAATAGGGAGCAGCTGAAAGGTGTGTGTGAGGGCTGTATTATGATGATCTAGTCAGGAGTGCACTGTCTAAGGTGTAAAGCTCACTTATGGGCAGGTCCACGTCCATTTTGAGATGAGATCAAATAAACTTCATTGTCCCCAATGGGAAATTTCTTTTTAAAAAATTACCAGGTAATATACTGTAAGTTACAAAATTCTAAAGCTATGTTCACAGTAACATGTCAGCTGGGAATATTGTTCATTTTGTTTAATAGTGTGGATAGAGTGATTTATGGCAAAAACCTTTTGGCCTTACACGAGCCCATGTGGGAATGAAGGCCTTACAGGGACTCCAGTCACCTCTGCATCAATCTTCTGTTCTCACAGCAGAAACAATTTCATGTTTGCAAATCTCCTGAGCAAACTCTGTAAAAACTGGTGTGTTACTGATCAGCGTGTTACTGATCAAGAAAAGTTCCACCTCCCCTTTCCCTGTAACCATGGAGTTATAGCTCCCTCTATGCTGTAACAGTGTTACTGTTGAAATTAAAAACAAAAAACAAAACAAAACAGGAATTCCGTAGAATTTACCCATCCATCCATCCATCCTTTTTCAACCGCGTTTCTGGAGGTCCAGGTCGCGGAATCAGCAGCTCAAGCAGAGAAGCTCAGACTTCCATCTCTTCAGAGAGGATACCAAGACGTTTCCAGGCCAGCTGGGCAACATAGTCTCTCCAGCTTGTCCTGGGGCTACCCCAGGATCTCCTCCCAGTTGGACGGACCCAGATGCTCAAACCACCTCAGCTGGCTCCTTTTGATATGGAGGAGCAGCAGTTCTACTCTGAGCCTCTCCCGGATGACTGGGCTCCTCACCCTATTTCTAAGGGGGAGTCCAGCAATCCTGTGGAGAAAGCTTATTTCAGCCACTTGTATCCGTGATCTCATTCTTTCGATCATCACCCAAAGCTCATGTCCACAGGTGAGGGTAGGAACGTAGATTGACCGGTAAATTGACTGCTTTGCCTTAAAGCTCAGCTCCTTCTTCACCACGACAGATGAGTACAACGTCCGCATCACTGCAAATGCTGCTGTGATTCATCTGTTAATCTCCTGCTCCATTCTCCCCTCACTCGTGAATAAGACCCCGAGATACGTAAACTCCTCCACTTGGAGCAGGAGCTTGTCCCCAATCCAGAGAGGACAATCCACCTTTTTCCGGCTGAGGACCATGGACTCAGACTTGGAGGTGCTGATTCTCATCCCAGTCGCTTCACACTCAGTAGCAAACCATCCTAGCAGGACGTGCAGGTCATTGCTTGATGAAGCCAACATAACAAAATCATCGGCAAACAGCAGAGATGAGATCCCTGTGGTCAGCAAACATGACACCCTCCGATCCTTGGCTGCACCAAGATATCCTGTCAATAAAAATTATGAACAAGATCGGTGACAAAGGGCAGCCATAATGGAGTCCAACTCTCACTGGAAACAACTTTGACTGGGTGTTTGCAACAGGAACCAAACTCTTGCAATGGTCGAATAGGGACCGGCTAGCTCGTAGCAGCAAGCCTGATACCCCATACTCCCGCAGCACCCCCCAAAAGAGACTATGAGTAACACATTCAAATTACTAACAAACTAACTGACTAACTAACTAACTAACTAACCTGCACTTATATAGCGCTTTTCTAGTCACAAAGACCACTCAAAGCGCTTTCTCTAATACTAACCCTCTATTCTAAGGGCCTATAGGAAACCGATATCTAGGGACAATTTAGAAAAGCCACTTAACCTAACATGCATGTCTTTGGATTGTGGGAGGAAACCGGAGCCCCCGGAGAAAACCCACGCAGCACAGGGAGAACATGCAAACTCCACACAGAAAGGTTCAATGCTTTCTGTCAGTCCAAAAAACACATGTAGACTGGTTGGACAAACTCCCACGAACCCTCGAGGATTCTCAAAAGGGTAAAGAGCTGGTCCGTTGTGCAACAACCTTGACAAAAATGACATTGCTCCTCCTCAGTCTGAGGTTTATTTATTTAAGGTTAACAACTTGAAAATCTTTTTCATACTGAAAATATAGTACAGAGGTGGACTTTTTTAAAATGTTGTTTTAAGATATTAACCTTTTTTTTAATGCAGTGCAAATTAGTCAACAAATGACTGTAACTGTTCTCTGTTATAACATTTTATGTTTCATATTTTGTTTGAAATTGAGCAAAGAATTCATTTGAGTTTTACTTTAAATTAATACAGAACTAAAAGCAGCTAAAACATGAGCTTAATAAAATAATTTGCAAAAGCAAGTTAATTGATATTGGCCTGCCTGGAGACAGCTGTGGTCTACTGAAAAAAATATCCATGAAAGGATGGCAGCTTTTAAAAGCTCAATTTGACACTTCCGGTTATGGCTGCCACGTAGGACGGACGTGTCTCGCTCTGCTCTGCTCCTGGAGAAAAAAATCGGCAAATAACTCTCTCATTTGGGACAGAACGTATCCCAGCATTTGGGCGAGGATATGTCGGCGAAGCCTAAGGCTGGAAAACCAGGAAAAGGAAAAAGCGAGCCGCCGAAACAGTCCAAATTAACGGACTTTCAGGTCTGTGACGCAGCAAACAAGGCTCCATATATGGCGGAGGAGGCTGGCGGCGGCGCGATTTCTGCGGGGAATGGCGCAGATGCGCTGATGGCTGCCATGAGTTCAATGAGAGCGGACTTTTCCTCTAGATTTGATGGGATTATGACAGCGCTGGAAGGAATAAGAAAGGAATTGGGTGACTGTGTAGAACGAACGGCGCAGATGGAGCTCCGTCTCGCTAGTGCTGAAGATGACGTCACCCGTCTTCAATTAAAGGTGCGCACTTTGGAAAAAAAAAATAAATCTCTGGAAGATAATATTCTGGATTTGGAATCTCGGTCGAGACAGAATAATTTGAGGCTGGTGGGTCTTCCAGAGGAATCAGAAGGTCGGGACGTATGTTCCTTTCTGGAAAAGTGGATTCCGGAGGTGCTGGGCAGCGAGGAGTTGCAATCAGCAGTGGTTCTGGAAAAAGCACATCGTATTGGCCCACGGAGAGATAAGGGACCGCCGAGGACCTTAATTATGAAGTTTCTTAGCAACAGAGACAGGATGAAGATCTTCAACGCTGCACGTGCTAAAGGAGAGATTAAACACCAGGACCAGCAGGTGCGGTTCTACCCAGATTTGGCCACAGGAATCCAGCAATTGAGGAAGCAGTTTGATCCCGTACGTAAGGAGCTGCGCAACCTTGGGATTCGTCATGGTGTAATCTATCCTGCGAGACTGCTGACCACGTATGAGGGCAGAACCCACATCTTCAAGACCCCAGAGGAGGCGCAGGAGTTCATCAAGAAGATCAAAGAAGAAGAAGAGACTGGTGGGAGCTAAGCATGAACAAAATATAAGGTAGAATAATTAAGCATTTGCACAGGCATCTGACTGACTTGAAGTAAATAGTAAGTTTACAAAATATAGATTGTATTATATATTAAAAAAACAAAACAAACAAAAAAAAACTATGATGTACAAAGTTGTTAAAAATTTTGGAGTTAAGTTGGAAAACTACAGAGGAGAGTTAATGTTACGTCATTAAAAGCAGTAGAGTTAGGGTGATTGGGAGGATGAAGAAGGAGTGGCTTAGGCTGTTCCCCGTGGGTGTGGAACAGTCGATGGCTATATCGGGAGACAGAATTTTTCTTTTGATTTTGGGGGGTTTGCCACAAGTGTGGGAAGGGGAAATTTGTTTGTGTGTAGTTTGTAGGATGAATGTTCAACCACTCATGTTTTTGCTTCTCTGTATGAGCATGTTTACACTGCAAGGTAATCCCAAACTCTCTATTGATCATGGACCAAAGTGTTAACCTTAATTTAACTTCATGGAATTGCAGAGGTCTACAAAATTTAAAAAAACTTAAACAAGTTATGAATAAAATAAAGGACATGGGTTCAAGAATTGTGTTTTTACAAGAAACTCATCTGATAGAGGAGGATGTTAAAAGAATTAGGAGTAGATGGCAGGGAAGTGTATTCACCTCTTCATTTTCATCCCGAGCCAGGGGAGTTATGACTCTCATACATAAATCAGTTCCTTTTCAAGTGAAAAATGTAATTGGAGACAAATTTGGAAGATATGTAATCATTCAAGGTTCTTTGCTATTAGAAAATATAAATCTTGTGAACTTATATGGTCCCAATATAGATGATCAGAAGTTCTTTGCTAATTTATTTCTCATCTTATCATCACTTACAGGGCAACATATAATAGCAGGGGATTTTAATTGTACATTGAATCCAGGTGTGGATAGATCAACAGGCCTGGATTGTACGCACATTGGATGTAGGATGACTATTAATCATTTTATGAAAGAATTGAGATTGTTAGATATATGGAGAGAAATGAAACCACAAGTTAAAGCCTATTCTTGTTATTCCAGTACCCACAAGACATTCTCTCGTATTGATTATTTTTTGATTTCCACAGAATTAAGGTCCAAGATTCAAAACTGCTTTTATGATAACATCGTGATCTCTGATCATGCACCCTGTTGTCTAATATATGTAGATAAAAAATTGACAAAGGAATCAGGTAGATGGCAATTTCAGCATAAATGGCTTCAGGATGAGGAATTTGTCAAGTATATAGAAAAACAGATAGACGAGTTCTTTGACATCAATACTACACAAACATCAGCATGTGTAAAGTGGGAGGCTTTCAAAGCTTTTATTAGGGGACATATTATTAGTTATACAGGATCAAAATCTAAGAAGACTCGAGAGGAGAGAGCTAAATTGGAACATAAAATAAAAAATCTTCAGGAAAAAGTGTATGCAGGAAGTGACCCAAGGTTGGAGAATGAATTACTGATTTTGAGAGCTGAATACGACAAAAAATCAGCGAATAGAGCTGCCTCGAGTCTTCTAAGATTGAAACAATCTTTTTATGAACAAGGTGAAAAATCAGGAAAATTATTAGCATGGCAGATTAAACAATTGGAAATTAAAACACCAATTACCAGTATTATAAGTAATGGACAGGTAGTTATAGATCCTTTAGAAATTAATAGAGCCTTTAGAGATTACTATGAAAAATTATATGATACCAAAAATGAACCTGATTTAACAAAACTAAATGGGTTTTTGAACAAACTATCTATACCGTGTATTCCAAATGAAAACAGGGAGATATTGGAGTCTAAAATTAGTCAAGAAGAAGTTGGGCTAGCCATTGATAATATGAAATCAGGAAAAAGTGCAGGACCAGATGGTCTTCCAGTTGACCTTTATAAAAAATTTAAGAATAAATTAATAAAACCTTTTTTGGAAATGGTTTTAGAAGCATTTCAAAATAATAATTTACCATCATACATAAATAATGCCTTAATTATACTGCTGCCAAAACCAGGTAAGCCCTCTAATAAATGTGAAAATATGAGACCAATAAGCCTATTAAACGCCGATCTTAAGATAATCTGTAAAATTTTAGCAAGACGAATACAAGAAATTTTACCAAATATTATTAATCGAGATCAGAATGGCTTTATAAAGGGTAGACAAGGCTTCCATAATGTAAGAAGACTATTTAATATTATTTATTTTAATAAAGAAGCACCGGATACAGCTCTCCTATCATTGGACGCCGAAAAAGCCTTTGATAGAGTTGAATGGCCCTTTCTTTTTGAAGTCCTACAAAGGTTTGGACTTGGAAATAATTTCATAAAATGGGTTCAAATAATATACAATAATGCTACAGCAGAAATCCTAACAAATAACAATATTTCAAAACCAATAAAAATCAATAGAGGATGTCGACAAGGCTGTCCACTTTCACCTTTACTGTTTACTATGGCAATTGAACCTTTAGCGATAGCGATACGTTTACATTCACAAATATATGGAATTAAAGTTGGACCAACAGAACATAAAATCTCCCTGTACGCCGATGACATAATTTTGTTTATGTCGAATCTAAAAAAATCAATTCCAACCTTGTTGAATTTAATAAAGAATTTTGGGGAAATATCAGGATATAAAATAAATAAAACTAAATCTTCAATATTAATGCTAAATGAGACCCAGAGAAATTACCCAGCCCCTGAGGTAAATCAATTCAATGTTGTTAATCAGTTTAAATATCTAGGAATCCAAATTATGCCTAAGCTAGAATCAGTCGCCAGTGTCAACTATGGAGCCTTAATGTCAGATATCAATGAGTTAACTCAGAGATGGATGTCACTACCAATGTCGATGATCGGGAGAATCAATATACTTAAAAGTAATATTTTACCTAAAATACTTTATTTATTTCAATACATTCCCTTATCACCACCTTTAGATCTATTCTCAAGAATAAAAAAAAAGTTAGTGGAATTTATATGGAACAACAGGAGGGCTAGATTACGTTTGTCTTTATTATATTTACCATTTGATCGTGGAGGTCTGAAATGTCCAAATTTTATGTTGTATTATTGGTCGGCACAACTGAGGTCTATGACATATTATTTTTCATCAAATGATCTCCCTCACTGGACTGAAATGGAATCATACAATTTACCTTTACCTCTTCCCATATTCATATACTCAGATTCGGCAAAAAAATTACAAAAACAAGTTAAAAATCCATTTGTAAAGCATATGATCAAAATATGGTGTGAAGCTAAAAACTATTTAAAAGAACCACAGTTATTGTCACAATTTAGTCCAATATGGGGTAATCAATATTTTAAACCAGGGAGAGCGGACGCTGTATTTAAAGTATGGAATTTAAAAGGGATACAAAAGATTCAGGATTTATATTTGCCATGTGCAGACAACATAATGTCTTTTGAAGAGCTGAGGATCAAATTTAATCTCAATAGAACACATTTTTTTAAATATCTTCAACTTAGAAACTTTATTCGATCAAATCAAAATAAAGCTCTCACTCGACCTATTTATTCATCCTTGGAAAAAAATGATGATGAAAGATAGTAAAAGAAAGGGTATTATTTCAGAGTTTTATAACTCACTGACACTATCTTCAAGTGAAAATTCACTGAAAAGATTAAACTACTGGAAAGAAGATCTGCAAATTGAAATTTCAGAGGAACAATGGGAATTGGCTTGTACAGAAGCTCAAACCAAATCAATAAATGCACGCCTTAAATTGATACATTTCAAATGGTTAATGCGGATGTATGTTACACCGGAGGAGTTAAATAGATATAACAAAAATATACCAGATACATGCACAAAATGCATGGAAAGTAAAGGAACCCTATTTCATTGTTTATGGGAATGTAGATTAATAAGAATGTTTTGGGAAGAGGTGAGGGTAACAATTGAAAAAATAATCTCAAAACAAATCATATTGAATCCTAAACTGTTTTTGTTGGGTCTGTACCCAGAAAAGCATAATTTTAATAAAAGTGAAAGAACATTCATAGACCTCAGTTTGCTTAATGCCAAAAAATGTATTGCACTATTATGGAAAAAGACTCATAGACCAGATGTGACTCAGTGGTTAAGACAGATGTTAACAAACCTTCCATTAGAAAGAATAACATATATACTAAAATCAAAGGAAATTGTGTTTGAGAATATATGGAGACCTTTTATTGATTATGTAAAAAATTTAAACATAACTCTTGAAGAAGAAGGTGAATGATGTGTGTGGACCTTGTAAATTCCAAACTGGTGAACATAATATGTATACTTATGTATTGGATTGTCTAGACTAAACAGAGGAGCATTGTTGAAGACTTGATTTTGTTGGTGGTTGTTGGTGTTTTTAGTGCATTTTTTTTTTTTTTTGTAGTACTTTAGTGTTAGTGTTTGATTGTTTGTATCATGTTTGTTAAAAAAAAAAAAAAAAAAAAAGGTTCAATAAAGATATTGTGGAAAAAAAAAAGCTCAATTTGAGATAAATTTGTCCATGTGCCACATTTCTCTTCTATTTGTTTTATGAAAAGACGATGGAAGTAAATTCAGGGGTCATTCCAAATACTTTGCTTTCAAGCTACCAAGTTGTCACACAGTGGGAGGGAAAATCCTGAATTTAAAAAATGCTTCAAGACGCATAGAGAATTGTTTGAGAATCAAACTGGAGCTGTCAATCATAATCAAATCATGTAGTGCCTAAGGATTCCCATCCCTATAGTTTGGACCTCAGCTGAGGAAGAGGACCAACTTATCGGACCTCTTGCAGTTTTAGCTGCTGACCGCTGGCAGCTCCGTGGGGCAGTGGTTAGCACTGTGTCAACACAGTAAGAAGGTCATGGGTTTGATCCCACCCCCTGACTATCAGTGACCCTTCTGCATGGATTCTGCATGTTCTCCCCATGTCTGCGTGGGTTTACCCTGGGTACTTCGGTTTCCTCCCACAGGCCAAAAACATGCAAGTTAGGTTCATTGGAAACTCTAAAGTGGCCCTAGGTGTGAATGTGTGTGAATGATGAAGGGATTGGTGCCACACCGTGGCTGCCTCATCCATCCAGGTGGATGCCCTGAATTTCCCTCTGGGATTAATAAAGTATACAAAATAAAAAATATAATAATAAAATTGACTAGAGAGTAGGGAAAAAGGTGGCAGTGCACAGGAAATAGGGCGACGCGCTGGACTCTTATAGCCGCAAGACCCAACCTACCTGGAAGAGATTTTGGCTTTGGATTAGATTGGGCAGTCTAAGTTGGGCAGAGCAGGCACAGGCACCAGGAGCAAAGAGCTGGCCTCTCTACAAATAATATAGCTGTATATGTGACAAAAGAGAAGTTAAAATGATTGCTTTTGTATTACAGAGACTAAACCGTCTGCCGGGAGGCAGTAGGTAATATTCAGGAAAAAGAATGTGAGAGGAGTCTGTGGTAATTTTCTTCAGTGATAAACTTCTTCCTGAAGTGATGGAGATTCTTTAATTGTCATCACTTTTATAATGGTCCTTATTTGTTTGTTTGTCCTTGTTTTTGACTTAACAGATAGGTTGTCGTACCTTCTGTAACTCCCCAGTACAGCGAAGGGTGGATTCACAATACAACATTTGGACCGACTTATACTGATGTTTTGGCAAACGTCTGGCTCTGCTGGTAAAAGTTAATGATTGCTGGTGTTTGTTGGCGAACGATGGTGAAGGTTGTGTTCTTTGAGACAGATGTGTCATATGGGTGAGACGCCGTGTTATCTGGCGCTCAGGCCATATTCCTCCTCAGCCCAGCTCTTTTTGTGACAGCGTCTCAGTGGGCTCCCAGTTATCAAGCTCTACGGGACGGCTGGAGCCCAATTACCCCTCATCACCCCGATCATTCGGGGCTGTGACCTCGCACTATTATCCACGCTCTTCTCCGGCGTGGGTAAGGCTGGAACCCCTTCGTCTGGCGCCAGCCACCTGCTCGTCATTCAGCATCGTGTGTAAGTGTTTATCCTTGTGTCATCGTTTGTGTTTTGGCCCCACGAGGCCCTGTTCCTTTGTTCCTTTTCCCTTATTATAATAAACATCGCAAACTCACTGTTCTGCCCTTGGCTCTCATTGTATGGCTCGCAAGAGCCATACGTAACAGTAGGTCACAGCCAAGTGAGTTGCCGGCGGCCGTGAGTTTGCTGTTTAGGACTTTGTTCTTCCCGGTCTGGGTGTCAACGCTGGGAGCATGCCGACTCCCAGGAGCCGCACTCAGTGCTTGGGCAACAAGCTAGCTAGCGCCCTGGAGTACGTCGACGGGACACTCTTCACCGCTAGTCTCTACGACGACCCAAACCAAATCCGCTGGCACCTAGACTACGCTGAGGTCCTTTTAAACAATCTTCCTCGCTACGCCGACCATCCCGAAGTCAGCGCGAGGAGAAAGGACATCACCGCACAGCGAGAGATACTCCATGGGTTGGAGGGAAATCCCGGCAGGAAGCCGAAGAGGAGGAGACGTCACCCCTCGCTTCGGGATCCCGCTCCTGCCTACGCTCCAACCCGGGAGTTCGCGCCATCCAGAGGTCTTCCCCCATTCGGTGTGACGTCACTCGGGTTTCCCCCTGAGGAGCTGCAGCTGACAGCTGTTAAAGCCCGAGACCGAGTGACAGCTGCTCGCTCCGCTGTTTGTCCGCCTGGTCAACCTCAGCATGAATCCCGTCCGGACCCAGCTCCGGGTCGCCGCAAGGGCTCAATCCCTCGCATAGCTGCCTCTCCTGCGACTCATCAGAGGGGATTTCCCACAGCCTCGTCTCCCCCCGGGCAATCTCCCGCTCTCTCATCAGCGTCCTGTGCCTGGCTCATTTCGGCTGTCGCCCCCTCCTCCTCGACGCATTTCCCGGCCGCTGTGTGTGCTCCGAGTCCAGCCCTGGCGAGTCCCCGTCCCAGTGACAGCGGGCATCCTGGAAGGACGATCCACCTGGTCCTTCCAGGAGGCCCGCTGTCACCGTCCGGCGGGGAAAGGGAGGAGCAACGTCCGCTACAGCAGGCACCACTCAACCTTCAGGAGACAGGCAAGTCCAAATTCATTCACACACTCGTTATTTTGATTTGCTCTGTCAGACTCCTGGAGGTGGAGTTCGGGGTTCGCAGCTCCCCGAGCTCCCACCACCTGCTGTGGCTGTAATGATTAACCCCGCATCCTCTGTGTCTCCCTCCTCTGAGCGGTCCTCGACGCCAGGTCAACGTCGCTGGATGAGGAGGGTACCTGCGGTTCTGGAGAGCTTGGTTCCGGTTCTGCAGCCACGTCATGGGCGGAGGAGGAGGGCGGACTGCAGTGTGGAACCTGTGCCGACGAAGAAGCGTCCCCGGGGCTCCACGGATGACCGGTCCGGCCCAGCGGGTCAAGGTTCTCCTGCCACCACGCCATGTGGGCCATCGGCGTGGGCACCAGTTCCGGAGGACTCGCAAGATGCATATACCATCATACCAGCTGCGGAGCCCAACGCAGCTGAAAGGGAGCCTGAAGACGACCTCCTGATGCTTGAACCTGGATCTTCGCAGTCCTGGACAGCTTCAGAACCCGAGATCAGGCAAGTGCTATACCTTAGCTTTCTCCTTCTCATTTTAGAGCACTTTAGCCTGTCTCTAGGGGAGATGAGCCGGGTGCAGCCGTCCGCTGCGTCCGAGCTTGTCTCGCCGGGTTCTGGCGCTGCCGGTGATCCTGATCCCGGTTCTTTTCTCTCTCCTGAGCCTTCTCCCAGGGTCGCCGATGAGGAGCTGCTATCGCCCGCGGTGCCAGAGGTTCCTGGTTCGGGATCGGAGGTCGGTTCTTGTGCGGCGCCGACCCAATCGGGGTCCGACGTGGGTTCTACCGAGACCCAATCGGGGTCCGTCACGGGAGCAGCCACGATCCTTTCGGGGTGCTATGCGGGTGCTACAGAGACCCAATCGGGGTCCAACGTGGGTGCAGCACCAGCGATATCCAGGTCCGGTGAGGGAGCTGCAGATCCCCTGCCATCGGACATTGGACCGGCTCATCATCATCTTCCCCCCAAGCTTCCTCCACCAGGGCCAATATGGACCTCTCACTTTAGGCCCGGCTCGCCCTCATTATCTTCCTCCACAGGGAAGCCGTTGCCTCTCTCACTCTTACGGGCCTGGTGGTTGAGCGATGGGGGTTGGCCGCCAGAGGGTCTGCCGTGCCCATTCGGCTCTTTAGTGCGGCCGCCCGACCCATTGGACTTCCTGTTCGGCGATCTGGTTCGGCCACCCGAGAGACTGTGTTTTCTGGCCTGGGATTCGGGTAGGCCGCCGGAACTTTTTCCCTTCACCCCTGTTGGCGGTTTGGACGCTGGGTGCGGGGAGACCCCCCGAACTGAATTTTCTTTGCTGTGCTTGTCTTGTGTTTTTGGGTGGGTGCAGCCATGTAAGCCCTTGTAATTGCTTCGCGTTTAGCGTGTTTTTTTTTCTTTTTTCTTTCTCTCTTCCCCTCCTGTTTGAGGGATGCCTGTACTCATTTCACAACCCAGGAAATGGTCTCCTGGGTTCACAACCCAGGAGACCATAAAATGGTCTCCTGGGTTGTTTTCCTTTGAATTTGTCTGTACATTGTTATTCTTGACTGTGGAGTATTGTGGTTTTTTCCTGTGTCTCAGTCTCTGTTATTGCCACGTTATCCTCTGCCTAAGTAGTGGGGGGGGGGGGGGGTTCCGTCCTCATGTTGTCTTTGGAGTATTGTGTGTTTTTTTTTCCCCCGCATACTGTGTTGTTTCATTGTTATTGGCTGATGTTTTTTCCTTCTTCTGATTCTCTCCCTCCTGGCCTTCACCCCGTCCACCCACCCTAGGTGTGTGTGTGGGGGGGGGCTTGGGTGTTACTTTGCCGTTCGGAGCCCGGCCGTGGGGGGGGGGGGCTGTGTCATTTGGGTGAAACGCCGTGTTATCCGGCGCTCAGGCCATATTCCTCCTCAGCCCAGCTCTTATTGTGACAGCGTCTCAGCGGGCTTCCAGCTGTCAAGCTCTACAGGACGGCTGGAGCCCAATTACCCCTCATCAGCTGAGGCGCTGTCAACCAGTATAAAAGGGAGTAGCTCCGATCATTCGGGGCTGTGACCTCGCACTATTATCCACGCTCTTCTCCGGCGTGGGAAAGGCTGGAACCCCTTCGTCTGGCGCCAACCTCCCACTCGTCATTCAGCATCATGTGTAAGTGTTTATCCTTGTGTCATCGTTTGTGTTTTGGCCCGACGAGGCCCTG
Source organism: Pholidichthys leucotaenia (assembly GCA_020510985.1). Classification (NCBI taxonomy): domain Eukaryota; kingdom Metazoa; phylum Chordata; class Actinopteri; order Cichliformes; family Pholidichthyidae; genus Pholidichthys; species Pholidichthys leucotaenia. The sequence goes on from CM035838.1 coordinate 366,473,679, forward strand.
TTCCTTTGTTCCTTTTCCCTTATAACAATAAACATCGCAAACTCACTGGTCTGCCCTTGACTCTCATTGTATGGCTCGCAGAGCCATACGTAACAAGATATTTGGAAATACACGGTGAAAGTTGTGCTCAGTTTGTAAAAATACTTGAGTGCTGGGGAAATTGTGCAGAGTTTAGCTAAGTCGGCCTAAGTTAAAGCTGGGTTCACACTATAGCGTTTGGACCGACTTTTACAGACGTTTTGAAAAATCTGACATGCTTCAGGCTGAGACAAGACCCAAGGAGCAGAGACCAGAACAGATTGAAAGGTAAGGTGCAAGGTAGTGATTTATTTACAATATTTGTGGTTGTAGTGCCTGGACAGGAGCTGTGTAGAGGGGAGAGGAGGAATAGAATGTTAATGTCAAATCAGTCACTGACACGTAATTCTATATTAAGAGGGTTGAAGTGTGGGACAATAATTTCATGTTCTGCTTGCAAGTGGAGGCTCTGAGGGAATTAGGTTGTGACTGCAAGCAGGTGGTGAAGGCTCCAAGGTGAGGGTGAGCAGGGACCTCCGGACAGGGAAGGGGGGGAGTCAGCGTCCAGTGCTCATAAGACGCCGATCTTCCAGAGGCAAACAGGCAGAGGCACAACAGTGGTGGGAGAAACGTCGTAGTGGAAAATGGAGATCTCACAATGAAAAGGTTGTGGAGGATGGAATCAGACAAGACAATGAGCTGATGACACAGAACTTTATTCTCCTCCAACAAACAGAACAGAATGCCTTGGGTACCAAAGCGACCTCCTTTATCCACGTTATTGCCGCCTTTGGCACCCAGGGTGAGAAACATTAACACATGATTCTCAAAGGATGTACACACATCAACATACAAGTCACAGAGCATGGCTTAATGCAATACTTTTGCGCCCAAGCGTCCTCAGGTGTGAAAAGCATCTTACCCTTTGCACAATACATCAACACCTGGCACAGCGGGGACGAAGGCACAACTTTGTCTAGTTTCATACCCCCTAGTGCTCTGGCACCCTTCACTGGCTCTTTTCACTTCTTTCCCCATTACCATCTCTGACCTCCTTCTCCCCCCAGTCCTGGGTAGCGTGCCATCTCCTATTGTGTCACCACCCCCCTCTCCCCAAACACCCAGAAGGCTCCTAACCCTCTGGCCCGTAGTGGCTGTAGCGTGGAGTCGCTGGGTCGGTCGAAGCACCTTCCTGTTAGGATGGGTAGGAGGAAAGGTTGGTCTTTGGAGGGGGAAAGGGTGGGGAGGGGAAAGAGTTTGTTTTGTGAGAACAATTCTGTGCAGGGGGAACACAAACTTGCGAACCCACCGTAGGTGGGCGCCCGCGCCGGGGAGCTTAAGCCGAAATCACCTGCTCATCTGCTAACACATAAGTGGGCTTCAGCCTGTCTATGCAGATGGTTTCTTTATGCCCCCCCCCCCCCCGAAGTCTAACAAAAAGTGTTTCCAACATTGTGAATGGGCGGTCGTACGACAGATGCAGCTGGGTTCTGTGGGCATCGTGCCTGACAAAAACAAATTTTGCATTCTCCAAGGGCTTTGGAACAAAGGTGCAGGGAAAACAATGGTGCACCGGGCCTGGAACGTTGGCAGCCCCTGTACCCGAAAAAAAGGTGTGTGGGCGGATCGGTACCGGTCCCGGGTTTGGAAGGCGTTCTGCAACGCACTAGGGGCAACGGTGAGCTTGTCTTCCAGTTACCATCCGCAGAACGACGGGCAGTGCGAGTGGGCCAATCAGCAGCTGGAGGCCACTCTGCGTTGTGTCATCGCCTCCAGTCCATTATCCTGGAGTGGCCACCTCCCCCTGATTGAGTATGCCCATAACTCAACTGTTTCCTCGGCGATCGGCATGTCTCCCTTCAGGGCCTCTTTGGGTTATGACCCCCCGCTTTTCCCCAAGGAGGGGATGGAAGTGGCAGTGCCATCCGTCCACGGCCACTTGAGGCGCTGTTGCCGGCTCTGGGCTGCCACCCGCAGGGCTCTTCTTCGCACGGCTGAGCATAACACCAGGACGGCAAATCGCCGCAGGAGACCGGCTCCCCAGTACCAGGTGGGTCAGCAGGTTTGGCTGTCTACTCAGCACATTGCATTGAAAGCTGAAAAACGGAAGCCGGCCCAGCGCTTCATTGGCCCCTTCCCTATTGTACGCATTATTAACCCTGTGGCTGTGCTCCTGGCTCCCCCCCCCCCCATATCTGTCCCACATTCCATGTCTCCTAGGTGAAGCCCTTCTGTTCCAGCCCCCTCTGTCCCCCTCCCAAGACCCTACCTCCATCAGTGTTGACTGATGGCGACCTGGCTTGGAGAGTCAATGCCATCCTGGACGTCCGGCGTTGGGGTCGTGGTCTGCAGTACTTGGTGGACTGGGAGGGGTATGGCCCTGAGTGGAGGTCCTGGGTACGTCCATCATTCGTGCTAGACAAGCATCTCATCAGGTACTTCTACCGGACGCACCTGGGTAGGCTGGGTCAGGTGCCAGGTGGCACCTCTCGGGGGGGAGTACTGTCATGGCTCCCTCTGGGCCGTCATCTGCTACAGCTGCACGCACACCTGCTGCCAATCTCCAGCAGGCTTTATAACTGGTCCTGCCTGAGACTTGGCACGGAGCCATCTGTCATTCTGCATGCAGAATACGCCTCTCGTCAACAGCCAAATTGCTGGCCTCTTCGTCCGAGATCTGAATCTCTTCCTCGCTTCAAGTAAGCTCATTATCACTCACCTTGTTAGTCGTCTTCCCCTGTGCACAGGTGGATTCCTCTGGCGGCAGAATCAACTCCTCCTGGCGGCGGTCCAAACCTCCATCTCTGCTACAGGGCCACCTGCCCTATTCCTGGCACAGACCAAGAACGCTGTCTCCTTGGCCACAGCCCTTTGGTCAACCTGAGCATCCCACGTCCATCTGCCAAGGTTGCCAGGCTGAACGGTGTTCTGCTCTCTACCGGGCACGATTCCTGCACAAACCTTCATCACCACACACACTACACGCACAGTGCATACACGCACTCATACACTCACTGTGAACAATAAAAGGATAATTGTATTCACTCGAGTCTGAGCGTTTGTTCCCTGGGTCTGAAAATTATGTCATCCATGTTTTTGCCATTTGTGGATAATGGCTCTCACTGTGGTTTGCTGGAGTCCCAAAGCTTTCGAAATGTGCTTTATAACCTTTTCCACACTGATAGAGCTCAGTTACTTTGTTACTCATTTGTTCCTCAATTTCTTTGGATCGCAGCATGATGTCTAACTTTTGAGGTCTTTTGGTCTACTTCCCTTTTCAGGCAGGTCCTATTTAAGTGATTTGCTGATTGAGAACAGGTGTAGCAATAATCAGGCCTGGGTGTGGCTAGAGAAATTGAACTCAGCTTTTCAAAGATGTGATAAACCACACTTAATTTATGTTTTATCGGGGGGAGGCGGGCAATCACTTTTTCACACACGGCCATGTAGGTTTGGATTTTTTTTTTACCCTTAATAATAAACACCTTCATTTAAAAACTGCATTTTGTGTTTACTTTATCTTTGTCAAATATTTAAATTTATTTGATGATCTGAAACATTTAAGTGTGACAGACATACAAAAAAAGAGAAATCAGGAAGGGGACAAACACTTTTTTCACACCATTGTAGATTGTTGTTTTGTTTTTATCTTTTTTTCTGCTTTTCTTATATTACTTATGTACGTACGTTTTATTTACCTTTATTTATACAAGTCGTTTCATTAAAACACAAGGTCTCATTTTCAAGAGAAACCTGTCAAAATAACACACAGTACAACACAGAGTTGTACTGTGTGTTATACTGATTAAGCGACCTTAATCAGTATAAAACAACAAAGAAAATGTGCAGAGTGCCGACTGATAACAAGTTAGAGTACTAAGAACAAGAACAGTTTCCCTATGATGTTTTCTCCAGTGATCCAATAAGAAGTTTAAAATCTTCTAAGAGAATCAAGCTGGACAACTTCACAGTCTCCTGTAGCAAGTTCCAAACTGAGGGAGCAGAGTATGAAAATGCCTTTTTGCGAAGCTCTGTACGGACAGAGGTGACAGTAAAAATAATGAGGTCCTGGGAGTGCAAACTATGACTGCGCTGAGTACGTAACATGTATGATGATGAATAAGTGGGCAACAGGCCTAGGATGGATTTGTAGATGAAATTATACCACTGCAAGAGTCAGTGCCTGAACAATGATGACCAGCTGACCAGGGAGCGTACAAAGTGCAGTGATGCGTGTGGAGTTTACATCCTGTAATGAATCTTAGTGTACCATGACAGACCATGTCCAACAAGCGAAGAGACTGAGCAGAGGCATTCATATAAATAATACCCCCATAGTCAAGAACAGGCAAGAAGGTGGCAGCAACAAGCCTTTTCCCAGCATTAAATGAGAAAGAGGTTTTGTTTCTAAAGGAGACGCTCAATTTTAATTTCTTTAAAATATTTTCAGTGTGGGGTTTAAAAGAAAGTTTTCGATCAATTGTGATACCCAAGTATTTGGAAGAGGCCACAAGTTCAATGGAGGTACTTTGAGCACGTATAACACAACATAACAAAAATATTTTTTTTATAAGTTGTCTGTGTTTTTTCAACTGATTTAAGACAATTGTGCACCACTGAATCCGAAAATGACATCAGTTTCTTTTGATCAGATCAGGTTTGTATGCCAAGTTGTAAGCAGTTGTACAGCAGTTGTACAGTTGTACTGTAAATTGAGTAGTAGACATTGATAAAGGTAAGTACGTGTAAATTGAATGTTGTGTCATCATTGTTCAAAATTCAGAGAATTTCAAGAAATTAAAAAGAATTTTGCATCATATAAAGCAAAAATGCCCGCACATATAAACAAAAATGTAAAAAACCATGTGGCCATACTTCAAAAAGTTGACCTGATTGAGCAAAACCAATGTGATTTTTGAATTCAGCACATCAAAATTGTCCTAAATCCGCTTAAAAAAACAACTTAGACAATAAATTTCGTGTTGACCAGTGTAATGTAAGGAAGAACTGCTGGCACCTTCTTTTTACCAGAAAACAACATTGTCTTGGTTTTGTCAGAACTTAACAGTACAGTAGTCTGAGATCGAACAACTGAGAATGAATGGTGTCAAATGCTGACTGTAGACGTTCAAATACAAGGGCAACGATGCTTGCACAACAATAGACACTGGTATCATCAGCATAGAGATGTACAGATGCGTTTGTATTTTTACTCACACTTTTGACGTAGATAGTGAAGAGAGTGGGTCATAAAACTGAACTTTGTGGGACACCATTAGTGGTGTTATACTAGTTATACTTTTAATGAACATTGTGGGAGTCTCCAGGGGCCTCATGTACAAAGGGTACTTGCGCACAAAAACATGGTGTACATCCTTTTTCACGGAAAATTCCAGATGTATCAATAATGAAATGATCATGGAAATATGCGCATCCCCACGTCAACTTCATGGCTGATGTACGTACGTTTCTACAGTTATTGGTCCGTTGGCGACACTTAGAGGTGATGTTGGGAGACTGATAATGACGTGAAAATTATTATACACACCAGAGACGCATGATGAGCAAACATCCAAGTGTGCGCAATTAGTGGATATAACAAAACAGTTATGACTGTAACTGAGGGTGACTGACAAGACTTAAGGTGGAACTGAACACGACTTTATTGCGGGCTCACACAACTAATAGAGACGCTCCCGTCAGGCAGAGAGGTGGTCAAAGAGACCGCCCCTCTTCCCCACAGCCCTGTTATACTCCGGGTGGCGGTGGAACAGGAAAGGTGGAGCCACTACCCATGTCACACAATAATACGTCCTATGAACAACATCACACATTGCTTGTATACTGTATATCTATTTGCACCTAATTGCATATTCAAATGGAGGCGTGTCAAGGGAGGAGTCTGGTATTTCCTCATGTGCGTTCATTTTCAAGTAGATTGGGATGTACTAAGGAAATGTTCTTGGATTCCTGCGTACACACTGTTTCATACATTTAGATATTTTTTTGCTTATGGCATTTTCTTGAATTAAACATACATCATCTTTCAGTAGGAAATCCATGCAAGTCTTTGTACATGAGGCCCCAGGTCTTTTAACCACTGGATCAGACTCAGTGTTTGACCATCAGTACATACAGAACCAAAAATAAATGTAGGTTTAACTCACTGAGATCATTTCTGTTCTCAAGATGTCGACAACATAATACTGTGTGTACAGTCCTTACCAGCTCAGCAAAGCAACATGGCAATAAAAACAACCTTAATTTTTATTTTTCATATTTAAAGACATCAGTCTCTGCCCATGCAGGCCACAGTGAATATCGATGATTCAGTGTTTTGTCTTTAATGTTTTGTCCTTTAAGTGAAAATGAAAAATACATTTACATCTACTGGTTCCCCTGAAAGAGAAGCACCTTATATCAGGCAGATTAATGCTCTTGTGATTTTAATGTTTTTAAGTCAACTAATAAGTTATGTTGAGTGAAAGTGTTATTTTTAGTTCAAACACTGATCACTTTAAGCTAAAACCATGGGAGTGATTAAAGTGAAGAGAAATGAAGTCATCAGTGGTCTGAGGGCTCCTCCTGTGGTGATTCATGTTCCAGGGTTCAGGATCTGAGGGGTTTTTGTTCAGATCTGATGATGGTTTGTGTTACTGTGACTCTCTGGCACAGTAATACACAGCAGAGTCTTCAGGCTGCATATTCTGTCCATTTAGAGTCACTCTCTTGTTGGAGGTGTCTAAGTCGATACTGAATTTGCTCTTTAGTGAATCTTTGTAATATGAGCTTCCAGTGCTTCTCATCCCAATCCACTCCAGTCCTTTCCCTGCAGGCTGTCTGATCCAAGCTGTCCAATAGTCCAGTGAATAAGAGACCTGGCAGGTGATGGACAGACGTTGACCTGGCTGCACAGTCACAGAGGCTGGTTGTGTCAGCTGTTCACCCATCACACCTGTGGAGGATATTGAATGTGAGTGTAACAGCAGTATGTAGTCAGTGATCATATTATCAGTGAGACTCACAGGATCCAGCAGCCAGCAGCATCAGAGCCACAGAGAACATGTTGGTACTGAAGGTGGTCTGATAGGAAACTCCTCTGATGCACTGACAGCATCACATCAAGTCTTTATAGCAGACTGACAGGAAGCTTGATTTTCCTATAGAAGATCATACCTGTTTTAGTTCACAGGGGTTAAACCAGTGATTTAGTCTCTCTCTTAAACTCTGCTCAACAGATGTTAAAAAAGGATAAAGAACAGAGTTTGTCTGTTGCTCGCCCAAAACATTTCTTATTACATTTAAAATCTCACATTTCTTTCCATTCAACTTTTGTTTCTAATGTCAGTCTACTTAATCTGTATTAATTAATTTAATTTACATTGTGTAACATCAATGTTACACCTTAAATAAAGGCAAGTGTTATGTGTGTGTGTGGGGGGGTCATCTTTATTAAGCAAATGTCATCAGGTTTTTGTTCAGCTTTTCTCCCTCCTGTGTCACTGTGGTTCTCGAGCACAATAATAAACAGCAGAATCTTCAGTCCTCAAACTGCTCATCTGCAGATACACCTGCTTTCTGCTGTTGTCTCTGGAGATGGTGAACCGCCCTTTGACTGACTGAGAATAGTAGATAGAGCTGCTGTCATACTGGATCCAAGCGATCCATTCCAGTCCTTTTCCAACAGCCTGTCTGACCCAAGCAGCAGAAATATCACTACTAAACCCTGAGTATGTACAGGTCAGTCTGTGGGATTCTCCTGGTCTTTTAACCACTGATCCAGACTCAGTCAGTGTTTGACCATCAGCACCTACAAAAAAATGGTCTGCCGTGAAACACTGAGATCATTTATTTTTCTTCAAGATGTCTACAACAGAATCTGTACAGTCCTTACCAGCCCAGCAAAATAGCAGAACCATAAAAACAAACTTGTTCTGGTTCATATTTAAAGCCATCAGTCCCTGACCATGCAGTCCAGAGTGACAATCACTGATTCAGTCTCTGTCTTAAATGCTACAGCCTATAAGTGAAGCTGGAACATGTCAGTCTGCATAAGCTCCTCCTCTTCAAAGCCATTCACTGTATATCATGCAAATTTGTGCTTATTTACGTATAAGTGAGATATTGGAGTATCTATTTGTCTATTTCTAGTTTTTGTTCATTTGATATTTTACAACAGATGCATTTATGACGTTTTAGGACTGCTCCTCATGCTGCCAACAATTGTCACTATGGTGTAACTAAAGTTATTTGAAGTGAATTCGTTGATCCCATTTGCACACATTAAAAATTTTAGTAAAAATGTCATGTTTGTGCAGTCAGCGTTTTGTGTATTTTTAGAAAGAGTAAATGAATATTCAAAGCAATGTAAAGAATTGAAATAAAAACCCACAGAGCCAATTTTTACTCAGCTGCAGCGGGAATCAAAACCAGTGTACTCCTCGTGCTGGCCCAAAGCCCAGGTAAAATGGGGAGGGTTGCATCAGGATGGGCATCCTGCATTAAAATTCATGCCAAATTCAAATATGCAAACCCATGATCTTCTGTGGTGACCCCAAATAGGGAGCAGCTGAAAGGTGTGTGTGAGGGCTGTATTATGATGATCTAGTCAGGAGTGCACTGTCTAAGGCGTAAAGCTCACTTATGGGCAGGTCCACGTCCATTTTGAGATGAGATCAGATAAACTTCATTGTCCCCAATGGGAAATTTCTTTTAAAAAATTACCAGGTAATATACTGTAAGTTACAAAATTCTAACGCTATGTTCACAGTAACATGTCAGCTGGGAATATTGTTCATTTGTTTAATAGTGTGGATAGAGTGATTTATGGTGAAAACCTTTTGGCCTTACACGAGCCCATGTGGGAATGAAGGCCTTACAGGGACTCCAGTCACCTCTGCATCAATCTTCTGTTCTCACAGCAGAAACAATTTCATGTTTGCAAATCTCCTGAGCAAACTCTGTAAAAACTGGTGTGTTACTGATCAGCGTGTTACTGGTCAAGAAAAAGTTCCACCTCCCCTTTCCCTGTAACCGTGGAGTTATAGCTCCCTCTATGCTGTAACAGTGTTACTGTTGAAATTAAAAAAAAAACAAAAAAAAACAAAACAGGAATTCCGTAGAATTTACCCATCCATCCATCCATCCTTTTTCAACCGCGTTTCTGGAGGTCCAGGTCGCGGAATCAGCAGCTCAAGCAGAGAAGCTCAGACTTCCCTCTCCCCGGCCACCTGCTCCATCTCTTCAGAGAGGATACCAAGACGTTTCCAGGCCAGCTGGGCAACGTAGTCTCTCCAGCTTGTCCTGGGGCTACCCCAGGATCTCCTCCCAGTTGGACGGGCCCAGATGCTCAAACCACCTCAGCTGGCTCCTTTTGATATGGAGGAGCAGCAGTTCTACTCCGAGCCTCTCCCGGATGACTGGGCTCCTCACCCTATCTCTAAGGCGGAGTCCAGCAATCCTATGGAGAAAGCTTATTTCAGCCACTTGTATCCGTGATCTCATTCTTTCGATCATCACCCAAAGCTCATGTCCACAGGTGAGGGTAGGAACATAGATTGACCGGTAAATTGACTGCTTTGCCTTAAAGCTCAGCTCCCTCTTCACCACGACAGACGAGTACAACATCCGCATCACTGCAAATGCTGCTCTGATTCATCTGTTAATCTCCTGCTCCATTCTCCCCTCACTCGTGAATAAGACCCTGAGATACGTAAATTCCTCCACTTGGAGAAGGAGCTTGTCCCCAACGCAGAAAGGACAATCCACCTTTTTCCGGCTGAGGACCATGGACTCAGACTTGGAGGTGCTGATTCTCATCCCAGTCGCTTCACACTCAGTAGCAAACCATCCTAGCAGGACGTGCAGGTCATTGCTTGATGAAGCCAACATAACAAAATCATCGGCAAACAGCAGAGATGAGATCCCTGTGGTAAGCGAACATGACACCCTCCGTTCCTTGGCTGCACCAAGATATCCTGTCAATAAAAATTATGAACAAGATCGGTGACAAAGGGCAATCATAATGGAGTCCAACTCTCACTGGAAACAAGTTTGACTGGGTGTTTGCAACAGGAACCAAACTCTTGCAATGGTCGAAACCGCTCCACGGAGGATGCTATAGTCACCACCCTACACTCTGTCATCACCCACCTGGACCAGAAAGACACCTACGCCAGACTCCTGTACATTGATTTCAGTTCAGCATTCAACACCATTATTCCCCAGAGACTGATAGAGAAATTACTCCTTCTCGGTCTGAACACCGCCACATGTCTCTGGATCCTGGATTTCCTGACTGAGAGACCTCAGTCTGTCCGGGTTGGAAACAACATCTCCAACTCTGTCACGCTGAGTACCGGAACCCCTCAAGGCTGTGTACTCAGTCCACTGTTGTTTACACTTCTAACACATGACTGTGTATCCAAACACGAGGGGAACCAGATTATTAAGTTTGCAGATGACACCACGGTGGTGGGACTTATTCAGAGGGATGAGGAATCAATGTACAGGGAAGAAGTGAGAGACCTGGAGGGCTGGTGCAGGGAGAACAATCTGGTGCTCAACATGGACAAAACAAAGGAGATGATTATCGACTTCCGGCGGTCACAGCCTGAGCACGTCCCCCTCAGCATCGGCGGCCGTTTAGTGGAGAGAGTAGAGAACATCAAGTTCCTCGGAGTGCAGATCTCGCAGGACCTGACCTGGAGCAAGAATTCCTTGGAGATCAGAAAGCGAGCTCAGCAGAGACTACACTTCTTGAGGAAACTCAAACAGGCCTCTCTCCCCATCTGCATCCTCAGGACCTTCTACAGAGGTGTGGTGGAGAGTGTTCTGACGTACTGCATTGCTACATGGTACTCCAGCTGCAGTATGTCAGACAAAAAAGCCCTGCAGAGGATAGTCAAGGGGGCGGAGAGGGTAATTGGAGTCTCCCTCCCCTCTGTCCAAGAACTTTTTCAGAACCGTTGTAGGAGCAGGGCACTGAACATTGTCAAGGACCGTTCTCACCCTCTGCATAAACACTTTGAACTTCTTCCATCTGGTAAACAATTCCGGAGCATCAGAGGCAGAACCACCAGACTGATCAACAGCTTCCTCCCACAAGCTGTCAGGATGCTGAACAGCTGACCCGGAATCTCACATACACACTACTGCACCTATGGACATTTTGTATATTATAGTTAGTTATTCTTTTTCCCCAAGTATGTCTCAGGGATGTGTGAATGGATGGGGGGGTGGGAGCTATGTGGGAGTGTGTCTTAATCATGCTGCTTCTTATATGGATGCCGAGAGAAACGCAATTTCATCTTGCCTGCACTACAGTTGTATGTACAGCAATATGACAATGAAGTTTGATTTGATTTGAATAGGGACCGGCTAGCTCGTAGCAACAAGCCTGATACCCCATACTCCCGCAGCACCCCCCACAAGAGACCATGAGTAACACATTCAAATTACTAACAAACTAACTAACTAACTGACTAACTAACTAACTAACTAACCTGCACTTATATAGCGCTTTTCTAGTCACAAAGACCACTCAAAGCGCTTTCTCTAATACTAACCCTCTATTCTAAGGGCCTATAGGAAACAGATATCTAGGGACAATTTAGAAAAGCCAATTAACCTAACATGCATGTCTTTGGATTGTGGGAGGAAACCGGAGCCCCCGGAGAAAACCCACGCAGCGCAGGGAGAACATGCAAACTCCACACAGAAAGGTTCAATGCTTTCTGTCAGTCCAAAAAAACACATGTAGACTGGTTGGACAAACTCCCACAAACCCTCGAGGATTCTCAAAAGGGTAAAGAGCTGGTCCGTTGCGCAACAACCTTGACAAAAATGACATTGCTCCTCCTCAGTCTGAGGTTTATTTATTTAAGTTAAACAATTTGAAAATCTTTTTCATCCTGAAAATATAGTACAGAGGTGGACTTTTTTAAAATGTTGTTTTAAGATATTAACCTTTTTTTAATGCAGTGCAAATTAGTCAACAAATGACTTTTTAACTGTTCTCTGTTATAACATTTTATGTTTCATATTTTGTTTGAAATTGAGCAAAGAATTCATTTGAGTTTTATTTTAAATTAATACAGAACTAAAAGCAGCTAAAACATGAGCTTAATAAAATAATTTGCAAAAGCAAGTTAATTGATATTGGCCTGCCTGGAGACAGCTGTGGTCTACTGAAAAAATATCCATGAAAGGATGGCAGCTTTTAAAAGCTCAATTTGAGATAAATTTGTCCATGTGCCACATTTCTCTTCTATTTGTTTTATGAAAAGACGATGGAAGTAAATTCAGGGGTCATTCCAAATACTTTGCTTTCAAGCTACCAAGTTGTCACACAGTGGGAGGGAAAATCGTGAATTTAAAAAATGCTTCAAGACGCATAGAGGATTGTTTGAGAATCAAATTGGAGCTGTTAATCATAATCAAATCATGTAGTGCCTAAGGATTCCCAACCCTATAGTTTGGACCTCAGCTGAGGAAGCGGACCAACTTATCGGACCTCTTGCAGTTTTAGCTGCTGACCCCTGGCAGCTCCGTGGGGCAGTGGTTAGCACTGTGTCAACACAGTAAGAAGGTCATGGGTTTGATCCCACCCCCTGACTATCAGTGACCCTTCTGCATGGATTCTGCATGTTCTCCCCATGTCTGCGTGGGTTTACCCTGGGTACTTCGATTTCCTCCCACAGGCCAAAAACATGCAAGTTAGGTTCACTGGAAACTCTAAAGTGGCCCTAGGTGTGAATGTGTGTGTATGATGAAGGGATTGGTGCCACACCGTGGCTGCCTCATCCATCCAGGTGGATGCCCTGAATTTCCCTCTGGGATTAATAAAGTATACAAAATAAAAAATATAATAATAAAACTGACTAGAGAGTAGGGAAAAAGGTGGCAGTGCACAGGAAATAGGGCGACGCGCTGGACTCTTATAGCCGGAAGACCCAACCTACCTGGAAGAGCCGTACTCTGCAAGTTCTGATTTTGGTTTTGGATTAGATTGGGCAGTCTAAGTTGGGCAGAGCAGGCACAGGCACCAGGAGCAAAGAGCTGGCCTCTCTACAAATAATATAGCTGAATATGTGACAAAAGAGAACTTAAAATGATTGCTTTTGTATTACAGAGGCTAAACCGTCTGCCAGGAGGCAGCTGGTAATATTCATGAAAAAGAATGTGAGAGGAGTCTGTGGTAATTTTCTTCAGTGATAAACTTCTTCCTGAAGTGATGGAGATTCTTTAATTGTCATCACTTTTATAATGGTCCTTATTTGTTTGTTTGTCCTTGTTTTTGGCTTAACAGATAGGTTGTCGTACCTTCTGTACCTCCCCAGTACAGCTAAGGGTGGATTCACAATACAACGTTTGGACCGACTTATACTGATGTTTTGGCAAACGTCTGGCTCTGTTGGTAAAAGTTAATGATTGCTGGTGTTTGTTGGCGAACAATGGTGAAGGTTGTGTTCTTTGAGACAGATGTGTCATATGGGTGAGACGCCGTGTTATCCGGTGCTCAGGCCATATTCCTCCTCAGCCCAGCTCTTATTGTGACAGCGTCTCAGCGGGCTCCCAGCTGTCAAGCTCTACGGGATGGCTGGAGCCCAATTACCCCTCATCAGCTGAGGCGCTGTCAACCCGTATAAAAGGGAGCAGCTCCGATCATTCGGGGCTGTGACCTCGCACTATTATCCACGCTCTTCTCCGGCGTGGGTAAGGCTGGAACCCCTTCGTCTTGCGCCAGCCACCCACTCGTCATTCAGGATCGTGTGAAAGTGTTTATCCTTGTGTCATTGTTTGTGTTGTGGCCCCACGAGGCCCTGTTCCTTTGTTCCTTTTCCCTTATTATAATAAACATCGCAAACTCACTGTTCTGCCCTTGGCTCTCATTGTATGGCTCGCGAGAGCCATACGTAACAGTAGGTCACAGCCAAGTGAGTTGCCGGCGGCCGTGAGTTTGCTGTTTTGGACTTTGGTCTTCCCGGTCTGGGTGTCAACGCTGGGAGCATGCCAACTCCCAGGAGCCGCGCTCGGTGCTTGGGCAACAAGCTAGCTAGCACCCTTGAGTACGTCGACGGGACACTCTTCACCGCTAGTCTCTACGACGACCCAAACCAAATCCGCTGGCACCTAGACTACGCTGAGGTCCTTTTAAACAATCTTCCTCGCTACGCCGACCATCCCGAAGTCAGCGCGAGGAGAAAGGACATCACCGCACAGCGAGAGATACTCCATGGGTTGGAGGGAAATCCCGGCAGGAAGCCGAAGAGGAGGAGACGTCACCCCTCGCTTCGGGATCCCACTCCTGCCTCCGCTCCGGCACGGGAGTTCGCGCTATTTAGAGGTCTTCCCCCATCGGGCGTGACGTCACTCGGGTTTCCCCCTGAGGAGCTGCAGCTGACAGCTGTTAAGGCCCGAGACCGAGTGACAGCTGCTCGCTCCGCTGTTTGTCCGCCTGGTCAACCTCAGCATGAATCCCGTCCGGACCCAGCTCCGGGTCGCCGCAAGGGCTCAATCCCTCGCATAGCTGCCTCTCCTGCGCCTCGTCAGAGGGGATTTCCCGCAGCCTCGTCTACCCCCGGGCCATCTCCCAATCTCTCATCAGCGTCTCGTGCCCGGCTCATTTCGGCTGTCACCCCCTCCTCCTCGACGCATTTCCCGGCCGCTGTGTGTGCTCCGAGTCCAGCCCTGGCGAGTCCCCGTCCCATCCCGGTGACAGCGGGCATCCTGGAAGGACGATCCACCTCGTCCTTTCAGGAGGCCCGCTGTCACCGTCCGGCGGGGAAAGGGAGGAGCAACGTCCGCTACAGCAGGCACCACTCAACCTTCAGGAGACAGGCAAGTCCAAATTCATTCACACACTCGTTATTTTGATTTGCTCTGTCAGACTCCTGGAGGTGGAGTTCGGGGTTCGCAGCTCCCCGAGCTCCCACCACCTGCTGTGGCTGTAATGATTAACCCCGCATCCTCTGTGTCTCCCTCCGCTGAGCAGTCCTCGACGCCAGGTCAACGTCGCTGGATGAGGAGGGGGCCTGCGGTTCTGGAGAGCCTGGTTCCAGTTCCGCAGCCACGTCATGGGTGGAGGAGGAGGGCGGACTGCAGCGTGGAACCTGCGCCGACGAGGAAGCGTCCCCGGGGCTCCACGGATGAGCTGTCCGGCCCAGCGGGTCAAGGTTCTCCTGCCACCACGCCATGTGGGCCATCGGCGTGGGCACCGGTGCCGGAGGACTCGCAAGATGCACATACCATCATGCCACCTGTGGAGCCCGACGCAGCTGAGTGGGAGCCTGAAGACGACCTCCTGACGCTTGAACCTGGATCTTCGCAGTCCTGGACAGCGTCAGAACCCGAGATCAGGCAAGTGCTCTACCTTACTTTCTCCTTCTCATTTTAGACCACTTTAGCCTGTCTCTAGGGGAGATGAGCCGGGTGCAGCCGTCCGCTGCGTCCGAGCTTGTCTCGCCGGGTTCTGGCGCTGCCGGTGATCCTGATCCCGGTTCTTTTCTCTCTCCTGAGCCTTCTCCCAGGGTCACCGATGAGGAGCTGCTATCGCCCTCGGTGCCAGAGGTTCCTGGTTCGGCATCGGAGGTCGGTTCTTGTGCGACGCCAACCCAATCGGGGTCCGACGTGGGTTCTACCAAGACCCAATCGGGGTCCGTCACGGGAGCAGCCGCGATCCTTTCGGGGTGCTATGCGGGTGCTACAGAGACCCAATCGGGGTCCAACGTGGGTGCGGCACCAGCGATATCCAGGTCCGGTGAGGGAGCTGCAGATCCCCTGCCATCGGACATTGGACCGGCTCATCATCATCTTCCCCCCAAGCTTCCTCCACCAGGGCCCATGTGGACCTCTCACTTTAGGCCCGGCTCGCCCTCATTATCTTCCTCCACAGGGAAGCCGTTGCCTCTCTCTCTCCTACGGGCCTGGTGGTTGAGCGATGCGGGTCGGCCGCCAGAGGGTCTGTCGTGCCCATTCAGCTCTTTAGTGCGGCCGCCCGACCCATTGGACTTCCTGTTCGGCGATCTGGTTCGGCCACCCGAGAGACTGTGTTTTCTGGCCTGGGATTCGGGTAGGCCGCCGGAACTTTTTCCCTTCACCCCTGTTGGCGGTTTGGACGCTGGGTGCGGGGAGACCCCCCGAACTGAATTTTCTTTGCTGTGCTTGTCTTGTGTTTTTGGGTGGGTGCAGCCATGTAAGCCCTTGTAATTGCTTCGCGTTTAGTGTGGGTTTTTTTTCTTTCTCTCTTCCCCTCCTGTTTGAGGGATGCCTGTACTTATTAGATTTTGCCCTTAGGAGTTTTCCCTCTCATTTTTTGGTCTCCTGGGTTGTTTTCCTTTGAATTTGTCTGTACATTGTTATTCTTGACTGTGGAGTATTGTGGTTTTTTCCTGTGCCTCAGTCTCTGTTATTGCCACATTATCCTCTGCCTAAGTAGTGAGGGTTTTTTTTCTGTCCTCATGTTGTCTTTGGAGTATTGTGGGGGGGGTTTTCCCCCCGCATACTGTGTTGTTTCATTGTTATTGGCTGATGTTTTTTCCTTCTTCTGATTCTCTCCCTCCTGGCCTTCACCCCATCCACCCACCCTAGGTGTGTGTGTGTGTGGGGTTGGGTGTTACTTTGCCGTTCGGAGCCCAGCCGTTAGGGGGGGCTGTGTCATTTGGGTGAGACGCCGTGTTATCCGGCGCTCATGCCATATTCCTCCTCAGCCCAGCTCTTATTGTGACAGCTTCTCAGCGGGCTCCCAGCTGTCAAGCTCTACGGGACGGCTGGAGCCCAATTACCCCTCATCAGCTGAGGTGCTGTCAACCCGTATAAAAGGGAGCAGCTCCGATCATTCGGGGCTGTGACCTCGCACTATTATCCACGCTCTTCTCCGGCGTGGGTAAGGCTGGAACCCCTTCGTCTGGAACCAGCTACCCGCTCATCATTCAGCATCGTGTGTAAGTGTTTATCCTTGTGTCATTGTTTGTGTTTTGGCCCCACGAGGCCCTGTTCCTTTGTTCCTTTTCCCTTGGTGGAAGTTGACGCAGACGAGGTGCAGAGCTGGCGCATACTGGCTGCCGCTCCGGCACTTGCGCTCCCTGTGTGTTTTCTGACTTCCTGATGCTTGTAATCCCGGGACATCTGTCCTTTGCAGCGATACTCTTCTTGAGTTTTTTGGATTCCTATGTGACTCATTATAGTTTGCTAAAGTCACCAACTGATTATTTACTGATCGGGTTAGTGGAAGCTAACCCAGCGTTAACTACTGCTACACCATCGGCTACCATCGGCTACTGGAGTTAACCCGCAGTTAACATGCATTTTTCTCTCGCTTCTGGTGTGATTTACCTCTGGTTTGTGCTCGCCTGGGTTTTCCTGTCATTCATCCCTCTCCCTGTGACTGGGATCCTCCAGTACTTGGTGGCAGAGGTCCTCCGACTCCGCTTCCTGCAGGCTGGGCCGCCGCCATCTCTGCTTCATCTCCACCCGGACATCGTTGTCTTCCCCCGGCGAAAATGCATCCACCGGGGCTCTCGTCGGAATTATCATTCAGATAACTCCAACCAGATAAAGTCTATTTGGTCCACATCTAGACGCCCTCATCGGAACACCGGTCAGACTGCTGATCACAGTGTGCTAGCTAGCCTGGCTAGGTCGATTAGCCCTGCTGTCAACACCAACACTGCCGTAAGTTTCGGCCTGCTGAATATCCGCTCGCTGACTGGTAAGGGGCAACTCGTCCAGGATCTCATCGTTGACCGTGAGTTGGATTTTTTATGTTTGACTGAAACATGGCAACAGCCAAATGACTACGTTTCTTTGAATGAAGCTAATCCGCCTGGGTTTGTTTACAATTGCAAATCACGTGACTCTTGCCGGGGAGGAGGTCTCGTGTTGTTTTTCCGCGAGCAGTGGAGAGTCTCACCGGTGTCTGCCCCCGCCTCCTCCTCGTTTGAGGTTATGGTCTCAGTGCTGCCTGGTCATGTTTCTACAATTGTGGCAGCAATTTACCGTCCACCAAAGCCTAACAAGGACTTCATAAATGAATTTTCAGCTTTTTTGGCTGAGCTTTCTTCATGCTCTCCCAATATAGTAATTCTTGGTGATTTTAACATACACATAGACGATGTAAATAATAACCTTACCAGGGATTTTATGTTCTGTCTTAACAGTTTTGGTTTTCAACAGTTTGTCACTGTTCCAACTCATTCAAAAGGACGCACCCTTGATTTAATTTGCTGTTTAGGTGTTATTCCTACCGGTTGTAAAACAGATGTGCTTCCCTTTTCTGATCATTTGTTAATTTCTTTTGATGTTAATCTGGTTCTTTTAAAAAACAAGTCCTCCTGTGACATTTCTTTCCGTAATATCAAGGACATTAATCTGGACACTCTTTCAGCCGGTATTAATTCTCTACCCCACCCTGACAGTCTCTCCAGTCCTGATGAACTTGTCTCATACTATAGTAACAGTCTTCAGAGTCTTCTCAATAACTTGGCCCCCCTGAAAACCAGATCAGTCACATTTACCCGTTCTTCACCCTGGTTCACTCCTGCTCTCAGACAACTTAAAGCCAAGGGAAGCCAGTTGGAACGTCTCTTTAGGAAAACTGGTTTAACTGCTCATCAAGAAATGTACCAAAATCATATCACCCATTACAAGGACTGCTGCAAACACGCCAAATCCACTTACTACACCAGTTTGATTAGTTCATATGAAGATGACACCAAGGCCCTATTCTCCTTACTGAAAACCATCACTCAACCGCCAGACTCCCTTCCCCCGCACATGGTCTCCCCTGCATTTTGTGATAATTTGATTTCATTTTTTACCTCCAAAATTCAGAATATTCATCAACAGCTTGTCCCAATGATCTCTCACAATCCTTTATCAACATTTCCTCTTGTGTCTCCTACCTTCTCCTTTTCTGCATTTACTCTTCCCTCCATCACTGCTATTTCTGAACTGATAAGCAAATCCAAATCATCTACCTGTCGTCTAGATCCCCTTCCAACCATTCTCGTCAAAGCATCTCTGTCCTCACTTGCACCTCTTATTACTCATATCATCCACTTCTCCCTCACTACTGGTCTAGTCCCCTCACCCCTAAAAACAGTTGCCGTTACCCCTATACTCAAGAAGCCTGGTCTGGATCCCAACAATCTAAACAACCTTCGTCCCATCTCCAACCTGCCATTTTTGTCTAAGATTTTGGAAAAATCTGTAGCAGCCCAAGTCCACTCCTACCTTTCCTCTAATAACATTTATGAAGAGTTCCAGTCCGGTTTCCGTCCCCACCACAGCACAGAAACGGCCCTTCTTAAAATCACAAATGATTTGTTAATGTCAGCAGACTCTGGGCTCCTCTCCATCCTCATCCTTCTTGACCTGACTGCAGCCTTTGATACCATTTCTCACCCCATCCTCCTCCATAGACTGGCATCTCTTGGTTTTTCTGGTACTGTTTTAAACTAGTTCACATCCTACCTTTCTGATCGCTCCCAATTCATCCAGTTAAAATCATACACATCCCAGCCATCGTCCATCTCTTCTGGTGTCCCCCAAGGTTCAGTCCTTGGTCCAATTCTTTTCATCATTTATCTTCTTCCTATTGGTCATATTTTTCGTAAATTTAATATTCAATTCCATTGTTACGCTGATGACACCCAGCTATATCTTTCCTCCAGACCTATTTCCAACCTCCCTTCCACCTCCCTCTGTGACTGCCTCCATGAACTCACTTCCTGGTTTTCTTCCAACTTTCTTAAACTTAACAGTGATAAAACAGAAGTCCTTTTAGTCGGTTCAAAATCCACCATTTCAAAGTCAAACAATATCACCATCACTATTGATAATACTACTGTTTCCCCTTCCCCTCAAGTCAAAAACCTTGGGGTAATCCTGGACACCACCCTCTCCTACAAATCCCATATTAATAATGTCACCCGGTCAGCATTTTTTCATTTACGTAACATCAACCGTCTCTGTCCCTCCCTCACCCCTGCCAGCACCGCTATCCTGGTCCATTCTCTTGTTACCTCCCGTCTGGATTATTGTAACTCTCTTCTTTCTGGTCTCCCCCTCAAAACGCTTAAAAAACTTCAACTGGTTCAGAACACTGCCGCCCGGATCATTACTAGAACTCCATTCACCCATCATATCACCCCGGTTCTGCAGCACCTCCATTGGCTCCCCATCAAACACCGCATTGACTATAAAATCATCCTTCTCACTTACAAAGCCCTCCATGGCCTCGCACCCCCCATACTTGGCTGCACTCCTCTCCGTTCATATACCATCCAGAACTCTTAGATCATCAAATACCATCAATCTCATTGTCCCTTCTGCACGTATGACCACCATGGGCCTTCGATCATTCAGCTGCACCGCCCCCCACCTCTGGAACTCCCTCCCACCGGACCTCAGGAATTTAAATTCACTCTCCACCTTCAAATCCCATCTCAAGACTTTTTTGTTTACTGAGGCTTATTCTGTGTGATTTTTTGTACTTGTGATGTGTTTTTAAATGTTTTATTCTTTTTTTTATTGTACGGCGTCCTTGAGTGTCTTGAAAGGCGCCTCAAATAAAATGTATTATTATTATTATTATTATTATTATTATTATTATTATTATTATTATTATTATTATTATTATTATTATTATTATTATTATTATAACAATAAACATCGCAAACTCACTGGTCTGCCCTTGGCTCTCATTGTATGGCTCGCAGAGCCATACGTAACAAGATATTTGGAAATACACGGTGAAAGTTGTGCTCAGTTTGTAAAAATACTTGAGTGCTGGGGAAATTGTGCAGAGTTTAGCTAAGTCGGCCTAAGTTAAAGCTGGGTTCACACTATAATGTTTGGACCGACGTTTACAGACATTTTGAAAAATCTGACATGCTTCAGGCTGAGACAAGACCCAAAGAGCAGAGACCAGAACAGATTGAAAGGTAAGGTGCAAGGTAGTGATTTATTTACAATATTTGTGGTTGTAGTGCCTGGACAGGAGCTGTGTAGAGGGGAGAGGAGAAATAGAATGTTAATGTCAAATCAGTCACTGACACGTAATTCTATATTGAGAGGGTTGAAGTGTTGGACAATAATTTCATGTTCTGCTTGCAACTCCACACAGCTCACTGTTGGTCGGGGGCTGGGATCGAACCCACGATCTCATGATCCCCGCGATCCCCCGGCCGAGGGTAAAACTGTGCTGCCACAGTGCTAAACCACTGCGCCACCGTGCAGCCGACTGCAGCTTTATTCCCGCCTTTGGCACCCAGGGTGAGAAACATTAACACATGAGTCACAAAGGATGTACACACATCAACATACAAGTCACAGAGCATGGCTTAATGCAATACTTTTGCGCCCAAGCGTCCTCAGGTGTGAAAAGCATCTTACTCTTTGCACAATACATCAACACCTGGCACAGCGGGGATGAAGGCACAACTTTGTCTAGTTTCATACCCCCTAGTGCTCTGGCACCCTTCACTGGCTCTTTTCACTTCTTTCCTCATTACCATCTCTGACCTCCTTCTCCCCCAAGTCCTGGGTAGCGTGCCATCTCCTATTGTGTCACCACCCCCCTCTCCCCAAACACCCAGAAGGCTCCTAACCCTCTGGCCCGTAGTGGCTGTAGCGTGGAGCCGCTGGGTCGGTCAAAGTACCTTCCTGTTGGGATGGGTAGGAGGAAAGGTTGGTCTTTGGAGGGGGAAAGGGTGGGGAGGGGAAAGAGTTTGTTTTGTGAGAACAATTCTGTGCAGGGGGAACACAAACCTGCAAACCCACCGTAGGTGGGCGCCCGCGCCGGGGAGCTTAGGCCAACATCACCTGCTCATCTGCTAACACATAAGTGGGCTTCAGCCTGTCTATGCAGATGGTTTCTTTATGCCCCCCCCCACAAGTCTAACAAAAAGTGTTTCCAACATTGTGAATGGGCGGTCGTACGACAGATGCAGCTGGGTTCTGTGGGCATCGTGCCTGACGAAAACAAATTTTGCATTCTCCAAGTGCTTTGGAACAAAGGTGCAGGGAAAACAATGGTGCACCGGGCCCAGAACGCTGGCAGCCCATGTACCCAAAAAAAAGGTGTGTGGGCGGATCGGTACCGGTCCCGGGTTTGGAAGGCGTTCTGCAACGCACTAGGGGCAACGGTGAGCTTGTCTTCCAGTTACCATCCGCAGAGCAACGGGCAGTGCGAGCGGGCCAATCAGGAGCTGGAAGCTGCTCTGCATTGTGTCATCGCCTCCAGTCCATTGTCCTTGAGTGGCCACCTCCCCCGGATCGAGTATGCCCATAACTCAACTGTTTCCTCGGCGATCGGCATGTCTCCCTTCAGGGCCTCTTTGGGTTACGAACCCCCGCTTTTCCCCGAGGAGGGGAGGGAAGTGGCGGTGCCATCCGTCCACGCCCACTTGAGGCGCTGTCGCTGGCTCTGGGCTGCCACCCGCAGGGCTCTCCTTCGCACGGCTGAGCATAACACCAGGACGGCAAATCGCCGCAGGAGACCGGCTCCCCAGTACCAGGTGGGTCAGCAGGTTTGGCTGTCTACTCAGCACATTGCATTGAAAGCTGAAAAACGGAAGCCGGCCCAGCGCTTCATTGGCCCCTTCCCTATTGTACGCATTATTAACCCTGTGGCTGTGCGCCTGGCTCCCCCTCCCCATATCTGTCCCACATTCCATGTCTCCTAGGTGAAGCCCTTCTGTTCCAGCCCCTTCTGTCCCCCTCCCAAGACTCCACCTCCACCAGTGTTGACTGATGGCGACCTGGCTTGGAGAGTCAATGCCATCCTGGACGTACACCGTTGGGGTCGCGGTCTGCAGTACTTGGTGGACTGGGAGGGGTATGGCCCTGAGTGGAGGTCCTGGGTACGTCCATCATTCGTGCTAGACAAGCATCTCATCAGGTACTTCTACCGGACGCACCTGGGTAGGCTGGGTCAGGTGCCAGGGGGCACCTCTCGGGGGGGGGGGGGGGAGTACTGTCATGGCTCCCTCTGGGCCGTCATCTGCTACAGCTGCACGCACACCTGCTGCCAATCTCCAGCAGGCTTTATAACTGGTCCTGCCTGAGACTCGGCACGGAGCCATCTGTCATTCTGCCTGCAGAATACGCCTCTCGTCAACAGCCAAATCCCTGGCCTCTTCGTCCGAGATCTGAATCTCTTCCTCGCTTCAAGCAAGCTCATTACCACTCACCTTGTTAGTCGTCTTCCCCTGTGCACAGGTGGATTCCTCTGGCGGCAGAATCAACTCCTCCTGGCGGCGGTCCAAGCCTCCATCTCTGCTACAGGGCCACCTGCCCTATTCCCGGCACAGACCAAGAACGCTGTCTCCCTGGCCTCAGCCCTTAGGTCAACATGAGCATCCCACGTCCATCTGCAAAGGTTGCCAGGCTGAATGGTGTTCTGCTCTCCCCCGGGCACGATTCCTGCACAACCCTTCATCTCCACACACACTACACACACAGTGCATACACGCACTCATACACTCACTGTGAACAATAAAAGGATAATTGTATTCACTCCAGTCTGAGCGTTTGCTCCCTGGCTCTGATAATTATGTCATCCATGTTTTTGCCATTTGTGGATAATGGCTCTCACTGTGGTTTGCTGGAGTCCCAAAGCTTTAGAAATGCGCTTTATAACCTTTTCCACACTGATAGAGCTCAGTTACTTTGTTACTCATTTGTTCCTCAATTTCTTTGGATCGCAGCATGATGTCTAACTTTTGAGGATCTTTTGGTCTACTTCACTATTTCAGGCAGGTCCTATTTAAGTGATTTGCTGATTGAGAACAGGTGTAGCAATAATCAGGCCTGGGTGTGGCTCGAGAAATTGAACTCAGCTTTCCAAAGATGTGATAAACCACACTTAATTTATGTTTTATCGGGAGGAGGGGGGCAATCACTTTTTCACACAGGGCCATGTAGGTTTGGATTTTTTTTTTACCCTTAATAATAAACACCTTCATTTAAAAACTGCATTTTGTGTTTACTTTATCTTTGTCAAATATTTAAATTTGTTTGATGATCTGAAACATTTAAGTGTGACAAACATACAAAAAAAGAGAAATCAGGAAGGGGGCAAACACTTTTTTCACACCATTGTAGATTGTTGTTTTGTTTTTATCTTTTTTTCTGCTTTTCTTATATTACTTATGTACGTACGTTTTATTTACCTTTATTTATACAAGTCGTCTCATTAAAACACAAGGTCTCATTTTCAAGAGAAACCTGTTAAAATAACACACAGTACAACACAGAGTTACAGACAACACTAAGCGACCTTAATCAGTACAAAACAACAAAGAAAGTGTGCAGAGTGCCGACTGATAACAAATTACAGCACTAAGAACAAGAACAGTTTCCCTATGATGCTTTCTCCAGTGATCCAATAAGAAGTTTAAAATCTTCTAAGAGAATCAAGGTGGACAACTTCACAGTCTCCTGTAGCAAGTTCCAAACTGAGGGAGCAGAGTATGAAAATGCCTTTTTGCGAAGCTCTGTACGGACAGAGGGGACAGTAAAAGTAATGAGGTCCTGGGAGTGCAAACTATGACTGTGCTGAGTACGTAACATGTATGATGATGAATAAGTGGGCAACAGGCCTAGGATGGATTTGTAGATGAAATTATACCAGTGCAAGAGTCAGTGCCTGAACAATGATGACCAGCTGACCAGGGAGCGTACAAAGTGCAGTGATGCGTGTGGAGTTTACATCCTGTAATGAATCTTAGTGTGCCATGACAGACCATGTCCAACAAGCGAAGAGACTGAGCAGAGGCATTCATATAAATAATACCCCCATAGTCAAGAACAGGCAAGAAGGTGGCAGCAACAAGCCTTTTCCCAGCATTAAAAGAGAAAGAGGATTTGTTTCTAAAGGAGAAGCTCAATTTTAATTTCTTTAAAATATTTTCAGTGTGGGGTTTAAAAGAAAGTTTTCAATCAATTGTGATACCCAAGTATTTGGAAGGAGTGTGGTTTATATTTATCATATATCCCATAACCTACATATGTATAAGCATGTGAGAATGTTTGGTGATTACATATGTACAATGACTTCACACCTCAGAACAGGACAAGAGGTCTCAACCGCCAGCGAAGATCAAAGAGCATCCGAGGCGCTGCGGTGGAGACCAGATCGATCGCCCTGACCACCCAGGGTCAAGTGGAGGAGTACGAAGACAAAGGAGGGGGATTAAGATAATGCGAGATGTCAGCTTTGATATGCATGTCTTTTGTTATGTGTAGGTATAAGTATGTAGAGCTGAATGTGTTCGCTCTCTTATTCTGTTTCTGCACTGAGATGAGACTTGTTAGAGGAGCGAAGTTGATAATAAACTTTGGTTTATAAATCACATCGCCTCGTTATTCCAAGCTCTTCTACACTGGTGACCAGATGTGAGGATGGAACAGAGACGTTCTCCCGCGATTGACTCATCGGAGGCGACCCAGGCAAGCGCTGGCGCCCATGCAGACAGGGGAGCGGATGGAAGACATTCCCCCATGGGAGAAGAGAGGGCTCAACTGAGCACCATCCCCAGCCCCGCTGTGAGAGCAGAAGAAAGGCGCTCTCACCCGGTGGACACATCAAGGATGGCCCACACAAGCGCCGTCACCGTCAAGCTGCCAGAATTCTGGCAAGAAGACCCGAGCTCGTGGTTCCAGCAAGCTGAGGCTCCGTTTGCACTGGCGGGCAAAACGGCGGATGAGACGAAATTTTATCACATCGTCGCCAAACTCGACGCTGCCACGTCAAGATGTGCGCGGAGCATAATCCGACAGCCGCCCGCCCACGACAAATACAGAGAGCTGAAGGCGACCATCGTCAAGAACTTCGTCCCCTCAGCCGAGGAGAGAGCAGAGAGGATCCTGGTGATCTACGGCCACAGAGGATGCAGACCCAAGGCCCTCATGGAGGACATGCTGCAGCTCAAGGAGGAGGACAACGACAACTTCCTCTTCCAACACATCTTCCTCAGCACTCTGCCGCCACACATGAGAGGGACGCTGATCAACATGCGGTGCAGCACCCAGCAGGACTTCCACGCGCTGGCCCGAGAAGGGCAGCAACTCACCAATGCCTGCAGGGAACAGGTGGCCACAGCAGCATCCGCAGATGCCCAGAGCAACGGAGAACCACAGACAACCGAACAGAGCCCGCCCACCATGGCGGCAACACGACCAAGACGCAACAGGCGGAACGACATCTGCTATTACCACCACCGTTTCGCCGAGGGGGCGTACAAATGCGTTCCCCCCTGCAAGTTCAAAAATTCGGGAAAACGCCAAAACCGAGAACCGTTAACGGCTGCGGTTCTCGGCGAAAAAAAATAAACTTCTTTATGTGACTGACGGACACACCGGGAGACAGTTCCTGATTGACACCGGAGCTCAACTGAGCTTTATCACCCCTTCCCACGCAGATCGGGCCATGGGTCCCCGGGGAAATGGGGCGATGGCAGCCAACGGCTCCATCATCGACACTTACGGTGAAAGGAGCCTGCCTCTTTGCATTCACGGCTGCAACTATAGATGGACATTTATTGTAGCGGCGGTGAGCTTTAACATGTTGGGTGCTGATTTTTTGTGTGCACATGGGTTGTTAGTTGATCTAGCAAATAGATGCTTGGTTAATGCACTGTCATTTTATTCTATTCCCTGCTCAGCTCGAGTCTCTCCACCACCCGTGCAGGCCGGCGTCACAACAGCAGGAGGTAAGTTTGACCAACTCCTCACCCAATTTCCAGCACTCACAGTTCCAAAATTTTCAGCAACAGTAGCGAAACACGGGGTTGAACACTTCATTCCCACAACAGGCCCACCCGTGTTCGCCAAAGCTCGGCGATTAGACGCGACCAAGCTCGCCATAGCTCGGGACGAGTTTGCCACCCTGGAAAAATTAGGCATTATTAGACGCTCGAAAAGCCCCTGGGCATCGCCACTCCACATGGTCCCGAAAACCGACGGTTCTTGGAGACCGTGCGGCGATTACCACAGATTAAACAATGCGACAGCGCATGACCGCTACCCAATTCCTCACATCCAAGATTTCTCACTACATCTGGCGGGTGCGCGCATTTTTTCTAAAATAGACCTGGTCCGCGGCTATCACCAAGTCCCCATTCGAGCGGAAGACATTCCTAAAACGGCTGTAATAACCCCTTTCGGTCTTTTTGAATTTTTGCGGATGCCATTTGGCCTCAAAGACGCTGCTCAAACCTTTCAGCGGATGATGGACGCGGTATTACGCGATCTCCCTTTCGTGTTTGTCTACCTCGACGATATGCTGGTAGCCAGCTCGTCAGAGGAAGAACACGAACAACACCTCACTACGGTTTTTCAGAGACTAGAAGAGCACGGGTTAATAATCACTCCAGCCAAATGCAAATTCGGCGTGTCACAAATTGATTTTTTGGGACACAGAGTTTCACCAGAGGGGGCAGTCCCATTGCCAGACAAAGTTCGAGCAGTAAAAAATTTTCCACGACCGCAAACAGTCAAATCGCTGCAAGAATTTTTGGGAATGGTTAATTTTTACAACCGTTTCCTCCCCCGCGCAGCTCAACTCATGCAGCCCCTGTATACCGCGCTCAGAAAACAAAAGCCTTCCAACGCGGTCAAATGGACCCCGGAGCGCGAACGTGCCTTCGCGGAAGTAAAAAGTGCTCTAGCTAACGCCACATTGTTGGTTCACCCTGATCCCTCGGCCCACATCGCGCTAACCACAGATGCTTCAGACCTGGCCATAGGGGCAGTTGTGGAACAACATGTTGGCGGAACCTGGCAACCTTTGTCGTTTTTCAGCAAATCGTTAAACCAAACGGAGCGTAAATACCGCACTTTTGACAGGGAGCTGTTAGCGCTTCATTTATCCATTCGCCACTTCCAGTTCTGGTTAGAAGGGCGGCGTTTCATGGCTTTTGTAGACCACAAACCGCTCACCTTTGCGATGGCTAAAATTTCAGAACCATGGTCAGGCAGGCAACAAAGACAGCTAGCTGCAATTTCAGAGTTCACCACAGACATTCGACATGTGGCAGGCAAACTTAATGTGGTAGCAGACTGCCTCTCTCGCGCTGTGACATCACCAGAGCACGAGGAGACAGATTATACTACCTCAGCCACAGAACTCTTTGCCAACGCGGACATGTACGCGGCCCCAATTCACATAGGGATAGATTACGCAGCCATGGCAGAGGAACAAAGCAGTGATGCGGACGTGCGCGCACTCCTGTCTGGACCAACAGGGTTAAGGCTGGAGGAAAGGGGTTTACGCGACGGTGTACCCCCCCCTAATCTGCGACGTTTCAACCGGCCGACCTCGCCCGGTAGTCCCAGCTGCATGGCGCCGCCGTATTTTCGACTCAATTCACTCCCTCGCGCACCCAGGTGTGCGCGCCTCGGTTAAAATGGTCGCCGAAAAGTTTGTGTGGCCCGGCCTGCGCAAAAATGTAAAGGAATGGGCAAAAACTTGCATGTCTTGTCAGCGCGCCAAAATACACAAACACACAAAAGCCCCTCTAGAGCCTTTTTGAATCCCAGCTAGAAGGTTCGACCACGTTCATGTCGACCTCGTGGGACCACTACCTTCGTCTCAGGGTTTCACACACCTGTTAACAATGATAGACCGTACTACGCGCTGGCCTGAGGCGGTCCCTCTGGCATCAACCACAGCGGCGGAAGTCGCTCGCGTTTTTTTGACAAACTGGGTGGCACGTTTCGGTGTCCCATCGGACATCACGTCCGATAGGGGGCCTCAATTTGTCTCAGAGCTTTGGTCAGCCATGGTCAGCAGCTTAGGGGCGACAATTCACCGCACCACCGCTTATCACCCTCAGGCTAATGGGTTATGCGAGCGCTTTCACAGATCTTTAAAGGCCGCCCTCAGGGCCTCACTAACGGATACAAATTGGGTAAATAAACTCCCCTGGGTTTTATTGGGGTTGCGTGCTGCGCCTAAAGAGGATCTAGACGCCTCCCCAGCAGAATTAGTTTTTGCACAACCTCTCAGACTCCCAGGTGAATTTTTACCAGAGAACCCAGAGCCTGGGTATCTCCCAGCCATGAGGCTTTCAGGCAGCAGCGGACCGGACACTCTCCCTGGACCGGCACACCACTCTTTTCCACGGGTTTTTGTCCCCCAAGCTTTAAAAAACGCCGAATTCGTTTTTGTTAGGCATGAAGCTTTAAAATCTACCCTCCGTCCACCATACGATGGACCATTCAGAGTGCTGGAACCTGGTGATAAGCATTTTGTGCTTGATTTAGGGGACAGAAAAGAAACAGTCAGCATTGACAGACTTAAACCTGCCTTCTTGTTGAGAGACGAACCTGCACGGTTGGCGAGAGCACCTCGGCGGAGTAGACCCCCCAAGAGAAAAGACTCAGCCCCCCTGCAGGGAACAAATAATCACTCTCCTCCCCAAGCTGCAGATTCCTTACAGGAAGGTCCCACCAGGATGCCCAAGCGGACCCACAGCAGATTCGGGAGAAGATTAAAACCCAGACAGCACAGGGACTGATGCAAACTACTCAAAAGTTGTCCACTATTTGTGCTGTGACAGTTTAAGACTGACTTGTGATATTACTACACTGTTATGATTACCACTGAATTCTCTACAGGAGCATAGCTGCTGGAAAGTTTCTTCCTTGTCCAGAGGTTTAGCAGTAAGTATGTCATAGTAATTATCTTAAACTGTGAATTTTTTATTATTGTCCTTTTCTTAGTCGTTTGGGGGGGCTGTGGTTTATATTAATCATATATCCCATAACCTACATATGTATAAGCATGTGAGAATGTTTGGTGATTACATATGTACAACGACTTCACACCTCAGAACAGGACAAGAGGTCTCAACCGCCAGCGAAGATCAAAGAGCATCCGAGGCGCTGTGGTGGAGACCAGATCAATCGCCCTGACCACCCAGGGTCAGGTGGAGGAGTACGAAGACAAAGGAGGGGGATTAAGATAATGCGAGATGTCAGCTTTGATATGCATGTCTTTTGTTATGTGTAGGTATAAGTATGTAGAGCTGAATGTGTTCGCTCTCTTATTCTGTTTCTGCACTGAGATGAGACTTGTTAGAGGAGCGAAGCTGATAATAAACTTTGGTTTATAAATCACATCGCCTCGTTATTCCAAGCTCTTCTACAGAGGCCACAATTTCAATGGAGGTACTTTGAGCACATACAGTATAACACAACATAACAAAAATATTTTTTTTATAAGTTGTCTGTGTTTTTTCAACTGATTTAAGACAACTGTGTACCACTGAATCCGAAAATGACATCCGTTTATTTTGATCAGATCAGGTTTTTATGCCAAGTTGTAAGCAGTTGTACAGCAGTTGTACAGCAGTTGTACAGTTGTACTGTAAATTGAATAGTAGACAGTGATAAAGGTAAGTACGTGTAAATTTAATGTTGTGTCATCATTGTTCAAAATTAAGAGAATTTCAAGAAATTAAAAAGAATTTTGCATCATATAAAGAAAAAATGCCCGCACATATAAACAAAAATGTAAAAAACCATGTGGCCATAGTTCAAAAAGTTGACCCGATTGAGCAAAACCAATGTGATTTTTGGATTCAGCACATCAAAATTGTCCTAAATTAGCTAAAAAAAAAAACTTAGACAATAAATTTGGTGTTGACCAGTGTAATATAAGGAAGAACTGCTGGCACCTTCTTTTTACCAGAAAACAACATTGTCTTGGTTTTGTCAGAACTTAGCAGTACAGTAGTCTGAGATCGAACAACTGAGAATGAATGGTGTCAAATTCTGACTGCAGACGTTCAAATACAAAAGCAACGATGCTTGCACAACAATAGACAATGGTATCATCAGCATAGAGATGTACAGATGCGTTTGTATTTTTACTCACACTGTTGACGTAGATAGTGAAGAGAGTGGGTCATAAAACTGAACTTTGTGGGACACCATTAGTGGTGTTATACTAGTTATACTTTTAATGAACATTGTGGGAGTCTCCAGGGGCCTCATGTACAAAGGGTACTTGCGCACAAAAACATGGCGTACATCCTTTTCCACGGAAAATTCCAGATGTATCAATTATGAAATGATCATGGAAATATGCGCAGCCCCATGTCAACTCCATGGCTGATGTACGTACGTTTCTACTGTTATTGGTCCGTTGGCGACACTTAGAGGTGATGTTGGGAGACTGATCATGATGTGAAAATTATTATACACACCAGAGACACATGATGAGCAAACATCCAAGTGTGCGCAATTAGTGGATGTAACAAAACAGTTATGACTGTAACTGAGGGTGACTGACGAGACTTAAGGTGGAACTGAACACGACTTTATTGCGGGCTCACACAACTAATACAGACGCTCCCGTCAGGCAGAGAGGTGGTCAAAGAGACCGCCTCTCTTCCCCACAGCCCTGTTAAACTCCGGGTGGCGGCGGAACCGGAAAGGTGGAGCCACTACCCATGTCACACAATAATACGTCCTATGAACAACATCACACAGGGCTTGTATACTGTATATCTATTTGCACCTAATTGCATATTCAAATGGAGGCGTGTCAAGGGAGGAGTCTGGTATTTCCTCATGTGCGTTCATTTTCAAGTAGATTGGGATGTACTAAGGAAATGTTCTTGGATTCCTGCGTACACACTGTTTCATACATTTAGATATTTTTTTGCTTATGGCATTTTC
This sequence comes from Pholidichthys leucotaenia, assembly GCA_020510985.1. Classification (NCBI taxonomy): domain Eukaryota; kingdom Metazoa; phylum Chordata; class Actinopteri; order Cichliformes; family Pholidichthyidae; genus Pholidichthys; species Pholidichthys leucotaenia. The sequence goes on from CM035838.1 coordinate 366,505,389, forward strand.
TTGAATTAAACATACATCATCTTTCAGTAGGAAATCCATGCAAGTCTTTGTACATGAGGCCCCAGGTCTTTTAACCACTGGATCAGACTCAGTGTTTGACCATCAGTACATACAGAACCAAAAATAAATGTAGGTTTAACTCACTGAGATCATTTCTGTTCTCAAGATGTCGACAACATAATACTGTGTGTACAGTCCTTACCAGCTCAGCAAAGCAACATGGCAATAAAAACAACCTTAATTTTTATTTTTCATATTTAAAGACATCAGTCTCTGCCCATGCAGGCCACAGTGAATATCAATGATTCAGTGTTTTGTCTTTAATGTTGTGTCCTATAAGTGAAAATGTAAAATACATTTACATCTACTCATTCCCCTGAAAGAGAAGCACCTTATATCAGGCAAATTAATGTTCTTGTGATTTTAATGTTTTTAAGTCAACTCATAAGTTATGTTGAGTGAAAGTGTTATTTTTAGTTCAAACATTGATCACTTTAAGCTAAAACCATGGGAGTGATTAAAGTGAAGAGAAATGAAGTCATCAGTGGTCTGAGGGCTCCTCCTGTGGTGATTCATGTTCCAGGGTTCAGGATCTGAGGGGTTTTTGTTCAGATCTGATGATGGTTTGTGTTACTGTGACTCTCTGGCACAGTAATACACAGCAGAGTCTTCAGGCTGCATATTCTGTCCATTTAGAGTCACTCTCTTGTTGGAGGTGTCTAAGTCGATACTGAACTTGCTCTTTAGTGAATCTTTGTAATATGAAGATCCAGTGTCTCTCATCCCAATCCACTCCAGTCCTTTCCCTGCAGGCTGTCTGATCCAAGCTGTCCAATAGTCCAGTGAATAAGAGACCTGGCAGGTGATGGACAGACGTTGACCTGGCTGCACAGTCACAGAGGCTGGTTGTGTCAGCTGTTCACCCATCACACCTGTGGAGGATATTGAATGTGAGTGTAACAGCAGTATGTAGTCAGTGATCATATTATCAGTGAGACTCACAGGATCCAGCAGCCAGCAGCATCAGAGCCACAGAGAACATGTTGGTACTGAAGGTGGTCTGATAGGAAACTCCTCTGATGCACTGACAGCATCACATCAAGTCTTTATAGCAGACTGACAGGAAGCTTGATTTTCCTATAGAAGATCATACCTGTTTTAGTTCACAGGGGTTAAACCAATGATTTAGTCTCTGTCTTTAACTCTGCTCAACAGATGTTAAAAAAGGAAACGAACAGAGTTTGTCTCTTCCTCGTCCAAAACATTTCTTATTACATTTAAAATCTCACATTTCTTTCCATTCAACTTCTGTTTTTTGATTTACTGAGTTAGCTCTAATGTCAATCTACCTAATCTGTATTAATTAATTTAATTTACATTGTGTAACATCAGTGTTGCATCTTAAATAAAGGCAAGTGTTATGTGTGTGTTTGTGGGGGGTCATCTTTATTAAGCAAATGTTATCAGGTTTTTGTTCAGCTTTTCTCCCTCCTGTGTCACTGTGGTTCTCGAGCACAATAATAAACAGCAGAATCTTCAGTCCTCAAACTGCTCATCTGCAGATACACCTGCTTTCTGCTGTTGTCTCTGGAGATGGTGAACCGCCCTTTGACTGACTGAGAATAGTAGATATAGCTGCTGTCAGACTGGATCCAAGCGATCCATTCCAGTCCTTTTCCAGCAGCCTGTCTGACCCAAGCAGCATGAATATCACTACTAAACCCTGAGTATGTACAGGTCAGTCTGTGGGATTCTCCTGGTCTTTTAACCACTGATCCAGACTCAGTCAGTGTTTGACCATCAGTACCTACAAAAAAATGGTCTGCTGTGAAACACTGAGATCATTTATTTTTCTTCAAGATGTCTACAACAGAATCTGTACAGTCCTTACCAGCCCAGCAAAATAACAGAACCATAAAAACAAACTTGTTCTGGTTCATATTTAAAGCCATCAGTCCCTGACCATGCAGTCCAGAGTGACAATCACTGATTCAGTCTCTGTCTTAAATGCTACAGCCTATAAGTGAAGCTGGAACATGTCAGTCTGCATAAGCTCCTCCTCTTCAAAGCCATGCACTGCATATCATGCAAATTTGTGCCTATTTACGTATAAGTGAGATGCTGTAGTATCTATTTGTCTATTTCTAGTTTTTGTTCATTTGATATTTTACAACAGTTGTGTTTATGACGTTTTAGGACTGCTCCTCATGCTGCCAACAATTGTCACTATGGTGTAACTAAAGTTAATTGAAGTGAATTTGTTGATCCCATTTGCACACATTGAAAATTTTAGTGAAAATGTCATGTTTGTGCAGTCAGCGTTTTGTGTATTTTTAGAAAGAGTAAATGAATATTCAAAGCAATGTAAAGAATTGAAATAAAAACCCACAGAGCCATATTTTACTCAGCCGCAGCAGGAAACAAAACCAGTGTACTCCTCATGCTGGCCCAAAGCCCAAGTAAAATGGAGAGGGTTGCATCAGGATGGGCATCCTGCATAAAAATTCATGCCAAATTCAAATATGCAAACCCATGATCTTCTGTGGTGACCCCAAATAGGGAGCAGCTGAAAGGTGTGTGTGAGGGCTGTATTATGATGATCTAGTCAGGAGTGCACTGTCTAAGGCGTAAAGCTCACTTATGGGCAGGTCCACGTCCATTTTGAGATGAGATCAGATAAACTTCATTGTCCCCAATGGGAAATTTCTTTTAAAAAAATTACCAGGTAATATACTTTAAGTTACAAAATTCTAAAGCTATGTTCACAGTAACATGTCAGCTGGGAATATTGTTCATTTTGTTTAATAGTGTGGATAGAGTGATTTATGGTGAAAACCTTTTGGCCTTACACGAGCCCATGTGGGAATGAAGGCCTTACAGGGACCCAAGTCACCTCTGCATCAATGTTCTGTTCTCACAGCAGAAACAGTTTCATGTTTGCAAATCTCCTGAGCAAACTCTGTAAAAACTGGTGTGTTACTGATCAGCGTGTTACTGGTCAAGAAAAGTTCCACCTCCCCTTTCCCTGTAACCATGGAGTTATAGCTCCCTCTATACTGTAACAGTGTTACTGTTGAAATTAAAAACAAAAAAAACAAAACAAAACATGAATTCCGTAGAATTTACCCATCCATCCATCCATCCTTTTTCAACCGCGTTTCTGGAGGTCCAGGTCACGGAATCAGCAGCTCAAGCAGAGAAGCTCAGACTTCCCTCTCCCCGGCCACCTGCTCCATCTCTTCAGAGAGGATACCAAGACGTTTCCAGGCCAGCTGGGCAACGTAGTCTCTCCAGCTTGTCCTGGGGCTACCCCAGGATCTCCTCCCAGTTGGACGGGCCCAGATGCTCAAACCACCTCAGCTGGCTCCTTTTGATACGGAGGAGCAGCAGTTCTACTTTGAGCCTCTCCCGGATGACTGGGCTCCTCACCCTATCTCTAAGGGGGAGTCCAGCAATCCTGTGGAGAAAGCTTATTTCAGACACTTGTATCCGCGATCTCATTCTTTCGATCATTACCCAAAATGTCCACAGATGAGGGTAGGAACGTAGATTGACCAGTAAATTGACAGCTTTGCCTTAAAGCTCAGCTCCCTCTTCACCACGACAGATGAGTACAACGTCCGCATCACTGCAAATGCTGCTGTGATTCATCTGTTAATCTCCTGCTCCATTCTCCCCTCACTCGTGAATAAGACCCCGAGATACGTAAACTCCTCCACTTGGAGCAGGAGCTTGTCCCCAATCCAGAGAGGACAATCCACCTTTTTCCGGCTGAGGACCATGGACTCAGACTTGGAGGTGCTGATTCTCATCCCAGTCGCTTCACACTCAGTAGCAAACCATCCTAGCAGGACCTGCAGGTCATTGCTTGATGAAGCCAACATAACAACATCATCGGCAAACAGCAGAGATGAGATCCCTTTGGTCAGCGAACATGACACCCTCCGTTCCTTGGCGGCACCAAGATATCCTGTCAATAAAAATGATGAACAAGATTGGTGACAAAGGGCAGCCATAATGGAGTCCAACTCTCACTGGAAACAAGTTTGACTGAGTTTTTGCAACAGGAACCAAACTCTTGCAATGGTCGAATAGGGACCGTCTAGCTCGTAGCAACAAGCCTGATACCCCATACTCCCGCAGCACCCCCCACAAGAGACCACGAGTAACACAGTCAAATTACTAACTAACTAACAAACCTGCACTTATACAGCGCTTTTCTCGTCACAAAGACCACTCAGAGCGCTTTCACTAATACTAACCCTCTATTCTAAGGGCCTATAGGAAACAGATATCTAGGGACAATTTAGAAAAGCCAATTAACCTAACATGCATGTCTTTGGATTGTGGGAGGAAACCAGAGCCCCCGGAGTAAACCCACGCAGCACAGGGAGAACATGCAAACTCCACACAGAAAGTTTCAATGCTTTCTGTCAGTCCAAAAAACACATGTAGACTGGTTGGACAAACTCCCACGAACCCTCGAGGATTCTCAAAAGGGTAAAGAGCTGGTCCGTTGTGCAACAACCTTGACAAAAATGACATTGCTCCTCCTGGGTCTGAGGTTTATTTTTTTAAGGTTAACAATTTGAAAATCTTTTTCATACTGAAAATATAGTACAGAGGTGGACTTTTTAAAATGTTGTTTTAAGATCCATCCATCCATCCATCTTCTACCGCTTTTCCGGAGGTCCGGGTCGCGGAGGCAGCAGTTCAAGCAGAGAAGCCCAGACTTCCCTCTCCCCAGCCACCTGCTCCAGCTCTTCAGAGGGGATACCAAGGCGTTTCCAGACCAGCTGGGAGACATAGTCTCTCCACCGAGTCCTGGGTCTGCCCCGGGGTCTCCTCCCAGTGGGACGTACCTGAAACACCTCAAGTGGGAGGCGTCCAGGAGGCATCCTAATCAGATGTCCATACCACCTCAACTGACTCCTTTCAATGTGGAGGAGCAGCGGTTCTACTCTGAGCCTCTCCCGGATGACTGAGCTCCTCACCCTATCTCTGCGGGTGAGTCCAGCAATCCTAAGGAGAAAGCTCATTTCAGCCGCTTGTATCCGCGATCTCGTTCTTTCGGTCATTACCCAAAGCTCGTGACCATAGGTGAGAGTAGGAACGTAGATTGACTGGTAAATCGACAGCTTTGCCTTAGAACTAAGCTCCCTCTTCACCACAACAGACCGGTACAACGTCCGCATCACTGCAGATGCTGCTCCAATCCGTCTGTCGATCTCTCGCTCCATTTTCCCCTCACTCGTGAATAAGACCCCAAGATACTTAAACTCCTCCACTTGGGGCAGGAGCCTGTCCCCAACCCGGAGAGGACAATCCACCTTTTTCCGGCTGAGGACCATGGACTTGGACTTGGAGGTGCTTATTCTCATCCCAGCCGCTTCACACTCAGCGGCAAACCATCCCAGCAAGAGCTGTAGGTCATTGCTGGATGAAGCCAACAGGACAACATCATCTGCAAACAACAGAGATGAGATCCTGTGGTCACCAAGCATGACACCCTCCATTCCCTGGCTGCGCCTAGAAATCCTGTCCATAAAAATTATGAACAGGATCGGTGACAAAGGACAGCCCTGGCGGAGTCCAACTCTCACTGGGAATGACTCCGACCGAGTGTTGGCAATACGAACCAAACTCTCACAACGGTCGTACAGAGACTGAATAGCTCGTAACAACAAGCCCGATACCCCATACTCCCGAAGCACCCCCCACAAAAATCCACGAGGGACGCGGTCAAATGCCTTCTCCAAGTCCACAAAACACATGTAAACTGGTTGGGCAAACTCCCACGAACCCTCAAGAATTCTCGAGAGGGTAAAGAGCTGGTCCGATGTCCCACGGCCAGGACGAAAACCACATTGCTCCTCCTGAATCCGAGGTTCGACCAACGGCCGGACTCTCCTCTCCAGTACCTTGGCATAGACCTTCCCAGGGAGGCTGAGGAGTGTGATCCCTCTAAAGTTGGAGCACACCCTCCGGTCCCCTTTTTTTGAAGAGAGGAACCACCACCCCGGTTTGCCATGCCAAAGGCACTGCCCCCGACCTCCACGCAATGTTGCAGAGGTGTGTCAACCATGACAACCCAACAACATCCAGGGCCTTGAGGTACTCAGGGCGAATCTCGTCCACCCCCGGGGCCCGGCCACCAAGGAGATTTTTAACCACCTTGGCGACCTCAGCCCCTGTGATAGGCGAGTCATCCCCCTCGTCCCCAAACCCTGCTTCCTCTGTGGAAGGCGTATCAGTGGGATTGAGGAGATCCTTGAAGTATTCCTTCCACCGCCCGACGATGTCCCCAGTTGAAGTCAACAGTGTCCCATCCGCACCATACACAGTGTGGACGGGGAGCTGCTTTCCCCTCCTGAGCCGCCGAACAGTTTGCTAGAATCTCTTTGAAGCCGACCGAAAGTCTTGTTCCATGGCCTCACCGAACTCCTCCCATACCCGCGTTTTTGCTTCAGCAACCACCCGAGCTGCACTCCACTTGGCCTGCCGGTACACCTCAGCTGCTTCGGGAGTCCCACAAGCCAACCAAGCTTGATAGGACTCCTTCTTCAGCTTAATGGCCCCCCTCACCACTGGTGTCCACCACTTGGTTCGGGGGTTGCCACCACGAGATGCACCGACCACCATGCGGCCGCAGCTCTGGGCCGCCGCTTCAACAACAGAGGTGGAGAACATGGCCCATTCAGACTCCATGTCTCCAGACTCCCTCGGAATGTGGTTGAAGTTCTTCCAGAGGTGGGAGTTGAAGACCTCCCGGACAGGGGCCTCAGCCAGACGCTCCCAGCACACCCTCACTATACGTTTGGGTCTACCAGGTCTGAATGGCTTCCTCCCCTGCCATCGGATCCAGCTCACCACCAGGTGGTGATCAGTTGACAGCTCTGCACCTCTCTTTACTCAGGTGTCCAAGACATACGGTCGCAGGTCTGATGATACGATAACAAAATCGATCATCGACCTACGACCTAGGGTGTCCTGGTGCCAGGTGCACATATGGACACCCTTATGCTTGAACATGGTGTTCGTTATGGACAGACTGTGGTTAGCACAGAAGTCCAATAACTGAACACCACTCGGGTTCAGATCGGGCAGGCCGTTCTTCCCAATCACCCCTCTCCAGGTTTCACTGTCATTGCCCACATGCGCATTGAAGTCCCCCAGTGACAAAAGAGAACTTAAAATGATTGCTTTTGTATTACAGCGACTAAACCATCTGCCTGGAGGCAGCAGGTAATATTCAGGAAAAAGAATGTGAGAGGAGTCTGTGGTAATTTTCTTCAGTGATAAACTTCTTCCTAAAGTGATGGAGATTCTTTCATTGTCATCACTTTTATAATGGTCCTTATTTATTTGTTTGTCCTTGTTTTTGACTTAACAGATAGGTTGTCGTACCTTCTGTAACTCCCCAGTACAGCTAAGGGTGGATTCAAAATACAACGTTTGGTCCGACTTTTACTGATGTTTTGGCAAACGTCTGGCTCGGCTGGTAAAAGTTAATGATTGCTGGTGTTTGTTGGCAAACGCTGGTGAAGGTTGTGTTCTTTGAGACAGATGTTTGGAAATACACAGTGAAAGTTGTGCTCAGTTTGCAAAAATACTTGAGTGCTGGGGAAATTGTGCAGAATTTAGCTAAGTCAGCCTAAGTTAAAGCTGGGTTCACACTATAGTGTAACACTGTGACACTTGTCTCGCCAAATTTTGTGACAATATACCACTGTAATACAATGGGTAATTGGGTAACAAGGTAACACCCACTAACACCTGTGCTTGCCAGATTTTTGTGTGTAACCCTTACTAACACCCACTCACCCTACTAACTTTAGGTGTAGTACCCTTTTTTGTAGTGGTGTGTTATGGCAATGTTGTTACCTTAGCTTTTCTACCTGAGGGAAAAGGGATAATTGGGCCAGGCCAGACCGACTCTGGGTTCGTAGGAGCCTGGGAGGTGCAACAACAGATGACACATACACAGCCGTATATGGAACTTGCAACTATGTATATTATTTACAATTTTGTGCACAAAAATAAATACACAGTGCGATAAAATAGAAAAAAATAATCCATAAATTCCAACTTATATTTACAAAATTCACAGTCCTTTTTTTGGTCCTTTCCAGGTGACTAGTGGAGTCACCTGTAGCAGTTCATAGGCTTCGGGCTTCGGCTCGCCATCCAGATTTGGAGATCCACGCTCTGGTCAAACCAGTCCAAAGGAAAAAAAAAAAAAAAGAACCTGACCATGCTAAGTGGCTCGTGCGTCAATGGGGTTCCCATGCTCAACGGCGTCGGCAGCCTTTGGATCCTAATCAATTTCAAGGGTTTTATCCAGGCAAAGGTTGCTACCAGCACGCTAGCGTCGCCATATCACCAAGGACCGTCTCTCTCTCTGGTCTGTGTCTTTCGGCGTCTGGCGTGACTGAGCCAAAAATGTAAGTCATCCCAGACCCAGGGAGAGAGCGCTTAACCCACTGGCTGGCATGACCCAGCAACGGCGCAGCCATGGGTTACTCGATATATCAACACACAATACTAGGAACTTTATCAGAATATTCTAGAAAACGTTCCTAACTATTTATGAATATATATTTATTTAAATATTCATATTCAAATTATGTATTCCCATTGTGAAATGGGTGTTCTTCTTTTCTAAAAGCGGTATCAATATTTAGAATTTAATTCACGTTAAACATACAGTATCTACTCCCATTGTGAAATGAATGTCCCCCCTTCTTCTTAAAGCGGTATCGACATTTATAATTCCATCCATGTTTTTAACACTGGGTTACACTATCCCCCCTTAGAATCATGCAAGTCCCTTTGCATGGGATTAGCTAAATAGTAATGACGGGAGAACTAGTGTTCATGGGAATATTCTTAAGATCTGACTCTATTAAGGCTCTTGTAAAAGCCAGGTTTGAATAATCTTAGGATCTGTCTCTGTTAAGGCTCTGGTAAAAGCCAGGTTTAGTCCTTGAAACAGGGACTGGGCAACAGTTTGGAGAGGGTTTCCCAACTGACTTATACTGTAGTCTTTCTGGCTGGGAGGTTGTCCTCTCGGAGCGTCTCACAGTCTGTCGGACTTCTTTTTCAGGTTCTCTGTCTTCTGCAGGTTCATCACAGGTACTTTTATCAGGCAAGTTGGTTTCACTTCCAGTTCCATTCTCACTGTTCGATGGTTCCACATTTGTTTCAGTTTCCTCCAGGTTTCCATCATCCGGTAAGTTGTCACATCCAGGTGAAGTGACATTTTCCATTTGGTTGTCATTCTCAGGTAAGTCAGTTTTAGCAGGAATGTCTCCTTTAAAGAATGTCTTTGGATGGGGAATTTCATAAACTCAAGTGAGCTTTATGGGCATTTGGATTGGTTCTTCTCTGTACCAACAGACATCTTCATTTTCCGGTTCTGAATTCTCACATTCCTCACTTTGTTCAGATGATTGTCTTGTCTTAGGTTGGCGGACATGTTTTGGTTGGACAGGTTCTTCTTCAACAGGGGCAAGAAAACCACAGGGAAGCAAGAGGTCACCGTGAACGGTGCAAACAGGACCATCTTTTGTCTCAGGTTTTATGGTGTAAGCAGGAAAGTCACCTGCTTGGTTCACCACAATGTGGATTTCAGCTTCCCACCTGTCTGCTAGTTTGTGCTTTCCTCTGAGGCGGACTGCACGTACCAAAACTCTGTTGCCTAGCTCGAGTTTTGAGGGTTTCACTCGCATATCAAATCTTGTTTTGTTTCTTTCAGCCATCTTGTTAGCATTTTCTGCTGCTAGTTTGTAGCTTTCTTGTAGAGTTGTCTTCAGCTTTTCAATGTACTGGGAATGTGACTTGAAACTTTTGTTGTGAAACGGGAGCCCAAATGCAAGATCAATTGGCAATCTCGGCTGATGACCGAACATTAACTCACACGGGGCAAAACCAGTAGTGTCATTCTTCGTACAATTGTACGCATGTACAAGTGGTTTCACATAGTTGTGCCAATGAGATTTGTTCTTTTCCTCCAGAGTACCCAGCATGCTTAATAACATTCTATTGAAACGTTCTACTGGGTTACCTCTGGGATGATAGAGTGTCGTCCAGATTTTGCGAATGCCCATGATTTTGCAAAGTTCTTTTATGATATGGGACTCAAAATCGGGACCCTGATCACTATGTAACCATTCGGGTATCCCGTAGTGGATGATAAAGTTGTCCCAAAGTGCCTTTGCAACGGTCTGAGCTTTCTGATTGCTGGTAGGGATGGCTATAGCGTATTTCGTGAAATGATCAGTTAATATGAGCACATCCTTTGTGTTGCTTTGATCAGGCTCAATGGACAGGAAATCCATACAGACAAGTTCAAGCGGTCGGGTGGACTTGATGTGGACAAGCGGAGCAGCTCGTTCTGGAGCAGTTTTACGTCTTACGCAGTGATTACATGTCTTGATCTTTTCAATATCTGCCCCCATGCGAGGCCAATAGAACCTTGTTCTGGCGAGATCCAAAGTACGCTCTGTGCCTAAATGGCCCATGTCACAGTGGAAGCTTTGAAAGACTGAATCGCGGAGCTGTTCAGGTAAGACGAGCTGGTAAGTAACATTTCCTCCGTCTTGACGAGTGTGGTAGAGGATGTTATTGCACATTTCAAGTCGGCTGAGCTCTCGGAGTAACAAGTTGATGTCAGGAAGCTCAGTCCGTACAGTTGGTGGAACTTTTAGTCAGGTTTCAATTTGTGCAATCACTTCCCTTAAACAGGGATCAGTTCTTTGTTTGTTTTTGATCTGTTCAGGAGTCATGTGGGGTAAAACTGGAAGACCATCACAGCCATCTTCATTGGCGTAGCCATCTTGAATGGCGGCTACAGAGAGGGATAATGAGTGAACCAAAGGGAAGGTGTTGTCTGGAGAGCTACAGACAAGGTGTTTTTCACATATAGCAGACACTACCTCGGAACTTAAACTGTTCTCAGGAAGAGACAAGTGAGTTTGAGTGAACTGCTGTATGTGGTCAAGCTCCTTTTGGGACACTGCGTCATCAAGTAACTCGCTATGTGGCCATCTAGAGAGGCCATCTGCATCTGAGTTAAGCTTGCCTGCTCTGTATTGGAGCTTAAAGTTAAACGTCGACAGAGCAGCTAGCCACCTATAACTCATGGCATCCATCTTAGCAGTAGTTAAGATGTATGTCAGGGGGTTACTGTCTGTCACGACAGTAAAATGATTGCCATATAGATAGTCTGCGAACTTTTCCGTTACTGCCCACTTTAGAGCCAAAAATTCCAATTTATGGGCGGGGTAACGGGACTCACTTCTAGACAACCCCCGGCTTGCATAAGCTATGACCCTAGTCTGGCCCTCCTGCTCTTGATAGAGGGTGGCGCCAAGCCCTGTAGTGCTGGCGTCAGTATGGAGGGTCAACTGAGGGTCAGCGAAACCCAGGACAGGCACAATACTGAGCTTTTCAATGATGGTTTTGAATGCAAGATCACAGGAAGAAGTCCATTACTTGCCAAACGGTGTCTTTGGGTCGTGGTATTGGGCAGGCTTAGCTTTGGGCTTTGTGCTCTTTCACAAAGGATGGTAGCCTGCTGTTAAGTTAGTGAGGGGCTTAACGATGCTGGAATAGTTCTTAATGAACCTCCTATAGTACCCTGAAAAGCCTAAGAACGAGCAGAGCTGTTTGAGATCATGGGGCACAGGCCAGGTACTTAGGGCTTTCACTTTTTCGGGGTCGGTGTCAACTCCTTTACTGGACACAATGTGACCGAGATATCTGACAGAAGTTTGAAAAAATCTGCATTTCTCAGGGGAGAGTTTAAGCCCATACTCTTTTAGGCGATTAAGAACTTTCATTAAGCAAGCCTCATGTTCTTCGGGCGTCTTGGAGAATACAATGATGTCATCGAGGAACACAATCACCTCATGCAGATTCATGTCGCCCATGCATTTCTCCATGAGGTGCTGGAACGTGCTGGGGGCGTTTGTAATGCCTTGGGGCATTCTATTGAATTCCCAAAAACCCATGGAACATACGAACGCCGTCTTTGGTTTGTCCAGCTCCTCTACCTCAATTTGGTAATATCCCAACTTTAAATCGAGGACGGAGAACCACTGCGAACCGGTCAAAGTGGAAAACGTTTCCTCCAAGTTGGGGAGGGCGTAAGCATCTTTTACAGTCTGCATGTTAAGCTTCCTGTAATCAATACAAAGGCGGACATCGCCATTTTTCTTTCACACCACTACAACAGGCAAAGAAAATGGAGAAGTAGACTGTCTTATCACGTCTGCTTGTTGGAGTTCTTTGAGATGCTTACGGACCGCTTCCAGGTCATTTGGATGTATGGGACGTGCTCTGTGTTTGAACGGTGTTTCATCTGATAATTTGATTGTGTGTTTCACTTGATCCATTTTGCCAAAGTCAAGATCGTTTTGTGCAAATACTTCGGGCATTTGACTGAGTCTTTCTGTTAGGCGTTCTTTCCATTCAGCATTAATGGGGGAAGAATCAATGTTGAACTTCAGAGTGGACTTTGGTTCAGTCTTGGACTTTGTAACTTTCACGGAGTGTTCTTGCGATAGGACTTGTTGATATACACAGATTTCTCCAATGACACACTTCTGAGGGATTGTCACGTCATGTTCCGATTCATTGGAGAGTATAACTGGAACAAGGTAAGGTGCTCTTTCAGGTAAGTCTATGAGACATGGTTTTACTAGGATACCACCAGGTAAGGCTGACATTAACGGGTGTTCTAACAAGACAGATTTTTCACTGTTGCCGGCTGACACAGCTACAGCGCCATCTAGAACAACTGTTTGGTCTGCAGGAACTAACTGTGGCTCTTTGTTGCGCATGGTCACTAAACCAAGGCTAGGGTGTTTGGACTGTCTGTGCCATAGCTCAAGGACTTTTAACACTGCCCTATAACCAAGTGACATGGTTGGCTGCAGTTCAGAACATGCATCAGAGTACAGCTTGTAAAGTACATCTAATGTGTTTGTCCCTATTAACACTAAGGACTGATCAACTGCACGTACATCAGGAACGACTAATGCAAGTGTTGGCACTTCGGCTTCAATACTGAAAAAGTCTTTTGGGAAAGTGACATGCATTTCAATGTAGCCTAAATAAGGTACACTCTGACCGTTAGCTCCCTCCACTTCTAACAGCTCAAAAAGTGGCTTAATCTCATGGTTGGATAAGTACTGTCTGTCACAGGACTCAGGGACAGTAGTCACCTGGGAACCTGTATCTAACAAACAGCTCAGAGTACAGCCATTCACTTTCACTTGTGCTGTACTTTTTGTACCAAATAGACCATTAGGAAAGTTAAAGGGGTCTGTTTTGTAGTGTGACTTCAGTTCAGCACGTGTCTTGAATGGAGCTTTTGGTTTGGGACTGGTCATCTCTGAACTAACCTCTGTTTGTCCCGCAACAGGGGTAGACTTCAGTTTTAAAGAAGATGTGGGGTTCCGACTGTCCCAAATCTGTCTTTTTACTCTTAGTTCTTTGCGTTTTGCAGCTACAAGTGCAGGGTTTGGCTCTGACGCACAAGTGGCTACAATATGTCCATCTTCGCCACAGCGGAAGCAATACCATGGTTTGGGCCTAGTATTGGGACGGCTGGACGAAGGTAAGTTTTCAGGTTTGGCATGGTCAGGTTTTTTATTTCCAGATTTCTTAGTTGGGTCTTTCCTTGGTACTTGTTTCTGTTGTTTCACGACAGCAGCTAATTGGCTTTTTAGATCAGTGACTTGCTTTTTCATTTCTTTCAGACTTTCTGACTCCATTTCACTATTTGTACTTGTTTCGGTGACTGTTTGTTCATAGGAGGCTGCTTTTAGTTTTGTGGCGCCCAAGTGTTTCTTCATGGGTGTGTTTTTAACTTCTTGTCTGTTTTCAACAGTGCGAAGGTGAAGCAATAATTCTGCATACTCAGGTGGATGTTTATCTTTTAGTTCCAGCTGTAGCTCTTTTAGCAGATTATCATCCCAACAGCCTCTGTTAAACTGCTTGAGAAGCTGTTTGTCCACTTCCTGTGGCTCTAGACCACCTCTACGCACTGTGAGATTGAGCGCCACCTGCAAACGATGCAGATATGCAGAGGGTTTTTCTCCATAATCTTGAAAAGTGTTCATGAATCGCACACACAGTTCCTCATCGTCTTCAACAGTCCCAAAAGCTGAATCCAGCAGCTTAAGATAGTCGGCAGGGGTGGCTTCAGGCCCAAGAGAATGAATAATATCAGACGCAGGAGCAAGAAGACTTTCAAGGATCTTGCGAGATTTTTCCAAGTCAGACAAAGAAGTATCTTCCATCATCAGGTCAACATGTGAACGCCATGTTTCATAATCAGCTTCAGTATATGGTCTTGGCGTTTTGCCAGAGAAAGCTCTGATTCTCCAAGAGGAATGGGCGTTTGACGGCTTCTCTGCATTTTCAATGACATGCTCGACTACGATTTTCTGAACCTCGGGTGGGTTAAGATCAACTGGACTCAACATTTGAGGTGTTAAGTTTGGTCTAAGAGGGCTTTGGAAGAGTGCTTGAGTGGTTTTAGGGGTCCGAGGCACTTCAACTTGAAGTGGAGGAGAAACTCCACTTTGTGTGGGTTCTACAGTAGGGAAAGCAGGATTAATGTTAGCAGAGACCGTTTCAGCTGTCTCAGCAGCTTCAATAGACTTCCCTATTTTGGACATAACCTCCTGCAACACCTCTTCAAAACCTTTTCCACTTAGCTTAGCTAAACCCCTCAGGTTGCTAAGATAAGCCTTAGTAACACTGCCCCCTACAGTTTTAGTGTAGACATCAGTTAGAGTTTGAATGCAGTATTTAATCTCAGGATTGTCAGTGGATGGAAAGGAGCACGGCAACGTAGGTGCTAATGTTTCAATGCTTAATCCAGACTCGAACTCTACAATGTGACTTTTTGTCAAAATGGGATGAGTTGTCATCAATGCTAAGCACCCTATGGATAGTGCCATGTTGCTCTAGAAACTCAAAAACGTCAGTGTCTCTTTCTTTATCAACAACACCACTGACAATGACTGCATTAGGGATTTAACACCATGTTTTTCCACAAAATCCATTTTGGCCGTATATCAACTGTTTAGTCAAGGGTCAAAACAGAATCCTCATCTGTTGTGCAACGCTCCAGGTATCTGGCTGGCTCGCCAAATTTTTTTGTAACACTGTGACACTTACTTGTCTCCCCAAATTTTGTAACAATATACCACTGTAATACAATGGGTAATTGGGTAACAGGGTAACACCCACTAACACCTGCGCTAACCAGATTTTTGTGTGTAACCCTTACTAACACCCACTCATCCTTCTAACTTTAGGTGTAGTACCCTTTTTGGTAGTGGTGTGTTATGGCAGTGTTGTTACCTTAACTTTTCTACCTGAGGGAAAAGGGATAATTGGGCCAGGCCAGACCGACTCTGGGTTCGTAGGAGCCTGGGAGGTGCAACAGCAGATGACACATACACAGCCGTATATGGAACTTGCAACTATGTATATTATTTACAATTATGTGCACAAAAATAAATACACAGTGCGATAAAATAGAAAAAAATAATCAGGTGACTAGTGGAGTCACCTTTAGCAGTTCATAGGCTTCGGGCTTCGGCTCGCCATCCAGATTTGGAGATCCACGCTCTGGTCAAACCAGTCCAAAGGAAAAAAAAAAAAAAAAAGAACCTGACCATGCTAAGTGGCTCGTGCGTCAATGGGGTTCCCGCGCTCAATGGCGTCGGCAGCCTTTGGATCCTAATCAATTTCAAGGGTTTTATCCAGGCAAAGGCTGCTACCAGCACGCTAGCGTCACCGTATCACCAAGGACCGTCTCTCTCTCTGGTCTGTGTCTTTCGGCGTCTGGCGTGACTGAGCCAAAAATGCAAGTCATCCCAGACCCAGGGAGAGAGCGCTTAACCCATTGGCTGGCGTGACCCAGCAACGGCGCAGCCTTGGGTTACTCGAAATATCAACACACAATACTAGGAACTTTATCAGAATATTCTAGAAAACGTTCCTAACTATTTATAAATATATATTTATTTAAATATTCATATTCAAATTATGTATTCCCATTGTGAAATGGGTGTTCTTCTTTTCTAAAAGCGGTATCAATATTTATAATTTAATTCATGTTAAACTATCTACTCCCATTGTGAAATGAATGTTCCCCCTTCTTCTTAAAGCGGTATCGACATTTATAATTCCATCCACGTTTTTAAATGAGAGTTTGAAGTGCGGCCTTTAAAATTCTCAGCCGCTGAATTTCTGGTAGAGCTTTTGCACTCTGGCTGTTTTAAGGTGATGGTCTCATCAGACAACTGCTTATCTGAATGGTTTAGCACTACTGGGATCTCTAAACTCTCCCAAACCGTTTTTGATATTCCACGTGTGTAAACTCAGAACAGTCATTTGCATTGTAAACTGGCCTTCAGAAAGGAAAGCTAACTGACAGGGACTCTAGTAGAAACTGACATAATGCACGGCTCGGGAGACACACACGCAGGCTCAGAGTAGATCCAATAGCTTTATTAGCAACAAGTGTGTATGAATGTGTGTCTGCGAGATGTGGATGTATTGGTGGTGGGCGTCTGCGTCGGGCACGGAGGCAGGAGACCGTACAGCCGGACAACCCTATGGGAGAAGCACAGGGAGAAGGGTGACGGGCACACACCAACACAGGAGATGTAAAAATGATGATGAGCTTACTTGGAGTTAGCAGGTAGCTGGCACAACAAGGACGAGGTCCGGTAGACAGCGACCTGGAGAGCCCGGTGCAGCAGCGAGGGGATGGAGACGGAGAGGAATGGTCCGCCGCCGGGAAATCCACCTGTGCACAGGGGAGCAGACTAGGAAAGGAAAAAGGTAAGGGCTTCTTACCGAAATGTTTGCTGAAGAGGTTGAGGTAGCTCACAGCAATCGTGACCAGTGAAGTCTGACGGCTTCAGGCCGAAGCCCAGGGCGAGGCGGCTTAAATCCCTCTCCGCTGATGAAGTGCAGGTGTGCGTGCAGCTGGCGCCGCAGATGGGCGGCGAGGCGTGACAGTACTCCCCCCTCTAGCAGCGCCTCCTGGCGATGGTTTCTCCGGGTGCGCTCGGTGGAACTCAGTAATGAGGGATGGGTCCAACACAAACGACGAGGGTACCCACTGCCGATGTTCAGGCCCATAACCCTCCCAGTCCACCAAGTACTGCAACCCACGACCCCGGCGCCGGGAGTCCAGGATGGAGGAGACAGGCCAGGCCGGATGGCCATCAACCATCCGGGGCGCGGGTTGCGCAGCAGGAGGAGGGCAAAGGGGGTCGGAGTCTGCCAGCTTCACCTTGGATACGTGGAAGGTGGGATGGATGCGAAGGGAGGGGGGAATAACTACACGCACAGCCACCGGGTTGATAATCCTGGTGATGGGGTATGGGCCCATAAAACGCTGTGCCAGCTTCCTCCTCTTGCCCTTTAAAATGATGTCCTGGGTTGACACATAGACTCGCTGACCCACCTGGTACGCTGGGGCAGGTCTTCTGTGCCGGTCCGCCGTGGTTCTGTTGTGCTCCGCCGTGCGTAAAAGCGCATTGCGCGCTGACGCCCAGATGGAGCGGAACTGCCTGAGGTGCGCCCGAACTGAGGGAACCGTTACCTCACTCTCCTGCGCTGGGAAAAGGGGGGGGGGGTCGTAGCCCAGGGACGCCTTAAAGGGAGACATCCCTGTGGCAGAAGAGCAGGCAGTGTTGTGGGCGTACTCAACCCAGGCGAGATGGTTACTCCAGGACGTAGGTTTGGACGCAGTGACGCAGCGGAGCGCAGCCTCCAGCTCCTGGTTGGTCCGCTCGCACTGCCCGTTGGTTTGGGGGTGATGGCCGGAGGAGAGGCTCACCTTGGCTCCCAGGGCGTTGCAGAATGACCTCCAAACCTCTGAGGAAAATTGGGGCCCCCGGTCCGAGACCACGTCCACCGGAATCCCGTGCAGCCTGACCACGTGCTGGACTAGGAGGTCCGCCGTCTCCAGGGCGGTTGGAAGACCTCGTAGGGGGATGAAGTGTGCCGCCTTGGAGAAGCGGTCCACGATGGTCAGGACGGTGTCGAATGTGTTTGAGACTGGGAGTCTGGTGACAAAATCCAGGGCGATATGCAACCAGGGCCTGCCAGGGACGGACAGAGGCTGGAGCAAACCCGCTGGAGGGGCATTACCTGACTTACTAGTGGCACATACTGGGCAGGCCCGGGCATAGCGGGCAGCGTCCCTCCGCAGGCCCGGCCACCAGAAGGACCGTTGAAGGAGGTCGATCATCCGGGAGGAGCCAGGATGGCAGGTGAGCTTGGATGTATGTAACCAGTGGATGACCTCCCCCCGAACCGTGGATGGCACGAACAGCCTCCCCTCCGGTCCGCCGCCAGGGTCAGGTTCCACTTCCTGCGCCTTCCGGATCTTGCTTTCTATGTCCCAGGTGACGGCTCCCATGATGCACGACCTGGGCAGGATGGAGTGGGCCGTGTCCTCAGACTCCTCAGGGGCAAACTGCCTAGAGAGGGCGTCTGGCAGGCCGTTCTTGGAGCCAGGCCTGAAGGTGATGTTAAAACGGAACCTGGCAAAGAACAAGGACCAGCGCGCCTGGTGGGCGTTCAGACGCTTGGCAGATCTCAAATACTCCAAGTTCTTGTGGTCAGTCAGGACCACAAACGGCAGGTCCGCCCCCTCTAGCCAGTGACGCCACTCCTGCAGCGCGAGCTTGATGGCAAGGAGCTCTCTGTCCCCCACGTCGTAATTCCGTTCCGCCGGGGACAAGCGCCGAGAGAAGAAAGCGCAGGGCCGTTTGACTCCGTCATCTGGCGACCGCTGAGACAGGGCCGCCCCCACTCCTGTGTCCGAAGCGTCCACCTCCACGATGCACTGCAGCGACGGGTTGACTTGGCTCAGGACCCGGGAGGAGGAGAACTCTGCCTTCAGCGCCTGGAAAGCGGCCGCGGCCTCTTCGGTCCACCGGAACGGGGCCTTAGGAGACGTGAGGCGGGTCAGTGGGCCGGCGATGGTGCTAAAATGAGGGACGAAGCGGCGGTAGAAATTTGCAAACCCGATGAACTGTTGCACCCATTTTCTTGATGCAGGTGTAGGCCATTCCACCACCGCCTTCACCTTCACTGGGTCCGGAAGCACCTAGTCGTGGGAGATGATGAACCCGAGGAAGGATGTTGTCTTTGCGTAGAATTCGCATTTTTCGGCCTTCACATACAACCGGTTCTCCAGCAGCCTTTGGAGGACCCGCCTCACATGGACCCGGTGCTCGTCCCTGGACTTGGAGAAGATGAGGATGTCATCCAGGTAGACGAACACAAAAAGGCCAATGAAATCCCGGAGGACATCATTAATTAGGCGCTGAAAGACGGCTGGAGCATTGGTCAACCCGAACGGCATCACCAGGTACTCGAAGTGGCCGTTCGGGGTACGGAAGGCTGTCTTCCACTCATCTCCCTCCCGGATCCGGACGAGGTGGTATGCGCTGCGTAGATCCAGCTTGGTGAACCAAGTCGCCCCCTGGAGGGAGTGGAAGGTGGTGTCCATGAGAGGCAGGGTGTAACGATCCCTCTCCGTGATGTCATTTAGGGCGCGATAGTCGATGCAAGGACGGAGGGAACCGTCCTTCTTGCCCACGAAGAAGAATCCTGCCCCTAATGGTGATGACGAGGGACGGATAATTCCAGCACTCAGCAATTCCTTGAGGTAGGCATTCATTGTCTCCTTCTCCGGCGCTGACAGGCTGTAGAGCCGCCCAGAGGGTAAGGGTGCCCCCGGCGGATGTTTATTGCACAGTCGTAGGGTCTGTGTGGGGGAAGAGACATCGCCTTGGACTTGCTGAAAACCATACCCAGGTCGTGAAATTCCGATGGCACCAGGGAGAGATCCGGGGGCGCAGCGTCCGTAGGAGTTGGAGAAGAGGACGGAGAGCAGGCAGCGGACTGCAGGCAGGTGCTCATACAGAATGTACTCCATGCCGACACCCTGGCGGACTTCCAATCCAAGACGGGGTTATGGAGGCGGAGCCAGGGGTATCCCAGGATGACGGGTGACACAGAGTTGGGGAGGACGTAGAAGGTCATCTCCTCCTGGTGGTTCCCAGAGATGATCACAGGAACAGGGAGGGTCTGATGTGTTACTCTCCCCAGGGAGACATGGGAGAGGTTGACTAGGGCGAGAGGAGATTTGAGAACTTGGCAACGGATGCCCAATCGGGTTGCCAGGCTTTGTGAAATAAAACTGCCCTCCGCACCCGAATCCACCAGTGCGTGGGTGAGATGCCCAGTGGAGTTGTGACAAAATCGGACGGGCAGCTTCAATTGGGAGAGGGGATTTAACCGATTGATGTCCGCGAGGCCCCCTACAGTGACTCGCGGACCCCGCCGTTTGGCTTCTGTGGGCAAAGCTCCACCGTGTGTTGACTATCTCCGCAATACATGCAGAGATCCAACTCACGGCGGCGTTGTTTCTCCGCAGGGGGGAGCTTTGTCCAGCCCGTCACCATCGGCTCCGACTCCTCGGGGCGCAAAGGTGGCGGCGTCGCCTGGGGGCGAGCTTGGAACAGGCGCGACGAGGCACCACGAGAGCGAGAAGAAGACGACTTCCGCCCCGAGGAGCGCTCGCGCAGCCTGTTATCCAAACTGATGGCTAGGGATATTAGCTCCGCTAGAGTCTCCGGGATGTCCCGCCCAGCCAGTTCATCCTTCAGATCATCATTGAGACTGCGGAGGAAGAGGCCCCAGAATGAACGTTCATCCCAGCCCAATTCCTCCGCCGCTACCCGGAAGTCGATCGCATAGTCCGCCGCCAACCGGCTTCCCTGCTGAAGACTGAGAAGCCGATCGACCTGGACAGTCTCGGTACGAGAATGATCAAAGACCTCCAGGAATTGTCTCACGAATTGGTCATAGGTGAGGGTGGTGTAACTGGGCCTCGCCATTACGGCGTAAGCCCAAGTTAGTCCTCGCCTCTTTAGGAGATTCCCAAAGTAGCCAATTCGGCTATGATCTGAAGGAAAATCTCCGGGCACATGGTGGAACACGGACTCACACTGCATTATGAACCCCCGTGCACCGCCGAGCTTACCGCTAAAGCGGGCGGGGGTCGGAATGGGCGTGAGCCGAGCCGGTGCTACCGGAGCTGGCTGGACGGCCGCTGGAGCAGCCGTAGCCGCGCCACCCTGACGAGCCGGGGGGAACGGCTGTTGGGGGTCCAAGCGGTCCAATCGGTTTGTGATAATAGTTAGCTGGTTTAAAATCACCTGTTGCTGGTGGGCTGTCAGGTCCACTCGAGCCTCGAGAGTGGTAAGTCGGCGCGTGAACCCGCCGTCTGCCGAGCCGCTCTGCTGAAGCCGTACTGACATAATGCACGGCTCAGGAGACACACACGCAGGCTCAGAGTAGATCCAATAGCTTTATTAGCAACAAGTGTGTATGAATGTGTGTCTGCGAGATGTGGATGTATTGGTGGTGGGCGTCTGCGTCGGGCACGGAGGCAGGAGACCGTACAGCCGGACAACCCTATGGGAGAAGCACAGGGAGAAGGGTGACGGGCACACACCAACACAGGAGATGTAAAAATGATGATGAGCTTACTTGGAGTTAGCAGGTAGCTAGCACAGCAAGGACGAGGTCCGGTAGACAGCGACCTGGAGAGCCCGGTGCAGCAGCGAGGGGATGGAGACGGAGAGGAATGGTCAGCTGCTGGGAAATCCACCTGTGCACAGGGGAGCAGACTAGGAAAGGAAAAAGATAAGGGCTTCTTACCGAAATGTTTGCTGAAGAGGTTGAGGTAGCTCACAGCAATCGTGACCAGTGAAGTCTGACGGCTTCAGGCCGAAGCCCAGGGCAAGGCGTCTTAAATCCCTCGCCGCTGATGAAGTGCAGGTGTGCGTGCAGCTGGCGCCGCAGATGGGCGGCGAGGCGTGACAGAAACTGTGTGTTTGAGGCATACTTCAAACTTATCATCTGTTATTTTTGTATTCGAGGTAACATACGTTATGGGTCGTTGGTTTGTTTTTTCATTTTTGCTCATGTGCACTGAAGGCTACTGTTCAATAACATCAATGTTAGGTCCATAACTATTGAGGGTCTTTCTTTTGGTTGCCATCAATTCATGAGATTTTTTTTCTTTTCTGTATCGGTCCAGTTATTCACTTTGTGATGTCATTTGTACATGATTTAGCTGTTCTTTGTAATATGTGTTCCTGTGTTGTACAGTTTGTTTTTTTTTTCTTTTCTCTTCTTCTCTGCCCTCTCCTGTGAATGTATCCCCTGGTTGTTCTTTGCCCCTGCCTTGTCGTGATTGTGATTTGTGGTAGGATATCGTGTTTTCTTTTCTAAGGTTGATTCTGTCCCCCCCTCTGCCTGCCTCCCCATCCACCCTCCCTGGGGTGGGGTGGGGTGGGGGGGGGGTGGATGTTACAGGCGTCCAGAGTCCGCCTTGAGGGGGAGGTCCTGTCACACCCGAGCGCTATTTTGTCTGCGCTCGGGCCTCACACCATTCCTGTCAGGCTTTGACAGCTGTGCTGTCATTCTGGCTTCCCGGGCTCTGATTGGTCAACACTCGGGAGTTCCCCACTGTCAGAGTCTGAGCAGCTGTGCTGCATTTGCGGTCGTTAGCAGCCGGCTTTAAATGCCGGCGCCAGCGACTGCATCTTGCGGCTGTCTCGTCAACTTTCCCGTCAACATTCTCCTAGTGTTCATCCATGATTCCCCTTTGATGTAAGTGTATTTATTGTCGCAGTTATCGTTCGTGTTCCTTACCTTTTTCCTTGTCAAAACGGTGAGCGAGCGTTCCTCGTCTCAGCCGTCATTTATCATTGTTTGGCTAATGGTTAATCTTGCTGCTCAGCCCATGCGGCTAGTTATCCTGTCCTACTCTTGCCTTGAACTATAATAAACTATTGTGCAACTTTACTGGTCTGTGGCGTCTTATGCTGGCTCGTGAGGGCCAGATGTGACAAGATGTTTTAGTCGTCTATTTCTTTATAAGTTAGCATTTTATTTGACTTTTTTCTAATGTTCATGGTATTTGTATAAAATTTCATACCTTAACCATGAAATGAAGTCTTAACCGTTTGGTAGAGGTCAATATTTTAAAAATTACAGGGACTGTTGATTTAAAAAAAAAAATAAAAATAGAAAAGCACTCGGAGAGCGCAGACCTCCGCCAAGCGCAACAGTTCCCCCCATACAGTGTTTGTGTGTACGTTTTCAGAGTCCTTGACCATGAAAACATATGACTAGCAATTGGATTCACAATGATTATTTGTTTATTTGACAGGGACAGTGCAATAAACATAGACAATTAATCAATGACAATCAATCTGATAGTGATAGGATTAGTGGTTCAGTAGTAAAAGCATTGCCTCCTTGGCGGAGGTAATAAACTGAAGTGTTGCTGTTGTGTCCATCTCCTGCACTGACGGATGTAGATTGGGTAGACAGGTTGCCGTGGGTTTTATATTATATTATATTGGGGTTGCGCTCCGCGGCAAAACAGAATTTAGAAGCTTCCCCGGCAGAGAGCTCGTTTTTGCGCAGCGCCTATGGCTGGCCGGTGAATTTCTGCCAAATGCGCAGCGCCTATGGCTGGCCGGGGAATTTCTGGCAAATAATCCGGCGGCAGACAGCTGCCCATGTCAGGTTTTGCAGCTGCGCGCAAACACAGGCACGCTGGCGGGCCCAGGCCACCAGTGTTTTCCGCGTGCTTTTGTGCCTAAAACGTTGAAGAATGCGGAGTTTGTGTTGCAGACACGACGACCAGCGCCCTCCATTGCGCCTGCACACATGTTGAAAATGGCCGTATGTCACAGTGTTAAAAAAAATGCTTTAAAAAAATTCCTGTATCCAGACGGTGACGCGGATCATCCCCAAAATTTAATCAGTTCTTCCTTGTACCATTTCCAACAACGCCTGAAAGTTTCATGGAAATCCGTCCAAAAGCTTTTGAGTTATCTTGCTAACCAACAGACAGACAGACAGACAAACCCCGGCAAAAACATTACCTCCTCCTGGCCTTTTCGGCCTGGCGGAGGTAATCATTGATTGTAGTTAATACTGATCCAAAGGAAAAAGAAATGAAAACAACAAAATTTTTCATTGCTTTTTTCTTGGTGGGGTTGTTAAAGGGTTATTAAGAAATGCTCATGGATCTATGTCTAACCTTGTTTTTGTTTTTATTTGCATTTTTTTTAATTATTTTAGCCAGTGTAAGTGGGAATGAATGTGGAGGTGTCCTAAAAAAGATGAGGGGTGCCCTAATTTATTCCTCACTATTTGTTTAGAATTACATTTTACAGAAAATTTGAGAAAAAAGTCTTTAATTCCTTTTTAATTGTTTAGTTGTATTACGAGAATCTCCCACTATTTTTAACATTGCTATGAAATATCCATATGTCCAAATATGTTAAAAAAACAAAGGTTTATACATGGTGTCCTAATTTTTTCACATGACTGTAGCTATCCCATGTTACCATGGCACAAGCACCGAGGCATCAGCACCAGTGGTGCTTTCATTCAGTTCATTGAGTGGTAGGCAGTTCAAGCTCCAGTGCAGCACTGAGTGATCCGGTGAACAAAAATTTCAAACAAATCTTTTTAGTGAACAAACCGTAAGCGACTTAGTACGTTTTAGTGAACTGTGGATCCCCTCACCAGTGTCTGAAGGCAGGTGGAAGTGGTCAAAGGTTCCACTTGGATACTGTTTTATTTTATTGTCCATCTCTTCTGTCAATATTAAGCACAAAATTACAGGATGATTACCCATTATCACTGCAGCAAAGTTAAACTGAAAAGTCACATGACAGAAACCCTTTCACTAATTAAAATATAAATAAACACAAATGTGGTGGCACATATTTGGATGCACCACACCTTCTCCTCTGGTTCCTGTCCACTTTCTTCCCTCCTTAATGGACACACTCACCTGACTCTGTCACAAACCCTCGTGTGCCATTACACGGCACACGAGGGAGAGAATGAAAAACCCAATCGCGGAAGGAGAAAGTGCCATTTTATTAAGTATAACAATAAAGAAACAAGTCCAGCTAACCACAAAAATACAGGGAGATGCAATTGATGAAGTAAAGGCCACCAGGCATACAGGGCGCCAGCCGGATGCTCTACAGCCCGGTCAAAAAGGGAGCCTAGTGCTGCAGGGCTGCTAAGCACAAAAGGAAAGGCAATCAGGACACTTACAGGGCTGGAGCGATGCCGGGGCAAACCGTGCAGTCTGGAGGATGAAGAGGGGTAGCAGAGTCAGCCGATCACAGCAAGGGATTAACCGAACTTCAAGTGCTGGCTGAATAATTAGCAGGTGATGAAAACTCATACGGGGAGAGGTAGCTGCCGTGTATGGAGATGAATGCTCCGACAATCTCTTTCCACTAATAGCAGCGAACAAATACTCCTAAAGCTAACTAGGAAAGAGCTTGCCGGTGCGAGAATGCGTGGGCTGAACATGATTGGAACCTGGTGTGTGCGAGAGCGTGTATGACCATGTGAATGGGAATGAATGGAGCGTGTGCATGTGTGTGTGTGTGTGTATGTATGTGAACACCCGTGACAGTACAGCTGATGGCACTTGACAGGAGGAGGGGGCGTGCCCAAGCTGTCAGGGAGCAGAGGCCCAAAGCTCCCTGAAGTTCCAGGTGGAAAATAGGACAAAACATAACATTAAGTAGAACTGGGTTTGGAAGCCAAACCCAGATTCATGACAGACTCATGCTCCTCTGGAACACTAAGGGACCACACTCACCCAATATTAATGTAATGAGACTAGTTTTCTATTATCCTGTCAGTACTGATGAAAGAACAGTGGTTGTGAACCAACTTCTTTTCATAATCAGTCCAAGTCATCGGTGGTCTGAGGGCTCCTCCTGTGGTGATTCATGTTCCAGGGTTCAGGCTCTGAAGGGTTTTTGTTCAGGTCTGATGATGGTTTGTGTTACTGTGAGTGTCTGGCACAGTAATACACAGCAGAGTCTTCAGGCTGCATATTCTGTCCATTTAAAGTCACTCTGTTGTTGGATGAGTCAAAGCTGATACTGAACTTGTTTTTTAATGAATCTTTGTAGAATGCAGTACATCCAACACAGCTGCTCCCAATCCACTCCAGTCCTTTCCCTGCAGGCTGTCTGATCCAAGCTGTAGTGTAGCTGCTCACTGAATAGGAGACCTGGCAGGTGATGGACAGACGTTGACCCGGCTGCACAGTCACAGAGGCTGGTTGTGTCAACTGTTCACACTTCACATCTGTGGAGTAAACAGACTTCATGAGTGTTACGTGTTCAGGTCATTGTGTTGTGGTGATTCTGTCTCTGCCTCAATTAAAATTCTCAAAAATATTAGTTCAACC
The DNA here is from genome assembly GCA_020510985.1 of Pholidichthys leucotaenia. Lineage (NCBI taxonomy): Eukaryota > Metazoa > Chordata > Actinopteri > Cichliformes > Pholidichthyidae > Pholidichthys > Pholidichthys leucotaenia. Next base: position 366,531,763 of record CM035838.1, read on the forward strand.
ACCACATCACTTGTACCCATCATAAAAGCAAGTTCTTATAATTTTGTACAAACAGCAAAAAACTTCTGTACATTATGCAGCTGCTTGTGTACAATTGTCTGCTATTTTTTTTTACATTATCACTTGTTATTGTCATGTTGGTCAAAATACATTAAACAGGTTTTCTGTTGAATCGTCCTTCACCCCAAAACATTTAGACTAGTTATCATTACGTCAAACATATTTTATACATTTCTATTATATTTTTTGTAAATATTTATTAAATTAAATGTTTTAGGTGAATCTTTGCTTTCACTTATGAGGGGAAAAGTATGAGGTCAACCAATGACCTTTTAGTTCTCTAGAACAGCTCAGAGGTGAGTCCTATGAACCTTCAATTGACAGCAGTTATAAACCATTCATAGAACAGTTACTATTTCTGACACAAAAATGGAAGGACATCAAGAGAAGGAGCAGGGTCAACAACCCGGAAGAAGAGGCGTAAGGATGTGAGGTGGAAGATAAGGAGGCAAATCAGAGGAAGAGGAAGAAGAAGTGAAGTACATACAGTAGGTCTGTTCCTGATGAAATTAGGGCCCCAGTTGTTGACCATGTTCTAAACAACTGTCTTACAGTGGCTGAGGTTGGTCAGAGAGTGCAACCAAATATTGGGAGAATCACTGTATCCTCCATTAGTCAAACATTTAATGGGGAGTATAGGTAGACAACCCAAAAAATGTGCACTGTACTGTCCATACAGAAACACTGTATACTTACTGTAAAACTTCAACATTCAGTAAAACCATTATAAAATTTGAATCATATCCAGTGTCTTTCACTCTATTCTCCTCTTCACATAGTAGTATATTCAATTCAATTTGACTTTATTTATATAGCGCCATTTCACAACAACAGTCATCCCATAGCACTTTCAACTGTAGGGGAAACCCCACAATTGCAGAAAGACCCCAGCAATCACTCGATCCCCTGTGAGCAAGCGCTTAGCGACAGTGGAGTGGAAAAACTCCCTTTTAACAGGAAGAAACCTCCAGCAGAACCAGGTTCAGGCAGGGGCAGTCATCTGCTGCAACTGGCTGGGGGGTGAGTGTCATCACCCGCAGCTCATGGGCTTCCACCTCAGCTGCGCGCACACCTGCTCCTCGTTAGTGTGCTGCTATTTATTCCATCCTGCCCTGAGCTGCAGCCTGGAGCCGTCTGTCTCCCAACATCGAAATCTCCCAGCAGCTTCCTCCTCATCAGGCCTGCTGATCTACGCTAAAGGACACATAAGCTGTCATTATTGTCTGCTCATCTTCTTCTATCAGCCTCCCTTGTGCACAGGTGGATTACCCGGCGGCGGACTTACCCTCCATCGTCCCGCCGCTCCTCTGCCTCACCGCTTCGCCCGGACGCACAGCAGGACGTTGTCTCCCAGGCTTGGGACCTGCCAACGCCACCGCATCTCTGCAAGTAAGCACAGCTCTAGATCACGTTCCCGTGTGGTTGCCTAGCTAACCCCTTTTCTCCTCTCTCCCATAGGGTTGTCTGGCCGCACGACGTGCTGCTCTGTCCTGGCTTGCATCCTCCACCCACATCACACATTAATCTCTCACACACGCATCCATACACTCACCTTGTTGTTTAAAAAAGCTGTCAAATCTACCTGAGCCTGCGTGCGTGTTTCCTGGGCCGACAATATGTCAGTACGGCTCAAGCAAAGCGGCCCTGCGGACAGCGGGCTCGCACGCCGTTTTTCCACCCTCGAGGCTCGGGTGGATATGATAGCTCACCAACAGCAGGTGATATTAAATCAATTGACATTAATTACTGACCGGTTAGACCGCCTGGATCCTCCACGGTCCTTCCCTCCGGGTCCTCCTGGTGCCGCGGCTCTGGCTGTCTCCTCAGCCGGCCAGCCTGGCTCGGGGGCGCCAACCCGTCTCACACCCATCCCAACCCCCGCTCGCTTCAGCGGGAAACTCGGTGGAGCGAAGGGGTTCATCCTGCAGTGTGAGTCGGTGTTTCTGCGCGTCCCCGGAGATTTCCCCTCAGACCACAGCCAAATCGGTTACATGGCCAATCTTCTCGAGGGGCGAGCGTTAACTTGGGCTTATGCCGTAATGACGAAGCCCAGTTACGCTAACCTCTCGTATGACCGGTTCGTGCGGGACTTTCTAGAGGTTTTTGGCCATTCCCGTCTGAACAGCGTCCTTGCTGACCGGCTTCTCGGTCTCCAACAGGGAGGCCAGTCAGCGGCGGAATACGCGGTCGACTTCCGGGTGGCAGCAGAGGAGGTTGGCTGGGGAGAGGCATCTCTCTGCAGCGTTTTCCTCCGTAGCCTCAACTCTGGTCTGAGGGATGAGCTAGCTGGCCGGGACCTCCCAGGGTGACTCTCTGAGCTAATCTCGCTCACGATTAGCCTGGACAACAGGCTACGTGAGCGGGCTGCGGAGCCGAAGTCTGCCAGCCGCTCGCGCAGAGCTTCCCTCCGCCCAGCTCAGTCTCGCCCCCTGGCATTACCGGCTCCGGAGTCCGCCGATGAACCACAGGCCATGGCTATCGGGCGCACTAGGCTCCCTCTAGCGGAGAGACAATGCCGGCGGGAACGGGATCTCTGCATGTATTGCGGAGATGACCAGCATCCCGTGGAGCTGTGCCCGGTTAAGCCAAACGGGGAGGTCCGCGAGTCACTATAGGGGGCCTCGCGGACTCTAACCGGTCTAACTCCCTATCCTCTTGTACACTGCCCTTACGGTTCTGCCACAACTCCACTGGGCACTCCATTCACGCACTGGTGGATTCCAGGGCAGAGCAGAACTTTATTTCTAAAAGCCTGGCAATCCGTTTGGGCATACCATGTCAACCACTGCCTAACCCCCTAAACTTGGTCACTCTCTCCCGTTCTCCCCTGGGAACTGTTACACATCGCACGAAGCCAGTCCCCATCATAGTCTCCGGCAACCACCGGGAGGATTTGTCCTTCTACGTCTTGCCCTCCTTGTCAGACCGTGTCATCCTGGGATACCCCTGGCTGCGGCTGCATAACCCTGTCCTGGATTGGAGGACCAGCAGCATCCTGTCCTGGAGCACCTTCTGCTTGGGCACCTGTCTCCAGTCGGCGCCCTTCGCACCGTCCTCCCCTCCATCAGCGCCCGTCTCCGAACCTCCGGACCTGACCCTGGTGCCGCAGGAATTCCACGACTTAGGGGCGGCGTTCAGTAAGTCCAGAGCCTTGTCTCTTCCCCCGCATCGACCCTACGACTGCGCGATCAACATCCGTCCGGGGGCCCCCTTGCCGTCAGGCCATCTGTACAGCCTCTCTGCACCGGAGCGAGAAGCAATGGACACGTACATTGAGGAGTCGCTCAGCGCTGGGATCATCCGCCCCTCTTCGTCCCCACTTGGCGCGGGATTCTTCTTCGTGGCAAAGAAGGATGGGTCCCTACGCCCCTGTATCAACTTCAGAGCCCTGAACGACATCACCATTAAGGACCTTTACACACTGCCCCATATGGACACTGCCTTCCACTCCTTCCAGGGGGTGACCTGGTCCACCAAGCTTGACCTCCGCAGCGCTTACCATCTCGTTAGGATCCGGGAGGGAGACGAGTGGAAGACGGCCTTTAGGACGCCCAGCGGCCACTTCGAGTATCTCGTGATGCCGTTTGGGCTCACCAACGCACCTGCCATCTTCCAACGTCTAATCAACGACGTCCTCCGGGACTTTCTGGGAGTGTTTGTCTTTGTATATCTGGATGATATTCTCATCTTCTCCAAGGCACGAGATGAACACCAGGCCCATGTGAGGCGGGTCCTGCAACGGCTGCTGGAGAACCGGCTGTTTATTAAAGCCGAGAAATGCGAGTTTTATGCCCGTACCACCTCCTTCCTGGGGTTCGTCATTTCGCATAACCAGATCCTCCCCGACCCCGCGAAGGTTAAAGCGGTGGTCGAGTGGCCCACGCCCACGTCCAGGAAGCAGGTGCAGCAGTTTATTGGCTTCACAAATTTCTACCGGCGCTTTATCCCTAATTTTGGCGCCATCGTCTCCCCCCTGACCCGCCTCATGTCATTGAAGGTGCCTTTCCAGTGGTCCGAGGAAGCGGCCACCACCTTCAAGACCCTCCAGGCGGAATTCTCGTTCTCCCGGGTCCTGACCCAGGTCGATCCTGCGCTTCAGTGCTTAGTGGAAGTTGACGCGTCTGACACGGAGGTGGGGGCGGTGCTTTCTCAGCGCTCGCCGGTGGATGGAGTCAAGCATCCCTGCGCCTTCTTCTCTCGATGGCTGACGGCGGCGGAATGTAACTATGACGTCGGCGACAGGGAGCTTCTCGCTGTCAAGCTCGCGCTAGAGGAATGGCGTCACTGGTTGGAGGGGGCAGCCCAACCCTTTGTGGTCTGGACGGACCACAAAAATCCCAAGTACCTGAGGTCAGCGAGGCGTCTGAATGCCCGCCAGGCGCGCTGGTCTCTATTTTTTGCTCGTTTCAACTTCACCATCACGTACCGTCCAGGCTCGAAGAATGGGCTGCCCGACGCCCTCTCCAGACAGTTTGCCCCCGAGGGCCCAGAAGAATCTGGTCATACTATCCTGCCCAAGTCGTGCGTCTTAGGAGTGATCGCCTGGCCCATTAAGAACAAGATCCTGGACGCTCAGAAGACAGAACCGGATCCTGGCGGGGGGCCGGAGGGGAGGCTCTTTGTTCCATCTGCAGTTCGGGTTGAGGTGATCCATTGGGCCCACACCTCCAGACTCGCTTGTCACCCCGGCATTACCCGCCTGGTGAGTTGGTTGCAGCGCTCATTTTGGTGGCCAGGTCTCCATAAAGATGTTACCAACTATGTCCGGGCCTGTCCCCAGTGCGCAACTGGCAAGACCCAGAACTCTCCACCTGCGGGTCTACTCCAGTCCCTGCCGATCCTGGGCAGGCCCTGGTCGCACATCGCCCTTGACTTCGTCACCGGTTTACCAGTCTCTAACACCTATGACACGGTCCTGACAATTGTGGACAGATTCTCCAAGGCCGCCCATTTTGTGCCTCTTCAGGGTCTCCCTTCAGCACGCGAGACGGCCGATCTACTGGTCCACCATGTCGTCAGACTGCATGGTATCACGCTGGACGTGGTCTCGGACAGGGGTCCGCAGTTTGTCTCCCAGGTCTGGAGGAGTTTTTGCAGCACCTTAGGGGCCACGGTGAGTCTATCCTCAGGTCACCATCCCCAATCCAACGGGCAGTGCAAGTGCACGAACCAGGAGTTGGAAGCCGCTCTGCGCTGCGTAACATCCTCCAATCCTTCGTCCTGGAGCTCCTACCTGACCTGGGTAGAATACGCCCATAATTCGGCCCAGTCCACGGCAACTGAAGTGTCACCCTTTGAAGCATCCTTGGGATATAACCCCCCTGTTTTCCCTGAGCAGGAGGGTGAGCTAGCCATTCCCTCCGTCCAGGCACACATCAGGCGCTGCCGGAGGATTTGGGCCAAAACTAAGGACGCGCTTTTACGCACAGCGGTGCGCAACAGCTCCACCGCCAATCGTCACAGGAGACCAGCTCCTGCTTACCAGGTGGGTCAGCGGGTGTGGCTGTCGTCTCAAGACATCAACCTGAAAGGAGAAAGGAAGAAATTGGCCCCGAGATTCCTCGGCCCCTTCGTGATCTCCAAAATTATCAACCCGGTGGCTGTGCGAGGGCTGTGCTAGGCCCTCCCCCTATCCCTCCGTGTGTGTCCCACTTTCCACATCTCCAAGCTTAAGCCTGTTATGTCCAATTCACTCTGCCCTCCTCCTAGGTCTCCTCCCGCACCTAGGATGATCAACAGTGACCCGGCGTGGGGTGTTACTGCCATTCTGGACTCCCGGCGTCGGGGTCGCAGGCTGCAATACCTGGTGGATTGGGAGGGCTATGGGCCACAGTGGAGATCCTGGGTGCGCTCTTCGTGGGTGTTGGACCTCATCGCGGAGTTTCACCGGACACACCCAGGTAAGCCAGCGCCAGGAGGCGCTGGTGGGGGGGGGGAGTACTGTCATCACCCGCAGCTCACGGACTTCCCCCTCAGCTGCGCGCACACCTGCTCCTCGTTAGTGTGCTGCTATTTATTCCATCCTGCCCTGAGCTGCAGTCTGGAGCTGTCTGTCTCCCAACATCGAAATCTCCCAGCAGCTTCCTCCTCATCAGGCCTGCTGATCTACGCTAAAGAACACTTAAGCTGTCATTATTGTCTGCTCATCTTCTTCTATCAGCCTCCCCTGTGCACAGGTGGATTACCCGGCGGCGGGCTTACCCTCCATTGTCCCGCCGCTCCTCTGCCTCACCGCTTCGCCCGGACGCACAGCACGACGTTGTCTCCCAGGCTTGGGACCTGCCAACGCCAGCCACCGCATCTCTGCAAGTAAGCACAGCTCTAGATCACGTTCTCGTGTGGTTGCCTAGCTAACCCCTTTTCTCCTCTCTCCCATAGGGTTGTCTGGCCGCACAACGTGCTGCTCTGTCCTGGCTTGCATCCTCCACCCGCATCACACACTAATCTCTCACACACGCATCCATACACTCACCTTGTTGTTTAATAAAGCTGTCAAATCTACCTGAGCCTGCGTGCGTGTTTCCTGGGCCGACAATATGTCAGTGAGGGGATAGAGAAGATGAAAAGAACAGACATGTAGAGAGCAAACAGCACGATGGGGACTCAGTCTATGGGAGAGAGCAAACAGATGTTCATGACCAGCAAAAAAAAAAAATATTTCATTGAGAGTGAAGAAAGGAGTGAAGCCCAGTGAATTATTGGAGGTCCCCCAGCTGTCTAAACCTATGAGCAGCATTACTAAGGGAGGGTTCAGAGACACATGATCCCTCCCTAATTGTAGGCTATATCAAAAAGGAAGGTTTTAACCCTATTCTTAAAAACAGAGATCGAGTCTGACTCCCGAATCCAGATTGGCAGCTGGTTCCACAGAAGAGGAACTTGATAACTGAAGGCTCTGCCACCCAATGTACTTTTGGCGATTGTAGGTATTACAAGTAATCCAGCATTTTGGGAGCGTCGTGCTCTGTTAGGATAATAGGGTAGTATCAGATCTTTTAAATAAAAAGGGGACTGATTGTTTAAAGCTTTGAAAGTGAGAAGAAGGATTTTAAACTTAATTCTAAACTCTATGGGAAGCCAATGAAGGGAGGCCAGAACCGGAGAGATATGATCTCTCTTTCTAGTACCTGTTAAAACTCTTGCTGCAGCATTTTGGATCAGCTGATGACTTTTTAAAGATGTTTTAGGACAGCCTAATAATAAAGAGTTACAGTAATCTAATCTAGAGCTAACAAAAGTGTGGATCAGTTTCTCAGTGTCACTCTGAGACAAGATGCTTCTAATCTTGGCAATATTACGCAAATGATAGACGGCAGTCTTAGAAACGAATTTAATATGTGAATTGAAAAATAGATTTTGATCAAAAATAACTCCAAGGTTCCTCACAGAGCTATTAAGAGAAAGAGTAATCGCATCCAAACTAAAAGTTTGATTTGGAAAGGAATTTCTAAGGTTTTTTGGACCAACTAGTATGACTTCAGTCTTATCTGAATTTAATAGCAGGAAATTACAAGTCATCCAAGCTTTGATTTCATTAAGACAGGCTTCTAACTTGGCTAATTGATTACTATCATCTGGCTCCATTGACAGGTATAATTGTGTCATCTGCATAACAATGAAAATGTATACAGTGTTTTCTAATAATGTTGCCGAATGGAAGCATATATAAACTAAAAAGAGCAGGGCCTAGCACAGATCCCTGTGGAACTCCATAACTGAGCTTTGAGTTGAAAGAAAACTCATTATTGACATGAACAAATTGGAACCTATCAGATAAATTAGATCTAAACCACTGCAATGAAGTTCCATTAAGTCCAACATAGTGTTCTAATCTATCAAGTAGAATATTATGATCGATAGTATCAAAAGCTGCATTAAGGTCTAAAAGGACAAGTACAGAAACACAACACAACTTTCCACAACTGTGGTACCCTCCCCAGCTTCAGGCTCAGGTTGAAGATGTGCTCCACAATCCCACACAGCTGGTCTGCGCAGGACTTGAGGAGCTTTGCGTTGATGCCGTCCGGTCCCGAGGCCTTCCTCGCCTTGATCTTTCTCAGCTCCGTCCTCACCTGGGTCTTAGTGAAGGTCAGGTTGGGGGGCTGTGTGCTGGGAGTGGGGTGTGGACAGCAGGTCTCGATGACTTTAAAAGCGGCAGTGGTTGGTTTGCATTTGGGGGGGAGGGCGGTTGGTCAAACCTATTAAAAAACAGGTTCAGATTGTTCGCCCACTCCCTGCCCCCCCCCCCGTGGCCTGGGAGGAGGTATTCTGGAGCCCAGAGATGGTTTTAAGGTTTCTCCAGACCCCACCAATGTCGCTCTGTTGCAGCTTGTCCTCCATCTTCTTCCTGAAGCTGTCCTTGCCTTCTCTGATCTTCCTCTTCAGCTCCCTCTGTACGAACTTCAGCATCTCCCTGTTCCCCGACCTGAAGATCCTCTTCTTCTCTCTTCATGAATGACACATAATTTGTCTATGCTATTCTGAGTGAATCTGTTTTCCTTACCAGCCCAGTTAACTGAAAGAATGATGAAAACAGCCCAAATATCAGGTCTGATCATTGTTGAAACTCTTTATCACTTGTTAGTTTACAGTGTTTCTATCAGTGATCAAATCTTTGTCTTAAATTCTTCTCTATAAAGGTTAAAAAAAGGAAACAATCAAAGTTTGCATCTGTTGCTCCTCCCCAAACATGCAAATCACTCATTGTCTTTCCATTCTTTTTCTTACTTCCATCTCTCTTTACTGGATTAGTTCTTAACAGTGTTGGGTGTTGGGACTTCTGCAGTAACTTGTGTAATAGAAATACTTTTTCAAATTAAGTAACTGCATAACAATTAGTGAAATTTTATCAGATTATTGTTACGCATTATAAAAACAATGCGTAACAATAATGTGTAATAATGCGTAACTTTAGATACCACAAAGAAATGCACGAATGGACCTACCATACACAGACACAGCGAGATCTGCTGCAGAGTGTGAATCAATATGACAATGACTGATGAACCAGACGCAGCAAGTTTCTTCTCATGGGCATATGCACATTATTTTTCCTTTCTTGAGGTAAAGGACAGTAATATATTGGTGTGCCAGTGTGAAGACCTACTCCTCATAAAAAAACAGTAATGTAGGGAGCTTGAAATAAGGAAGCGAAGTGATTTTATAAATCAAGTTTTAATGTCGGCTTCCAGTCCCTAACATGTCTCATCTCAAATGCAGAAGCAGAATGAAGAGGCTGAGCGCAGTCAGACCTTCCTACTTATACATCACATCACAAAAGACATTGCATATCAAAGTCGACTTCACACCTCGATGTTAATCCCTCTATTGTCCTCTCTCTTCTCCACCTGACCTTGTGGGGTCAGGACATCGGTCGGGTCTCCACCGCTTTGTCTCCGTCTCCTCCACCTGACCCTGCGGGGTCAGGATGTCGATCGGGTCTCCACCGCTGCGTCTCCTGTTTGATCTTTGCCGGTGGTGAAGACTTATTGTCCTGCTCTGAGACGTGAGGTCAAACCACATATGTAATCTCTAAACCTTCCTCTTAAGTCTATACATATGTAGGTAGGGATACATGAACAATATAACCTACAGCCCCCCCCCCCAAACGTCTAAGAAAAGGACAATATAATTACGTTCACAGCCTATGGTAACATCCATGACATTTATACCATTATTCACACCAAAGGGGAAAGCGGAGGATTATCCTCAGCTACCACGTCAACCTTTAACTTCTATGGCATGATTGAATTAAAACTCAGTGATATCAACAACAGTATAGCTTATGTCATATGTCAGCCTTAAAACTGTAACGGTAAAGTTCAACAACATAGTTTACAACCCCTTGTCAAATTACATCAGTCTCTGTGCCGTCTGGGTTTCAATCTCCCCCCAAATCTGCTGTACGCCTGCCTCGGCGTCCTGGTGGCGCTGTCCTGTAAGGGATCTGCAGCTCGGGGGGAAGAGTGGTTATTTGATCTCTGCGGGGGGGTTGAGTTGTGTCTTTTGGGGGGTCTACCCCGTCTAGGCGCTCTCGCCACTCGTGCAGGCTCGTCACTCAACATGAACGCAGGTTTAAGTCTGTTAATACTGACTGTTTCTCTTCTGTCCCCTAAATCCAGCACAAAATGCTTATCACCAGGTTCCAGCACTCTGTATGGCCCATCGTACGGTGGGCAGAGGGTTGGCTTTAAAGCTTCGTGCCTGACAAAAACGAACTTGGCGTTTTTCAAAGCTTGGGGAACAAAAACACGCGGAAAAGAGTGATGTATGGGGCCGAGGAGCGTGTCCGGTCCTGTGCTGTTTAGTGGCCTCAGGGGTGGGAGGCGCCCGGGCTCTGGATGTTCTGGTAAGAACTCACCCGGGAGCCTGAGAGGCCGTGCGAAAACTAATTCCGCCGGGGAGGCATCTAGGTCTTCCTTAGGCGCAGAACGCAACCCTAATAAAACCCAGGGAAGTTTATTTACCCAATCTGCATCCGTCAGTGAGGCTCTGAGAGCAGCCTTTAAAGACCTGTGAAAGCGCTCGCATAAACCGTTAGCCTGAGGGTGATACGCGGTGGTGCGATGAATTGTCGCTCCTAAACTGCTGGCCATGGCTGACCAGAGCTCTGAGACAAATTGAGGCCTCCTATCTGACGTGATGTCCGACGGGACGCCGAAACGCGCCACCCAGGTCACGAAAAAAATACGAGCGACTTCCGCGGCTGTGGTTGACGTCAGCAGGACCGCTTCTGGCCAGCGAGTGGTCCGGTCAACCATTGTTAAAAGGTGTGTGAATCCTTGAGATGACGGTAGTGGGCCTATGAGGTCGACGTGCAAGTGGTCGAACCTCCTGGCTGGAATCTGGAAGGGTTCCAAAGGGGCTTTTGTGTGTTTGTGAATTTTGGCGCACTGGCAAGACATGCAAGTTCTCGCCCACTCTTTTACGTTTTTACGCAGGCCTGGCCAAACAAACTTCTCCGCGACCAATTTCACCGAGGCGCGCACCCCTGGGTGTGCGAGGGAGTGCACCGAGTCAAAAACGCGGCGGCGCCACACGGCTGGAACTACCGGGCGGGGTCGACCGGTTGACACGTCGCAGATTAGGGGGGGCACACCGTCACGCAAGCCCCTTTCCTCCAACCTTAACCCTGTTGGTCCAGACTGGAGCGTGCGCACGTCCGTGTCACTGCTTTGTTCCGCTGCCATGGCTGCTTAATCTATCTCTATGTGGATTGGAGCCGCATACGCGTCCGCGTTGGCCATGAGCTCTGCGGCTGCAGAGGCATAATCTGCTTCCTCGCGCCCTGACGATGTCACGGCGCGGGAGAGGCAGTCTGCTACCACATTAAGTTTGCCTGCCACATGTCGAATGTCTGTGGTGAACTCCGAAACTGCGGCCAGTTGTCTTTGTTGTCTGCCCGACCACGGTTCTGAAATTTTAGCGGTTTGTGGTCTACGAAAGCTGTGAAACGCTGCCCTTCCAGCCAGAACTGGAAGTGGCGGATGGATAAAGGAAGCGCTAGCAGCTCCCTGTCAAAAGTGCTGTATTTGCGCTCGGTTTGATTTAAAGATTTGCTAAAAAATGCTAACAGTTGCCAGAATCCACCAACATGTTGTTCCACGACTGCCCCTATGGCCAGGTCTGAAGCATCTGTGGTTAGCGCTATGCGGGCGGAGGGATCGGGCTGAACCAACAATGTGGCATTCGCTAGTGCACTTTTTACTTCCGCGAAGGCGCGCTCCCGCTCCGGGGTCCATTCGACCACGTTGGAGGGCTTTTGTTTTCTGAGCGCTGCATACAGGGGCTGCATGAGTTGAGCTGCACGAGGGAGGAAACGGTTGTAAAAATTTACCATTCCTAAAAATTCCTGTAGCGATCTGACCGTTTGTGGTCGGGGGAATTTTGCTACCGCGCGCACTTTGTCCGGCAATGGAACCGCCCCCTCCGGTGAAACTCTGTGTCCCAAAAAATCAATTTGTGACACGCCGTATCGGCATTTGGCTGGATTGATTATTAACCCGTGCTCTTCTAGTCTCTGAAAAACCGTAGAGAGGTGTTGCTCGTGTTCTTCCTCTGACGGGCTGGCTACCAGAATATCGTCGAGGTAGACGAACACGAAGGGTAGGTCGTGTAATACAGCATCAATCATACGCTGAAAAGTTTGAGCAGCACCTTTGAGGCCGAAAGGCATTCGCAAGAATTCAAAAAGACCAAAAGGGGTTATTACAGCTGTTTTAGGAACATCCTCAGAGTGAACCGGAACTTGGTGGTAGCCGCGGACCAGGTCTATTTTAGAAAAAATGTGCGCACCCGCCAGGTGTAGTGAAAAATCTTGGATGTGAGGGATTGGGTAGCGGTCATGCGCTGTCGCATTGTTTAATCTGCGGTAATCACCGCAAGGTCTCCAAGAACCGTCGGTTTTCGGGACCATGTGTAGTGGCGATGCCCAAGGGCTTTTCGAGCGCTGAATAATGCCCAGTTTTTCCAGGCTGGCAAACTCGTCGCGCGCTATGGCGAGCTTGGTCGCGTCTAAGCGCCGAGCTTTAGCAAAAACAGGTGGGCCTGTTGTGCTGATGAAGTGTTCAACCCCGTGTTTCGCTACTGTTGCCGAAAATTTGGGAACTGTGAGTGCTGGAAATTGGGTGAGGAGTTGGTCAAACTTACCTCCTGCTGTGGTGACGCTGGCCTGCACGGGTGGTGGAGAGACTTGAGCTGAGCAGGGGATAGAAGAAAATGATAGTGCATTAATCAAGCGTCTGTTTGCAAGATCGACTAACAACCCATGTGCACATAAAAAATCAGCGCCTAACAAGTTAAAACTCACCGCCGCTATAATAAATGTCCACCTATAGTTGCGGCCATGAAAGGACAGGGGCAGGTTCCTTTCACTGAAGGTGTCGATGGTCGAGCCGTTAGCTGCCACCGCTCTGTTTCCCCGGAGCCCTGTTGCCCGGTCTGCGGGGGACGGGGTGATGAAGCTCACCTGAGCTCCCGTGTCGATGAGGAACCGTCTCCCGGAGTGTCTGTCAGTCAGATAGAGCAGCTTGTTAGTCTCGCCGAGAGTCGTAGCTGCTAACGGCTCCCGGCTTTGGCTTTTCTTGAAATTGCAGGGGGGCACGCATTTATATGCCCTTTCGGTGAAACGTTGATGATAGTAGCAGAGGTCACTCTGCTTGTTGCGCCTTGGTCACGTCGCTGCCATGGTGGGTGGGAACTGCTCCGCCGTCTGTGATTCTCTGCTGCACTGGGCTTCTGCGCCGAGGTCTGCAGATGCTGCTGTGGCCGTCTGTACGCCGCAGGAGTTGACGAGCCGCTGCGCTTCTCGGGCCAGCGCGCGGAAGTCCTGATGGGTGTTGCAGCGCCTGTTGGCCAGGGTCCCTCTCATGTGCGACGGCAGAGTGCTAAGGAAGATATGCTGAAAGAGGAAATTGTCGTTGTCTGCCTCTTTCAGCTGCAGCATGTCTTACATGAGTGCCATCGGCTTGCGTCCTCCGTGGCCGTAAATCTCCAGAATCCTCCCGGCCCTTTCCTCGGCCGAGGAGACGAAACTCTCAATGAGGGTCGCCTTCAGTTCTTTGTATTTGTCTTGGGCGGGTGGTTGTTGTATCACGCTTCGCGCGCATCTTGATGTGGTGGCATCGAGTCTGGCGACAATGTGGTAAAATTTAGTTTCGTCCGCCGTAATCCCTGCCAGTGCAAACTGAGCCTCAGCCTGCTGGAACCACGAGCTCGGGTCGTTTTGCCAGAACTCTGGGAGATTGACGGCGACGGCGCTTGCCTGGGTCGCCTCTGATGAGTCTGCAGGGCGGGGGACGGTGCTCGGTTGAGCCCTCTCTGACGAGTCTGCTGTGGGGGAACGGCTTCCATCTGTTCCCCTGTCTGCATTGGCGACGGCGCTTGCCTGGGTTGCCTCTGATGAGCTTGTAGCGGGAGAACGTCTTTGATCCATCCTCACGTCTGGTCACCAATGTAGGGAGCTTGAAATAAGGAAGCGAAGTGATTTTATAAATCAAGTTTTAATGTCGGCTTCCAGTCCCTAACATGTCTCATCTCAAATGCAGAAGCAGAATGAAGAGGCTGAGCGCAGTCAGACCTTCCTACTTATACATCACATCACAAAAGACATTGCATATCAAAGTCGACTTCACACCTCGATGTTAATCCCTCTATTGTCCTCTCTCTTCTCCACCTGACCTTGTGGGGTCAGGACATCGGTCGGGTCTCCACCGCTATGTCTCCGTCTCCTCCACCTGACCCTGCGGGGTCAGGATGTCGATCGGGTCTCCACCGCTGCGTCTCCTGTTTGATCTTTGCCGGTGGTGAAGACTTATTGTCCTGCTCTGAGACGTGAGGTCAAACCACATATGTAATCTCTAAACCTTCCTCTTAAGTCTATACATATGTAGGTAGGGATACATGAACAATATAACCTACAAGTAACTCACATCTTCAGAAACACCTGATTAACAACACGCTTTAACAAAGCTAGTGGCTAAGGAAAGGCTCGCTGCAGTAGCATCAGTGATAAAGGAGCCACTTCACCTAAACAACCACGGATGGAGTTCAAACCCAGGTATGGATCTGGACAGTCTGTGATCCAGCTACAATTAAACCAGCTGATTACCAGATACATCGATGAAGACATGCTATCATTGTCAATAGTTGAGTCAATTGACTTCAGACAGCTGCTCAGTAAAATCCTGGTGACAACAAAAGAATGTAGACCACTGTAGAAAAACATTTTCCTTTTTCAGTGAACTGTAACAACACAACATAGCTGCATTTGAGAAAGGATTATACAGGAGCCAACAGTCATCTTCTGTGGACGGTTAACAGTCAGCCAGCTCAACAAGTGATATTTCTAATGGTAATAAAATGCAGAAAGTAACAATGATAAAAAAAAACATGTTAAAATTAATCTAAAGAACTTTACATTCAGCTGAAGTACACCAAATAAACTTATACAGGCTTTTCAATTTAGTTAGCCTTTTGTCCTCAGACATTCAGAGACTCCGTCACCTCAGGGTAAATTGTTGGGGTGGGGTTTTTCCAAGTATAGGCAGCACAAGGGAGGGACTTGCTGGTGCTGAAGATACTCCTGGGATAGCCATAGCACCCCCAAGAAATATGTGGCTTATTTATGTTTTTTAATGTCTGAATAAAACTTAAATTCATCGTCTGGTTAATTAATAAACACATCAATAAAAACTTTAAAAAAAACCAACAACCTAAAAACAGCATGATCTGTCATGAACCTAGCGGGTGTTTCCTGTAGGCTCGGTTCTGACCCTTCTCTGTGGCCCGGGTGTCGGGTGATTTATGTATTGTGTTATCTTTTGAGTTTTTGTGATGTTTATGTCTTTGTTCTTTTTCTTTTCCGTGCCCGTAGCCACCACTCTGGCCGGCGGCTGATCAGCAGCCTTTTTGACCTACTTTCGTGTGGGCGCTGTCTAACACTCGCTGGCCCGACCGCCTCCCCTCTCTCTTGACAGCCAGCTGATTCCTCCCCGGTAATTGTCTTTTCTGTGTCTTGCACAGGTGTGCCCAATTTGTGGTGCCAGCAGTGTTTGTACTTAGGCAGCCTTTGCCAGTCAAGCACTGCTGGACCATTGCGCGGAGTCGTACGGACGTAAATCGCTGTATGTGCATTGTCATGTATTGTCTGCATGTGTTAGCCACTCCACATCTAGCTGTGGCTTTCTTGCATCCAATCAGTGATACTGGCTCTGGGACACCAGCGTGGTTAACTCATTCCTCATCCTGCATTCACTGGACGATGTCAGTCCAGGAACACCAACTGTAAGTCTGCTGATTTTGTAACTGTGTGACACTTTTTGTTAATAAATGTGTTGTGGTGTTAACCTTGCACGTAAATCCACTCTTCATTCCCCACTGTGCGCTGCGTAAAAGCGCATGAGGAGGCTTAGGACAGAATGGTCCAGCCAGTAAAAAGAATTTAGCGGGGTGCACCCTCACATCACTTTTTTCTTTTGTAATTTTTCCTCATCCACCTGTTTTTGCCTCACCATGCCTTCGGTGCACCGCTCCCATGCCAGCCGGAAGAGATTAGCGGCGAGGCAACCCACGGTGGAGGATTAATGGGTGGCGGCTGATATTCAAGCCTTCATGGATGAGGCCCACGAAGCCCATGGACCTAAGGTGAAGTGGAGCAGTCTGGACGCAGCTGAGGGAATTCTAGAAGTGCATCCAAGACTCTGGAATTACCCTCAGTATGCAGACTTGATCACTTTGGTCTATGTGCTCCAGCACATGTTTCCGGGTGTGGGGAGAGTGGTGTTCCTCGTGGAGCCCAAGCGGGGATGCGCTCCACAGCCTGCTTCCACTCCCTCACCTGCTTCACCATCAGCGTTGGCTGCCCAGAGGCAACACCATCCTGCAAGGAGACACCAGGAGAGGCCCTCCTTGTCTTCGGCAGCCACCATCTCTCTTCCAGCTTTCAGGAGGCCTTCTAGGGCCACCCCAGGAATTCCCACCTCCGTAGCCATGGGGATGGCTCCACCACAATCCATGGAAAGGAGCCAGATCATCGCAGACATGAAGGGAGATGACTGTTCGCCTGTTGCAGCTGCCAACATCAAAGAACGGGATGACAGGCAAGTGTTTTTTTCATTCTAATCGATCTAATAACACGAAACCTTGTCTGTCTCCCGACAGAGAGGCCCAGTCTTTGCAGTCTGCTGGGTCCTCTCCTCCAGCTGCAGATATTGACTTTGTTTCTATTCCCTCTGTGTCTCCTCCAACTTTTCCTGAGCGCCTGTTGGCCCTAGGTCAGAGCCATCAGACAGTGGAGGAGCCAGTGGCTTTGGAGGAGCAGGCACAGAAATGTCCCCCTGCTACCACGATGGAAGAATTCCCAGCAGTGGAGCCGTGGCAGGAGGATTATAGGACTGTTCCTACCATCTTGCCAGCTGCGGAGATGGTCGCCATGGAATGGGAGCCAGATTTGGACCTCTTGGAGGCCGGGCCCGAGTCTTCATCATCTGGATCGACGGAGTCCTGGACAGCAGTGGAGCTCAAGCTCAGGCAAGTTTTCTCTCTTGTTTTTCTGATATCAGTATTAGACAGATCTTGTCTGGCTCTAGGTGAGGAGAGTCAGGTGCAGCGCACAGCAGCATCTGAACTCCCCTCGCCGGGCTCTGCCACTGCCGGCAACCCTAATAACCTGGTTTCTTCTCCCACTCCTGAGTTTTCTTCTCGGGTCTCCGGAGAGGAGCCATCATCACCAGGGGTCTCCTTGGAACCGGGCTTGCCACCTGATGACGTCGTGGGTCCAGCTCCTCTTCTGTCTGAGGCTGTCGTGTGGGCCCCTCCGCAGGCTGAGTCTCCGTGGGTGCGGCGCGCTGGCCTAGAACCCTCGTGGGGGCTGCACCCCAGAATCAGCCCAATGTGGGTGCTGTGCTCCTGTCTGCACCCGTCATGGATGCTATGTTGGATGCTATGTTCCAGCATGGGGTTCAGCGAGGGTGCAACACTGGCCCGATTGGGGTCCGCCGTGGGTGCTGCAGAGCTCCAGCTGGAGCCCACTACGGGTGCTGCAGAGCTCAAGCCGGGGACCACCGCGGGTGCAGCGTTGGCCCAGTCGGGGTCCACTGAGGGTGCAGCGTTGGCCCGGTCGGGGTCCACTGTGGGTGCAGCTTTGGCCTGGTCAGGGTCCACCGCGGGTGCAGCTGTGTCCCAAGCCGGGACCACAGGGATGCTGCCGGTCAGCCTGATGACACCGTGGCCCCGTTCTCCTCCCTGTCTGACGCCAAAGGGGTTCCATCCCTATGGTCCGGTAACCCACCAGTGAGCCTCCCAGTGGGCAGGCCACCTCCTGCACCACCCCTTCTGTCCTGGTGGCTTATCAACCCTGGCCAGCCACCGGAGGGACTGAGTCTCTCTAAGCCTGCCATTGAAACACACCACTGAATGAAAAGTTTCTTACAAAGGAATGCACTAACACAGCAGCAAGCAAAACACACGCAGTAGGCTTTCATTTCAGTATCAGACAGAAAGATCACAAACCCATGCTGCCAGTTACCAAAATGTCCACTGAAGGGACCATATTCATTTAAATTGATCTGAATAGACATTGCTTAGAGATAACCATAAGGAACCAGTCAGAATTTGGATCTCCACTGTCAGTTATTATATTTACAATAGGCAATAATCATGCAATCATGCACTTACCATTATGATGTCATATATTGTTGGTTCTTCAGAACCAAAGCAGTGTCCCTCGTCAAGCATGTTTGCTATTGAAGAGTTTGTCTGCAAAAACTGATAAATGCCACTCCCAAGAAAATTGCCTTGCTTGAGGGGGCCCACGAGGTCCACGTGAACATGGTCGAACCTCTTCGCCGGTATACGAAACGGCTCCAAAGGAGCCTTCGTGTGTCTGTGTACTTTGGCTCGTTGGCACGCTACGCAGGCTGCAGCCCACTCTTTCACTTGTTTGCAGGTCTGGCCAAACGAACTTCGCTCCCACCATTTTGACTGATGCGCGCACTCCTGGGTGTTCCAGAGCGTGAACTGACTCAAACACTCAGCGGCGCCAAGCAACTGGGACCACCGGGCACTGGCGTCCTGTGGAGAAGTCGCAGATTAGGGGGGGGGCTGCCATCTTGCAGTACTCTGCTCTCCAGCCTTAACCCTGTTGGTCCAGACTGGAGCGCGCACACGTCAGTATCGCCAGTCTGCTCTGTGGCCATGGCTGTATAATCTGTCCCCACGCAGACCGCGGCCACTACCGCACGCGAGAGGCAGTCCGCCACCACATTCAGTTTACCCGACACATGTTGAATATCGGTCGTAAACTCCGAGATCGCGGCCAGCTGTCTCTGCTGCCGGCCTGACCATGGTTCTGAAACCTTGGCCATTGCGAACGTTAGCGGCTTGTGGTCCACGAACGCGGCGAAGCTGCACCCTTCCAGCCAGAACTGGAAGTGGCGTATGGCCAGGTGGAGAGCCAGCAACTCTTTGTCGAACGCGTTGTGTTTACGCTCACTGTCGCGCAAAGCCCTGCAGTAAAAAGCGAGCAGCTGCCAAGAGCCGGCGACACGTTGCTCCACGACAGCCCCTATGGCCACGTTGGTAGTGAGCGCTATCCGGGCCGCCGGGTCCGGGTGTGCCAGCAGTGCAGCATTTGCCAGGGCTGTTTTAACCTCAGAGAATGCCTTCTCCTGCTCCGGAGTCCATTCGACTCTGTCCGCGGGTTTCCGTTTCTTGCGCGTGGCGTACAAGGACTGCATGAGTTGAGCTGTGCGGGGGAGGAACCGGTTATAAAAGTTAACCATCCCCAAAAATTGTTGCAGCACCCTGACCGTCTGAGGCCGGGGAAAATTCGCCACGGCGCTCACTTTGTCGGGCAAGGGTATCGCTCCCTCCAGTGAGACGCGGTGCCCCAAAAAATCAATCCCCGTCACGCCGAACTGGCATTTCGCCGGGTTGATTATTAACCCGTGCTCCTCCAACCTCCGGAAAACCGTCCTGAGGTGGGTTACGTGTTCGTCCTCGGACGTACTGGCCACCAGGATGTCATCCAGGTAGACAAACACAAACAGCAGATCGCGTAACACCGCATTCATCATGCGTTGGAATGTCTGTGCTGCTCCTTTTAAACCGAAGGGGATGCCTAAAATCTCAAATAAGCCAAACGGAGTTATTACCGCTGTTTTGGGTATGTCCTCCGTGCTCACCGGGACCTGGTGGTAACCACAGACCAGGTCTATTTTAGAAAAAATGCATGCCCCGGTGAGGTGAAAGGAAAAATCCTGAATATGGGGAATCAGGTAGCGGTCGTGCGCTGTGGTGTTATTCAACCTGCGGAAATCTCCACACAGTCGCCACGATCCCTCAGCCTTAGGGACCATGTGTAGCGGGGATGGGCTGGTTGAGCGCCTGATGATGCCCAACCTTTCCAAGTTGGCAAACTCCTCGCGCGCTATGGCCAGTTTAGCTGCGTCCAGGCGCCGAGGTCGTGCGAAAACAGGCGGCCCAGTGGTGGTGATAAAGTGTTCCACCCCATATTTAGTGCTGGCCACCGAAAACGTTGGGACCGTGAGTGCTGGGAACTGAGTGAGCAGTGTGTGGAACTTACCGCCTGGAGCTGTGACGTTGGCTTGTGTTATTGGCCCGGCCCCTCGAGCTGTACAGGGGAGAGAATCAAAAGACATTGCATTAACCAAGCGTCTGTTAGCAACATCGACTAGCAATCCATGTGCACACAGAAAATCAGCTCCCAGGATTGGGAAACTCAATGCCGCTATGACAAAAGTCCACTCGTACATACAGCCGTGTAGGGATAAAGTCAGTCTTAATGTCCGAGCCGTTTACTGCTACCAGTTGGGGGCCGCTAGCTCCAGCTAGCCGGTCAGCGTAGGACGGCAGGATGAGGCTCTTTTGGGGGCCAGTGTCTACGAGGAACCGTCTCCCCAAACGCGAGTCCGTCACGTAGAGCAGCTTGTTTTCTTCTCCGGCGGTCGCAGCTGATGCTGACTGCTGGCCTTGGCGTTTCCCGAACGCTTGAATTGGCACGGTGGCGCACATCTGCATGCATTCTCTCCAAAGCAGCGGTGGTAGAAGCAGAGCATTTCTCTCTGGTGCTTCCTGGCTCCTGCTGCCGCTACCGTCGCCGGCTCCTCGCCTCCGCTGGTCGTCTCACTGGGTTCCGACACTGCCGCGTTCACTGTGAGGGCTCTGGTGGTGAGGATGATCCGATCTGCCCCCTGGGCTAGCACCCGGTAGTCACGTGCGGCCAGCAATGGCGAATTGGCAAGAACCGCTCTCGCCTCTGTTGGAAGGTTCCGGAGGAAAAGGTGGGCAAACAGAAAATGCCCGTCGTCTGTGCCCATCAATGCCAACATCTTCTCCATCAGTTCGACCGCCGACCCGTCTCCTAACTCGGAGCGCCTCAGGAGCCTCTCTGCTGTCTCACAGTCTGAGAGCGTGTAGCGCTGGGTCAGCGCGGCCTTGAGAGCCCCGTATTTGTCGTAGGCTGGAGGCTGTTGTAGCAGGCTCGCTACTTGCTGAGATGTGCGAGCATCCAGCGCTGCGACCACATAGTAATATCTGGTGTCATCTGCCATTATTCCCCGGAGGGCGAACTGAGCCTCGGTGTGGTGGAACCAAGACCGCGGGTCGTGCAGCCAAAAGTCCGGTAGTTTGACCAAAACAGCGCACTCGTTGCTGGGGGTTCCCGACCGGGCTGTCTCTGGGATGCTTGCCGCGTTGCTGGGGCTTCCTTTCCGGGCCGACTCCGGGGTTCTTGCCTCGTGTTCCATAATTCGTCAAGGGGTCACCAGTGTGGAGAGTGTAAAAGACGGAGGCAGATTTATGCAGCAGACGACTTTATTCACTCTCACATCAGTCATACACAGAAAAAGCACGTCTCTGTACACCAGGGACTCTCCGTTTATATCAACCGCCCATCTCACATCTGCATGACATCTCGCATCACAATACATTCATCTCTTCTCCCCCAACTCCTTCTTCCTGCTACCTCACCATAATCTCTCTCATCTCCATAGCTATTGTCCTTCTCTGCTTACCCTCTGCATCCAGTCTGAGATGATTAATCCCACGTCTACACCCCCCCCCCAAAAAAAAAAATAAATCTCAGACCGAGTTTCAGTCCTCATGTCCTTTTGGCTTCAGTCTCCTCCCATATCTGCTGTCACGGGGGTTTTTGCCTCCGCGGCGCTGCTGTGCTGGTGGGGGGGGGGGGCTCCTGGGGGTGTTTCTGTCAGTGGGTGGGCCATGGAGAAGGGGAGGAAACCTTCCACTTGCCCGTGTGGCTGCTCTGATGAATTGTTTACCTGGGGAGTTCTCCGTGGGGGTCTTCCATGCCGAGGGGCCCGAGCCAACAGCACTTGCTCGTCCGCCACCACAAAGGCGGGCTTAAGTCTGTCTATGCATATTTTCTCCCGACGACTCCCCAAGTCTAACAAAAAATGTTCTTCCCCTGTTTCCAGCACTCTGAAAAGGCCATTTTAGGGTGGGCGCAATGGAGGGTGGTGGGCATTGTGCCTGACAAACACGAATGCTGCGTTTTTCAAAGTTTTTGGCACAAAAGCGCGTGGAAAACAGTGGAGGGCTGGGCCGGGCAGCTTGCCTGTGTCTGCGCTATGCTGCAAACGCTGAGATGGATAGTTGTCCGGCGTGGGATTATCTGGCAAAAATTCCCTGGGCAGCCGCAGTGGCTGAGAAAAAACAAGCTCCGCCGGGGAAGCCTCCAAATCCTCTTTTGGTGCGGAACACAACCCCAATAAAACCCTTGGCAACCGGTCTACCCAATTGGCATCCATCAGCGAAGACCTGAGCGCTGCTTTCAGTAACCTATGGAAACGCTCGCATAACCCATTAGCCTATGGGTTGTACGTGGTTGTGCGATGAATTGCAACACCCAGGCTACAGGCCATCGCGGACCAGAGGTTGGAAACAAACTGAGGGCCCCTATCGGACATGATGTCCGACAGGATGCCAAAATGTGCCACCCATGTCGTCAAAAAAGCGCGCGCCACGTCCGCGGACGTGGTTGCCGCCAGCGGGACTGCTTCTGGCCAGCGTGTGGTGTGGTCCACCACTGTCAGAAGGTGCGTGCACCCATGAGAAGGTGGGAGGGGGCCCACAAGGTCCACATGAACATGGTCAAACCTCTTAGCCAGTATACGAAACGGCTCCAAAGGAGCCTTTGTGTGTCTGTGTACTTTGGCTCATTGGCACGCTATGCAGGCTGCAGCTCACTCTTTCACTTGTTTGCGCAGGCCTGGCCAAACGAACTTCGCTCCCACCATTTTGACTGATGCGCGCACTCCTGGGTGTTCCAGAGCGTGAACTGACTCAAACACTCGACGGCTCCAAGCAACTGGGACCACCGGCCTTGGCGTTTCCCGAACGCTTGAATTGGCACGGTGGCGCACATCTGCATGCGTTCTCTCCAAAGCGGCGGTGGTAGAAGCAGAGCATGTCTCTCTGGCGCTTCCTGGCTCCTGCTGCCGGTACTGCTGCCACTCCTCGCCTCCGCTGGTCGTCTCGCTGGGTTCTGATGCCGCCGCGTTCACTGTGAGGGCTCTGGTGGTGAGGATGATCCGATCTGCCCCCTGGGCTAGAACCCGGTAGTCACGTGCGGCCAGCAATGGTGAATTGGCAAGAACCGCTCTCGCCTCTGTTGGGAGGTTCCGGAGGAAGAGGTGGGCAAACAGAAAATGCCCGTCGTCTATGCCCATCAATGCCAACATCTTCTCCATCAGTTCGACTGCCGACCCGTCTCTTAACTCGGAGCGCCTCAGGAGCCTCTCTGCTGTCTCACAGTCCGAGAGCGTGTAGCGCCGGGTCAGCGCGGCCTTGAGAGCCCCGTATTTGTTGTCGGCTGGAGGCTGTTGTAGCAGGCTCGCTACTTGCTGAGACATGCGAGCATCCAGCGCTGCGACCACATAGTAATATCTGGTGTCGTCTGCCGTTATTCCCCAGAGGGCGAACTGAGCCTCGGTGTGGTGGAACCAAGACTGCGGGTCGTGCAGCCAAAAGTCCGGTAGTTTGACTGAAACAGCTCACTCATTGCTGGGGGTTCCCGTCCGGGCCGTCTCTGGGATGCTTGACGCGTTGCTGGGGCTTCCTTTCCGGGCTGACTCCGGGGTTCTTGCCTCGTGTTCCATAATTCGTCAAAGGGTCACCAGTGTGGAGAGTGTAAAAGACGGAGGCAGATTTATGCAGCAGACGACTTTATTCACTCTCACATCAGTCATACACAGAAAAAGCACGTCTCTGTACACCAGGGGCTCTCCGTTTATATCAACCACCCATCTCACATCTGCATGACATCTCGCATCACAATACATTCATCCCTTCTCCCCCAGCTCCTTCTTCCTGCTACCTCACCATAATCTCTCTCATCTCCATAGCTATTGTCCTTCTCTGTTTACCCTCTGCATCCAGTCTGAGATGATTAACCCCACATCTACAGCTGGAGCTATGGGGTAATGTGCCCCTGGTAGAGTCTTCCAAGACAAGCTGGTCCAGGGTGAAGGGCCAGTCCAAGAGTGGTCCAGTGGATCTCGATGAAAATTTTTTTATCCAGGATCCAGTGTACCCAAAGGAGCCATGTGGGTCCACACTCCAGTGGGCTATCCACCTACAGGTGCTACAGTATGTGAACTGGCCGGCAGTCAGGGCTACTCTGCTTAGACTGCTGCCCAGTTGATCTGGACCCCTAGCTAAGCTGTAGAAGATGGATGGATTGATGGATGGATGGACATTTATTTATTTATGATTTTGTCCAGGTTATGAACTAAAAGTATGCTATGCATGTGATGATCTGGTGAGCGCGCCCCCCCTCCCCTCCTGTGGGAGGTTCCTTGTCTTTCTCCCGGCTCCGCAGGTCATCAGTGCACCTGCGTGAGTGGACACACCTGCTGTCTCCTCACTGCCAGCGTATAAAAGAGCCAATTTGTGAATGCTCCAGTGCTGGACCGTTGGGTATTGCTACCGTCATTAGTGGTCAAGCTCTTTAAACTGAAACCCAAGCCTAATCCTCCTTCTCTCTTCTCTCCTCAGGTTGCTGCCTTCTCAGCAGTGCATTCCCAGGATTGGTGCATGCTCACCTGCTCGTCTTCACTCCACCTGAGGCTCTTTAACTCCACCCAGTCAGTCCTCGACTCTGCTCCACTCCACCACCTTTTCCCTCACCTGTACCTCCCACCAGCTCAACCCCTCTGGCTCCATCACCGCCTGTCTCTGGGTTTCACTGCCGGGTCTGCTCATCATCATCATCATCTTCATCATCATAGCAGTCTGTCAGGGACAACAATAACTGTTTCATTTAGGTCTGATCAGATTCCTCCATGCAGCTCTGTCCTTTGCCTTCCACAGCCAGGTACTCCTGTCTATATCCAACTTTTCAGGTTTCTTTTTACATTGTCTTTAAATCTGAGCCTTGGTCTACCCTGATTGCATTTGCTCTTGCATAACTGTGAGTAGAGTAACTGCTGAGAGAAGCTGATGATTGGTTCATCTGTATTAGCATGTCCTTCATTTATGGTAGACCAGCTCATTTCAGCACTTCTATGTTGGTTATGTAGTCTTTCCATGAGATGTTCATTATGGCTCGACGGTGTCTCATCATGTACGTGTGGAGTTTCTTTACCTGCACAATGTAGACAGTCCAGGTTTCAGCACCGTACAATAGAGTAGCCAGTACTGTTGCTCTGTACAATTTGCATTTCACAGACACATGTCGATTGTTCCATAGTCTTTCCCTCAAGTTTCCAAACACAGCACTCGCTCTTCCCATTCTGAGAGATAGTTCCTCCTCCAGCCTAGTATTCTCTGAAACAGTACACCCTAGATACTCGAAGGTCTTACATTTGACTAGTGGCTCTGTACCAGTGCAGATCTCTTCTGGTAGTGATATTAATAACTGGAACTTTGGTGGTTAATAAAGGCACTCTGTCTTCTTGATGTTGATTTTGAGGATTAATTGGCTAGCTGCTCTTGCAAATTTCTCCACTAAAGATTGCATATCTTCCACACTGTGTGCAACTAGAACACTGTTGTCGGCAAAGAGCATTTCTCTTACTGTACTACCTTTATTGATGTCTTACTCTTGGCTTTAAACTGTGCCACATTGAAGAAGTCTGCGTCTTTCCTTGTTTGATTGTATAATCCTTCTGAAGTGTCTTTGAAGGCAACCTCAAGCATTGCTGACAGATATAGCGAGAAAAGTCGATGCACCAGCACACACCCTTGTTTCATCCCGTTGCTTACTGAAGTCTTTAGATACTGAACCACTCATTGCCACGTTTGCTTGCATACCTGTATGGAGTGCCTCAATCAGGCTGACAAACTTCTCTATACAGCCATATTTCTTGAGTACCTGCCAAAGTCCTTGTCGCGATACAGTATTGAAGGCTTTACTGAAGTCAATGAAGACTACATAAAGTGGCATATTCTGTTTGATACACTATTCTTGAACCTGTTTCAAACAGAAAATCATGTCCATTGTGCTTCTTCCACTTCTAAAGTTGCACAGGATTTCCGGTAGTACATTCTGCAAGATGTTTTCATTGAGTATGTTCAGGAGTACATGTGAGAGAATCTTACCAACAGTGGCTAGCAGTGATATACCTCAGTAATTTCCACAATCTTTCCCGTCACCCTTCTTGAACAATGGCATAATACTTGCATCCTTCCAGTCTTGAAGTACTTTCTGGGCATCCCATATCTCTTGGATGAGCATGTGCAGGCAGTTGGTCAGCTGAACACCACCAAATTTCCACACTTCTGCTGGAATCCCATCCCTTCCTGGAGCTTTACCATCCTGTGTTGTCCTGATACCTGCCATTAGTTCATCAAGATTTGGTGGTTCATCCAGACTTGATGCAACTGGTCGCTGCATCAGAGCTTCTTTAGCCCCTCCAGTGAGATCTCCAGGGTTGTTTAGTAGTTGGTCAAAGTGGTCTGCAAATCTGTCAAGGATCTTGTCTTTCTCCTGCAAAACTGTTTCACCATCCGTAGCCTTTAGTTGGATCAGTTCTTTTGGTTTAGGGCTGTAGATTTCTTTCAAACCTGTGAAGAATGCTTTCATGTACTTCATGTCTATTGCAGTTTGAAGTTTCTCCACTTTGTCATCCCACCAGGTGGACTTCATCTCTCTGGTGTACTTCTGTAGCTCATTCTGAGCCTTTGAGTATTTCTTCTTGTTTGACTTTGTGTTACACTGTAGAGTTTCCTGCCTAGCTGTATTCCTTGCTTCTAGTAGTTTCTTCAGGTTTTCATCATGCTCATCAAACCAATCTTGATGTTTCCTCTCAGGGTGGCCAAAAACATCACTCACAGTCTGATACACCGTGTCCTTCAGTGTTTCCCATTTCTCTTCTCTGTCATTCTTTGAGTTGTTGCTGTCCCAGTCTTTCAGGTTTTCATCCATTTCCTCTGTAAGTTCTTCCTGCTTCTTTTGGCCTTTCAGTGCACTAGTGTTTACCTTCTGTGGTTGCTTTGCACCTGTCCTGCAGTTCTTTTTTCACCTGCAAATCCTCAGTCTCAATCTCAGCATAACATGATCAGTACCACAGTCCACACCTCTCATTGCTCTGTTGTCCAATACATCCCTTGTATCTCGCTGCCTTACTATGATGTAGTCAAACAAGTGCCGGCACTTGGATCTTGGGTGCATCCATGACTTCTTCTGTGTGTCCTTGTGCTTAAATAGGGTGTTGGTTATCACAAAGTTGTACTCTGAACATAGTGCAAGTAGAAGTTCTCCATTAGCATTGCACTTGCCTACTCCATGACTGCCTAGCACTCCTTTCCATTTCTCAGTGTCCGAACCAGCTCTAGCATTAAAATCTCCAATGAGTATCAGCCTGTCATCAGTTGGTACACTCCTGAAAGTCTCATGTAAATCACTGTAGAACTCTTCCTTTCGCCTCCTCTGTGTTGGTCATTGTTGGGGCATACACGCTGATGAGTGTGGCATACATCTTCCGCTGTAGTGGGAGTCTCATAGTCATTATCCTGTCATTGATTGGCACCGGTTCCTCATTAAGCATTGCTGCTATCTCGTTTCTAAATGCAATGCCTACTCCTGCTTCTGTCCTTTCTTGAGTAGATTTCCCACTCCAAAAGAAGATGTACCCATGGTCTTTGAAACTGTCTATAGGAGGAAATAGGGAGTATTAATAAATAATAATATGATCAGGTATGAATTATTTAATTTATATTGATGTATTGGAATCTGAGATCAAATCTCATTTCATATACATCAGAAAAGTTAATAACACTCGTAAGGGGCACCAGCTTCTATCTCTTAAGAAGCAATTTAATCTTTAATTTAACTTTATACCTGTTTAATCACTCAATAAATTAATCATTAATCAGTCTCAAAATTTTTCGTGAATTCGATACCTGTGCTTGAACAGACTCAGAATGAAATAAATTCTCAACAACTTCTCATTTTTACAGATTTATTAAACGAAATGATTAACAGACATTGCAGTAATTTCATTAATCATAGAATCAATCTTGTAAATGATAGATTAACAATGTCAATATTATCGGAACCAGGGTTAAACTGAGAAATGAATCTATCAGTTTGAGTTAACAGATTATGGAAACAACGCAAATTTATGGAGAAAGTTTACTAATTATGTGAAAAAGTCCTTGATTCATCTTAAGAAAATAAAAACGGAATCTTAATGAAAAGAAGAGTTATGTTAAGGGCTTCTTAATTTGCATCTGATTAGATACACAAATTATTACCGAACCTCAGACGTTTAATTCAGCAGATAAATGAAAGTTGCAGCTCATGTGATTCCTTGTTCGGCGTCGTCCTCAGCCCAAGATTTCGTGGATGTTAGGGTAAATATCTGCCCGCAGATATTTCAGGATCCACATTTCGACCTTTAAAGTCAAGCGGTCGAAGGGGCTGGATCTTGGCCTTATGACCCACAGTTGAAACTGGGCTCTGAGCCAGATGATGCCGACGCTTCTTCAGTGTGTGATGAACAGCTGCACGTTTTCTCCTTGTAGACACGAGCCTTCAGAGGTCTTCAAGAATAATTAGATCTAATCAGATCTCAAATTAAAAAAAAACTTTCGGACTTTAGATAAAAATAGTAGCTTCTGGTGGGTGCTTGGTCAAGAAAAATATAAAAATAAAGTCAAGATTAAAGTTTACATTAAAATTAAACAAACGGTGATTTTACAGAAAGTTTAACAAAGAAAAAGAGATAAGTAAAAATTGGAGTTTAACTCCGATTAAAATTGAGCTCAAAGAAATAGGAATTCCTAGGCATTTAAGAGAAAAAGAAAACATTAAGATACAAAGTTACATAAACAAATTACGAGTTATCTGCTCTGTGTTCAGAAAAGCGACACGTGGTTGAGTCTTTGTTCAGACGGTCCTTTGTTCTTCCTTGCTGTGTGTAGACAATAGAGAAGATGAATTAGAGGCGAGAAAAGAAAAGAAAAGAGGAGAAGAGCAGCCAAAAAGAGGATCTGGAAAAGAGACGAGGCGAAAAGAGAAGATGAAGCAGGGGTCCCTCTGTTATTTATAAGTTCCGTTGAGCTTCGCGGGCTTCCGGGATTTCAGCCAATGAGAGTCCTTCGTGGGAGGCCCGATGAACCTTTCAGTCCAATGAACAAACAGTCTATTGTCTGGAGCTCTGGGATGAAGAGTTGTTGTCATACAGAGATTGGCTGCTGGAGTCACATGGTTTTAGAGGCAAAACTTTGATACATATGTATTAAACTAAGTTAACTTTAGTATATCTAAAGAAAAATATTATCACAGTAGATGCCTCTCAGATGATGCTGTTTCCAAATTTATGCAGATTGTTTCCTCTATGCCATGTGTCAACACAACGGAAATAAGCTATAGACAGCTTGCTCCTTCTGTAATTGATAACATGGTGGATAGTGTTTCAGCTTCTCTGCATCAGGCTCTAGACTTGGTGGCCCCCTTAAAAAAGAAAAAGTCTAATCAGAGATTTTTAACTCCTTGGTTCAACACAGAAACTCGTAGCTTAAAACAGAAGACTCGTCAATTAGAAAGAAAATGGCGCTCTACTAATTTAGATGAAATCTATTTAGCTTGGAGAAATCATCTTTTAATTTATAAAAAATCTCTTAGAAAAGCTAGAACGAGTTATTACTCTGCATTAATAGAAGAGAACAAGAATAATCCCAGGTTTCTTTTCAGTACTGTAGCCAGGTTGACAAAGAGTCAGGACTCTGTCAATCCTAGCATCCCCTTAGAGCTTACTAGTCAGGACTTTATGAACTTTTTCAATAATAAAATTTCATCCATCAGAGATAAAATCAATCAGATTCTTCCCACAGTTAACTTAAATACTGTAACTACTACAACTCCTTCTATTGATGTCTGTCTTGATGAGTTTACTCCAATCGACCTTTGTGAGTTAGACAAAATAGTTTCCTCATCCAAACCTTCAACTTGTCTTTTAGACCCTATTCCTACCAGGTTATTTAAAGAAGTCTTCCCACTTATTGGTAGCTTTATTCTTCATATAATCAATTCTTCATTAACTTTAGGCCATGTACCGCAGGCTTTAAAAACGGCTGTAATTAAACCCTTACTCAAAAAGCCAACGCTAGATCCAGGAGCTTTAGCTAACTATAGACCAATCTCTAATCTCCCTTTCATTTCAAAAATCTTAGAAAGAGTTGTTGCTACGCAATTATTTGACCACCTGCAGGGAAATGGTTTATTTGAGGAGTTTCAATCTGGGTTTAGAATCCATCATAGCACTGAAACAGCCTTAGCGAAGGTCACTAACGACCTCCTCATTGCATCTGATAATGGACTAGTTTCTGTACTTGTCCTTTTAGATCTTAGTGCAGCTTTTGATACTATTGATCATAATATTCTACTTGATAGATTAGAACACTATGTTGGACTTAATGGAACTTCGTTGCAGTGGTTTAGATCTTATTTATCTGATAGGTTCCAGTTTGTTCATGTAAATGATGAGTTTTCTCTCAGCTCAAAGCTTAGTCATTGAGTTCCACAGGGATCTGTGCTTGGCCCTACTCTTTTTAGTTTATATATGCTTCCGTTAGGCAACATTATTAGAAAGCACTGTATACATTTTCACTGTTATGCAGATGACACACAATTATACCTGTCAATGAAGCCAGATGATACTAATCAATTAGCCAAGTTAGAAGCCTGTCTTAAGGAAATCAAAGTTTGGATGACTTGTAATTTCCTGCTATTAAATTCAGATAAGACTGAAGTCATTCTTGTTGGTCCAAAAAACCTTAGAAATTCCTTTCCAAATCAAACTTTCAGTTTGGATGCAGTTACTCTTTCTCTTAATAGCTCTGTGAGGAACCTTGGAGTTATTTTTGATCAGGATTTGTCCTTCAATTCACATATTAAATTTGTTTCTAAGACTGCCTTCTATCATTTGCGTAATATTGCCAAGATTAGGAGCATCTTGTCTCAGAGTGATGCTGAGAAGCTGATCCACGCTTTTGTTAGCTCGAGATTAGATTATTGTAATTCTTTATTATCAGGCTGTCCTAAAACATCTTTAAAAAGTCTTCAGCTGATCCAAAATGCTGCAGCAAGAGTTTTAACAGGTACTAGAAAGAGAGATCATATCTCTCCGGTTCTGGCCTCCCTTCATTGGCTTCCCATAGAGTTTAGAATTAAGTTTAAAATCCTTCTTCTTACTTACAAAGCTCTAAACAATCAGGCTCCTTTTTATTTAAAAGATCTGATACTACCGTATCATCCTAACAGAGCACTACGCTCCCAAAATGCAGGTTTACTTGTAATACCTAGAATCTCCAAAAGTACAATGGGAGGCAGAGCCTTCAGTTATCAAGCTCCTCTCCTGTGGAATCAGCTGCCAATCTGGATTCGGGAGTCAGACTCGATCTCTGTTTTTAAGAATAGGGCTAAAACCTACCTTTTTGATATAGCCTACAATTAGGGAGGGATCATGTGTTTCTGAACCCTCCCTTAGTTATGCTGCTAATAGGTTTAGTCAGCCGGGGGACCTCTAGTAATGCACTGGGCCTCACTCCTTTCCTCACTCTCTATGAAATATTTTTTTTTTGCTGGTCATTAACATTTGTTTGTTCTCTCCCATAGATTGAGTCCCCATCGTGCTGTTTGCTCTCTACATGTCTGTTCTTTTCTTCTTCTCTGTCCCCTCACCCCCCAGCCAGTCGCAGCAGATGACTGCCCCTCCCTGAGCCTGGTTCTGCTGGAGGTTTCTTCCTGTTAAAAGGGAGTTTTTCCTCTCCACCGTCGCCAAGTGCTTGCTCACAGGGGATCGCCTGATTGCTGGGGTCTTTCTGCAACTGTGGGGGTCCTCCCTACAGTTGATAGTGCTATGAGATGACTGTTGTTGTGAAATGGCGCTATATAAATAAAGTTGAATTGAATTGAATTGAATATCTTATAAGCAGTGCTTCTAAATCAACATGCAGGAATAAACATTCATTTAAACATTTTTAACATGCATATATACTGTATATATATATATATATATATATATATATATATATATATATATATATATATATATATATATATAATCACAGATTAATGCATTTCACACATATTATTGATTTTCCACATTAAAGACATCCATTAAAGAGTCCATTTGCCTTTCATAGTCCTAAAAAGAAGAAGGTTTAGAATTGAGTTTGTAATAATGTACTTTAAAATTCACTGGTTAAATCCAGCCTGTCCCAGAGTTTAAGGAAATTTTCTGAGTTGTGGGTCTGTGTGGCCAGGTCTGTTGCATGTTTTATGGGGGCAATAAACCAGAGCCGGACATTGGGGAAATTCCTCAGGCTGGTTTTTAACAAAGGAATGGGATTTTAGCTGTGGCCTGAGGGAGGAAATCCATTTCTTTGTGTTACTCCTGGGTGAAACAAAATGTCTTTAAGCAGAAGAATAATTGTTGCTGAGCCAAAGTGAGATGATGCTACATGTCACATCCAGGCAATCTTGTTTCACTAACTGCAGCTGTGTCTACATTGGACCTGTTCATTTCCAAGGCCACAAGTGCAGTCTGTCTTTCTGGGCGCTGTGATGTTGATCTGTCTAACAGAGTGCATACCTTCCATTCTGCTACACACAAGGCTGCTGTTTTCCTCTTCTTTTCTGTTCCTGCTCCTAACTTACTTTTCGCTGCCTGTCGGAGTGTAAACAGATCAGCGCGGACCTTGTTAACCTGGGCAACGTCCGAGGCGGTATGAGTTGCTTTCTTACTGACCATTTCATGAAACTGCTTGCAAACTATTTGAGTTCCACTAGCTTTTGCTGGACTAGCAGCACATTCTTGGCAGACACAGGTATTATCAGTGGCAAGGACAGGCCTAGACAACCTGATGTCACGATGGCCCTCACGGACCATCACAAGACGCCACAGTCACCAGTGAGTTGCAGTGATGTTTTATTAACAGAGAGGGATGAACAACACAGGATACATACAATGGCTGGGTGACGTCTGAGCCGGGGAGCACCCGATGCGCCAGACGGACAATAGTGAGGGTGAAGTCTTAAGGGAACGTACCTTACGAGACGACAACGTTAACAGGCGGGTTACAGATTCCCAAGTCCGTTAACAACGATGAGCAAGGCAAACAGGAACATAACGGAGCATAACAGAGACTGCCGCACTGGAGGACATTCAGCACCGGCCTTTAACTCCGGCCGTTAATGACCCCAATGCGGCGCAGCTGCTCGCCGTGACAGCAGCGCAGCAGCTGACTTTGACAGCAGGGAGCTCCCCCGAGCACCTTCACAATAAAAGCCCGAGGAGCTGAAAGAAATCCTCTGCTGCCAAAGCCAGGGAAATAAGATATGAGGCCCGAGTGTGGCCAGAACCGACACTCGGGTTATAACAGTACCTCCCCCTCGAGGCCGAGCTCTGAGCGGCCTGACTAACACCCAAGCCTCCCCCCCAGGGTGGGTGGATGGGGCGCTGGCAGGAGGGAGAGAGAGCCACAAAAACACAAATCAATCCCCCCCCCCGCACACCCCAACAGCCCACAGACGGGATCAGAAACCCAGGGACGGTGCAGTCCTGACCCGGAGGGATGGGGGCAAAAGGTTCGGGGGGTCATCCGGCATCAAAAGGCCACAAAACAGGGAAGGGAAAAGAGGACAGTTCGGGCGGCCTACCCCAGTCCCATGCTCGGGAGTAGAGAGTTTCAGGCGGCCGGAGCAGGTCGCCGCACAGGAAGACAAAAAGGTCAGGGGGCCGGCCCAGAGAACCAAACCAACGAGACAGTCCTTCAGGCGGCCGCCCCACAACACCAGCCCACCAGAACCGTTGGGAAGAAGCAGCCGGCGGTCCCGCTGAAAAGGGGAGAGACGAGGGGGAACCGGGCAGAGCGTTCGGGACCCCAACGGCCCCAGGTGGAGATGGGTAGCGCTCCTCAGGGAGACGAGGAGGATGACGGTGGAGATGAGGGTGACGAGGGAAACGAGCCTGTCCAGCATCCGGTGGCCGGGGATCTGCAGCTCCCTCACCGAATCTAGGACCTGCTGGTGCAGCACCCACGTCGGACCCCGATTGGGCCTCCGGAACTGAACCCACGATGGACCCCAATTGGGCCTCCGGAACCAAACCCACAGTGGACCCTGATTGGGCCTCCGGAACCAAACCCACAGACCCCAACTGGGTCGGCGTGGCACCAGACTCGACCTCCAACCCCGAAACCGGAACCTCTGGTGCAGCAGGCGAGAGCAGCCCCTCGCCGGCGACCCTGGGAGAAGACTCACAAAAGAGAGAAAACCCGGGATCAGGATCACCGGCAGCGCCAGAACCCGGCGAGATAAGCTTGGACGCAGCGGTCGGCTGCACCCGGCTCATCTCCCCTTGAGACAGGCAAAAGTGCTCTAAAAGGTGAAGAAGAAAGATAAAACAGAGCACTTGTCTGAGCTCGGGTTCTGACGCCGTCCAGGACTGCGACGATCCGGGCTCAGAAGTCAGGAGGTCGTCCTCAGGCTCCCACTCAGCTGCGTCGGGCTCCGCAGCTGGCATGATGGTGCATGCAGCTAGAGAGTCCTCTGGTACCGATGTCCACGCCGGTGGCCCGCATGACGTGGTGGCAGGAGAACCTCGACCTGCTGGACCGGACCGCTCCTCCGTGGAACCCCGGGGACGCTTCTTCA
This sequence comes from Pholidichthys leucotaenia, assembly GCA_020510985.1. Lineage (NCBI taxonomy): Eukaryota > Metazoa > Chordata > Actinopteri > Cichliformes > Pholidichthyidae > Pholidichthys > Pholidichthys leucotaenia. Next base: position 366,566,468 of record CM035838.1, read on the forward strand.
TCGGCGATGGCTCCACGCTGCAGTCCGCTCTCCTCCTCCGCCCATGGCGTGGCTGCGGAACCGGAACCAGGCTCTCCAGAACCGCAGGCCCCCTCCTCATCCAACGACGTTGGCCTGGCATCGAGGACCGCACACCGGAGGGAGACACAGAGGAAGCAGGGTTAATACTTTCATCCACAGCAGGTGGAGGGAGCTCGGGGGGCTGCATACCCCGAACTCCACCCCCAGGAGTCAGACAAGGCAAAACAATATCTAAGGGAGAGAAATTATCATGCACTTGCCTTTCTCCTGAGGGTAAGATGGTTCCCACTGTGGGGGACGTCGTTCCTTCCTTTCCCAGCTGGATGGCGACAGAGGGCCCTCTGGGAACACGAGGTGAGGCCACTCAAGATGGTTCCAGGATGGGACTCGCCGAAACGGAGCTCCCGAGACACACAGCAGCCAGGACAGGCGACAAGGAGGAGGGGGCGATAGCCGGGGTCAGTCGGGCATGGAGCGCTGATGGGACAGCAGGCGAAGGCCCGGAAAAAGACGAGGCTGCGGGGATTCCCCTCTGACGAGGCACAGGAGTGACAGCTGTGTCGTGGGTTGAGCCCTTGCAGCGACCTGGAACTGGATCCAGACGGGGTTTCAGCTGAGGATTCTGCTGAGGAGAGCCGGCGTCGTTACGCCGACGTCGTTGTCGGACCCGAGACGGCGTGTACTCCTGGTTCTTCTCCGGGACGGGGACGGAACAACGACGCAGGGAGCGTAGATGCTTTCCCCCCTGCTTCCTGCTCCTCTCCTCCAGCCCACGAAGTGACTCACGTTGGGCGGCGAGTTCCTCCCACCTCTCTCTCACCTCCGGGTGATCGTCAAACTCGAGGGGGAGATTAAGCAGAAATTCTTCAGCGTAGTCCAAATGTCTTAACATGTCGCTGGGAGCGTCCCACAGCGTAGCGGAAAAGATGGTGTTGTCAATATTTTCCAGAGCTTCCGCTAGCTGCCTGCCCAGGCGCCGGCCGCGGCTCCTGGATGACGTCAAGCTCCCAGCTGCAGACACTCCGACAGGTAGGAACAGACAGTCCAATATTGCAAAACTGCACGGTGAATGGCGTCTCGTACTACGCCTCCTCTCCGGGCGTTTGGCGGCAGTCTACTGTCACGATGGCCCTCACGGACCATCACAAGACACCACAGTTACCAGTGAGTTGCAGTGATGTTTTATTAACAGAGAGGGATGAACAACACAGGATACATACAATGGCTGGGTGACGTCTGAGCCGGGGAGCACCCGATGCGCCAGACGGACAATAGTGAGGGTGAAGTCTTAAGGGAACGTACCTTACGAGACGACAACGTTAACAGGCGGGTTACAGATTCCCAAGTCTGTTAACAACGATGAGCAAGGCAAACAGGAACATAACGGAGCATAACAGAGACTGCCGCACTGGAGGACATTCAGCACCGGCCTTTAACTCCGGCCGCTAATGACCCCAATGCGGCGCAGCTGCTCGCCCTGACAGCAGCGCAGCAGCTGACTTTGACAGCAGGGAGCTCCCCCGAGCGCCTTCACAATAAAAGCCTGAGGAGCTGAAAGAAATCCTCTGCTGCCAAAGCCAGGGAAATAAGATATGAGGCCCGAGTGTGGCCAGAACCGACACTCGGGTTATAACACCTGACTCCAGTATCTGTTGCAATGATTGACCAGATGATAGGTTTGTTTATCTCTGCTCTTTGTGTAGTACATGTCATGATGCACCGACTGGCACAGTCCACGACAGACCTTGCGACAGATGTATTGTTTATCTGCCAGGATCTCCAATCTCACCCCGTGTAACTGGGAGTGGTCCACCACAGACCTGTGACAGATATTGTTTTTCGTTCTGCCAGGATGCCCCGTTTCACCCTCCACACCCCCGGAAGTGTGGGGTTGCCAGTTGAGTCACCGACGGCCCGACCCATGATACAGGTAATACCAGTTTTCATGGTTATCCGGTAGTAAGGAAGTCAATGCCTGACCTGACAGCCCCTCTGCTCATAATATTAAGAACTCCCCAGCACACACTCCACTATTTCGAGGACTATAATCTGCCTCTAACCAGCTCTCTTTCTCTCTCTCTCTCCCTAGGCTGTGTCTTCTTCGGTGAGTGCATTTTACTGTACTTTTGTGCTGTTCAATAAATGATGCTTTTAACATCTTCCCTAGTGTCTGAGTGCTTCCTCTGGTGTCAGTTGCCTTGCATTTGAGTGTCAGGCTAACATGACAGAGCATAAGTATTTGCTTGTAATATTGCATTTTTCCATATCCTACAAAGACTGTTTACATCTTTTCAATTAAAAAATTATATATGCCAGGTGCATTTATGCATTCCACTCTAGTTACTGCCCCACTGGATGTCAGTCTACCTATCTTCTGTTACATAATCCTTTTTTGTCATTTGTTGGGAGTTACTCAGAAAAATAAACGTGGACACTCTTGTTTTCCTTGAAATATAAATTCTTATCCTGTAGCTTAGCTCTTTTTCAAATTCTGTCAAAGGTCCCTTGGTTTACATTGTCTGTGTGAGAAAACAAAGTTGAACCATACATCCATATGACAATATTAACCTTGCCCATTTATAAATGACAAACTGGGAGTGACAAACTCGTTTCACTAATTTTTAGCTCATGTTATGTGTTACATATCACAGCTAAATAACATTTTTGTTTGGAAGTGACTTTGACAGAATGATACCACTTGATGACCAAGAACCTTCTTGGATTTTCTTTAAATTCTTCATAATTTCAAAGATATTGCTGGCCAGGTCTTGTTCATTTATTGGGTCAGTTTCTTGGGTTATATTGTAGAGAAAGCAGACATCTTTTACGAATGACATACACTGTAAAAAAAAAACAACTATGAATTTTATGGAGAAAAATTGTTAAAACGCAACGTAATGGGTCTTAAAACAGAAAACAGTACATTAATTTTGTCATGTCCGATGCATAATTGTGCAGCGAACAAATGAATTATTTTGAGCCCAAAGTGCAGTGATGTAAACGTCTTTATTAACAGACAAGGAGTAACACAAAATGTCCATGTTACAGTCCACAATGAGTAATGTTGAGACAACCGGCTACAAACTACGTCGGCTAGGGTGAGATGCCACACGCGCTCCAGAAAGAACAGGAGCAGAGAGGAAGGGCAAAAATTAGGAAGACTTACATGAGCGTTGGAGCGAGAAAGCTCTGGAATACACAACACCGTTCAGTCAAAGGAAGGGAGCCAACAATAAGCGAGCCAGGATGTCCAATGTTGACTAAGCCGCCACACTGACTGATCACACTGCCTCACATAAGTACACAGATCACTAATGAGGGCAAGTAGACACAGCAGTGTGGCAAGCAAGTGCATGACTGAATGTGTCTGTGTGTGTGTGTGTGTGTGTGTGTGTGCTGAATGCGTGCGTGCGTGTGTGCATGTGAGTGGTGATAGCACACAGATGGTGAATGTCTGACACGGAGGAAGAGCGAGAGGAGGAGGCGTGGCCATAGGGCTTGCAGAGAGCAGCACTCAAATAATCTGCCAGCTGGAATTAATAAGCAACAATCAAAGACCTACAGCCACAGATCATGAGCGGGGTTGTTCTCAACCCCACCCATGACAGAGCACCCCCCCAAGGGGTGGATGCCAGACACCCACCGTACCATCACAAAAGGGAAAAAAAAACACAAGAGAAAACCTGCCCCCCCCCTCCCCACCCAAAAGGCCAACACAACTAACCAGGGCGGGAGGTGGGGGAACAGGTCAGAAGGGACTAATCAAAGAGAAGAAGAGTAAACCCCTCCCCAAAACCCTAGAGTCCCCAAGTTCTTCGAGCCGGCCAAAGTCCCAAGACCCACAAATGGCCATAAGTTCAGGGGGCCGGCCAAAGTCCCAAGACCCACGAACAGCCATAAGTTCAGGGGCCGGCCAAAGTCCCAGAGCCCACAAATGGCCATAAGTCCAGGGGGTCGGTCAAAGTCCCAGAGCCCATGAATGGTCATGTGAAGCAGGCCAGGTGGCCTATCAAAGTCTAACGCCAGCCGGACCACCAGGCAAAGTGAGTCGGGTGGCCTGCCTGAAAAACCTGGCCACCAACCCCAATGGTACAGTTTATCAGGCAGCAGACTGGGGTTCTTCAGCCACCAGGGCAGGTGAAATGGGCCGGAAAGCGGCCCCCCACCGGGAGACCCAGACCTTCAGGCAGCTGGCCCGCATCGTTGAGCCACCACGACCAGAGGGGAAAGAAAAGGGGCAGCCTGCCCACCGGGAGACTTGGAGGTGGGCGGCCGGACCAGGGAAGGGAGACCCCTGCGGTCACTGGTGGCAGGACCCGGTAGACCATGACGGTGCCCAGCAGGAAAAGAAGGATCACCCACCAGGCCTCTGGAAGGGGGGAAAGAGACCCTGGTGTCCTTGGACTGGCTGGCGGCACTGTTGGTGGTCCTGACGTGAAGCTGAAACTTTGACGCACCCGTGGTAGACCCGGCCGGGGCCCGGGTGGCTGCACCTGCGGTGGTCCCAGCCTGGGACAATGCTGCACCAGTGGTGACCCCACCCGGGGCCTCATTGCTTCTGCGGTGATCCCCGATTGGGCCAGTGTTGCACCCACAGTGGACCCCGACAGAGCCATGGTTGTACCCCTAGTGGAGTCCAGCTGGACTCCTGCTGAACCCTTGGTGGACCCCGACCGAGCCATGGTTGCACCCATGGTGGAGCCCCGTGGGACCCCTGCTGCACCCGCGGTGGGACCTGGCTGGGCCACTGTTGACCTCAACACCATCTTGAACCTGGGTCAGCCGACCCATACGAGAACCTGAGCCAGGAGGCGATCAATCACAGGCACCCCCAGAGACCTGGACTGAGGCTGAACCCGACCCGTGACCTTCAGCAGACGAGGAGCTGGACCCATGGAGACCACAGCGGAGGTGGCAGCAGCCACAATAACCTCCAGTGGTGAGCCTGGATCCTCAGTCTCGTCCAGTGATGTGGGCTTCTATCCAGTGACCCTAGACACAGAGGAGGAAGGGTCAGGGTCGCCGGCAGCGGCGGAGCCCGGCAAGGTGAGCTCAGGTGCAGCGTATGGCTGCTGCTGGCTCTCCTCACCTCGAGCTAGGCAAAAATGCTCTACTATGGAAAAAAGCAAGACAAAAGAGAGCACTTGCCTTAGTTCAAGCTCTACCACCATCCAGGACTCCGATGATCCCGGTGATGTTTCAATGGGCTCGACCTCCTGGAGGCACAGCTCAGGCGCTGACATGATGGTCTCTGCAGTCTTCTTCCTCCCAGCTGTCATGACCCGCACTGGTAATTCCTCCAGCGTGGCGGCTGGGATCTGGCTCACCGTTGCTGTGGGGGAAGGATCCTCCCAGACCTCTGGCTCCTCCCGGTCCTGACAGTTCAGCTGCGGAGCACCCTCAGAGGAAGCAGAAGTGTGCAGAGAGAGGGCTGGTGAGCCATTCATGGCAGCAGCAGGTGGAGAGAACTCAGGGGACTGCTCTCCCTGAGTCTCCCTACCAGGATTCAGGCAAGACATTTCATTATTAATAGGAGAAGAATGAAAATAAACTTGCCTGTTTGCCTGGACTTGGATATTGCCTGCTGCTGTACTGTGTGGAGTGTCATCCCTCTCCCTGGCTCTGGAGAGCTTGGGCCCCACCATGGGAGGAGTAGGGACCACCCCTGACATCATGGAGACAGGAACCTCCGGAGACGGCACAGAGAGCCTCTGAGTAGTGGGAGGAGCCATCGAGGAGACGGACTGTGCGGCAGCTAGGAAGGATATGCTGGCTGACGGGACAGCTGGCGGAAAAAAAACTGGAGGAGTGAGCTGCCACAGGATGGATCTCACTTGATGATGAAAAAGCTGCTAGCGAGGAGGAGATGGTGCCTTTTCGGTGATCCGGGACCTGATGACTGTTCCGCCATGAAGCTGAGCAAGCCCTCGCCAGAGCCAGTATTATACCTGCTGGAGGTGACAATGGCGAAGCGGGAGAGAAGGAGGACGGCTGTCAGGGAGTGTGCCTTCACCTTGGTGCAGCGGGAAGCGCTTCGGACCTCAGGTCGGGAAACCTTTGCTGGAGCGCATGGACCGAGGGCTCCAACAGGTAAGGAACACACACACAAAAAATGAAAACGACACGTTACTTCACTGCTTCGGCTCCTTGTTATGGTGGCGACTTACTGTCATGTCCGCTGCGTAATTGCGCAGTGAACAAATGAATTAGTTCAAGCCCAAAGTGCAGTAATATAAATGTGTTTATTAACAGACAAGGAGTAACACAAAATGTCCATGTAACAGTCCACAATGAGTAATGATGAAACAACCGGCTACAAACTACGTCGGCTAGGGTGAGATGCCACACGCGCTCCAGGAAGAACAGGAGCAGAGAGGAAGGGCAAAAATTAGGAAGACTTACATGAGCGTCGGAGCGAGAAAGCTCTGGAATACACAACACCGTTCAGTCAAAGGAAAGGAGCCAACAATAAGTGAGCCAGGACATCCAATGTTGACTAAGCCGCCACACTGACTGATCACACTGCCTCACAGAAGTACACAGATTACTAATGAGGGCAAGTAGACACAGCAGTGTGGCAAGCAAGTGCATTACTGAATGTGTGTGTGTGTGTGTGTGTGTGTGTGTGTGTGTGTGTGTGTGTGTGTGTGTGTGCTGAATGTGTGCGTGCGTGCGTGCGTGTGTGCGTGCGTACGTGCATGCGTGCATGTGAGTGGTGATGGCACACAGCTGGTGAATGTCTGGCACGGAGGAAGAGTGAAAGGAGGAGGAGTGGCCATAGGGCTTGCAGAGAGCAGCACTCAAATAATCTGCCAGCTGGAATTAATAAGCAACAATCAAAGACCTACAGCCACAGATCATGGGCGGGGTTGAGAACAACCCCACACATGACAAATTTAAAGCTACACCAATTAACTGTATATTAAACAACAGTATAGCTATGTAATTTTTATGGTCATTATTTATATTTACCTCCGCCAGGCCGCAGGCCGCAGGAGGTTATGTTTTTGCCAGCGTTTGTCTGTCTGTCTGTTTGTCTGTCTGTTGGTTAGCAAGATAACTCAAAAAGTTTTGGACGGATTTCGATGAAACTTTCAGGCGTTGTTGGAAATGGTACAAGGAAGAACTGATTAAATTTTGGGGATGATCTGCATCACCGACTGGATACAGGAATTTTTTAAATGATTCCTTAACATTGTGAGATACGGCCATTTTCAATATGTGTGCAGGCGCAATGGAGGGTGCTGGTCGTCGTGTCTGACGAACACGAACTCCACGTTCTTCAAAGTTTTAGGCACAAAAGCACGCGCAAAACAGTGGTGGGCCGGGCCCGGCAGCGTGCCTGTGTTTGCGCTACGCTGCAAAAGCTGAGACGGGCAGCTGTCCGGCGCGGGATTATTTGGCAGAAATTCCCCGGGCAGCCATAGGGGCTGCGCAAAAACAAGCTCTCTGCCGGGGAAGCTTCCAAATCTTCTTTTGCCGCAGAGCACAACCCCAATATAAAACCCACGGCAACCTGTCTACCCAATTTGCATCCGTCAGTGAAGCCCTGAGTGCTGCTTTCAATGATCTATGAAAACGCTCGCATAACCCATTGGCCTGAGGGAACGGGCCTGTGCAACGTGGGCCTGTGCAACGCCCGCAGCCTGGGAGTTTGGAGATGGAGGAGATGGACACAACACCAACACTTCAGTTTATTACCTCCGCCAAGGAGGTAATGCTTTTACTACTGAACCACTAATGCTATCATTGTGAATCCAATTGCTAGTCTTATGTTTTCATGGTCAAGGAATCTGAAAACATACACACAAACACTGTATGAGGGGGAACTGTGGCGCTTGGCGGAGGTCTGCGCTCTCCGAGTGCTTTTCTAGTAAATACATATTTTTAATGTAAAACAATACTTTTGTAATAATGACAGTTGCCTACCATAATGTTTTGAGACACTAACTACTTTCAGTTTAATGGTACTAGTACATACCCGTGCATACCCGTCCATGCCAGTAGAAACCAAGTATAAGCAAGTATGTCTGCATGCCTGTTGCTGAAGGGTCTCCTCCTGTCTCAAACGGCTGTGTTGTTCACAGTCATGCCTGCGGCGTACTGATGGAACCTGAGGTGTTTCGTGTTCACGGCATCCTTTCTGACGTGCAGCAGTTCTCTTCATTCTATTGCACTCCATCTGGTGGGTCTTCTTCTTCTTCGTTCAGACCACTGGTTGAGGGATAGGTGCGTCATAATTCTAGTTCATGGGCACGATCCTGAAAAAGTGGCTTTGACCCTGTTCAGGAAGGCCCGTGCATGCCCGTAGAAACCAAGAAACCAGAGCACCAGGAGAAAATCAATGCTTCGCTTGGCATTTTACACATTTGTAGTGTAGACTGGCATTCGTCAAGGTTACACTTGTGCCGTCATGGAGGCATGGCGAGTCATCCTATGATGCCTAGTTCATAGGACGCACTATGATGATGAGGCAGAGATCATAGGCCACCCTATGATGTCCTAGAAACGTGCTTTAAAGTCTGTCGTACCCTATGCTAGTGAAGGGTGTCCTCCTGTCTCAGATGGGTGCGAAGTACTGCTGGAACTTCAGGTGTTTCATCTTCATGGCATCTTTTCTGACGTGCAGCAGTTTGTCGTCATTCTATTGCTCTCCATCTGGTGGGTCTTCTTCTTCTTCTTCTTCTTCTTCTTCTTCTTCTTCTTCTTCTTCTTCTTCTTCTTCTTCTTCTTCTTCTTCTTCTTCTTCTTCTTTGTTGAGACCACTGGTTGAGGGATAGTTGCCTCGTAATTCCAGTTCATGGACAGGATCATGAAAATAGATCTGAGCAAAAAGAGGCTTTCCGGCATGGACTCACTGTGTATGATATCATAAAGACATGTTGCCTGATGTCACTGTATATGACATCATAGGACGTCCTATGGTGATCAGGCAGATATCGTAGGCCATCCTATGATGTCCTATAAACGTGCTTTAAAGACATGAAGGCAGTCTTGATGTAAATGACATCATGTTGCCTGATGTCACTGTATATGACATCATAAAGACATGAAGGCAGGCTTGATGTATATGACATCATAAAGACACATTTGTCTATGTGCCGTCATATAGGCATCGCGAGTTGTCCTATGATGCTCAGGCAGAGATCATAGGCCATCCTATGATGTCCATTTTTAATGTAAAAACACAACACTTCTGTAATAATGACGGTTGCCTACCATAATGTTATGAGATGGTAACTACTTTTAATTTAATGGTATTATATAATCCATTTTACAGTGAGTGTCCTTAAATTCACAGTATAAAACAATGTTATTAGATAAAAACATACTGTCATTTATACAGAAAGAATATTTTAAAGAGAAGGTACACTGAAAAAAAAATCCATTAAATTTATGGTTAAAAGCAGTTAACAACAGTAACAAACCGTAGAAAATGTAGAAGATACATAAGTTAACCATAGATTTAAAAACAGTACACATCTTTGATTTTTAAGGTCATTATTTGTATTAAATACATAATTTTATTGTTTAAAAAACAACAGTTCTGTAATATTGAAGGTAACAGACCTTAAGTCTGAAAATGTTTTATTACTGCAGAAGATCATAGCTTTTAAAACAGTATAAATTTTTAATTTTTATGGTCATTATTTGTATTAAATGCATAATTTTATTATTTTCAAAAACAATGCTTTTAATATTGATGATTGCCTACCATAAATACCCTCAATTTAATGGTATACTATTCAGTTTACAGTGATTTCCTTTAAATTCACGGTATGAAACAATGTTATTAGGTAAAAACAAACAGTCATTTATATAGAAAGAACATTTCAGACTGTACCTAAAACTGGCAACCCACACCAGAACATTTTTGATGGAAACTGTCACGCCGCGCCGCTCATCAGCGGCGCCACCTGCACACACACCTGCACATCATCAGCGGCGAGGGATATAAGCCGCCTCGCCCTGAGCTTCGGCCTGAAGCCGTCAGACTTCCCCATGCATCGCTGTGAGTTCCTTCACCCTCAGCGGATCACTCCGGTAAGAAGACCTTACCTCCTTTTTCTCCCAAATCTGCTCCCCTGTGCACAGGTGGATTCCCCGGCGGCGGACAACGCCTCTCCATCGCCTGTTCCTCGCTGCTGCACCGGGCTCTCCAGGTGGCTGTCTACCGGACCTCGTCCCTTGTTGTGCCAGTCATCTGTCCTCTCCAAGTAAGCTCCTCTCTCGCTCTAATATCTCCTGTGTTGGTGTGTGCCCGTCACCCTTCTCCCTGTGCTTCTCCCATAGGGTTGTCCGGCTGTACGGCCTCCTGCCTCTGTGCCCGAAGCAGACGCCGCCATCAACACATTTACATCCCGCAGACACACATTCATACACTCCTGTTGTTAATAAACTATTTGAACTACTCTGAGCCTGTGTGTGTGCGTCTCCTGAGCCGTGCGTTATGTCAGTACGGCTTCAGCAGAGCGGCTCGGCAGACGGCGGGCTCGCACACTGGTTTTCCACTCTCGAGGCTCGAGTGGATCAGATAGCTTATCAGCAACAGGTGATTTTTAATCAGTTGATAAGTATAACTAACCGATTGGGCCGCTTGGACCCCCAACAGCCGTTCCCCCCGGCTCGTCAGGGTGGCGCGGTTCCTGCTGTTCCAGTGGCCGTCCAGCAGGCTCCGGGTGCACCGGTTCGGCTCACGCCCATTCCAACCCCCGCCCGCTTTAGCGGTAAGCTCGGCGGAGCGCGGGGGGTTATTATGCAGTGTGAGTCCGTTTTCCACCGGGTGCCCGGGGACTTTCCCTCAGATCATAGCCGAATTGGTTATATTGGGAATCTCCTGGAGGGGCGAGCATTAACCTGGACCTACGCCGTAATGGCGAGGCCCAGTTATGCCACCCTCACATATGACCAATTCGTGAGACGCTTCCTGGAGGTCTTTGACCATTCTCTTACCGAGACGGTCCAGGTCGATCGGCTTCTCGCCCTCCAGCAGGGAAGCCGGTTGGCAGCGGACTACGCGGTCGACTTCCGGGTAGCGGCGGAGGAATTAGGCTGGGAGGAATGCTCCCTCTGTGGCCTTTTCCTCCGCAGTCTCAATGATGATCTGAGGGATGAACTGGCTGGGCGGGATATCCCTGAGACGCTAGCGGAGCTAACATCCCTAGCGATCAGTTTGGACAACAGGCTGCGCGAGCGCTCCTCAGGACGGAAGTCGTCTTCTTCTCGCCCTCGTGGAGTCTCGCCGCGCCTGTTCCAAGCTCGCCCCCTGGCGGCGCCGCCACCATCGTGCCCCGAGGAGTCGGAGCCGATGGTGACGGGCTGGACAAAGCTTTCCCCTGCGGAGAGACAGCGCCGCCGTGAGTTGGATCTCTGCATGTATTGCGGAGATGACCAACACACGGTGAAGCTTTGCCCACGGAAAGCCAGTCGGCGGGGTCCGCGAGTCGCTGTGGGGGGCCTCGCGGACGTCAATCGGTTAAGTTCTCTCACTCAATTGAAGCTGCCCATCCGTTTCTGCCACAACCCCACTGGGCATCTCACCCATGCACTGGTGGATTCGGGTGCGGAAGGCAGCTTTATTTCACAAAGCCTGGCAACCCGATTGGGCATCCGCTGTCAGGCACTCAGGAACCCTATCTCCCTGGTCAACCTCTCTCGTGCCTCCCTTGGGAGAGTTACGCACCAGACCATCCCCATCCCGGTTATTATCTCTGGAAACCACCGGGAGGAGATAACCTTTTACGTCCTGCCCAACTCTGTGTCGCCCGTCATCCTGGGGTATCCCTGGCTACGCCTCCATAACCCCGTTCTGGATTGGAAGTCCGCCGGGGTGTCGGCATGGAGCACGTTCTGCATGGGCACCTGCCTACAGTCCGCTGCCTGCTCTCCGTCCGCTTCTCCCCCTCCTACGGACGCTGCGCCCCCGGATCTGTCCCTGGTGCCACTGGAATTTCACGACCTGGGTATGGTATTCAGCAAATCCAAGGCGATGTCTCTCCCTCCTCATCGGCCCTATGACTGCGCAATCAATCTCCGCCAGGGGGCACCCTTACCTTCTGGACGACTCTACAGTCTATCGGCGCCGGAGAAGGAGACAATGAACTCATACCTTAAGGAGTCGCTGAGTGCTGGGATAATCCGCCCATCGTCATCACCTGTGGGGGCAGGATTCTTCTTCGTTGGTAAGAAGGACGGATCCCTCCGTCCTTGCATTGACTATCGTGCCCTTAATGACATAACGGAGAAGGATCGTTACACCCTGCCCCTCATGGACACCGCTTTCCACTCCCTCCAGGGGGCGACTTGGTTCACCAAGCTGGATCTACGCAGCGCATACCACCTCGTCCGGATCCGGGAGGGAGATGAGTGGAAAACAGCCTTCCGTACCCCGAACGGCCACTTCGAGTACCTGGTGATGCCGTTCGGGTTGACCAACGCTCCAGCCGTCTTTCAGCGCCTCATCAACGACGTCCTCCGGGATTTCATCGGCCTTTTTGTGTTCGTCTACCTGGATGACATACTCATCTTCTCCAAGTCCAGGGACGAGCACCAGGTCCACGTGAGGCGGGTCCTCCAAAGACTGCTGGAGAACCGGTTATACGTGAAGGCTGAGAAGTGTGAATTTTACGCAAAGACAACATCCTTCCTTGGGTTCATCATCTCACACGACCAGGTGCTTCCGGACCCAGAGAAGGTTAAGGCGGTGGTGGAATGGCCTACACCTGCATCGAGGAAGCAGGTGCAACAGTTCGTTGGGTTCGCGAACTTCTACCGCCGCTTCGTCCCAAATTTTGGCACCATCGTCGGCCCACTGACCCGCCTCACGTCCCCTAAGGTCCCGTTCCGGTGGACCGAAGAGGCCGCAGCTGCTTTTCAGGCGCTGAAGGCGGAGTTCTCCTCCTCCCGGGTCCTTAGCCAAGTCAACCCTGCGCTGCAGTGCATCGTGGAAGTGGACGCTTCGGACACAGGAGTGGGAGCGGTGCTATCCCAGCGGTCGCCAGACGATGGTATCAAACGGCCCTGCGCCTTCTTCTCCCGGCGCTTGTCCCCGGCGGAGAGGAATTACGACGTGGGTGACAGAGAGCTCCTCGCCATCAAGCTCGCGCTACAGGAGTGGAGTCACTGGCTAGAGGGGGTGGACCTGCCGTTCGTGGTCCTGACGGACCACAAGAACTTGGAGTATCTTAGATCTGCCAGGCGCCTGAACGCCCGCCAGGCGCGCTGGTCCTTGTTCTTCGCCAGGTTCCAATTTACCATCACCTTCAGGCCTGGCTCCAAGAACGGCCTGCCCGACGCCCTCTCTAGGCAATTCGCCCCTGAGGAGTCGGAGGACACGGTTCACACCATCCTACCCAGGTCGTGCGTCATGGGAGCCGTCGCCTGGGACATCGAGAGCAAGATCCGGAAGGTGCAGGAAGTGGAACCTGACCCTGGCGGCGGACCGGAGGGGAGGCTGTTCGTGCCATCCACGGTTCGAGGGGAGGTCATCCACTGGTTGCACACATCCAAGCTCACCTGTCACCCTGGCTCCTCCCGGATGATTGACCTCCTCCAGCGGTCCTTCTGGTGGCCGGGCCTGCGGAGGGACGCTGCCCGCTACGCCCGGGCCTGTCCAGTTTGTGCCACCAATAAATCGGGTAATGCCCCTCCAGCGGGTTTGCTCCAGCCTCTGCCCATCCCTGGCAGGCTCTGGTCGCATATCGCCCTGGATTTCGTCACCGGACTCCCAGTCTCGAACACCTACGACACCATCCTGACCATCGTGGACCGCTTCTCCAAGGCGGTACACTTCGTTCCTCTACGAGGTCTCCCTACTGCCCTGGAGACGGCGGACCTCCTCATCCAACACGTGGTCAGGCTGCATGGGATTCCAGTGGACCTGGTCTCGGACTGAGGGCCCCAATTTTCATCAGAGGTTTGGAGGTCGTTCTGCAATGCCTTAGGAGCCAAGGTGAGCCTCTCCTCCGGCCATCACCCCCAATCCAATGGGCAGTGTGAGCGGAACAACCAGGAGCTGGAGGCTGCGCTCCGCTGTGTAACGGCGTCCGAACCTACGTCCTGGAGTTCCCACCTCGCCTGGGTTGAATACGCCCATAACACCACTCGCTCTTCTGCTACAGGGATGTCCCCCTTTAAGGCGTCCCTGGGTTATGACCCCCCGCTGTTCCCGGCGCAGGAGAGTGAGGTAACTGTCCCCTCAGTACAGGCGCATCTCAGGCAGTTCCGCTCCATCTGGGCGTCAGCGCGCAATGCGCTTTTACGCACGGCGGAGCGCAACAGAGCCGTGGTGGACCGGCACAGAAGACCTGCCCCGGCGTACAGAGTTGGTCAGCAAGTCTACGTGTCGACCCAGGATGTGACCTTAAAGGGCGAGAGGAGGAAGCTGGCACAGCGCTTTATGGGTCCATACCCCATCACCAGGATCGTCAACCCGGTGGCTGTGCGTGTAGCTATTCCCCCCTCCCTCCGCATCCATCCCACCTTCCACGTGTCCAAGGTGAAGCTGGCAGTCTCCGATCCCCTTTGCCCTCCTCCTGCTATGCAACCCGCGCCCCGGATGATTGGTGGCCATCCGGCCTGGTCCGTCGCTTCCATCCTGGACTCCCGGCGCCGGGGTCGTGGGTTGCAGTACTTGGTGGACTGGGAGGGCTATGGGCCTGAACATCGACAGTGGGTACCCTCGTCGTTTGTGTTGGACCCGTCGCTCATCGCTGATTTCCACCGAGCGCACCCAGAGAAGCCATCGCCACGAGGCGCTGCTAGAGGGGGGAGTACTGCGGCGGCGCCACCTGCACGCACACCTGCACATCATCAGCGGCGAGGGATATAAGCCGCCTCGCCCTGAGCTTCGGCCTGAAGCCGTCAGACTTCCCCATGCATCGCTGTGAGTTCCTTCACCCTCAGCGGATCACTCCGGTAAGAAGACCTTACCTCCTTTTTCTCCCAAATCTGCTCCCCTGTGCACAGGTGGATTCCCCGGCGGCGGACAACGCCTCTCCATCGCCTGTTCCTTGCTGCTGCACCGGGCTCTCCAGGTGGCTGTCTACCGGACCTCGTCCCTTGTTGTGCCAGTCATCTGTCCTCTCCAAGTAAGCTCCTCTCTCGCTCTAATATCTCCTGTGTTGGTGTGTGCCCGTCACCCTTCTCCCTGTGCTTCTCCCATAGGGTTGTCCGGCTGTACGGCCTCCTGCCTCTGTGCCCGAAGCAGACGCCGCCATCAACACATTTACATCCCGCAGACACACATTCATACACTCCTATTGTTAATAAACTATTTGAACTACTCTGAGCCTGTATGTGTGCGTCTCCTGAGCCGTGCGTTATGTCAGAAACAAATGAAGGGAGGGATAAAGAAAAAAATGTTGTACTTCATTTAGAGAGTTTGCATTAATGCCAGTCAAGATAAAAAAAAAGGGTAACTTCATTTCTTAAGCACTTCTGCTTCTTTTCAAAATATGTTTCTAAGAATAGAGTACATTGAAAGAATCATACCTACTATGCCTTTAATAAAAATAAAAGTGAACCATGTTTTGAGAATAATTTCTCAAAGCTTCTTTTCTGATTAAATCAATTAAAGTTAGAGGTCAGGGCTCCTCCTGTGGTGGTTCAGGGTTCAAAGGGGTTTTTGTTCAGGTCTGCAGATGATTTGTGCTACTGTGACTCTCCGGCACAGTACTACACAGCAAAGTCCTCAGGCTGCATATTCTGTCCATTTAGAGTCACTCTGTTGCTGGAAGAGTCCAAGTCTATGCTGAACTTTCTGTTCAATGAGTCTCTGTAATATTTTGTTTTTCCAGCTCGTGCAGTACCAATCCACTCCAGTCTTTTCCTTGTAGGTTGTCTGATCCAGTGTGTCCAATAGCTGCTCACTGAATAAGAGACCTGACAGGTGAAGGACAGACAATGACCTGGCTGCACAGTCATAGAAGCTGACTGAGTTAATTGCTGACCCATCACACCTGTGGAGGAAGCAAGTTAAACATTGATGGTTACATGTAATGGCAAAAAAAAAAAAAACTGAGCCGTTGTGCTGTGATGATTTCCGCTCTGTCTCAGTGAGACTCACAGGATGAAGCAGCCAGCAGTAGCAGAGCTGCAGAGAACATGCTGGTACTGAAGGAGGTCTGCTGCACTGATGGATTATATCAAGTCTTTATAGATGACTGTGAAGAAGCTGGATTTGCATAAAGATGAATGTGTCCAACATTGTGGAATTTGGTTGTGAACTCATTCAGACACAGGTGGCTCAGCCCTTTAACTGACATTTATTACTTTATTGTTTCTGACTCTGTGCTACTGGTCCTGTTGGCCTTTCTGAGGCACACTGGACTGTAATATCTATTTTTTCATTTGGAATTACAACAGACAAACTTTTGAGTTTCTTGTGTTGCTATTAATTGACCCCATCAAATAAGTAATTATATTCATATAGTATTAGTTTTACTAACACATTCTGAGTTTTCTTACTATCTTTAAGTACAGTGAGATGTTTTATTGCAGTAACAAATGTCATCAGGTTTTTGTTCAGCTTTTCTCCCTCCTGTGTTACTGTGGTTCTCGAGCACAATAATAAACAGCAGAATCTTCAGTCCTCAAACTGCTCATCTGCAGATACACCTGCTTTCTGCTGTTGTCTCTGGAGATGGTGAACCGCCCTTTGACTGACTGAGAATAGAAGACGCTACCACCATTAGCGTGGATCCAAGCGATCCATTCCAGTCCTTTTCCAACAGCCTGTCTGATCCAAGCAGTATAAATATCACCACTAAACCCTGAGTATGTACAGGTCAGTCTGTGGGATTCTCCTGGTCTTTTAACCACTGATCCAGACTCAGTCAGTGTTTGACCATCAGTACCTACAAAAAAAATTGTCTGCTGTGAAACACTGAGATCATTTATTTGCCTTCAAGATGTCTACAACAGAATCTGTACAGTCCTTACCAGCCCAGCAAAATAACAGAACCATGAAAACAAACTTGTTCTGGTTCATATTTAAAGCCATCAGTCCCTGACCATGCAGTCCAGAGTGACAATCACTGATTCAGTCTCTGTCTTAAATGCTACAGCCTGTAAGTGAAGCTGGAACATGTCAATCTGCATAAGCTCCTCCTCTTCAAAGCCATTTCCTGTATATCATGCAAATTTATGATGACTTTTAAGTGAGATACTGTGGTATCTATTTGTCTATTTCTAGTTTTTATTTGCTCATTTGATATTTTACAACAGATGTGTTTTAGACTTTTTAGGACTGCTCCACATGCTTCCAACAGTTGTCGCTGTGGTGTAAATAAAGTTATTTGAACTTAAAAAATAAAATACAGTATACATGCCACAGATTTTTGCTTATGTTAAATGAGATTTACTCTCCTGACATGAAAATACAGAATAATTCATTCATCATTTCCGTCGTCACTCCACTCTGCTTCACTAGCGAGTGTCATCTTTTTCTAACTTCGTGCTCTTTTGATTAATAAAATTGTGTTTAAATGTAGCTTCTGTGTGTCATAAGTGGTCGTTGGTGTAAGATCCCTGCACGTGAGCTGAACATTCTCTCATTATGACAGTTGCAGTTAAGATGACAAAGTTAGAAATGCAATCTGTTCTTGATGGATGCAATATTTTTCTTTGTTTAACATCTTCAAATTCTGTGGCGCAACGGTGCACCCGTCAGTGTCCCCCCTCTGGTGGCCAGGTTTTTTTGAAGAAAATATTCAGTTTGGATATCAGACGTTCCAAAGCCTACAACTTGAAAGTGGTAAGAGATAATGACTTACTGTCAATTAGAAAGATGTAGAATATGATCCAACGTTTGAGATAGGAGTAAATTTATGCATCTAATTTGCATAATGCGACGGCAGCCATATCGGAATACATAACTTTTGGTCAAAAGTGGACTTTGGACATGTTTACACAATGGATGGTTTTGTTTTGTTTTTTGTCATCGTTTTTGTTTTTGGGTTTGGTTTTGTTATGACCCGAGCGTCGGTTCTGATCGCGCTCGGGTTAAAGTTATGTCTCGCTGCCGGCCTTGACAGCTGCGGGCGGTATTCTGGCCTCTCCGGGCTCTTATTGTGAAAGTGCTCGGTGGGGCTTCCGCCTGTCAACGGTCGGCCAGCTGTGTGTCATTGTCATTAGTACCTTGTCTATTTAAGCTGAGCACTGGCGTCGTTAGGACGCAGCAGTGTCTGATCGCATCTGATCGTTAAGCTGATCGCTAACTGGTCACGAACCTGATTGTTAATCTGTCCACCCATCGTCACGTTGTGGATGCCTGGACTGTATTCACACCTCGGCTGCCTAGGGCTTGACCGTCTTTCACCGGTACCAGTAAGTGAGCTGTATTAGCCTTATTCCCTCCGGTGTTAATTGTTCTGTAAGTCCCTGCTTTAGCAGCCCGTGTGCTATTTACCAAGCCTGACTGTGTGTGACTGTCTCCTGCTTTGGACCTATAGTGTGCTGTAGAGCCCTATGCTTCCTGTTCTGCGAAGACTCCTGTCATTATCTCAGCAGCTTGTGTTAACACCTTTTCACCGTAATAAACTCACTGAAAAACTCACTGGTGACTCTGTGCGTCTTATGCTGGCTCGTGAGGGCCAGTGCATGACAGTTTTTTTTTTTTTTTTGTGATCTTATTTTCAAAGTATATGAACCAGAAAATCAATCGAATGAACACAAACTGATGAAAAGTGGTCAGACCTACCGCTCATCATGTCTTCATTCGTCCATTTTCGTCATCCATGGTCATTATGTCGTCTTTTGCCTGTCATTTTTGCTTTCTCTCTCACATCCAGAAACTGTCACATGTATGTTATGAATTATTCCACCTCAATTTTGGTTACATTGCGCCACTGAACCGGCGCTATTGTTCTCTGTCGTTACGTGCAGCTCTGTCAATGGCAGATGAATGTGTACACGCTCCAGACCATCTTCTCCTGTCACAAAAGGTAAATATTTCCCTTCAGAAGCTAAATAATCTCTTTTAAGAAAGATAGTTGGCAAAATTTGGAGCAAACGCTTCCTCCACATGGAAATATATGTTGAGATGGAGCCTTTGTTGACGTTCTCTTCTTCACATTACCGGAAAGGATGGTTGCAATGGTTCATTGGGTGAAGTCCTTCAGTCCTGCAGTGAAGAGCAGTAAGCTATATGTGTCTGACATCTTGTGATGTTAAATGCTTGGTACATCTGGGTTTTCTGTGCTTTTGGGAAACATCACGTGACATTTTCAGAACTGTGCCAGTGACAGCAGGTGACGCTGATATCTTTTGAAAGCGGAACGTCAAAGAATTAAATGAAAACCAGTACTGTTTTGTGGAATACTACCAAAAATAAATTACATCAAATGCCCTGGATGTTTTTAGTTGTCTATTTCTTTATAAGTTAGCATTTTATTTGACTTTTTCTAATGTTTATGGTTTTTGTATGAAATTTCATACCTTAACCATGAAATGAAATCTCAACTGTTTGTTAGAGATCAATATTTTAAAAATTATAGGGACTGCTGATGAAAAAATCATTGATTGCAGTTAATACTGACCCAAGGGAAAAAGAAATGAAAACAAAAAATGTTTCCATTTCTTTTTTCTTGGTGCGCTTGTTAAAGGGTTATTAAGAAATGTTCATGTATCTATGTCTAATGTTGTTTTTGTTTTTATTTGCATTTTTTAAATTTATTTTAGCCAGTGTAAGTGGGAATTAATGTGGGGGCATCGTAAAAAAGATGGGGGGGTGTCCTAATTTATTCCTCACTATTTGTTTAGAATTACATTTTACAGAAAATTTGAAAAAAGTCTTTAATTAATTTTTAATTGTTTAGTTGTATTATGTGAATCTTCCACTATTTTTAACATTGCTATTAAATATCCGTACCTACAAATATGCTAAAAAAACCCAAAACAAAACAGGTTTATACAAGGTGTCCTAAGTTTTTCACATGACTGTAGCTATCCCATGCTACCATGGCACAAGCACCGAGGCATCAGCACCGATGGTGCTTTCATTCAGTTCAGTGAGTGGTAGGCAGTTCAAGCTCCAGTACAGCACTGAGTGATCTGGTGAACGACTATTTCAAACAAATCTTTTTAGTGAACAAACCATAAGTGACTCAGACGTTTTAGTGAACTGTGGATCCCCTCACCAGTGTCTGAAGGCGGGTGGAAGTGGTCAAAGGTTCCACCTTGATGCTGCTTTATTTTGTTGTTTGTCTCTTCTGTCAATATTAAATACAAAATTACAGGATGATTACCCATTATCATTGCAGCAAAATTAAACTGAAAAGTAACATGACAGAACCCCCTTTCACTAATTAAATTATTAATAACACAAATGTGGTGGCACATATTTGGATGCACCACACTTTCTCCTGTCTGGTTCCTGCCCACTCCCTTCCCTTCTAAATGGACACACCAGACTCATGCTCCTCTGGAACACTAAGGAACCACTTCCACCCAATATTGATGTAATGAGACTAGTTTTCTATTATCCTGTCAGTACTGATGAAAGAACAGTAGTTGTTAACCAACTTCTTTTCATAATCAGTCCAAGTCATCAGTGGTCTGAGGGCTCCTCCTGTGGTGATTCATGTTACAGGGTTCAGACTCTGAAGGGTTTTTGTTCAGGTCTGATGATGGTTTGTGTTACTGTGAGTCTCTGGCACAGTAATACACAGCAGAGTCTTCAGGCTGCATATTCTGTCCATTCAGAGTCACTCTCTTGTTGGATGAGTCAACGCTGATACTGAACTTGTTTTTTAATGAATCTTTGTAGTATGCAGTACATCCAGCACAGTTGTACCCAATCCACTCCAGTCCTTTCCCTGCAGGCTGTCTGATCCAAGCTGTAGCGTAGCTGCTCACTGAATAAGAGACCTGACAGGTGATGGACAGACGTTGACCCGGCTGCACAGTCACAGAGGCTGGTTGTGTCAACTGTTCACACTTCACATCTGTGGAGTAAACAGACTTCATGAGTGTTAAGTGTTCAGGTCATTGTGTTGTGGTGATTCTGTCTCTGCCTCAGTGAGACTCACAGGATCCAGCAGCCAGCAGCAGCAGCAGCAGAGCTACAGAGAACATGTTGGTACTGAAGGTGATGAAGCAGACAGGAGCTTCTTCTGCTGCACTGATCATGATCACTGTCTTTATAACAAACACTGACAGGAAAGATGATTTGCATAAGATACCAGAAGATAATTTCTAGAATTATGATGAATGTCTCCTTTGTCATAAAGAAAGCAGCTGATGTCTCCAACACAGTTTTTCTCAGTCGCTTTGGTGCATTTCTCAGAACAGAATTAAAATTCTCAAAAATATTAGTTCAACCACCACATCACTTGTGCCCATCATAAAAGCAAGTTCTTATAATTTTGTACAAACAGCAAAAACTTTTGTACATTATGCAGCTGCTTGTGTACAATTGCCTGCTAGTTTTTACATTATCACTTGCTATTGTCATGTTGGTCAAAATACATTAAACAGGTTTCTGTTGAATAGTCCTTCACCCCAAAACATTTAGGCTAGTTATCATTTTGCCAAACAGATTTGATACATTTCTATTATATTTTTTGTAAATATTTATTAAATTAAATGTTTTAGGTGAATCTTTGCTCTCATTTATGAGGGGAAAAGTATGAGGTCAACCAATGACCTTTCAGTTCTCTAGAACAGCTCAGAGGTGAGTCCTATGAACCTTCACTTGACAGCAGTTATAAAGCCTTCATAGAACAGTTACTATTTCTGACACAAAAATGGAAGGACATCAAGAGAAGGAGCAGGGTCAACAACCCGGAAGAAGAGGCGTAAGGATGTGAGGTGGAAGATAAGGAGGCAAATCAGAGGAAGAGGAAGAAGAAGTGAAGTACATACAGTAGGTCTGTTCCTGATGAAATTAGGGCCCCAGTTGTTGACCATGTTCTAAACAACTGTCTTACAGTGGCTGAGGTTGGTCAGAGGGTGCAACCAAGTATTGGGAGAATCACTGTATCCTCCATTAGTCAAACATTTCATGGGGAGTATAGGTAGGAAACCCAAAAAATGTGCACTGTACTGTCCATACAGAAATACTGTATACTTACTGTGAAACTTTAACATTCAGTAAAACCATTATAAACTTTGAATCATATTGTGATGTTTGCAGGGTTCACACAAAGAAAATGGAGCAAGATGGTTGTGATCAACGGGCTTTATTTACACACCTCCGACCCCCAACTTACTTCTGTGCACAGAGAGGAGGGGAGGTCATTCTCCCAGACCTCCGTTTCAATCATGGTCACACACACATGATACATCTTGCCCTAATCCTGCTAAACACTGCTGGGTCATTATAACGCAGTTATAATGACACAGCAGTATAGCTCAGTAATAACACATTTAATACACACACAGTAACGTTTTCAACTGGCAAAGCATGCTGGGAAATCCCTGCCCCCCTTAACATTGCCCCGACATTACACTATGATATGAGATGCTGTGATGTGATGCAGTACTTGTCTATTTCGCCCACATTTATGTGCATACATATTTCAAAAATGTTTTTTGTAAATAAAATGTTGTGCATGGTCCATCTACCTGTCCTCTTGTTCATAACGCTTAACTGTTAAGAAGGTGCAAAGCATCAGCTGTTATAAGCAGTTGTACAGGTGTGCTTGAACTTGTAGACACTGATAAAGGTAAGTATGTGTAAGTTGAATGTTGCATCACCAGTCAAAATTTAATAAATTAAGAAGGAATCTAGCAAAAATTTGGCACTAATAACAGTAGACAAATCGGACAAGGATACACAACTGTGTTTTTGTTGCACACAACTGTTGTTACCAACAAGTGCAAAATTTACATTCCCTTTTCCCAAAAATTAAAAATCAATTTGTAAGTAAAAGTGGGAGACCTTTACATGGGAAAATATGACATGTATCAGCACATGATTTATAGTTCAATTTGTATTTCCACCTAAGCAAAAGTGGCTTGTCGAGCTGGATTTTTGTGAAGATGGCCTGTGCGGTGTTTCTGCATGTAATTACATACCTGTCAAGTGATACGGTTTCGCCGTATTTTAATACGGGGAAAATGCAATTTTAACAAACACGGGCATATTGCCATTTCTGTACGCCAAAGAGAAAAATATACGGGAAAAAAAATTATTGAGAGTGTGGGGAGGAACATGTCGTGTGTGACCCCCGCAGCGGGGCTGTCAGAGCACTCAGCATGAGCAATTATCACAACAGTGAGAAGTGTGGACTCATCATTAGGTTGATGCTTCGATCCAGGGCAGGGTCTAACCGAGCTGAGTAGGGCTGAGTATGGCTGTGATACGACTTTAAGAGACTGGTCGTCGCTGATTGGTCAGGTCGTAACGTCACGAAAGCGACTTTTTCTGCTGAATTTACTCCACGACCGCCATTTGTAGTTGTTCAGCCAGTGAACACAGTGCTCCCCTTTAATACAGTATATTATATTAATATACTGTATAATAAACTTATATAATAATATACTCCTAATATTATATATTAGGAGGTGCGCAATTTTCTTTCTATATTAGGCGACGATCGCATCCAGCGCGAGTTGGACGGATCTACTCGAAATGCAGGTGTCCGAGCAGATGGCTTCCCAAGGGCACATCCGTACTGCCAAACAGTGTCGGGAGAAGCTGAAAAAGCTGAAAAGCGATTACCGAGCAGTGAAGGACCACAATGCTCGAAGTGCAGCGGATCGGAAGGAGTGGAAGTGGTTCGCTGAGAGACATTGGGCTCGACACGGCCACCGTTATGGTCACGGCCTTGGAAACCGTGGATGGTGAGTGTTGTTTTGATATTGCTTATCTTTTCGCCACTTTATCCTTTCTGTGCCAAGCTCACTGTTTTTAAGAAATAGGAAGGTTGTTAGATTGTGGGTAATGGTTGTTACTGAGGCTTGCCTATTGTTTTGCAGCCAACTGCAGATTCACGCTTGCTTTGTGTTAAGTATTAGCGCGAACAAAACGCTGAATTACGCTTGTTGTATTCCGGTTAAAAACTTTAGAGTGTTGTGTACATGTTGCACTTTGGTGTTAAGTTTTAAATTGCGTGCATTTTCTTTCTAGAATCGCAGTTCATATCACAGGGGTCCACCTCAGTGGACATGGGCACACCGGACTCTCCTGGCGCTGCGTCTGCGTCTGCCGGAGCACCAGCTGGATCGACTCCCATGTCAGCCACATCACCAGCTCCATCTGGATAACGTTCAAGTGCCGGTAAGGCACAATAACCACGATTTTTTTTTGGTTGAAACAGGTCCAGCGGAAACCAGGGTCGAAAATCCATCCATCCATCCATCCATCTTCTACCGCTTAATCCTTTACAGGTCGCGGGGGGGCTGGAGCCTAACAAGTTATGTACCAAATTGATTAATGCAGTTTCCTGTAGCTGCATATTAATTAATTTAAAATGTCTTTTTAAATGTACAAAAAGGTTATTCTTTGGTCTTCACTTATCGGTGTTCCACAACCATTTTTAGGTGTGGTGATTGAAGTGGTGTTGTAACTCCTGTTTTAGACAAACAAATAAAGCTCATGAACTGCCGTTGAAATCCACATGCTTCATTGAAATGCTTCGCGTCAGCTGACTGTATTAACCCATTCAGATTTCTGCGGCCACACTACAAGCAACTAGTTTAAACATTACCCATCCATCCATCCATATTCTTAATCTTAATCCTTTTTAGTTTTGCAGGGGGGCTGCAGCCGAAGACAGCACCCTGCGTGTTGCAAAATCTGCTCTACTGAGTGGCAGCAACATGACAGTTCAGCTTATATACAGCAATGAAGCATAATATAATAGTAACATTCCACCACAGACTTTCACCTGTGTAATTCCATAATATATGTAGTGATCCAGCTTTAACGACCATGCCTTTCTGTCTTTCCATCTAGGCAAGACGAAAACAGACAACTCCCATTGCTGGCCTTACATTAGCGATGGTCAACATGCATGACGAAGAGATGTGGCTCTTGGAACGGCAACATGACCAGCGGCAAGAACACCATCAGGAGTACATGCAGCATTTGCGACAGGTGGCCGCAGATGTGCGGGCAGATGCGTGTGAAGCCCTGGAGCAGGACGCTGCATTACGAAGGGAAGAGCCCGCAAAGATGTCAGCATTCAACAGAGATTTCCTGACCCTATTTGGCAGGCTTGTGGACGCATTTAGCAGTCGGCGTGTCTAACCATGTCTCCCCACGCCCAGTCTGTTTTTTTGTTTGTAAATTTTGCTTCTGGAATAAAATTGTATTGTTTGCATCAAAAGTCTGGTTTATCTGTTATGACACCGTATGAGAAAAGCCAATAATTACATACACATTCCATTCTCTGTTCACTCCACATGCTGCTGTTCATCAGGTCAGGTGTATAGCCTTCTAATGGTAATTTAATTTTTAACAACACAACGAAACGTAATGTCTTAGTAGTTTTTTTTTTATTTTAAACAAATTTGCAATGCTGAATCCATTTCTCTTGAACGGGTACATTTTTTATGTTATAAGCAGTTGTACAGGTGTGCTTGAACTTGTACAGTAGACTGATAAGGGTAAGTACATGTAAGTTGAATGTTGCATCACCAGTCAAAATTTAATAAATTAAGAAGGAATCTCGCAAAAATTTGGCACTAATAACAGTAGACAAATCGGACAAGGATACACAACTGTGTTTTTGTTGCACACAACTATTGTTACCAACAAGTGCAAAATTTATATTCCCTTTTCCCAAAAATTAAAAATCAATTTGTAAGTAAAAGTGGGAGACCTTGACATGGGAATATGACATGTAACAGCACATGATTTATAGTTCAATTTGCATTTCCACCTAAGCAAAAGTGGCTTGTCGAGCTGGATTTTTGTGAAGATGGCCTGTGCGGTGTTTCTGCATGTAATTACATACCTGTCAAGTGATACGGTTTCGCTGTATTTTAATACGGGGAAAATGCAATTTTAGCAAACACGGGCGTATTGCCATTTCTGTACGCCAAAGAGAAAAATATACGGGGAAAAAAATTATTGAGAGTGTTGAGGAACACGTCGTGTGTGACCCCCACAGCGTACGGGCGGGCAGAGCGCTCAGCGTGAGCAATTATCACAACAGTGAGAAGTGTGGACTCATCATTAGGCTGATGCTTCGCGCCTTCTTAACAGATAAGCGTTATGAACAAGAGGACAGGTAGATGGACCATGCACAACATTTTATTTACAAAAAACATTTTTGAAATATGTATGCACATAAATGTGGGCGAAATAGACAAGTACTGCATCACATCACAGCATCTCATATATCGCCACCCTGCTCCTCTGCTCTCTGTGCCACTGCCACCGCTGGTTCATCTTCTGCATCATCCAATGTAGTGTCAAATGTCTCTCCATGACTCTCACACAGATTGTGCAGAGCACAACAAGTCAGTACCATAGATTTAACCAGTTTCATGTCACAGTCATTCCTCTCTCCTTCCTCCTTCCTTCTCTCCTCGTCATCAGCCATTTTCTTTGTTGTGGAGGATTCGGTCGCGTGTTTGACGTCACGAGAGTGTGGCGCCGCCTGCTGTTCAGGAACTCCCACCCACCGCAGGTGTGCCAGCAGGTGCGCCAGCAGTAATGTTGAAAAGCAACCGAGGCCGAATCGAACCGAAGTGAGTAGAGTCGGGTTTTCAATCGGGGCTGGGCTGGGCTAGTGGAAAAGGGCCTTAAAGGACTGTTTTGAAACCACTGCCTGGGAGCAGCTCTGCGATCCACATGGTGAGGACATTGATGGCCTCACTCTCACCATCACGGACTACATCAGCTTCTGTGTGGACAACACCGTACCCACCAAGACCATATGGTGTTGCTCGAACAACAAACCCTGGATCAACCCTGAGATAAAAACACTTCTGAGAGAGAAGAAGAGGATCTTCAGGTTGGGGAACAGGGAGATGCTGAAGTCCGTACAGAGGGAGCTGAGGAGCAAGATCGGAGAAGGCAAGGACAGCTTCAAGAAGAAGATGGAGGACAAGCTGCAACAGAGCGACATCAGTGGGGGTCTGGAGAAACCTTAAAACCATCTCTGGGCTCCAGAATACCTCCCCCCAGGCCACGGGGGGCAGGGAGTGGGCGAACAATCTGAACCTGTTTTTTAATAGGTTTGACCAACTGCCCCCCCCCGACTGCACAACAACCACTGCTGCCTCTAAAGACATCGAGTCCTGCTGCCCACACCCCACTCCACCAACACCCCCCCACTCCCAACACACAGCCCCCCAACATGACCCTCACTAAGACCCAGGTGAGGACGGAGCTGAGGAAGATCAAGGCGAGGAAGGCGTCGGGACTGGACGGCATCAGCGCAAAGCTCCTCAAGTCCAGTGGAGCACATCTTCAACCTGAGCCTGAAGCTGGGGAGGGTACCACAGTTGTGGAAAACATCTTGTGTGGTACCTGTACCAAAGACTTCCCACCACAAAGACCTGAACAGCTACAGACCAGTGGCCCTGACGTCCCACATGATGAAGACCCCTGGAGAGACTGCTCCTTGCTCACCTCCGCCCCCTGGTGGGACCAGCGATGGATCCACTCCAGTTCGCCTACCAGCATGGCATTGGGGTTGAGGATGCAGTGATCTTCCTCCTTCACCGTTCTCTGTCCCACCTGGAGAAGCCTGGGAATGTGGTGAGGATCATGTTCTTTGACTTCTCCAGTGCTTTCAACACCATCCAACCGATGATCCTGAAGGACTAGCTGCTGTGAGCAGGGGTGGACCAGCACCTGTCATCATGGATCCTGGACTACCTCACTAACCGGACACAGTTTGTGAGAACCCGGGACTGTGTGTCCGACATGATCATCGGTAGCACGGGGGCCCCCCAGGGAATGGTTTTGGCTCCCCTCCTGTTTACCTTTATACTGCTGATTTCTCACACAACAAAACACACTGCCATCTACAGAAGTTCTCTGACGACTCTGCGATTGTCGGTGTCATCTCCAACGGAGATGAAGCTGAGTACAGAGGACTTATCCAGGTCTTCGTGGACTGGTGCCATCGGAACTGCCTCCAGATCAACTCGAGGAAAACTAAGGAGCTGGTGGTGGACTGCTGCAAGCAAGGACAACCCCTCACAGCACCAGTAAACATCCAGGGAACAGACATTGAGATGGTGACATCCTACAAGTACCTGGGTGTTCATTTGAACAATAAACTAGACTGGTCACACAATACCAACGCACTCTACAAGAAGGGACAGCACAGGCTGTTCCTACTGAGGAGTCTCAGGTTTTTTGGTGTACAAGGGGCGCTGCTGAAGACATTCTACGACACGGTGGTGGCATCAGCCATCACTTTTGGAGTGGTCTGCTGGGGCAGTGGCATTACAGCAGCCGATAGGAAGAGACTGAACAAACTGATCAAGAATGCTAGCTCTGTCCTGGTGCAGCGCCTTGACCCAGTGGAGGAGATAGGAGAGAGAAGGATGGTGACTAAACTGTCATCTGTGCTGGAGTCCGAGTCCCACCCTATGCAGGACATACTGAACGCACTGAGGAGCGCATTTAGCAGCAGACTACATCATCCTAGGTGCGCAACCGAGAGGTTTCACAGGTCCTGTGTGTCCAGGTCCAGTCTACGGCTGTCAGACTGTATAACCTAAGCAGGGCTGCTCGCAGAGATAGCAAAAAAATACGTGACGACCTAATAGTATTGAATGCAAAAGACGCAATAGACTTACACAATGGTCCCCTCCAATATATACAACTAAGACAATATCGGTCGCTACGGAGGGTTTCAGTATGTATGGGTACATATTCATACTATGTAGGATAACTAAGTAGACGGTTATGCTGTTTATTCCATCTAGCTACAATGCTCCGCACTGTGTGTATATATATTTATATATGTATTCCATCTAGCTACAATGCTCCGCACTGTGTGTTTATATATTATATATTTATATGTACATATGTACACTCACCGGCCACTTTATTAGGTACACCTGTCCAACTGCTCGTTAACACTTAATTTCTAATCAGCCAATCACATGGCGGCAACTCAGTGCATTTAGGCATGTAGACATGGTCAAGACAATCTCCTGCAGTTCAAACCGAGCATCAGTATGGGGAAGAAAGGTGATTTGAGTGACCTTGAACGTGGCATGGTTGTTGGTGCCAGAAGGGCTGGTCTGAGTATTTCAGAGACTGCTGATCTACTGGGATTTTCACGCACAACCATCTCTAGGGTTTACAGAGAATGGTCCGAAAAAGAAAAAATATCCAGTGAGCGGCAGTTCTGTGGGCGGAAATGCCTTGTTGATGCCAGAGGTCAGAGGAGAATGGCCAGACTGGTTCGAGCTGATAGAAAGGCAACAGTGACTCAAATAACCACCCGTTACAACCAAGGTAGGCAGAAGAGCATCTCTGAACGCACAGTACGTCGAACTTTGAGGCAGATGGGCTACAGCAGCAGAAGACCACGCCGGGTGCCACTCCTTTCAGCTAAGAACAGGAAACTGAGGCTACAATTTGCACAAGCTCATCGAAATTGGACAATAGAAGATTGGAAAAACGTTGCCTGGTCTGATGAGTCTCGATTTCTGCTGCGACATTCGGATGGTAGGGTCAGAATTTGGCGTCAACAACATGAAAGCATGGATCCATCCTGCCTTGTATCAATGGTTCAGGCTGGTGGTGGTGGTGTAATGGTGTGGGGAATATTTTCTTGGCACTCTTTGGGCCCATTGGTACCAATTGAGCATCGTTGCAACGCTACAGCCTACCTGAGTATTGTTGCTGACCATGTCCATCCCTTTATGACCACAATGTACCCAACTTCTGATGGCTACTTTCAGCAGGATAATGCGCCATGTCATAAAGCTGGAATCATCTCAGACTGGTTTCTTGAACATGACAATGAGTTCACTGTACTCAAATGGCCTCCACAGTCACCAGATCTCAATCCAATAGAGCATCTTTGGAATGTGGTGGAACGGGAGATTCGCATCATGGATGTGCAGCCGACAAATCTGCGCCAACTGTGTGATGCCATCATGTCAATATGGACCAAACTCTCTGAGGAATGCTTCCAGCACCTTGTTGAATCTATGCCACGAAGAATTGAGGCAGTTCTGAAGGCAAAAGGGGGTCCAACCCGTTACTAGCATGGTGTACCTAATAAAGTGGCCGGTGAGTGTATATTCACTGCTCTTGTTTTTCTTGTCTTCTTGATTTTTTTTTTTTGTTTTTTTTTTTGTTTTTTTTGTTACTTATTTGTACCCGTAGGTAGACTTGGTTTGCAGTCTGGTGACAAGCCACCGGCTGCTGGTCGCTGCGTGCGCGAGCGCCCTAAACCTACATGTTTTTGGTGTGCGGGAGGAAACCGGAGAAATCCCGGAGTAAACCCGCGCAACACGGGGAGAACATGCAAACTCCACACAGCTCACTGTTGGTCGGGGGCTGGGATCGAACCCACGATCTCATGATCCCCGCGATCCCCCGGCCGAGGGTAAAACTGTGCTGCCACAGTGCTAAACCACTGCGCCACCGTGCAGCCCATATTGATTGTTGCTCAGAGTGTTGCTATCCCTGTGCTGTTGCAATCCTGGAACTTCCCCATTGTGGGACTAATAAAGGCTTATCTTATCTTATCTTAACTGGCGAAAAGCATCAGCATCCCTGAAGAGTCACCATGAAAGTATGGGACGCAAATTTTCAATGGAGAGGTGGAGTGATTTCAAACAAAAAAAGACAAGCCGTTCAAAAATAGAAGAGTTAGTTTGCAAAAACAGGTAAGTCAAATTGTTTTAATAAAGAGAAAAACAACTTTTCATCTGTTGGTTTATATGTGTTAGTATCTCTAGTTCAGCTTCTAAGACATGGTCACTTGAAATATGAGTATCTCAGACATAATAAAGCAAAAAAAAAATTGAGTATCAACTCACTGTTATTTTTTGGCAATTTATGAGTACAAAAACAGATATGTCCACAACACATACTTTTGCAAAAAGAGACATGTCCCGAAAACCATGCTAGTTTTTCTGGTGAACGCATCACTGGTTCATCTGCTTCATCAAAATTATCCATATTTGACATAAAATGTAACAAAATTGCTCCCTCTTGGTGAAGAGGGAGCTTAGTTCTAAGGCAAAGCTGTCGATTTACCAGTCAATCTACGTTCCTACTCTCACCTATGGTCACGAGCTTTGGGTAATGACCGAAAGAACGAGATCGCGGATACAAGCGGCTGAAATGAGCTTTCTCCGTAGGATTGCTGGACTCACCCTCAGAGATAGGGTGAGGAGCTCAGTCATCCGGGAGAGGCTCAGAGTAGAACCGCTGCTCCTCCACATTGAAAGGAGTCAGTTGAGGTGGTATGGGCATCTGATTAGGATGCCTCCTGGACGCCTCCCACTTGAGGTGTTTCAGGTACGTCCCACTGGGAGGAGACCCCGGGGCAGACCCAGGACTCGGTGGAGAGACTATGTCTCCCAGCTGGTCTGGGAACGCCTTGGTATCCCCTCTGAAGAGCTGGAGCAGGTGGCTGGGGAGAGGGAAGTCTGGGCTTCTCTGCTTGAACTGCTGCCTCCGCGACCTGGACCTCCAGAAAAGCGGTAGAAGATGGATGGATGTAACAAAATTGTAAAAAAAAAAAAAAAAAAAAAAAAAAAACTAGCAGGGAAATCACACAGAGCGAGCAGATCCAAGTAGGGGTCTCTGCAGAACGCTGCCGCAGCAGATGGAAGCATAATTGGCTGGTCTCAGCATCTAGACACATGATTGGTTGATCCTTGCTGCACCGTTGAGTGACTTCACCCAAATACCAAGCGCTGATTTGTCATGTGTGGAGTTATCTGGTTTTGTAAAAACAGGGTCCCGGCGTTTATCAGCTTTTGAAAAAAAAAACATGAACTTCGTAGTGTATATAACATCGGATATAGCGGATTTTTAGAAAAAGCAATTTGAACTTCTATAAGTAGGTAATGTGAACAGTTGTTTGTTGTACAGAGGGCAATTTTCTTGGGAGTGGCATTTATCAGTTTTTGCAGTTGAACTCTTCAATAGCAAATATGCTTGACAAAGGACACTTGGCTTTGGTTCTGGAGAACCGACAATATCTGACATCATAATGGTAAGTGCATGATTGCATGATTATTGCCTATTGTAAATATAATAACTGACAGTGGAGATCCAAATTCTGACTGGTTCCTTATGGTTATCTCTAAGCAATGTCTATTCATATCAATTTACATGAATATGGTTCCTTCAGTGGACATTTTGGTAACTGGCAGCATGGGTTTGTGATCTTTCTGTCTGATGCTGAAATGAAAGCCTGCTGCGTGTGTTTTTCTTGCTGCTGTGTTAGTGCATCCCTTTGTAAGAAACTTTACATTCAGTGGTGTGTTTCAATGGCAGGCTTGTAAACCTTTCATCTTTATCACTTAAGCTGAATATCTTGTGTGTGGTGTAGCATAATAACATTTTATGTTGCAGAGCTTTTACTGCATGTGCACCACTGCTCTACGTGCACGGTGCAGTGCATCCATCTATGTGTCGGTATTGTCGGTGTAGCAGCAGCAAAAAAAAAATGTCTGGGGCCGCCACTGTTCCCAAGCTTTAATTCTGATGAGAGACCAGACCAAACACAAAACACAAATTCACATCACTCTCTAGAGTACAGCAGACCTTATTGATCGCTGGAGCTATGGGGGGAACGTGCCCCTGGTAGGGTCTCTCAAGACAAGCTGGTCCAGGGTGAAGGGCCAGACCAAGAGTGGTCCAGTGGATCTCTATGAAAAAAGTTTTATCAAGGATCCAGTGTACCCAAAGGATCCATGTGGGTCCACACTCCAGTGGGCTCTCCACCTACAGGTACTACAGTATGTGAATTGGTTGGCAGTCAGGGCTACTCTGCTTAGACTGCTGCCCTGTTGATCTGGACCCCTAGACAAGCTGTAGAAGATGGATGGATGGATGGATGGACATTTATTTATTTATGATTTTGTCCAGGTTATGAACTAAAAGTATGCTATGCATGTGATGATCTGGTGAGCACGCCCCCCTCCCCTCCTGTGGGAGGTTCCTTGTCTTTCTCCCGGCTCCGCAGGTCCTCAGTGCATCTGCGTGAGTGGACACACCTGCTGTCTCCTCACTGCTAGCGTATAAAAGAGCCAGTCTGTGAATGCTCCAGCGCTGGACCGTTGGGTATTGCTACCGTCATTAGTGGTCAAGCTCTTTAAACTGAAACCCAAGCCTAATCCTCCTTCTCTCTTCTCTCCTCAGGTTGCTGCCGTCTCAGCAGTGCATTCCCAGGATTGGTGCATGCTCACCTGCTTGTCTTCACTCCACCTGAGGCTCTTTAACTCCACCCGGTCAGTCCTTGACTCTGCTCCACTCCACCACCTCTTCCCTCACCTGTACCTCCCGCCAGCTCAACCCCTCTGGCTCCATCACCGCCTGTCTCTGGATTTCACTGCCGGGTCTGCTCATCATCATCATCATCATCATCATCATCATCATCATCATCATCATCATCATCATCATCATCATCATAGCAGTCTGTCAGGGACGACAATAACTGTTTCATTTAGGTCTGATCAGATTCCTCCACAAAGCTCTGTCCTTTGCCTTCTGCTGCCAGGCACTCCTGTCTATATCCAACTTTTCAGGTTTCTTTTTAAAGTGTCTTTAAATCTGAGCCTTGGTCTACCCTGATTGCATTTGCTCTTGCATAACTGTGAGTAAAGTAACTGCTGAGAGAAGCTGATAATGGGTTCATCTGTATTAGCATGTCCTTCATTTATGGTAGACCAGCTCGTTTCATCACTTCTATGTTGGTTATGTTGTCTTTCCACGAGATGTTCATTATGGTTTGAAGGTGTTTCATCATGTACGTGTGGAGTTTCTTTACCTGCACCACGTAGACAGTCAAAGTTTCAGCACCGTACAATAGAGTAGCCAGTACTGTTGCTCTGTACAATTTGCATTTCACAGACACATGTCGATTGTTCCATAGTCTCTCCCTCAAGTTTCCAAACACAGCACTCGCTCTTCCCATTCTGAGAGATAGTTCCTCCTCCAGCCTAGTATTCTCTGAAACAGTACACCCTAGATACTCAAAAGTCTTACATTTGACTAGTGGCTCTGTACCAATGCTGATCTCTTCTGGTAGTGATATTGATAACTGTAACTTTGGTGGTTAATAAAGGCACTCTGTCTTCTTGATGTTGATTTTGAGGCTGAATTAGCTAGCTGCTCTTGCAAACTTCCCCACTAAAGATTGCATATCTTCCGCACTGTGTGCAACTAGACCACTGTTGTCGGCAAAGAGCATTTCTCTTACTACCTTTATTGATGTCTTACTCTTGGCTTTAAACTGTGCCACATTGAAGAAGTCTGTGTCTTTCCTTGTTTGACTGTATACTCCTTCTGAAGTGTCTTTGAAGGCCACCTCAAGCATTGCTGATAGAAATAGTGAGAAAAGTTGATGCACCAGCACACACCTTTGTTTCATCCCGTTGCATACTGAAAAATCTTTAGATACTGAACCACTCATTGCCATGTTTGCTTGCATACCTGTATGGAGTGCCTCAATCAGGCTGACAAACTTCTCTGTACAGCCATATTTCTTGAGTACCTGCCAAAGTCATTGTCGCGATACAGTATCGAAGGCTTTACTGAAGTCAATGAAGACTACATAAAGTGGCATGTTCTGTTTGATACATTATTTTTGAACCTGTTTCAAGCAGAAAATCATGTCCATTGTGCTTCTTCCACTTTTTAAGTTGCACAGGATTTCCGATTTCCGTACATTCTGCGAGATGTGTTCATTGAGTCTGTTCAGGAGTACACGTGAGAGAATCTTACCAACAGTGGCTAGCAGTGATATACCTCAGTAATTTCCACAATCTTTCCTGTCACCCTTCTTGAACAATGGCACAATACTTGCATCCTTCCAGTCTTGAAGTACTTTCTGAGCATCCCATATCTCTTGGATGAGCTTGTGCAGGCAGTTGGTCAGCTGAACACCAAATTTCCACACTTCTGCTGGAATTCCATCCCTTCCTGGAGCTTTACCATCCTGTGTTGTCCTGATAGCTGCCATTAGTTCATCAAGATTTGGCGGTTCATCCAGACTTGATACAACTGGTCGCTGCACTAGAGCTTCTTTAGCCTCTCCAGTGAGATCTCCAGGGTTGTTTAGTAGTTGGTCAAAGTGGTCTGCAAATCTGTCAAGGATCTTGTCTTTCTCCTGCAAAACTGTTTCACCATCCGTAGCCTGTAGTTGGATCAGTTTTCTTGGTTTAGGGCCGTAGATTTCTCTCAAACCTGTGAAGAATGTTTTCATGTCCTTCATGTCTACTGCAGTTTGAAGTTCCTCCACTTTGTCATCCCACCAGGTGGACTTCATCTCTCTGGTGTACTTCTGTAGCTCATTCTGAGCCTTTGAGTATTTCTTCTTGTTTGACTTTGTGTTACACTGTAGAGTTTCCTGCCTAGCTGTATTCCTCGCTTCTAGTAGTTTCTTCAGATTTTCATCATGCTCATCAAACCAATCTTGATGTTTCCTCTCAGGGTGGCCAGAAACATCACTCACAGTCTGATACACCGTGTCCTTCAGTGTTTCCCGTTTCTGTTCTCTGTCATTCTCTGAGTTGTTGCTGTCCCAGTCTTTCAGGTTTTCATCCATTTCCTCTGTAAGTTCTTCCTGCTTCTTTTGGCCTTTCAGTGCACTGGTGTTTAGCTTCTGTGGTGGCTTTGCACCCATCCTGCAGTGCTTTTTTCATCTGCAAATCCTTAGTCTCAATCTCAGCATAACATGATCAGTACCACAGTCCACACGTCTCATTGCTCTGGTGTCCAATCCCTTATATCTCTCTGCCTTACTATGATGTAGTCAAACAAGTGGTGGCACTTGGATCTTGGGTGCATCCATGACTTCTTGTGTGTGTCCTTGTGCTTAAATAGGGTGTTGGTTATCACTAGGTTGTACTCTGAACATAGTGCAAGTAGAAGTTCTCCATTAGCATTTCGCTTGTCTACTCCATGACCTCCTAGCTCTCCTTTCCATTTCTCAGTTTCCAAACCAGCTCTAGCATTAAAATCTCCAATGAGTATCAGCCTGTCATCGGTCGGTACACTCCTGAAAGTCTCATGTAAATCACTGTAGAATCTTCCTTTTGCCTCCTCTGTGTTGGTCATTGTTGGGGCATACACACTGATGAATGTGGCATACATCTTCTGCTGTAGTGGGAGTCTCATAGTCATTATCCTGTCATTGATTGGCACCGGTTCCTCATCAAGCATTGCTGCTATCTCGTTTCTAAATGCAATGCCTACTCCTGCTTCTGTCCTTTCTTGAGTAGATTTCCCACTCCAAAAGAAGATGTACCCATGGTCTTCAAAACTGTCGCATCCAGGCAATCTTGTTTCACTAACTGCAGCTATGTCTACATTAGACCTGTTCATTTCCAAGGCCACAAGTGCAGTCTGTCTTTCTGGGCGCTGTGATGTTGATCTGTCTAACAGAGTGTGTACCTTCCATTCTGCTACACACAAGGCTGCTGTTTTCCTCTTCTTTTCTCTTCCTGCTCCTAACTTACTTTTTGCTGCCTGTCGGAATGTAAACAGATCAGCACGGACCTTGTTAATCCGGGCAATGTCCGAGGCGGTATGAGTTGCTTTCTTCCTGACCATTTCATGAAACTACTTGCAAACTATTTGAGTACCACTAGCTTTTGCTGGACTAGCAGCACATTCTTGGCAGATAGAGGTATTATCAGTGGCAAGGACAGGCCTAGACAACCTGACTCCAGTATCTGTTGCAGTGACTGACCAGATGATAGGTTTGTTTATCTCTTCTCTTTATGTAGTACATGTCACAATGCACCAACTGGCACAGTCCACCACAGACCTTGCAACAGATGTGTTGTTTATCTGCCAGGATCTCCAGTCTCACCCCGTGTAATTGGGAGTGGGCCACCACAGACCTGTGACAGATATTGTTTTTTGTTCTGCCAGGATGCCCCGTTTCACCCTCCACACCCCCGGAAGGGTGGGGTTGCCAGTTGAGTTGCCGACGGCCCGACCCATGATACAGGTAAAACCAGTTTTCATGGTTATCCGGTAGTAAGGAAGCCAATGCCTGACCTGACAGCCCCTCTGTTCATAGTATTAAGAACTCCCCAGCACACACTCCACTATTTTGAGGACTATAATCTGCTTCTAACCAGCTCTCTGTCTCTCTCTCTCCCTAGGCTGTGTCTTCTTCGGCGAGTGCATTTTACTGTACTTTTGTGCTGTTCAATAAATTACGCGTTTAACATCTTCCCTAGTGTCTGAGCGCTTCCTCTGGTGTCAGTTGCCTTGCATTTGAGTGTCAGGCTAACTAACATGACAGAGCATAAATATTTGCTTGTAATATTGTATTTTTCCATATCCTACAAAGACTGTTTACATCTTTTCAATTAAAAAATATATATACCACGTGCATTTATGCATTCCACTCTAGTTACTGCCCCCCACTGGATGTCAGTCTACCTATTTTCTGTTATGTAATCCTTTTTTGTCATTTGTTGGGAGTTACTCAGAAAAATAAAAGTGAACACTCCTGTTTTCCTCAAAATATAAATTCTTATCCTGAAGCTTAGCTCTTTGTCAAATTCTGTCAAAGGTCCCTTGGTTTACATTGTGTGAGAAAATGATGTTGAACCATACATCCATATGACAATATTAACCTTGCCCATTTATAAATGACAAACTGGGAGTGACAAATTTGTTTTGCTGATTTTTAGCTCATGTCATGTGTCACAAATCACAGCTAAATAACGTTTTTGTTTGGAAGTGACTTTGACAGAATGATACCACTTGATGACCAAGAACTCCTGCGGCCACGTCCAGGGAGGTTGGCTACAGTCCCGTGGATCTTAAATTTCTGAATAATATGTGCAACTGTAGTCACAGGAACATCAATGCGCCGTCCACTCACTTCCGCCGTCCAAGATGGCGGCGTAAACAAAAGGTGTGACGTCACAGCAAATGGTCAATAGCCTTTACCTTTAACATACTTGTCTATAATTTTCTTTCTAATCTTTTGAGACAGCTCTCTCCTTTGCTTCCTTTGGTCCATGTTTAGTGTGGTACACACCATGTCACCAAACAGCACAGTGACTTCTTGTCACCCTTTAAATAGGCCGACTGACTGATTACAAGTTTGTAGACACCTGTGATGTTAATTAGAGGACACATCTTGGTTGAACATGTCCCTATAGCCACATTATTTTCAATCTTTTCTAAGGGTACCATCATTTTTGTCCAGGCCTGTTTCATGAGTTTGTTTTTTAAAATAATTCTGTTGAACCACAATTCAAAAGCATTGTCTGATTTTCATTGGTTAATTTTCATAGAATTTTTATTTATTACCACTTTTATCAGATTCAAGTTATTTCTGTGATCATTGTGGATTTTTCTTTCATTAACAGAGGGGTACCAACAATTTTGTCCACATGTGTAAATATTTTTAATGTAAAAACACAACACTTCTGTAATAATGACAGTTGCCTACCATAATGTTTTGAGTGTCATGCGGTGACCCTCGCGGATCACCATAAGACGCCAAGAGTCCACCGGTGAGTTTTGCAATGATGGTGATTTATTAAAAACACAAGACAAGACAAGACTATGAGCCGCTCAGGGCAAAAACACACATTAAGTAATACAAGGGCTCGTAGGGCTAACCCCAGCCACTACGAGCTAAACTATGACATGACATGAAAGACCACGAACCTAACATGAAGGTCTAACGAGGTTTAGACGATGTCTGACGACGTTTTGACGATGTCTGACAATACTCCTGCGATTTAACTGCTGCTAGTGCCCGCCTTATGAAGGCGAACACTAACGAGCAGTAATGACAAACAGCTGACCACCTTGTCAGGCGGAAGCCCCACCGAGCGCCTTCACAATAAGAGCCCAGTGAGGCCAGAATACAACCCACAGCTGTCAAGGCCGGCAGCGAGCTGTGCTTAGCCCAAGCGCAGACAGAACCCAGCGCTCGGGTCTTAACAGTCCCCTCCCTCCAAGGGCGGGCTCAGAACGCCCAAGGACCACCCTGCCCCCCCACCCCCCAGGGTGGGTGGCTGGGGGTAGGTGCGGAGGGAGAAAGACCAAATCCAGAAACAATCAAAACCCGGCAAGAACAAGTAAATACAGGACAGAGACAAGAATACCATCTACTCAGATTAAATCAAATGTTCGACTAACAATCACACAAAAAAAAAATTGCACAGGGTAACGTGGAGAAAACAAAACAGAATTACAGGGTCAGAAAAACTAAATACATGACAGTACGAGAAAATTAAATCTTGGCCCACATGTTACACAAGAAAATGACTTCCCACCTGTATGAATTCTCATGAGAGTTTTCAAAAAACCAAATACAAAAAGGCAGAGCAATTACTGGCTCATACCTGACTACACACAATACAAACTAAGGCAACTGCAAGACATAACCATAACACAAAGCACACAGGATAGCAAGGGAAAAAAAAACAGAACAATCACTGGGACAGATCATCAAAAAATGACCACTACCCCCCGACAGTTTATGCCAACCGGCGGAGACCAGGCGCCATAGGAACAGTTCAGGTGGTCTCCCTGCGTCCAACAGCCGGCGGGTGGTCATAGGAGGCGGAACATGACCAGGCGGCTC
The DNA here is from genome assembly GCA_020510985.1 of Pholidichthys leucotaenia. Taxonomy (NCBI): domain Eukaryota; kingdom Metazoa; phylum Chordata; class Actinopteri; order Cichliformes; family Pholidichthyidae; genus Pholidichthys; species Pholidichthys leucotaenia. The sequence goes on from CM035838.1 coordinate 366,606,169, forward strand.
ACCACAGTCCAACGCCCAGCACGTCCGCTCCTCTGGTGGTCGAACCAGGTCACCCAATGAAACACACAACACGTCGGGTGGTCGACCCGGGGCGCCGAACCGGCGAAGCAGTTCCTCGGGCGGCCGACCCGTGTCCCTCAGCCACCAGTCCCGGGGAAAAACAGCCCGCGGCGGCCTCCCTGACAAGGACAAAACTCGGGAGAGCGGAGGCGAGCGAACAGGAACCCCCACGGCCCCCGGCGATAATGCGCAGGGGCGGTGACTCAGTGGAGAGGAAAGAAGGCAAGGATGAGCCTGTAATCTGTCCAACGGCAAAAGGTCTGCAGCTCCTCCCCCGTCCGCGGACCACAGTGGCGCTGCACCTCCGCTGGACCCCGATTGGGTCCCAGCTGCACCCACGTCGGGCCCCGATTGGGCCAGAACCGCACCTGCAGTGGACCCCGATTGGGCCTCTGGTGCACCCACGTTGGACCCCGATTGGGCCAGAACCGCCCCTGCGGTGGACCCCGATTGGGCCTCTGGCGCACCCACGTCAGACCCCGATTGGGCCAGAACCACAACTACGGTGGACCCCGATTGGGCCTCTGGTGCACCCACGTCGGACCCCGATTGGGCCACAGCAGCCTCCACGACGGACCCCGACTGGGTCGGTGCAGCTCTGCTGACAATCTCCGCCCCCGAACCTGGGACCTCCAAACCAGTGACTCCGACTGGTTCCATGCTGGCGACACTGCAACGAGTCTCACAAACAAGAAGAAAACCGGGATCAGAATCACCGGTAGCAACAGAACCCAGCGAGATGAGCTTGGGCGCAGCAGGCGGCTGCTCCTCACTCGCCTCCCCGAGAGGCAGGCAAAAATGCTCCAAAACAGGGGACAGAAACACAAGAGGGAGCACTTGCCTGCACTCAGGTTCCGTTGCCACCCAGGACTTTGACGATCCAGGTTCTGGGCGGCGACTCTCATCAGCAGGCTCCAACTCAGCTGTGTCGGGCTCCACAGCTGGCAAGATGTCGTCTGCAGCCTGAGGTTCCTCCCGCGCTACTGTCCACGCCGATGACCCGTTTGGCGTGGGGGCAGAGGACACTCGACCCACTGGCTCGGACCACTCCAGCGAGGAGACCCGGGGACGCTTCATCATCGGCTCAGGCTCCGGGCCGCAGTCCGCTCTTCTCCTCCGTCCACGACGTGGCTGCAGGGCCGGATCTAGGCTTTCCAGCACTGCAGGCCCCCTCTTCATCCGACGACATTGGCCTGGCATCGTGGACCGCTCAACCGGGGGGGACACAGAGGCAGCAGGTTTAATCATTTTCTCTACAGCAGGTGGTGGGAGCTTGGGGGGCTGCGAACCCCAAACTCCGCCCCCAGGAGTCAGACAAGGCGGGTTACAATTATGATGTAATCAAATGTGATTTGAGCTGCACGGTGGAGCAGTGGTTAGCACTGCGGCAGCACAGTTTACCCTCGGCTGGGGGATTGCGGGGATCATAAGATCGTGGGTTTGATCCCTGCCCCCGGCCAACAGTGATCTGTGTGGAGTTTGCATGTTCTCCCCGTGTATGCGTGGGTTTACCCCGGAATTTCTCCGGTTTCCTCCCACATGCCAAAAACATGCAGGTTAGGTTAATTGGAGACTCTAAATTGGCCCTTTGTGTGAATGTGTGTGTGAATGGTTAAAAGGGATGGCGCCGTATTGTGGCTGCTTCATCCATCCAGGTGGTGGATGACCCTTAATTTCTGTAAAGCGTCTTTGAGTGTCTATGATAAAGCGCTATATAAATCTGATGTATTGATTGATTGATGTACTAAATTAACACGCACTTGCCTTTCTCCCAGAGAAGAGATGGTTCCTGCTGTAGGGGATGTTGTTCTTCCTTCTCCCCACTGGATGGCGACAGAGGGCCCCCTGGAAGGACGAGGTGGAGCAGCTCTCCGAAGTTCGCTGACGGGCTTTGCCGGCAGCGAGTCCAGCCGGGGATTTTGCTGAGGATCGCCTGGGCCGCGGCGCCGACATCGTCGTTGGCCCCCAGATGGCGTGAACTCCTGGACCGGGTCAAGGGCAGGAGCGGGATCCCAGCACGGGGAGCGAGGATGCCTCCTCCGCTGCTTCCTGCCGTAGTCCTCCTCCACCATACGGAATATCTCGCGCTGTGCGGCGATGTCAGCCCTCCTCGCACCGACTTCAGGGTGGTCAGCATAGCGGGGAGAAAGATGATTCAGCACATCCTCAGCGCAGTCCAGGTACCAGCGTACCTCGCTGTCGTAGTCGAGGAGGGAAGCAGAGATGAGCGTTTCGTCCACGTATTCTAGGACGTCCGCCAGCTCACGGCTCGGACTCCGAGCGCGGCCCCTCCACGACAGCATTCCTTCAGCACACCGTACCCAGACAGAAAAAGAACAAACGTCCAAAAAAAGCAAAAACTCACGGTGGAAGAAGGCGTCTCGGTGTGGCGTCTCCATTTAGACGTCTGGCAAGAGTATACTGTCATGCGGTGACCCTCGCGGATCACCATAAGATGCCAAGAGTCCACCGGTGAGTTTTGCAATGATGGTGATTTATTAAAAACACAAGACAAGACAAGACTATGAGCCGCTCAGGGCAAAAACACACATTAAGCAATACAAGGGCTCATAGGGCTAACCCCAGCCACTACGAGCTAAACTATGACATGACATGAAAGACTATGAACCTGACATGAAGGTTTAACGAGGTTTAGAAGATGTCTGACGACGTTTTGACGAGGTTTGACGATGTCTGACAATACTCCTGCGATTTAACTGTCGCTAGTGCCCGCCTTATGAAGGCGAACACTAACGAGCAGTAATGACAAACAGCTGACCAACCTTGACAGGCGGAAGCCCCACCGAGCGCCTTCACAATAAGAGCCCGGTGAGGCCAGAATACAACCCACAGCTGTCAAGGCCGGCAGCGAGCTGTGCTTAGCCCGAGCGCGGACAGAATCCAGCGTTCGGGTCGTAACATTGAGACACTAACTACTTTCAATTTAATGGTACTAGTACATACCCGTGCATACTCGTCCATGCCCGTAGAAACCAAGTATAAGCAAGTATGTCTGCATGCCCATTGCTGAAGGGTCTCCTCCTGTCTCAGACTGCTGTGTTGTTCACAGTCATGCCTGCAGCATACTGGTGGAACCTGAGGTGTTTCATGTTCACGGCATCCTTTCTGACGTGCAGCAGTTCTCTTCATTCTATTGCTCTCCACCTGGTGGGTCTTCTTCTTCTTCGTTCAGACAACTGGTTGAGGGATAGGTGCGTCATAATTCTAGTTCATGGGCACGATCCTGAAAAAGTGGCTTTTGACCCTGTTCAGGAAGGCCTGTGCATGCCCATAGAAACCAAGAAACCGGAGCACCCAGAGAAAATCAGTGCTTCAGATCACTGGGCATTTTACAAATTTGTAGTGTAGACTGGCATTCATCAAGGTTACACATGTGCCCTCATGTAGGCATGGCGAGTCATCCTATGAAACCTGATCTCATAGGACGTGCTATGATGATGAGGCAGAGATCATAGGCCGTCCTATGATGTCCTAGAAACGTGTTTTAAAGTCTGTCGTACCCTATGCTGGTGAAGGGTGGCTTTTGACCCTATTCAGGATGGCCCGTGCATGCCGGTAGAAACTAAGAAACTGGAGCACCCAGAGAAAATCAGCGCTTTGCTTGGCATTTTACACATTTGTACTGTAGACTGGCATTCGTCAGGGTTACACATTTTCCGTCATGTAGGCATGGCGAGTCGTCCTGTGATGCCTAGTTCATAGGACGCGCTATGATGATGAGGAAGAGATCATAGGCCGCCCTATGTTGTCCTAGAAATGTGCTTTAAAGTCTGTCGTACACTATGCTAGTGAAGGGTGTCCTCCTGTCTCAGACAGGTGCAATGTACTGCTGGAACTTCAGGTGTTTCATCTACATCTTTTCTGATGTGCAGCAGTTGTCATCATTCTGGTGCTCTCCATCTGGTGGATCTTCTTCTTCTTCTTCTTCTTCTTCTTCTTCTTCTTCTTCTTCTTCTTCTTCTTCTTCTTCTTCTTCTTCTTCTTCTTCTTCTTCTTCTTCTTCTTCTTCTTCTTCTTCTTCTTCTTCTTCTTCTTCTTCTTCTTCTTCTTCTTCTTCTTCGTTGAGACCACTGGTTGAGGGATAGGTGCCTCGTAATTCCAGTTCATGGACAGGATCATGAAAATAGATCTGAGCAAAAAGACGCTTTCCGGCATGGACTCACTGTATATGACATCATAAAGACATGAAGGCAGCCTTGATGTATATGACATCATAAAGACATTTTGCCTGATGTCACTGTATATGACATCATATGACGTCGTATGATGATCAGGCAGATATAATAGGCCATCCTATGATGTCCTATAAACGTGCTTTAAAGACATGAAGGCAGCCTTGATGTATAAGACATCATGTTGCCTGATGTCAGTGTATATGACATCATAAAGACATGAAGGCAGACTTGATGTATATGACATCATAAAGACACATTTGTCTATGTGCCATCATATAGGCATCGCGAGTTGTCCTATGATGCCTGAGTTCATAGGACGTCCTATGCTGTTCAGGCAGAGATCATAGGCCGTCCTATGATGTCTATTTTTAATGTAAACTCAACACTTCTGTAATAATGACGGTTGCCTACCATAATGTTATGAGATGGTAACTACTTTCAATTTAATGGTATTATACAATTCAATTTACAGTGATTTCCTTTAAATTCACGGTATGAAACTATGTTATTAGGTAAAAGCAAACAGTCATTTATATAGAAAGAACATTTCAGAGACGGTACCTAAAACTGGCAACCCACACCAGAACATTTTTGATGGAAACAAATGAAGGGAGGGATAAAGAAAAAAATGTACTTCATTTAGAGAGTTTGCATTAACGCCAGTCAAGATAAAAAGGGTAATTTCATTTCTTAAGCACTTATGCTTCTTTTAAAAATATGTCTCTAAGAATAGAGTACACTGAAAGAATCATACCTACTATGCCTTTAATAAAAATAAAAGTGAACCATGTTTTGAGAATAATTTCTCAAAGCTTCTTTCCTAATTATATCAAAGTCATCAGAGGTCAGGGCTCCTCCTGTGGTGGTTCAGGGTTCAGAGTTCAGCTCTCAGGGGTTTTTGTTCAGGTCTGCTGATGGTTTGTGCTACTGTGACTTTCCGGCACAGTACTACACAGCAAAGTCCTCAGGCTGCATATTCTGTCCATTTAGATCCAATTTGTTGTTGGAAGAGTCCAAGTCGATGCTGAACTTGCTGTTCAATGAGTCTCTGTAATATTTTGTTTTTCCAGCTTGTGCAGTACCAATCCACTCCAGTCTTTTCCTTGTAGGTTGTCTGATCCAGTGTGTCCAATAGCTGCTCACTGAATAAGAGACCTGACAGGTGAAGGACAGACAATGACCTGGCTGCACAGTCATAGAAGCTGACTGAGTTAACTGCTGACCCATCACACCTGTGGAGGAAACAAGTTAAACATTGATGGTTACATGTAATGGCAAAAAAAAAAAAAAAAAAAACGAGCCGTTGTGCTGTGACTACACTGACTGGATTATATCAAGTCTTTATAGATGACTGTGAAGAAGCTGGATTTTGTCATATCCGGCTCTAGGGAGCCGGGCAATCAGAGCCAGGGACAAGCCAGTGAGTCGTGATGGTTTATTTTGGGTAAGGGATAAGGGATGAGGAGAACACAGATACTCATGCAGAGGTACACTCACAGGTTGCACAGCGCAGAGGTAAGCAGCTCGTACCGGACGTGGGGGTAACAAGACGTACATACTCACAGCGGGATACAAACACAGGAATGCTGCAAGAGGAGTATAAGCTGACACCAGACGAAGGGGCTTCAGCTTATACTCCTCTTGCAGCATTCCTGTGTTTGTATCCCGCTGTGAGTATGTACGTCTTGTTACCCCCACGTCCGGTACGAGCTGCTTACCTCTGCGCTGTGCAACCTGTGAGTGTACCTCTGCATGAGTATCTGTGTTCTCCTCATCCCTTATCCCTTACCCAAAATAAACCATCACGACTCACTGGCTTGTCCCTGGCTCTGATTGCCCGGCTCCCTAGAGCCGGATATGACAGTATGTCGCAGCCAGAAGAGTTGCCGGCGGCCGTGAGTCGCTGTGGAAATGTACCTTTCTGTGCGGGTGTTAGCGCTGCTAGCATGCCGTTTCCCAGGAGTCACTTCCGGCGCCAGGGCGACGAGCTGAGGTCCATCTCGGAGGCTGTCGACGGGACATTCTTCACCCTGCACGACGCCTCCAACGCGAGACGCTGGCATCCGGGCCGTGCTGAGGAACTCCTGGACTGTCACCCTCACTCTCTGTACCATCTGGAGGACAGTGCCAGGATAGACGCGGCAGGTACACAGCAAGAGAAGCTCCACGGGGTGGATGGAAATCCCGGCAGGGAGTAGAAGTGGGCAACGTCTTTCCCCGCTTCGGAATCCCGTTCCTGCCGCTATTCCAGTCCGGGAGTTCACGCCAACCAGAGGACTTCCCCCGACCTGCGCCACGTCACTCGGGATTCCCTTCAAGGAGCCGCAGCTGACAGCAGTTATGTCTGGGGTCGAGTGGCTGTCGCGAGCTCCACTGTGTTTCCTGTCACCACCTTCAGGCATGTGGCGGCGGCAGTGAGGTTGATGGAGAGGACTTCAGGGCTACGAAGCTTTCCCGTGGTCGGCGCCTTCCTCGCCTCGATCTCCAATCTGGAGCGGCGAATCCTGGGTTTCCCCCTCGCTTCGTTCCCCGGGAATAGCCGCCATCACATCGCCGAGTCACCTCTGCACGAACCTCGTCCGGATCCAGTTCTGGGTCATCGTCAGGACAGTTCCTCCCACGCAGCTGTCACCCCTTCGCCTCGTCTGTGTGGAGATTCTACAGCCCCGTTCCCTGAGCCTCATTTCCCCGCTGTCATTCCTGGACATTCGGGCTGGCTCACCCCGGCTGTTTTCCCCTCCTCCTCGACGCGCTTTCTGACTGCTGTGTGTGCCTGGAATTCCGGCCTGGTGAGCTCTCTGCTGGAGACAACGCGAGCGATCCTCAGACGAACTCCCGGGGGGTCCTCCGTTATCGCCGGGTGGGGAGAGGAAGAAGCAGAATCCACTACAGCAGGCGATACTCAACCTCCAGGGGGCAGGCAAGTCATTGTTTTTTCACACCTGCTTAATGATTTGCTCTGTCACATCCCTGGAGGAGAAGTTCAGGGTTCGCAGCTCCCTGAACTCCCTCCACCTGCTGTAACCTGTATTCCTAATCCCGCATCCTCTGTGTCTCTCTCCGCCGAGCGGTCCCCGGCTCCGGGTCAACGTGGTGGGATATGGAGGGCCTGTGGTTCCGCAGCTACATTGCGGACGGAGGAGGGGGACTGACTGCTGCGTGGAGTCTACGCCGACGATTGAGCGTCCCCGGGTCTCCACGGAGGAGCGGTTCGGTCCAGCGGGACGAGATTCTTCTGGCTTCACGCCGAGTGGATCGTCGGCGGGGTCACCGGAGCTGGAGGAATCTCAAGCTGCGCTGACCATCATGCTGGCTGCGGGGCCCGACGCGGCTAGATGGGAGCCTGACAACGACCTGACGACGGATCCTGGATCTTCGCAGTCCTGGACGGCGTCAGAACCCGAGATCAGGCGAGTGCTCTCCTTTCTTTTCTCTTTTTATCTTTGAGCACTTCAGCCTATCTCCAGGGGAGACGAGCAGGGTGCAGCCGCCCGCTGCGTCTGAGCTCGTCTCGCCGGGTTCTGGCGCTGCCGGTGATCCTGATCCCGGTTCTGTTTTCTCTTCTGAGCCTTCTTCCAGGGTCACCGGCGGGGAGTTGCTGTTCCTCGTGGTGCTGGAGGGTCCGGGTTCAACGTTGGAGGTCGGTTCTGGTGCAGTGTCCAACGTGGGTTCGCCCGAGACCCAATCGGGGTCCAACGTGGGTTCGCCTGAGGCCCGATCGGGGTCCGACGGGGGTGCTGCCCCAGTATTGTTCAGGTCCGGTGAGGAGGTGGCCGTTTCCCTGCGGCCTGACGCCCGCCGCCCTCGTCATCGGCTCTCCCCAGAGCCTCTTCCACCGGGATCCGCTCTGATCCTTCGCCCGTCTCAATGGTCCTGGTGGTTGAGTGATGCGGGTCGACGACCCGACCCACAGAACTTTCGGTTCGGTGATCTGGTTCCCCCCACTGGTCTGTGTTTCCCTCTGGGCAGCCTGGTTTGGCTGCCGGTGGACTGGATTCCTGGGATCTGGGTCCGGAGTTCGCCGTCCGAACACTTCTCTTTTCCTGACTCGCCAACGGGACGATGGGCGGGGAGATCTCCGGAGCCATCTCGGCTATTTGTGGACTCTGCCTGCCATGTTCCTCGGGTGTCACTTTTTCTTTTCTTTGTGAAGGTCACTCGGGTGTAATATTTTGTCCTGTTGGTAGATTGGTTTTTATAGTGCTGTGTTTTCCATCGCTCATGCTCAGCATTTTACTTTTTGTGCCATGTTTTTAGCCTCGTTTTTTCATTGTAGAGTTATGTTTTGTTTCCTTTCAGACCATGCTCTGCAGTTATCCATTTATTCCAGTCACTTTCATTTCTTTAGGTGGCTGTGGATATTGATATATTCGTGTGTGTGTGTGGGTTTTTCTTTGCCTGCACTCAGTATTTCTTTTTTATGCCCTGTTGGTTCATTATAGAGTCATGTGCCTTGTTTTCCGTAACACCATGCTCTGTAGTTGTCAATTTGTTCCAGTCACCTTCACTTTTCTTGGTGACTGTGTATGTACTTAGTGGTGCTGTGTATTGTGTTTCCCCTTTTTTTGACCATACTCAGCATTTTTGCCCTGTACCTTTTTGGTGGTTTTTTTTCCTTGCTCTGGGTCACGCATTGTTGGTACACTCTGAGTAGTATGTAACCGGCGTGCTGACCCAGTTCTTCTCCCCATCTGTACTTGGGTTAATTATTCCCTGTTTTGTCAGTGTTGTATTTGGGTTTTTTTTTCCCGCTACCCTACATTGCCCCATTGGTGTTGTCCTTCCCTTGGCTTCTTCCCCTCCGGTCCTGCCTCCCTTCCTCCCACCCTAGGTGGGGGGGGGGGGGGCTGGGATGTTCCTGGTCGTTCAGGAGCCCGACCTTGAGGGGGGGGGGGGCTCTGTCACCATGGGTTGAGATGCCGTCTCGGCACTCAGCCCATGTTTTCCCTCATCCCTGCTTCCCATTGAGCAGCGTCTCAGCAGGCTCCCAGCTGGCAGCGTTATGGACGGCTGGGGTCAATTAGTCTTCATCAGCTGGGGTGCTGCCAATGAGGATAAATAGGAGCAGCCTCGATGACTCGGGGCTGCGACATAAACACATTGCTAAGCTGAAGCCCCTTCGTCTGGTGTCAGCTTATACTCCTCTTGCAGCATTCCTGTTTGTATCCCGCTGTGAGTATGTACGTCTTGTTACCCCCACGCCCGGTACGAGCTGCTTACCTCTGCGCTGTGCAACCTGTGAGTGTACGTCTGCATGAGTATCTGTGCTCTCCTCATCCCTTCCCCTTTACCCTGAATAAAATATCACGACTCACTGGCTTGTCCCTGGCTCTGATTGCCCGGCTCCCTAGAGCCGGATATGACAGATTTGCATAAAGATGAATGTGTCCAACATTGTGGAATTTGGTTATGAACTCATTCAGACACAGGTGGCTCAGCCCTTTAACTGACATTATTACTTTATAGTTTCTGACTCTGTGCTACTGGTCCTGTTGGACTTTCTGAGGCACACTGGACTGCAGTATCTATTTTTTCATTTTGAATTACAACAGACACACTTTTGAGTTTCTTGTGTTGCTATGAATTGACCCCATCAAATAAGTAATTATATTCATATAGTATTAGTTTTACTAACACATTCTGAGTTTTCTTACTATCTTTAAGTACAGTGAGATGTTTTATTGCAGTAACAAATGTCATCAGGTTTTTGTTCAGCTTTTCTCCCTCCTGTGTCACTGTGGTTCTCGAGCACAATAATAAACAGCAGAATCTTCAGTCCTCAAACTGCTCATCTGCAGATACACCTGCTTTCTGCTGTTGTCTCTGGAGATGGTGAACCGCCCTTTGACTGACTGAGAATAGTAGACGCTACCACTACTAGCGTGGATCCAAGCGATCCATTCCAGTCCTTTTCCAGCAGCCTGTCTGACCCAAGCAGCATGAATATCACCACTAAACCCTGAGTATGTACAGGTCAGTCTGTGGGATTCACCTGGTCTTTTAACCACTGATCCAGACTCAGTCAGTGTTTGACCATCAGTACCTACAAGAAAATTGTCTGCTGTGAAACACTGAGATCATTTATTTGCCTTCAGGATGTCTACAAACAGAATCTGTACAGTCCTTACCAGCCCAGCAAAATAACAGAACCATAAAAACAAACTTGTTCTGGTTCATATTTAAAGCCATCAGTCCCTGACCATGCAGTCCAGAGTGACAATCACTGATTCAGTCTCTGTCTTAAATGCTACAGCCTATAAGTGAAGCTGGAACATGTCAGTCTGCATAAGCTCCTCCTCTTCAATGTCATTTGCTGTATATCATGCAAATTTATGGTGACTTTTAAGTGAGATACTGTGGTATCTATTTGTCTATTTCTAGTTTTTATTTGCACATTTGATATTTTACAACAGATGTGTTTTAGACTTTTTCGGACTGCTCCACATGCTTCCAACAGTTGTCGCTGTGATGTAAAGTTATTTGAACTTAAAAAATAAAATACAGTATACATGTCACAGATTTTTGCTTATGTTAAATGAGATTTACTCTCCTGACGTGAAAATACAGAATAATTTATTCATTTTATAATTTCCGTCGTCACTCCACTCTGCTTCACTCCACCCAGTCAGACACCTCACTCAGTTCCACGCCTTCCCTACTCCCTGCCAGCTCCATCCTGCTGGTTTACCTGTTCCTGCTGGGTTCCTCTCTTGGGTTCTCTGCTCTCCTCCTGTAAGTTGCTTTCTTTGATCTCCATTCCTGTCTCCCTCCTCTCACTAATCAGCTCTCATCTCTCCATTACAGGCTGGGTTCTCCTCTGGCGAGTGGCATCTTTTTCTAACTTCGTGCTCTTTTGATTAATAAGATTGTGTTTAAATGTAGCTTCTGTGTGTCATAAGTGGTCGTTGGTGTAAGATCCCTGCACGTGAGCTGAACATTCTCTCATTATGACAGTTGCAGTTAAGATGACAACGTTAGAAATGCAATCTGTTCTTGATGGATCCTATATTTTTCTTTGTTTAACATCTTCAAATTCTGTGGCGCAACGGTGCACCCGTCAGTGTCCTCCCTCTGGTGGCCAGGTTTTTTTGAAGAAAATATTCAGTTTGGATATCAGATGTTCCAAAGCCTGCAACTTGAAAGTGCTAAGAGATAATGACTTACTGTCAATTAGAAAGATGTAGAATACGATCCAACGTTTGAGATAGGAGTAAATTTATGCATCTAATTTGCATAATGCGACAGCAGCCGTATTGAATTACATAACTTTTGGTCAAAAGTGGACTTTGGACATGTTTACACAAAGGATGGTTTTGTTTTTTTTGTCATCGTTTTTGTTTTGGGGTTTGTTTGTTTTTTTTGTTATCTTATTTTCAAAGTATATGAACCAGAAAATCAATCGAATGAACACAAACTGATGAAAAACGGTCAAACCTACTGCTCATCATGTCTTCATTCGTCCATTTTCGTCATCCATGGTCATTATGTCGTCTTCTGCCTGTCATTTTCGCTTTCTCTCTCACATCCAGAAACTGTCACATGTATGTTGTGAATTATTCCACCTCAGTTTTGGTTACATTGCGCCACTGAACCGGCACTATTGTTCTCTATTGTTACGTGCAGCTCTGTCAATGGCAGATGAATGTGTACACGCTCCAGACCATCTTCTCCTGTCACTAAAGGTAAATATTTCCCTTCAGAAGCTAAATAATCTCTTTTAAGAAAGATAGTTGGCAAAATTTGGAGCAAACGCTTCCTCCACGTTGAAATATAAGTTGAGATGGAGCCTTTGTTGACGTTCTCTTCTTCACGTTACCGGAAATGATGGTTGCAACGGTTCATTGGGTGAAGTCCTTCAGTCCTGCAGTGAAGAGCAGTAGGCTATACGTGTCTGGCATCTTGTGATGTTAAATGCTTGGTACAACTGGGTTTTCTGTGCTTTTGGGACACATCACGTGACATGTGCAGCCCTGCGCCAGTGACAGCAGGTGATGCTGATATCTTTTGAAAGCGGAACTTCAAAGAGTTAAATGAAAACCAGTACTGTTTTGTGGCATACTACCAAAAATAATTTACATCAAATGCCTTGGATGTTTTTAGTTGTCTATTTCTTTATAAGTTAGCATTTTATTTGACTTTTTCTAATGTTTATGGTTTTTGTATGAAATTTCATACCTTAACCATGAAATGAAATCTCAACTGTTTGTTAGAGGTCAATATTTTAAAAATTATAGGGACTTATTCAACGCCACATTCATCTTACTCAAGGATTGATTACTTTTTTATGTTTAATAGAGACATTGGAAGAGTAAAAACATGTAAAATAGGACTGATGGATCTCTCTCACCACAGTCCGATCTATATGGACTTAAACATCCAAAAATACACAAATAATACATTTTCCTGGAGGTTGAATTCAAATGTCCTGAAAGGACCACTGAAAGATGAATTGGAATCAGATATTTTCAAATATTTGGAAGAAAACGATAATGGAGAAGTATCCCCTTTAATACTGTGGGATGCGTGCAAAGCTGTAATAAGGGGAAAAATTATTGCAAAACTGGCAACCCAAAAGAAACTGAGACAAGAAAAACTAATCACACTAGAGTCAGAACTCAAGAACCTAGAAAAAGAACACAAAGACAACAACACTCATTCTAATGGCTCGCTCAAGATTAAAGAAATTAAAAATCAAATAAATGAGATCTACACAATAGAAATCCAGAAGAAACTTACATTTCTGAAACAAAAACACTATGAAGCAGGCAGTAAATCGGCAAAATTACTAGCCTATAAATTGAGGAAACAACAAACAGAAAGAGCAATCTACAAAATCAGAGACCCAGTATCAAAGGAAATAAAATTCAGAATTCAGGATATTCTTAAAAGCTTCGAGAATTACTACAAGAACTTATACTCCCACAAAAAACATAAAAACGCATCCGAGACATTCCTAAACACATTACACCTTCCCCAACTTACGGAATCACAAAATAAAACACTACTGTCAGAAATACAACCTAAAGAATTGGAAAAAGCAATTATGAAACTTAAAGCTAACAAATCCCCAGGAGCAGATGGCTATACAGCAGAATGGTACAAAACCTTTAAAAAGCAACTATCTCCTCTCCTCTTGAAAACATTTAACTATGTCCTCCACACAGGGGAAATCCCCCCCTCCTGGAGAGAAGGGGTCATTGCAGTTATACCTAAACCTGAAAAGGATAAATGAGAATGCTCCAACTACAGACCAATCAGTGTATTAAATCAGGATTATAAGCTTTTTACCATTATCTTTGCCAAAAGGTTAGAAAACATACTGACAGACTTAATTCACTTAGACCAAACAGGTTTTATAAGACAAAGACAGACACAAGACAACATTCGACGCACTTTACACATAATTCATCATATAAAAAAATATAACTTAAATGCAGTCATATTGGGATTAGATGCTGAAAAAGCATTTGATTCGGTTGACTGGTCTTTCCTATATAGAATCTTATCCAGTTTCAATTTTCATAACAACTTCATTAGAACTATACAGGCATTATATAAAAAACCAACAGCTAAAATAAGGATTAACGGTAATTTATCATCATCTTTTGAGCTGGAAAGAGGATGTCGTCAAGGCTGCCCCCTGTCTCCACTGCTCTTTACAATCTTCATAGAACCTCTGAGCCAATGGATAAGACAAAATCAAGAAATTCAAGGTATTACACTTGGTCAGAAGGAACATAAAATAGCACTCTTTGCTGATGACATTTTAATATACCTAGGGCAGCCGGACACTTCTTTACCAGAACTAATCTCAGTTTTTTCAGACTATGGAGATTTATCGGGGTACAAATTAAACATGCATAAAACCCAAGTTTTAACATTCAACTATGACCCAAATCATTATTCACTAAGTGAACTCAAAACTAACTGGGAGCTGGAATCTATGAAATATCTGGGGATCAATATCCCGAAACAACTCGACAAAATTATAACACTAAACTATGATCCACTGGTGACAAAAATAAAATCTGACCTAGCAAGATGGAATATGATACCATTCTTAGGTACTGCACAAAGAATTGAAGCAGTCAAAATGAATATACTCCCACATCTTCTATACCTTTTCCAAACAATACCGGTAGAACCCCCCAAAAAAACATGGCAGGAGCTAGACAGAAGGATCTCAAGATTCATATGGCAGGGCAAGAGACCTAGGATCAGATATAGAACCCTACAGCTAAACAAAGACAAAGGTGGGCTCACGCTGCCAAATATCAGGGACTATTTTATAGCTGCACAAATTAAAACTTTAGTAGAGATATGTAACCCAGTCTACACTGCACAATGGAAGGAGATGGAATGCCAAATAACAAGTGACATCCCCCTACAGGCGATAATAGGGAACAATGCCTTACCTAAACTCTTGAATAACACTAACCCGTGGATAGAGACCCCGCTAAAAATTTGGTTTAAGATAGTCAGAGAGAATCAAGCTAAAGAGCCCTATCGACTTCTGCAATGGATTGCCTATGATCAAGACTTTACCCCCAATAAAACAGACACTAGATTTAAAGAGTGGAAAGAGAAAGGGCTGATAAAATATTACGATTTCTTTAAGGGGCAAACTTTAAGAAGTTTTGAAGATTTGAAAAAACAAGGTCTAATAAATCAAGATCTTTACAGGTTCTTTCAGCTTAGACACCACATAAACAATATACTTAAAAAGGAGGATTTGGAAAGGGCCCAGTCAGGTGTTCTGAAGGTCTTCTTAATGGCATATAAAGGGATCCCAGGGATCAGATACATTTCTAAAATATACCAAGGTCTTCAAGACTTAAAAGGAGACAACACATCATATATAAAAGAGAGATGGAAAAAAGAGGGGAATTTCACTTTACAATTGGAAATATGGGAAAAGCTAAACAGACAGCAATGGAAAAGTACCTCATCCCTGCAGTGGAGAGAATTTGGATGGAAAAATTTGGTAAGATTTTTCAGAACACCTGCACAAAACAAATTTACCCATAAGGGGTTGAACTGTTGGCGCTTGTGTGGTGAAAAGACTGCAAATCATTTTCATGTGTTTTGGTCATGCCCAGTTATCCACCAATATTGGACCAATGTACAGACAATATTGGGGAAAATATTCAAAATAACAGTTCCCTTTTCTTTTATAACTTTGTATTTGGGTTTACTACCGGACTCACTGGAAAGACGAGGAGATAAATACTTATTCAATGTTTTAATATTGGCAAGTAAAAAAGCCCAAACTAAAAAATGGATGCTGAAGGACTGTCCTACACCTGAAGATTGGATTAACGTGATCCAAGACATTTACTCGATGGAAAAGTTGACATTCGCACTGAGACAGGACATGGATGGGTTCATGAACTTTTGGCAACCCTGGATCGCATATGTTTCTTCCATTAGATCTAATCTTTGACAAATACCATTTCAATGATGGTCCCACTCTTTGTTCCAATGCTACTCAGATGCTCTTTTACTTTTAATTACTTAATTTTCTGTTTGTTTGTTTTTTACTGTTCTGTTTGTTTGTTTATTCAGGGTTTTTTTGTTTGTTTGTTTGTTTGTTTTTTAAATTTAATTCTCTTTAATTTCACTTTTTCTTTCACTTTAAAAAAAAAGGGGGTGTTGTAATAACTATTCTACTAATGTTGTCAAATAGCAAAATATAAGGGAACATACGATGAAAATGTTAACAATGCAATGCTGTAATGACCTGTATACCCTTTACAAAAACTTAAATAAAAAAAAAAAAATTATAGGGGCTGCTGATGAAAAAATCATTGATTGTAGTTAATACTGACCCAAGGGAAAAAGAAATGAAAACAAAAAATGTTTCCATTTCTTTTTTCTTGGTGGGCTTGTTAAAGGGTTATTAAGAAATGTTCATGTATCTATGTCTAACGTTGTTTTTGTTTTTATTTGCATTTTTTAAATTTATTTTAGCCAGTGTAAGTGGGAATGAATGTGGGGGCGTCCTAAAAAAGATGGGGGTGTCCTAATTTATTCCTCACTATTTGTTTAGAATTACATTTTACAGAAAATTTGAAAAAAGTCTTTAATTAATTTTTAATTGTTTAGTTGTATTATGTGAATCTTCCACTATTTTTAACATTGCTATTAAATATCCGTACGTACAAATATGCTAAAAAAAAACAAAACAAAACACAGGTTTATACAAGGTGTCCTAATTTTTTCACATGACTGTAGCTATCCCATGCTACCATGGCACAAGCACCGAGGCATCAGCACCGATGGTGCTTTCTTTCAGTTCAGTGAGTGGTAGGCAGTTCAAGCTCCAGTACAGCACTGAGTGATCTGGTGAACGACTATTTCAAACAAATCTTTTTAGTGAACAAACCGTAAGTGACTCAGTACGATTTAGTGAACTGTGGATCCCCTCACCAGTGTCTGAAGTGGGTGGAAGTGGTCAAAGGTTCCACCTTGATGCTGCTTTATTTTGTTGTTCGTCTCTTCTGTCAATATTAAACACAAAATTACAGGATGATTACCCATTATCACTGCAGCAAAATTAAACTAAAAAGTAACATGACAGAACCCCCTTTCACTCATTAAATTATTAATAAACACAAATGTGGTGGCACATATTTGGATGCACCACACCTTCTCCTGTCTGGTTCCTGCCCACTCCCTTCCATTCTAAATGGACACACCAGACTCATGCTCCTCTGGAACACTAAGGAACCACACTCACCCAGTATTGATGTAATGAGACTAGTTTTCTATTATCCTGTCAGTACTGATGAAAGAACAGTAGTTGTTAACCAACTTCTTTTCATAATCAGTCCAAGTCATCAGTGGTCTGAGGGCTCCTCCTGTGGTGATTCATGTTCCAGGGTTCAGACTCTGAAGGGTTTTTGTTCAGGTCTGATGATGGTTTGTGTTACTGTGAGTCTCTGGCACAGTAATACACAGCAGAGTCTTCAGGCTGCATATTCTGTCCATTCAGAGTCACTCTCTTGTTGGATGAGTCAACGCTGATACTGAACTTGTTTTTTAATGAATCTTTGTAGTATGCAGTACATCCAGCACAGTTGTACCCAATCCACTCCAGTCCTTTCCCTGCAGGCTGTCTGATCCAAGCTGTAGCGTAGCTGCTCACTGAATAAGAGACCTGACAGGTGATGGACAGACGTTGACCCGGCTGCACAGTCACAGAGGCTGGTTGTGTCAACTGTTCACACTTCACATCTGTGGAGTAAACAGACTTCATGAGTGTTAAGTGTTCAGGTCATTGTGTTGTGGTGATTCTGTCTCTGCCTCAGTGAGACTCACAGGATCCAGCAGCCAGCAGCAGCAGCAGCAGAGCTACAGAGAACATGTTGGTACTGAAGGTGATGAAGCAGACAGGAGCTTCTTCTGCTGCACTGATCATGATCACTGTCTTTATAACAAACACTGACAGGAAAGATGATTTGCATAAGATACCAGAAGATAACTTCTAGAATTATGATGAATGTCTCCTTTGTCATAAAGAAAGCAGCTGATGTCTCCAACACAGTTTTTCTCAGTCGCTTTGGTGCATTTCTCAGAACAGAATTAAAATTCTCCAAAATATTAGTTCAACCACCACATCACTTATGCCCATCATAAAAGCAAGTTCTTATAATTTTGTACAAACAGCAAAAACTTTTGTACCTTATGCAACTGCTTGTGTACAATTGTCTGCTAGTTTTTACATTATCACTTGCTATTGTCATGTTGGTCAAAATACATTAAACAGGTTTCTGTTGAATAGTCCTTCACCCCCAAAAAAAAGGCTAGTTATCATTATGCCAAACAGATTTTATATATTTCTATTATATTTTTTGTAAATATTTATTAAATTAAATGCTTTAGGTGAATCTTTGCTTTCATTTATGATGGGAAAAGTATGAGGTCAACTAATGACCTTCCAGTTCTCTAGAACAGCTCAGAGGTGAGTTCTATAAACCTTCACTTGAAAGCAGTTATAAAGCCTTCATAGAACAGTTACTATTTCTGACACAAAAATGGAAGGACATCAAGAGAAGGAGCAGGGTCAACAACCCGGAAGAAGAGGGGTAAGGATGTGAGGTGGAAGATAAGGAGGCAAATCAGAGGAAGAGGAAGAAGAAGTGAAGTACATACAGTAGGTCTGTTCCTGATGAAATTAGGGCCCCAGTTGTTGACCATGTTCTAAACAACTGTCTTACAGTGGCTGAGGTTGGTCAGAGGGTGCAACCAAATATTGGGAGAATCACTGTATCCTCCATTAGTCAAACATTTCATGGAGAGTATAGGTAGGAAACCAAAAAAAAATGTGCACTGTACTGTCCATACAGAAATACTGTATACTTACTGTGAAACTTCAACATTCAGTAAAACCATTATAAACTTTGAATAATATCCAGTGTCTTTCACTCTATTCCCCTCCTCACACAGTAGTATATGACTTTATGCTTTTAAAGCTGCTCTGCAACACAGAGAAAAGTGCTGCCTTGCTCATTTTCTGTCACTGTTACCAAAAGCCATGACAGTTTTCATTTGAAAATAATTACAACATAAACTGGTCTTTTGGCAATATGGCTGAACATTTTGATGGACTTGTTCATAAAGATGACTTAAGGACTCTTCATTCTGATAGTAGTGACAGTTTCACTGACATAAATATTTGCTTTTGACACAGACAAAACATTTTGATCAAATTACACACTTGTGCAGGTCATCTACTGTGTTTTGCAGTTTGCACACTTTGTTTTGTGAAGCACACTTAGTGGTGAGCAAACTTCAATTCTGTTCTGAGAAAAGCACCAAAGTGACTGAGGAAAAACTGTAAAATCAACTGAATATTCAGTCATTCAGAATCAGAATCAGAATCAGAATCAGGTTTATTGCCATTGTTCATGTAGTACACAAACTAGGAATTTGTCTCGGTACAATGCTGCAACATTAAACATGATAAGATAAGAGAAATAAACTATACATGTAATAAAGTGTAGGATAAGATTAAGTAATTCCATTCTAAAATATGAGGGAGACAGACGTGCACACAACAATATGATTGATGGAAATTGTCAACTAATAACGTTGGTTTTTAATTGGATTTCAAAGAGACAATAGTCTCTCTTTGCTTTGATTTGATGTGAGGTTTTTGTACAGGATTCTTCCCTCCTGTGTCACTGTGGTTTTCGTGCACAATAATAAACAGCAGAATCTTCAGTCCTCAAACTGCTCATCTGCAGATACACCTGCTTTCTGCTGTTGTCTCTGGAGATGGTGAACCGCCCTTTGACTGACTGAGAATAGTGGATATAGCTGCTGCCACTGCTAATATAAGCGATCCATTCCAGTCCTTTTCCAGCAGCCTGTCTGATCCAAGCAGCATTAATATCACCACTGAACCCTGAGTATGTACAGGTCAGTGTGTGGGATTCTCCTGGTCTTTTAACCACTGGACTGGACTCAGTCAGTGTTTGACCATCAGCACCTACAGACAGAGAGTGTTTCAATGCATTTATATTTAATTCACAAATGTTTCAAATAGGGACAGAATCATTTCTCCTTACCAGTAAAGATATAACACAAAATGAGGATAAAAACCAAATGAACAGAATCCATCATTGAAAAAGTCACTCGTCTCAGTCCAATCTGTGTGTCAAACTGAGTTCTTCACCATTTTTATCATTTCTGAAGAGAACCAAGTTTTGCATAAACTCCTCCTCCTCAACCAAAAACAAATTACCACTGCCTCCATTTTGGATAAACCACTGTAAACTCAAGTCATTGTGATAAATCACTATTACTGACTAGAACTCCAACACTCACACTTATCACTCCAACAAACAGTTCTGCACAGCTCACAGGACTCCAAATTACATTTCAGCATTGGGTTCACCAAAAACAGAATAATTTTCACAAAACAGAAAAATTTAAAGTTCAGTGTGCAAGACTTACATTTTATTTTCATGGTCAAAACTGTGGGTCTGTAATCAGTGTTTGACCACATCTACTACACATGAATGAATGACTGACATGGTTCCCAGCATATCCTCTGATGTCCATGGCTCTTCACAACTTTTTATAGTAAAATATCATCATTGCACTTTTTTATTCCCAGTAAAGACTGGTTTGTTCTGTTTAATTTGTACAGTCTACATTAACTATCTGTAGATCTGTTCCAAATGCACCAGCTTAAGCAAATACATCTACATCTCAATAAATTAGAATGTCATCGAAAAGCTGATTGATTTCAGTAATAACATTCAAAAAATGAAACTCATATAGACTCATTACACACAGAGTGATATATATTTTATTTCTTTTAGTTTTGATTATGGCTTGGAGCTCAGTTAAAATTCCAAATTCAGTTCCAGAAACAATAAGAAGAAAGGATATTAAAATAAGAATAAGACAGAAAATTAATTTTAAAAAACTAATTTTTCATAGAAATGTTGGCCAGCTGAAAGTTATGTCCATGTACACACTCAGTTCTTGTTCTGGGCTCCTGTTGAATGAATTACTGCATCATTGCAGCGTGTCATGAAGGTGATCAGCCTGTGGTACTGCTGAGGTGTTATGGAGGCCCAGGTTGCTTTGATAGCGGCCTTCAGCTCGTCTACATTACTGGGTCTGGTGTCCCTCCTTTTCCTCTTGACAGTACTCCATAGATTCTATGGGGTTTAGGTTAGAAGAGTTTGCTGGCCCATTAACCCTTTGCACTCCAGTCAATTTCCCTAAAAACGCCAAAAAATAACATTCCCAAATTAAATCCAAAGCTGTTCTTCAACCCTTTGCAACATCTTCATGGGGTTGGTCTCATTTAAAAGAAAACACTTTGAATTTTTTGGCAAAACAGTCATAATCTCTCTAAGTGCTCCAGCCACTGAGTTACAGTCATCTAAACATAGTGAACTTGAAGAAAATAAATTTGGCCTGGGTGTTTTTTTGGATACAAATGCTTGCAAATAACACACAGCTTCAGATCCGGGCTGGAAAATGCAACAGAAATGTAGAACCAAGTGTTATCCAGCTGAGGTCCAAATTTTGTAACAATACCACAAAAAATGAATATATTACACAGCTTTTTCCTCAGGCTGTTCCCAGGCATTTTGGAACTGTGCCAAATTGTGCCAAATGGCACAGTTTGGAAAAACGTCTGTAACCTTTGAATGATTCAATATATATAGAAGCTTCATTTTGGGCTCTAATGAAAGGTCACACTCAGGGCTGTGTCTGTGTGTGTGGGGGGGGTTGCCCCCCCCCTCGCTACAGAGGACGGACATTGGCCATCGCTACATGACGGAATAGACTCGTGGCGATGTGGCGACCTCGGCGCAGTCACCGCGGCTTCCCCCCCCCCTCGCTACAGAAGAATAGCGGGGGGGTGGCGTTCACGGTCCGGACGCGGCGAATGACCCCTGTACCGCGGCGCACGAACTTCAGACTTCGTGCGCCGCACAGTTGTAATTTACCGATCGGTCAAAAGTCCTTTTTGATTACAATTTTCAGGGATAAAGAATAATTTAGCTTATAACACCGTACCTCTTCACAGCAGTGTCCTGGCGAACTTCTCTTCCTCATTGTCAGACGAACGCGACGCTAGTCCGCTCGTGGTTCTGGTTTCACGACCCGATCAAAACATAATTCCATTATTGCGGTTTTCTGCTTCCATGATTGTGGTTTTTGGCGAACGATTTTTCAAAACAAATAACAGTAGTAATTAAAAAAAGACTGGCGAACGCGTGTGTGTCACTCAGCCTTCGTCGTCTGCCTCCGTCGGTCTATGACCATGGAAGAAAATCATAACGTCTACTCTGCTGGAACAAAAACAAAATAAGCACCGCCTGTGGCCGAACATGCTGGTGCGCGCACACGAGGGCGCATGAGAGTGCCCTCGTGCGCTCTGGGACGCAGAGACTTGCCCGCCCGCGGTACAACGGAGTGCAAGAGGTTAAGCACAGTGATGCTCTGGTCATTAAACCGCGTGTTGGTACTTTTGGCAGTGTGGGCAGGTGCCAAGTCCTGCTGGAAAATGAAATCCGCATCTCCATAAAGCTTGTCAACAGAGGGAAGTATGAAGTGCTCTAAAATTTCCTGGCAGAAGTCTGCGCTGACTTTATACTTGATAAAACACAATGGACTGACACCAGCAGATGACATGGCTTCCCAAATCATCACTGACTGGTGAAACTTCACACTGGATCTCAATCAACTTGGATTTTGTCCCTCTGAACTCTTCCTCCAGATTCTGGGACCTTGATTCCTAAATGAAATGCAAAATTTACTTTCATATATTTTTAATTTCACATTGAAAAATTAAAAAAAACTTCCTCTGCAAATACAGTGAAATAAAGGAGTCACTGTGTAGAAAGACTCTGTTTCTGTCTTTTGTGCCACACTTCAGTCACCTAAATCAATGTTTTTCAACCAGGGTGTCCTGGTACATTCAGGTTTCGGTGGGAAATTATCTAATTTTTGTCGTGGTTCAAGCGCCGATCTCGTCCGTGCTCGGGCCATGCAGTATTTTTCTCCCATCTGGCATGTGTGTGTCCCTTTTTGCTCTCCAAGCTTTTATTATGACAGCGCTCAGAGGGGCTTCCGGCTGTCCTGACAGCTGAGCTGCATTAATCGCCTCATCAGCAGCTCCACCTGGAGCCCTACTTAAGAGAGCAGCTGAGAGGCGAAAGGGGCGGCAGTCTTGTCAAACTTCCCCTCGTCTGACATCATCGAGCGTTCCTCTAGTCAGACGTTTACAACCCTTCATCTACTACCGTAAGTGTGTTTCATTATGAATCTGTTCTTCCTTGTCATTGTCTGAGTTATCGTCATGGTGTGTTTTAGCCCCCCGTGGCTCATTACTTTATCGTTATCCCTTTCCTTTAATAAACTGTGCAAACTCACCGGTGATATGTGGCGTCTTTTGATGGCTCGTGAGGGCCATCCATGACAGTAGACTGCCACCAGACTGAGACGCCTGTCGCCGTGAGTTTGCCGTGGGCTGGAGTTTTTTCCCTTCGCTAGGGCTTGTGTTAGGTATGTCCGCCCTTGAGCGTGGGTTTTGCCCTGAGTGGTTCCAGGAGATCGACGGTTATCTGGCCAAGGCCCATCGCCTCATACCCACTCACGTGGCACAAGATTACCTGTTTCTCGCCCAGAGGGCCATATTAAAGTATCACCTCACCTCTTTTCCGGAAGGAAAGGAGAGGGTGACATGGATTGTGGTGCAGCGTGTGTTAATTGAAAAGGCGGCCAAGGAACCTTCTCCTTCTTCCCTGAGTACGGCATCCCCAATGAGGGTGGAGATCCATAGACTGGAGGGGAACCCCGGCAGGAGGCCGACGGAGAGGCATCCCCTCTCCACGTCTCGGGATTCAGCTCCTGTCACTCGTCCAGCCCCGGTGCCATGTGTTCCTGGTCCCATCGTCTCACCATCAGCCGGTAAACGTCGCCGCCATGCCACAAATAGGCCTCAGCGAGAATCCCGTCCGGATCCAGCTCCGGGTCGTCTGAGGGACTCAGCCTCCCAGTCAGCTGCTACGTCACGACAGGAGGGAATCCCCGAAGCCGCTTCCCCAGGGTCATCTGTCCCTGCTGTTCTGTCAGCTCCTCGTGCCTGGATCGTCTCAGCTGTCACCCCCTCCTCCTCAACGTCATCTTCGGCTGCTGTGAGTGCTGCAAGTCATAATTCGGTGAGGCCCGTCTGCAATCCACCGCGAGCGGCTCCTCTTCGTCTTCCCGAGGGGCCTGCCATCACCATCCGGAGGGGAAAGGGAAGAACTCCACCCGCTACAGCAGGCACCATCGATCCCCCGGAGAACAGGCAAGTGCAATTTCATTCTTCTCCTCGTTGTTGTGATTTGCCTTGTCTGACTCCTGGGGGTGGAGTTCGGGGTTAGCAGTCCCCCGAGCTCCCACTACCTGCTGTAGCCTCTGACATTGAACCTGCTGCCTCTGTGTCTCCCTCCGCTGAGCGGTCCACAACGCCAGGCCTACGTCGCCGGACGAGGAGAGGGCCTCTGGTCCTGGAGAGCCTGGTTCCAGCCCCACAGCCACGTCATGGGCAGAGGAGGAGAGCAGACTGCAGCGTGGAGCCTGCGCTGGCGACGAAACGTCCCTGGGTCTCCACCAATGAGCGGTTCGATCCAGCGGGTCGAGTATCCCCTGCCACCACGCCTTGTGGGTCGTCGGCATGGACATCAGCGCTGGAGGGTCCTCAGGCTGCAGGAAACATCATGCCGGCTGCAGAGCCCGCCGTAGCTGAGTGTGAGCCAGAAGACGTCCTTTTTCGTCCTGAGCCCGGATTGTCAAAGTCCTGGACGGCGACAGAACTCGAGTGCAGGCAATTGCTCTATTTTTCCTTCCTTCTATCTGTTCTAGAGCATTTTTGCCTGTCTCTCGGGGAGACGAGCCAGGGGCAGCCGTCCACTGCATCCAAGCTCGTCTTGCTGGGCTCTGTCGCTACCGGTGATCCTGATCCTGGTTCTTCTTCTTCTCCTGAGCCTTCTCCCAGGGTCACCGGTGTGGAGTCATCCCCAGTCACTGTTCTGGACGCTCCAGGTTCGGGGGTGAAGGCCGTCTATGGAGCTGTTCCAACCCAGTTGGGGTCCGACGTGGGTGCAGCCGAGACCCAATCAGAGTCCGACATGGGTGCAGCACGGGCTCACCCTGGGCCCAACAGGAGGACGGCGCCTATGCTGGTAACGTTCGGAGATGGAGCTGCAGATCCTCCGCTGAGCGGCGGCGGACTGGTCCCTCATCTTTCCTCCAAACCTTCTCCACCAGGTGTCATTGGGGTTCGTCATATTCGGCCTGGTTACTATCCCCCTATGCAGGGAAGCCGTTGCCGTTCTCTCCCCCGTGGTCCTGGTGGCTGAGCGATGCGGGTTGGCCCCCTGAAGGACTGCCTCGCCCGTTTGGCGTTCTGGGTCGGCCGCCTGACCAACTGGACTGTTTGCTTGGCGACCTGGTCTGGCCCCTAGAGATCCTGTTTTCCCGGGCCTGGGACTGGGGTAGGCCGCCCAAGTGCTCCCTTTTTCCCCTATCACCTATTTGGACATTGGACGCAGGGAGACCTCCAGAATTGTGTGTATTATTGGACTCTGTCTGCCGTCATCCCCGTATGTTTCGTTTTTCTCTAGATGTTAAGGTCACTTTTGGTGTGTTATGTGCCTTATTTTGATCTATGTATTGCCGCTGTTTAGCGTGTCTTTTTTTTCCTCCCCTCCCCTGTCTGAGGAATGACTTGTATTTGCCACATTATGTCTTATAGGCCTGTGTGTTTTAGTTTTAGGTCTCCTACTGTCATTTGCAGTTTTTGTCCTGTCTATGTATCATCCTTGCTTTATGGAGTATTGTGTTTTTTTTTCCCTACCATACTCTGTAATTGCTTTGTTTGTTCCCTGTTTTTTCCTGTTCCTCGTCTGAGTGTTTTTCGTCTTTTCTGGTTCTCACCCTCCAGGCCCTTCCTCCATCCTCCCACACTAGGTGGGGTGGGGGGCGGGCTTGGGTGTCATACTGCACCCGGAGTTTGCCACCTCGGGTGGAGGTACTGTCGTGGTTCGAGTGCTGATCTCGTCTGCGCTCGGGCCATGCAGTATTTTTCTCCCATCTGGCGTGTGTGTGTGTCCCTTTTGGCTCTCCGAGCTTTTATTATGACAGCGCTTGGAGTGGCTTCCGGGTGTCAGAGCTGAGGCTCTAACAGCTGAGCTGCATTAATCACCTCATCAGCTGCTCCACCTGGAGCCCTACTTAAGAGGGCAGCTGAGAGGCGAAAGGGGCGGCAGTCTCGTCAAACTTCCCCTCGTCTGACATCATCGAGCGTTCCTCTAGTCAGACGTTTACAACCCTTCATCTACTACCGTAAGTGTGTTTCATTATGAATCCGTTCTTCCTTGTCATTGTCTGAGTTATCGTCATAGTGTGTTTTAGCCCCCCGTGGCTCATTACTTTATCGTTATCCCTTTCCTTTAATAAACTGTGCAAACTCACCGGTGATATGTGACGTCTTTTGATGGCTCATGAGGGCCATCCATGACAATTTTACTTTTAATTAGACCATGAAAATGCAACTAATTTCACATTCTTGTGCATGGGTCCCTACAGAACCCACGCACAACAATTGATAATCATTTGCAGTTTTTCTGTGACAGTTTGATCCTTTTCTTCTTCTTCTTGAAACTCACTCAGGTACAAACGTGATCATCTGAATCACTTTACAAATCAAACTAGCCATTGCATTTTGCTGCTGCTGGGACTGGAGGAGAGGGCGCCCATTCTAAGTTTTGTCCAAGTAATGTTAACGTGATGAAAGTTTTTTTTTTGTGTGTGTGTGGGGGAGGGGGGGGGGTTGCAGAATATCCGATTTTTGGACAATCCAGATTTGGGGATTTATATCCTTCAGAGTTCAACTTTAACATTTAGATTTATATTTAACATTTAATTTAAAAGTGGCATGTATTGGTTCTCTTATTTAGAAAAGTAAATATGAGGAAAAAGTGATATGGAAAACACCACACTACATTTTTAATGTTGTGAAGAGCTAAATGTGGCAAAAATGCTGCTGGCAAATTCATCACATAACTTTACAGTCAGCACCAACTCTCTATCTCAAAGTGTTTATTTTTATTTTTGTTAGTTTTCTGATTTTGAACTTCATTTTTTTTTTTTTTTTTTGCTTTTTTATAAATGACTGTGAGGAAAAGGCAGTTTCTTCTCTGTGCTGAGTTTTTGTCCAGCGCTTCAACCTCCTGTGTCACTGTGGTTCTCGAGCACAATAATAAACAGCAGAATCTTCAGTCCTCAAACTGCTCATCTGCAGATATACCTGCTTTCTGCTGTTGTCTCTGGAGATGGTGAACCGCCCTTTGACTGACTGAGAATAGTAGATATAGCTGCTGCCATCACTAATAGTAGCGATCCACTCCAGTCCTTTTCCAGCAGCCTGTCTGATCCAAGCATTCCAGTAATCACTTGAAAATCCTGAATACGTGCAGGTCAGTCTGTGGGATTCTCCTGGTCTTTTAACCACTGGATCAGACTCAGTCAGTGTTTGACCATCACTACCTACAGGACAAAGAGTTCATTATCAATTATGATTCGTAAATGACACATAATTTGTCTCTGTTATTCTGAGTGAATCTGTTTTCCTTACCAGCCCAGTTAACTGAAAGAATGATGAAAACAGCCCAAATATCAGGTCTGATCATTGCTGAATCCCTTTATCTCTTGTTAGTTTACAGTGTTTCTATCAGTGATTGAGTCTTTGTCTTAAATTCTTCTCTTCAAAGGTTAAAAGAAGGAAAAATTCAAAGTCTGCATCTGCTGCTCCTCCCCAAACATGCAAATCACTCATTTTCTTTCCATTTTTTTTTCTCACTTCCATCTCTCTTTACTGGGTTAGTTCTGAACAGTGGTGGGTGTTGGGACTTCTGCAGTAACTTGTTGTATAATAGAAATACTTTTTTCAAATTAAGTAACTGCATTACAATTACTGAATTTTTTTCAGATTATTGTTACACATTATTTTTACTTTAGATACCACAGACAAATACACAAATGGACCTACCATATACAGACACAGCGAGATCTGCTGCAGAGTGTAAATCAATATGACAATGACTGATGAACCAGAAGCAGCAAGTTTCTTCTCATGGACATGTGCACATTATTTTTCCTTTCTTGAAGTTAAGGACAGTAATATAATGGTGTGCCAGTGTGAAGACCTACTCCTCATACAACACAGTAACTCACATCTTCAGAAACACCTGATTAAACAACACACTTCAGCAAAGCTAGGGGCAAAGGAAAGGCTCGCTGCGGTAGCATCAGTGATAATGGAGCCACTTCACCTAAACAACCACGGATGGAGTTCAAACCCAGGTATGGATCTGGACAGTCTGTGATCCAGCTAGAATTAAACCAACTGATTACCAGACACATCGATGAAGACATGCTATCATTGTCAACAGTCGAGCCAGTTGACTTCAGACAGCTGCTCAGTAAAATCCTGGTGACAACAAAAGAAATGTGGACCACTGCAGAAAAAAACATTTTCCTCACTGTGAAACATCTTATATAACAATGAACTGTAACAACACAACATACTGTAACAGCATTTAAGAAAGGATTATACAGGAGCCAACAGTCATCTTCTGTGGACGGTTAACAGTAAGCCAGTTAAACAAGTGATATTTCTAATGGTAATAAAATGAAGAAAGTAATGATGTTTAAAAAAAAAAACATGTTAAATTTAATTTAAATTAATTAACATTCAACTGAAGTACACCAAATAAACTTTTACAGGCTTTTCAATTTAGTTAACCTAAAAATGTCCTCAGACATTCAGTCACCTCAGGGTAAATTGTTGTGGTGGGGTTTTCCCAAGTATAGGTGGAGCCAGGGAGGGACTTGCTGGTGCTGAAGATACCCCTGGGATAGCCATAGCACCCCAAGATATATGTCGCTTATTTATGTTTTTTATGTGTGAATAATACTACAATTCATCATCTGATTTACTAAAAGAAACACCAATAAAAACTTTTAAAAAATGATTGTGTGATTATTGCCTATTGTAAATATAATAACTGACAGTGGAGATCCAAATTCTGACTGGCTCCTTATGTTTATTTCTAAGCAATATCTATTCAGATCAATTTAACTGAATATGGTTCCTTCAGTGGACATTATGGTAACTGGCAGCATGGGTTTGTGATCTTTCTGTCTGAGGCTGAAATGAAAGCCTGCTGTGTGTGTTTCGCTTGCTGCTGTGTTTGTTCATCCCTTTGTAAGAAACTTTACATTCAGTGATGTGTTTCAATGGCAGGCTTGTAAACCTTTCATCTTTAGCTGAATATCTTGTGTGGTGTAACATAATAACGTTTTACGTGGCAGAGCTTTTACTGCGTGTGCACCACTGTGCTACGTGCACGTTGCAGTGCATCCGTCTATGTGTCGGTGTTGTCAGTGTAGCAGCAGCAAAAACAATCTCTGGTGCCGCTACTGTTCCCAAGCTTTGATTCTGATGACAGACCAGACCAAACACAAAGCAAAAATTCACATCACTCACAAGAGTACAGCAGATCTTAATGATCATTGGAGCTATTGAGGGCATGCACATGACGACACATGACATCACAATCCAGGAAGTTATGGTGTTTTCTCAGCACTGAGTGGCAAAAAGAATGTGTGCCGCCCTTGGTTTGAATCATTTGAATGCAGCAAAAAACACCTAAAATGAGGATGGGCTGGTTTAATCAACTTTTGAGGCAACATGTTTGAAATCTTGTGTATGCTCTAATTTTTTAGATTTTAGATATTTTTTTAAATCATTTTTTACAGTGTAAGGCCACCCAGACAGGCTGGTTTTGTTAGTTAGTGGCTAACCGTGTTGTTATGCCTGTATTTTGGCTGGTATTAGTAAGATGGCAGCCGGGTTGGTCATGGGACAGACCGGGGTGGCTACTACCGGTTTCCGGTGGTGACGCCGCCCGGAGTATAAAAGAATGGGCGGAAGAGGCTCTGCCTCTTTCGTCGTGAAGCCACCTGGCCAGCAGGAGTGTGCTGTAAGCCTTTGTATATAGTTGGTTTTATATCCGGAATAAACCCTATTAACTGAGGCAAGTCTCACTCGTCATTCTCAACATTATGATCACAACACGTGTGTTAGCCTAGCTTAATGTAGCTTCCCAGCACAGTTGGTAGCACTGACCTGAGGTGAGGGCTCAACTGTGAGCACTCCAAGTTAGCACCCCAAGTGGACCTCGGGATCCAATCTCTACATGTACAAGTACATTCTCAATCAAGTGACTTGTAAATGCAAAGAAGGAGAAGAGTGTAACGTCACCCAGAAAGTCCAGTTTTATTAGTTTGTGGCTAACCATGTGTTAGCCTAGCTTAGAGAAAAAGCCATGAGACTGAGCAAGGCGGAAACCTCCTGTGCTCAGCTCGTGACATTCAGTTTGGATATCAGACATTACAAAGGCTGCAACTTCAAAGGGGTAAGAGATAATGGCTCACTGTCAATTAGAAAGATTTAGAATATGATCCAAAGTTTGAGATAGGAGTAAATTTACGCATCTAACTTGCTTAATGCGACAACAGCTGTATCAAATTACATAACTTTCTGTTAAAAGTGGGCTTTGGACATATTTACACAAAGGATGGTTTTGGCTTTTTTGTGTTCTTTTTTTTTTTTTTGTTATCTTATCTTCAAAGTACACTACCATTCAAAAGTTTGGGGTCACTTAGAAATTTCCTTATTTTTGAAAGAAAAGCACTGTTTTTTTCAATGAAGATAACTTTAAACTTATCAGAAATACACTCTATACATTGCTAATGTGGTAAATGACTATTCTAGCTGCATTTTGGTGTAATATCTACATAGGTGTATAGAGGCCCATTTCCAGCAACTATCACTCCAGTGTTCTTTGAACACGTCCTTTGTTGACGTTCTCTTCTTCGCGTTACCGGAAATAATTTAATTCATTTAATTTAATTTAATTTAAATTTAATTTAATTTAATTTAATTTAATTTAAATTAAATGATGTTTGTGACGGTCCGTTGGGTGAAGTCCTCCAGTCTTCCACTGAAGAGCAGTAAGCTATACGTGTCTGACATTTTGTGATGTTAAATGCTTGGTAAAACTGGGTTTTCTGTGCTTTTGGGACACATCACGTGACAGGTACAGAACTGTGCTAGGGACAGCTGATGTCTTTTGAAAGCAGAACATCAAAGAGTTAAATGAAAACCAGTACTGTTTTGTGGCATACTACCAAATATAAATTGCATCAAATGCCCTGGATGTTTTTAATTGTCTATTTCTTTATAAGTCAGCATTTTATTTGACTTTTTCTAATGTTTATGGAATTTGTATGAAATTTCATATCTTATCCATGAAATGAAATCTCAACCGTTTGGTAAAGGACAATATTTTAAAAATTACAGGGACTGTTGATTAAAAAAAAATAAATAAATAAAAATCATTGATTGTGATTAATACTGACCCAAGGGAAAAAGAAATGAAAACAAAAAAAATTCCATTGCTTTTTTCTTGGTGGGCTTGTTAAAGGGTTATTAAGAAATGTTCATGTATCTATGTGTAACCTTGTTTTTGTTTTTATTTGCATTTTTAAAATTTATTTTAGCCAGTGTAAGTGGGAATGAATGTGGGGGCGTCCTAAAAAAGATGGGGGTGTACTAATTTATTCCTCACTATTTGTTTAGAATTACATTTTACAGAAAATTTGAAAAAAAGTCTTTAATTCATTTTTAATTGTTTAGTTGCATTATGTGAATCTCCCACTATTTTTAACATTCCTCTTAAATATCCATTTGACCAAATATATTAAAAAACACAGGTTTATACAGGGTGTCCTAATTTTTTCTCATGACTATAGCTATTCCATGCTACCATGGCACAAACACCAAGGCATCAGCACCGATGGTGCTTTCTTTCAGTTCAGTGAGTGGTAGGCAGTTCAAGCTCCAGTACAGCACTGAGTGATCCAGTGAACGACTATTTCAAACAAATCTTTTTAGTGAACAAATCATAAGTGGCTCAGTACGTTTTAGTGAACTGTGGATCCCCTCACCAGTTTCTGAAGTGGGTGGAAGTGTTTCAAAGGTTCCACCTTGATGCTACTTTATTTTATTGTCCATCTCTTCTGTCAATATTAAACACAAAATTACAGGATGATTACCCATTATCATTGCAGCAAAATTAAACTGAAAAGTCACATGACAGAACCCCCTTTCAGTAATTATATTATAAATAAACACAAATGTGGGTGAGTGGGCGAATAATCTGAACCTCTTTTTTAACAGGTTTGACCAACCGCCCTCCCCCATGACTGCACACCAACCACTGCCGCCTCTGAAGTCATCGAGACCTGCTCTCCACACCCCACTCCACCAACACCCCCCACTCCCAGCACACAGCCCCCCAACCTGACCTTCACTAAGACCCAGGTGAGGACGGAGCTGAGGAAGATCAAGGCACGGAAGGCCTCGGGACCGGACGGCATCAGCGCGAAGCTCCTCAAGTCCTGCACAGACCAGTTGTGTGGGATTGTGGAGCACATCTTCAACCTGAGCCTGAAGCTGGGGAGGGTACCACAGCTGTGGAAAACATCTTGTGTGGTACCTGTACCAAAGACTTCCCACCCCAAAGACCTGAACAGCTACAGACCAGTGGCCCTGACGTCTCACATGATGAAGACCCTGGAGAGACTGCTCCTTGCTCACCTCCACCCCCTGGTGGGACCAGCAATGGATCCACTCCAGTTCGCCTACCAGCATGGCATTGGGGTGGAGGATGCTGTGATCTTCCTCCTTCACCGTTCCCTGTCCCACCTGGAGAAGCTCGGGAACGCGGTGAGGATCATGTTCTTTGACTTCTCCAGTGCTTTCAACACCATCCAACCGATGATCCTGAAGGACAAGCTGCTGTGCACAGGGGTGGACCAGCACCTGTCATCATGGATCCTGGACTACCTCACTAACCGGACACAGTTTGTGAGAACCCGGGATTGTGTGTCCGACATGATCATCGGCAGCACGGGGGCCCCCCAGGGAATGGTTTTGGCTCCCTTCCTGTTCACCCTTTATACTGCGGACTTCTCACACAACACAACACACTGCCATCTACAGAAGTTCTCTGACGACTCTGCGATCGCCGGCCTCATCTCCAACAGAGATGAAGCTGAGTACAGAGGACTTATCCAGGACTTCATGGACTGGTGCCATCGGACCTGCCTCCAGATCAACGCGACGAAAACTAAGGAGCTGGTGGTGGACTGCCACAAGCAAGGACAACCCCTCACAGCACCAGTAAATATCCAGGGAACAGACATTGAGATGGTGACATCCTACAAGTACCTGTGTGTTCATCTGAACAATAAACTAGACTGGTCACACAATACCGACGCACTCTACAAGAAGCGACAGCGCAGGCTGTTCCTACTGAGGAGACTCAGGTCTTTTGGTGTACAAGGGGCGCTGCTGAAGACATTCTACGACACGGTGGTGGCATCACTTTTGGAGTGGTCTGCTGGGGCAGTGGCATTACAGCAGCCGATAGGAAGAGACTGACAAACTAATCAAGAAAGCTAGCTCTGTCCTGGTGCAACACCTTGACCCAGTGGAGGAGATAGGAGAGAGAAGGATGGTGGCTAAACTGTCATCTCTGCTGGAGTCCAAGTCCCACCCCATGCAGGACATACTAAACACACTGAGGAGCTCATTTAGCAGTCGACTACATCATCCTAGGTGCATGACTGAGAGGTTTCGCAGGTCTTTCCTACCTACGGCTGTCAGACTGTATAATCTAAGTAGGGCTGCTCGCAGAGATAGCAAAAAAAAAAAACGTGATGACGTAATAGTATTGAATGCAAAAGATGCAACAGACTTACACAAATGGTCCCCTCCAGTATACAACTAGGACAATATCAGTCGCTATGGAGGGTAACAATATGTATGAGTACATATTCATACCATGAAGGGTAACTAAATAGACGGTGATGCTGTTTATTCCATCTAGCTACAATGCTCCACACTGTGTATATATATATTTATATATTTACTGTATGTGTACATATGTATATTCACTGCTCTTATGTTCTTATCTTCTAAATTATTGCTCTGAGTGTTGCTATCCCTGTGCTGTTGCAATCCTGGAATTTCCCCATTGTGGGACTAATAAAGGCTTATCTTATCTTATCTTATCTTAAATGTGGTGGCACATATTTGGATGCACTGCATCTTCTCCTGTCTGGATCCTGCCCACTTTCTTCCCTCCTAAATGGACACACTCACCTGGACTCATGCTCCTCTGGAACACTAAGGAGCCACATTCACCCAATATTGATGTAATGAGACTAGTTTTCTATTATCCTGTCAGTACTGATGAAAGAACAGTAGTTGTGAACCAACTTCTTTTCGTTCCATTGCTTTTTTTCTTGGTGGGGTTGTTAAAGGGTTATTTAGAAATGTTCATGTATCTATGTCTAACCTTGTTTTGGTTTTCATTTGCATTTTTAAAATTCATTTTAGCCAGTGTAAGTGGGAATGAATGTGGGGGTGTCCTAATTTATTCCTCACTATTTGTTTAGAATTACATTTTACAGAAAGTTTGAAAAAAGTCTTTAATTCATTTTTAATTGTTTAGTTGTATTATGTGAATCTCCCACTATTTTTAAAATTCCTCTTAAATATCCACTTGTCCAAATATATTAAAAAACACAGGTTCATACAGGGTGTCCAAATTTTTTCACATGACTGTAGCTATCCCATGCTACCATGGCACAAACACCAAGGCATCAGCACCGACGGTGCTTTCTTTCAGTTCAGTGAGTGGTAGGCAGTTCAAGCTCCAGTACAGCACTGAGTGATCTGGTGAACGACTATTTCAAACAAATCTTTTTAGTGAACAAACCGTAAGTGACTCAGACGTTTTAGTGAACTGTGGATCCCCTCACCAGTGTCTGAAGGCGGGTGGAAGTGTTTCAAAGGTTCCACCTTGATGCTGCTTTATTTTGTTGTTCGTCTCTTCTGTCAATATTAAACACAGAATTACAGGATGATTACCCATTATCACTGCAGCAAAATTAAACTAAAAAGTAACATGACAGAACCCCCTTTCACTAATTAAATTATTAATAAACACAAATGTGGTGGCACATATTTGGATGCACCACACTTTCTCCTGTCTGGTTCCTGCCCACTCCCTTCCCTTCTAAATGGACACACCAGACTCATGCTCCTCTGGAACACTAAGGAACCACTTCCACCCAATATTGATGTAATGAGACTAGTTTTCTATTATCCTGTCAGTACTGATGAAAGAACAGTAGTTGTTAACCAACTTCTTTTCATAATCAGTCCAAGTCATCAGTGGTCTGAGGGCTCCTCCTGTGGTGATTCATGTTACAGGGTTCAGGCTCTGAAGGGTTTTTGTTCAGGTCTGATGATGGTTTGTGTTACTGTGAGTCTCTGGCACAGTAATACACAGCAGAGTCTTCAGGCTGCATATTCTGTCCATTCAGAGTCACTCTCTTGTTGGATGAGTCAACGCTGATACTGAACTTGTTTTTTAATGAATCTTTGTAGTATGCAGTACATCCAGCACAGTTGTGCCCAATCCACTCCAGTCCTTTCCCTGCAGGCTGTCTGATCCAAGCTGTCCAATAGCCGCTCACTGAATAAGAGACCTGACAGGTGATGGACAGACGTTGACCCGGCTGCACAGTCACAGAGGCTGGTTGTGTCAACTGTTCACACTTCACATCTGTGGAGTAAACAGACTTCATGAGTGTTAAGTGTTCAGGTCATTGTGTTGTGGTGATTCTGTCTCTGCCTCAGTGAGACTCACAGGATCCAGCAGCCAGCAGCAGCAGCAGCAGAGCTACAGAGAACATGTTGGTACTGAAGGTGATGAAGCAGACAGGAGCTTCTTCTGCTGCACTGATCATGATCACTGTCTTTATAACAAACACTGACAGGAAAGATGATTTGCATAAGATACCAGAAGATAACTTCTAGAATTATGATGAATGTCTCCTTCGTCATAAAGAAAGCAGCTGATGTCTCCAACACAGTTTTTCTCAGTCGCTTTGGTGCATTTCTCAGAACAGAATTAAAATTCTCCAAAATATTAGTTCAACCACCACATCACTTGTGCCCAACATAAAAGCAAGTTCTTATAATTTTGTACAAACAGCAAAAACTTTTGTACATTATGCAGCTGCTTGTGTACAATTGTCTGCTGTTTTATACATTATCACTTGCTATTGTCATGTTGGTCAAAATACATTAAACAGGTTTCTGTTGAATAGTCCTTCACCCCAAAACATTTAGGCTAGTTATCAT